>OU015601.1:10007500-11462500 GCA_907165245.1 Habrosyne pyritoides | reverse complement strand
TGTGTATATAATCTAAATAATTGTTAAGTATTATGTATGTCGTACTCTAAGGCACAGAGTTCAATAAAGATATTAGTTGGAGATTTAGTCTACTTTTATCATTTCCGATTATTATTCCAATTTTCCAAGTGTAAAATTAAGATTGATAATGCGATTTTTATACCCTTAATGGAATATTATTCCAAAAAATTTGAGTTAGATCTGAAAAAAAGTTTCACTTTTACCGTGGTTTCATCAAACCACATAATCTTTTTTGACATACAAATCGTGATAGCTTTGTTAACAATATGGCATAGTCGCCACTGATATAGTGTCTAACTAAACACCCATGGTCAAAGTCCTCAATTCTGTTCCTCTAAGGATCAAAACGGAACAATATCAACCAGTTCACGGTAAGTTCATGCATACAGGAGTCAACTGGAAGCCTATAAGCCGATAACAATGTGCTTCTTAAGACTTACCCAAGCTAAGTTTGCCTCAACTTTACTTAGCTAACGTTAATCAGTGATGTAAAGATTACTTGAAGGGGTTAGTTGATGACCAACTACAATGAGCGTACTTTTTTCAGATCTTGTTGGTTGGTTTTGTATACCTTGCGGTGTAAAGGGTACTTCTGGGGCTCGATTCTGTAAGGAACATGACATGTTTCGTCGCGGCCTCCGTGCTCTGTTTCTTTCGCTAACTACGCTAATACTACTAATCACGCGAGAGATAAGCTCTCCGAGGTCTCCGTGAAGCGGTAACGAAGTTTGTATTAGCTGCATAAGGGGGCTGTTCTTCGACTTTTCGTATATATTTGCCACTTCCAGTTAAAGGTTAAACTTTTATATCAATTTCTCTACCATTGCGCCTAGTTTGTAGCCCGACAAAGTAAACTAAATGAAAATATTCGCACACAGCTCCGATATGGACATCAATTCTAAGAGAAATTACAAAGTTCTAAAATTATTTTATTTATTTTTAAAGTTTACGTTTACTCTAATAGTCCCTTTTGCAAGCGTAAGAAATTAATGCCTAATTTTCAAGTTGTTTTTTCATAACCATTTTAATCAATTAAAAAATTAAAAAGCATTTTTGCTTGTTTGTTCACCTTCTGTACGTTCTTATAGAAACTTTTGGGTATGTTTGTGCGGACGCTCAAGAAGGTAAATGAAGAAAAAAAAGACGCATTGCAATGCATGCCGAGAACAGCCAGATATTAATAATAATTTGTACCTGTCTGGAATTTACATATCTATAAATGAGTGTTGTCGTGAATAAATATATTCTTTTCCCCCTGTTTAATGTTTGAATTTTTAACTGGGTCAGTTAAAAACGTAAGCGTATAAAAATCCGGCCATGTACGAGACGAACTCGCGCACGAACGGTCCCATTATTTATAAAAAAAAATCATGTCTGTTGTATGGGAGCCCCTTTAAATATTTATTTTATTCTGTTTTGTAGTATTTGTTGTTATAGCGGCAACAGAAATACATCATATGTGGAAATTTTAACCGTCTAACTATCACGGTTCATGAGATACAGCCTGGTGACAGACGGACAGTGGAGTCTTAGTACAGGGTTCGGTTTTACCCTTTGGTTACGGAACCTCAAAAAGTGTGTAAATAAAACCCGACCGGATCCCCAGATATAAACAAACTTTGATTTTCAAGTTGTCTTAAAGCATTTCCTGTCGACACTAGAGCGGGATAACCACAGTTGATTTCCAAAAAAGCCTCTACTCCAATCTTCGGTCGTCCCTATAAGCCGGTGGATGTTAAAAACCGCAATTCCAGTCGGAGAAAAAAGGAATCTGCACGGCTGCCCCCAGCGCTGTCACCGGCAGGGCCAATAAAAAGTCCCGTTTGAGGTTCACCGCGACATCAAAAGCTGAAGCCGCCCCGACCGGCTTTGTCTATTGCCGCTCTTAACTGCCAGACTCCAGTTTGCGCCGGATTTTTTCCGATTAAGTTGTTGGAAGGGACTAATTGTTATTTGGTTTATCTGCCCCTTTGCCTATACCTGTGACTCTATCTGCTCGCATTAGTTCATTTTTATAACTAGTTGATGTACTGTACTAAAAAGATATGATATCAATGTTACTGTATTGTCTTTTAGTGCAAGTAAATTATTATTTGTATTATTTTAGTTCTACCACGGATTTACTCGCGTTTCCGAGAGAATTAATATTTTCTCGAGTCAAAAATTATCATAATTGTTTTTTTTTTCTATAACATATCCTATAACCAAGTATGTTAGTCATTCACTTTTATAATATTAATTTAATCTAATGCAATTAACTTTCCTACTAAATAGACGTGAAGTTCCTGTGATTTTTTACTGTATTCGTCTCAAAATAAATACAGTACATATAACTACGTTTCGTAAAGCAACTGTATAATAACAATTCGTTACAGTTAATGGTATATCCTCAAAAAACAAAGATCAGTATCTTCCAGGCTATTAATCCGGTCTTTTAAATTGCCCAGCAAACAATTTCGTGCAAATATTTTGTTCTAACTGCGCAAGATTGATTAAAAAACTTTTTTTATTGACGATGATGTATAAACTCAATTTATTGCTCAAGTTTTTTTTTTATATACTTTTCTCTTTTAATAGAAACTTCTGGCGGTATTTGGCAGGAAATTAGCCGTTTAAGGTTCTCGATTGACATTTGCAAGGCGGAAAATTATGTACTGTATGGAGAAAAACTGCTTCGACGAAATTATAAAATCAATTTTATTGAAAGGATGGAAACTGATAGTTTATTAGGTAAAGCATCTTTTTTCTTAGTTCTTAAGTAATAATGTGCTAAATTATGTTTAGTAAAAAAATAACCAAAATTGAATATAAACTCTATTAAATCCCATAGGCCATTAAGCCAGTAAGCCATTGAAACCATAACTACTCAATTGAAATTGAAATAAAACAGACATTTACCCAACATTTTCCGCAAAGTTATTTTAAATCCAAATCATAATTCAATCTAAAAAATTGCCATCTATAAAAAATAAGGTCGCAAAGCACTTTCCGAGGCGATTGTACCGGCCTTTATTATTTGCGGCGACGGTGGCCGCACGGTACATTAGTTTTCATATCGGGGTACAGTCGGCAATACTTTTTATATGTTGTACCATTCGCTATCCGGTAACTTGACCGATGTTATTTCACGATTGGCCACATCAAACGACGTCCATTGATCAATGTAGTGAATGATCAAAGTTCTACTAGTTTGATATTACTATTGGATATTTACTGTTCCCTATTTTTGTAGTCTTCTTTATTATTGAAAGCTGAGCTACGAGTAGCTGGTTGTCAGTGGATGCGGCTGAAAAGCATGCTATTTCATCTGCCTCCCGGGCGCATTGGTCTTGTTTTCTTTATGAATTCTCCATAAAAATCTTCGACAGTGACTACAACCAGCCCTCATATTCACCTAATACAAACTTACGGAGAGCTTACCTCTCATGTGTTTAATAGTATATGCGTAGTTAGAGAAAGGGTCAGAGCACGGAGGCCGCGACGAAACAACCTCGAGTTAGTTTCATTTTCCTTACAGAATCGAGCCCCGGCTCTAGCTAGAGATTTCGAAGATAGTAGATGGACGATGTATGAATGCAGCTTCTATTACAAACTCTCTAGTATAACAAAGTTGATGCTACCCGAATATGGCTGAATATCTTACACATCTACGTCAGTACCACTTCGTAGTAGCAAGAATCTCTACGAAATATAGTACATTCTACGATCGTAGCACTTCGTAGTAGCAAGAATTGCTACGGAATACAGTACATTCTACGACCGTACCACATCGTAGTAGCAAGAATCGCTACGGAATACAGTACATTCTACGACCGTACCACATCGTAGTAGCATGATACGCTATGGAATATAGTACATTCTACAACCGTACCACTTCGTAGTAGCATAAAAAGCTACGGAATATTGTACATTATAAAATCGTAGTACTTTGTATTTACATGTATTGCTAGGAAATTAAGTACATGCTACAATCGTAGCAACACGCAGCGCCATAAATCGCCGTTGCACTTCGTAGTAACTTGGCGCAACGCGAAATCTACGGAACTATATCTAATAATAATAAATTTTTTAAATAATAAAGTATTTATCTCCCACAACAAGTTACAAAAAAAAAACAAATGTGAACAACTTCATTTACCAATGTTTTACAAAAGCACTTAAATTGCGGGAGACTGGTGTCTATGACGTATGATATTTTTTTTTTACTTCTGATATTCTTTTCGAGTAGTAGAGCTCTTAGTGCAGAGTTCGTCCGGGGAAGTACTACCACCTTACCCATTTCCGCCGTGAAGCAGTAGTATTACTGTGTTTCGGTTAGAAAGGTAAGGGGGCCGGTGAAATTACAGGCACATGAGACTTAAAAACTTCACGTCTCAGGGTCGACAACGCATTGGCGATGCCCCTAGTGTTGCAAATGTCCATAGGCGGCGGTGACCACTTACCATCAGGTGGACCGTCCGCTTGTTTGTCGGCCCATGTGGTATAAAAAAAAAAAAAAAAAAAAAAACATGCGATAAATATATTTCATAAAATATAATACTACCTTCCTGAGAGTCGAGAAAATAATGAGAAGGAGGAAACCACGAAGACATAAAGGATTGCAGAGTCAGCATCCCAAACAAAAATGCAAGGAAATCTTTTACTATAGTGTCGATTTCACACATTTTCTTGATATTTGATAATGGTCTCGTGAGTGGTGAAAATCCAAAGCCTTGTTCAGTTTAGGCCCTAGAGGGGCACTTATCAAGGTCAAAGCTATTGTTTCGGAAGTTAACCTTCAGCCAGAGAATATATACGAAACACATACACATTAAAAATAATAGTTACAAACTTTAATGAAATTCCTTAAGTCATGGATTATTTGTGGACAAATAATACCCCCATATCCCAAACATATTACATAGTTTCTTTTCCCACGGTTTGTTATATGTAAAATAAAAACATCCCTGTGAAGAAAACACATAATCACGATATTACCATAGAGTACAATATCAGTCTGGATTATATCCGGAACGAATAAAATGAAAAAAAAAAGTCTGTCGTCGCACCATTCTGAAGGTGAAATTTACTGCCGGCCGATAGATTGCTCAATTCCTTACGAATATAAAGTTTGTGTGGTATAAATGAAGCGACGCGATATAAAAAAATATAAATTTATTAAATGATACATAACAGTTTTTTATTTATAGTATGTAGAGATTTAAGTTTATTTTTTCTATTTCCATAATGCATTATCATATTATTATTTATTATATGACCATTTAAAATATATTATTATGAATTAGACATCTATATATATGTGGGAACACGCACGCACACATAGGTGCAGATTGTACTAATATATAATACGGTGACACAATGCAATAAATATGAATAGAATATAAATAAATCCCTATTTCCCTTGGTCACGGCATCACGCAGCTATTACCATGTTTTTAGTGCACATTTCACAGTCAATACAATCGGAAAATTTGTGTTTGTTCATCACGGTTAGTTCAGATCGCCATCACGCCTATTATTAAAAGTGTCATTGTCAAGAAAAAAGAACACTACGTTCTTGGTATTTAATTTTTATTAATGATACTGATTCAAATTAAATATTCATTGAAGAGTTTGCCGGGTCAGCTAGTATTAATTTCGAAAAAACCACGAATACGGTTTTTTTTTTTGTCAGAAGACTGACTTATTTACAAAGATACACAATCATTATTTAACTAATAAATTATAACAAATTTTACTCAACTTTAATAGGCAATCGATCACGAACAGTGACAGAAAAGAATATACAAAAAAAAATAAACAAGATAAAAACTAGCTGAATTAGGGCGATTCTCTAATTCGTCTTACGTTAACTAATTCCGGTCTTCTAGGCCTCGTTGTCTTGGACGATGAAGTTTTTATTTTTTAAAGAACACAGCCTCTGTAGCAAAAGAACTGAAGTTAGGATAGCAACAGCATAACAGTAGAAGGCATCCTTTACCCACCACCCGTTGTAGCACAATGTGGCATGGAAACTTTATGTCAAATTATTGGATTTTTCGTCCCCTAATCAGACACGTAACGGGCTCCCTTTGTTGGGCAAACGGGGTGATGGCAGCAAGGATGTCCTCAATAGCTATTTGTCATGGCAAATGCCCAGGGTTACGTATTGTGTGGGAATTGGGTATCTAAGCCAAACTCGCTAACTGACTTAAGTTATGAGCTTGTATGATGTAGATACTGGAAGTCGGGATGCGGAATATTTGAGCGTAGTGGCTCGCCCATAAACGGACTACGTAGAATTTAAAAACTAAAGCAATCGCAAAGTTACAGATATATGTAGACAGTTGTGGATAGATATTTGTTATTCTATCACCTTAAAACAATTTAGATTTGGATAAAACTTGGCAAATATATAGTTTATTATCTGAATTTATACATAGGAAACTTTTTTCACGGGATAATGTAACATCCCTAGAGAATGCGGGTAAAACCGTGGACGAAAGCTAGTGTTTTATAATATAGGATTTTATTTTTGCATGTTTCTTTTTACCACATTCACAAACAAGCATGTGTGTGCTGTAATATTATACGGAATGGTTTTATAATATACTAGCTACCGTCACGCGGTTTCACCTGCGTTCCTGGTCTCGTGTATCTTAAGCAACTTCCTACTAGAGAAAGACTTTTTAAATACATTTTGTGGTTCCGGAGACGTAACTTCACAAATATTCACACACTGTCTTAATATTAACAGTTATTAGCGACCCACCCCGGTTCGACTGAATGAGACACCTGGGCTTTGATTCTGAAAGGAAAATGATCTGTCTCTTTCGCTAACTATGCAATCACGTGAGAGGTAGAGTAGAGAGCTCTTAGTGCAGAGTTCGTCCGGGGAAGTACTACCAACTTACCCATTTCTGCCTTGAAGCAGTAGTGCACTTGTATTACTGCTTCAAGACACTGTGTTTCGGTTAGAAAGGTAAGGTGGCCGGTTAAATTACAGGCACATGAGACTTAACAACTTCACGTCTCAGGGCCGACAACGCATTGGCGATGCCCCTAGTGTTGCAAATGTCCATAGGCGGCGGTGACCACTTACCACCAGGTGGACCGTCTGCTTGTTTGCCGGCCCAAGTGGTATAAAAAAAAGGTAAGCTCTCCAAGGCCTCGTTGCATCAGCTCGCCGTCAAACTCTGTATTAGCTGAATGAGGGGCCAGAGACATGAGTTGGAGTAGACTCAGTCTAACTACAACATTTGTTACTTGGAAGTTACCCATTGTGAGCGATTAAGGCTGTTTCACACGTGACCTGCGTGTTTACCGAACACGTGTGCCCGAGACCTTACAATAGCTTTACGTATTAAACTTTAACGTTTGCGTTTAGTTACGTATTCGCGCTGTGTTTTACTTCAATGGAATACTTAAATACCCCAACCAAAGGGAAAAGGGGCTAATCACTTTTGAGAAAACAATTTGTTTTATTAGAAAATAATCAGAGTTATAACATAGCCTATCATTCTAGAATAGTGTAGCTTTCTATCAATTACAGAAATATTGAAATAAGATAGGTAGGTTTAGACCTACAGAGTCTAGACAATTAGTGTATAGTCTTAAGCCTAAACATAAAGAATCTAAGGACCAAGATTCTTTCATTTGTAGACAGGTCAAATATTACAATTACTGTCGCTCTAAATAGTATCTACGCTGTTGAATGGCTTAAATGGTTTAATGCCTAAATGAAACGCTTTCAGCATCTGCTGTTACTAGCAGTGGATACAAGCTGAGTCGGGGGCATTTAGCTGCTAGACACACATCAAACAACTTATCATCCTTATCACCGCGATAGTGTAGACCCATCACAACACATAGGAATGTTAGATGAGTCTGCACTGATTAACACCCGGTCTGTATACGGACACCAATAGGATAGTTTTATGATATAAAATCATTCTGTAACCGGCTTCCAAGCTCTAATGTATTGTACTAATAATTATAATCGTTTTTAAAAAGCAAAGTTACCGTTTTTTATATTTAACTACGTATTTTCACACATTTTTTTTTATTATATTATAATAATATTTAAACGACGAAACATCCTCGAGTTAGTATCATTTTCCTAACAAAATCGAGCCCCAGGAAGTATTAGACCCGCTGTCACAGACTCGACGTACGAGCACAGTCGTGTTACCTCGCCGACCGCCCCGGGCAGAAAGTGAGCGGATTTAAGGAAGTTTAAACAAAATCGAAAGTTTCATTGACTGAAGCTTGAGATAATTGGTAACTTAACACACTGGTCAGATTACACAGATGTCAAAACTGCAACTAATCTGCATCAAGGTTAAATCATCCCTTAATTTCTGAAATGGTTTATGATAAAATAAAGTATTATTTATTAAAGTATGAGTTTCAAATGTAAGGATATGAGATAACAGATTTGATTTCCATGAACGCGATTCTGAAATCGGTTTCGAAGCGCACGTCTTTATAAAAAATGGTATAAGAACGTTTTACGTTTAATATATTTGGATTCCGCATATTTATATTTTCTGACGGATTAATATTTTAATACAAACACTAAGTAAAACGTTAATAATATTTATCGAATTATATTCACCTAATTAACTGTAGTTCATTTATTTGGACAAGTTTCAAGAATTCTATAATAAAATAGTACTTAAGGTTAAAATATATGTTGGCAGACAATAAACATAGATTATATTTTAATTAAATAAAATGTATGGAGAAATTAAACCAAAGGCCTTTTGGACAAAAATATTACGAGAAATTATGTATTATATTTAAATGCAAACCTTGACTATAATACCTATTCTTAATGCGAAAGCGAGCTTAATCGTTTGTTTTTTTACGCTTTGACTGCTAAACGACTGAAGCCTTCTTGCTGATTTGGGAACACATGTAGCCCGGAGAGAATCATGGGCAACTTTACATCAATTCTAACGCGAGTCTCACCTAACCGCAGGTTGAAAGCTAGTTATAAAAATCGCAATCATTGTCTTTTACTTTTTTCTGAAAAGTTTATTATTTTGAAATCAGTGGGGTTTTCTCTGCAAGCGGACCCCTAAAACCTGTCACAAACATTATCCCCACGCAAATCTTATATCCTTTCGTTTGGTTCTGAACCGTCTCAGATAGCACGCCATGGAATAGATTCACAACGCCTACCTCCGTCTTAATATCGGTACCTTGCCTGCCTTGCGACTACCCTCGCTTTCTGACGCGGCCAAGTTGTAAGGGGCAGGCGGGGAATTGATAACATTCTATAATTCATGGCCTTAAATAAAAAACAATAGGGTAATTTTTTGTCCTGAGTTTTATGAATATATTATTTTAATCTGAATTCTAAAGATCTAGCTGTACCGTTTTGAAAGCTAAGAGTATTAGAAAAATAACCCCATAGCGATATGAAAAAGTTCATCAACAAAACTCAATACTATTGGATGAATCGAATGAACTTTATCTTAAAAGTAATAAATATGATTCTTCTATCAGAGTCTAAGCTGTCTAAGTAGGGTTTTTTGCTCTCGACAACTTTAGGTAGTTTTTTCTCTCTAGGATCTCTATTTCTATACAAATCCACACACACTTTATTCGTTATTGCAAGTCAATGACGTATGACGAAGACACAACTTTTTCTCATAAATCACTATAAATTAAATTTAAATGGTTACGTTAATAACGTCACGTTATTGATAATGACCGGTTGGTAGTCGATAAATACGTGCCGACATAATCAGTGTTCTAAATTTTGAGGTTAGATGTGTAAATCGCTACTTCCGATCAATTGGACAGTACGGTAAAGACGCGGCGCGAGCAACGGATATGAGGTAAGAGCGGATATTGCGCAGACACTCACAGGTACATTCGGTTACAGTGTAAACCCGCATTTGGATATAAATGTTGTTTGCCGGTGAATATAAACTACCACTGTACTTTATAATAGTAGTAGTTCGAAGAGTGTTATACTATATCTCCTAAAAATGTTATAGGCCGCTTTACCCACGTTTTTGAGGGAATTTCCCAGACCAAAAATTTCACACATTTTAATTCAAAACCATTTATTAAGTTTAGGCCCGCGGAGGGCACTTATGAAGGTCAAATTTACTGAAGCTACTACCAGTTTCGAAGTCAGCCTTCAACTGAGAAGAACCGGCAAGAAAATCAGCAAGTTAACAATTCTGCCGTTAATGCGTGATTGAATTACAAACGAATGTAAACTTGACATTTGGTATATCAGTACAAAAAGATTTAAATTTCTAATAGGTCCATTTTTACAGCTATGAGTGCTATAGAAAAATGAACCTTGTACCAATACAATAAGGTTGATTAGCATCGTCATACAATTAACCATTGGATTAAGAAATAAACCTTTTGTAATTAACAATAAAGATGATTATTCTATGACATACATAGCTGTCAAACCTCGTCAACTTTAATGAATCATGATTTTGTACATAAGTTGTAACAGCGCCATCTAGTTACTACAAATGGAACTAATATAAAATCAAAGTAAAATAAATTCGACAACTTATTCTAACTTTTAATACGAACCAAGTACGAAGTCCAAGTATTCATGAGGCCTAAACACGGAGACATTATTTTGAAATATGGCGTGAGAAGCATTCGGTTCAAACTCCCCGCTTTCAAATTTATAACCTCGTAAATCATGTTTATTCATAGGTGTTTTGTACATGAAACTCATATTGCGAACGCGCCCTCCTCCTGGTCATTAGGCGAGGACGTATTGGAAAAAAAGTGGTATTAAAAATGGAGCCCATTAAAAAAATGTGATGCCGCTTAGGATTCGCTTAATTTTTTTTTCTAGAGGACGGATGCTGAATGTTTAAGGTTTGCACTGATGTGACGAAGCTACTTCAATTAAATAGAATATACATATATTAGTAAAAGAGCCATTGCGGCAAAACTAGATACATGCCTCCAGCCTATAAATAGTACAGTAAAATCGAGCTTAGTTTTTAAACTATGCGATATGCTAGGACATTTAAATATGCCATCCAAATCCATAGGAAAGCTGTGTTTATTTTGATAAAACCTCTTTTTGAGATTTGGTGCAGTCACCAATAAAGCGGTATTGAAATAAATTAATAAGAATCCATGATAATTTAGCTAACACATAGTTTGACAACTTTTACTGTAATGTTTACATCGCAATCATTTCAAAATTGAAAACAATTTGTTAAAGAACGTACGACTTTTACTAAAATATGGAATCGCCAAACTACATCAAATGAGGGGTGAATCGTAACTTAGCGTTTTTACAACCCACAATCGCTTTATTTAATAAAACACTCTATCCCAAAACCTATCAGCGCTGTATACTAACAACGAAAAAACGAGACCTTTACTTTTACAACACCCACTAAAACTTTTTTATAGCTGGCAACACTCGTAAAAGGTATAAATAAAATATAGCGGGCGGCAACACTGACAGCGGCCCGGGTAACGCAATAATTTCCACGTTTTGGCGACTCGAGAGCTCGCCTCTTTTCGATTATAATTTATAGCTTGGAATGAGGCCCCGCGTATCAAGCCTACGGGAACGTATAAAATGTCATAAATATTGTCATAAAATTGTTTGCGCCGGCTCTGGGCTGCCGTAATCATATTACGTTTGAATCTTACCAATGCGCACCAATAAAAGCCCAAACGGAAACCGTTCACCGCTATGATAAAGAACTCATTTCGGGTAAATAGAAAAATTAATGATATTATCGCGGGTTTATGGATGCTGATGGGATTAAATTGGCATTCGATATAAATAAATAAATGTTCCACGCCCAGTATCCCCGAAAAAGTAGGCTCTCTAGTGGACGGAAAGGACTCTGTAGTGAAACCCACATTCCACTCAAGACATTTTAATTCCCAATACATACGGTGAGTATTGTACCGGACCGGCAATCATTTCTGAGAAAGAAGCATCAACTGTTGCTATACCTGAGAATCGAACCCAGGACCTCAGGCCTCTAAGGCGAGCTTTATACCGCTCGACCATCGAGGCGACCATTCGTTATAATATTAATATATTGAACAAAACATTTCCTTTTTTCAGAATCACTATCTATCTGGTATCTGTTTATTTCTGCACTCAACTGAAATTTGGATTAAAATTGCGAACGTCTATGTGTGTATATGTGTCTGTGTGTTATCTCTTAAGTAGTGCCGTCACATCTGACAGGGTTAGAATGCAATATGCACACAGATAGAATATGTGTTTATATACTCTATATTTTTAATGAGGGAAAATAAAAATGTCCCACGGAACCATGCGTGAAACCGCGGGGCAGAAATACTAGCTTCTGAAAATCATCCGTAGAATGTAAGTAATATTTATTAATCATAAATTTGTTTTTATGATATCAAATGTGTCATAAAACGTAAGTATCAAAGCAAAAAATATCGCAGAATAAAAATCCAATTTCATTAATGAATTATTTAGTTAAGTACAAAAATTCGTAAACCTCATATTTTTCGAAAATTGAGCGGCCTAAGTAGCCCGGGCTATAATAGTCAAAAGGTACCCTTTTCGCTAAAAGCCCTAAGTAGTTTCGGCCCTTTCCAACTCCAATGTACCTCATAAACGGAGGGTAGTCAATTTTTTGGGGGAGTATACGGCTATTGCTTCCTTGCCTTCTGTAGGCGAAAATTTTCAAGTTACCGCGTAAAATTAAGGCGGCGGATTGCATATCAAGCAGGCTGACTAGTAAACAGAAAATGCGCTCTTCTTGACTGTATACTTTATATTTTTTTTTGGGATTCGAACCCAAATAATGGCAAAGGGATCCTATTGTTAAGGCTGCGTCACCGCCCTTCCTTCAGTCTAGCACAAAACTTGAAGTTTTCACAATTTTTTTAAATTTATTATTGAAACAAAATAAATCCTTTGAGTACGAGACCAGCTCGCACATAGCCGCTTTATATTTGGTTGAGCATGAGTGTGACCCATGGTCGTTCTTACAGCCTTGTACGATTTTAGTGTAGTTGCTTAGTTGTTTTTTTAATAATAATAAAACAGTGCTCTTGCGGCGCCTTCCCTCAGACAATGGCACATCTATTGTCGTGCCCTGCGTGCCCCTCATCTTGCACGCCAGAAGACCTGTATAATGCTACAAACGACACAGTACGTCTGGCAGAATTCTGGTCTAAACAAATTTAGCCAAAACGATCGACACGCAAAAAAAATAATATCCTGGAATATTCTTTACACACTGCCATCTGGTCCCAAACTAAGCAAAGCTTGTACTATGGAAACCAGATAACTGATATACTACATATACTACTTTCTAAATGCATACTTATATAGATATTTACACCCAGACACAGAATAAACAGATGCATACAAATGTTTGTCCTGGGTGGTAATCGAACCCGCGACCTTCGGCTTGGCACTCAGAGTCGCTAACCTGTATGCCCTGTATTTTAAAATCCCTGGAGGTATATCGCTTAAGGAATATCATTCATAAATTTAAATGGGTTTGCCCCGGTGTGAAATCGATCTAAAACAGTAAAGTATTTTTACCGTCTTGGTAGTGATAGCTAAAATAGTCTTAGATGAGAGATTTTGATACTTTATTACCATCATACTTAACAATGGCGCCCCGGGGTATCTCCACATTCCCGGGAAAAATCACACCGAGGTTCGATGACGAAAAACATTGTTTAATAATAAAATGCTTTGACTCAAAGACTAAACGCAATATTAGATCACTATTTATTTATCAAACTTACATCATACGAGGAAAATTACTGGTAGTAAAACTTATTCATATTGTACCTTATGCCTACCTAAATTCCACCGTGCCTCCTTATACCTACTGGATGACAATAAACAATTCTTGTACATCGCTATCGTTACTTATTTACGCCCATTTACACCCCTATTACAATGGACGAAAGGCTATTACTGTAATTCGAGCACGCACAGCTAATATAGTCCAATTCAAAAAAATGCCAATCTTACTTTACTATTCAAAGACTATTTGCTGGTCTAAAACCGACCTTAATGTCATATACTTAAAATAGATATGTATTATACCAATGGTTGAGAGAGAAGGTGAATTCGGGTAATAAAATGTTTATGTATGTAGTTCTCTTTGCGGACACGAGATGGCGGAGTTTATCGGGCGATTAATTCGCAAAATGAATTACGTATAGATATGGGTAATTGGGTTTATTATCTTGCTTAATTCTACGTTTTAAGCAGATCCTCTGTTGCTATCTCTTTTCTTCGGTAACTAAGTACATTAATTGTGGAATATTCTGCTATTTTTAAAGCGAAAAAAGATACGTGTATCTGCACTTCAGAGTAAGTGGGTTCATCTTACGACATCAAAATTTTATCTAGGAATGACCTTTAAATCCTCAAACAAATGGAAAGATAATATCGTATAGCTGTTCAATAAGAAAAAAACAGTGTCTATCGTAAAGACACACGATAGAAGTGAAACTTTTGTATTACAGGAAAAAATTATAATTATTCATCAATCACTTTTGCATAGTATAGATTGTGTTTATCATTCATTTATTTTTCGTCACACAAAAAGGTTGCGGATATGAATTTCAAAACTCGCCCATAAGAAGATTCATTTAAATAAAAATAAACAAACATCTGTAAAGTTACTGACTATCAACGCGTTCCCAATTCGTGTCGATTGCAAAATCATAAAAGGTTAAAATTCCCAAGAACGTTCAAGAATAATAGAGCAGCGATCCAAAGATTCCTGGGAGATTTCTTTTTAAGTTCAAATGGAGCGTTAATTAGTTCGCCTCAGAAGTTCTGCACTTTTTTCACGCCGACGCGGTGGGCCACGTAATCAATTAAAACTCCTTTTTAATCCTGGCTTAGCGGTCGCCGGTTGCCGCACCCGAGTGTCGAGTGATGTCGGCCGTTTTGTAATTGACTTTCAAATAATTGCATCTTTACAAGTTTAGAAATTGATTTACAAAAATTGTACAGTTGCCACTCTCCTTCTTAAATCAATCGTTCCCGGTAAAAGATAATATGTTATTTATTTTTCAAATATAGATTGGTTCTTATATACCATATGGTAGAGCAGTATAGTAGAGCTCTTAGTGCAGAGTCCTGCAGTACTGCAGTTCGTCCAGGAAAGTACTACTGAAATTACAGGCACATGAGACTTAGCAATATCACCTCTCAGGGTCGACAACGGATTGGCCCTAGTGTTGCAAATGTACATCGGTAGCAATGACCACTTACCATCAGATCTGTCTGTCTACCTATTTGTCGGACCATGCTATAAAAATAATCAAAAGTCAACTGGCCCGTCTAAACATACAACGTGTTACAAAATACTCCGTAAAAATATAATTAATTATCAAAGCCAGCAACCCTAGTAAGCTGTCATGTCAGGGATACTTTAATAGTTTTTCTATGTTTCATTCATAACAATCAGTTATTTTTATTTTTTTGGGGTAAGATATACAGCGTTACTACGGTTCTTAAATATTATGAATGGACTCATTATAAGGCCCCATTTAACCTCCTTTCGGCTGCAGGTAGTTTTTGTAACATTTTGTATACATATCGAATACTGTATTTTAGATCGAGCCCCCAACCCCATCATTCAGTCAATTATTTATTTACCCAAGAAAAAACATTAGTTATTTACAAGGTTATGTAGTCCAAGTTATATCACAGGAACGGAGGGGCTAAGGACCATAATTATTTACGACTAAACAAAATTTAATGTCACCGCCGCACCGAAATCCGGTGGGGCGTAATAAAATTGTAATTAATAGACGTGGGATTTTTTCCGAAATTAAAATTTCGCCGATGGGCGGTCTACCCGGGAAGCTGGCCGGCCCGGGAAATTGTAAAAATAAATGTACAACTTTAATTATAACGAATATCATCGGTAATAGGAATTGGGACATGGTGTCCCTCGTGAACATTTTTCGGCACAATTATTTTTTATGTATTAAAATATATTTTATTTATTTGCTAGTAAATCCCCCGCGGTTTCAACCGCGTTTCCGAGGGATGTTACATTAATTTGTTCTTTCTATCAACAATAGTTTTCGCAGCGCACGCGATGTAAGAAAGTTTTTTGGTAATTTTTTCCCACCTTGGATTACATTATTGGAGTTTTAATATAGATCCCTAACTTTTTGAAAATTGAATATAGCCTATGTTCACCGGAGATGGTGTAGCTTCACAACAGTGAAAGATTTTTTCAAATTGGTCAAGTAGTTTCGTAGCCTATTCAATGCAAACAAATAAACAAAAAAACAATCAAATCTTTCCTCTTTATAATATGTGTAGATTTACAACAAAAGATACACGCTAACATTGCATCATTATAACAATCAGAATATGGGGTGGCGTCCATAGTACGTAAGTGGCAGCTAAATATAAGTTTCGATGGGCTAGTTGGCTTGGTGATTAGAGAGCCTGACTTAGAGACGCTGCAGGACATGGGTTCGTTCCCGAAACAAACATTTGTGTTCATGAACATGTCTGTTTGTTCTGTCTGGATGTAAATATCAATATAAGCATGCGGGCTTATTTTCACTAGTCAAAACTTATTCATACTCCTAAAAAATGTGAGTATTTGGGGAGTATGGTGGAGAAGGCGTTGGGGAAGCCTATGCTGGAAAGCAAGACAATCAAGAAACCGGTGTTTAATAGAGAGTTTAGTAGAGCTTTTAGTGCAGAGTTCGTCCGGGGAAGTACTACCACCTTACCCATTTCCGCCGTGAAGGAGTAGTGCACTTGTATTACTGTGTTTCGGTTAGAAAGGTAAGGGGGCTGGTGAAATTACAGGCACATGCGACTTAACAACTTCACGTCTCAGGGTCGATAATGATTTGGCGATGCCCCTGCTGCAAATGTCCATAGGCGACGGTGACCACTTACCATCAGGTGGACCGTCTGCTTGTTTGCCGGCCCAAGTGGTATAAAAAATTAATATTCAATTAAAATGCTAACTTTTATTTGTAGTATTAAGTAGATATGTAACTTATAAGATTGTTAATAAAGGCTATTATTATTATACTTATGGTGGATCAAAAAGTCTCCAGCTTCTGTCTAAATAGTTCCTTTGAGTTGTATTAATCTGGATTACTCTACAAAGAATTAGCTTTAATACCGCAGCGACAGTGACAAATGCCTACAGAATGTGAGATCAGATGACTTGAAAAAAATCTAGATAATAATTCTACTAATATTATAAATACGAAGGTTTGTGAAGTTCGATGGCTGGCGATTAGCACATAAAACACATGAAAATAGGTCAAGAGTTTTAGGAGGAGAACAATTAAGATCACACGCACACTGAAATCCTGCACTACCGCCCAACTTCACTACATAGTATAAAACAAAGTCGCTTTCTCTGTCCCTATGTCCCTGTATCTCTATGCGTGCTTAAATCTTTAAAACTACGCAACGGATTTTGATGCGGTTTCTTTTAATAGATAGAGTAATTGAAGAGGGAGGTTTTTATGTATAATACATGTGTCATACCACAGGAACGCGGGTAAAATATATTATAAATGCGAAAGTTTGTTACGATGGATGGATGCCATGGATGACACACGACAGCATTTTCATCCCCATCATTTAGATGGTTGGCAGTCCACAAGGACTTATCTACCTCGCACAACAAAACTGTGGAATGAGCTGTCGTCTGCAGTATTTCTGGACCGATATGACCTCCAAACTTTCAAGAAAAAAGCGTCCTCCTTTTAAAAGGCCGGCAACGCACTTGTGGCTCCTCTGGTGTTGCGGGTGTCCATGGGCGGCGGTAATCGCTTACCATCAGGCGATACGTCTGCTCGTTTGCCTAACAAACCATAAAAAGCTCTTTCACGCAAAAATCACAAAGCGTATTTGGATTAAACTTGGCACATAGATAGTTCATAGCCTGTATAAAAAAATAAAACTTTTTATTCCGGTCTAATGTAACATGTCTCGAGAACACAAGTGGAAAATAAAAGAGAAAAAGTTAACGATATCGAAAGTTACATAATGCTGCACCTTTATGCAACGAAGTTTATATTAAGTAGCCTGCAGTTTCTATTATCAGGTGATAAAACTGAATCGTCACATAAGTACTATAAGAAATCCACATAACGACCTTCCCTACGGGCTTACCGGTAATCCAACCCCGAGACAGACCGACAACGCAATTTGTATATATTAGAAAAGGGCTACTTATAGGATTATGATGGAATTTCCTCGGGAGAGATTTTCCTAGCTGCGGTACAAGAAACTAGCGAATGGCCAAATAAATAAAACTATTAAGTTAGCCGAACAATAGATTTAGTTGTGTTACAGAACTTGTGGAGGAACCCTTTCTAATACACATGTCGCAACACATGGGATAGTTCTTGGCAACCGATTACAACTCGAGGGTAGAGTAGGTTTATTATCTTTTATACCATTTGGGGCGACAAACAGGCAGACAGGCCACCTGAAGGTAAGGGGCACACCGCCTATTGACATTTGCAAGACCAGGAGCATCGCCAATGCATTGTTGTCCCTGAGACGTGAAGTTGTAATGGTTATCCTTTCCAACCGTACAACAGTAATACAAGTGCACTATTTACTTCACGACGGAAATACGTAAGGTAGTAAGTTCTTCCTTGGATGAACTCCGCACTAAGATCTCTACTACTCTACAAGTATTATAAAATAAGATTAATATCCTGGGACATTTTTTATAAACGGCAATCTGATCCCAAACTAAGCAAAGCTACAAGTCAACTTTTTTTTCTAAATACGAATTTAGAAAATATATATTACACCAAGACACAGAAAAAACATGTTCATGCCCACCAAAAGTGTCAAACCACCAAAACAACTGTCCCAATTAACAAACAATAAAAACGCTTATAACTCAGACAATGTCGAAGCTGTAGGTTGTCTGCGGGAGCGCTATGCGGTTTTTGTTGAGAGAATATGATTAGGTTCACTTAGCGGATTACCAGCAGCCAGTTCAGCTACTTGAGGTAATGGTTTCATAATAGTTTTTATCTCTATACTCTTGGAAATAAATATCGCCTTAACAGTTATCGTTTCATTTGATGGCTTAGTGTGACTGCAAGGAAAGAAGAACGAAAAAGGTCTCTCTAGCGCATCAGTGGACGGAGCTAAATAGCATGCCATTTCAAGACTTTGTTTGAGGAACGAGTGTGCCTTTTTTATTCTAAGTAAGCTGACAAACAGGCAGATGGTCCATCTGATGGTAAGTGGTCACCACCGCCTATACATATTTACAACAACAGGGGCATTACCAATGCGTTGTCGACCCTAAGACGTGAAGTTGTTTAGTCTCATGTGCCTGTAATTGTACCGGCCTTTACCTTTCTAATCGAAACACAGTAATACTACTGCTTCTCAGTGGAAATGGGTAAGGCACTCTGCACGATGACCTCTACTACTACTAAATCTCATTTCTCTCATGGGTCAGACAAAAGTGCTTCGACTCTTCAATTACACGCATTCCTATCTTCGACACGGTTGTATGGTATAAAGTTTTTTTCAAGAGCCATAACTTGAGATCGCAAATTTAAGCTACGTCCGTGATAAAATAAAATACTCATCAAGTGTTGAAGAGATCCGATTATAGTTAAGTACAGAATTCAAAATAGTACAGTTTCGTAATCATGTATCTATTGACAATGATATGAATTATGTTATGTAGTGTAAACAAATAAAGAACTGTTGTCAATAACGCTTCGGTGGTAGAGCAGAATAAAGCTCGGAAGTCCTGTGTTCAATTCCCAAGTATATATGTAAGTAAGTTTGTAGCCCAGGATTCACTTTCGCCTGAGAGCCCTCTGCGCTTTCCGAAAAAGTAAGTGTAAGGGTGTAAGAGCCGATGCCTTCGTCCATTCAAAAAAAGAAAGCCCGGGGTTGGTAGCACCTGGTGGCTCATGTCACGCTGGAACTTAAAAGGTCTCTAGCAAAAATATGTTATTCAAAGGAATATTTGGAACTTTGTTAGAACACTCATTCTCTAAACTCAATATAAAAATCTATGACCAAGCACCTATTGGTATGTTCCAGCACCTCCTAAGTAATGACTATACTGTGTTCATAGTTTTCGTATTGATTGCAACGTCATTTCGACTCTCATAAATGTATTCCAGCCTTTACGTTGACGTGAATGGATATCAGGCTTTATACGACGGTCCACCGAAATGGAGATGCCTCTAATTCCATCGGGACCTACAAATTCGTTCCGGTCTGCTGCAAATGTGTCGCTGTAGACCAAACCACAGTAAATTTCTGATCAATATAGTAACACAATTTGGGATCTAGCATCGTACTAATTATTATTATCGTTTATGAGTGTTTTATTAATTTAATAATTTTTTTATTATTGTTTGCAATTAATAAAAAAATTGCGATATCAATAATTGATTTTGGTTTAATCTCTGCTAATATTATAAAAAGAGAGCAGATTTGGTCAGTTTATTTATATGTGGGTAATTTCCGGAACCACTGCACCTATTTGAAAAAAATCTTTCACTTTTTGAAAGCCTAAATTATTCCAAATGTACAGTTAAATTTGATAGCTGCACCGGGTAGGCATACATCGTATAAGTAAGAGACATGAGGGATACGATGGTTTGAGAATTAGTTCATTATTGCTTTACTGTGAGCGAACGTACTGTTCTTATGTTATGTAGTGTGGCAATACTAAATAGATCGAATATATTCAAAATTCGATACCAGCCTAAAATATATTTCCCAAATTTCAGAAAATTATTTACCGACTGCAAAAGACGATATGACCACCTTCGTTATAGATTATTTATATTCTAGATTTATTTAAATGTCTATCCTATGTCCTATTTCAATTCTAATCATACCAAACGCTATTACATATTCGCATCTCATAATAATGCGATATTGACTTTTTCTGTCTATATCTTTATCCTATACATATGTCCTGTTATATCTTACTAGCGACCTTCTTCCTGCCCCGGCTTCGCATAGGTGCAATATAGATACTAGAACATACAAACCTTTATCTTGAATCATTCAGTCTATCGTTGAAAACTGCATCAAAATCCTTAGCTTAGTTTAAAAGATCTATGCGTACAGACAGACGGGGGAAAACGACTTTGTTTATACTATGCAATGACAAACTACTTAATAGATTTAGATGCGGTCATTTGGAGAATTTCACGCGGAAGGTTTTTGTGTATAATACACTTATACCACGCACAGTCCGGGCAGGTCGCTAAAAAATAAATATCTTGGGACATTTACACACACGGCCATCTGATCACAAACTAAGCAGAGCTTGTATACCTATTAATATTATATTTTTCTCAATACATACATAGATATTTACAAAAAGACATGTGCATGCACACAAATGTTAGTTCTGAGTGGGAATCGAACTCATGACCTTTGGTGTGGCAGTCAGGGACCGTAAACATCAAGCCAAGCGACCCGTGAAGTAGGTATATGTGTGTAGAGCCCAATATATTTTTTTAAATAATGAGATTTATGTGATACTTGTTGTCTTCTCCGATACATTAACAGATTTTGAAATCAATATCAAGACCAATCGATTGTGGTAGAATTTTGAACCTATATCACCACTGCTAAGCTGCAAAGAAACCTAACAACGAAAAGAATAAGGGTCATAATCCTAATGAGGACCAGAAAATATGATTGTGCTATCTTCGAGTCACCCAGACTAATGTTTTACAACAAAATATAATTAATGTGTCGCGACTGCGCGCCGCAAATTTTTGTAAGCGTGCATTTCTGCGGCCATAATTACACGGCTCATGGTTCCTTGGTTTTTAATTAAAGCCAAGACTTGTTTATTAACTTTTTGCCCCCACAACGTTTGCGTGGAGCGTGTTTTCGGCCGCGAAAAAGAATTTGAGGAATTAAAATGTACATTTTGACCTTTTGTACATTATTTGGACTTGGTAATGGACGAAGAGACTGGTTGGCTTAGTGTGTTATATTCACCTTCCGGTTAATAACTATAAGGCGATGCGTGCGGTGGAAACAATTGTCTGACAAGGCACTTTTTCAGCCTTACCATGCCTTTACAAAATAATTTTACGGTTCGGCAAAGGAAACATCATGACGAAACCAAACGATGGTGGTAGAGGACTTTGTAACATCCTTAGCTTTGCTACCAACGTCAACTTGAAATCGGTTAATGATAATCTTTTGCTATTTGAGAATCTTCCCATCCTCACTTACAATGGTAAAATTATGGTCTGCACCGACTTATAAAAAAACAGCCAAGTCTCGAACTCGCAGACGCAGTGTTTCGAACTACAAGAACACTAACCTTGTATGGAGACCCCCTTTAATTTGTAACTTAACTTTTTTCTTGTAATTTTCTATTATTTAAAAAAACTCTAGCTTTATCTCATTACGGTTCAAAAGATCTGGTCTGTGACAGATGAACGGGACGAGCAGACCCTTAGTAATAGACTCCTGTTGGCACCATTTAGATACAAAACCCTAAATCGAGCAAAACAAAGAATATATTCGGACAATTTGTAATTCTATGTGTGCAACGAAGCCGCAGATTTATCTTTGTTCCACACAACAACCACAGAAAAAAAGTTGGAAGACACACACGGCAAAATACTAAGGCTCTATTAATTCTCGTAGTCAGTGGGTTGTTTATAGCGGCAGTTTGCGGCTCGCCCGTGAGACGTCTCGTGGGAAATTAGCGACGACAACGCGACGCAACGGAGACACCAGAAAACACCCAATTTTGAAGTTTTAAACTTGGAACGAACTGCCACAAGCTTCGCCCCAGTGTGATGTGCTCAGGTGAAGTTTTTTTTATGCCACATAAAAAGTCGTCTATGGTACCTATTTTGGCGGTAATTTTTTATTATTTCGCCGGAAAAGTTAGTAATAAAACGATATCTCCGGAGCAGAGACCAAAGAGTATGCCATTCTGCAAAAAGTTAGGACCATCCGTACTAATACGGGTTCTATTCATAAACATCTACTCCTGTCAACATTCAAACATAAACGGACTTTGTGAGATAGAATTATCTGAATCTATTATTGCTTGCTCAAATAATGAATTAAACCTTACGACTATGGTGAGTAATCATAGAATCCTTTGACCATAGAGCCATAGGCTGCTCCTAGATGGTACGGCAAAGGAGGCTTTTATTCAATTCGTTATAAGCATCAGAGGCCCATAAACTGAAGTATATACGTTAAGGTTACGCGGCCGACAGTGCTTTACAAGTTTTACGACTCATTCGTAAGCGTACCTACCGAAACGTAAACTAGGGACCCTCCTCCTTCCTGGATGAGATAGGGCTGGCACAAAGAAGTTTGTTAATTAATCAAGCTTCGGGACCGCGGTTTTACACGTGCTCTATAGATAAATATTGTTCTATTACTAATAAAGATACATCGACTGTTGATAAAGTTCCAGGTCAAAGTAATTAACAGTGTTTCGTATTTGAATCAAGCAGTTTAGGTATCGCTGCGTCATTTAGTGAAACACTTACAATTATTTTTTCCCCATCTATCCTAAATTTAAATTTAATTTTCTAATTTGGTAAGCACATCACTGGAGAAATGATGGACCGTTTGCGCTGAACAATGTTGTGAGAGAAAGAAAATTTTGAAAATCCGGAAAAAAATTTATAGCTATTTCGTATGCGATTTTTTTATGAACTCAAGACCATTAACTAAATTATTTAATGACGCTCTGCAACGCATGTCGGGAACAGCTAGTTTAGAATATTACTGGATATTCGATTGCCATTCCCCAATCCACTGTTGAGATTATTCAATGGTTGATGATATCAAGTGGTACAGCTTACCACGATAAGTGTTGCTCCATGTATCATTAAAGTTATCAATTATTATAATCACTAATTGACTCAGGCGCGGCTTTGCGGAAATCCATTGTAAGATTATACAAAAAAAACAAATATCTAGTAGCTAATTCCAATGCATCTCCTTCTCTGTCAAGTCTCAAACAAGGAAACTCAACAGGAAGTCGAACATGCTTCGTGTAGAAGTGAAACATGTCTATTTCCTTTGTTTGATTTGTTTTTTGTGTAATCTAAAAATAATCATTTATTTTATAATACTTTATTAAACACGACTAATATAATGATTATTGTTCAACCCTAATTGGTCGTAAACAAGTTGTCTTGACTTGTTCTATGTAGTTGTAACAACTCATATAAAAATAGTGATAAAGTCATGTGATACGATGAGAAAAAAACTTAAGTAACTTCAACCTTATTTATGCAGAGCCGGGTACTTCTACGATTACAAGAACCCTTTTTAACGGGCATTTGCATTGTAAAAAGACTCAATTGAACATTGGCATTGCATAAGAACTGCTAGGCTTCAATTTTGTAAGGGAAATGACTCTAACTCGAGGATGTTGCGTCGAGGCTTCTATGCTTTGTCTCTTTCGATAACAACGTAATCACGTGAGAGGTAAGCTCTCTGAGGCCTCGTCAGGCTCGCGGACAAAGTTTGTTTTAGCTGAAATAAGGGAGCAGGAGTATAATTTCATGAACTTGGTACCTCAATTTACTGCTTTGGATAGGTACATCCCAGTCAGTGGAGGTATTGGATTCGATTTCCGTCTCGACCAAGGTAATTTAATTAAAAACCATTTATTCAGTTTAAGCCCGCGAAGATCACTTATAAAGTTCAAAGTTACTGAAGACACCACCAGTGTGGAAGCCATTATTCAATTGAGAACAACCGGAAAGAAACTCAGCAAAGTAACCTATTTTTTTTTTTTAAAAATCTAATCGGACTTTTGGCAATTTATGATTTTTCTCACAATGTTTTTGGATATTTTATTACTTAAATTTACAAAATACGTATTAATATACCCTAAAACAAAAAAAGACAAGACGAAAGAAATATTGAATTATATTAAAGTTTGTGTGATTGAAATCTGTTTTTAATGGTATCACCAACTCACGTACAAAATAGTCTTTCTCTTACGACATGGCGTCGCTCTGTCTGTATTGTTTGTAGGTAGAAGGTACTTACCTACCCATTTTTTTACGTTTAAAGTCAAGGATTATAGTACGATTTCTTTAATAAAAGCTTCTCTAAGCTAGGCGCAACCTCGGGTCCAATAAAAATATAACAAGCAAGGTTCACAAGCGACATTTAACTACCACAAAGTTTAGTCCAAATTCAACGGAACTTCCACGGAAAATGTTATAAACACTGAAAACACAATAATAATAAAGTTTATATTTTTTTTGAAAAATTATAAGTGGTTTTCTTCTCGAAAAAGCGGGGAAACGTATCTTTTTTTTTCGTGCAGGTAGACCGTTAGAAAATAACGCATACAGCCCTACATACCCTTGTGTGTGACCATAAAAATGGGTCTTACTTAGACATTGGTCAATTTTAAATTAAGCTTTACTGAAAATGACAGTAGAAATTGCATAAGTAATTCGAATTGAGAATTTTTGATGATGTGGCCACATATAGACAATAATTTGATACGTTAAAACGTAAGGCTAATAACAATTCAAAAATAATATTTTAAATAAGTTTGTTACTACAATACTATGAAGTTGCCAATCATCATTCCCTACGATGAACATTTTCAGCACGGCTTACTCTTGTACAGCCAAATTGCAATATTACCGGTACCTACTACTTACCTACTAACATAACGCGGTATAGTAGTCTTTTGATATTAGTGTGGGTGTGGCCATGTCGACAGACATGTGGGCGTGTTAACACGGCCAAGCCAAATTGCTTGCCTCTGTCCACACGGCCTGATTACCTATTGAATGTACCTATAACCAACTTGGTCGTGTACGGTGCACCGACAAATTTATGACACTACTTAATCTCAACCCAACCGTGAGCTTGCAGTGCAAGTACTTTGAAACTACAATTGGGTTTGGCGTTTTGATTCAAATGTTGGCTATCAAAACAAACGATGCTTACGATCATGAGTGTAGGTAAGATTGAATTGGAAGCCCAGGTAGCACACAATGTGTAAAAAAAATGATGTGAATGTTGGTGTGGATGGATGTATGGAAGTATAGATGTTTATTACTCTTTCACGTAAAAACTACCGAACAGATTTGAATGAAACTTGACATATAGATAGATCATGCCCTGGAATAACGTATATTATTATGATACTTTATTCTGGGAAATGTGACATCCTTCACGAACGCGGGTAAGCCGCTGGGTAATTTTAATTGAACTAGACTAAAACTGGGTGAATATTTCCAGATAATTCAATTCAATCTTTTCATATAAGGCTTGTCTACATAATAATATATAGCATTTGCAAAAGAACTTGGCGTTAAAACTTACATAAAGAAATTTATTTATGTATACCTAGTGTGTGATTTAATATGTCCCAAACTAAATATTTTTACTGAGTAAGTGGCTTGATTGAGTATTTCAAATGCTTAACCCTTTGCCCTCCAGCGGATTTACTGTTAGCTTTTTAATGTCGCAAATCCGGCGACAACGGAGTGCTAAGAGTTAAATAATGATCCGCTTGTTTTGAATCATCCGAACATTTGAAAATAGCATAGTTGCCTTAGTTACTTAATATTTTTTTAGCCGGTATTTTTTCATAGTTTTTCGTACGAAAACACAACAAGAGCTGGCACCACAGATAACAAAAATGACAAGGTTAATGTCATAGACTATCAGTAACAGCTATCAGTAGTTCGATAAAGTTATATTCAGTCAAATAAGTTTGGATTTGTTTCTACTGCTGTACCTACCATTTAATTGTTATCTAATATATACAAAGCGTTATCACTTCAAGATAAGAACTAACTTCATTAATTTGCTTTTATTAAACTAAGATGGACTCCTCAGGAACTCTTACATTTGATCCAATAAAAGTTAACACTGAACTTGCACTGGTAAGATATTTTATTAGTATTAATTTAAATTAATCACTGCACAATTAAATAAGTCAATACCTACCCAGCAAGTACTGTCTTTCTAGACCTAATTGGAATTAATTTAGAAAATGTAGTATATAAATTTACTTCAAAATTCAAAACCATTTATTCCTCTCCAAGCCCTCGAAAGGTACTTATGAAGGGCAAATTTCACTACTTAAATTTATTTCATAATAATAATTTACACAAATATTTAAATGTTATTCTCATTCAATATCATATACACATACAATTTTTGTACACTAAGATAAAAAATAAGTTTTTTTTTAATGAATTAATTGTTCCCTTTCAGAAATACCTACTGGATAACAATAATGAATTTCATCCCATTTTATATAATTATGAAACGGAGTCTAAAGTATACATCAAGGATGGTTATGAAAACAAGCTATTTACTGTGTCTATGGGTGATGAAGAAATAAAATTGTGTGCTTTGAAATTTGTAAAGCCTATTGATTCATCTTATAAAATTGGTCTGAGATTAAAGAAATTGTCACAACTTCTTGAAAAAAATGCAAAGGTGTTTGCAGAACTGGAGTTTATGATACGTAAAATTCCAGTCGAAGATACTAAAGCCCACATCGGGTTGATTGCAAAAAATCTTTTATGCTGCGGAAAAGAGAATTCGAGAATTTATGCTGCTGAGGGTATGTAACATATTATGTAATATGAAGTAATTTAGCAATTTGAAACTATTCCTGTTATGCTTTATGTTGTTGAACATTTTTATATTTATTTAATAATAATAATAGCACATATCAATAAATAAATAATAAATTCTTTATTGACACATTATTGGATACATACAAAAATGGCAACTATTACTATAATCTTCAATGTGCCAGCTGGCTTCAATAAAGTTGCATGGTTGAGCACTTAATGCTTAAACTAGGTAAGCCTGCGACATAGGCATTAGGCCTCTTCCCTGCATGCATATTAGAAACAGAATGAAGGCAGCAATATGAAAGATCTTTTTTTGACTACATATTTAATGTGAAGACTAACAACAAAAAACAAAAGCAATAAAAATTATTAAACATTTTAAAATAGCCTATAAAACGAAAAATAATTAAAACTTTTCAATTTTCTATCATTCAAGTGGTTGCTTCATTCACTTTGACCTACTAGGTCCCTAAGCTGAAGCATTTATTAAATTTAGATTTCTTTGATAGATAGTGTTACATACTATAAATTGCCTATGGATGCTGATACTCCTCTCCTGAGCCTTGGATGTGTTGCACAAATAGTAAAAGAGAATGCGTGTCTACTCATTCTGGGTACTAAAGATACTGCCATTGTTTGTCATCTATTTACAAAACTGTGCCGTGAAGTTGGGTATGTTATATTTATTATTAAATGCATATTGAAATATAAAAATAGAATATACATATTGTAATAAATATCTAGTTACATTCTTTCCGCACAGCCTCTCAATCATTACAATCATAGAATTTCGGTTAGAAAGGTAAGGGGGCTGGTGAAATTACAGGCACATGAGACCAACTTCACGTCTCAGGGTCGACAACGCATTGGCGATGCTCCTAGTGTTGCAAATGTCCATAGGCGGCGGTGACCACTTACCATCAGGTGGACCGTCTGCTTGTTTGTCGGCCCAAGTGGCATAAAAAAAAATATATTATTATTTTTACTATCTGTATAATCAGAATCTCACCTTTATAAGTTATGATGTAGTATACAAAGCCTAGAAGAAAACACATCACACAAAAGACATCAATTTGATGACAGACCATCAAATGGGTACTAATTAGGAACCTGCCACCAAGCTTTAGTTTCCTCATGATGTTTTCCTTCACCAAAAGCCTTGAGCTTCATTGAAGTATTTGAACCTCGGCAAAGTCTTCATACCTCACTACCATCTTATATTCTCTAATCTAATGATATTTTGACAGAATAAGCTACATTCTTCATTAAAAATCGTAATATAATTTTTCTTGGTATTATGTACCCACCTACTCTGAATTTGTATAAAAAAAAGCAATGAGTATAGCATGTAATTATATTTTATCTGTTTCAGGTTAAATGAAATCAATTTTGTCTTTATGGAAAGTATTCCAAAACATCTACCTGGAATACTTAAGGTTGATATAGAGTGTATGACGGGTAATATTTTATTTTATTTATTATTTCAATGTTATTTTTATTAAAAGCCTAGTTGGTAAATTGGTAGATATCCAGTCTGCCACAGGGCAAGTAGTGGGTTCGATTCCCACCCAAGACCAACATTTGTGTGCACAAACATGTCTGTTCTGTAAATATCTATTTGGATGATAAAAATAAAATGTGCAGTATATCAGTTATCTTGTTTCCATAGTACAAGCTCTGCTTAGTTTGGAATCATCTGGAAGTGAATAGAATATTCATTTATTCGTTATTTATTTCGGCATTTAAAACTGGCAGGTTATTTGTCACGTGACATTAACCAAGCAAGCGGCAATTTGGATTGGCTGCACGACGACAGAAGCTGTCAAATAAACGTAGTACCATGCCTAAAATAATTACGTTGATTCATTAAAGGATATGAATACGAATTTCTTACTAGAATAGATAATACTTGCTTACTTGTGGTATGAAACTGATGTGAAAACATTACGGGGAAATCATAGCATGGTGTGAGGGTACTTTGTCCCCGCTTCGCTGGCTACCATCCTCATGTCCATACATCTATCTTTGTGCCCGGAAAATACCTCGAGAGTCAGTTCCCTTCTAGGCTCTGTGTGCTTACCACCTTCGGGCACATCATGACATAACCCCAAGCTGTCAGATGGCTTGTCTTAATAAAGGTAGCATCACACTTGATACCTGAATAATAATTTTGTATGAATTTTATCCAGGTTGTACAGGGGTTGTCAGCGAAAAAGCTGATTTGGACTCTGCCGTAGATATCTTCCTCACATCAACAACAACAGTGAGTTAAATAATTGGTTAACATTTATCACAACATCCCTTTTTTATATCAATACAAATATACAGGATGACTGGTGAGATACCTTCGACACTTATGGAGAGTACTCGGTTCTCGATTCTCGATAAAATGATGTAATAAAATTAGGTGCTTAATTTTTGACCAAAATTTCTCTAAAAATAAGTGAAATGTGGATCTCTAAACACGCCGCGGTGTTTGTTGTTTAAGTTGATCTAGCGGCGTGCGCTAGTATTAGTTTTGAACAACTTGAAGACTAGTGTAAATACGTAGGTAGGTAGGTAGGTAGTTTAATTAAATTCAGTCGTTGTACATAGGTATGATCCCATTTTTTTAATACGCCGAAACTACCAAGGTTCTTGAACTTTTCTGTGGCTCTATAGATTTAACCATGTCTCAAATTCTATTGTCTACATACTACATTTTATTTAGTCAACAAATTAGTGATTACTTAGGTATTGTTGCCTGTCCTAAGCCAGGACTAAAGTATGAAGGGAAAACGGATCATACATGGGGAGAGGTCTTGATGTAGGGAGGCAACAGCTGTACAGTGTACGTACTTCTGTATTCTGTGTTGATAGCGCGCTGCGCGTATCCAAGAATTGCGCAGGTAAATACGGGACTCTCGGTGTACTGTTTACTAAGTTTACTAAGTAGTCATTTAATATTTATTTTTAATGTTATTTTTTTCATCATATATGATCCCCAACTATCACATCCTCAAATATTGAAGGTATCTCACCAGTCACCCTGTATATAAAAAAAAATATTTTTGTGAAAAAATAACAGTATTTTACTAAATTGGTATGAAAGTAAATATGGTACTTTTTTACCAAAGGATTATTTATTTAATTGATGTCTATTTGTTAGTTTAAGAAAAGTAGCTGATGGTTATATACAAACTATCCAATATTTATTGTCTATTAAATAAAAAACTCACACATAATATATTTTAAAGTATTTAATACCTGTTCATAGTGATGTTCAGAGGATAGCCGTGGTTGTATGCCACCTCATATATGGTCATATGGCTCATACGACCACGGCTATCCTCTGAACATCACTATGAACAGGTATTAAATACTTTAAAATATATTATGTGTGAGTTTTTTAAGTATTTAATAGACAATAAATATTGGATAGTTTGTATAAAACAATTTCACATGAGAATATTTTCTTGTTTCATACTTTTTAAAGCGTAATTTTTCGTAGTCGGGTTTTAGTTTTTGAACTTATTTTTTTTATTTCAATTATTTTGGGGTTATAATTTCGTAATAAAGTATTTGCAGATTCGGTTAACATTTTTTTATTTAGATTTTATTGAATTATATATAATTTTACTTACAAAGCTTATTTGATGTATTCACGTACAAAGCTTAGATTTTTAGGTTATATTGTAGTGTCACTACAGTTAACAATAACAAAATTGATAATATTAATAAGTAATCAATAGTTTGATGGCCAAATTATAACAATAAATAAAAATTATCGTGTCACTTATAAGAATTTTTATAGTTAAGTCACATATCCTATAACCAGCAGACGATCAAGACGCTTCGAACGATACCTCGTTTGCCAAATTACGATAAGTAGTTTAAAAGTTATGAGGGAACAGATGAACATACATACACACATACATACCGGTCAAAATCATAACCCTCCTTTGGCTTCGCCGTAGTCGGGTAAAAAGTAACTTAACGCTCAGTTGGGGAAACAATGCCCATAAATATTAAATTTCGAAAGAAAACCTTGCAATTAGTAAATATGGTTTTTAAGCATTTTTTTGCAAACAACGTAAAATTAGATTTAGCCTCACTTGTCTTCAAAGATAAATATAAAGGACTGAAAGGAGCCCCGAGGAGATATTTTAATATAGCTCGGTAAATGCGCGACATTTCCTTAGAGGATATGAGCGCCATCCCTCCCCAAGTGACCAAACATTGACCTGAACGTGTCACGTAGTACGGGTATGTACCCTAAGAAACGCAAAGACTTGTAAAATTGTAATGTATTTTCTTATTTCAGTCACCGTGGAGATTACGCCGAATTCTCGTCCAAGAATGTATTTACGACAGTTTCAAGAAAGCCGTCGAATGGAAATCTGGTTTGAAAACCAGTAAGTTGACACCGCAGTCGTTAGCCTTACAGAGATTGTGTACCGACCTATTTGTATACGACGAGAAAGTTCTACTGTTTGACTATGCAGGCCCAGAGGACTCATCAAATCCACATTTCATATACATCGAAGCTTACCGGACGACGAAGGAACTAATTTCTTTAATAAATTCTTACAACGTTCATTATTTGTCGTTATGGTCCAACCATATATCGGAAGCTAATGAGGTAGCCTTCGGTACTCGAGTACCTATTGTTTGGATTAACGACTTCGCTACTTTCCATGGCCCACCCAAAGCGTCACAAGCTATATATTCAAGAATCTGCGTGGCGCAGGATAGCGCTATCAACCTTACTGATTACGACATTGTCAGCGCACATAAATCGTGGTTGCGTCTCCCTCTAGAAGAGAGACGTGAAATAATGCTGGCAACATTAGAAAGTTATCTGTCAAGAGACGCTTTAAATTCCGAGGAAATAAGCTCTCTGCGGAGCTTAGAGGATGCACTGATCGATTGGCAATCTGATCAAACTGTCGATGTGTCTAACGATAAAATGTGCGTATGTATTGACCTTCCAATTGGTATTGTTATGTGGGCTAGACTTCTTGATATCGTGCCAATCGTCAGGTCAGTTGTTAGTGGCAACGCAGTTGTTTTCAATAACTTGAGCGCATTCCATTCTTCGTTAATCGAAAAGTTTCAAACAGTGGGGGTGCCTGTAGCAAAATATGAAAGGTTGCACGATACGGGCTCGTATACGAAAGTGATATGCGATCAGATGTTCGTGACTAGAGTGATATGGACGAATTTTGAAACGATCTTTGCAAACTAAAAAATGGAGTATAATATTACTACGTCGTGAATTGGTTTAATTTAAATCATGAATTTGATTAAAATTTTATTGGAAACTTGCAAAGGTTATATTAAAATTATCTTATTCATAAATCCAAAGATCATGTATATAGTAATTATATAACCCAATAGGTTTAGTAGGCTTATAAGAATTATATACATACATATTAAAATAATATAAGCAGGCATTTTACTGATTTCAGTGTAATTAAAATAAGTTCCTACCTACCCCGAAAATCGAATCTAAGACCCGCTCTAACCTAGACTTATATCATGGACCACCATAGCAAATAAGACATTTTATATAACATTATATGTTAAATAGAGAAAGTCTCAAAGACATACAAATAAGATTTTATATATTTTTTTTAAATAAAAAAATATTTTTATACTAAAAAATGTATTTCATTTTATAAACTAATTTTTGACCACGATATCACTATAGTAAGTGATATTTGTCCGAAGGTGGTAAGCACACAACTCAGCTAATTATTTCATTTGAATTAACAAAGTGTGGATTATGTAAATGGAAATTAATACTTGAGGCAGGCGAGGTAGGCCTGCCACTTTCTGGTAAAAAAAAAATAGTCTGTCTACACTTGCCTACTAATTACGCACTTTTTTATTAATTGTTGTTATCTATGGTAACAAATAAAATTTAGATTTGGTTGCGACCTAAATACGTATGACAAGGCAGTATGGTCGAAAGACTATAGCCTGGCCTCAAGAGGCAAAAGGGAAAAAAAAATATTGGTTGCGACCTCTTACCAATGCGTTTTGTTTCGGCTTGTTCAAGAACTTGAAATTAAACAAGTATTAAATTGGATTAATTACGGCGGACGTTTTTGAAATCTACTTAATAAAGAATGATAAGAAAATGCCAAATATCTAACTAATTACGTAAATTAACTACTTATTTAACCTAATATCCCCCAATCCGCTCCAATCAATTCGAAACGAAACGATTATTTGACAGATGTCGGTTTGAGATACATGCGAAGGGGGTTATGTTTTCAAAATAATTAAATTTATCAATATATCAAGAAAATATGGGGGAATTAACGGTTACTAACTTGTTCGAGTCGCAAACCATCTTCGCAGATCACAAAGACCTTATCCACGATGTGGCCTACGACTTCTACGGGGAAAGAATGGCTACATGTTCTAGTGACCAATACGTAAAGGTATGTTTTTCTTAGATTTCGTATGTATGTGGCCGTTAGCACTAACTCTTCCGTCCATACACCAAAATTTTCGTTAAATAAATCTATCCTATGCCATTCACAGGCTCTAAACAACCCTATTTTCCAATTTTCATGCAAAAAATGTTTTGGTTATTTATTACATATCATTATTTATTATCACGAAATAAGTAGATACTAATAGGTGGCTGTATCATGCTATTCTCCAACTGGTTATCTCTATGGAGCCCTAAGAGATTTTTTGAGTATTTTTTGTGAACTTCTGCACTAAAACCATGTGTTTGTGTGTTGCTCAAATGTTTTAGGATAGGAGGTACTTCAGTAAACAAACAGGCAGTTGTACTCACTTTTCAATCATAAAATAGTTCTTGGGTACTATATTAATACTAAGTTCCATCATACTTTAAAGTAATTTATGCTTTATTAGGTTTTATTATGTATCTAGTGATTGAAAATTGTATTAAAATTCATCCACAAATTAACATCAAGATTGACATTTAAACGGACAATTTTTCTTGTTCTCAACATTTTTTCAATGTAATTTTGTCATCATGTCAGCTTCGAGTTATCCATTGCTCTTTCGACGGTCTCGAGATGCCATGGCCCCCAGTACCATATTGCTGAGCCACCTAGTGGCAGGAAATCTCACCTTCTAGATTGTTAATAATTATTATAAAACTACCACTTCACATTCCAGGTATGGGATTCTGATGGACGTGGTGGGTGGCGACTAACAGGCAGCTGGAAAGCCCACCATGGCTCGGTGTGGAAAGTCACATGGGCACACCCTGAGTTTGGCCAGGTCATTGCTACATGCTCCTTTGATCGTACAGTTGCTATATGGGAGGAAGTTGGTAAGGTTCAATATTTACGGGCATTTTAATTTAAACATTTATTTTACTTATCATTCAAGACACCAACTCAAAGTCGCTCAGCGAGCTATGGAGAGAGCAATGCTCGAAGTCTCTCTGAAGGATCGATTCGAAATGAAGTCATCTGTCAGAGAACCAAAGCTATTGACATAGCTCATAGGATTATCAAGCTGAAGTGGCAGTGGGCTGGTCACATCTACCGTAGAACCGATAACCAAGGGGTAGACGTGTTCTAGAGTGGAGACCACGGCTCGGTACACGTAGTGTAGGGCGCCCTCCAGATAGATGGAGCGATGATATACGCAAGCTGGCTGGCAGCGCTAGGAAACAAAGAGCTGAATATTGAGCTTAGTGGCGTGCCATAGGTGAGGCCTATGTCTAGCAGTGAACGGAGATAGGCTGATGATGATGATGATGATGAAGACATATGATGCACATAGCTGATTGTCTAAAGAAAGAAATATTCTTTACAATTAGCCATCATATTCCAAAGCAAACTAAGCAGAACTTGTACCATGCAAAGATAACTAATATACTCCTTTTTTTTCTACATACTAATAAAGATATTACACCCAGACAGAATAAACAGATCTGTTGTTCTGGTGTTCATGCACACAAATTGCTGTCCTGTGTGGGAATCAAACCCCGTGACCTGCATCTTGGCAGTCAGTGTTGCTAACCACCAAGCCAACTGGCCTGTCCAAAAACAGCATGATTTCAAAATTGTTGTGATGAATAGGCGGTGTTTTGACAGCTAAGAGAGTTATTGAAAATTAACAACATATGTACAATGAAACATTGGATCAATAGATGAACTTTCTCTTTAAAGCAATAAAGATGATTTTTCTATAACATCCTTAGCTGTCAAAACTTTTTAGATCTTAAGGACTTAAATAAATGAACTCTCATAATGTCTTAATTCTGTTGTAATAAAAAAAGATACAAAGCTCAAATTGGCTTGCATCACACATTGAAAAATTGACCATCACATACTTCAAGCTAAATAAGGCAAAAGGAATGTTTAAGTCTACATATTATAAATATACTAATATTATAAAGAGGAAATGTTTGTATTTTTGTGGGTGTGTCAGTTTGTAATGAATGAACTCAAAAACTACTGTGTCGATTTCAGATATTCGTTCAACATTGGAAAGCTACATTCACCCTCAGTAACATAGGCTATATTTATTGCCAGAAAAGATTAGGGATCCTTCCTAAAACTAAAATAACATAACCCAAGGTGTAAAAAAAGTGCCCTAAAACGTCTTTCGTCGCATGCGCTGCGGAAACTATTGATGATGAAACAAAAGTATGTTCCACAATATTACAGAACATATCAATATCTACAAAAAACTTTGCGATTCCATATGTCCAACTATTATCGTTATGTCGCAATAACCACATTTTATATTTTAAAAGTTAATAGAAATACCTAGGGCCTAAGCTATAAGGGTTAGAAACTTGAAATTTTGCACAGGGGTTCCTTTTATAACGTAGGGGAACGTATAACTAAGAAAGGATATTTGAAAATTCACCACCTGAGGGGGTAAAACAGGGGTGCAAAGTTAGTATGGAACAATGTAGTTTCTTGGTCTGATCAATTTCAAACTAAACGCGGGTGAAACCGCGGGGGACAGCTAGTCTTAGATATAAGGTATATTATTGATCATAAATATTTGTTTCAGGTGACACAACATCAACCGGTTCAGAAAAGGGTCTTAGAACATGGTTGAAGCGTTCAAATCTAGTTGATTCACGGACATCGGTGACCGATGTTAAATTTGGTCCCAAACATTTAGGTCTTTTACTAGTAACCTGTTCCGCTGATGGGATAATTAGGTATGTACATATCCTATCGTACTTTCTACTAATATTAAAAATGCGAAGGTTTTTATATGTTTGTTACTCTTTCACACAAAGACTACAGAATGGTTTTGGATGAAACTTGGTACAAAGGAAGAGCATACCTTGAATAAACATATAGGCTACTTTTTCTACTGGGAAAATATATCATCCCTTGGGAACATGGGTGAAACCTCAGACAGCTAGTACATCACTACATACTATAAAACAAAGTAGCCTTCTCTGTCCCTATATCCCTATGTATGCTTAAATCTTTAAAACTACGCAACGGATTTTGATGCGGTTTTTAATAGATAGAGTTATTGAAGAGGAAGGTTTTTATGTATAATACATGTGCCATCCCACGGGAACGCGGGTAAAACCGCGGGGGACAGCTAGTGAATCATAAATCAAAAAGGTCAATATTCCATATATTGAACAAACAATAAGTTAAAGAAAGCAATATACTTCACTCATATTCATAGTATAAAACAAACTCGCTTCCCGCTGTCTGTCTGTCCCTATGTATGCTTACATCTTAAAACTGCGCTACTGATTTTGATGCGTTTTTTTTAATAGATAGAGTGATTCAAGAGGATGATTTATATGTATAATATAGAAAATAAACATTAATAATTTTAGTGGTTTCTAATGTGTTTCGTAAATAAACACATTTTTTGGCGCTTACATTGCAAACGCTGGCTGAACCCTACGAGATAGATCAAAATAATGTAGTATAGTATTGTACACTTTAAAAAGGTCTAAGTAAAGTATATTTAGTGTCAGTACAAAAAAATATGCAAAATATCTAATTATAATAAATTTTTATTGTTTGATTAATTTAATATTATTTCGAAACCGATTTTCAACACTTTGTGGTTGTTCATTATGCGTGGCACTTCACTAAGTGGGCGGTACCCAACAATGAAGTAAGACATTATTTGAAGTAGGTATGTTACCGGAAAGAATACTAAACTACATGATCTGTCAAAATTATCATCCTAAATTATACAGAGCATAATTATGTGATTCGAGACATATGAGGTACCAAGTTGATTGTCTATAAAGAAATAAATATTATTTACACTTAGCCATCATATTCCATAGCAAACTAAGCAGAACTTGTACTATCCAAAGATAACTAATATACTCCTTTTTTTTTTTTTAATACATATATAGATATTAAATATAAATATACGTAAACAAATCATATAACTATATAATAAAATAAAATATAACATAATAATATATAAATAACACATTTTTTGGCGCTTACATTGCAAACGCTGGCTGAACCCTACGAGATAGATCAAAATAATGTAGTATGGCATTGTACACCTTAAAAAAGGTCTACAAAAAGTTCACATTAAAATATTCTGTAGTCTGTTTAGTGTCAGTAATGCACCCGTATGAAACCGGGGCCGGTCACTAGTTCATATATAAAATCAAGGTAATTGTAATGTGTGAATTTTAGAGTATATGAAGCTCCAGACGTGATGAATCTAGCACAGTGGACATTGCAGCATGAAATACCAACCAAAGTCTCCATAAGCTGTCTCTCTTGGAACCCATCATTGTTATCAAGGTAATATAATCCTACTATAATATTATAAATGCGAATGCTTGTATGTATGTTTGTTAATCTTTCACGCAAAAACTACCAGACTGATTTGGATGGAACTTGGCACATAGATAGAGCATATCCTGGAATGACATATAGGCTTCTTTTTATCCCGGGAAAGTGTGACATCCCTCGGGAACGCGGGTAAAATCGCGGGGGACAGCTGTAAAATATCGGAGCGGAGTCTTTAAAATATTACGGTCAATCACAGGAGTGGGGGGGTGGCTCAGGCTTTTGTCACGTAGTCGATTTTACTGAGAGAGATCTCGTATTTTTTCGGCCTATATTCGAATATAGCGCGCAGTGGTTAGCGCATTTCAAACTCACAGTTGGTGGCGCTGACCAAAGACTACTATTGTATACCGGAAATAGAACTTTCACTTTTTGTCTGTGAAATGATTAAAATTCATAATTATGAATTACTACGTGAAAACTAAAGGGGGAGTAGGGTGGGGTCTTGGCATATACTACGAGTGGTCACCGAGGGGCGGGAGGGGTCGACTAGGTCACGTAGTATGGGTACGTTCCCTTACGTCAAGGCGAAAAGATTTTATTTCATAACTTGTCGGAGTGATTAATACATAATGGCGTCATAGACATGCCAAAATACAGCTTTTTAGTATCTAGTAGTAGCCTTTGAGTTAAACCGCGGAAAGACGGGCATGGCGAAACTATGGAGGTCATTTTGAACTATGGAACCCTAAACAGTTACATGAACCATAGGAACTGCTTATTTCTAATCGAAATTTCTTCAGCTTGTGACAGCAAGGCTGTATCACAGATAATGTTTGATAAGTGTATTGGTGTACAGGGCAGTGAATCCACCAATGTTGGCCGTCGGCAGCGACGAGCCGAATACGACCAACGCGGCCGCCAGCGTACAGAGCGACAAGAACACCGCATGTAATGGAAAAGTCTTCATATATGAGTAAGTACCGACTTTTTATCAACGTTTATATACTGTTAACCGAATATCAACCTTATTGCATAGGTTCAGAGTTCATGTTCAAATGCCGGTATTGTCACGGAAGTGAAAGCCCACTGCGTACACAGATACACCAATTGCCCCTTAATTTAAAATTACACTCAATATGAATAACTGCGAGTTAGTTCAACAATCTCATACTTTCCACCTCTGTCAGGTGCAGCGATACATCTAGACGTTGGACAAGGACAGAATGCTTGTCTTCAGTGCAGGAGCCGGTGAACGATATAGCGTTCGCGCCGAACTTGGGCCGCTCGTTCCATCTCCTCGCGGTAGCCACTAAAGACGTTAGGATCATCAAGATTGAGCCACTTGCGTGAGTTATGTTCACTCTTTTATATTTCATTTATTTTTATAGCTTACAAGATTTTATACTTTTTATTAGCACATCTTGAAATAGCTTACATTACTTGTTCTTTTTTTGATATTTTTTAACTATAAAACCAAAATATAGTTTAAAAGCCTACACCGAAGCCTCCGGGGGTAATCTGTGTAGAGGTGGTCGCTGCATACAATGATAAAAATATTATGTCCTGAAAGTATGTAAATAACATTAGATCAAGAATTCTGTTGGGGACGGCAAATCAGCTGAACATCGGTGTCCTGCGCCCCGAGCACGAACGCCTATCGCAAGCGTATCGACATCGTATCGAGTGCGCCAAAAAACAATGCAATGGAATATTTAATATTGCACAACGTCACGGTGTGCACAAGATACGATGTCGATACGTTTACTATAGATGCTCGTGCTAGGGGCACTGAAATTATTGTGTGTAGTAAATTTTTCACTGATGATTATTTTTTAAGATTCATGTCAATCAGTTATGTTAGACAGGCCAGTTGGCTTGGTGGCTAGAGAGACCCTGACTGCCAAACCGAAGGTCGCGGGTTCGATTCCCACCTAGGACAAACATTTGTGTTCATGAACATGTCTGTTTGTTCTGTGTCTGGGTATATCTATATAAGTATGTTTTTAAAAAAGTGGTATATGTAGTATATCAGTTATCTGGTAGCCATACTACAAGCAGTACACTCTGCTTAACTTGGGATCAGGTAGGATGTGGAAATAGGTAGATTTCTAAGAAAGGTGTCACGCCAAGCTATCATCGCCCTTATGCGCGTCAGTATACGGTGCAAATCCCCAGGGAGGCGAGCACGGCGGGCGGCTGCGGCGTGCGCTTCAAGAGCGAGGTGCTGGCCGCCTTCGAGGAGCACTACTCGTGCGTGTGGCGCGTGGCCTGGAACCTCACCGGCACGCTGCTGGCCTCCTCCGGGGACGACTGCTGCGTCCGCCTCTGGAAGAGTTCGTTACATGCCTTTATATCACTCGACCCAAAATAACCATGCATGCAAAATATTGCTGCTTATAAACGAGACAAACCTGTTATTATATGTTTTTTGAACTACAAAAAATATACTCGCCAAGCCTGATGGCTTGATGGCTGACCCTGATCGCCATGCTGGTCGTGGGTTCGATTCCCTCCGGTCGTGTACATGAACATGTCTATTTGTTCTCGTATGGGTGTAAATATCGGTATGATTCTAGAAAAAAAAATTGTATATCAGTTATCTGGTTTCTATAGTACCTACCTACAAGTTCTGCTTAGTTTGAGATCAGCACGTAAAGAATATCCTATAATATTTATTTATTTACAAGCCTCTTCGTTTTATCTGGATTAAGTTTAGATGTGACAATTTACTCAAAACAAAAAAACTTATTACTTACCCCAACACAATTTACCTCTCCAATAAACAATATTAATTCCACTTTCCAGTGCAATACCTGAACCAGTGGAAGTGTGTGGCGGTGTTCAAGAACGAAACGGTGGCGGGCGACTCCCCTCCCTTAGCCCGCCCCCACACCACCTACATGCGCATGGCCACTATGGCCAACCCTGGCCACATGCCCTTCCACTGACATAGACGCAACGGCTCCTGGACTCCCGGCTGTCATTGTAAGTATCTTTACGGCCATTATCCTCGAAGAAGTGTTAGCGTGAAGCATCCGACCCGCAGCTTCGAGGGATTTTATGTATCAAACGATTACAATATAGCCTATGTCCATCAGAAGTAATATACCTTTCAAATAGTAAAAGATTTTTTAATAGCTGTGGTTCCTGAGATTCCGCATACACACAAACTGACAAAATTCGCAATCTCTTAATAATATGATTATGGATTATTGTTGTCTGTGTTTGACCACAATCTTACCGTAAGAGAAAATGTGCCGAAGCAAGTCAGCTAGCTCTCAAGTGTACAAGCGGTCAACAATGGTACCGATACAGATTCTATTAGGGTAATACTCAGCTAGGGGGGTACTACAAAGTACCCCTCACCCTGGTATGATGAAATTATTTTACTAAATATAATTATATAATGCAAGTCAATATTAACCTACTTCTTATTGTTCTATTCATTGGAAACTTTACAAGTATCTGTAAGTCGTAATAATTATTTGACGTCATCGAGCTGATATCATGATGGAGCCAAGAGGTGATAATGGAACTCTTAAGTGGCTATAGGAACTATGAATTTGAGCTCTTGTTTTGACGAGTCCTATAAATTACATTCGATAACGATTTTCTGATGATGAAACCAGGAGGTGGATAGTAGAACTCCTTGGCTACTTGTTAACCTCTCGAACTTGTCCTATACATTAAATATCTAGTAATGAGGGTCTATAGGATTTAAAAAAAAAGTGAATAAATGAAATAGTAATCTGCCCATAAACAACCTTGGCCCAAGCAACCTACAAAAGCCTATTCGATTAAATATATGTAATATATATTTAAATGAAGTCATCCGTCAGAGAACCAAAGTTATCGACATAGCTCAAAGGATTAGCAAGCTGAAGTGGCAGTGGGCTGGTCACATCTGCCGTAGAACCGATAACCGTTGGGGTAGACGTGTTCTAGAGTGGAGACCACGGTTCGGTAAACGTAGTGTAGGGCGCCCTCCAGCTAGATGGAGCGATGATATACGCAAACTGGCTGGCAGCGGTTGGAAACAAAGAGCTGAAGATCGAGCTCAGTGGCGTGCCATAGGTGAGGCCTATGTCCAGCAGTGGACGGTGATAGGCTGGTGATGATGATGATGATGATGATGATGATGATGAATATATATTTTCACAGTTTTAATCTTTTAATAAAATAAATGCACATGCAACTTAAAATACACTCTATTATTTATAATTTTAAAAATATGTATATATTTAACTACAAATGTATGAAAAATACGTCCAAAAAGGACTGATGACGGATTACCTTGTACAATTGTTTAAAACTTTTTTTATTTACTTAATATTACAATATTGCTTTTTTACGTGAAAATTTTTATATGGCACCTAAACGTTTGGAGCTACACTATTACTGCATCATTTCATTGGAACGGATCTGCGGAGCCTTTGAAGATGTGACGGTTCCTTGACACTTCTTGTTGAAAACCATCCAACCTGTAGAGAAATATAAAAATAGGTATCATCAACTTAATGGAGTCTTTCCTACTTTAAGCATTATTAGGTTTGGTCGGAATAATTATTCCTTAATCAGGATTTCACAGTTACTATCACAATTAATATACGATCCCAATCTAAAATCGCAAGATTGAAGTAGAATTTTGACATTACGTGTATTAAAATTACTGTCAAAAGGTTCATCAATCCATGATTTTCGATCTGGATTGCATATTCATTTTCGCCGTAAGACGGCTAACTCAAAAACTCAAGATTTAGAAATAATATAGACAGGTATCATCAACTTATAGGTTGATGATGATAAACAACTTAATGGAGTACTATTCTAGAATCGGGATTTCACAAGGAATTAATTTAAAACGACTAATTGTCTAATAAAAAAATTCTAAACCATTTATGCAGTTTAGGTCCGCGGAGGGCAAAGTTACTGAACCGGCAAGAAATTCAGCAGAATTACAAAGATTAAAGGTTTAATGTAGTATATCAGTTATTTGGTTTCCATAGAACAAGCTCTACTTTATTTGGGATCAGAAGGACGTGTGTAAAGAATGTCCTGGGATATTTATAATCTTTGGATCAATCTAAAGATCCCACTTTAGAATAATCTCTTGCCAGTAACTTTATTGGTCCAATTTTGTTACCAAATAACAGTGCCTTAAAGACGTACTAGAGAATCTATATCTATCTCTTTTCTTTTCATAAAGATTTATCACTTACTGGCATTGCTCTCTCACTCTTACAATGACTGTTCGATGATGAATGCGGGCTCACGATATTACTGTAACAAATTACATTTAATCTTTTGAGTACGTTCAGCAAAATAGAGCTTAATAGATCCAAATTTATAAAACACTTAAGCAAAAAAAAAACACATATCGCACGCTCAGAACGATAGGAGCTTAACTCAAAAAATCACTTTTGACACATCTCTGATGGGGTCACTTTCACACTGAGCGGGGAGGGTGGGTCCCGGTGTTAAAGAGGCTGAAGTACCGGTATGCTTATTCTATCATTAAATTGACTATGTTTAACTATTCATCGGATAGAGCCTACTTTGTTTAGTCTCTCTATGATCGTAAATACATTTCGCAAAATTTTGAGTTAAGCCCTTATCGTACTGGGGGTGCGATATATAAAGTCTACATTTTATAGTATAATTTTTTTAGTTGAACTAGCTGTCTCCCGCTGTTTCACCCGCGTTTATCAGTATCATATATAGCCTATCATTTGGCCCAATCACTTGTTCAGATTAAATACGAATTCATCAAGATCGGCCAAATCGTTCATGAGTTATAAAAGGACATACCTACAGACAGACAGACAAAAAAGTTGAATTGGGGTCGGTGAATCATGTAACGTATATTTATCACAAAATTTGACAAAGAACCACAGACAGATCCTACAGATTTAATAGTAGTATAGGTATAGATATTTAATAAGTACTAACCCTAATGAAGCCCTCTTGATTGTGGTCGCATGGTTCTGAAGCAGAATCCTCGTGGGAGGCGTGTTTATGACTCCACTCGCTCGCCAACTGATGAATAGGGACCATTTTATTTTTTTAACTAAAATAGCACCGCTTGTGTTCAAACTTACATTGGTAATGCATATCCAATGGTGATCAATACTTAAAAAACTTGGGTCGCTGATATTAGACCCTTACAAAATTGAAATCTTTTTGGTTTGCATTCAAACTACTAATGTAATAAATTACTGTATCCCAGGTTAATCATCAAATGGAGACATTAAAAGCTTATTTTGTCATATAAATCGACAAACAGGCAGTTGGTCCACCTGATGGCAAGTGGTCACCGCCGCCTATGGATATTCGCAACACCCGGGCTATTGCCAATGTGTTGTCGACCCTGATTCATCAAGTTGTTTAGTCTCATGTCCCGCTAATTTCAACGGCCCCCTTACTTTTCTAACCGATACACAGTAATACAATGTTTCTAACTTTATGGTATTTTCCGAAACCCGATAATCCTATCGTTTCAACAAAGAGCAGTGTTTCTCTTCAAAAGGTCTCATTATTTTTAAGAGCATAATATTAATCGAGTTAGTTATTCACATAACAAACTTACCTCGGTATACCGTCACCAGCTCTCCTATAAAACTCTGACCGTTTATCGCCTATCTTATTCGGGCAGCTGTTCAGCCTTGCGGGCCTCTCCTCCTCAAGGTTCACTTTCCTGACGCACGGGGTCCTCACCATCTTACTCCTGGCTTTCTTATCGTTCACGTCCGGGTTGGAATGTTCGTTTATACTCGGCAACCTACGGTCCAAGCCGCAATCCCCACTGTCGTACACTTTATAAACTGGCTTCTTTAGAAAGCTGCTCATAGGCCTGGGCGCTGAAAGGCTCTGATTATCCAAAGGCTTCGATCTGTCCAATTCGAGTTTCATGGGCGGTTTAGTTTCTCCGTTTATCTTCTTCGGTACGATGGTTTGAGCTGATTGTGTTAATTTCTGTGGAGTGTTTGTCACTCTGATTTTTGGAGTTGGCGGGGTTTTACTACTGGAGGGTATTGGGCATTCTAGCTCGTATTTAGCGTGGTATTCTGGTGGGGATGCCGGTCTCGGCTCTTGGATGCAGTTGGACCAAAGTAGATCAACCCCAGGGACAGCCTGTATCTGATGTAGATGGGTCTTGATGTTGTATATGCCAGCTGTCGCGCCGAACGGATCCGCTTTGATTTGAGCAACCACATCAATTATGTTCTGGCCGCAAAGTTCCGATATCTGTCTGAATATCTGGGGATATCAGAAACGAGTTGTAGATGTATACTTAGTAGTTGATTTTGAAGTATTTGTAAATCTCTATTTAAAACTATATGGGTGACCTTATATTCCTCAAAGGTAAGAAAATAAAACCCGGACCGACAAAGTAACCTTACTAGGAAATAGCTTTGGTGAACGGATAACGGTAACGACTAAGGCTGCCTTAATCTACCATCATCATCCACCTGACATGTTACAAATCATTGGTAACAATCATTAACGCAAGATGTATGTTCCCTGTCTATTTGGTCCCTTACATTACATATAAAAAGAGATTTGGCAGAACACACGCCCAAGCCTCTTTGGGAATCTTTCAATGACTCGGTTCCAAGTACAAAGTGCACATGGTCATCTGTAAACTCGTTAGCCAGCCTGTTACTACGCCCTAGAGACGAGCTGGATGATTGTACGCGTCGCCGCTACCTCACAGCTAGTATACTAACGACAAAAGGTCCAGTTACCTCCCTGTTGACCTTAGATTCCACGCAGCCGAGTGGGTGGGTCTTCATTCTCATGCCAGTCCTCTTGACCCAGCGGTGTCGCGCCGCTTCTTCAATTTTCATTCTCGTCTCCACGTTCGGTTCAAGTAGCTGCTGGATGAATGACTTGCATTCTGATGGGGAGAAAAGAGCTTCACGAGCATGATCTTCGAAAGTAATTGGCAAACAAAAATATCTAGATTTTATCGTATCGAATTATAGATGCTAAAATATAACACTTCCTAACAGTGTACTTAGAAATATTTTTCTGATTTCAGATACAAAATGAAAACCGCGTTCAGAAGCTGTTGTGAATATTCCAAAAAACTGAGGACTGATTTTATACTAAAATTATAATACCAAGTGCTTTTGTTTGTTTTTAAATAAAGTAATATGATATAGCAGTGAATGATTGATAATTTTCCATAATTAAACAAGGGCCGGCTGTTTTCTATATAGCTTTCCTAAAATATTACAAAAACATGCGATGGGGTCCGCGAAGAGAATCTACGTTACACAACAAAAAAAAATATTTAAGGAGTTCTTGTTGAGGATAGGATGTGTAACTCAGCTCTGAACCGGTTCAACAGATCAGATCACACCTACTTGAACTGTCGAGCTGCTGCTCAAGAGCAAACTAATCAGCTCACGGCTCACTCATATTATATATTTCAGACCGATCACATTCTCTACGCCGCTACCACGCCGCAGTTCGACAACGACTCAATATGACAGAATTGATTTGTAAACAGTTCACAAACGTAAGCCGTGAGCTGAACCACAGCTCATGCATTTTGGTTGAGTTACCCATGTCTATTAAGGATATAACATCTCCATCGTGCCTTTCACCACTATTTAATAAGTATGTAACTAAACTAAGCAAAAAAAAGTAATTTACAAAATAAAAACAACCTAAAAAAAGTATTTAATCTTAAATATATATATGTACATAATAATATGTCAATACAAAAAGGGATACTCCTTATAAAACTCTAGGTTCTCACGTTTTCATCCACGTTCCCAAATCATTTTGTGTATTCCGGGATTTTAACATAGCCTATATTACTAGTAATACAGTTGCCATCTGATAGTCAAAGAATGATTCAAATCGGTCCAGCTTTTTTTAAATGGTTGAATACAAATAAAAAACAAATCTTTTCTCCAAATAATATTAGTGTAGAGTGTAGTGATATGAGTGTAGTAAATGTAACCTTTTTACTAAGTATTGGAAAAACTAGTTATTTGTTCAGTTACAGATTATACAGGTTTATAAGCTGTGTGTAAAAGGACTTACGTAAAAGCTTTACGGACCACCATATATATATAAATATGAATGTTTGTCCTTTATGGAATCGTAAACTATGCAACGGATTTTAATGCAATTTTCAGCAATAGATAGAGTAGTTCAAGAGGAAGGTTTATAATTAGGATTGAATGCGGGCAAAGCCGCAAGGCGTAGCTAGTGATCTATATTTTTAAATGTAACATACTCTTTTTTTTTCATTGTAATTATTACTTACTTTCTAATTAAGGCCATTTTTACTTTCGATATTGCGAATTCAAAATTACTCATCGTTCTTTTTTATTTTAAACACAATTGTTTAATTTTCCTATAAGTAATAATAATAAATTAAAATTTATACTAAACTAACTATCTAATTATAACTAGCTCATGTCGGTGAACTCGGCCCTACATTCGAATGATTGTGATAGTTTATAATAATCTATAGTGGAAATGAATAATCAAAAACCTTATAAAGTTTGTTTTAATTACGATTAAAATTCGTGGGTAGAGGAGGAGGGTACAACAATAGGCATGGCTTAGGATATCACTAAATACAGTGCTATGATTGCGAGATTATTGTCTAAAATATAGACTTGCGACTTCGGGTAACGATAAAAGACGTCTTACGTCAAATAGATTCAAAATTAGCGTGCTGCCACGAGAGAAAGATTGTTCTGTACTGTAATGTTGCCATAAAAAAAAAAAACAAAACAAAAATTCTATTGAATTGAGTTGCATGAAAATTGTATTAATGACCAACTTTGCTAATATTAGTGACTTAAGTTATTTTGACATTCATAAGGCCATCCCCGGACCTAAGCTAAAAACTTTCGATTCGACTTTTAATGCCGGTATATACGATCCCGATCCAAAATCGCAAGATTGAAGTAGATTTTGACATTACGTGTATTAAAATTACTGTCAAAAGGTTCATCAATCCATGGATTTTCGATCGGGATCGTATCTAGTAACCCGTCTTAAGTGAATACCAGGTAGGTTTTTACCGGTGGAGAGCGCGGCGAGAGCGGCTCGCTGAGTGCGCGTGAGGCCGCGACCGATGGCGGCGCGCAGCCGAGCTCGCGACGCGCTGTCCTCGCCGCCGCTGAACGGCAACCCGCCCGTCACCATGCCGTATACTATCACACCGCTACAAAAGCAACAGAGACAACATAATCACTACGTTTCACACCTCGCTCCTACATAATACAGTCGGAAATAGTTCAATGCCTTCCCAAGTAGCATTGGTAAATGCCCCTAAAGTGTCAAGTACTTACCTACCCACAATTTTTTTGGAGCGAGAAAATTTAGCATTTAGGAACATAAGTAGCTGAACGCAATCCAATCTACTTTCAAACAACTTTACACCGCATCGATCCATGATATGTAGAGCTAGTATACAAATGTTCTGTAAATATATCTACCATACACTAACCTAGGCTTTTACATTTTCACATACATTATTGGTTACTTTTGGAGTAGGAACAGGGATTTTATAAGTTTGTGTCTGTTTGCTATTTATGTTGCTGACCGTACTTCCCCAGACAAACTGCACTATGAGCTGTACTATTTTTTGACAGTTATCTTTATATCTTCGTATGGGATCCAGAAATCGCAACGGAACGGTAGGTACTCACATACTCCACAGATCCACCTCGGGCCCGTATCGGCGTCCGTCAACAAATAACTCGGGCGCGGCGTACTCTAGCGAGCCGCACGGCGTCCTCAGCGCTCCGCCCGCGCTCCACGTGTTCGATAGACCAAAATCTACGATAAAATATTAAGCTTAGTGGAGGTAGTTTTACAGGATGACAGAAAATATTTAGGGGAAAACTACCTCTCAAAAACATAGTGTGAACTCAATAGTCTGTTAGATGATAGATCTGGCAAGTTTTGCTAACGGCAAATAAAAGGCGCACCCACAAAACAGTATGTTTATCTACGTAACACTACACCAAGCTGATGGACTTACCAACAATCTTTATGAACTGCTTCGTGCTGTCCAACATAATGTTTTCCATTTTCAAATCCCTAAAAAATAATTATTATTGTATTATAATTTTAATTCTGTAGCACACAATTTATCTTTAAGGCATACCTATATAAAGTCCCTACAAAATTGTTCATTTTTTTAGGCTGGTAAAACTGGGTTTTTTTTATGGCTACTGTCGTCGGGCAGCCAATCATATTTAGTATGCTGCCAGTTTCTAATCCCTTCGTAAGACGGGATTGCAATGCAGTTGCTGTCAAATGCCTGGATATAGCTACGTGCTTGTATTATGGCCCCAGTTAGGGTATACCTGTGTACAACCCCCCTTGCGTGCATGTGTCGGACGGCGGACACGAGCTGCGCGGCGAGGGCGCGCGCGGCGTGCTCGGGCAGCCCCCGCGCGGGCGCGTGCGCGGCGAGCCCGGCGCGCGCGTGCTCGTGGCCGCGGGCCCGCGCGCCCAGCACGTGCGCGCACAGGTCGCCGCCGCCCGCTGCCTCCATCACCACATACAGCCGCGGCCCGTGCTAACACACGCAAATCCCAAAGATGATAGTCAAGATATTATGGTTGCAATCATAGATATTGATAGGCCTTGCGGGCTGAAATATCCTGAGACGGGCATTATTGAACTTAACACCCGCGCATAATTGATTGTCCTTTACTTATTACCTTCAACATATTAGCTTTATTTAAAACTAGCTTCCTGCCATGCAGGATAAAAATCTCATGGTAAAAAGGATTTACTTACTTATTTTTATTTTCCTAAAATCTGTATTCGCACTTTTAAGAAATCTTTAGCCACATCGTGCCAACCTTTTGGTGGATTTTGGTGAAGGAAAACATCGGGAAAAAGAAGTTAATTGAAAGTCTCTGATGGCTTTAAAGTGCTCTCAACTACGGATAAGTGTAAGCACCCAGGTGGTAGTGCCCCGTTCGGGGCGAAAAGGACCTTGGTCAGGGCATTGCGGGGTGCTTGTGACTCACGAAAAATGTAGGCAGCATTTACTTATTAGTGTGAATGTTTGATTACCATCATAGTCTCATAGAGTGCAGCGATGCACGGATGTCGCAGCTTCGCCATCACCCTCGGTTCACGGTGCAGATTCCTTCGAGCGTATTCCTCTTTTATACATGTCAAATCGATTATCTTAATTGCAACCTGAAATTTTTTATATCCCAAAATTTTGAAATTTTTAATATCATCGACCTGGATGTAACGGGGGTTAGATAACCTGCCAACTATTTAGTGGTTCAATTCATTAAAAGAATAATTATATAATGTAACATATCTTTTACATAAGTATTTGGTGGTGGGCGTGTAAAGAAAGATTTTTAGGCATTCCAGACGATGCCACAGCTAATTTAATTTTTCGACCGAATTCCAGCATCAAATTGAGCAAGAATGTATTTTTCTTTTTTTTTGTTTGTTTCCAAAACTACGAGTATATTCTCATTATTGCCTAACTTTCTAATAAAACAAGTTTAGGGCACATCGGTTAGATGGTTTTAAAGTCTATAACGGCCATAGGTAGAAACATGATTTGTGTTTCATTTATATAGATTTAGGTGTGTACCTACGTAGTTTTTTACTATTTCAGTAGTAGGTACTGCCATTTATTTTTGCGAAAAGGTTAGCATTCTGGCAGATGGTCACACCTGATGGTGTGTTGATTAATTAATTGAAAACAGTCGCCAATATTAAGCAATTGCAATACCAGGAGGTTTGTCAATGTGTTATCGATCTTATAGAGCTCGTCAGTAGGTACATGCAGGACCCAATGCTAGCTTCTGCCCGTGATTTCTCCCCTTGAAAACTAACATTCCAGGTATTCGAACAACTAAATCTATACGCAATTTTGTCGACTGTTTATTTATGAAATTTTGGTAAGAAATCTTTGATGATCGAGGCTATTCAGAACATGGATGCTTAGTCCTCATTCGGATGGTGAACCGATGGAATCATCAACAGAATCTGTTAAAAATGTATTTTTTTTATAAATTATACTTAAATTACATTTGGATTGAGACGGTCTAAAGACCAGGGCGCATCTGAATGCGTATCTAACAAATAAATTATTCCTACCGATATATAGGCAAGCACTATTAGATGTCTGGTTATTTAGGGACAGTTTCCATATGGCCAAAACTAAGCAGTGATTAATATTTTGTTTGTTATGTCAATTAGGCCGATAAACAAACACTCCACTCAAGCATTCAACAAGGGGTCCCCTCATAGGCGTATAGTGGGCCGTGCCCTCCCCTGTGTGGTATTCCTAATGCCCACCCCAGGATGTTGGACCGATTCGAAATTCTAGAATACCTTAATAACTTCGCACAAGATTAACGAAGCTTTTGTTTTTTTAATGGGCCCGGCCCCCCTTAAAAATATCCCTAGATACACCAATGAGTCCGCTTGATAGTAAGTCGTCACCGCCGCCAATGAAGTTTGACAACACCAAGGGCATCGCTAATGAGTCGTTGACCAGAGGAATGATTAGAACCTTACCTTTCTAAGCGAAACACAGTAACACAAGTGCACTACTGCGTCGCGGTGGAAATGACTACCTAAGGTAGTACTTCCCCGGAAGCACTCTGCACTAACTCTACTACTTTCTAAGAATCAATATCATTACATAAATAGAACCATACGTAAGTACTTACCTTTTTACCAATAATTCTATGGGTGGCTTCCTCTACTCTCGCAAAGTGACCCTTGCCGAGCACTTTGCCGGTCATGAGGTAGTTACCTACACTGTACACTTGACTCTTGTGCCGCATCATATTTGCGGTCTTCATTGTAAACTATACTCACAAATTTCGGTGCATAATAACTTTTATTGAATATATTTTTAATTGCATTAAATATTTTACTCCCTCGTTTTTATTGTTGTCTCTTTGTAAACGTCATAACAATGTTTGGGTACCGTCATTTGTTTGCACTTTGTAATTAGAACTCGCTAGAAGTGACATTTCGTGCACTATTTTTAACGGGCGCTTGACACAAGGGCGTTTTAAATAGTTTTCTATACGCTTCAATCCTGCTAGTTGGAAAAGTTGCACAATTCTTGTGTAACTTTTTATTCTTTATATAGGTTACTAGCTTACGTCCCGCACCCCACCTGTCACGCCGTAATGGTGATATAATTGATAAAAGTACCCACTCCGTACCATAGGCTCTACTTGTGTGTATATTTCAGTAAGATCGGTTCAACCGCTTACCCGTGAAAACGGAACATACGAGTATATACAGTTTTCACAAAGAGAGCTAAATACATTTATTTTGATAAATAATAGGTAGTTTTTATAAAAACAAATAGAAGTAGTCGAACTTAGTGTAGAGTTGGACAGATTTTCACGGTAATGCAGTAGTGCACTTGTTTCGATTAGAAAGGTAAAGAGGCCGGTGAAATTACAGGCACATGAGACTTAACAACTTCACCTCTCAGGGTCAACAACGCATGGCGCCTGGTGTTGCAAATGTCCATAGGCGGTGGTGACCACTTACCATCAGGTGGACCGTCTGCCTGTTTGTCGTCCTACTTGACATAATGATAGATACTTTAATAATCGAATGACAGAGACAAATAGTATTATACATTATAGATTGATTATAGACATACTTAATAGTTGACTAAGATTGTCGTGGTGATAACTGCAATATGCAGTCTTTAAGAACTATCCAGGCTTTAAACTGTTTTTTTTTTCTATACCACATGGGCCGACAAACAAGCGGACGGTCCACCTGATGGTAAGTGATCACCGCCGCCTATGGACATTTGCAACACTAAAGGCATCGCCAATGCGTTGTCGACCCTGAGACATGAAGTTGTTAAGTCTCATGTGCCTGTAATTTCACCGGCCACCTTACCTTTCTAACCGAAACACAGTAACACAAGTGCAGTACTGCTTCACGGCAGAAATGGGTAAGGTGGTAGTACTTCCCCGGACGAACTCTGCACTAAGAGCTCTACTACTCGAGTGCTGTGAATTCGGAAAATTAATTACATCCATCAATATTGCTAGAGTGGCCTTTTCTCCTGAAAAAATAAGACTAGTTCGCCGACCGACTTATAGAGGCAGCACTATCGCTTGACTTCGCTGATAAGAAAACAAAAAAATAATATTTATTAGTTATTTTTATTTGTATCCAATTCACGTCTACTTATTACGTACTAACTAAACATAATAAAAACCGAAAAATTAACAACAAAATGCAATATTCACAGCATTTTCCAACGTACATCTATTTTATAATATAAAAATTGATATTAGTTAACAAATAATTATTGTCCGTGTAAAAGTTACTGGCAATCTCGACATTTTATGTACAAAAAGTTGTCATCCACAAAAAAATACTTTAAATGATAGTAAAGAACTTTGTTATTTTTTTGTCATTACGACTAAATGTCTAGATAACATAGTAACAAATGGAATTATATTTGGCACATATTTTTAGGAATGTAAAATAATCTGGTGGTCACCATAATACAACAATATCAGGAAACTAAAATTATGATTAACATATTTTTTAATTTACTACTTCAAAATTGTTTGAAAACCTGTTGTAATATATGTAGGTTAACCTATATATTTCTTAATGTTAAAGTCGGTAGGTCGATAACTTTTGTTTTTGTTCCTGATTAAACTTGGTTCACGTAAGACGTATTTTATTGCGCTCCTATGCTCTCATATTCTGTTATAAGGATAGTATCCATATATTCTTCATTGGCGACGAGCTGGTTAATTACCTTCGTGTGTGGATGTGTTGATGTGTTTACCGGTAAAATGGCAGTTGGTAAAATAAGTGCGTTTGACCTTAGCAAGGACGACTGGAGTCTTTACATAGACAGATTAGAACAATATTTTATTGTGAACGACGTGAAACCGGCGATGCAAGTGGCTACGTTGATTACTGTGATTGGAAGTGATGCTTACGAACTGTTGGTTAATCTATGTACGCCTGACAAACCATCCACCAAGACCTTCAGTGACCTTGTCGACGTAATGAAAGGTCATTTACAACCAAAACCGAGTCTCTTGGCGGAACGGTTCAAATTTAGACGCAGGGGGCAGCAATGTGAGGAGACAGTTGCAGAATATGCAGCAGAATTGAAAAGATTTTCAATTAATTGTAGGTTTTCTGAGGCAAATTTAAAAGAAAACTTGCGGGACCAGTTTGTGTGCGGCTTGATGAGTGATTACATCAGACAAAGACTGTTTGCAGAAGATAATATATCCTTCGATGCAGCTTTCAAACTGGCAGTGACCATTGAAGCAGCCGAGGCGGACGCAGCTTTGGTAGAAGATCGTACCCGGGGACGAGGTGGCGATATACCTAAGGCGACATCGGCAGTGCATCAGGTGGTGTCAGCAGATAGACAGACTCAATCGAATACTCGCATAAAGAGGGAATCGATGGGGTCACATAGCGGCAACAGAGCGCGACGAGCCATGCCTACGACAACTTCGCATAATTCATTAGGCGGTGGCGCAAGGGTCACAAGCGGAGCGGGCAGCGGGAACCAACAGTATGGGAGAAATAATAAAGTTCACAATAAATACCCAGGTGAATGTGGTGTATGCGGCAATAATCATGCGGCAGAAACATGCAAATATAGGACATATGTATGCAGGGTTTGTACTCGAGAAGGGCATTTAAAAAGGATGTGCCCTAAACTGCGGGGTTTGACAACCATGTTCAACTTGTCAGAAACACTAATACCCGGCGAAAATACGAACAATTACAGTTTTGAAAGTGATGAGGTAAATAACTTCTCAATTATGTTGAATAATAATGTTGAAAAGTTTGGACCATACACTATCGATGTTTGTGTAAATGATAAAAGGTTAGTTATGGAAATAGATACAGGTAGTGCGATATCATGCATAAGCAAGGATTGTTACAATGAATTATTTTCTGATTGTAAGATTCAAAGATGTAGTTTAATGTTGCGATACTATACGGGTGAAACTGTTATGCCGGTGGGTAAACTTAAGCCGTTTGTGAAGTATAAGGACAAGTCTAAATATCTCGATTTGTATGTTATTGAAAGTGGAAAGACGAGTCTTTTAGGTAGACAATGGTTAAGTGAATTAGGTATTGATATACCCATTGTAACAATAAATAGTATGAGGAATTCGGATGTAAGATTTAGATTTGATGAATTTAGTTCCAGATACTCTGAGGTATTTTCGGATGGGCTTGGAAGATTCACCGATGGTACGGTTGGGTTCGGGCTGCGTGCGGACGCACGGCCGGTGTTTCTTCGCGCGCGCCCTTTGGCGTATGCGCTGCGCGAACCGGTGGAGCGAGCACTCGATCAGCTGGTAAGGGACGGAGTCATCTCGCCGGTAACCACTTCTGACTGGGCTACGCCTGTTGTACCGGTGATGAAAAAAGATGGTAGCATACGGGTATGTGGAGATTTTAAAGTTACCTTGAATAAATGCCTGGAGGTGGACCGTTTTCCTTTACCGAGAGTAGAAGATTTATTAACGAAATTACATGGGGGAAATAAATTTACAAAACTAGATTTATCTCAGGCGTACGCGCAACTTGAACTTGATGAATCAAAGAAGTATACGGTTATAAATACACATAAAGGCCTGTTTATGTACAATAGGTTAATTTACGGCTTAGCTTCGAGCCCCGGTATTTTTCAGAGGAAGTTGGAACAGCTTTTTGCTGATATGCCACGAGTAGGAGTATTTCTTGATGACGTCATAATAACAGGAACAGATGATCGTTCTCATTTAGCGACTCTTCATGAGGTTTTCGAAAGATTACAAAAATACGGTTTAAAAATTAAAAAAGAAAAATGTACCTTCTTTGCGGATTCAGTGACGTACTTAGGATTTATTATAAGTAAAAAGGGTGTACATACATGTCCTGAAAAGATAGAAGCCATTAAGAAAGTCAAAATACCCCAAAACGTCTCAGAGTTGCGTTCTTTTCTAGGGCTTGTCATGTATTATGCAAAGTTTGTACCTAACATAAGCAAAGTACTGGCGCCATTATACAATTTATTAAAAAAAGAAATAAAATTTGAATGGACTGAATTATGTACCTTAGCTTTTAATAGGATCAAAGAATTACTAATTTCTAGTGAAATTTTAGCACACTACTCGCCGGATTTACCCCTTGTGCTGACAACGGATGCCAGTAGTGTGGGTGTAGGGGCAGTTATTTCGCACATCACGCCTGAAGGGGAGAGGCCTATAGCGTACGCGTCGCGAGTCCTTAATTCAGCTGAAAAATCGTACTCACAGATAGAAAAGGAAGCTTTATCTATAATATATGGTGTCAGAAAATTTCATCAGTATCTGTATGGTAGACAATTTACGTTAAGAACAGATCATAAACCGTTAGTTGCAATTTTTGGAGACAAGAAGGGAATTCCAATAATGGCTGCCAGTAGGATGCAACGTTGGGCAGTCATATTGGCCGGGTATGACTATAAAATAGAGTATGTTCGTAGCAACGCGAATGCAGCCGATGCTCTGTCTAGGTTACCATTAGAGTGTAGGTCGCGTGAGACAGAAGAAAAGACGTACGTAAATTTTGTTCAAAAATTTTTACCGGTCACAAGAAAGATGATTTTAGAGCATATGAAGAAGGATGATATTTTAAATAAAGTAACATTATTTTTACAAACGGGTTGGCCTTCTTACTGTAAGGATGAAATGTTAAAACCTTATTTTATACGGCGAAATGAATTGTATTTAGATAGGGGTTGTGTCGTTTGGGGCTACCGATTAGTAATTCCGCATGCGTTAAAGAGTGTACTGTTAGAGGAGTTACATACTGGACACATGGGTATTGTTAAGATGAAGAGTATAGCTCGAAGTGTCGTGTGGTGGCCGGGCATCGACGGCGACGTGGAGCGCGTGTGCGGGGCGTGCGCGACGTGCGCGGCGGAAGGCAGTGCGCCTTCGCGAGCGCCGCCGCAGCCGTGGCCGTACATACCTGAACCATGGTCGCGACTTCATGTTGACTTCTTAGGACCCTTTCATGGTAAAAGCTTCTTGATTATTATAGACTCCACGACTAAATGGTTAGAAGTATTTCAAATGCAGAAAACTACGGCCGGTGCGGTGATTAAGGTACTACGAGAGACGTTCGCTCGTTTTGGATTGCCTAAGGAAGTAGTATCCGACAACGGCCCACCTTTTTCGAGTAGGGAATACGCAGATTTTATGAGCAATAATGGCATAAAAGTAACGTTTACTGCGATTTACCATCCGTCGTCTAACGGAGCGGCAGAGGGTGCGGTCAAGTTGTGTAAACGAGCCCTTAAAAAGTCTTTAAGGGACGGTTGCGATAGCGAAGCGGCTTTACAGACTTATTTGATGGCATATAGAAACGTAGCTCATAGTTCTACAGGCGTATCTCCAGCTATGCTATTACAACGCAGAAATTTACGCTCAAGGCTGGACCTGTTACGCGCTGATCGTCAGCTAGAAGATAGGGTTCAAGAAGTACAAGCCAAACAAAAATGTCAGGCAGGTGGGGTTTCGCGAGATTTTAGTGTAGGGGAGGATGTCTGGGTTCGTAATTATGCCGGAGGAAATAGGTGGCTTAGTGGTCAGGTTAAAGGTAAAGCAGGGTCGAGGATTCTCTTGGTTAATAGAAAAGACGGTCCACCATTAAAAAGGCACGTAGATCAAGTTAAAAGAAGATGGGCTACTTTTGATTGTCCACCACTGGTGCAAGAGGCGTCTCCCGATACGGTGGACGTGGAAATCGGTAGTAACTCTGCGCCCGAACCAGTAGAGGTTGTTCCCTCAGGGGAAGTAGTGCAGGGATTGACACAATCGTCGAATACATCAGATCGAGTAGATCACGTCCCAGGACCAAGGGTAACTTCCAAGCGTATTCGAAAGCCCGTTCAAAGATACCAAGATGTAGATTGATTACACTATGCTATTTTTAATCTGTGTTATTTTATATGCTGTGTCTATGTTGTTATGATTATTGTGAGTTAAGGGTGAGGGTGTAATATATGTAGGTTAACCTATATATTTCTTAATGTTAAAGTCGGTAGGTCGATAACTTTTGTTTTTGTTCCTGATTAAACTTGGTTCACGTAAGACGTATTTTATTGCGCTCCTATGCTCTCATATTCTGTTATAAGGATAGTATCCATATATTCTTCACCTGTATATATTTTTTCTATGTATTTTACATTTTATAAAACATGATGCTAAAATTCTAACCAGTAAGAATCTAAGTAACAAATTATTCATTAAAAATTTCACACACTTTCGTTACTTTTATACATGAATAAATCGGATTTTCTACAAAAACATTTGTTTACATAATATCCATCATAAGTTCATTGTTTCAAAATTCATACATAAACAAGTTTTGCATTTTTATTATTTATTTTTCATTGAGATTCATGGCCGTAGCTAGGGGGGGGCATTGTGGGGCAATGCCCTACCTTGAAACCACAATGCCCTACCTTAAAAATATCTAAAACTAAGATAAATTATTATAATTAAATTGTTTGTTCATAGTTTGAGAAAAAAAATGTAGCGATAGGTATCTAAGTTTGCAACAAAATTTATAATGTGATGGTAAGACTCTTGTATTGGTTCAAACTAAAGCCGATGAAACGGAACGCACCAATGACAAATGTCATGATGACATTTTGCTGAATAAAAACAAAACGTCAAAACAAAAACAACCTCAAATGGATATTGTTTATATTTTATTGAATAATTTTGTCAGTACCTATGTTATAGTGATACACAATACAAATCATTCAAAACTAATACATACTGATTTAACAATTTTCATCTTATATAAAACTCTATATATTTCTATATAAGTGATTCTATATATTTTTTATATAAGTAAATCTATAGAAATATTTTTACTCGATTATTCATAATTGCATAATTTTTTTATAATTATATTATCTCGTATTAAACGTTTTATTTATGATAAAAGCTACTAAATATATTTACATTTGTCTAATTATTAATGTCATTTGTAGCCTCAAAATATTAATGACTTAATTTATTAATTACTTCCATAGTAATACTTAAGTTAACTAAAATATATTTTCAATTACAGAAGAATAAATGAATTGACATTATTAATTAGAATAAAAGTGAAAAAGTTATTTTTTTTTATAAGTTTTTAGATTAAACTTTCGATGACTAACCTCTCAATCAGCTAATTTTTTTTCCCTTTTTGCGGACGCCCATGACATTTTAGCCACCTTTCCAATTGTTTACAATTGTCAACAGTTGAAGATTCAACTGAATTATGTCCCTTTCACGTAGGAGTCTGAAAGGGACACCGTCTTATCTAAGAGCGAGAAGGCAAGATCTGGATCGTGATCCAGATTGAGCGTGTACTGGGCGCCAATATCTGTGTGATGCAGAGGGAATCCCCGTACCATAGACTGCAATATGGGCTATATTGCAATCTATGGTACGGGGAATCCCCTTTTAAACCTGACCTAAAGATTGATTATGATTGTTTGTAGTTTGGTTAAGTGAAGTGTACGGTGAAGAGTGCTTTAGACAAAAATCGATACAATTGTTATTTGTATTGCTATAAATTGAAGATTCATTTATTTCGCGATGGATATACGGGCTTTCTTTGGAAAAAAACGAAGACTTGAGGAGCAAATTGACCACGAAAAACCTAACTGTTCAAAACAGGTGGAAGCACCAAATACAATCGCTACTCCTAGTTCCGTAGCAACAGGTAACGTTAGCTATGGTATTCCGTCTGATATTGCGCAAATCGGAGAACCAATAGAACAAGTTGTTTTAGACACATATCCAAAACAACACAACAGGGCCTTTGTTTCCGATTGGTTCAAGCGTTATAAATGGTTGCAGTATTCTGTCGAGAAAGATGCTGCTTTTTGCTATCCATGCCAGCAATTTTTACCTCATGGAAGCAAACAGACTTCGTACACTTCCACAGGATTTAGAAACTGGAAAAATGCCACTGATTCTAAAACTGGTTTTCCAAAACATGAAAAATCAATTTCTCATATTCAAGCTATGTCGATGTGGCAGGAGAAATTACAAAGAATATCTGCATCTAGCAGTGTTGAAACGTTAATAAATCAAAAAGTATTAGAAAAATATAGGTATTATGTAAAGTCTGTCATGGAAGTAATACAATTTCTAATTGTCAACGAATTAGCTTTGCGTGGAAATTATATTTTGGAAGAAGAAAAAGAACAAGGATTATTTCAGAATTTATTTGAATACACATGTATGAAAGATCCAAATTTGAACGAGGTTCTCACTCATATACCACAAAACGCAACATATCGTTCACCCGAAATTCAAAATCAAATAATTCAAGCAATGGTTCAAGCGGTACGAAGTTCCATTGTCAAAGATATTAATGAATCTGACGTGAAATGGTTTACTCTAATGGAAGATGGGACGAGAGATAAAAATAACCGCGAAAATATTGCATTAGCAATACGCTACGTCAAGGATGGTGTCGTCAATGAGTCGTTGCTGATGGTTAAGACTACTGAAAATCTTGATGCAGCCACTTTCACGGAATTAACGTTAAATACTCTCACGGAAAATAACATTGACCCCTCTTGTATGCTTAGCCAATGCTATGATGGCGCAAGTGTAATGAGTGGGAAAGTTTCAGGAGTTGCGACTAGAATAGAAAATAAATTGGGCCGAAAAATTCCTTACGTCCACTGCTATAACCATCGCTTGCACTTAATAGTCATCAGGACTATCTCAGAAATGACTTTTATTCGTTTATTTTTTGACCAATGCATCATGTTACATGAATTCTTTCATCATGGCAAAATAGCTGCCTTATATGATGGAAAAAGGATTGGCCGACTCCTCGAACAACGCTGGTCTGGACATTTAGCAGTTACAAAAGTTGTATACGATAATTATTCATCGATTTTGCAGACTTTGAAAGAAATTAAAAATGGCAGATTCAACGGTGATGACGTCGCCAAGAGTATAGGTATTAAAAAAGTCATGCTTGATCTGGAATTCCGAATAGCCATGGTTGTGGCCAAAAAAATCTTATCCACGCTACAACCTGCAGACGCAGCTTTGCAAGCCCGAACCGCAGGATTAAAAGATGCCATAACAATCATAAAGTGTGTCAAAGATGAAATTATTAAATTAAGATCAAATCAAATGTATAATCAAATTCTGGAAGAAGCTAAGTCTTTAACAAGCAATGACTGCGGCGAATCTGAAAATAGGACACAGACCTCGAAGAGGCAAGTAAAAAAACCAAATCGGATGGATGACTATTTGACGTACACCCCCTGTTCCTCCGCCAGACAAAATATAGATGAGAACGACGAGCCATTTAAGTCTGAGTATTTCGAAACGTTGGACATTTTAATTGCTGAATTACAAAGAAGGTTTTCGGACAACGATGATTTAATTAATTCGATTGCAAGTCTTGGTGAGTTGGATGTAGATAAAATGGTTCCACTGAAAAATTTGGGTAAGTTTAAAAAAAAAAAATAATTCAAAAAAATTGTCATGTTCAATTTACAATTTTAACTAATTTTTCAGGTCTGAAAGTTCCATCAAGAGAAGAGGCTAGTGTGGTTAAAGCTTACTTGAGTCGTAACGAGGATATAATGGAAAATACATTGCAAGTTTTGTACAGGCAACGAGAGGCGTTCAAAGATACATATGAACTTTTTGCGTCTGTGGCGACCATAGGATGTAGCACTGCAGTGTGTGAATCTACGTTTTCAACTTTAACTGCAATCAATAGGCCTCAAAGGCTGTCAATGGGTCACGAGAGAATGGCTGGTATGGTATTTCTGGCCTTTGAAAAAAAAAGAACAAAATCAGTTGATCTGAACGAAGTTCTTCGCATTTTTAATAACATGGCGAATCGTAGAATTCAGCTGTTTTAAATGTTTTTTATTATTATGTTAGTTAATTATTATAATAAGTACGCAAAAACAATGTGATCTTAATGATATTTTTGGTCGTTTCTATTTACTCGTATCACCCCACCCAATAATTAATTATTACCTCACTCTCACTCAGACGTGGATCTCTACATCCAAATCTGGAAGTTCAACCATCTTATTCACTTGTTCTTCATCATTGAGGATTTAATAGTTCTTAGATCCATGCTCATGCACTGTCACAGTAATTATTTGTCTACGAATAACTATTCACATGATGGTGATATACATGGTGATTGATTTAGGAGCCCGTGTTTCGACGGCAGATCAATTATGATAATTTTTTTACTTCCGCCCTACCTGTAACTAATGCTGCCCTACCTCAAATTCGACCCTAGCTACAGCCCTGTTGAGATTCCATATTTATTATTAAGCTAGTATTGTTAACAACTAACCAGTTTCACTATATTTTAACGCAAGAACATAGCAATAGATTAAATATTAAGAAATAAATTATAAGATGTTTTGTCTCGCTTTCAACTGATCAATTTCCAATGCAAGTTTTCTATTTGTTTCTACTAACGCATTCTGATTATGAATTAAATTTTCAACTTGCCCATTCAGCCCCGACAACTGCTTTTCTAAATACAGTTTTTGCTTCGTTAGAGCCATCATTATATGGAGAAAATAGTTTCTATTATCATCTGCAACATCAGTTAGTGTCAACTTCATAAAATCTTTAATATCCTCCACAGCTCTACTTTCCAAATTCGTAGCACTGTGCAAATTTGGATTGGATTGTTTGATATTTGACAGATCAATGTTGGATGCTCTACCGTTATCTGATATCCCATTAGTAAATGGGGATGGAAAAACTAGATTTTCAGCAGTCCTATTGATAGGGGTAGATATTTTGCTAATATTTTTCTCAGCATCCAACTGACGGTATCTCATTTCGTGCCTATCACTTCTCCTTTCATATTCGACTGATTTATTAACATCGTCATCACAATCATTTTGGGACTTATCCAGACCCATCATAACGAGAAATGAATCTGCTTTACTATCACCAGCAGTAACTTCAAAACTATTTTTCGGTGGTGTATCCGTGATATAGAACATATCAGAATTCCTATTTCTAATTGGAGAATTCATATTTTGAGGTATTAAGTTTATTTCGGTGTCTTCTCTAAGACTTATATCGGTGGAAAATATTTTTTTTCTAACTGGTTGGAAGGCAACTCTTCGTACTTCTTCCTCATGACCTTTAAGCACTTTGAATGGGCTTGATAGGTCTTTTAAATCATAAATCAGCACCAGACCATTTTTAGTTCCCAATGCAACATGATTTTCAGGGTTTATGGCGAGAGATGTCAGCGTATAAGGAGTTCTAATTGTTGATACAACATTTTGCATTCGGATATCATAGACATGTATGATTTTATCGTAACCACTGGACAACATTACATCTTTGTTAATAAGAGAATAAGCAATGTCACTGACAGGTGAAGCATGTACATTTTCAAAGAAACCTTTGTCTTTATTTGTGGTTATGTCACGGAGTACTACATGACCCTCATCTGTAGCCAGGCCAAGAAGAGATCTTGATTCATGATGGAATTTCATTGCAGATATACTCCTGGAGCAGGAAAGTTTGACAGTTAAAATGGGAATATTAGAAACCAGCCCATATATAACTGTTTCACCATTGTGCATTGCAGCTGCGACAGCTGTGTTTTTAGCATTGTAACTGATATAATTAACACAGGATTGTTGCGAGGGTGTGGGGAATGTTTTAGTTATGTTCTTATTCTTTGTGTCCCATATGAGCACATTGCCACTTTTTGTACCAATAGCTATGTTACGGTGGCCATCGCGGTGGAAGCCTGCGGTCCATGTGTCTTTTAATGGCACATGTTGTAAGCTGCGAACATCATGGTCAGCAGGGCTCAATATTTCCACAACACCTTTGGAATTTACCTGAAAATTTTATAATTATTTGTGAGTTAAAATAGTTGCACACAATTTACCCAGTATATTTTATTATATGGTTTATTAATCTTTAGAAAATAAGCAACACCCTAAAGACTACGTAACAGGATCAACGACATTGAACAATGCCATACTTGGCGCACCTTCAGTAATTCAGTTAATTGACCTATTTATTATTGAGCTTTAGTGTAGCATTTAATCTTAGGATGGTTATATAAAAGTCGATTAGAGTACTTGCATGCTAAAATGTATGAAAGAGGTTTTTTTTCTGACCTGCAATATGTATTTGCTATCGTCGCTCCATGATATATCCCTCAAAACACCATCGTAGCACCCGTAAGACTTTTTTAAATCCCAACTGCTAGCTTCATAAAGCAGCAAACGTGAGCTAGCAGATGAGAAATACATTTTAACTTATATTAATGATGACATGTAGATAGTAATCATTTATCTGATACACAAATAATTATTATTCTGTGTATATTTATTAAAATCCAAACTCGCCAAAAACAAATTGAAATGAAAACCGGAAAACGTAAAATTTTGTCTGACATGTGACAGATGATTGATGTATGACCACAGTATAATATTATTAAACTATGATAGATCTATGGTTATAGGCTAGAGCCAAAAGCATCGATTAATAACAATTTATCTGTTATTTTCCTAGCGTAATGATGACGGTCTTGATGTAAAAATGTAATATTATAAACTGATGTATTCTCGCAGAACAGAAAAGAATTATTCTTTATTCAAAAATATAAGTAGAAATACTAACTTTACTGCGATATTCTTATTATAAAGTAATTCGAAACAAAGGTACTCTGCTGTAATCCCAAAAAGTAAAATGATATTAACTTGTATATTTTACTTGCTCACACTATACCTAGAGAATCCATTAATTTGTTTGTGTCGTCATGGAATTCAATAATCACTAGATTTTTATGCGAAACAATAACCAATTTTTCACTTTTAACCTTTTAACATTTTTCTTGAACTCGAAAGTAAAAAAAATTGTAAATCGAAAGATTTACGAATTAGTTCAATCGAGATTTTCAGTCTAATGATAAACCAATCAAATCAACCAAACCGAAACGAATGACAGAAAAAAAACTGACTGACGTGTACTGTTTCTGTTTGCGAAGTGCGGCATCAAATAATTTTCAGATTTATTAAAATTATTATTGTAAGTACTGAACCAAATAGTATTTATGTAAAATATATCGTCTTAAACACTTTGTAAAATGACGACTTGAAATGATATAATATGACAAAACTGTGGAATAAACAAAATATACGTGCGGTGTTTTAACAACGATGTTTTACGTGCTAATTCGTGTCTCTTTTCTTAGAATATCTCCGAAAAGTGCAAATATATTTTGAGGAAACTTTCGCTATTAGCTCATATACGTCCCCACTAAAGGAATCTGTCTTGAAAAACAAATTGTTTACGATTACCAAATGTTTAATTGCAGATATCATCATGATCACTGATATCCAATTGGCGGTGTTCTCCAACATTCTAGGAGTCTCCATATTCTTATTGGTTATCCTGTACCACTATATCAATGCTAACAGCACGAAATGACGGTAAATATCACAACATTATCCTTTTGACTGCTTGGTTGTATATCACAGCCCCAAGGCTTTTCGTCGTCAAGTAACATTAATGAAGACGACCGATTCTGCTTTTATGGTGCACCAATAATCTTAATGAAATATATATGTACTTCTCTCACTATTTTATTCAGATGAAAAGAGAAATCATGTCTAATATGAGTGTAGTGCCATCAAAATAGCCATTTTTTTTAATTAATCGCCCAAAAAGTTTTTATGAACAAAATCTTACGATTTTGCAAAGTCAAATCAAAGAATCATTTTCAATGTTAGATAAGCTATGAGTAAGAGAGAAGCCTATAAGCATGGGGATGTCCAATTAAAATTGTGTAGCAAGCTCATGTGAATTATGAATAGTTTTCAATCTACGTTGACCATAATCTTGCTATGTACTTGATGATATATGCTCAATTTGTGATCATGGGATCCGGTACTCGAGTGTTTCAAAATCAGTTTTAGAGCTTTGCCATGCACTTTAAAATCATTGTGTTCTTCTAGGCCTTTCATAGCTTTCAACAGCATTTAATATGTACACCAAATCAGTAAATATAACTAGCTGTTCCCTGTGGGTTCACTTGTTCCTAGAGGGATGTTAGGTTAGGAGATTAATCTAGGTTATAATAATCACACTCGCTCCAGCAGGACAGATCTTTATGTTACATAAATAATATAATAATAATATAATAATAATATAATAATAATAATATATAAATAATAGTATATGTACAAAATTTTGCTAGCACTTCTCAGTAAAAGCAGCCTTCCAAGTCTGACCATTCATAAGTGCGTGTGAAGTGCCTATTTGAAAAAATATTTCATTTCATTTCAATTGTCTATGTCCCTAATCTAAATCTTTGTTTGGTTTTACCCGACTACGGCGAAGCCAAAGGAGGGTTATGATTTTGACCGGTATGTATGTGTGTATGTATGTTCATCTGTTCCCTCATAACTTTTAAACTACTTATCGTAATTTAGCAAACGAGGTATCGTTCGAAGCGTCTTGATCGTCTGCTGGTTATAGGATATGTGACGTCACAATAAATTAGATATGGCGCTCTCTACAGGACATAAAGGCATTAACTATAAAAATTCTTATAAGTGACACGATAATGTTTATTTATTGTTAATATCTAAATAAAAAAATGTAAACCGAATCTGCAAATACTTTATTACGAAATTATAACCCCAAAATAATTGAAATAAAAAAAATAAGTTCAAAAACTAAAACCCGACTACGAAAAATTACGCTTTAAAAAGTATGAAACAAGAAAATATTCTCATGTGAAATTGTTATATACAAACTATCGAATATTTATTGTCTATTAAATAAAAAACTCACACATAATATATTTTAAAGTATTTAATACCTGTTCATAGTGATGTTCAGAGGATAGCCGTGGTTGTATGCCACCTCATATATGGTCATTTCGCTCATAGTTTGTATATAACAATTTCACATGAGAATATTTTCTTGTTTCATACTTTTTAAAGCGTAATTTTTCGTAGTCGGGTTTTCGTTTTTGAACTTATTGGATGAAAGAGTAACAAACTCCAGTCCACCCACCATCCACCATCCATCCTTACATACTTTTGCATTTATAATTAGTAGGAGGATTAATCTGGTGTGATAATAAGTAACCAGAAAAAGGTTATAAGGCTATTTTCCTGTTTATACTATTATTTTTTTCTCTTTTTCAGGTTATGGGGCTGTGGTTCTTCATACACTATTTACTTACGTCAACAATATTTTAAATTACCATAATATAAGTATCAAAATGTAATAAAGTTATATTATCAAATTGTATTGTTTTTCTATTTATCATGCCATGTAGTTCTCACACTAAATAGCTTTCCAGTTGCTACGATTTTGCTATTTAATTTAAAACGCACCCTGTTTATTTTTATATTTCTGTACTAGCTGCGCCCCGCGGTTGTACCCGCGTTCCCGCGAGATAAAACGTAGGCTATATATTATTCCAGAATATGCTCTATTTATGTGCCAAGTTACATCTTAATCCGTTTGGTAGTTTTTGCGTGAAAGAGCAACAAACATCCATAGAAATTTTCTCATTCATAATATTCATCATCAGCCTATCTCCGTCCACTGCTGGACATAGGCCTCACCTATGGCACGCCACTGAAATTCATAATATTAGTAGGATGGTAAATTTGAATTTGTTTATCTACTTAATGCTGCTCACTCTACCTACCCCTATGTTTTCAAACCGGGCAGACACTTGATAGTGGCGCCCTCACACCAGCGTTTAAGATAAATTGTAAACAAAAAACCAATAAAAATCTTAAATAAATTTATAATAAAATATATTTCATAAATAAATAACTCTCGCTTAAGTTTAATTATTGAGCTAATCGGCTCCATTTTTTTGCTGATCCTCAGTCGACATCAAAAAACGTGGCCACTGAGAAAGTCATTAATCGGGAACTATTGATAGAACAACGTGCGCAGAAAGCGCTGAGGAAAGCTCTGCTTCCTTATTTAGCGAATACAAACTTCGTACAAGCTTCAGTGAGCGTATCTCTCACGTGATTGCGTAGTTAGGAGAAGAGACAGCATAGAGTCCGCGAACATCCTCGAGCTAGTGTCATTTCCCTTACAGAATCAAAGCCTAGATCTTAAATAAGTACGACGATGTGTTCTTGTCTTAGTAATTGACGAGCCTGTTGGCTTGGTGGTTAGAGCCCCTGATCTCCAACCCGCAGGTCGTGGGTTCAATTCCCATACACGAATGTGTGCATGAACATTTTTTTTTTTTATGTGTTGGTAGGCTAACGAGCAGACGTATCGCCTGATGGTAAGCGATTACCGCCGCCCATGGACACCCGCAGCACCAGAGGAGCCACAAGTGCGTTGCCGGCCTTTTAAAAAGGAGTATGCTCTTTTCTTGAAGGTTTGGAGGTCATATCGGTCCGGAAATACCGCAGGCGACCGGCTCATTCCACAGTTTTGTTGTGCGAGGCAGATAAGTCCTAGAGAAACGCACAGTTGTGGATTGCCAACCATCTAAATGATGGGGATGGAAATGCTGTCGTGTAGGACGGTGGCCGGCGTGAAATACCGTTTCGATCTGTCGAGCACGCCAAGCTTTTTAGAAGCTAATTTAGCTTTACCCTCTAAATGGCCACGGAACTGGACTTCGCTCGATATGTCGACACCAAGTATCCCGATATTGGCTGAGGCATTTATGGGGATGTTCTCAAAACGAGGAGATACGACCCACGGGAGCTTTTTAGTGGTGAACGCGCATACTTGTGTCTTTATGGGGTTAAAACGGACCTGATTAAGTCTGCCCCAATCAGAGACTTCCTTCAAAAAAGTCTCAATTTCAGACACAAGTTTGTTTCGGCTCTCAGTGACGTTTTCCCGAGAGATCTTGGCACGGCCGGAATATAAATTTTCGCTCGTGCTGTCGTCCGCATAACAATGAATGCTGCTAATTTGCAACATGTCATTGATATGGAGGAGGAACAGAGTAGGCGATAGCACACAGCCTTGCGGGACACCAGCATTTACAGACATGAAGTCAGAGCATTCACCGTCGACTACGACCTTAATGCTTCTGTCTGCTAAAAAGCTAGCGACCCATTCGCATAATCTCTCGGGAAGCCCATAGGAAGGGAGCTTCGAAAGAAGCGCTTTGTGCCAGACACGATCAAAGGCCTTCGCTATGACCAAACTAACCGCCAAGGCTTCCCCCTTCATCTCAATCGCCTGTGCCCAACGATGTGTCAGGTATACCAGAAGATCACCAGCCGATCGACCCTTGCGGAAGCCGTACTGCTGGTCACTGGGTAACTGATGACCCTCTAGGTACCGTAGGAGCTGGCAGTTGATAACAGTTTCTATTATCTTCGAGAAAAGGGGGGCTATGGATATCGGTCTGTAGATTGACGGATTCGAGCGGTCGCCTTTTTTTGGGATCGGGTGGACCAATGCTATCTTCCATGATGTCGGGACTACGCCAGATGAGTAAGAGAGCCGAAACAGTCGCGTTAAGACCGGTGCCAACTCCGGAGCGCACATCCTCAACACAGTAGGAGGGATTCCATCAGGCCCACTCGACTTATGGATATCAAGGGTCAGAAGTGCTAAGCGCACTGAGCGCTGGTAGAACCGGATGTCCGGCATACAACACTCTGGTATGGTAGGCGGTTCTTGTCCCCCGTCATCCAAAGTCGAGTTGGACGCAAAAAGTTTGCCCAGAAGATTAGCTTTATCTTTTGCGCCATGGGCCAACGAATCATTTCCCATGTGTAAGGGTGGAAAGGATGGCTTGCAGAAATTGCCTTCGATAGCTTTGGCAAGAGACCAAAATGCACGAGTTCCCGAAGGAAGACGCTCAAGCCTCTCGCCAATTCTACCGATGTGCTCCGATTTCGCCCTTGCAATGTCTCTTTTGAAGAACCTGGAGGCAAAGTTATACTTCTTTCTTAATGCGCTGGTATTTAGGGGAAGGTTGGGTAAAGTGAATACCCCAGGCAAAGCGAATACTCCTCACTACTCCTAAATTATATGTTTCTCATTCAACACGCCACCTCTGTTATGTTCGGCCATCTTGGCTTAGTAAGCGGCAAACACTAAAGCGCACGGCCACGTCGCATACCGTCCATAGGGTGGACATTTGTATTTTCGTAAATAAAAGATTGATTTCACATGGCAAGTATATTGATATTTTTTTCATTATTATTAGGTTCTCATTTTTAGGAGTATTTTAATTCGGTAGCATATCAAAGTAGGTTTTTATTGCATATTTAACAGAGAGTCAGAACTATTAGTATTTGTATAAAATGTCTTAACCTCAAAACTTACCTAGTCGGGCAAAATGAATAGGGCAAAGTGAATACGGTATCCACTTTGTCCGTCATTTCTCATTATTGACTTACGATCTCATAATGTCTTTAGTTCGTTTCAGCTAAAAAGTATGGGTTGGCGTAAGCAACCTTATACATGCATGTAAAATCGTAAAAAAACTTGGCCGATTCCGCCCTGTTTTCACTGAAGCTCAGGAGTTAATGATAATAAAGTATTTATTGGCTTGACTCGAGACGAGTTAAAAAAAATTGCTGTCATCTACGCTAAGAAAAATAATTTGAACTACCCAAATAACTAGGACAAGAACAAGAAAGCAGGAGATGATTGGTTATTATCATCATTTTTGTCTCGTCACGACCAAATTTCCCTCAGTACTCTAGAAACAATATCAGTTGCATGGGCAAAATGATTTGCAGGCACTTCTAATGTGAATATTGGCATATAAAGTACAAACTCACTAGAAAGGTTCGATATTCCCGAACCTTCTACAACTGCTTTGCCTTCCTCAACCTTCTTCAAGAATATATCCCATCAAATCCAGTCGATTCTGTATCAGAAATATTTCCATCCCGATCTGAAAAGATCCGTAGTGACGTTGGATCTAACCTGAACCAGAACGTGGATGTTCCCAAATTTTCTCCGCTTTGAGCCAGATATAGCTACAAATCAACAAGCTCAGAGAGGTGAAATATATATTGAAGAAGATGACAATCCGATTGAAAATTGGATTCCATGTGACTTTTGTCAACAATGGCGTCACGAAGAATGTTCCGCTTTTAATGGCACACAAGAACTGCCAATCTTAATTTTCTTAATATTTATGTCCAATTTACGATTTTTTTCAATTTATACGAGGTGTGTTCAAAAAGTAAGGTGACTTTTCAAATTTCGCCGGCAACGTACTTTCGATTATCGATTTTTATTCTGTTATGTTGGTACACTCTTCCCGAACATCTGTACCAAGTTTCAAATGTATAGGATTTTTTGTTTGGTTGTGAGAGGCGTAAAGGTTATAAGTGTTTTGCGTGCTCTGCGATTTCTTGCTATCGAAAAATATGAATCAAAGGATTTGCATCAAATTTTGTGTAAAAAATAAAAAAAAGTCCTCCGAAACACTTGAAATGTTGACAGTGGCATACGGTGAAACTGTTCTGAAAAAGATGTTTACAAAAAGTGGTACAAACTCTTCCAAGATGGCCGGGAAGATGCCAATGACGAGCCTCGCTCTGGACGCCCAAGCACCTCAACAACTGATGAAAACGTTCAAGCAGTGAAGAAAATTGTTTTGGAAAATCGTCGAATCACTATCAGAGAAGTTGCTGGTATATCGCTTGGCTCGTGCCATGAAATTTTTTCTAACGTTTTGGGCATGAGACGCGTGTCAGCGAAGTTTGTTCCGAAATTGCTAAATTTTGACCAAAAGAACCGTCGCATGAGCATCGCTCAAGAACTGTTGAATGACGTCAACGACGACCCAGATTTACTCAAAAGGGTAATTTGACCCCATGTGACTTTTTCTTGTTCCCAAAACTAAAGAGACCTATGAAAGGACGGAGATTTGCAACGATTGAAGAGATAAAGACTGCATCGCTGGAAGAGCTCAAGGCTATACCGTAAAGTGCTTATGAGAAGTGCTTTGAGGATTGGAAAAACCGTTGGCATAAGTGTATTGTATCTGAGGGGGATTACTTTGAAGGGGACAACATAAATATGTATTGATAACAAAATAAATATTTTTTCTTAAAAATACAAAGTCACCTTATTTTTTGAACACACCTCGTATATCTACGTTTTCAGAGTTTAAAATATGAGTATTCACTTTACCCGAGTACTGTATCCTCTTTACCCAGGGTACCGGGTAAAGTGAATACTTGCGGTCTTTTTTAAATTTTATTTGCAGCTCTTAAATGCTTAATTGTTAATGGTAACTGATTATTGTATTTGCAAGAAGAATAAGTAAAGACTGATTTGTGCTAGTTATTTTGTTTTTGTATCTTATACCTTTTCTGCTAAAACCTTAAATATCTTAAGGTATTCACTTTACCCGGACTTCCCCTACATCACATAACGTCACCGCATCAGCCCAGGCTTGGTAAGCTTCCTTCTTCCTGAGAGAAGCCTCTTGTTTCTTGGTTCTGTATCTGGGTGAAAAATATCTAATATAAGCATGCATTTTCAAAAAACTTATTATTTTATTTATTTATTAATATAATTTTATCTGGATTCCATAGTAAGCATGTATTTAGAAAAACAGTTTTATTGAGTTAACAAATATCTGGTTTTCATAGTACAAGCTCTGTTTAGTTTGAGATCAGAGGCCCATGTGTAAAAAAAATTAAAAACTTAAAATAAAATATTAGGAAGCTTGATAATATGTTGGTTACCACATAAAAGTTGTTGCAAACTAAAAGGACTCTTGACAGCTAATAATGTCATAGAAAAATCATCTTTATTCCTTTCGTCTTAAATTTGTCTATTGTATGATGATGCGGATAAACCTTGTCGTAACGGTATAAGGATTTTTCTTCTATAACACCCTTGGCTGTCAAAACGGACCTATTAATTGCCGAGATGTCATAGATTTATTTTAGATCCGTGATAGGTTTTACCCGATAATTGGTACAAGCTGTCCCGGCACAAAAAGTATCCTATGTGTTATTTTAGAGCATTTTCTATATAAGTATGTATCAAATCCGTTTGGTAGTTTTTGCGTGAAAGAGTAACAACCACACATACGAACTTTTACATTTATAATATTAGTAGAATAACCTAACCTAAACGGTTAGGTATTTAAAAGAAATCCCACAAATATTCGGTATTTGGCCTATTCGGTAACTTTGTTTAATATTCGGTCATCGCTGGAGTACCAAATCATAAAAAAGGCAACATATTACTTTTTTTTTTTTTGAAGGGACGATGGTGTTAGCCTCAGATGGCTCTGACACCCTTACGCGGACAATAACGGTGAACGTTTAGGGCTCTCAACCGAAATACAATTTTAAGCAACAGCACACTAAGGGTGCCCCCTTTCACCATGTTCGGCGCGCCTACCCCTTGGGAGAGGCAAGCCAAATATTTAGGTGTCACTTTAGATGATAGACTTTCCTTCGGTCCTCACATTAGCACAGTGCGTAACCGCGCCGCGTTCGTGTTAGGCAGGCTCCACTTCCTCATTAATGCTAGGTCTAAATTGGCCCTCAAAAGCAAAATCAGACTGTATACCACCTGTATACGCCCCATAATGACGTTCGCGTGTGTAACTTTTGCACACGCCGACCCCAAGCGGATCCAGAGTTTCCAAGTCCTCCAAAATAAGTTCATGCGCAGAGCCACGGGTGCCCCGTGGTATATGCGTAATCTCAATCTCCACATGGACTTAGGTTTGCCGACCATCAGGCAATTCATCAAAAGGGCTTGTCGCCGCCATTTCGATCGGGCACTCAATCATAAAAATCCCCTTATAGTGCAGGCCACGCCCTACACTCCGTCCCGCATTAGTCGCATTCGCAGACCGAGGCACGCCCTCGCCGAGTCTGACGATGACGTGACAAAAGCTCAGACAGCTGCAGCCGAATCTGCAGCTCGCGATAGAGTACACCCGTCACACTCACAAGGCCATCAGCCTCGCTACCGTCCTCGCCGGCTTGGACGTAAGAAACCGCGCTCTCCTTAAAAATCCATTGAAGATTTTTTTGTTTTATTATTGTTTTGAAATAAAGAACCACCAATAATCAGATAATGTAAAGTCTTTGTTTTAAAAAATAATATAATATAATACATAATATAATTTTAGAAAATACAACAAAAAAAATTAAAATTTTAATAATATTGAATTAAGAATAGTGTAAATAAGAAAAAAATATATTTTGTAAAACAGCGTGGGGTGCATGGTGTCAATAGTTATAAATATTTTATTGATCAGTAGAAGGATTATCATTTTGATAATATTATCTTAAAAGCACCCCACGCATTTATATATTTATATTTAACGAATATTTCCGTCACATCTTCACTGATGAGACTAGAGACACCAGGTTATATATAGTAAAATAAATGCTGTTCGTTGGTAACCGTTTTCATTTTGGGCACATTAGTCCCTTTAAGTAAGAGGGATAAACAAATTTGAAACATTTTTTGGAATTTTAATGTCTACTATCTACTGTAAAATTCAGGAAAAAATGTAGGTAGGTTTTTTTCTTTGAGATTTTTGTATGAATTCAAACTCATAACTAACGATTCGAAGATCCTACATTTCCTGTTAAAATATATAATTTTTTTAGTAATATGTTGCATCACACACACAAGGCCATCAGCCTTTTTTCAGCTGAATTTTTAAGGAGAGCGCGATTTCTTACGTCCACGCCGGCGAGGACGGTAGCGAGGCTGATGGCCTTGTGTGTGTGATGCAACATATTACTAAAAAAATTATATATTTTAACAGGAAATGTAGGATCTTCAAATCGTTAGTTATGAGTTTGAATTCATACAAAAATCTCCAAGAAAAAAACCTACGTACATTTTTTCCTGAATTTTACAGTAAATTGATGTGGCGAACTTCCGTGGACTGTATTTTTCGAATCTTCTCTCGCGCCGGCTGGAGGGGAGAAGAGGAGGGGCGTGCGCACACGTGCCGAAGACTTCGGTGAACGAAGCGACGGTCACGGCGGGGATAGACGACGGCGTCTGGGGGGAGAAGGGGGGGAGGGGGATTACGAAGCCTAACTCTGGTACCGTGCCTCGTTGATCCTTATCCGGGAACTCGGGAACTCGGGATACTCTGGATCTCGGGAACTCGGGAACTCGGCAACTCGGCAACTCGGGATACTCTGGATACTCTGGAACTCGGGATACTCTGGAACTCGGGATACTCAGGAACCACACTTTTTGGCGAAGAAAACTCACTACTTTCACTATATGTTCCTTTATTTCTTTTCTTCTAATTTGTTGTACACTGGTAGAGCTGTTCTGGTAGGAGTGCCAATCCCAAGGAAGTTGCCTCTTTTTTATTCATTTTTCCTATGTATTGCGACCAATCACAGGCGTGGAATTAATTTGAGTCAGCCAATGAAAAGGCCTACTTAAAATGGATCAGTCCATGTTTACGTTGTTAAGCTCCGCCCATTTTAGGGTGAAGTAGATTTCCCTTTTTACTTCCTTGGGTTTTGACTTTCCTTTACAATTTTCATTTTCTTACGTTAGTCTTTATATTCAATAACGTTTTACAAAAACAATTATTACAATATGACAATTAGTTTGATAAATATTGACAAAAATGTAGAACGGCTCTCGTTTTGGTAATGCCTCGTTTTGAGGTCCATTTTTGGGGCTAATTTAAACTACAAAACCCGAAATATCTTTATTTGTTGCCTTTCTAGGCCTTAAAACTAGTCTTAATAATAATATTGGAAGGCTAGTTATACAATTAGATAACAATACAATATAACATGACATAACATTCAACAAAATATATAACAAAATCTTAATTATATTATTACGTCGCTGACATTCTCCCCCGCAGTGCGAAGCACTCCATCCTGTGGGAGCGACGCTGCAGGAACCAGCACGATGACTCGGCGCGTAGGTCGTCGTAGCACGCCGCCCGGAGTGCGCACGTCGACTATTCTTGTTCTTCCGTCTGGTCCCGGGTAGATCTTCTCTATTTGCCCTTGGGGCCATGAATTTCGAGGTAGCGTTGCGTCGACTATTGTCACGACGTCGCCGATTTTCGGATCTGTCGTGTCTCTTCCTGTGATCTTTCTTGGCATCAGAGTTGGTAAGTATTCTCTGATCCATCTCTGCCAGAAGTGGTCCGCCATCCTTTGTGTTGTTCTCCAATTCGCCCGTCCGACGAGGTCTCGGTCGTTGAACTCTCCCGGCGCCATCGCTCCACAGGAACGTCCAAGTAAGAAGTGGTTTGGTGTCAAGCTTTCTTCATCGTTCGGGTCCATGCTGATGTCAGTAAGTGGACGAGAGTTGACGATGTGTTCCACTTCGGTCAGGAGCGTGTGAAGGACTTCCTCCGGTGGGTTCTTTTCGTTCAGGACCGCTGCCAGCGCCGTTTTCACCGATCGGACTAGTCTCTCCCAGGCGCCACCCATGTTTGGGCACCCAGGGGGGATGAACTTCCACCTTATGCCTTTGTGTACAGCAGCAGCTTCCAATTCTCGATTGGCCCCCACGAAGTTTGTACCGTTGTCGCTGAAGATTATCTTCGGAGTTCCTCTTCGGGCTGCCATTCTTCGCAATGCCATTATCATAGAGCTGGTATTGAGTGAGTTTGCCAGCTCTAAGTGAACAGCCCTTGTTGTGAGACATGTGAAGAGAACTCCCCAGCGCTTTTCTGTTCTTCTTCCCACGGTGACTTGCATTGGCCCGAAGTAATCCACTGCGGCGCATGTGAACGGATGCTGATGATGGTGCAGACGTTCAATGGGCAGATCTCCAGTGGGTGGTATTTGCGGCGTACTCTTCTTTACTTTGCACCATTGGCACTGGTGAATGACCTTTTTCACTAGCGTACGTAGACCCAGAACCCAATACTTCTGTCGAATTTCATTTATCACTGTTGCTGTGTTACCATGGAGAAATCTTCGGTGATAATGTTCGACGATGAGTTGGGTGATTTTATGTTGGGCGTCTAATATCACAGGATTTTTTCTTCCTTGTATGTCGATCTTCTGAGTGCGACTCCTCAGTTTGATAATACCCTGTTGATTCAGATAGATATCAATCTTCTTTATTCGACTCGTGTTTTCCAGAGGTTTCTCATTTTTCAAACAGATTATTTCCCTGGTAAAACTTTCTCCTTGACTCTTCTTTATCAAAGATTCTTTGGCTCTTCTCAAGTGACTATCATCCAGTGGGATGAATGTCTTGTCGACCTTTTCACGGCTTGGCTGGATTGGTTTCGTTTTCTTCTTCGGAGAGTACTTCTGTGGTTTCCATTCGTCTTTCCTTTTGCGAGTGGTGTTGACTTGTTTTCTGGACTGGACCTTTTCTTTCAGGAGATCGATGAAGTGGAAGACGCGTGCCATGGTTCGTAGCAAGCGTACCCAGTTGGAGAACTTTTCTACGTTTGGCGTTTCTTCTTTGACGATCTTCAGTGTAGTTACCGTCTGGGTATTCTTCTCCTCTCCCGTGATTTCGGTTTCATGATCGAATCTCTTGGAGGGCCAGTCTTCTTCGTCACTTCGCAAGAAATAAGGACCGTTGAACCACCTGGCGGTGTGGTCGAATTCCTTGGGTGTTCCTCGCGTGGCGTCGTCGGCTGGATTTTCTTTCGTAGGGACCCACCTCCAATCTCGCGGTTTCGTCAGATCTTCAATCTCTGCGAGTCGGTGAGCCACAAACGTTTTGAACTTCCTTGGATCGGCCTTGATCCATTGGAGCACCGTGCTTGAATCGGTCCAGAATACTCTCTTCGTTATTTTTAAATCCATTTCCTTCTGAATCGCGGAAGCCAATCTGCTCCCAAGTAGAGCCGCTTGTAACTCAAGCCGGGGAATTGAGACCGGCTTTGTCGGCGCCACTCTCGCTTTTCCGGCGATGAGTGACACGTGTATTCTACCATCTGGTTCGATGGTTCTCCAGTAGACCGCTGCGGCGTAAGCCTCTTCGCTTGCGTCGCTGAATGTATGGAGTTGACCTTCTTTCTGGTTTGGCGATAGGCATCTCGCTATCTTTAATTCTCTTAATGAGGCCACTTCTTCTAAGTATGTCAACCAGGCCGCCTTTTGTTCTTCTGGAATTTCTTCATCCCAACCAATCTTCGTTCTCCAGATATTCTGGATGAGCTTCTTTCCTTGAATGAGGATTGGTGTGGCGAATCCCAGCGGGTCGAACGTTGACATTACCGCACTTGTCACTTCTCTTTTTGTAGGTGTCTTCTTGCCGTCGAGAAGTTCCTTTGGTGTGTTGCGAAGTCCTACGTTGAATGCTAATGTATCTTCGTTCATTAGCCATCTGAGTCCAAGTGTTTTCTCTTCCTTGTTGAGTTCCAGTGTCCCGTCGTTCAGTCGTTCCCCAGCGCCTTCGAGTATTTTTGCGCTATTGCTTCCCCAACCCCTCAATTGGAAACCGGCCCTTTCATGGATTTTCTGCACTTCATTCGCTATCTTCTTAGCTTCGGTTTCGGACGCGAAGCTTTGGAGATAGTCGTCCATGTAATGATTCTTTTCTATGGCTTCCACTGCCGTTGGGTAGTCGTTCTGGAATTCCTTTGCATTTTTGTTCATGACATAGATGGCGATGCTCGGAGAACAGACGGCACCGAAAATCACCGAGGACATCCGGTATTCCTTCGGTGTCCCATTACGTCGGTCGCCTCGCCACAGGAATCTGAGACAGTCGCGATCTTCTGGCCTTATCTTGATTTGAAGAAACATTTCCTTTATATCTGCCACGACTGCGATTGCTTGTTCTCTGAATCGTAGCAGGACCCCGAAGAGAGACTGAAGCATATCCGGTCCGGGCAGAAGCATGTCGTTCAAACTCTTCCCAGCGTGTTTAGCAGCGGCGTCGAACACCAGACGTTTTTTTTTCTTCGTCGGGTGCGTCACTGCGAAATGCGGGAGGTACCATATTTTCTCGGATGATACGTGTGGTGCTTCCTCTGCGTAACCGTTGTCGATGAGACTCTGCATCTGCTCCTCGTACGTTTTCTTCAGATCTTCATCTCTGTCTAGTTTCCTCTCTAGGTTGACGAGACGACGATGAACTTGTGCATAATTGTTGGGTAGAACTTCGTTTTCGTTCTTCCACAGCAGTCCAGATTCGAATTGACCATTGGGCAGTCGCTTCGTGGTCTCTTCCAGGATCTTTATTGCCTTTTGATCCGCATCGTTGCTCGGCCGGCGAGGTTGGATGCCAATTGACTCGATCTCGAAGTGACGCCGCACTAATGTTTCTATTTCGTCTTCTTCTTCGATGTGTCTGCTGTGGTTGACGAACTGCACTGGAGTCTTATGTCTTGCGTCGCACCCGTGAAGAACCCAACCGAGGCTCGTGAGAGAGGCTACCGGATCTGCTTTCTTTCCTTTCTTCAAACTCCTTGTGACGATCAATCCCCAATTGTCTTGACCGATTAGGAGTTGCGGTTCTTCCTTGTCGTAGATGAGTTGATCCTGTATCGGACTCGCATCTGTCGACGACTTCTTTCTTGACACCTTGCTTGGATAGCTTCAGGTTGTCAATCGTTCTGACTTCAATTGCCCTCTTGTCCTTACGATGGGCCCCTTTTATTTTCAACTGAACTCGTCGAGAATTATTCTTCCTGATGCCTTGTCCCCCCACTGTCTCGATGGTGATCGCTTCTTCTCTGCCTCTTGCCCCAATCTTCTTTGCGACGGAAGAGTCCAGTAAAGTTATAGTGGATCCTTCATCCAGAAGTGCTAGTACTTGAATAGAGCCTCTCGGTCCGTATAGGTTCACAGGCAGCATCTTCAGGTATGCGTGACCTTCGGTGGCAGAGGTGTGCACGGAGCTAATCTTGCTTGTAGATTCACAATCGTTTTCACTCGTGCTTGCAGTGTTGCAGCGGGGTAGATCCTTGACTGGTGACAGCGGTCCATCAGAATGGAGGGAAGAGTGGTGCCATCTCTTGCACTTCTTGCAGGTTAAGGCTTTGCAGTTTAATCTCGAGTGCCGGTAACGTAGACACTTGAAACAAATCTTCGCATTCTTGGCCATTTCCCACCTGTGGTCGATGTCAGCTTCTTTATATTTTGGACATTCGTACATCCAATGTTCTTCTTGACATCCTGGACAAATAATTTTTTCTTTCTTGATGAACGGTTCACTTTCTTGAACGGTATGGACGGCTCTGCGTGGTCCGTTCCATCTTTGCTCCCGCGACGCTTCAGGTGGAGCGTACTGTTGACGGGTTTTCTTTGCTTCTGGTAACACTTCAGGTGAAGCAAAGTCCCCACACATGTCAGCTTCTATCTCCAAGAAGTCGTCGATGAGGACCAGTTCGGGTCGTTCTTCGTCTCGACGACTTCGGTGGTACGCGAACCATCTGTACTTCATTTGAGGTGACATCTTTTCGATGATGACTTTCAATGTTTCCGGTGAGCTCAAGTAATGCGGTTTGCCGAGAGCCTTGATAGTGGCAACCGCATTCTTCACTCTACTTGCGAATACACAGACTTCATTGGGGTTCTCGCTGACTTTCGATAGGTTTTTCAATTTCTCGAGTTCTGACAGGGCTAAAGCACCAGGTCTTCCGAAGCGCGCTTCCAATCCTTTGAGAACTTCGGATGGTTCTTCTGCGGTGAACAGCAAACTTTTGACTGCTTCCTTTGCCTTTCCTTGCAGTGCTCGCCTTAATCTTGCCAGGTTCTGAGCGTGGGTGAATCCCTTGGCTGTGTCTTTGAAGGTTCTCTTGAACGCGAGCCACTCTTCGCTGGAACCGTTGAAGCAAGGTAACTCTATCATATGTTTCGGCATTTGACTCTTCCCGGACAGCTTGGATATTGCCAGAGCCAACTCTTGGATATCACTCTTCTTTTCTTGAGTGGATACCGGTTCTTGAGTCTGTTGTGGTCTCGACTGCGTGAGCCACTGTTCCACGTGGTGTGATCGGTCCATTTCTTCTTCCATGATCTCGGCCTCTTCGTCCGACTCGATCTGCAGTATTTCGAGTTCGGCCAGGGCCACTCTTGATCTTGCCTCTGCCATTTCTAGTTCTCTCTTGGCTACAGTCATTCTGGCTTGTGCTTCGGCACGGCGTTTAGATGAACGGACTGAGCGAGTATCCATCCCTCTTGATGACGCTTCTTTTATCTGGCGCGGTGCGGCGGGAACTGCGAACGTATATCCATCCTGTCCTTGGTTTCTCCTGACTTCTTCAGGAACGGTGCATGAAGGGTTTCCAGTCTTGACGCGCTCGACGGTAGGTACGGTGTCGACTCCGGTAAGACGTGCGGGGGCGACTCCTCCTTCGATGGTACTTTTCCCCGCGGGGTGTGCGGGGGTACGATCTTGACCGACGGGGTGCGGGGGAGTGACGTTCGTCAGTGTCGCCTGACTCTCTGACGAACTCGATGTCTCGACGGGGGTGTTCATGCTCCAATCTGAAGTGGTTGCCGTCTCTTCGGTTGTTTGAGAACGTGTTTTTTCTGCTCTGGTTCTCGGCGCACGATCCATTCTTCTTATCTTCGAAATCCAAGATCCGGCTCGAAGGACCAATTGATGTGGCGAACTTCCGTGGACTGTATTTTTCGAATCTTCTCTCGCGCCGGCTGGAGGGGAGAAGAGGAGGGGCGTGCGCACACGTGCCGAAGACTTCGGTGAACGAAGCGACGGTCACGGCGGGGATAGACGACGGCGTCTGGGGGGAGAAGGGGGGGAGGGGGATTACGAAGCCTAACTCTGGCACCGTGCCTCGTTGATCCTTATCCGGGAACTCGGGAACTCGGGAACTCGGGATACTCTGGATCTCGGGAACTCGGGAACTCGGCAACTCGGCAACTCGGGATACTCTGGATACTCTGGAACTCGGGATACTCTGGAACTCGGGATACTCTGGAACTCGGGATACTCAGGAACCACACTTTTTGGCGAAGAAAACTCACTACTTTCACTATATGTTCCTTTATTTCTTTTCTTCTAATTTGTTGTACACTGGTAGAGCTGTTCTGGTAGGAGTGCCAATCCCAAGGAAGTTGCCTCTTTTTTATTCATTTTTCCTATGTATTGCGACCAATCACAGGCGTGGAATTAATTTGAGTCAGCCAATGAAAAGGCCTACTTAAAATGGATCAGTCCATGTTTACGTTGTTAAGCTCCGCCCATTTTAGGGTGAAGTAGATTTCCCTTTTTACTTCCTTGGGTTTTGACTTTCCTTTACAATTTTCATTTTCTTACGTTAGTCTTTATATTCAATAACGTTTTACAAAAACAATTATTACAATATGACAATTAGTTTGATAAATATTGACAAAAATGTAAAACGGCTCTCGTTTTGGTAATGCCTCGTTTTGAGGTCCATTTTTGGGGCTAATTTAAACTACAAAACCCGAAATATCTTTATTTGTTGCCTTTCTAGGCCTTAAAACTAGTCTTAATAATAATATTGGAAGGCTAGTTATACAATTAGATAACAATACAATATAACATGACATAACATTCAACAAAATATATAACAAAATCTTAATTATATTATTACGTCGCTGACAGTAAATAGTAGACATTAAAATTCCAAAAAATGTTTCAAATTAGTTTATACCTCTTACTTAAAGGGACTAATGTGCCCAAAAGGAAAACGGTTACCCACGAACAGCATTTATTTTTTATTTTACTATATATAACCTGCAGGCCTACTATGAACTCTTATTGCGATTCATTTGACGACCTAAAATAAACTGCCCCGCTATTTCATACCACGACGTCATTAACGCGATTCAGTTTAGGTTGACGCCAAATCAAGTCTGCAATTGGATGGCAAACTGTTTTCATTCGTTCATTTTTCGTACCATGAGGTGACATATCAACCTAAATTGGATAGTTTAAGTGTCAAATTAAGCGATCCAATAAAAGTTGCTTCTTTCTTGGCGTGAAGTGAATCGTTTTGTTAATAACTTTTAAAAAATAGTGAAAATATACGTAATTCAAGGTATTTCAGTTGAATATTTTGTGTTTCTTATGTGTTAATGTAAACAAGTCATTTGTAGAGCATTTTTTATTGTAGATGTCTGACGAATTAGTCCTTTTTGAATTCATGGAAAATGATAATGAAATAAACACAACACGGCGACAAAAAAGACGTCTAACACGGTAACAATCGGACCCCTTTTATTTGGAAGATGCAGAATTCATAAAGTGATATCGGTTGTCTAAACAATTGGTATAAGAACTGTGAGATGGACTGAGGATTTTCCTGAGGAGATATTAAAGCCCGTTGCTATTAAAATCCTATGTCTTTATTTCGGTTCAGAAATTCCTAAAGCTGCTCAAGTTGACCGAACATCACTCTTCGACGCGATTCATCACTGTAAAAAAACCACTTTAAATACATTGGTACTTAAGTTAGGTACGCGTTTGAGATAAAGAAGTTTGTAAGTTTACATTATGAAAATATAACATTATTACACAAACTACACAAGGATACTTGCGCCCTTATTCGTATTACCAATTATTTTAAGTCAGTGAAACGTTAAAACACTTATAAATAAAATAAATATGTACTAATAATAACACGTAATTTTCTTTCAATAATAGTTAGTGATACCTACTTTCAAAACTCTAAAAATCTCAACAATAACAACCGCCTTCTGTCAAATCCAACATGAGTGGAGGCGCGCTCTAAACTCGTCATAATCAATTTATTTTTACGACAACACTAAACAAACCTTTAAATTGTAGTGTAATTAGACTGTAGACTAATTAGTAATTTAGTACTAAGAAAGCCTTCGTGGTATTTAATTTTATGCTCAATAGCGCAATTTTAAAATGTATTTGTTGTTATTTATACACATAGAAACCGCTAAATCATATCAACTAGGTTTCGAAACGCAACACATATGGTTCGAGTAAAAGAGACAGACTTATGCAACGACGGTATAGCGTTATCTCTTTCTCACCGCGGACCAGAGACAAATTTCGTTCGTTCATTCCTCCGTGAGCGATTCAAACGCCAGTCAGCAAAAGGCACTTCATGGTACGAATCTTAGCGATTCAGTTTAGGCACCTAAACTGAATTGCATCGGAATTGAATGGATAAGTAAAAGTTGATGGTAGGCCTGCTGGTGTCTCTAGTCTTTAGAGTAGTAGAGCTCTTAGTGCAGAGTTCGCCCGGGGAAGTACTACCACCTTACCCATTTCCGCCGTAAAGCAGTAGTGCAATTGTATTACTGTGTTTCGGTTAGAAAGGTAAGGGGGCCGGTGAAATTACAGGCACATGAGACTTAACAACTTCACGTCTCAGGGTCGACAACGCATTGGCGATGCTCCTAGTGTTGCAAATGTCCATAGGCGGCGGTGACCACTTACTATCAGGTGGACCGTCTGCTTGTTTGTCGGCCCATGTGGCATAAAAAAAAAAAAAAAAAAGTCTCATCAGTGAAGATGTGACGGAATGCGGTAAGCACACAAAGCTCAGAAGAGGTAACAGGGTGGAAGCTTAACTCTTTCAGTCGTAGTGGTAAGTGTCACTAACCATCTTTACCAGATATTTTTAATACGATTTTATTAACTTCATACGTATGTTAGTATGTAACGGAAACATCGAACATGATTTTGACCCCCTTCAAAACGTCGGATTAACTCGAAATTTGGCATATTTATCAAGGGCCGATGACAATTCAATATTTTAAACTAGTTAAAATAGTTTGACCCGTAATTATAGAAAATTCAACTAACAATAAATAAAACTTAAAAAGATTAAAAGAAACACGCTTTTATGGAAGATCCAACTAAAAAAAAGAAAATTAATTTTAATAAATTTGAATTAAGAATAAATAAGAAAAAAAAAATATTTATATTAATGCGTGGGGTGCTTTTAAGATAATATTATCAAAATGATAATCCTTCTACTGATCAATAAAATATTTATAACTATTGACACCATGCACCCCACGCTGTTTTACAAAATATTTTTTTTTCTTATTTACACTATTCTTAATTCAATATTATTAAAAATTTTTTTTTGTATTTTCTAAAATTCATTAAAAACAGCGCCTTCTTTCGGTGGTTGGTTGCACTTACGCGATAATACACATCTTCTTTGACGAAGACTGAGTACCACATTTCTCCGCACATCGGTCATAAAGTCATTACTAAAATATTGGTATTATTAATGTAAACGTGTGACTGAATGAGTTATAGGCAAATTCTTCATCGTTTTATTCATTAGGTTTTGTTATTTAATTACGGAACTCCGTTAAATATACGCCGATCATGCTAGTATCATGTTCTTGCTTGACAAACGAAACAAAACACAATTGAATGCAGAATTCAATGAATTGTTGTGATGCGGCACAATTTTGTGCTCAATCACAATTTTAATTTCCCGTTTTTTATTGCACGTATTTAATTAATAAGTATCTATACTTAATGTTTTGGTTTGGATGTAATAATACCTTAGTAGGTACTAGGGCCGGTGTAGAGATAGACTGACTACTAAGCTATAGGTTCTTGGTTCGATTCCTAACCTAGCCCAAGACAAACAATTATCTTTTTTTTTTTTTTTTTTATACCATTTGGGCCGACAAACAAGCAGACCGTCCACCTGATTGTAAGTGGTCACCGCCCCCTATGGACATTTGCAACACAAGGGGCATCGCCAATGCGTTGTCGACCCTGAGACATGAAGTTGTTAAATCTCATGTGCCCGTAATTTCACCGGCCCCCTTACCTTTCTAACCGAAACACAGTAATACAAGTGCACTACTGCTTCACGGCAGAAATGGGTAAGGTGGTAGTACTTCCGCGGACAAACTCTGCACTAAGAGCTCTACGACTATCAATTAATATAAGATCTAATGATGATAAATAACGCTATCCTGAATAGTGATCTTTACACACGCCCATTTCTTCCCAAGCTAAGCAGAGCTTGTACGATGGGAACACATAACTGATGTAGGTACTTTCACTTTTTTGTAAAGTCCCGAAACCTATATCTTCAGTTTTGATGTGATGATATGTCAAAGGAACCCCATTTTCCTTATACATAGTATATATATAGCTCTCCCCCGCGGTTTCACCCGCGTTTATCGATATCATATATAGCCTATAACCCTCTGGGAAAAAATCGTCCAATAGTAGCAGTCAAATCCCGATATGTTCATTAGCTTTGATATGATGGTGCGTCAATGGAACCCTATTTTGTTACATATAGAGTTAAACCCAGGCACGTATTACAGACAAATATTTGTCCTCGGTCGGAGACGAACCCATGACGATACCTGTAGCTCTAACCACGAACAATGAGCCGTAAAATATCTAAATGGTTTCGCCGGTGATAGAAAATTTAATGCAATCAAACCATGGAGAGTAAGGAAATAATATCTGACACCCTTCACATAATTCAACAGAACTGTTACTACTTACAGCGACAGGGTTGTTGTAATAGTTGAGCTGTCTACAAATAAAAGAAGAGAAATGAATGAATGTTTCATGAAATCAGATATTATTGCAGAAGCCGAGAAGTTACATAGGTATTTGTGCTCTTAAGAAGCATTACATTTTACACTAAAATTAACCATGATATGGAGATATTTATACTACCTTCTATATAAGGAAAATAGGGTCCTTTGACGCACCATCACATCGAAACTACTGAACATATCCGGACGGGACTGCATTTTTTGTAGATAAATAAAATATAAATAAATATATGGTTATAGGCTATATATGATATCGGTAAACGCGGGTGAAATCGCGGGGGACATCAGCGCATATAGGCTCGGTATGCGTGGGGTATAAGGCGTCCTGATTATAAACTATCCATGTGCCAAATTTCATCAAAATCCTTTTAGTAGTTTTGCGTGAAAAAGTAACAAATGTCTATCATATTTATACATTCTCGAGATATGCAATTTTGTAAAGTCGCATCCACAATTATTTACAAAAATTACGGATACAGGTGGTTTTAATTCTAGATATCCCAACAAACTTGTATTGCCAAAAATGAAAACGACGTTATACTACAGAAATAGCTATCCAATGGCTGTAAAAATGTATAATAAGCTCCCAGAGGCATTAAAATGTTTACCCCTAAGCCTATTTTAAAAAAAAATAATAAATGGCTTGTAAAGGAATGCTTTTATTCTGTGGAAGAATATTTAAATAAGACTAGGAAATAAATTTTGACATAATATTATGAATGTTAACAGTAATAAATTTTATTTTTTTGTAATGATTATCAATATTTTATAAATGTAGGATTATGTGTCATTTTTTGTTTCTGTTTGTGACAAATAATTTATGACTTCTTGTAGTAATGTAAGTTAGATAGAATACGCCTGATTATTTTGCATGCCAGCTTCTGGTGAATGGTGCGGTTATAACTGTATGGTATTTCAATAAGACCTCATTGTACCACAATTTCTCGCAAATAAATTATTATTATCCATTCTAACAAATGTTCCTATTTATTTAAATTGCTTGCCCGTATCGATCTCATTTACCTAATATTCATTTGAAATTGGATCTATTGTTTTATGAAATACAACGAATGCGCAGAAACCACACATATTGCGCTAACCACAAAATGATGGAACAGAGCAGACACATTACGATGTTCCAAATTAAATTTTAATTATAGTCATTATGACGTAAGGAAATTTGAATATAAAAGTTTGTGAGTTTGGATGTTTGTTCTCTCTATCTATCTATTAAAAAACTATAACCAGAAATAATTCAGATTTCACTATCTTATTTTTTGGTTCGGGATAAAAGGCCTATTTTATACTAACAGTACTTATGCAACGTGTTACAATATACCCTGTAAAAATATAATTAATTATCAAAGCCAACAACCCTAGTAAGCTATCATGTCAGGGAACCAGATTATTTAACAGAAAGGTCTATGTACCTATTTTACCTAATAATTGTCAACTAGTTTTTTCTATTTTTCATTCATAAAAATCTGTATTTTAATGTTTTTAGGGTATTACATATATACATAAATACACAGCGTTACTACGGTTCTTAAATATTATGAATGGACTCGTTAAGGCTCCATTTAACCTCCTTTCGGCTTTTCGGGTAGTTTTGTAACAACCTGTATAGTATAGAATAAGTACTAAAATTAATTCTGCGTAATTAAGTAGTCCATATATTATTTATCGACAAATATCATTGAAGTGGACGCACCGTGCATATAGTGTGTACCTAAATAGCTTATCTCCATATTTGAACCGGCATAACTTAAATAGACATAGGTATTGAATAGTTAACGTTATTTGACGTACTATTATGCGAATGAGTTTCCGCAAAAAAACCATCCAACCTCACCAAGGTCGGTGATGTGAGAAGCGATCAGTTATCCATCGGAACAAACTGCGGTAACTCGTGCCGATATGATTAAAAAGTGGCTAACTTTATTCGCGATTGTCAATCTATCTTGCAATGGGCAGATCGCGGACTACTTCTTCCCTAATGTAGTGCAAACAACCCGAGGTATAGCCGACAGTTTAACGAAGCATCCCATTGTAACATTCGCAACACAGACAAGTGGGAACATATTAGCTGCAGTCGTTAACACAATTACTCGGGTACCCTTCGCTGTATCACGCTCGCTCGGTGTTTCCATCCCATTCGATCTACCGACACTTGTCAGCAGCAGCAATACAGTCGGTGTCGTCGACAACGTTATAGCAGATTTCAATGCAGGAATCGGTAATGAGGACGCAAGAATAAGCATCGCAGAAATCATTACCAAGTACGGATACCCTTTGGAACAACACGAGGTTGAAACCGGTGATGGATACATATTAACCCTGTACAGGATACCTGGCAATGGATCTGTTGTATTTCTCATGCACGGTCTGACGGAAAGCGCTGATGATTATGTTATAGCAGGGCCGGGTAACGGTCTCGCTTATCTATTAGCTGATGCTGGATTTGACGTTTGGATGGGGAACGCGCGGGGCAATAAACACTCCCGGCGTCACACAGAGTTGTCACCGTCCGACGCCTCTTTCTGGGATTTCTCTTGGCACGAAATTGGTGTCAGTGACCTTCCCGCCATGATTGATCATGTCCTAGATAAGACAAATAGGAAAAATCTCAAATACATTGGCCATTCCCAAGGTACGACCACGTTCTTCGTGATGGCATCAGAAAGGCCAGAATACAATGAGAAGATATCACTTATGATTGCATTGTCACCGGTCGCTTACATGTCCAACGTAAGGTCTCCGATGGTGAGGCTGCTAGCTCCTGGTTCTTCCATCATTCATACATTCCTGAAGAGCATCGGATTGTACGAGTTTCTTCCTGATGACACTTTAATACGGACTTTGAAGGTGCTAATGTGCGGGACTGGACCATTATCCGAGATTCTTTGCAGCAATGTGATGTTCCTGGTAACTGGTTTCGGTTTTGAACAGCTTAATGTGACTAATCTACCAGTATTATATGGCCACGTGCCTTCGGGAGCTTCTGCTAAGCAATTTGCACATTACGGGCAAGGTGTTGTGTCGGGTGAATTCAGGCAATTTGATTATGGGACGTCGGGGAATTTGGAGAGGTATGGAAAGGGTGTACCTCCGAGCTATAATTTGAATAACGTAGTCGCTCCAGTATCTTTGTTTTACAGCGACGCCGATTGGCTAGCTCACCCAAAAGATGTTGACGAGTTGTACAATCAACTAAACAATACAGTCGACATTCATAAGGTTCCGTCGGAACAATTTAACCACATCGATTTTCTGTGGTCGAAAGATTTTAAATTGTTGATTTACACTAGGTTACAAAAGCTACTGTTTTTGTTTGAGAAATAATAAAGTAGATATTCATATTGCAAAATGGCTTGTTTTCTTCCGTCACGAAGATTTCACCCGTGCTCTCGAGATAATGAATGTGTTCCCGGGGAAAAACTATCAATCATGCTAGTACTTTTTTAAATCAATACTTAAATAGACACCCAGACAGTAAAGAAATGTTTAAATTGGGTGGGAATCGAGCCTGCGACCTATGGCATGAGTCAGGGTATTTAACCGGCCTGACTATAAATTACATCATTATATAAAAAGTACGCAACTACTCTCATTCATAATACAATTTTTTGTCCATACTTATATGTAAACATAAAAGCTAAAAATAGCGGCCAAGTGCGACTCGGTTTCGTATAGGTAGGGTTCCGTAGCATCGGACAATATTTAACGATACTATAATGAAGCATGTCTCCTGTATGAGTACTTTTTACTTTAATTCATTTTTATATTATACTAGCTTAACCCGGACACACTTCATGGCTCATTCTGATATTAATTAATGATTTTGCGATCCCGTGGGAACCGGTATAAAAAGTAAGTAGGTTGTATGAGAACACTATTCAAAATTCAAAACCATGTATTCAATATATAGTAGGTATATGTTTTCAATAGTACAGAAATGCAACGTAGTTTCAAGTCAATCCATCCACTTCTCTTCGTTTTGTGGAGACAAACATACGCCTACTGATCTATATACTTATCTTTTTCTTATTCTTATATATATAAAGGATAACAAACATAAAAAAAAAAAAAAAAACTACAGAAGAATTGAGAATCTCCTCTTTTTGAAGTCGGTTATAAATAGGGTTCCTTTATTATCATCACCTCAAAGCTACTGAACACGGGATGGGACTACTAACATTCGCGGAATTTTTCGTAAATGGTTATGGGCTATATATGATATCAATACACGCGGGTGACACCGTCGGAGACAGCTAGAATTTTAAATATATAGTTTGTAGATATAGTTTTCCTAGACATAGAACACACTCTGTGGAAATGTCAAGTGTCCTGCTACGGTCCCTTTGGGTACTGAACCCTAAAATACTTATAGGTATGAAAATAAAAAAAATATATCTATTTGTGGACAGTTATTCGCGGCTTACAGAGATAGGTGCTGGAAAAATAAACGCTGACGTATATAATCATCTTAGACTTCTGTGTTGTTTTCCTCAGTCGCCTCTTGCTCGTAAAAAATATTTGAGGATGATGCATGTATAATAATCCTTCGGCAAACGGTGCATATTATAAATCTATACTAATCACTACATAGTAAAATAATAAAATGTTTTTTATTGCTGAATCAAAATACATAATCATATGCAGCCCTGTCTTCAGAACTAGCGCAAGCTGTGTGTCAGAAGACAGTTCCCACCCAACGCTTGCCTTATTCTAATTGATTTAACAAAAAAAAAAACTAGTATAAAACAAAGTCGCTTTATCTGTCCCTATATCCCTATGTATGCTTAAATCTTTAATACTTCGCAACGGATTTTGATACGGTTTTTTAATAGATAGAGTGATTGAAGAGGAAGGTTTTTATGTATAATACATGTGACATCCCACGGGAACACGGGTAAAACCGCGGGGGACAGCTAGTAATATTATAAACTGGAAAGATTTGTATGTAAGTATGTTTGTTACTCTTTCACGCAAAAACTACGAAACGGATATGAATGAAACTTGGCACATAGATAGAGCATATCCTGGAATAACATATAGTCTATTTTATATACCGGGAAAATGTGATATCCCTCGGGAACGCGGGTAAAACCGCGGGGGGCAGCTAGTAAATAAATAAATATCCTGGGACATTCTATACACACGGCCTTATGATCTATCTGTATCAAAACTAAACGAGCTTGTACTATGGAAACCAGATAACTGATATTATAGATATACTACTTTTTGAAATACATACTTATATATTAACATCCAGACCCAGAACGAACAGACATGTTCATGCACACAAATGTTTGTCCTAAATGGGAATCAAACCCACGACCTGCGGCATGACAGTCAGGGTCTCTAACCACCAAGCAAACTGGCCCGTCCAAATAAATTAATATAACAAACGATTTGCCAGATTTTATAGAGCTCTAAGTGCACCACCCATATCCCCCGTGAGGCAGTAATGCACTTGTATTCCTGTGTTTCGACTAGAAAGGTAAGGAGGCAATTACAGGCACATGAGACTTAACAAGATCACGTCTCAGGGACGACAACGCATTGGCGATGCCCCTGGTGCTGCAACAGTACTTACATAGGCGGCGGTGATCACTCACGTAGACGTAAAAAAAGATATCATATATCCATGCATTTTTGACAATTTTGAGTTTGATTTACAGTTAGGAGTATTCTAAGTTAGGCATTGTATGTAAAAAGTAATTCCTGTAATGAAATGAATTGTAAACATTTTTATTCAAATAGGCCTGTGCAAGCACTTATGAATAGTCTGACTCTAACACATATAATATCTTCTATCTAATACATTTAAATAAATAAATATCCTAGAATATTAATACACACAAGGTTTGATGACCTTAAATTAAGCCAAGCTTATACTAAGGCCAGATACCCGGTATACTATATGTATGTATCTTCTACCTTTCAAATACATACATTCATAGATATTTAGGCAGAACAAAAAGATATGTTGTTCATGCACACAAATGTTTGTTCTAGTTATGGTCTGGATAGGTAACCACGACACCAACTGGGATTAAAATATGTCAGTTATTGCATATTTTGATCCCAAAGTAACACTTTCATTTCAAATTGTATTGAATAGCAAAATTCATGTAAATTTTATCAAACTATTTGAATAAGTATAGTAAAGAGTGAAATTATTCCATAAGAGACATATTCACGATTTTTTCTGACGTTATATATCAATGAATAAATTCCAAATTTATTTCCATATGTAGTACAGAGGAAAACTTGATTTTAAGTCATAATTTCCATATACTATCGGGTACCAAAGTCGGGTGTATAAACAAATTCTCATCATGGACTTAGTGATAATTGTGGTCAAAGGTTGTAAGGAAACTGTACATCCACCATCCCTCCGCGGTGAACAGCCTATATCTTATCTAGCCTATTTCAGGTTATGCTCTATCTATGTGCCTAGTTTCATTTTAATCTGTCCGGTAGTATTTCCGTGAAAGTGTAACTTATATCCATACAACCTAACACATTACATAACACACCCTACACACATTCGCATTTATAATAGTAGTAGGATGCGAATGTTTGTATATATATGTAACATATAGGCTTCTTTTTATCCTGGGAAAACGTTACAGTCCACGGGATTTCGAGTGAATACGCGGGGGACAGCTAGTTTATAATATTAGTGGGATATTATTAATTGTATAGGTAAGTTGATACTTTTTACAAGCACAGTAATATGAAACCTACATAAACAAATTGATATTGACCTTTGTAACTATTTACTTCGCTGCCATCATTAAGTTGCATGCACTGTGTTCTTTTTGCTGCTTGTTTAATGAGGTTTTTGATATTTAATTTTTAAACAAAATGTTAAAACAATTCCTGGTGCGGATACAGGCTTTCGTATAGAGGGGTATAGGACATATATCAGCGTTGTGGGTGAAACCTCAACATTAGGCTGAGTCGTAGCCTTTTTTCTTCTTATGACACACAGATACAGAATCATTATTTGGCTATATTGTATCCATCATTTTAATTTGTGTGTTTTGGGAGAAAATAAACTTCAACTTAACTTACTTAACTTAAATATCTTCCAGAAAATAGGAAGTGACGTGTCAATAAAGATTCTTGTACGCAGTTACTAATATATAAATAATATAGATAAATAAATATCTTGGCAATGTTAGGGTTCCGTACCCGACGAGAACCAATAAACCCGAAGGGGTAGGCGAAAGGACTCGGTAATAAGACCCAATGTCTTGTCCAACGTAACATTTTTCCCTTTGTCACAAATAAATTTGTTTCCTTCTTTCTTTCTAAATATTGTCGCCGTCTGTCAGGCATTTTAACAATCTCGGGCTACAGGTAATCGTTTCTAATTAAAGAAACATTAATATTAACTTATCCGAATTGGGTTCTTCAAGAAGGGTGTGAAGAGATTTTTGCAGGGTCGGCAACGCGCGAGTGATACCCACGGTGTTGCAAGCGTCCATAGGCTGCGGTGACCGTTTACCATCAGACGGGCCGTCAGCTTGTTTGCTACCTTAGTAGTATAAAAAAAAAAAAAAAAGATCGAACCCAGGAACTCCAGCTTTATTACCACTCGACCACTGAGGCGAACTTCTATCGCTCTCTATAGATTTTAATCATAGAATAAAATATATAATAAGTAAATGAATATCCCGGGACATTCTTCATCCACGGCCATATGATGTCAAACTAAGCAGAGCTTGTACTATGGAAGCCAGATAACTGATATACTATTTTTATGCAAAAAATATATACAAATACTAAACAAATAAAATTATAAGTAATAAAGACGAATGACAAAAAAAATACAACGACTATTAGCAAAATATACAACTTATACTTATTTATCAAATATATACTTATTTGCGCCCTCTCTCTCTTTCTCTATTGCTATTGCTGCATAGTTTACGATTCTATAAAGGACATACAGACACACATTCATTTATATATATATAGTTTTAAATACAGTAAGAAAACGTTGCCGGTTGGGCGATTATGTATGGTAATGCTCTTGGAATCGCCGTTGCAGTAAATTTTATACTACTTTGACTGCGCTGCGAGTGTTGTCCTGCACTGCTCGCCGAACCATCAATCTATAATGTATATATTTCATTATAGATTCGCATTGAATCCGAGAGAATAACACAATTCGTGTGCAGATGGGGCGTGCAAGACATTGAAAAAAGAAACCAAGTGGAAGTCGGACTCGCACACGAAGAGTTTCGTACCACCGTAATTTTTTTACAGAACGCTGAATATTTTGTTTTATTCTTTATGTAAAGGGATCACTAACCCTTCCAGGTACTCCTGGATGACCGGCTTTGCGTCAATAAAGGCCTCCCATTTATAGTTTTTCTCACAAAAGAAGGAACATGAAAATATGTTACCTACTTATTCTAATGATATTGTAGCAGTTTTTTATTGCCTGAAAACACGGATAAAACAAAGTTTTCTTAAAATGAAACCTAGCTAGATCGATTTATCGCCCCCGAAACCCCCTGCATATTTTTCATGAAAATCATTGGTGCCGTTTCTGAGTTTCGGGTTATATATACATAATATGTATATACAAGAAATTCTCGTTTAAAGGTATTAGATAGATAGATAGATTAGATGATATAAAAAGTATTAATCTCTCTGCCTTTCAACCAGATCCATTCATCTGTGTATGTGTTATTATGTCGCCCAACTACGCGTTACGTAGGGGTCTACGTATTTAAACTAAAATAGGTATGTTTTGAAGGTTTCAACTATACGTCCCATATTAAGGAATCATGAGTCTTAACTTAAAACATCGAGCTGAACAAGCGCGGTAAGATGTTAATTTATAAAAAAAACAATATAATTTAATCTTACAATAATATAACATAAAATCTTAAAAGAAAATGTGAAAAGAAATTAATAATAACAAGTAGTAGGTACCATTAGGTATATTTTAAAGAGTATCAGTTGCCCGGTTTCCATATTACAAGCTCTGCCTTTAATAACCTTTCCTGCTCTGGTTATAAAAAAAAAAATACCCCTAAAACAGAACCCAGTTGCACATCTTACATTTATTTAAGGTAAAGTTACCTTATCTACATAAGTTAGTAGTAGACTATAATTAAATAAGTGACCTGGAACATTCTTGACACACGGCCATCTGATCCCAATCCAATCAGAACCTGTGCTATGGAAACTAGATAGCTGCTTTATGCACCTTTCAGTTGCTTGTTTAAGCTATTATCTTAATATATATATTTCTTGTGTGCGTGTGTATGTGACTGAACTCCTCCTAAACGACTGGACCGATTTTGATGAAATTTTTTGTGTGTGTTCGTGGAGATTCGAGAATGGTTTAGATTTACAATTGGACCCGGTAGGGGGCGCTGCGATCGAAACCCTGAATTTTTGTATGGACTTATTTTGGCAGGACAACGTCTGTCCGGACAGCTAGTTATTTTTATAAATAATAACTTGTTATAACTTTTTTGGTTTGGGTTTTATAGAGTAGTAGAGCTAACTAAGTTGGTAGTACCTACTACCACTTACAAGGATGCAGTCATCAATAGGCTGCGGAGACCGTTTACCATCAGACGGGCAGTCAGCTTGTTTGGTACCTAAGTAGTATAAAAAAGATTACTTTTTAGTTTGTAAATATTATGAATACTTTTCCCTTTGATGGGCTTGTTGGCTTGTCAGTTAGAGACCCTGACTGCCATGCAATAGATCTTGAGTTCGATCCGCACGGAGGGCCAACATTTACGTGCATGAACATGTTTGTTTGTCCTGTATGTGTAAATATGAAGTGTGAATTAAAAAGTTGTATATGAGTATGTGTTATATCAGTAATCTGGTTACTAATAGTACAGGCAGTATTCTGCTAAATTTAAATTAGATTGCAAACAAAGATCACACGTACTTGCCTTTGGATAAATGGCTCTATATATGGCTCTAAAGTACAAATCGACAGGTACTTCTATCAATTTGGGCGCCTAGGCATTCAGGCAAGAAGGTATACCCACTATGCTACTTCCCTTTGATTTTCTCAATATTTTTTCCTTCACCCAAATCTGAAGCGTTTTTAGAATAAGTTAGATAAAGTATTCGAACCTAGACTTGTTACGGCTATTCATAACCATATAAGTATCTATTTTACTTTAAAAAAAACACCTGAGTTGAGTAGTATAAAGCTTGGCTAGAAACAAGGGGGTTTCAGGTTTGATTCCCCAGTCGAGCAAAGTAATATTCATATTTCTCTATTTAGAAATGATTGCCTGTAGCCTGAGATTGGTTCAATTGCCCAAGAGACGGCGACAATGCAGAACATGTCTCATTGCTGAGACCTCTGCGATGATAAAATGGGACTGAAGATATGTTATGTTTTTATAAAATAAAGATATCCATAGTACAAGCTAAATAGAAATGTCCCAGGATATTCGGTTATTATTTGTTATGTTCTAAGTATCGGGATTTAGTTTCATTGTTAATGTAATAAAAATTGTTAAACAATATGAAACTATTATAGCAACAGCTTAGGTTTGCTTATTTTTAACAATTTATTGTTAAAGTTAACTAATGTTTACACTTGGCATCGCGCGTTAATTTAAAATAATGAAACTCTGTTAGATAAGAAAATATATTATCAACTTTACCTACAAATTTTACGGGTTCAAAGCTATGGGTTTTGCTTTTATAATAATATATTTGCATAATTCAAGTAAATAACTAGTACGATTCATGTGAATACATGAATACAGAAAATATAACTTGTATTCAACATCATGACCAACTGACAAACAAACATATTATCCAATTCTCAACATTAATGGATATTCTAGCGACCTCATTAAATAATTCAGTCAACAGCGCAATAACGCACCATACGTTTCAAACGCTACGCGAAAAAATGCTGAACGTGCGAGAATAATCATATAAAAGCAGCCCGTAGATACATTTTCGATACACAATCCGCCAACATGAAGGCAGTCATCGTACTATTCTGCCTGGCGCTAGCCCAGTACGCCTCAGCGCGTATCTTCACAAGCCAACAGCGGTACCCTGATGACATAGAAAGACTCATCATTAAGCCTCAGGAGTACATCAGCCAGTACCAACAAGCCCAGTACGACCAGCAATACCAGGAACCTCGCATGACCTACGAGTACAAGGAAAACCAGAGGACAAACAGCCAACAGAAGCACCGCTCTGCATCTCATTCTAAAGCGCAAGACTTTAAGAACAAACGCACTGAAGAATCCAAACATGACTACTCGCAAGAATACAAAAACAAATTCTCGCAAGAATCTCAGGACAGCATCTCCCATGAGTCTCAGCAAGCGATGCAGATCAACAAGAAGCAGAAGTACGCCGCACCAGTCCACAGCAATAAGCAGCAGAAGTCATCTAAATACCCTGTGAGACAAGAAGAAGTGAAGCCCCAGTACGGCGATGCCCTCGTGTGGAGAGACTTGCAAATGGCCGTAGCCCCTAACACACCCATCACCGTAGACGACATCGAGACTATTTACAGCGATGCTCAGAAGGCCATGAAACACGCCACCCCTGAGGAAAAGACCAAGTTCCACGAGCTGTTCACAGTTGCCGCCGAGAAAGAAAACGAAGACGCACACCTCAACGCTACTGAGCTCCTGAAGAAGTATCAATACCCTGTTGAGGAACACACAATCAAGACAGACGACGGTTATTTACTCACGCTTTTCCGTATCCCAGCGAAAATGCCTACTGACGTATCTGAAAAGAAAGTCGTGTTGTTGATGCACGGTATCGATGGCAGCGCCGACGACTGGCTGTTGATGGGCCCCGGCAAGTCCCTCGCCTATTTACTTTCCGACGCCGGCTACGACGTCTGGCTCGGCAACGCCCGCGGCAACAAATATTCCCGCCACCACACCAGCAAGCACCCCGCCCTCAGCGACTTCTGGGAATTCAGCAACGACGAAGTCGCTCTCCACGACCTCCCAGCTATGATCGACTTCGTTTTGGAGCAGTCCAACCAACAGAAGCTTCACTACGTCGGCTATGCACAGGGAACGACCACCTTCTTCGCTTTGGCTGCCGCACGCCCTGAGTACAACGACAAGATCATCGATATGCACGCCTTATCCCCAATGGTGTACATGACCAACGTCCGTAGCCCCCTCCTCAAGATGATCGCTCCGACCAGCAAGTTTCACGAACGTTTCCACCACCAGCTCGGTCACGGCGTTTTCAACCCCAAGAAGGAGTCGATTCACACTTTGGGCGGTGCTATGTGCGAAAATGAAATCGGATGCAAGAACGTGTGCTCGAACGTGAACTTTGTCATGTCCGGTGCCAACGTTGAAGACTTGGACATCAACCTTATCCCTGTGATAATGGGCCATTTGCCGGCTGGTGCGTCGACAAGGATGATCAAACAGTACGGCCAAGCTGTTGCGTCTCACGAGTTCAGGAAATATGACTTCGGCCCGGTCATTAACCAGGAAGTATATGGTGAGGCTCTCCCCCCGAAATACAAAATGGAAGAGGTGCGCGCCCCTGTAACTCTGTACTACAGCGAGGAGGACTGGTTGGCTCACCCCGAGGATGTTGAGAGACTACAGAAGGAGCTTCCCAACGTGAAGGAGTCGTACAAAGTGCCAGAAGAGCATTTCAGTCACATGGACTTCCAATTCTCCCGCAAGGCCCCCGAGGTTGTGTACAAGCACCTCATTGAATCGATGCAACAGAAGCCTTTGTATTAGATTAATAATGTGTAAATATAACGTGTAAATGTTTTGTTCATTCTCCTTAGTTGTAACTATTTAAATGATTTTTTACTTCATGACGCATAGATAAATCCGTCCAAATATTAAAATGTCTTTTTATTATAAAAATGTAGGTACGTCTAGTTCTTCAGTAGGTACTTCTCTGTTATAAAGGTATTTGTTACAATTCACAAATGTAATAACAACCATAAATTTGCTAGTAATTACCTTTTTTTACTATTTATATGATCTGCCCACTTAATACAGATCGAGTTTCTTCGATATTTCATACGTAATCATAACATGATACTTACCGATTCGAATTGTTATATTTAGGTAATGCACGAGCAATCTTCATCATCTATCTATACATATAGTGCATAAAGCTAAAGTAAAAGAAGAAAATTCAAAAAAGTTCTGCAATGATCATAGAGGTTATATAGTCTGACAAAAAATCTATAGAATTACGGTCGAATTTCCATCGCTACGCGACCACAAGTGCAATAAACATTACACACACACACACTACAAAGCGTTTGACACACACACACACATTTATATTACGCTCATACAGCCGTATTTGTACACACAATTGAGGTTATAGAAGAAAAAACAAAAAAGTTTTAGGCAATGATTTAAAGTTTACTAGCTGTCCCCCGCGGTTTCAGCCGCGTTCCCAAGGGATGTAACATTCTCCCGGCTTAAATAAATCTGCTGGTTTTAAAGAACTTCTAATCAATAGAAGTAAATAAAATTGAATTGCCTGTGTGTAAGTCAAAATAACAGCTTTGTACTAAATGCATATTAAAGTACGTTCTTTTACCAAAAATATATTTAAAAGAATGTTGTCTGTCTATCTGTTTGTTCCGGCTTATATCTGCACCGATTTAGATAGGGCTTTCACTGGGACTGATAATTGATGTTATAAGAAGTAAGTTGAAGTAACAAAGGCTACTATTTATCCAGGGAAATTGTTACATGCAACCTGCAGCTTCCAGCGACTCGCACCAGGTCGCCCATCCACCTGGTAGGAGGTCGTCCCACACGGCACGGATATTAGTATCTATAATATAACGGTTTATCACACCGACCATAATCTACACTAATATTATAAATAGGAAAGATTTGTATTTTTGTATGTAACGATTAAACATCAAAACTACTTGCTGTCTCCCGCGGTATTACCTGCATACTCGGGGATGTTACATATTCCCGGGATAAACGTATCCTATGTACTGTCCAGACTATAATCTATCTCTGTGCCAAAATTCATCCAGATCCGTTGAGCTGTTCTGGCGTGATTGAATAACAGACAGACAGGCCAGTTGGCTTGGTGGTTAGCGACCCTGACTGCCAAGCCGAAGGTCGCGGGTCGATTCCCACCCAGGACAAACATTTGTGTGCATGAACATGTCTGTTTGTTCTGTGTCTTGGTGTAAATATTTATATAAATATGTATTTAGAAAAAAGAAACAGTATATGTAGTATATCAGTTATCTGGTTTCCATACAGTACTCTGCTTGGTTTGGGATCAGATGGCCGTGTGTGAAGAATGTCCCGGGATACTATTATTATTATTATTAAACATCCATACATCCAATCTTTCGCATTTATAATAGTAAGATTACAAGTTTTCTTATAAAATTGTACCCATATTTAATAAATGTGGTACACTGAATATATGTAAATCCAAAGAGGTGGAGACTGGAGGACCAGGAGATCCATAGTAAGGGCGGGATCTACTCAGTTTGGACTCCTGTCTCCCGATACATATCTATCCAGTTTTCTATTTCTTTTGTAGTAAAAGGGGAGAAATTTATCATCATTATTATTATTATCAAAGAATAAATCGTCGTCAATGCATCCGATAGAGGTCATATTTACACAACATGGGTACCTGTAGGTATTTTGTTTTATCTAAACGATGTTCTTGAGCCGTATTCAAGTTATGAACTCATCGCGCCACCTACCGAAAGGTCAGAACAATAGCATTAGCAATAGCAAAAATAGTAATGTATTTATACTATAATGTAGGTATACCTAGTTGCTCTTCATTGTTTGGAATCAGGCAGGATAGCCATGGCCTTGGAAATTTTCAAATAAATTTATTTATATATTACATAGATTAAATGATAATAATAATAAACAAATTAAGTATCTAAAGACACATAATAATTGCTAAAGATTGTTTTACGTGCAGGTGGATACTGCTATGGATAATTCATACAGCCAAAGCAAAACCTTTTGCATTGGGTTAGAACGACTAGAACAATACCAATCGAAAATAAGTGCTTAATTCGTAATTGAAAGAATAAATAGAAAAAAATGCGCTAAAAATTGATGCGTCTATTTTACTGCTATGCTAGTGTATAAAAATTATGACAGAGGGCGCACACACAAAAACGGTTGTAATGTAATGTATCTATCTATCCACTTAGGTAGCTGTTTGACATTTAAACAGCCCACGCTTTGTTTTGACATTTCACATCCATCTGACATCGAAGCGTTGCTATGTAAGCGAGATAACAATATAATTTTCCGTATGAAAGACAAGGCTAGCGGCGCGGCGGCGCTGTAGCGCTTGCTTCCCGCCGTCCCCCGTACGACAGTCGCGCTCTGTCTGTTCCTTTCGCTGTGCGTAATTGTGACGGATTATATTTGATTTCATCGTTTCCATTGATTTATCTTGTTATTTGATACTCGGAGAACAACATAAGTGTGTTTTAGTGACTCTAGTGTAACAGTGTGAAAGACACATTCGCATGGATTGAGTGAGCAACGATGTTACCTCCTACGGCCGGTCTATCACAAGATCAACGCGACCGGCCCGAAATGGCGTTTCAGCAACATCGTGACGGAAGAACACTGACTCTGACCCGAGAAATTATTCGAGATGTCCGCGTAGCTAGCAGACAACACTCGACATCCCCTGGAGGTGAGCCGGTCCAAAATCAAAACGACGCCACGTTTCCGCCATGCATGTCAAATTGACATCATAATATGTCAAGGTGACATTTATACGAAAACAAAGCATTTTGCGGGGTAAAATCTCATTAAAAATAGGATAGGACTATGTTTTGACCTAAATATCAATCGAGTGCATCGCATTTTGGTCTGTTACGTCACTCAGGACGGAGATATCACGAAAAGAAAATGGCGCCAATGCGCCACATTGAAATTGAATGCCTTGCAGTGTAATGAAATCAGTTTTATGACCTAAATATAGCCCGTGACAGGCCTAATTCTGTCATGAATCGATGATAATATGCCAAATATTACATAAGACAAACTGTACAGTTAAATAGTGCGAAATTGGCACGTGCTCGAGTTATTTTTAGATCGTCCATTTGCTACGTAACATCCCCCCGCGCACCCCGATCGATAAGCGTTCTTGAACGCCATAATATTATGGGTTCCTATTACGATTAAGTGTTATCCGGTCCCGAGAAGTATTTCCCTCGTTTTGTTTGTTGTTGTTATTGGATTCTTGCTGACTTTTGTAAAATGTCGCAAGTGTCGCTATGACAGTAAAATGACAGCGGTCAAGCCTCACAAGATGGCCGGCAAATAATTCAATTTTAGTTCAATCACGCGCCACGCTAGGCGGCGCCACAATCGCTTTGTTGATATTCATGAGTACAGTTGAGACAAACATTCTAAACTCCTAAATGAGTATCTGAACGCCCATTTTTCCTGACAGGTGCATAAATTGTCTGTCTCTACCACATTTGACACTACCATATTGTTGCCTACAATTTGACATTTGTCAGGGCTACAGATGAGTAAGTATTGCACCTTGCCCCACCTAGGAATCAAACCTAGGTACAACTCTCTTATCTTACTTTATACCAACCCTCAGCAGCTGAGGGATTAACAAATTATGGGTTGATGCAAATATTTTGCTTGATCTGTTTATAGACATTGAGAATATGTATGTTAATTTATAGAATCTTAAGAAATAGGTATGCTGGTTAAATTAATGGGGGTTAGTTCACAGGCCTAATTTATTCTTTTACTAGACTCAGAATTAAAATGTTTGCCTTCTTGGCAAGAGGTAATGATTGTAAATATTTATATTGTTATTAGCATTGGTACCCAACTAAAATTTTATTGAGAAAGAATAGTTCAAAAATGCCTTTGTCTTCAGTCAACTCTTTTATTTCCCTCACAATGCTGTATGAACTATTGGTTTATTTACCTTAATTTGGGTTTTCTATTGTTAATGTATGTAGTAAGGATAGACAACTGTTGCTAGAGTTACAATTATTTAACACACCCATTTATTCCTCAGAAATAATTTGAAGACAAATAATTTCTGGCTTTCTCTCCTGTCTGAGAGAAAAGTTCTGATTGTTGGCTGTTCCATATATATAACTTCAGTTATGTAAAGTCATCCCTAACAGTATGACTTTCAACTTTTATAAATTTACCTTTCCACAGTTCTTTCAAAGTAAAGCTATCGTCAATCTCTTTGACAGTGTCAGGGTTGCCACAAACTGGCTTAATGTACTAAAGGGCTTAGGACAATAACTGGGTTACATTTTGCTCCACTATACTCATGTTTGTAAAATGTGGCTTGTTAAGCTAAATATTAGCTATGTTTATAAATGAACAAGAGAATGGGCTTTTGCTTTTTATTAAAAGACTTCCAAAATTTATATTATAATATACTGTGGTACTTAGTTTCCTACTTTAGCCAGATTTTCAGTTACAATGATGAGGATATGGTCACAGTTGAACCTAGAATAATAATAAAATTCCAAGGACATTTCTTCAAGCATGGCCATCTGAACCCAAACTAAGCGAAGCATGTACTTCGGTGACCAGATAACTAATATACCTAATAAATCATATTTTAAATACTACTGTCCCAGTTTTGCGTGAATAGCATAATACACATGATTCAGAAAATAATCAATCAATTGATGTTGAATACTGTTTTTCCTAGGTTGTAATTGAATCGTATCTACCTTCCTCCCGCCAATTCAAAATTACTCCATATATTGCATTAATTTAAATACCTTTCTAGAGTACCTAACAGATTTATCACTTTAACTAGGTCGTCCAATCTTAGGCACGTGAACTAGGGCTGCCAATTGTAATTAAAAATATGTGATTTTAACATTTCCCGAATTTTTCATCGTGTGTCATCACCAGCATCAGGGACGGCTCTTTTTTCTCATATAGGAAATTTCTCAGCGGGAAATATAAATTTAAGAAGTGAATCTTTGCATTCTGGTTAATCTGTAAGAGAATGAGTTGAATACACAATGAAGGTGGCCAACAGAGCGAGAGAGAGAGATTGATTGTAATTTTTTTTTATTGATAGAAGTATTAGAGAACAAAAGAAAGATAAATTTTTGTTAATATAGAAATTGTTATCCTATAGATATTGTAAATACGAAAGTTTGTATGTATGGATATTTGTTCCTCATTCACGCAAAAACTGCTCCAACGGATTTGGATGAAACTTGGCACATATATAGAGCATATATTGGAAACATATAAAGGCTACTTTTTATCCTGGGAAAATTTTACATCCCTCGGGAACGCGGATGAAACCGCGACGGACATATTAAATATAATATTATATATTACTATACGAGTATATTAATATTTTACCATAAATGGAACATTAAACATCAAAATTACCATAACTATCGCAAATTTCTCAATAATCCGTATAAAAACATTTATAGTCGTCGCTTTTTGGTTTCATAAAATCCAATGCCCCAGTAGAATCCAAAAGAAGTTGCACATCAATATACGTGCCATCTGGCAACACTAGTGGCAACATTCAATAGGAAATGTGACATCTTGACTTTTATTATCTCAATGCTGTGCCGGGAACAGTGGTCTGCCGCCTTCCCGTTGGAGTGGCATTGTCTTTACTGCTTGGAATTGAATAAGAGATCAGATTGGCATCGCAGTTTCATTTGTACTCTATTTCAATGGGATAGGAATGATTTTCCCGTAAACATAGGTTGGTAACCAGCAACACAGATTGCAGAACACAATCTTTACAAAACTTGTACAATACAACTATCAATGACATGGAATGATAAAGAATAAACCGACAAAGAAGGGAAACCATTAAAAGCAAGCCAAAGTGAATTGTAGGGAGAAGGGTACTTTGTAGAATCCGTTTGACTGGTTACCACAATGCACCTGTCGGTGTGTTCAGATTGCTGCACTTGCGCGGCGGTGACCACTTACCATCAGGTGGTTCGTCTACCTGCTTATCGGTCAACTAATCATACAAGAAGACGTACCTTGTAAGGGGGAAACGATACCTGACTAACAAAAGTGACCACTTTAAAGCTTGCAATAGTTCGCAAACAATAAACAAGACTAAAGTAAAAATTTGTTTTTAAAAAAAATAAACCTGCTGAATAAATTTCTACATTATGAATTAGTTTTAGTGTACATGTGTATTGTGAGTCTGTTCTGATGCGACCGTATCCTATATACCTATATCTATATCGAGTAGTAGAGCTCTTAGTGCAGAGTTCGTCCGGGGAAGTACTACCACCTTACCCATTTCTGCCGTGAAGCAGTAGTGCACTTGTATTACTGTGTTTCGGTTAGAAAGGTAAGGGGACCGGTGAAATTACAGGCACATGAGACTTAACAACTTCACGTCTCAGGGTTGACAACGCATTGGCGATGCCCCTAATGTTGCAAATGTCCATAGGCGGCGGTGACCACTTACCATCTGGACCGTCTGCTTGTTTGTCGGCCCAAGTGGTATAACAAAAAAAAAAAAACCTCTTCTCTTTCTAAAATCAGCCATTTTCATGTAGGTACAAAGTCCTAGCTTACACTGCATTTACGTAACATAAGCGATTACTATGTGTGTCGAAAATTTAGCATAATCGGTCAATTAACGCCAACATTTTACTTAATCCACATATCTACACAGTTATTTAAGTTGTTTCTCCTAAGGAAACAATATACTAAACGTGGAGTGTGATTCTATTAGGTAACTGACACTATACAGACGCAATCTAAATGCTCTGTCTCTTTCGTTAACTACACAATCACGGGAGAGGTGCGCTCTCCGGGGCCCCCTTGTGCCGGCTAACGAATAAGGGGGCTGGTGTACCGTCTATCCGTCTAGCCAGTTGCCTTGGTGCTTAGACAAACTGACTGCCACGCCATGCGTCACGGGTTCGATTCCTATCCAGGACAAAAAGTTTCATGTATGAACATGTTTGTTTGTGCTGAGTCTAGATGTAAATATCTATATAACTATGTATTTAAAAGTAGTTTATCAGTTATTTGGTTGCCATATTACAATTTGTACAAGCATTGCTTTATTTGGTACCACATAACCGCGTGTGAAGAATGTCCCAGGACTTTGTTACCTATAATATTTAAATGTAATGTTATACTAAACTCATAAAACGTGTTAAAGAAAGCGCATATTATAAGCGTACAAACAATGTATGTCAACGCTAACAATGGACGGGGTCAAGTAACATCGCACTAGTTAGCTTGTAGAGCCAATTTTACATGTACTTGCACATTCATTGTAGCTCTGTGGCAGAGACTATGAGTATGTATCACTACCCCAACTCATTAAACAAAGAGTCGAGTACAATCAACGAAAAAGATTTAACTACCTTTTTATAGCAATTAGTACTAGGCATAACCGGTGTAAACCTGAGTTATCCGCCTAGAATTGTACTATGCAATAAAACGTCAAGGGCGAAAGATTTACTTATTAGTAAGTTTTTGGTAGCTAGGGCATCGTTAGATGTGACTAAAGAGTCCGATGAGTGAAGAAGAAATAAAAAAAATATGACACATTTTTTGTATTCGAATCATCATAATGAAATAATAGTCAATCGGATCTTTGTAGCGTTATTTGTGGCAACCCCTTCAAATTATTTAAAACAATACGATATTAATGAAAACATTTGTTATGCGCAACTGTTTAATATGCTCAAAAAGTATTTATTTAAGTTGTAGGTACATTGACAATGTTTGATAAAAACACTATAAAGGCTTTGTCCCTTCTTTTGTGTTTTTTTTTATCAAACCCGCGCTCAGCCTCGGCTTGGAACGGTTATGGTGACCATTTCATTCAGCCATCGATTTTCATATATCTCGGATTTCTGCTGAGAAATTTAATCACTTCCCTGCGATAAGATAAGAGCATGGCCGTTAAACGCGTCAGGTGCTAGGCTTCGATTCTGTAAGCAAAATGACACTATACTAGCGCGAGAATGTTTCGACGAGGCTTCCATGGTATCTCTTTCGGTTACTACGAAATCACATGAGAGGTAAGCTCTCGGAGGCCTTCGAGCGCCAGCTCGCCGATGAAGTTTATGTTAGCTGAATAAGGGGGCTGCTTGTGGAGGCTGGTGTGCTTGAGTCTACTATAAAATTTACTTATAACATTTAAATTTAAGGTAACATTATCATATTGCTGCCAAAGTTACTGTCAATAAGTGAGGTCTAGAGCCGATTTCATCTAAGAGCCAGTTCCCTTCCTACCTTTGTGTGCTACCTTCATCCACATCATCACTTACCGTGATAAGATTGTGGTCAAACACAAACCGATACATATTAAAAAAAGAATTCCACAATCAAGAGTTTTAAGGTCCTTGTATTATTGTAGAAGATCTGTGGACAAAACAATTAAATAAGCTAGCTCCACATTACGGTTTTCTCGCACCGCTATGGGGTTAAAGTTCTCTTCTAGGTCAGGAATACATACACAAACGTCCTGGTATGGCATATGACCGTTCATAGGTGGCAGTGACCACATTACCACCGTGGAATGTCTCCTTGTTTGACAACCGAGTGGCATATAAAAATATATTTAAAAAAGTAAGTAAAGCACGAGGAAGACACTATAATATTGTATCTTATGATTAATGAGACAACGTCATACATATGAACGAGAAGGTAGGTAAAGGTAGAAAGATTCTTCTCATTTTAGCTGACTTTATAAAAATGGAAGCAATTCGACACATATGTATGTACTACTACCCCTCACGGTTTCACCCGCGATCCCGAAGGATGTAAAATTTTCCCGGCACAGTATCCTATGTGTTATTCCAAGGGTATTTCCTATATACGAGTATGTACCAAGTTTCAGCCAAATTCGGTAGTTTTTGCGTGAAAGAGTAACAAACATCCATACATATAAACTTTCGCATTAATAATATTAGCAGGATTGGAATTGCAAAACATTCACAAATAATAATCTATTATGGCTCTCAAATATATATATTTTTGATTAGTGTAATAATTATTGATCCCCATATAGACATTTAACCCCTATTTCACCCCCTTCAAGATTATTTTATGAACCAAAGATAGAATGTCCTTCCCCAGGATTTAATCAATCTCCTTGCCAAATTTCATTACGATCCGATCAGCAGTTTAGTGATGAAAAGGTAACAAATACACAATCAGGACTTTTGCGTAAATGCGAAATATTATCAAGTATACGTAAACGTTGTATGTAGGTATATAAGTAAGATTAACTCGTGTTTGACTCTGCAAAACATCTATGATATTCTTTTCATCAATGTAAACAAATAAGCCACGCGATAACATCAAGTAATTTGTTAAGGAAGTTAAATAACGAATAGGACTGACGCTTGTAAATACGGATGCCCTTGGCGGGGCATTGCGTCATCCCCGGGCCGGTCGTCAACCCCGATCGATACCTCCCGCCCCACCTCGCAAGCACCCCTTACATTCTCGCGCTATTACACCACGCTCGTTTATTTATAGTTGACAGATGTCAATTTGTTATTTTTTTTTATCGTTAACTGCCTGTTCTATGCTTGCGTTGCAATGCGTCTTTATTTTCTTTTTACCCATGACGGAACGGATGAGGTCCCAGCGTTTAGGGTGAGATTATTTGTTTGTATGTATGTGCTGTCGAATGTTATCATTTATTTAGAAAATGGTTGGCCCGATTCAGATGCGGTTTTCTGAATAAGTTTGACTACAAAAATATTTGTCATTACCTCCAATAGACGGGAGTTAAAATATTTTTTTTCCATTATTCATATTATTTGAATAATAATGACTGATTTATGAGCGTATAGAAGACGAAAAGCCTATGAAATTCGATCCGCAAACTGTGTGTGATGAAAAATAAATGTATGATAAGCACAATCTATGCTATTCAAAAGTGATTGATGAATAATTAAAATGTTTCCTGTAATACAGTGTATAATCTATATAATAAATAATCGTGTGTCTTTACGAGTAGTTTTTTCGAGTAGTAGAACTGTTAGTGCCGAGTTCGTCCGGGGAAGTACTACCACCTTACCCATTTCAGCAGTAGTGCTTGCATTACTGTGTTGCGGTTAGAAAGGTTAGGGGGCCGGTGAAATTACAGGCACATGAGACTTAACAACTTCACGTCTCAGGGTCGACAACGCATTGGCGATACCCTAGTGTTGCAAATGTCCATAGGCGACGGTGACCACTTACCATCAAGTAGACCGCCCGCTAGTTTGTCGGTCATTAAAAAAAACTGTTGTTTGTTTATAATTATAAAGAGAGAATAGGAACCACTACTATTTGAAAATTCTTTCGCCATTTGAAAGTTGCATTATTCCGGACGGACATGGGCTGATAGGATGTTATAATCCCCGGATACAGTACGTTCCTCGGGAACGTGGGTGAAACCGCGCCAGGGGACTAGTATTTATAATAGCATTAGAGCCAGGCCTATGTCACAACTCATAAACACACGCTGTGGGTACCTAATTTCCCCTCTACGTTTTAAGAGAAACAGACTCAACGCTACATAAAACGTAGATATACACTGCTAACATGCCTACCTTCATTTACTCTATATGTTAGGGACTTCTAGTTGGGCTTGCCCTAGTTTGCAATCCACTGCTGCATCCACCCTTCTGTGAAAAATGTAAATTCACCACCAATGAACTTGCATGTAAAATTTCACGTGTTTATTAAATAAAATTATAAATGTACTTGGACATTCTTTACACACGGCGATCAGATCCCAAAGTAAACAGAGCTTGTACTATGGAAACCAGATAAGTGATTTACAAATTTTCTTCTAAATAAATAGAGATATTTACACCCAGACACAAAACAAACAGATATTATTATGCACACAAATGTTTGTCCTGGATGGGAATCAAACTCACGACCAGTCTGGCTGTCAGGGTTACTATCCTCCAAGCCAACTGGCTCAATAAATTATAATTATTATTGTATACAGCAATTTACGCGAGCCTTATATTATTATTCAAAGTTTTTGTGCCAGATATGTTTAATGCATCACTAGCTGTCCCCCGCGGTTTCACCGGGTTCTCGAGGGTTGTTACATGGTGTTCCCGGGATAAAAAGCATTTATCTTTGGGCCAAATTTAATCCAGATCCGTTCAGCCGGTCTGGCGTGATTGACTTACAAACAGCCATTCATCCAAACTTTCATATTTATAATAGCAGTAAAATTGTATCTATTGACATAGTCGAAGTTGTTTCGTGACGTAGGCCGATAACAAGACACATGACGTTCACAAAGGGTGCCGGAACACCCTATTACTAAGGCTTTGCTGTCCGTCCGTATGTCTGTCACATGGCTGTGTCTCGTAAACCGTAATAGGAAGAATGTAGAAATTTTCAGTCGTACTACTATGGACGCTACAACAACAAATAATATAATGAATGTTAAAAATTCAAGGGTTCTCATACAAAATACGTGATTTTTTCGACATTTTGTTAAATATTGTAGGTGGATAGCCATATCCACCCTTTGTGTGCGACTCCGACTGGCACTTGACCGCTTTACTACGCTGAATTATTTTTAACCTCTCAGGAGTAAAGTACCAAGGGGTATTGGTGTCCCTTGCTAAGCAAAATGCGTGTATTTCCTATGTTATATTTTTACTTATCCAAGTATATTTTATAAGTTGGTTGTCTTTTGTGTTGTTAACTGCAGGTGAAACCACAAGGCGGAGACTAGTGCATAAATAAAGTTATTTCAGGGGACAATAGTGACAAAACACGTGTAGGTAAGCACACAATTTGCGTAAACAAACGCGACCTGATTTTATGAACGTCTCTTTTTACTTGGAGTTGACACATTATTGCGTAAACAAATGCAAGCTAGTTTAGGGTTGCCACACAGTTTGATTATTTTATTTCTTTTTAATATTATAAATGTGAAAGTAACTGACCGTTTGGAATTTATAATATTAATTTGCGGCCCCCGCGGTTTCATCCGCATTCCGGAGGTCTGTAATGCGCGAACTGTCAAACGCGCACAGTTCAAATAGGCACAATACGTGAAATTATTTTCCCTACTACAAGCATATATTATACATGGAAACCTTCTCGAACCATTTTGTCTATTGATGAAAACTGCACCAAAATTCGTCGCGTAGAAAGATCTAAGCGTACAGACGGCGGGAAATTTTAAATTTGCCTTTAAAAAAAAATAATTAAGACTGTTTTAGTACAAAAGGCTTTATACAACACAAATGATTATTTTAATGGCGACAATGCTTGGGTGTAGCGCTCGCTCTACCAGGACACATCTTTATGTACAAAATCTTATTTTGAAAAGAGTAATTGCTGAGTTTATTGCCGGCTCTTATCAGTAAAAGCAACCAACGTGCGCCAAAAAGCTGGTTTGTATGGAAAATTTAACACCGCGCTTACTGTGACGTAGCGATGTTCCATTTCACATTGCATAGGTTTTGGCGCACTCGATACTATAATGATATGCTTACTATAGATGTTCGTGCTCAGGGCACAGAAAACAGAAATATTTATTCGTGAAGCATAAGTATACATCTTATAAATAAATTGTGCGCATAAAACGCATACAAAATTATTATATCATGTCTGTCATCATGACAGGCCAGGTTGGCTTGGTGGTTAGCGACTCTGACTGCCAAGTCGAAGGTCGCGGGTTCGATTCCCACCCAGGACAAACTTGTGTGCATGAACATGTCTGTTTGTTCTGTGTCTGGGTGTAAATATCTATATAAGTATGTATTTAGAAAAAAAAAGTAGTATATGTAGTATATCAGTTATCCGGTTTCCATAGTACAAGCTCTGCTTAGTTTAGGATCAGATACCCGTGTGTAAATAATGTCCTGGGATATATATAAATAATCCCCTGGTGTGCCGAATGTGTATAGGTGGCGATGACCACGCACCATCAGGTAGACCGTCTGTCTGTTTATCGGCATAACATTAAAATCGAGCCTAAAGCCTGAGACATTTTATCAGGATCGTCAATGAGTCGTTGCAATCTTTGACCCCATTGTCATTGCATATATTAAACACATTTATGTTACAATATAAGCATTGGTTATGCAATTTTGTTTTGTAATATATCGTAATCTTATCTTAATATATATAAATCTCCTGTCACGATGTTTGTCCGCGATGGACTCCTAAACTACGTAACCGATTTTAAATTAAATTGGCACACCGTGAGCAGTCTGGTCCAACTCAAGAGATAGGCTTGCTTAGATCTTTAATTATAGTCGCAATTTTATTTTATTGCAAATTATTGTTCTATAATTAATTGACAGTCACAATTATCTGTTAGCTCCAAACGTTTCTAACAGATGGCGCTGTGTTGAAAGTACCAATGTTTAATTTTTAGGGAACTTTTTTATGGACTCATTTCGACAGGACAACGTCTATTGGGACAGCTAGTCTTAATATATATAAATCTCCTGTCACGATGTTTGTCCGCGATGGACTCCTAAACCACTTAACCGATTATAATAAAATTCGCACACCATGTGCAGTTCGATCCAACTTGAGAGATAGGATAGTTTAAATCTCAAATTATAGTCGCAATTTTAATTTATTGCTAATTATTTGTCTGTTATTATTTGACAGTCACAATTATCTGTTAACTCCAAATGATTCTAAGAGATGTCGATACCTTTCGACTGGGTTGAGTAAGTCATCAATAGATGGCGCTGCTATGGTAAATCTACGAACGTGTCATATAAGCTACAATTCAATATCATGATTACCACGTGTTATTGAGGCTAATGTATAAATTAAATTTATTTTGTAGTAAACGAAATACCGTGAAATTCAATTATTTCTTCTTTTTTAATACGGCTGGACCGATTGGAATGTTTTTTTTTGTTTGCGTTTGGGTGGTGCCCTGGATGGTTTAGATTCACAATTGGACCCGGTAGGTGGCGCTGCGAGCGAATTCCTGCATTTTTGTATGGACTTATTTCGACAGAACGACGTCTGTCCGGGCAGCTAGTATATAATGCAAATAATATATATAAATTACGCGTCACGTTGTTTGTCCGCGATGGACTCCTGAACTACTTAACCGATTTTAATCAAATTTGCACACCGTGTGCAGTTTGATCTAACTTAAAAGATAGGATAGCTTACATCTCAATTTATATCCGCACTATTATTTTATTGCAATTTATTTGTTTATTATTTGGCAGTCACAATTATCTGTTAGCTCCAAACGATTCTAACAGATGGCGGTATCGGTTGACTGGATTGTGTACGTATTCTAACAGATGGCGCTGTGTTGAAAGTACCAACGTTTGACATAAGCTTCAAGTTATTGACATAACCACCACGTGTTGCTGAGGCTAAAGTATAAGTTAAACTTATTTCGTAGTAAACGCAATACAGCTAAATTCAATTGTTCGTTTTTAAAATTTTTGGTATTAACATAGCCGGCCATGTGTTATTTAGACTGAAGTACAAATTGACTTCATATTATATAAAAGTATATAGTAAAAGTAATACATTAGAATTCATCTTGCTTTTTAATTATTAGTGCTTCATTGTTCAACGAAATTTATATAAAATAAATATACATGTAAGTATTATCACATAGTTATATTATTATGCATTTCAATGGTTATGAGGTATTTAAGGCTCCAGGTTCAAAAGTTAATTAATATATATATATGAAAAAGTGGTATAAAGCTTTTCACACTTTTTAAATTATCAATTTTCAATCAATTGTACAAATATTTTTTTTTTTCATTAAATTTATTCAACCTCTATTAAAAATTATTTTGCACAAATTTCAATGTTTTATAATAGCTCGTTTTTCAGTCGAATGCCACCGAAAAAATCTAACCTCAACAACCAGCGGAGCAGAGAGGCACGACGCAAACGTTTTGAGAGAACTCATCTGTCGGCAGAACAAATCGCAACAAGAAATGCAGATCAAAGAATCAGGACAGCAGAGGGTCGTGCTCAAGAATCTCAAGAACAGCTTGACGAACGTCTGCGACAGACTTAAGAGAACACATTTTTTTAAATTAAATTATTATGATTTAGCATTGAAAAATACATACAGCTTCAGATTTTCACCCGTCAACCTCTGTTTTTTAATCGCGATTTTTATGTTATTCTGTTCCATCCACAGATCCACAAAGGGGTTACAAGATGGCAATCGAATATAATAATTGTAGTAAAATTTTCATGTATAGTTTGTAATACAGTAAATATAGCAAAACAACGTTTGCTGGGTCAGCTATCGTATATATATTTATACAGTAATTTCCATCTTGGGGTTTCACCCGCGTACCCAAAGGATCGTATGTATATCCGGAGAATAACATAGCCTTTGTTACTTCTAGATAAAGAAGCTTTCTGTTTGTAAATCGGTCCTGTAGTTTTATACTCTAATCATGATAAAGAAAAATACAAATCTTTATAATATTATTGTAGGAACAGTTATCTTAGAACAGCAGGCCGATTGTGTAATGCTCTCGCAATCAAAATAGAATCCGATTTGCCGATACATTGACGGCACTACTATTGCTATTTCTCCCTGTGTGTAGGCGTATAAATGAGATGGCAATTAACCAAACGTTCAATGTAGTAGCAAATACGCCTCAACGTCGATTCCGAGAGCAGTAAACACCACCATATCGACCAGCGGGCGTGTCTGTACATGTTATTTTTATTAATATTGTCAGTTCTACTCAGTTACAGGCTAACTTCCGAACTGCTAGACGATTGTGTAATGTTAGATTTGCTACTAGATTGACCGTTGGGTGATTAGTATCTTGTTCACTCACCTACCCGTGGAGAATGATATCATAAGTCGGACCCTTACGTCGAAAATTAGTATGCAATCCCGATCGAAAATCCATGGATTGGTGAATCTTTTGACACTAATTTTAATACACGTAATGTCAAAATTCTACTTAAATCTTGCGATTTTACATCGGGATCGTATATTAATTTTGGCCGTTAGTGTATTCGACAATTCGGCTTCCATTTCGATTGCGAGAGCATTACACAATCGCCCTGACAGTAGTAAAATAAAATAGTTTTAATTTTGAATAATTTTTGATTGACACTTGTAACAGCTATTACACTATAAATGAATTTAGATGAAACTTGGCTCTCAAATAAAATAGGAGTATTGTATTCATTCCCAAGGACAAAGCAGCACACCGTCATCAAGTCTAGCAGCAAATAAAACATAAAACACCAACTTAATTAGTTGTTAGCTGACGTGTCCTACCTATAAAGTAAACTACTTGTATCTTTCTGATAAATTTCAGCTTCCTTCCTTAAGTAATTTTAAGACATTGTATTTTCATTGAGTGAGTGACCTTTCGTTTTTATCAATATAGATAATACAATCAAAACTTTTATTTCCAGTTGTACGCGACCGCTTTCCATCCACATCGTCGACGGACGAGAACGAGAGCGGGACTGATGGCGAAGCGGACAGGTCTCGACGCGTGAGCCTGATCCATGGCCACCCCGCCCCCCCTCCAGGCATCGTCTCCATTCGTAAGCGGCGCGGCAACCTGCCCAAGCACTCGGTGAAGATACTGAAGAGGTGGCTGTACGAACATAGATACAACGCGTACCCTAGCGACGCGGAGAAGGTCACTCTCAGTCAGGAGGCGAACTTGACCGTTTTGCAAGTGAGTGCACTTTATGACCGATGAGATGATTTGTGATGGTACTTTGAAGTACCCGGCTGTCTAGCCAGCAGTTTAAAAACTGTCGGCAAATACTTACCTCTGTGTTCCGACTTCGCTTCTAGTCTTTGTCACTTTGTTTTTATTCGAAGACAAACCATAAAAAAATCCAAATTGAAAAATACACATTCTCCATTCGACATGATTTTATTATTTAGTAAAAAATCAAATATCCACCCTTTTCATAGTTAATACATTTTTGATCAGAAAAATTGTTTTTGTCGACTTTCTTATTTTGTTGCACAGATCTACAGTTATTAGAATTACTATCTGTTCTCTCTAATTTATCGGTGCACCTTACCCATTTTTTCCGCAAGTAGAGCCAAAAGAAGTATTAGTTTAGATTTATATAAATATATGTTTAAAATACTTGAAATTGTGTCGTCAGGTATGCAATTGGTTCATAAACGCCCGGCGCCGCATCCTGCCGGAGATGATCCGGCGCGAGGGCCACGACCCGCTGCACTACACCATCTCGCGCCGCGGCCGCAAGCAGCCGGGCGGCGGCGCGGGCGAGGGCGAGGGCGGCGCCGCGGCCGAGCCCGGCGTGGTGCTGGCCTCCTGGGAGGGCGCGGAGGGCGAGGTCAGTTTCATTATTGACGACTCGCCCGCTACGGGGGTATGGACCTCCATTTTATTTTTATTTTTTCTTTTTTTTTTTACTTTTTCCCCCAAAATTAAAAATCAAATATACTTCCTATTCCTATGATTTTACTGTCGTAGTACTGTTTCGTCGGTACAGAGCTATTGTTAACAAACACACTCATTTTTGTGTTACAATATAAGTATACAATTGTAACTTTTTTTTTTTCTTTTTAAACTTTATTATGTTCCCCTTGTCCCCGAGATGTACCTTATGTCCTATTTCTATGACTTACAGTACATTTACAGTCAGTTTTAACAAACACACTCATGCAGCTATCGAAACACCCTAGTTGGTTGGGGACAGCTGTTCAACTTGAGGGCGATGGCCAGGCGGGTACTACCATGTACCCTACTACCATGCTATGCTTTCCTCATGATGTTTTCCTTCCCCGAAAGTTCAAGGTCATTCTAGGGTTCGAACCCACAACTCTCAGCATTGGTATCACAGCCTTTAGTCAGTCATTAGGTATTGATAATGTTCCAAGAAACAGCGAGAATTCAGCCAGTACGGGACATAGCGGATACCAACACACAAAAACTTTCGCATTTATAAAAATACTAGCTTCAATCGCGCAGATTCACCGGGATTCCCGAAGGACTAATGTACGGAATAACATAGCCTATGTTACTTCAAGTATCAAGGATCAAGTAACTTCCTTATAGTAAAAGGTTCCCCAATAAGATTAAATTCGGTCCTTTATCATTATGGTATGCCCTGGTACCCATTACACAAGTTATATCTTAATTTATGTACCAGAGTTCAAAAAATAAATAAACATTTAGCATCTGCCTCGGGGTCGACAACGCATTAGCGATGCCTCTGGTGTTGCAACCAATGGTGGCGGTGATAACTTACGATCCGAGGTTCCGAACATCTACCACAAGCTTACGCTACGATACGGTTACGATTGATATATTTGACAGGCTAGTTGGCTTGGTGGTTAGCGACTCTGACTGCCAAGCCAAAGGTCGCGGGTTCGATTCCCACCCAGGAATCATTTTGTGGGCATGAACATGTATGTTTGTTCTGTGTCTGGGTGTAAATATCTATAATATATTAGTATATGTAGTATATCAGTTATCTGGTTTCTATAGCTCTGCTTGGTTTGGGATTAGATGGCCGTGTGTAAAGAATGTCCCAGGATATTATTATTCGTGCCTCATGTGGACTGTGCGCCTGTTTTTCGGCAAACATAAAATTTAAATAAACAGTTATCTTCTGCCGGCTTATATAGGAAGCTAACCCTTCCAACACTCACAGAATGACACTTCCCACGGAGCTGAGGGAGAATACACGGAGGGTCTGCTGGTGTACCGCAGCGATGGTGACGACATGGCGGACGGCGAGGGCGATGGTGAGGGAGAGGGAGAGGGTGACGAGGACTACTCGTCCAGCGCCGTCAGCGAGGAGGAGGTCAAGTACGACCCCTCCGTGTGGCAGTCCGTCATACGCTACGGGCCCGAAGACCGAGAGCTGCATCCTGCCGCTAGAGGGTAAATAAATTTTATCTCTAGTTCAGAAGGCCTAAAACATCAGCTTAAAGACTCGATGCCCGGATGTACCGCCCGCTTAAGTAATACATCTAAAGATTTAAATATTTGTTTCGAAAAGTGTAATTACTGAGTTTACTACCGGCTCTTCTCGGTAAAAGCAAACTTACGAACTGGCGGTAAAGGAATCAAAACTTGTAAGAAATAATATCGATATTTTTTAACAAACAAATGAGTCAAATTCTAATCGAATCTCACCATCACGGCAACCCGACCACTTCAGAGCTAACTAATCGAATAATGTATCTACAGGACAGCAGCGGTGGTGACGGTACGTACAGCCGAACAGCAATGTGAGGAGGGGGAGGGCTCGGCGGGGGGCAGCGGGCCCGCGGCGGCGCGCGGGGGGGCGGGGGGCGGCTCGGGCAAGGGGCAGGGGGGCTGGCACCCGCAGCTGGCGCACCTGCCGCAGTTGCCGCACCCGCTGCGTCGCAGGCTACAGGTAGTTTGGGACTCCTCCAGTTGAAAGGGAACATCTTCCGCCGCTGAGTGCCCGCGGTCCAACAGTTGATGTGGCGCCATCTATCCGTTGGCTGCGCAATCTTGACAAAATCAGCACCATATAATAACATAACATTAACATATTTTCACACACATTATCCCCAATAAGAACGGTTTTGATCTCAAATATGAGACCCACATGATATTTTGAGTCTCAACATTACCAATTCTGGGCTACAGGTAATTTATCAAAACAGAGAAACACTAAGTGATCCTTTATACCACTGAACAATCGAGTCGACATATTAAATGGATGATATATGCAGGTGGTGCCACAAAGCAGCGGTGAAGGCGAGCGCGACAAGTTCAAGTGCCTGTACCTCTTGGTGGAGACCGCCGTGGCGGTTCGTCAGCGCGAGAAGGAGGCCGAGGAGGTACCCGTTTAGTACTCCACAGGTACCACAACACTTTTACATCTATATTACAATTAGTTGACTTGTTGGTGGCGCCACCTATCGGTATCATGATCCGTTATATGGTTACTACAGCTAAGTACTCGGTCACGCAATAAATACAAAAAAAAGTTTTAGTTGCTCAAGCTGTATTAGATTACAAGAATTACACACACACCCGCATTTTATATATAAAAATATTTGATCTTACCACAATCTCATGGTATGTGATAATGAGAATGAAAGTGGTATGCACAAAGTCCAACGCCCTGGATCTTAGATTTAGAAACCGTAACACACCAGTGCATGGTGACAGATACTTTACTCAGAAAGTGGTGGCCAGCCATGCACCTTAAAGTTGAGTAACCATGATATGATTTTCTCATTATATTTTCCCTTACTGAAAACATTCATCCTTGTCAATGCCAAGTCTTGTAAATAAACCTTTTGGTGGTGACGAAGATAGGATATAATCTTGCCCAACCGTCTTATGGGACAATTCCCATAAGACGGTCAGCAGAGATATGAGAAGGTACTGTAAAATTCAGAGAGATTCACTCCAGCACTCACCCTATACTTATGCAGAACCAGCAAGTAACTCAGAAATATAACATTTCTAGATAATTTAATAAAATACTATTTTCTAGCCCTCTATCAACAGTTTCGTAAATACCCATACGAAGTACCATTTTTGTATAGACAAGATTTAAGCCACTTTCAGGTGTTTACAAACATATTGACTGATAATTATAATTATTTGTATTACAGGTAGTCATAAAATCTTTACATGGCGCGGCACCGCCCGATGGAATTGTACGTTACGGCTATGACGGTATTTAGTGTTCTGTGAACTTCCACTAATGTAGAATTAACTAAGTATATTATTTAAACAATGATCACTTCATTTAGCCAACCGTTTACGAATGCATTTATAACGCTGCAAAGTAGTGTTGGTCAAAAATATTGATAATTTTTCTATATATAGGGGAACATCTAATTTTAATAATAATCACTACATAGTATAAAACAAAGTCGCTTTCTCTGTCCCTATATCCCTATGTATGCTTAAATCTTTAAAACTACGCAACAAATTTTGATGCGGTTTTTTTTAATGGATAGAGTTATTGAAGAGGAAGGTTTTTAAGTATAATACATGTGACAACCCACGGGAACGCGGGTAAAACCGCGGGGGACATATAATGTGAAATAAAATATAGATTCTAGATTGTTTTTTATCAACTATAATTCACATCATTAGAGGCCTAAGCACGAACGTCTAATGCAGGCGTAGCGTCATCGTATCGAGTGCGCCAAAAACCAATGCAATGGGAAATTTAACATCGCGCAACGTCATGGTTTGCGCGGTGTTCAATTTCCCATACAAACCAGCTTTTTGGCGCACTCGATTCGATGACGATACCCTTACAATAGATGTTCGTGCTCAATGCCTTTACCATGAGTTTTTAACGTACGTACTCGCTAGCGGCGGCGAAAAACATTGCTATGGCAACTGTGTACAGCGCCACTAGCGGTCACCTAAAGAACTAAAATCGGTAGTATGAGTCGATCGGATTCGATGGTCGTTTACTCGCCACTGACTAAAGTAAGTTTCGATAGCAACTCATGGTAGAGGTACATGGCACTGATAGCGATAGAACCGCGAATTCCAATTAAAAAGCAAAGTTAATGCAACAGATAATTATTGATTTATAATATGACCAACACTACTATGTAAAAACATATAGAATATAATGTACATCAAAACTTAATTAGCAATTTTAACATTTCACACACACTATATACAAAAAATTACATGTTTCATAACCATCTCACCTCTGTTACTCTATTTGATTCTGGAAATCGATAGTAAAGGAAGAGAATCATTGTAATCACATGATTGTTCTAAGTTTACTGAATATAAGACCTTAAATTGGGGGTAATTAGGCCACATTTTCAGCTTCATCTATGCTTTATATCAGAAATGAATTTAGTTGTTGCCATGAATGGGTATTCAAATCTTTATACAACCGTTTATAGGCAGTTTTTGAAATGAAAGCTTCTTTAGGCGCGTTGGGCATTTTTTGAGACAAATGAACTCGCGACACCTTTGTTGACGTTTAAACGAGAGTTGAGTTTGGGTTGAAAAATATAATATAATATGTTGCACGTATATACACCTTTTACATATTTAAAATATATAGATATATATTCATGTCGGACCTTTTCCATTCAACCATTAATTTCATTTTTAAAAAGTTAATTTGATTTGATGATTGACGATTCAAAAAATACTCACGTAATTGTTCCAGTTTTCTCTGTCGGCACTCCCGGAGTGTCATCAGTTGTAATTTTATTTTTTAAATAAGCTTTGATGATGCTGGGAATGTGGGGTAATTCACCCATTCCCAGGTGATAAGGTCGTCGCCGTTCCTCGGGTACCTTTATAATCCTAAATGACACGCAAACAATTTATAGATAGTAGTAGCTATATTTACTAATGTAACGGAAAATAGTTAGTTTAGCTCCCTGAGTTTCCTACGCTTTTATTTTTATAGAAAAACTGTAGTTTTATCTTACTGTAGTTTTTTTATCTGACGTTTTATTACTAGCTACGGTTAGGTACTGGAATTCATTAAAATATGTACTCACTTGGACGCACAATTATTTCTAAATATAATTGGCGCGCAAAATTACATGCAGTGAAAATACAATCTTAGATATTGGCTTCATTTATAGAAATATCAATTTATATACTTAAGGGGTTAAGGTCCAAGCACATAGCAGTTAACGGCGGACCATGAGCATTGCTTTGTATCTAATGTCGGATGTGTCAACTGTATGGTAATGTCCTGTCGCCGCTATGTGTTCGCACCTTTACTTTTACCTTTACAATTTACAGCATTTCATTGTTTTTTTTAATAAATCAAAAAATGTATTATATAATAATCCGGAATAAGTTTCCATTTAAATCAGGCCATGGCGTCGAAATTACGTCACTTGTACGGCTAATATGGCGTCCTATGTGAGTGCGACACGACGCGCCGCCGTGCACGCTCTCTGTCACACCTTTCAAGTAGCAAGATAAATAATAAACCGGTTATTTTGTCTAAGTGGCTAATAAATAATGAAATGTTGTCAAATTGGTTGTCACCACAACCACAAAAACACCACTAACAGTTCCTATGGCATTTTATACTGTCTAGTGCCATAGACTCATATATATAATATACACGTAGTAAAAAAACTATTAAAGACACTGTAGTTTACTGTATTGTATACTGTAAAACATATGTATATGTGGAATTTTGTCTTCAGATATACTAATCTATCAATAAGTATTGGAGACACCATTTCACTCATAGTACACAAGCCTTTTACAACATTTAACAGAATATTGTCTAGCTCCCCATTATACAAGTACTATATAAATATATATATTCGAATGGTGTATTAGGCTTGTTACCACAGATATAATAAATAATATATGTGGCACATAAATATACAACGTGTTACAAAATACCCAGTAAAAATATAATTAATTATCAAAGTCAACAACCCTAGTAAGCTGTCATGTCAGGGAACCAGATTATTTAACAGAAAGACCTACGTACCTATTGTAATCTTCTACTTTAATAGTTTTTCTATTTTACATTCATAAAAATCATTTTTTTAATTTTTTTTGGTTTGTTATACAGCGTTACTACGGTTCTTAAATATTGAGAATGGTTATAAGGCCCCATTTAACCTCTTTTCGGCGTTACGGGTAGTTTTGTAACACCGTGTATATTCATCGTAAATATGTATATGTATCGAATGATGTAGTTCGTCTCGGTCAAGTCGAGTCCTTTGCCCAACTCTATATGCAATTATTATAATACAAATAATTCTATATATAAATATACCCACTTACATAGTACGATTTACTTGAAATTAGACATTTGAACTGTTACGTATATTATTCGAATAAATGACGTAAAAGTTAGTGGTAGAAATACAAAGTATAACATTATTATCAGAAAGCATAGTAGAATACATGCCTCTTAATTATGTCGTGTTACATTTTGTATTTGATTAATAATCGTGCAATTGAATATAAACCTTATTTTGGAAGTGATGAAGCACATTTTCGTTTCTATATGATATATGGTTGTATTGATCTATTAATATAAAACTTTGATTAGGTTTGTAAAAAATTATATTTTACTATTTTAATGCTAAGTGGTTTTGTAGTGGGGAGTAAAGCTTTTGGTGTATGTATGTATGTAACTAGAGTGCGATTTTTTTAAGCAATACCAATATAAATAGGGAAGGAATAAGCCAAATGTATAAGGAGATATATAAAAACTGATTTAGTGTTTAAACGCAGCTGATATTAAATGGCTATAATTTTTAACGGTGTTTCAGATAATGTACTATGTAACAGCGTCATCTTATATATTATATAACACGTTTATAATACATACATATACATTATATCTGTATATAGTAGAAATTTATGTAGTATAGTGTACCTACGTTTGTGTAGCGCGTAGTTTTTAGTTCATTGTAAAAGATCATTTTAAGTCGGTCTTATTTTTTTTTATTATTATACAACGTGTTACAAAATATCCCGTAAAAATATCATTAATTATCAAAGCCAACAACCCTAGTAAGCTGTCATGTCAGGGAACCAGATTATTTAACAGAAAGGCCTACGTACCTATTTTACCTAATAATTGTCTACTTTAATAGTTTTTCTATTATTCATTCATAAAAAAAATTTTTTTTTGGGGTACGTTATACAGCGTTACTACGGTTCTTAAATATTGTGAATGGACTCGTTCTAAGGCCCAATTTAACCCCCTTTCGGCTTTACGGGTAGTTTTGTAACATACTGTATATAAAAGCTTTAATTTCAAATCCTACAGAAATAATTTCATATACTAAATACACCATAATCATTAATATTATCTACATAGATGTATTTAAGTATCAATAATCACAATTTTTGGAAGGAAATTAAAAGTAGAAGAGTAAAAATACTTTATGGACTTAATGACATCCTATTCAATATTGTAACTTGTACGCATTAAAATAAGACTCAGATTTCATAACCCTGTATTTAATCATGTACATCCAGTCTTAACACTGCCATAATACGACTTAAATCTAGATTTTTCTAAAAGCGAGCCGATTTTATTTATAAATTTCATCTGTTTATTTTAGACTCTAAAGTGCCTCGGGTTCTTTCGGCGCATGGCACTGTTCTTTAAATACTAATAGGAGTTCCTATGTCTAAAAGTGTTTTTTTACCCGCTCGGTAATAAATCTAAGCTATTTTCAACTGTATCACACCAATATACAGTCTATTTCAGCATTATAGAAAGTGTATCGACTAGCCATCATGCTGAAAAAGGTAAATGATAAGTTTTTACACATATATTAGTTTCAATAACTTTTAATATCAATTTTAATTACTCAATTAAAAAGGATATTTGATTTTATACTTTATTGCAGGATGCGTCTTGGGTTGTTTTCCTTTGATTTTCACCGTAATTTAAGTTCATTACATTTTATGATTAAAAAATATATAGGAGTCAATTCTAATTTAGTTCTTAAGACCTATGTTATAAGATAACATTTTGTTTAGTTCGTTTATCTTAAGTGAGGTGTTCTTATTTGTCTTAATTTACCTGAGTACAATAACTTAGCGGTATTTGTATGTTTAGTATTTTCAGTTCGTGTAAATATTTTCGTATAAGAACTTAACCTGTTAGTGATTATAATAAAATTGATTTCGCTATATTGTGTTATTTTTTTTAACTGTAATCTATATTTATATAAAAATGAATGTTTGTATGTCCTTTATAGAATCCTAAACTATGCAACGGATTTTAATACAGTTTTCAGCAATAGAAAGAGTAATTCAAGAGGAAGGTTATACCATATGATTAAAACAGGTCATTATGTATTTAAATATTTATTTTTTCGAATCTTAAGATGATTTGTGACATTTTCTTAAATATTTGGACATCATATGCAGCTTACAGACAAGGGCCTACTACCTTTGATTGCAATTCTAATTTGACATGAACGGATTTACCTTTGTCAAACGTCACGTTCTTTCAATACACACTGACGCATGACGTCACGACTCAATAACAAATTGCAACAAGGGTTGATAAAGGTTAGAATTCAGCTTTTAAATATAAAAGAACATCTTCTGCTTCTTCAATTTCCATCTTATTACAAATAATTGAGGAGTGGTATCTACATCAATCTTATTGCCATATTGAACGTACTAAAAACATGGATATTTGCCTAAGAATACAACAAAAAAAATAAACAAAATCAGCCTTTTCACTCTGCCTAAAGTCGCATCTCTGCTATTTACAGCGATCAGCTTGTACTATATCTAGTTTATTGGTACTGCTGCGTCTCTTGGCCGCATTTCCCTCGAGTGTCGGTGATTTTCTCTTGGCATTGTCCACAGTGTCCTCGGTCTCCTCTATGATAATGTCCTGAGTGGGAATGTCCATTAGTAGCTTGTCGAATGAGCTACAGTTTTTACTCAGCTCGCTTTTTTCATCTGTAGACATTGAAACTTTGGGTACAAACTTATAGCGCAGTTATTAATTACTAATATTATAAAGAGGAAAGATTTGTATGTAAGTGTGTTTGTTACTCTTTCACGCAAAAACTACTAAACGGATATGGATGAAACTTGGCACATAGCTAGACCATATCCTGGAATAACATATAGGCTACTATTTATCCCGAGAAAATGTGATATCACTTGGGAACGCGGGTAAAACCGCGGAGGACAGCTAGTTTATTATTTAAATACATAGTAGTAAAGAGCCCTCTTGTAAAATTATGTGAGTGATGTGGGTGGTAGGAATTTAAAAAAATCTGTTTAAGCTCGCGGAGGGTTCTCACAGGCCAACTTTACTGAAGTTACTACCGGTTCGAAAGTTCAACTTTCTGCTGAGAAGAATCGTCAAGAAACTTAGCAATGTTATTTAAATCGGACTTTTGGCTATTTGAATTATTTCCAATGTTTAACATTTTAATAGTTTCTCAATAATAAAGAATAACTCAGACATACATGTGAAAGGTCCACTTGTGCCCAGAGCAGTTATTTCGAGACATCTAATGTAATGAGCTACCTTGTAATAAAATAATGTGTTTCTTTTAAACCTTTATAAATATGATTTTTTAATTTAAGAATAGATGTCTTCCCGGACAAAGCACTAAGAGCTTACTATAAATTGATTTATGTAATTCAACTACAGTTAAACCTATAAAAGCGGTGTCAGAATTGATTAATTTTATAGTTTATGGTGCAGGTGAAGAATAAAAAAAGCATGTGCAAAGGAAAATCAACTTTAATAATGATAAATACATAAACGTATGTCTAAGTAAATAAACAAAAGAAAAAATTTTTAATCAGATTGTCATTTACAGTACAGAAAAAAAATGCATTTAATTGAGAACCTCCCCTTTATAGTCAGTTAAAAAAACTTTTGTATTAGAGGGAAACATTTTAATTATTCATCAATCACTTTTGGATAGCATAGATTGTCATTAATTTATTTTTCGTCACACAAAGGTTGTGGATCAGTATTTCATAGCCCTTCTATAAGTAGTTTCACTTTAAAAAAATATATCTATCAAAACTTACTCTTTCATAGTTAATTAATGATATAACTACCATTTTTTTTATGTTTTAGGACTAATGTAATTGTGAATAGAGAGGTATAATTTTATAAATATTGTCTATAAGTGTGTATTACGTGAGGTGATTTTTATGCCTTCTTATTTAGTCAAGTTAAAGGTAGAAACAAACTGTCGTGAGATATATCTATACTAATATACGAGTATAAAGGTGAAGTTTGTTGGTTTGTTTGCTTGAATGCTAATCTCAGGAACTACTGGTTCGAATTAAAAAAATATTTGTGTTGAATAGTCCATTTATCGAGGAAGGCTGTAGGCTATATATCATCACATTACGACTAGTTGGGTTTTTAAATTCATGCTTCAGACCAAGAGGAAGAGGGCTTAAACTTCAGAACAAATTAATAATAATTTTACTGCTTTGTGAGGCAAATTGATATGATGATTGGTGTAGTTCATAAACCACCAGGGCTGGACTCCCGGGGCCTCCAAACAAGAAGAGAGAGGCCCCCATAATAACAATTTATTAACACAACATCCTAGATATATAACACAAAATTGTTGAATTAAAAATTATAAAACATCATCCGATTGAAAAAATGTTCTATTTATTTTGAAAGATAATTAGGGGTTAACTCTTATGTTGCCCGAAGACCTCTAAATCCGGACCTGGAAACAATATGTATCTTAATGAAATTCGCTGTTTTTTTCTATATTTAACATTTTTTATTGGTAAGAAGGCTCTATAAATGGGAATAGACTTTAATAATATGTTTGGTTGCTAACCCGTACCATTTTGTTGTTTGATCTGCTGTTTAAGTCGGAACTCCTCTTGAGCGACGCGCTGTCGTCTCTTGCGCTCCGCCCTCGCCTCCTCTTCAGTCAGCCCTTCGAAGCCTGTCTTCACCCCCTCCTGTTTAATACATCCTTAGGCTACATTTTTATACCGACAAACAGGCAGATGGTCCACCAGATGGTAAGTGGTCACCGTCGCCTATAGACATTAGGAATACCAGGGGCATTGCAATGTGTTGTCGACTCAGATGTAAAGCTGTTAAGTCTCATATGCCTGTAATTTCATCGGCCCCCTTTCTAATCGAAACATGGAAAAAAGATGAATTCTCTGAGATTGAGCCTATTTGCATTACTATTGCAATTTTTGTAGGGTCTTTTGGTGATACTAATAATTTTTATGTGAGTAAATAGAACGTACAGGACATGTATGTAACAGATAACTGTTATGTTATATTTTAATATTTGTTTTGACTTTTAAAGAACTGAATGTGTGTTAAGTGTTGAATGAGACAAGATAATTGCTAATAATTTCTCAGCATCATTCTTTCACTTACCTATTTTATATTTTGATAGCCGTTATCCAAAAATTTTGAAAATTTAAAATTAGGGAAAAGCAAACAAAATCTAAACCAACAATGAAACATGTTGTAATTCCAAACAATTTATTACACAAAAACATGTAGGGTTTGAAGATCACACATTCTCATTAGACACTACGTTAATACATACGTGTAGGTACACTTTGCAATACCATGTAAATAAAAAAACAAATACACACTAGTAAATAATCAACCGTCACATGTAAATACCTATATCCTAAATATAATTAAGGCGATAGTTGTAAAAAAAACCGCTAAAACGCTCAGAAAGATTTACAAATAAAATTACCGACTTAATGAAATCTATCTTGCGAGATCTTATTTTAAAGTAGCTCGAAAAATGCATAACAATTTTCAATGCGTGGTGATTATGTACCTAATGAATTGACAAACTGACAGGTGAAGTACATACTAATAAAATTTACTGTAGAAAAAGATGTACTCTACAATAAAAATTAAAAATTTTTCGGTTTCTATATTTCTCCAAATCTTGTTTTTATACTTTTCCTGTATATACCAATATTCCATACCCTATATACACTACTCCCTACGAAGAACATAGAAGTCACCTCCGGACACAGCCGTCCGACTAACGCTAAGCACTCAATATAACATCGAAAAATTCATTAAAAAATAGGTTACCATTTGAGATTCCAAACCTACCGACTTCTTGTATACTTAAACTATTGACTAACCTATAAAATAAGCGAGCAACCTGTGTATCGTGCATGGCAATATGGACTTACGTGATAGTACTTGCATCATTCAAAACCAACTTGAGCTGGGGAACATCTAAAGTAACCGAAATGTATTATTTCACTTGTTGCCAAGCCCGTCATGACCGGAACTAGGCGACACAGACTTTCGTGTGTCGTCAGGAAACTGCTTCTCCACCTGTTCCGCGACCCACTTCTTCACCTTCTGCTCCGTCCAAAACCCATCGTAGAAAATTGTCGGTTTGATCCAGCAACCCTGGTTCGTCTGGGGGGAGCCGTAGTGCAGCGGTTCACCCTCCACGGCCGAGTTCTTACACTCGCCGCGGTTCACCATGAGATTCTTCGGTGGTATATTGAAATTTAGATTAACGTTACCATGGTGACGGTCGTAGGGTTCGTAGGTGAAGTGCCACGGGCCGGCGGAGTACTCGTAGTAGTTGGGGAATATGTGGGGCCGCGGGGGAGGGGGCGGAGGGGCGTACAGCGGCTGCACGCCCCCCATCACGGGCTGGAGCACGAAACTTACGTTGGAGTTGGGTCGGGCGGCCACGGGGACGGGGGGCACGGGGGTCGGCGGGGGCGGCCGCGGGGCGTTAGCCACCAGCGGGGGCCGGTTGGCCGCGGGGGGCAAGTTGGCCGGGGGCGGGTGGGCCTTGGCCACGATCTTCGGCCTCACGGAGTTAGCCGGCGAACTTTCGCTCTCCTTCCTGACATAGTTCCGCGGCTCCTGCTTGTTGAGTAAGTTCTGGTTGTTCTCCTGGGGCAGGTCCGCGGGCGTGGGTATTGTGAATTCTGGTTTGTGTGTCTCGAGGAGTTCGATCAGTTCCGAGGCAACGCTACCACCGAAGCTCAGTAATGTTTCCCGGAGGGCGTTTGTTACAGCAACCTGTAAAATTATTTGCATTATTAGTAGAACATGGGTGTCACAGCGTAAATAAAATCAAATTGTACAGTCACGAACATTAATAAGCGACCCATATGGTACAAATCAAAAACAATTGTTATACCTTTCTAGACTTATAAATAGCGAGGCCCTTGTTAGTGGCCACAGAGGTCGCATAGCCTATGTTGTCCCGATGGATGTCGAGATTCTTCACTTTCACGGAGACATACGAAACTACCCCCGCGCAGTATTTCCCGTTTGAGAAGTCCACGAAATCTGGAAATTGTAATCAAAAACCTAAGCATATGTATGAAAACGGCGATAGCCACCGCGTTTGACTGTCTGTTTGAACGTGCTAACCAATAGAACTACCAGTCTGTATCGATAAAAATATTTTAACATAATGCTAAGAAGTTACGTACGTTAACTAGAACGATCGAAGTAATAGCGCGGGCGGGCGATGGTCAACCATGGGGCACAGATATACATATAAAATGAAACTAATAATAGTGTACAAAAATAAAGATATTAACTGTGAAGGATGATCTGTGTACCAAATCCTTGCAGTCTAAAGCCATTTATAAATATTTCACAGACATTGGCACTCTATAATTATAACGTTATGTATAATTTACTACTTTCTCGCCGGCTGATGCATAATTCAATAGCGACCGGTAGCAATATCTTGGTACGCATGCGTATATCGTTTGGCGGGAACGGCGGATATGCAGTCTGTGGCTGCCAACTCTCATTATGTCACAAGAATTTATGAGTGTTATTAATTATTCGTGTTTTTGATAGTATTTAGTAGAATTGCTTTTATTCTTGTATGACATTGGTAATTTATTAAAATATGTAGTTGGAATAAGAAATATTGGATTGCCATTTTGATGACAAAGCATTTTTAGTTGTTATTAAACATTTTTATTAAAGCAGGATAGATCACTTCAATTTTTATAGTGCACTTAATAAGCGCATTTATTTAATCCAATGTCTAGTATCAAATTGCCAATTTATAATATATTCTCATACCTTTAAACGAGCAATTCTTGTATGTACATGTTATATAATATATATAATTAGGATCTCGGAAATGGCTCCAACATGTTTTAATGAAATTTAGTGTGCAGGGGGTTTCGGGGGCGTTAAATCGATCTAGCTGGGATTCATATTCAGAAAAGGTCGTTTTATCCGTGTTTTTAGGCAATGAAAACTGCTACGATGTCATTAGAAGGTAAGGTTTTCGAGTTACATCTTTTGTGAGAAATACTGTTATTGGGACCCCTTTATTATCGCATCTAATTCGTATGTAGGTATATATAACAGTGCTTTAAATAACAAAGTTGATAATATTAATAAGTAATCAATAGATTGATGGCCAAATTATAACAATAAATAAACATTATCGTGTCACTTATAAGAATTTTTATAGTTAATGCCTTTATGTCTTGTAGAGAGCGCCATATCAAATTTATTGTGACGTCACATATCCTATAACCAGCAGACGATCAAGACGCTTCGAACAATACCTCGTTTGCCAAATTACGATAAGTAGTTTAAAAGTTATGAGGGAACAGATGCATACACATACATACACACATACATACCGGTCAAAATCATGACCCTCCTTTGGCTTCGCCATAGTCGGGTAAAAAGAGAATATGGTAGAAGTCACATTAGTGAACAAATCCGGAGCAATGCTCAGCCATCCAGGTACTCTTATTAATATGATAATAGTATAATACGAATGTGAGAATGACTGTAGGTATAGATAGGTATATGGACATAGGTATATTAGACATAGACAGTGAACCTGGATTAACACATAGAATACTTATTAGCCCGGAAAAGGGTAACAACTCTCTGAAACGGATATATCCACTGGGGAAAGCTATTTACTAATAATAACAGGACATGTCTCTTGTATTCTATAAAGCCCATGTTACAAACCTAGTTCTTGCTTAGTGACACTCCAGTTCCAATTATTGAAACCCCACTGGGAGTGTCCAAAGTTGATGAGGTGCTGTCGCCGTTGCTGCTGCTCATTGTCATCATCACACACCACAGCATCCGGGATGGGTGAGCAGTCCGGCTGGAAAGGAAAATATTTTTGTAACCAAATGACAGAGGTACTACTTTCTATTTAGATCTACAGAAAGATCAACAGTTACTACCAAGTCATAGTGAAAATTAAAAATATTCATTAAAAACCATTTATTCAGTTTATGAAATGTAAATATTGATTATTTAAAAATGTTTTACAAGCACTTATTAATCGTCCGACTCTAATATATGCCCCCAGAGGGCACTTATGAATGTCAAAGTTACTGGAAGTTGCATAAACTATAGTCTGTCCAATGAAAGAAGTCTTCACAGGGGTTTGTTTTAGGGGAATGTTATAGGAAATTTGTAATCCTTTTGCTTTACGATGCAAATAGTAATTTTTATCTTTATTAAACAAACTTAAACATTAAAGAACATGCTGTACATAGAAAAATGAAGCAATTTTTGGCTTATAATAGGTACCTATTTAATTTAAAAAGACTATATTCTATCAAAATTATATCCAGATATTTAAAATAGGCAATCATTATCATAGATCCCCATTTACCGGATAATTATTATGTAAAATAATAAATACCACTTTGATGCTGCAGTTGGCAATTGGAAAGCCAGGTTTTCTTTGCATTCTCTCGAGATAAAACGTTCGTAGTTCAAAATGTTATCAATTAGTAGTTTCCCCTCTGTAAATTAGACGAAATAATCCCTTAAAACATACTTAAATATTCCAACTGTTCCAGTTCACATTAAAAATAATAATAAACGTATTTGACTGCATGACAGTTTACAAATAATTTTCATAGAGAATTTAATCACTACCTACTTTTTTTTCTAATTCGGAGTTACCGCGTTATAATTTTGCCGCGTCCGATCAACCAACGAACTTCAATTTTCTATTGACTCAAAAGTGTTGTTTGGCGGTTTCATTTGTTTTTAATTATGACTTCTTCCTCTCGTCTACTGATTACGTTGGAAATTAAAGTGCAAAATGAATGAAGGATGGTAAATCACGAAGATTTTTAACTTTTAGTGGAAGACTAGTCCATTTCTACATAGACATATTAATAATTTATTGAAATATTAAAAACAAACAATTTCTGATTTATATTAACAGATTTTTTCGACCATAAATGACTAATTAAATAGCACTACTTCATTAAGTACATTTAAATAACTTCTCACGAGAACGCCTTGGCGTCACTAAGTATGTCTAACTTCGATTATTTGTCAAGGGATTGCGATATCATTTATTTATTTTTTATAGACGAGCAGCTTGGTAGCTGATGTATTTGTGAAATGCACGTGTTGAAAGTCACTTCGCACTTTATAGTTCACTTTCGAAGATATTAGTATTATATTTCAATCCTAAGAATTGTAAAAGATCCTAATGCATATCATCCAGGTGATCTTCAGGAGATCGAATAAAATAAAGAAATGATTATTGTTTATATTTCGTGATCCTATATCCAGAATCGAACCGGGGCAGCATCCCTAATTTTGACAGCCAGCTGAGCTAGCCAGCCACTTTATCGGGTGAAACAAATGTTCTTTGGGTGAAACTCGCGTACTTACTCAACTCACACATTTATTTTAAATTCCGTAAGGAAACACCTGAGTTATTAGCATTGCAAAGAAATTAGGTAATTAATATATAGATTAGTTAAATTATGATTATCTAGGAAACATAAGAGATTACTGTATGAGGGCACAGATTGCTGGGTAAAACTATCCGGTTGTACAGAGGCATTCAAATTTGAAACTGTTTTACTTTAACATGAATAAAATTTGCAAACTTATTTGATTGGTGAAAATAAATAACAAGCAACAATGTCTCAATACTTAGAGATCGATGGAAGCATTTTGGAAGGAGTAAGTTCTTATAATTTTATTGTTATATTTATTTTCCTGGGATTGATTTTACTTCCAATCTAAGGAATTTCCTTTGGTTAATTGAGAAAAGGCTTAGTTAGGGTCTTTGAGGCCTTAAAATCAATGCCTGTTTTTTTTTAAACTTAGTGCTTCTACGTTAAATATATTTAAACTATTTCTATGCTTAAGACAAGGTTCTAAAATATTTACAGGGTGGTCAAATACTACGGATATCAATTTCACTAAGTGCCATATTGGGTATACCTGTGAAGGTAACCAAAATAAGGGCTGGTCGAAGCAAACCAGGACTAGCTGCACAACATTTAAAAGGTATTATGGTTTCAAGCTTAATTCCTATCTGTCATTTATTTGCAACTACTTAGTAAACCCATAGGCTTATTAAATTCAACTATACTCAAAAAATGTTTATATTGTCACATATTTTATGGGCACCACTTTACACATATGCATGACATAATGCACTATTTATAGTGATTACTTTTTTTTATATGTAATAAGATTTTTTTTAAATGCTTTGTATGTTTGAGTCCCTTTTTCCAACAAGTGTTTAAACAGACTATCTGCATTAGAAATGCACACCAGCTGCAAATTTACAGTCTCGTTAGACACTAAGTAGCCAGTAACACTGAGATTCTTCCCAAAATCTTGTTATGGAATGATGTGGTTGTTAGTGTTGAATGAGCTATGGGTGGTGGCTTACCAGGTGGGCACTACAAAGTCCACTTAATTCACTAAAAGCTCAGGCACATTAGTAGTCAAACTCACAACCTACAAGACTTCATTTGACATCACTATCTATTTATTTAAAGGATCGCCAACAAATGATACACACTTATTATACAATAAAGGATATTACAATAATACATGCCTTGTGCTCATTCAGTTATAGACAACCACAACTAATACAGTTAACTTAATGATAATTATAAAATCTTAAATAATAAAAATATCAAAATGAGAAGAACCAAAGTCAATTTTTAATAAATGGTTAATAGTGTAAAGATAATACTCATAATCTATCAATCACCTAACTAAATATCAGTAAATTGTATAAGATACCAACAACATAAAAGGTGCATGGTCAGTGTTGTGTACATCTGTAATCATAATACCTACATATATGTGCAATACATGTGCTGTTCATGTACCAATTTTATAAATAAACTGGCTGTCCGGACAGACGTTGTCCTTTCGAAATAAGTCCATACTAAAATGCAGGAACTCAATTGCAGCACCACCTACCGGGTCCAATTGTGAATCTAGACCATTCTCAAATCCACTGGAACATACAAAAAATCATCTAAATCCAGCCATTTAGGAGGAGTTCACTATCATATACACTATAAAAGGAACATTTGTGATAATGTTTTTGCCTTCCTCGATAAATGGTCTATTCAACACAAAAATATTTTTTCAATTCCAACCGGTAGTTCCTCAGATTAGCGCTTTGAAGCAAACAAACAAACTCTTCAGCTTTATATAAATTTTTATTTTTCTTTATTTGGGACAGCAACAGTCTTAAACTATAAAAAATTACATGGTTTGAACTTATAATTATGAGACCAATTACAGCTGTCGACATACTAAAATGGATTTTTTACCAATATCTTACATAACTCGTATGAGTATTATACAAAAAGAAAGAAAAAATTACAATAATAACAACAATATGCTATATATTTATTTATGTGAGTGTGAGTGTGTGTGTGAGGGTGTGTGTGTATGTATACATATTATTATAGTATAGATGAATAAGATCCAGGACCAGAATTTTACACCATATTGTTAACCTTACTCAAATAAACTATCACATTTTCAGGAATACAGTTAGTAGCAGATATGTGCAATGGCAGACTCAAAGGTGCTAATAAAGGCTCGACTGAGATAGAGTTCATTCCGGGGAAATTAAGAGGAGGCAGTTATATTGCCGACACACATACTGCTGGGTAAGAGCATTTAACTTATAGTATAGCTATTCCCCATATAAAGTCATTGAAATGGGTCTTCAAATCGTGAGTCATGCCATGCCATAGAATTCCAAATTCAAAACCATTTATTCAGTTTAGGCCCTCGGAAGGCACTTATGAAGGTCGAATTTATAGTTACTGATCTACTACCGGTTCGGAAGTAGGCCTTCAACTGAGAAGAACCGGCAAGAAACTCAGCAATGTTACATTCTTTTTCTTTTTTTTTATTAAATAATTTTTATATACATTTTATCTATTCTGACTTTTTGGCTATTTTATAATATGAATTTTATATATTTATCAATTACAAAATATTTAATATAGGTAACATTCAAAGACAAAAAAAAAATACTATTTCCCAGGCAACTTTTCTCACATTTCTCTTCCTAAAAAGCATACTCAAACTATATTGAATATTAAAAAATAGAAATGTGCCAAGTCAGTCCAGTCATTCTCAAGTGATGTGCAAGGAACGTATCCATACTATGTGACCCATTTTTATTTATATAATATTTTACCCTCCTTTCCACCTAGGTGACTGACACGTAGTATATGCCAAGACCCCACCTGCCCCTAGTTTTCGCGTAGTAATTCATAAATACGGTTTGCAATAAAAAAATTTAAGCCGAAAGTAATAAAACTAATTTTTCCCCAATTTGTCTGTAGTAATAAAGAACCGAAAGACGCGTCATATTCGAATAGCTACGTGACGAAAGCCTAAGGCCTACCCCTGTGACCAAGACCCTTACCAACAAACAGCATATCGTTTTTATTTACATATATAAGTACTTTATTTACAACTCCCAGAGGGCAGCAGCATATTGCGTTTCCACTTTCAGATAGCCATGTGTAAAGAATGTCCCTGCAGGACCGTCTTTATTAAACTATTGGAGGCCCTGGGCACTAGGATAAGGGGGCCCCTAAGACTACGCTATGAGAGCTCTACGAGCGCGACACACCGGTCCAATCTGACGACACTCTCGTCGTCCAGCGAGTTCCATTCCTTTCGGAACAGGGGGCCCCATGAATCGCGGGACCCAGGGCACTTGCCCAGAGTGCCCAATGGAAAAGAAGGCCCCTTGTCCCTGATTTATTATTATTATAGTTAATGGCTGACTTCAGAACTGGTAGTAACTACATTAACTATGATCTGCTTAAACTGGCAAACTAAATGTTTTTGAATTGAAGAATGAAATAAGCTATTTGACCATATCTGTCCGTCAACGTGTTTTACTTGAAGTATAACATTTAGATTTGTGGCAATAATAATATAACAGAGAGAGCCACTGTAAGCCTACAGTACTGTTTTCCTAGTGTAAGAAATAGGGCTTCTTTTGTGTATAGTTGAACAAAATATATCTTTTAGAAAGCCTTTTTGCAAGTAAATAATAAATTATTTATTTACCAATCAGGTCAATCAGCCTCCTCTTGCAAGTGGCCCTCCCGTGCGGTCTGCTGGCCGGCGAGACGGTCTCGCTGGAGCTGCGGGGCGGCACCAACGCGGAAATGGCGCCGCAGATCGACTACATGACCGAAGTTTTCCGACCTGTCTTAAGGAAGTTTGGTGCTGACTTCGATTTTGAGGTTTATAGGAGAGGGTAAGGGATATATAGATAACTCTTTAATTTACACCAAACAAATAACAATAAGACTTAAATATATGTACAATAGGCGGTCTAATCGCTTAAAAGGGATCTCTTTCAGACAACCAGGGAATATTTTTATCAAAAATTACATATTATACACTAATCGCAACGGATTTTTATATGTCCGAAGTGAGCTGCGGGTTGAATTAGCGCATTGTACATCTACGTTGCTTAGCAAAGACGTTATTTCCTTTCCCTCGCCCCCTTTTATCTATTCTTAGTTGTATGCGCAGTAAAACGCATAAAGCGTTCATAATGTGTTCAGAAACAGTGCAGCAAAGTGTGAGCCTACACGATCGAGGGAGATTGAATGGAACGGCGCGGCGGCGACATGCTACAAAACGCTCTTTTCTATTTTACCTTCATATGAATCATGAAATGTTGTCAATTTTGAAATGTGACGGGTGTTGGTTTGGTGGTTAGAGACCCTGACTGCCACGACGCAGGCCGTGGGTTCGATTCCCACCTAGGACAAACATATGTGTTCATGAACATGTCCGTTTGTTCTGTGTGTAAATAACTATATAAGTATGTATTTAAAAAAGTAGTATATCAGTTACTTGGGATCAGTGCCCCTAGCACGAACGTCTATCGCAAGCGTATCGTCATCGTATCGTTTGCGCCAAAAAACAACGCAATGGGAAATTGAACATCGCGCAACGTCACGGTATGCACGGTGTTCCATTTTTCATACATAACAGCTTTTTGGTGCACTCAATACGCTTACTTGATGATCGTGCTTAGGGCTGTGATGGTCGTGTGCAAAGTGTCCCAGGATATTTATTTCTTAAAATTTATCTTCGTAGGTACTTCCCAAAAGGCGGCGGTCACGTAAAAGTAGACATCACACCAGTACAGCTGTTCAACTCTGTAGACCTCACCAAGCGAGGAAATGTGGATAAGATATATGGATGGAGCTTTGTTGCTGGCACGTTGCCGGTTAAGGTAATATAAAAAAAAGATAGTTGTGTGCATCGCCCCGGCCCTATAGCCCTTGGCGGTGGAGCGAGATTGTCTTTCGGCGCTCTTTAGTCGATGGTTTAAAATCAAATGTTTAATTTTCTCCATTTATCTTTGACCAATAATGAAAAAAAAATGACAGTTTAGATAAATAAATAACTTTTATTGCAAAAATCAACATTTATTGTAGTTAAATCAAGAAGTTTTAAATATAGCATTCGTTCTAACATAAACATAGTTCCTAACACTGTAATTAGCTGTTTATTTTGGCGTCCTGTTCCTGGCGCCTAGAGCGACTGCTCCTCTCGCTCTACCCCAGGGCCGGCGCCAGCTGTGTGGTCAGAAGGTCATGAAGAATGACCAATACCTGCTCTGGTTGACTAAAGTCCGGTCGCGGAGCAGAAATAATTTCGTACATTAACCTGTTATTACCTGTCTCTGTCACTCTCGCGTAAATATTATGCGTCACGCTCGCACAGATCCAGTGACCGTGGCACTCGGGGATTGTAAATACATTGTACGAGTATTTATGCTAGAGTGACAGAGACAGGTAGAATAACAGGTTAATGCACGAAATTCTTTCTGCTCCGCGACCGGACTTTAACATGCTCAAGTAAATCTATGGCCAAGCATCCCTTGGTAAGTTCCGGCAGATGTACTTAAGCCAACTTTGTGTGCTTACCTTCAGTCACACAATCATTTTATGATGTTACCATCGTCAAAATATATTTTTTAAGTGTTTATTAAACATTTGAAAAATAAAAATAGTCAAATTATTGTTTTTAATATAATCCATATCTGTCTATATTTTATTTTATAATATAAAAATGAATGTTTGTATGTTTGTACTCTATGCCTTCTTATACTATGTATCCAATAGCGATGAAAATAGTTCTAAGTACGCCAGAGGTTTCTGGCAAAAAAAAATGCATAGCAACGCATGCCGAGAACAGTTAGTGTAAGAAAAGACTCCGGAGAGTCAGAAATCCAAGGCAGAGGCCTATGTTCAGAAGTGGGCATCCCTCGACTGATTTGATGATGATGATAATAAAAGAATACCTAATTGTTAATTTAATGCCGACTCTTCTCAGCAAAGGCAATCTTCCCAACCAGTGTTAGTCTGAGAATTCATCAGTGGCATCGAATGGCATAAAGTTCCTGGGTTCGATTCCAGGCAAACAAATATTATAGTTTCTTTGTTTAGCAATTATTACACTTAGCCCGAGCAATGCACTACATGTCACATTGGAACTTGAAAACATCATCGGTGGAATACAGGTCTGAAATTACAGGCACATGAGACTTAATTTCACGTCTCAGGGACGATAACGCAATGCCCCTAGTGTAGCAGATTACCAGGTGTACCGTATGCAAACGAGGCGTGAAAGAGCACCTTGCGAGCCGGTAGGGTGAGGGCGGCTAGTGTTGTACACTCCTGTACTGGCACTAGCGGTTCTCGCGTTTGGACTACAGTTCTACTTTACATCAGGTAGACTGCAGTCACCTGCTTTCCCAAAAAAAAAATTGTCCCGTTTCTCGTTTGTCGCACGTGAGACATGTTCGTGCACACAAACATTTGTACCAAATTGGGATTCGAACCCACGACCTGTGACATGTTTGTACTTATAGCTCGCGTATCAAATGGCTGATGGGGCTAAACAGGTGTTATGTCAACACGGCAATGTTGATATCGACTGTTACAAAGAGGAGCAACATTATGCACCTGATAACTGCAATGGTATAATGTATGTACAATTGACAATTTTTAATGGAAAACCTATATGCTTACCGATCTTGGTAAATTTTTTGCTTAAAATAGTGCCAGGGATATGGTGAATGTATGAATGAAACCAATTCATATATTAACCTTTAACCCGGTGTTAATATTCATATAAAAATGAAGGTGCAACGGGCCAGTAACGTCCGCTTGGTTCTTTAAAATATTCCGAAAACGATTTTCTTTTACAGTTTATTTGGTAGCTTTGTCGCCGGTCTTTAAAATGTATAACCATGACATATTTACAGCTTTTTGTACCAACAGTACGAAAAATGGAGAAACTATACTATGCTATACGCTAGGGTTCCTTGTTGATCACGGAACTTTAAAAACGGGTTAACTTTGGATGAAAAGGTCATATAGTGGATGTTAAATCGGAGAATTCGGGTGAAACCACCAGGCGGTAATAGCTAGTTGTGTAGGTTTTTGGTTACTTTATCTTTTTAACTCACATACATATATATTTTATGTTATGTTTATGTAGAGACTGATCGTGGTCTCACAAACCGGTTCTATCTGAAAATCAGCGTTGCAGCATTTAACCGTGCTGTGGTATCAGCTGATATAGAATAGACACTATTTTTGGCCTCACGCAGCTACCTTTTTATATTTCTTATTGTTCAACTTTTTATTTTTTTCTTGTAACTTTTGATATTAACTGTGTGAGGCCAAAATAAAAAGTTTTATTTTTTCTTTCTTCGTTACCAGGGCAAACTCTGCACTAAGACTAAAACTTGTATTTAATTTCCAGCATAGTATGCGACTTGTCGTCCGGATGCGTGTTGGGGGCGGACGGGCTCGGCAAGCGCGGAGTCGAACCCGCACTAGTGGGACACAATGCCGCTGAGGAATTGGACTCTGTGTTACAAAGTGGCGCCTGTGTCGATAATCATACACAGGTATGTAAATTGAAAAACTCTTATTCTATGGTCAGGTCAGTTGTTAAGTGGTTAGACCTTGACTAGCAGTCAACAGTCACAGTTCGTGGGTTCGATTCACACCCAGGACAAGCATTTGTTGCATTTGTCATTATTTTGTGTATCTGCGGTATGACCTGGATTTCCACGGGAAGTAAAATTTTCCCAGAATAAAAATAGTCTACATTTTATTTCAAGGCATGCTCTGTATATGTGTCATGTGTGTGAAATTGGGTCACATAAACGATTAAATTTCGGCGACCGAGGTTATGTATAATCCAGGTTACAAACGATCTATGCGCCAAATTTCATCGATAACGATTCAGTCGTTTTTGGGTGAAGCAGTGATATACATCCATCGTCACAAACTTTCACATTTATTACCTTAGTAGGATATTTAAAGACATTTTGTTATACTGTAAAGCTACGTCTCCGCGGATTCACCTGCTTTTCCCGAATAAAAAGTAGCATATCCTTATTTTCTATTTCAGGCTGATTACTAGAATCAAATCGTAGCGTTTTCCCATAAAGACAAACAGACTACCTTGCGCATTTATTATCCAAGCTGACCCCCGCGGTATTCCCGAGGGATGTAATATTTTCCCGGGATTAAAAGGAGCCTATATGTTCTTCCAATATATGCTCTATCTATGTGCCAAGTTTCATCCAAATCCGTTAGGTAGTTTTTGCGTGAAAGAGAATCCAACATACTTACATACAAGTCTTTCCTCTTTATAATATTAGTATAGATAGACACGTCATTCACGAACATCATGGCTCTCAAAAACAGCGGCTTATATCTACACGCGAAAAAAGTCAAAGAAAATGTCACCTTACGGCGTATCTGTTGTTAGAGAGAGATGAATACACTGAATATTAGTTACGTTAAGATTGGACGCGACTAAATGGAATTAGGTCAATTACCAGCATTTTATGCCTGAGCGTGGACAACGTATCTATTAGGGCGTTTAAAAAAAAATATATTTTTTTTTTCTCGGAACCAGGCTCAAAAGTTTCGTTTACATGCCAAAATAGGCCTCTGAAAATATGAGCCCTTAATATTAATATTTAGGTAGTCCGCATCGCACTTTTCGATTTCCCATAAGAATAACACAGCAAAAAAAAATTTTCTTCTGATTTTTATAACTAACGAACGATAAATTGCATTGCAATACCTCTTATGTATTTTGTAGACGCTCTACAAAAAAGGTCTGATGTCACTTTTTGATAAATCAACTCAGTCGAAAGTTATTCAAGATCAAAGTTTAATTTACCCTTAATTAAGTTTAATTTACTCTTAAATTTATAAGATTACTAGTTTCAAAACCAACTCAAAGTTTATTTCTAAGCTCTCAGAGTTAAAAAAAACAAAACTCTTATATTTTGCCCTCAAAGATTGCTGAAATTTTATTAATCAAACAGTTTTAAATAAATTGCGCTCGAAAACAGCTGAATTTTTTCACATGACCAGAAAAGTTATCAGAGTTATTAAGTTTTCATTACTTATAACTAATTAAAAATATTTTATTTCAAATAAATTCGAAATTTTTCCATTTAAAAATAATTTTTACGCATTTACATCAAATTGATCTTGCTGAAGAGTTGTCTTATTGTAGTTAGGATATCTCAGACGATGTTCGCGAACTACTTGCAATAAGTATTGCAGTTGCCTAATCTCTCGTAAGGCAGTTGTTGTATTCCTCAATCAGAGCAACCCCTCGTTCAGCTACATCATTTGTCACTTTCAATGTGTTGAAATATTCTAAACATTCCTTATATGAATCATTACTGCACCATTTTCAGCTGTTTTCGAGCGCAATTTATTTAAAACTGTTTGATTAATAAATTTTCAGCAATCTTTGAGGGCAAAATATAAGTTTTGTTTTTTTTTAACCCTGAGAGCTTAGAAATAAACTTTGAGTTTGTTTTGAAACTAGTAATCTTATAAATTTAAGAGTATTGTAAAGAAAACGCCTTAATTAAGGGTAAATTAAACTTTGATCTAGAATAACTTTCGACTGAGTTGATTTATCAAAAAGTGACATCAGACCTTTTTTGTAGAGCGTTCAATTCTCTACAAAATACATAAGAGGTATTGCAATGCAATTTATCGTTCGTTAATTATAAAAATCAGAAAAAAAAAAATTCCTGTGTTATTCTTATGGGAAATCGAAAAGTGCGATGCGGCCTACCTAAATATTAATGGCTCATATTTTCAGAGGCCTATTTTGGCATGTAAACGAATCTTTTGAGCCTGGTTTAGAGAAAATATATATATATTTTTTTTTGAAACGCCCTAGTATCTATAGTATACTAGCTGCCCGGACAGACGTCGTTCTGTCGAAATAAGTCCATACAAAAATGCAGGAATTCGCTCGCAGCGCCACCTACCGGGTCCAATTGTGAATCTAAACCATCCAGGGCACCACCCAAACGCAAACAAAAAAAAACATTCCAATCGGTCCAGCCGTATTAAAAAAGAAGAAATAATTGAATTTCACGGTATTTCGTTTACTACAAAATAAATTTAATTTATACATTAGCCTCAATAACACGTGGTAATCATGATATTGAATTGTAGCTTATATGACACGTTCGTAGATTTACCATAGCAGCGCCATCTATTGATGACTTACTCAACCCAGTCGAAAGGTATCGACATCTCTTAGAATCATTTGGAGTTAACAGATAATTGTGACTGTCAAATAATAACAGACAAATAATTAGCAATAAATTAAAATTGCGACTATAATTTGAGATTTAAACTATCCTATCTCTCAAGTTGGATCGAACTGCACATGGTGTGCGAATTTTATTATAATCGGTTAAGTGGTTTAGGAGTCCATTGAGGACAAACATTGTGACACGAGATTTATATATATTAAGATATTATTGACTTTTTCTTCGTATGGAAGGGATTAGCGAGGTGTTAAATACGTTTGGAAAGAACAAGCGAAAAGTTATCTTTTACTCGAAACCACATAGCAATCTTGCCGGTTCTTCTATGTTGAAGGCTGACTTCTGAACTAAATAAATAATTGATTAAATTTTTCAAGTTTCATCCAAATCCGGTAGCTTTTGCATGAAAGAGAAACAAACATTCATATAATATTGATTGGATTAAAGAAATTTTCACGTTTCCAGGATCAAATAATACTGTACATGGCGTTAGCTGAAGGCAAGTCGGCGGTTAGAACTGGTGAAATAACACTGCATACAAAGACTGCCATGCATATTGCAGAATTAATTGCTAAGGTAATAGTTTTATATTAATAAGGCTGAAAATATCTATACAAGTATGTATTTGGACAGGCCAGTTGGCTTGGTGGTTAGCGACTCTGACTGCCAACCCGAAGGTCGCGGCTTCGATTCCCACCCAGGACAAACATTTGTGTGCATGAACATTTCTATTTGTTCTGTGTCTGGGTGTAAATATCTATATAAGTATGTATTTAGACAAAAGTAGTATATGTAGTATATCAGTTGTCTGGTTTCTATAGTACAAGGTCTGCTTAGTTTGGGATCAGGTAGCCGTGTGTAAAGAATGTCCCAGGGTATTCATATTATTGTTAACCATCTTTATATTAAAATATATTGTTAAGCATCTTTTTATTTAAATACTAGCTCTCCCCCGCGGTTTTACCCGCGCTGCCGTGGGATGTCACATGTATTATACATAAAAACCGCATCAAAATCCGTTGCGTAGTTTTAAAGATTTAAGCATACTCGTACATAGGGATATAGGGACAGAGAAAGCGACTTTGTTCTATACTATGTAGTGATAGTGATATTGTTAACCATATTTTTAATAAGATGTATTGTTACCTATCTTTGTAATTAATTATATTGTTAACCATCTTTATATTAAAATTTCAGACAAAGTTCACCGTGCAACCCGATGGTGAACAAAATATCATCGAATGCACTGGATTAGGTTTTAAAAATAAGTTCTTATGAGTTTTGATATTATTAATATTTCGAGTAAAATGTCGAAAAAATGTTAATTATAATCCATTTAATAATCCCATATTATAGCATTATTAGTATGCTTATTGATGTTAAATGCATTATTTATGAGAGTTTCAACAATTTTAAAAATAATTATATATTTATTTATTAACCAAAGTTACAGTTATATGTTACATAATTGCGAAAGGATATTACATAAACTTAAAACAAAGGTAGGTAGAACAAAGGTTTTGTATTCTAATTCGGTATGCTGCAAATTACAATATATGAAAATCCTATCTCTTCAACTAGGGTAAGGGGCGTCAATTAATTACCGAATCTCACGTGCGGGAGAGGAGGATCTCGCGAGATATCACGTAATATTTTTATCCGCAAGAACCAGTGTAAAATCACGAGAAAAAAGTCCACTAAATCTGGAATTGGAACTGACTACCGGACGAAGTATCTGCTACTTGAATTAACTTATTTAAAAACAAGTTAGACAATCGAACAAGGACTAAAAATCTTGAAAAGTGAACTATAAAGTGCGAAGTGACTTTCAACACTGTATGATATAGACACATCAGCTACCAAGCTGCTCGTCTATAAATAATAGAATATAGCTAAACCATATGTAAGGTGCTAGGGGGTCCGCGCAAAATCTCAGGACATCTCTTGAAGGGGGGGTCGGAAAAATCACCAATATCACCTCACGTAATTAGTGGATGCCCCATAACCTGTGTCTTAAGTCGAGTCTTTCATTTAATAGGAAGATAAGACAAAATAAGTACAAAAAACAGGGTGTGTCGTAAAGAAACACAATAGAAGTGAAACATTTTAATGATTCATCAATCACTTTTTAATAGAAAAAGGATTTTTTGTTGAAAAGGTTGCGGATCCTATTTCGTTACCTATTTTCGCCGTGAAGCAGTAGTGCACTGGTATTACTGTTTCGATTAAAAACGTAAGACCGGTGACATTAAAGCAACATGAGACTTAACAACTTCACATCTTGCAGTCAACAACATATTGGCGACGCCCCTAGTGTTGCAAATGTCCATAGGCTAGGGATGCCAAAAAAGTGTTTTGTATCGCATCATAACTGTATCGAATTCGTTTATGCCCCGCAGTTTCACCCGCGTTATCCGGGATTGTAGTTAGATTGAAATTTTTTTTGAGAAAATCAAAATTTTGTAATTTTTTTGATTACTTATTCAGCTATTCGGGGATATGACGGACATAAATCAAAGATCAATGGAATCTGTGCAGCCGTTCATGAGTTTTAAATGGTGTAACTAAAACGACTTTGTTTTATATAGGTACATATACAGATTTATAGATATGTTAGCTCTTTTAGCTTGAAATACAGGTTTTTCTAGTTCAGATCTGTGCTATGTTAATTATACATAAGGAACTATTGTACCTATTTACTATGTTGTCTAGTGGAATACATATACCTAACCTCGTTTTCATGCTAACCTTCTGTTAGCATATTCTCTTATTGAATTCTGCTGTTGTAACCGTTAAATAAACTAGTTAATTCTTAATATCTTTCTGTTTTATTTCTTTTCGTTATTAACTTGCTAAAATTATAATCAATTATGTATTTATTTAGTTCAGAAGTCAGCCTTCAACATAGAAGAACCGGCAAGATTTGTATGTGGTTTGGAGTAAGGGATTAATTGTCCATTATTCATTCCAAACCTATTTACCTCGCAAATCCCTCCAATACGAAGACGAAAGTCAATGATATATAAACTATAGATGCTTTGTCTACGCTCAGAAATGGCGGCATGAAATGCTGGTAATTGCTAATTCCATATAGTCGCGCTCAAACTTAACGTAACTAATGATGTATTCATCTCTCTCTAACAACAGATACACCGTAAGGTGGCATTTATTTTCTTTCCCTTTCTTCGTGAATATAAGCTATCTAGTTTTTGCGGTGTTTTTAAGAGCCGTGATGTTCATGAAGTGTCCATAATCTAATACGTCATTGAATATTATACCTAAATTATTACGTCGATTTCCCAATATTAAGGTAATTTAATGATTCAAACGCTTGTATTCATAAATTTATTTTATATTGTACTTATATAATAATAAATTTCACGTTTGTTTAACAGCTAATACTTCCTTAACGAGTGGTTGGTAACTTTAAAAAAAATACAAAAAGAAAAACTGTATACAAGATGAGGTCAACAAATACAATAAACTTATTAGTCTAAAGTTTATTGGACATTAGAAAAAGGAACAAAAATATATACAAATATGTGATAAAAAAGGTCTTATGCGGTTAAAACAAAAAAAAATTCTATAAACTTGTATAGAAACTGACAAAATAAAGAATTACCAGCCAACGCTGATTACATAAACTTTAATTTCAGTTTTAAACATAAATTTTAGACAAAACCATAAATGCGATATAAGGCGACAGTTGTAAAATCGCCTAAAACTAGTATTACCAGACAAAATAAATCCAATTGGACGTTTCTACAAGGAAGTAATTTACACCGTTATATACTTCAGGCGCCATATATTAAAATATGTGCCACATTTATTTTAAATTCATTGTCAATACTCCTAATTCCATGTTATAATATTAAAAAAAAAACTAATCATTACATCTCATGTGTTAACCGATTGTCATGCCAAATATGACAGTTGCTCCCTGCAACTAAGCACATACATGGAAACAATCCTTCAGCGACAATTAATCTACAAACTTGAAAATGCATAAAATAAGTCTCGAATTAATAATAGCTTTGGGGGCGATTTGCACCAAAATTTTAAACATAATTTTATTTTAACAAATCGCGATTGATGTAGTTTGACATTACCGGTGACCGTAAGCTTTCGTTTGTGTATGAAAGAGGTTATATAGGTAAAAAAGAAGTATTTACTGCATCTTATCATAGTAAAAACCACAATGAAGTCACTGAGGTAACCTGATCAGGAGTCAGCGCCGACCAGTCTCGTTACATTTTTGAATATATTACAATAAATATTTACTTAAGCCATACTACAAAACAAATGAAATTGGAAAAAATGTTTTGTATTACAGGAAAACATTTTAATTTTTCATCAATCACTTTTGAATGGCATAGATTGTGTTTATCAATTATTATTCGTCATACAAAAAGGTTGCGGATCAGAATTTCAAAGCTTTCCCATAAGGTTTCAGTAACTTTAAATTTGACCTTCATAAGTGCCTTCCGAGGGCCTAAACTGAATAAGTGGTTTTGATCTAATACAAATTCAAATTAGACAAAACCAAGCATTACTTTGTCTAAAACTAGTTTAAAATTTTGGCGCCATTCTCATAATGTGCTGAAGCCATGGTCCCTGACATAATGTGGAGTGATTTAGAAAAATAAGCTGTATGTACTTAACACAAGATGTGCTATTCTTTGTGCTTTAATGTTTTAGGTTTGTGCTTATTCAGTCTTTTTCGACTTGCTCGTGTCTCCTTCTACCTCCGCCGGTTGATCTTCATATCTGTGGGAGTGAATATAAGACTTAAATTATCTTTTTTTGGAATGGTATGTTGATCCAAAACTCACTACAGTAACATAGTAATGTATTAACTCGGTTAAAACGGTAGCATACATCTGACACCGTTCACATAATTCAACAGCTCTGTTACTATTTACAGCGAAACAGTTATTTTAATAGTTGAGCCGCAAATAAAATAAGATAAATTAATGCACAAATCAAGACTAATTTTAAGAAGAATATACACTTGAATATATCTCAGACCCAGCCAAAGAACAAACAGAAATATTCATGCAACAGATAACTGATATACTATATATATATACCAATATTTCTTAATACAAGTATGTATTTACACCCAAACATAGAACAAACAGATATGTTCATATAGACAAATATTTATCCTGGGTGGAAATCGAACTGTGGCATGATAGTGCACAACACATAACATGAGAAAAGAACAATGAAGAATTAGATAGCAGAATAAGTAGTATTAGGGTCCGTTCACACAGAGCGACTCTCAGAACATCGGCCAGCGGTATTCTTTTCACACAGACCGCCTTGTTGCAGCAGACAGCGCGAAAGAGTACGTCATCAGAGTCGATCCGAGCATCCGGTCGGCTACTCTTATCATTTCACACAAAGCGCGTTAGGCTTGCTCTCAAGCATTCTCAATAATAAAAGAAGAGACATGTAAAAATGAACCTTATGACAATGTGTCAAAACTCTGTTTTAATTGTAATAAAAAATCTGCCCTCCGAGCCGGTCTGTGTGAACGGACCCGAAGTAGGGATATTGAAGGGTAGTTACTTGAAGAGTGCATTGATGTCTCCCCGCAGCAGAGCCAGCGAGAGGGGGGTCCCGAGACACGCGGGCACCAGGTACAGCAGCGCGGGCTGCGCGTGCTTGAACATGTGCATCACCAGGATCGTCGCCAGCAGGCCCAGGATGTACGCGGCGAATGTTGCCCTGTAACATTGCAAGGTTATTGTAAGTAATCATGCCCACTTGATCCCCAAATAAGCTGCGCGATGGAAAAAAGGTCGGCGTAGTTATTTACTTTTACAAAAAGAATCTGTATACAATTAGAGTGAATATTGTGCCATTTCTTGCAAAACAGCCAGGCACAGTTTGAGGGCGGAAGGGGTCCTAATAAATGTACTAGATTGACATACACACACTAAATAACATATATTGCAAGTTAAATAAAAGCTTGTAATAAATTATTTAAAAAAATATTGTAAAAAAGCGTGTTGTCTTATAAATATTTTATTGACATTTGACAGGTATTGGCAAAAGTAGAGTCATAATGAGTCACACTTTCTTACAATATGTTTTATTATAATTATTCTTCATTTCAACTTATAGATATTCTTTTTCAGCTTTTTAACTTTGGAGTTTTTTTAAACTATTATTTACTTTTTTAGTTCGCGTAATCGTCTAAGCGTTATTTTTTAATTTTTCAAATTGCTCATCCTGAAGACCCTGGTAAGGATAACAAACCATTTAAATTATAGCATTGTCATCAGCCCTTGATAAAAGTCCAAAATTTCAATTTCATATGACGTTTTGAAGTTGTTCAAAATCACGTTCGAAGATTTCGTTACATACATATATCAAGCTCATAAAAGCGTGTTAAAAACTCTTACTTGAAGTAAAACTCGGAGTTACGTTTAAGACTCTTGTCGAAGCGCAGCAGCAGGGCGATGAAGATACCGGGTACCACAATGTCGCCGAGCCCGAGCATCGCGAAGTTGCTCGCGTTGAATCCGTTTACTAGCAAGTCTTGAGGGAATACCACTGTGAAGTAACAAATACAGTATTCATCCAAGTCATAATCTTTTTGTTTTTGACAGATTTATTTTACTAAAAAAGTTTTATTCCATAGAGTCTCTATGTACACTCTATACTTAACATGAAAAATTTAAATAAAACTTGAGCCCTTCTTTATATTAATAACGTAAATCTATGAAACCTATAATATATTATTTTGCATTCAAAGCCGTTTATTCACTTTTTCTTTTAAGACATGTAGGCCTGAAACAAAAAGACAGGCCACCTGATGGTAAGGTGTTACCGCCGCCTAGGACATTTGCAATACTGGACTCTGGAACTGTGGAAAATCACTGACAGATTGCTACACTTTCTCGAGTGATCCTGATCCTGAGACAAACAGGCAAATCCGCGGGACTGTGATTTAAACTAAACTTACATTTAATGGGAGCTTCAAATGACTTGGCAACAGTCACCATGACGTTGGTTCCGAACACCCAGAAGATGTCGTATAAGAAGAGTCCGCACAGCAGGATACATCCAGTGACCACGTTGTTGAGGTGGAGCAGTTCCACGCCATTGATAGCGAACGCAATGCCGAACAGATTGTTGGCAATCCAGTGCTGAAAAAGGTGTAAAGATATGAGTTAAAAGAGCAAAGTAAGGTTGGAAGATGACGTGGCACAAAAATGGAAACAGATAGCTCAGGACCGAGAAAAATAACGAATTTGAAAGAGGCCTTCATCTGAGAGGGTTTCCTATCAAGTATAAGTAATAATAATTATATAACCAAAATATATTGGTTGCCAAAACTAAAACATAGAATAACCAAACATTCTTTAACAAACACATATTCTGAAATGTATTTATAAAAGGTTTTTATATTTTATTTATTTAAAGACTTGTATTTCACCACAATCTCTCCATGGTAAGATGATAAAATCGAAGGTAATGACGCTGGCATCCAAAGCCTAAAAAAGACTAGCTCTCGAGTACTATCAGGTATTTAGGTAAGGGATAATCCAACTTAAGGTTAGTTGCCAGCCACCATGCTACACAAAATACAACAGCAAGTAAGACAACGTCCAAATATTTATCTTTAGTTTCTTCTGTTAGGTACAAGTCTATAGGCAGCGGTGACCATTTGCCATCTGACTGGCCAGCAGTATGCAAATGTATGCAAAATTCATGCCTCACCTTTTTAAGCAGATACCACCCTCCCAGGCAGAGAGAGATCAAGAGACAGATGACATCATAGGATGTGAACTTATAGTTGATGATGTCTGTGCGACCATCGCGGTCGCCGCGCGTGAAGTGTATATGGTAAGGCACATTGGGGACCGAAGCGGGGACCATGAATGAAATAATTGGGCTGCAAGAGAAAACGACACTCCGTAAGTAATTTAGAAAGCAGCTTCTGGTCATGTGTACCATTTTCCACCCTAGACAATCATCAAGAACTGTTTGTTCTGTGTCTGGGTGTCAATATGTAATTCGAAAAACTGGAAGGAAACTCGAAGGACTTGCCATTATATGTATATTTTTTATCAAGTAAGCAACCCCAAGACTCAATGAAACCAGTTTAAACTAAACACAATCAAAATCTAATTAGTATTTTTGGTATTTCCACTTTTGTAAATTATTTCCTACCAACTTTATTGATAAGATAATCACAAATATAAATTCTAAACAACAAATTTCATTATAAGTTTGATATCATTATTTTGATGACGTTTAAAGCTTTGATAAGTGCCCTCAGAGAGCCTACTCAATAAATGGATTTGAATTTTGAATGGAATTTTTGAATTTGTAATAGAATTTTTTAATTTTATGGTAAAGTGATGAAGGCCTCTCGCTTGCTCGGTCAGTGATCTATCATAGCAGAGCAGGCGAAGTGAGATAACAACAATATTGAGCACCTATTTCATTGAGGTTTCCCAATTGTTATATGCCTTTGTTTTAACTGCATTAAAATGAATCTGCTTGGTCAGAAATAAAAAGTTTACACTTCTTTTTACTTTATTAATGACTAGGTTTTGCTCTGCAGTTTCTATTGTATCTGCAAGATCCAGTAAAAGTACCATAGACTCATCATATATTTAATTACTTAAAAAAGCTGTAAAGTACCAAAATTTATGAAAATCCTTTAAGTTGTTACTAAGTGGTAATCAATATATATGGACACACTGAAACATTAACATTTATTTTTTTACATTACATACCTAAGGAGATGGCTCAGTGCGAGCACTCCAAGGAAGAAGAAGTATCCAGTAAGCAGTAAGTTGATGTACTCTTTGGAGAAGAATTGAAAGAACACATAGAGACCAAAGAGTGCGCATGATGCTATCAGTGGGAACATCAACGCATCCTTGTTTGACATGGTCTCTGCACGTTCACCAGATTCCTGTGGGCATGTGGATATAATTAGACTTGAAGGGTGTCTTCAAGAGTTGTGGTTACGTCTGTAGTTTTGACCTACATAATGCCCTCCACATATTTAAGCTGAAAAAATAGCTTTGAATTAAAACATTTTTACAAAAAAACTTTTATTATTTTCTGCTCTAGACAAGAAGACAGACAACTCTTGCTTTCATTGGTAAAGATTTTAAAATATATACTTATGGTTTGAAACATACTTCATCAATTAAATAGAATCAAAATGAATATCAATGACATTATTAAGAAACCTGTTTTGATTGAATCAATTAGAGTATAATTTTTATCAACACTATGGTTCCTTTAGATAAAATGCTAATATATGAGTGTGGGATATTTAATAGTTTAAGGAAAATAATGATTATTTCCTGAAGGTCATGAATGAATTAAAGTTGCTTATGATACCTAAATTTTGTCTATTATTTATTACTATATTTAAATAGTTTTTTTACCGGGTTGTAATAAAACTTTTTTTATGTCATCATCATAGAATATATTTAATTGTTTAACTAATGCAGTTCAAAAGTATTGGTTGGTAGAAAAATAGAAAGCTACTAAAACAATAAAATCTGATTGAATTTGCTACACCTACTATTTAGGTCATGTGTTATAGGCATATGAAAAAATTACGATAGCATGTTCGTCAACTGGAATCTTATTAGTAACATATTTACGTGTAAATCGATTATGCCACGGAGTCGTGAGAAATGCGGGGCGTGCGACATCCCTATTGGATCAATGATCCCATCAATCATTATTGTGATGAAATCACATAAAATGTACATGAAAGTGTTCTTTTACTCACCTTTTGCTCCTTCAGGTATTTCACTGACCTAAAAGACCCAAAGAATATCGGTAAAATAGCCATAACCACAAGACTTAGGTAGGCGATCGCGACACCCTCGATACTCGTCGGCGGTCTATCCGTAGCATTTTTTATTGTTTCTATGACACTTTCCTCGAGGGTTATCGGGATTTCCGTAGCAGAATCTGCCATTTTGCCCAAGATTTTATCCAAAATTTGTGCTGAGATGCCTAGCGCTTACGAACCAACTTTGACAAGAAAATGACAAGTGTACAGTTTGGTATTGTTGGATTGGCACTACTGCTTAAAACATTTTTTTTTTCTTTTGGATTTTATTGATCTGGTCGCTTGGACTTTTAAGTCAAAGGTAGTTAAATATAATAATATGTAGTGCTAAAACAAAATCGATGTTTACAAGATTTTTTGTGATATATTCAATATCTACTGACTGACTATATAAAATATTAAAACAAACATTTTTTCATTTGAAATTATGATAAATTTTCGGAATAATCATGCAAGTAAAAACAAACTGGTACATCTCGCTACTAGTGTTGTACTTGGCTGTCTTTTAGTACGTATTTATGTTGGTATTTCTGAAATACGTATGACAAGACAGTATGGTCCAAAGACTATAGCCTGGCCTCAGGAAACAAAAGGGGAAAAAAAATTGGTATTTCTGTGAATTCCCCTTATGTCAAACAAATGTCAAAATAACATCGGTCGAAGGACAAGCAAGCAGTAAGCACAAAAAAAAAGAAGTGAAGTGACTTTCGCCTTGATTTATCCCTAAAAAATTGCGATTACCCTATAAAAATAATGTATTCTCGCTCATAATTCTTTTTTATAATCCCAGTAATCAATTATCTCTAAAAAATGGAAGTGTCAAGCGGCGCGGAGGAAGGTTTCGTCAGAGAATGGACACCATGTTCTCATATTTTGAATTTAATTCCTCCAAGAATACAGACTGGTATATTTTCTAGTGAATTGTGTCTAACGTGTGTTGATGCTGTGAGTGAATATCTAGCTCTTGGCACGAACGTAGGCCTGGTGTACTGGTACGATCGGAAAAAAGGGAATATTCAAAGGCTGAGATGCGAGGTATTGCTATACATTTTTTACTCTTACTCACGTCTGTCCTAGATTTACCGCCCGCAGGCGTGATTTCTAAATATTTCAAGGTTCAACATGCAGTCTTTCTGTGAATAATTTAAGTTGTTTTCCATTCAAAGTATAATTATGAATACTTTAGTTTAAAATATTTGAGATAAGGAAACCTTTATTGTGAGTAAAATATACAATTTCCTGTTACCCTACATATAATGAAGCAGGAGTATGAGATGGTTTAATTACTGGGTATGAAAATAATATTTTCATAGTTCAGTATTTTGCATAGTCATGAACAGAATTTTCTATACATTTAACTCAAGCTACTATACACTGAGTTATTATTGCTAGATTTCCAAATAATAAAAAAGTCACTGTTCTTGTCTGACTATATGTTTGCATAAATCTTTTAAATTAGGCAAAATATTTTAATGTTGTTTTCATTATAATGTTGAGAATTTCTCTTGAGGTTTCACCCGCATTCCCTAGAGATGTAACATTTTTCTGGGATAAAAAGTATCCCATGTTACTTCTAATACCTCCAAGAATATGTGTACAAAGTTTCATGATGATCGGTTAAGTAGTTTTCATGTGAAAGTGTAACAAACCAACTTACATTCACATTTATAATATTAGTAGGGATTATACCACCGAGGTGAAAGCAGGGTGTGTCACAAGTACAGAATATAGATAGTCTTATATTTAAAAAACATGTCATTGTTAAATTACATATGTATAATAGGTACCTATGTATAAATAGATTCTGAGATCAAAACTAGGGAATTCAAGATATATTAAGAAATCTAATCAAATATAAAATCAGTTCACAACATTTTTAGATTTAAGATAAAATTATTTGGATCATATCTGATAACAATATCTCATTTGTAACACATCTTATTATATATCTTTATATACCAATTCTAAATCTTATATACAAAAATAAATATAAACAAATATAGACCTTAATTACTTAGTAAACAAGTTAACATTGAAATGACTGACTTAATAATGTTGATGAGTAAACAAACTTATCAGTCCTACCTACATACCCTTATCAAATGCTTATCTTAATGAAGAACAATACTATACAATATACATTAAGACACTCATTTTATGCCGACAGTATTTCCCATATAGGAAGTTCATTAACCCTTACAATAAAGCTGTTTATTTCCGACAATTGGAACATTATTTGCTTACAGGACTTTTGGCTTTCTTGTTTAATAAATAAAATCCTGACACACTGCACAGGTTTATCTAATCCTAAATAAGGCAGCGCTTATTTGCTTGTAATATAGCAAACAGATAACTGATAATTTGGTTGTGCAATATTAATAACTGTCAATTTGGCAATTGATAACAATATGGTTATGCAATGATAACACAACAGAATTCATTCCATAACTGCTAAACTTTGTTTGAAATTAGTCTTGTTCATTGGTAGGTAGACCAAATCTCCCTTTTCTCTAAATGTCTGTATTTACAATATGGGTAAAAATTGTTGTAAAAGTGGTGTAGAATGTTGGAAAATTTTGGATAAATTAAAAGTACTTAATTGACCCAAGATTTTAAAGCGTTACTTGAAGCATTCCAACGCACGAATACCATTTGTTTACTAGAATTGGGCAAAATAAAAATTATATATTTTGTTGCTTGATTGCTATCCCCTTCAGTTTCACCCGCGTTCCCGATAGATGTTACATATACCCGGGTATAAAGTAGTTTTAGTGCCAAATTTAATCGAGATCCGTTCAGCCGTTCTAGCGTGATTGAGTTATACACAGCCATCCATCTAAACTTTCGCATTTATAATAATAGTAAGATATATTTTTTTTTTATACCACGTGGGCCAACAAACAAGCGGACGGTCCACCTGATGGTAAGTGGTCACCGCCGCCTATGGACATTTGCAACACTAGGGACATCGCCAATGCGTTGTCGACCCTGAGACGTGAAGTTGTTAATTCTCATGTGCCTATAATTTCACCAGCCCCCTTACCTTTCTAACCGAAACACAGTAATACAATTGCACTACTGCTTCACGGCGGAAATGGGTAAGGTGGTAGTACTTCCCCGGACGAACTCTGCACTAAGACCTCTACTACTCTGATATTAATCTATATAAAAAGTAATTAATTTTGACTGAAAAACCAACTGTTTATACTAAAGCATTTGGGGTACAATAGCCATGCATTGTATAACACATAGATGTGCCGTAGATACCTACTTGTAACAGTCAAGGTTGCATAAACAGGTGTCTGTAAATTCCGCAGTCAATGGGTGCTTGTTATCCGGTATTATACAACGAATACTGTACTTCAGCAAAAACACACAAATAAAAATGCTTTGGCATGGGATTTATAATACCGGCATGCTATGATGGCTGTTGGATCAATAGATGCACCTTATGATTGAAGGAATAAAGGTTATTTTTCTTTGTCATTGTTAAACGTCAAAACGGTCATCATAGCGTGCCGCAAGTTTTGTGTGGTGGCGGTGCAGTGTGGTACTACCACCACAACTCAACTGTGGAGTGTCCTTACTACGTTACTGATTATATACTCTTTGGTTCTTACACCTTACACCGAGTGGTCAACAAAAGCGTTCCCAAAGAGGGTTGGCGTCAGGCAAATCTCTGAAAGCGCAATAACGCCGACCCCAAATCATTTTCAAGCAGCAGTTTATAAATGGGACTTAAAAAAAAATTTAAGCCACCTTCCGAACCGGTGTTAGAGTCTGACCATTCATAAATGCCTGTGAAGGCCTATTTGACTAAATATTTCATTTCATTTCGTACCTATAGTCAATTATACGATACTATTGGTTGTAATCTGTTGATATTCTTCGAAGTTGATACACAACTGGTATCAAAATTTAACTTAAATATGGACCTAATTTTCTAAAAGTTAAAAAGGATAAAGAGATTTACTTACTCATGCATTTTTACTTGGTTTTCCACACAATCACAAATAATACAGTATTTTTACGTGCGGTATTTTGCAGCGGGTTTTATTGCGCTATGAGCGGAACACGGATACCGCCGTACCCGGTACAGCGTACCGTTCTGCTTAACGGGTTATACCATGTTCCCAAAACAAAAGCCTATATATATAAGCCTATAGCAGTGGTGATATCTGCTTAGATTTGAATATTAGAATTACGGCATAAATTGGATACTTAGGGAACGTACCCGTACTACGTGACCCATTCAGGGGGGGAGGGGAGATCTTCAGAATCCCACGCTTAGTCACAGGGGAGTCATGTAGTCAATAACCTCTAGGGAAATCTCGCGCTTTTTAGCTTTATTCAAATATGGCGTGCCTTAATAAGCATATACTACGCGTGGTCACTAAGGGGGGGAGGGGTGTGAAAATTGTTAATGAATGGGTCACGTAGTATGGGTACGTGCCCTTACTAGGATTATGCTACCCACAGCGGCAGCGAATAACGCTTATATCTACATAGACCTGAACTCAAATTTTAATATTGCAGGCATCAAACACACCAATCACATTTGTGAAGATTGTGAACACAGTGGACTACATGGTCGGCGCGGGCAACGCCGCAGGGCAAGTTACTGTGTTCCAGATACCGAAGGAGCATCCTGAAAACATTCCTGACACATTCAAACCTAAGGTTGAGCCTAAAGTCGAGAGGTGAGTTAAAATTAAATTATGTATACCGTGTAGTTTCTGCGTCACAGTTTAACCCGTGTTCCCGAGGGATGTCACATTTTCCCGGGATAAATTTTCAAATTCAAATAATAGGTTGGGGAAAAAGTTCCTTCGCATTTTTTAAGAAAATTCAAAACATTTTTAATATAGTTTATTTACATTTAACTAAAGTATGCAGGCACCATTTTGTTCGATAACTTTTTGCCATCTTGTAGGTAGGGACATGATCCCATTGCTATAGAAATTTTGGGACTTCTGATCAAAATACTGCGACAAGTGGTTTTGACAGTCCCGTGATGTTAACCTGACACTGCCTAAAGAATTCTGAAGAGACCGAAACAGGTAGAAATCTGAAGGTGCAAGGTCAGGACTATACGGCGGATGCATTAGTACCTCCCAGCCAAACTCTTAATTTTTGCTGAGTGAGTGCGAGGTCTAGCGTTATCATGATGAAAAACCACACCCCTTCTGTTGATTAATTCCGGCCGCTTTCTCTCAACTTCTTGCTTTAATCTCATCAGTCGTTCGCAGTAGAGTTCAGAATCGATGGTCCTGCCTGGTGGTAACAGCTCATAATGAATAATGCCCTTCCAATCCCACCACACACACAGCATCACCTTGTTGCGAGTTAACCCGGGTTTCGCCACAGTCTATGAAGCCTGACCGGCCTTTGACCACGACCTTTTTCGCACGTTCTTGTCGTACGTGATCCACTTTTCATCACCAGTTATCAGCTTCTTCAAAAATGGTACGGTTTCATGACGTCGTAATAAAGAATCACAAATGAGTACACGGTTCATTAGGTCTCCTTCAGTGAGCTCGTGAGGTACCCAAATATCTAGCTTTTTTGTGTACCCAGTTTTTTTCAAATGCACCAAAACTGTTTTGTGGTCAATTTCCAGTTCTTCAGCTACGTCGTAACTACTGATATGCCGATCTTGCTCCACTTTTTCAAAAATGGCATCCATTTTATCCGTAATGGGGCGACCAGAGCGACGTGCATCTTTGACATCAAAATTTCCGGATTGAAAACGCTTAAACCAAATTTGTGATTCTCTCACAGACACTGCACTAGGTCCATAAACATCGCAAATTATTTTCGCGGCTTGCGTTGCATTTTTACATTTTTTGCAGTAAAATTTTAAAATGAATCGAATTTCTTCATTAGATTCACTCATCTTGGCGGTACGAAAAACAAATGCAAATCACACATTTTCCTAATTTGAATTTGGAATTATGTTATTATGTTCTTTAAAATTTAAACTTTCAATGATACCAAAACCAGCCAGATACAAATAGTATAGCCAAAGAGATTTTATTACAAGTTCATACATACTATAATGCGAAAATACTTTTTCCCCAACCTAATATTTATTCAGTCTCACTGACAAAACCTGTGTGTTATCGCAGAAGTGAAGAATTATTAAACAATAATAATATGAATATCTAATATTAAAAAAAATACAAACAAACTAAAGCTGATCAACCAAAAGTATTTGATGTGTTAACCCAGGTTAAAAACTATCTATTTGCCACGTTTCATTCAATTTCAAAAGTAATAAACATCCATACATAATTTCATACAAACTTTCGCGTTTTGAATACTAGTTAGAAATAGGATATGAAAGTTGAATGTTGTATAAATGGCTGAAGATTTGAATGTAATTAGGCACTCAGATAAAACGTGTTCTTTATTAACGTTTTCAACATAGGGTATTTATATAAACTCAAACTGAGGTTAAGCTCCGAAGTGGTAATTTAGGTAATTATTATTTATTCTATGGAAATATAATTATTTGCTAAATTATTAACTAAAATAAGTCCAATTTTCCCAATATAGCAAATTTAGTAATATTGAAATTTTGTTTAGTGCCTGGTGTAGGCAAGTATACCTGTTAAGAGCATCTCTGTGAGGCATCTAAAGCTTTCAAATCGTGGTACATACACAACATAATAGAAATAATAAAAATTGTTAGGTATAATATTTCCAACAAAAAATGGTTTACAACATGCTGCTTTTTATTGACAATTTCATAGCACAAATAAATAAATAAAATATCCTGGAACATTTTTTACACACTGCTATCTATCTGATCCCAAACTAAGCAGAGCTTGTACTATGGAAACCAGATAACTGATATATTACATATACTACTTTTTTTTTGTAAATACATACTTATATAGATATTTACACCGAGACACAAAACAAATAGACATGTTCATGCACACAAATGTTTGTCCTGTGTGGGAATCGAACCCGCGACCGGCGACTTGGCAGTCAGGTTGCTAACCACCAAGCCAACTGGCCTGTCAAAGACACAACCTTGCGAATTCACAAAACACTACCTACCGTGCCGGGGCTTTATCCGCTTTCGTAAGAGGTCTTCAAGATCATCTTCAGAAATCACAAACGCCTATTATCACTCGGGAATAATGTAGCTTGCGATTACTTTCTAAATCCAACATTGGAGTTAAAAAAAATATAACTTTTTATAATTTTTTTTTTTTTTATGCCACTTGGGCCGACAAACAAGCAAACGGTCCACCTGATGGTAAGTGGTCACCGCCGCCTATAGACATTTGCAACACAAGGGGCATCGCCAATGCGTTGTCGACCCTGAGACGTGAAGTTGTTAAGTCTCATGTGCCTGTAATTTCACCGGCCCCCTTACCTTTCTAACCGAAACACAGTAATACAATTGCACTACTGCTTCACGGCGGAAATGGGTAAGGTGGTAGTACTTCCCCGGACGAACTCTGCACTAAGAGCTCTACTACTCTAACAGTACAATACAAGTAGAGATAAAAGCTTGTTGTAATGTTTTGTTCTTGTTATATCGCAGGTACACGATCGGCGATCTTCATAAAAGCAAAATCACGGCAATAGAGTGGTCCAAAAATGGCATGCGATTATTTTCCGGCGACAAGGATGGTGTTATCATCATGACTGAAATTGACTTTTACATGGTGAGTGCAAACAGACATTTTTAAGTAGCCTTGTGTGAAACCACATGTGAAAGAGAGAGGACTAATTGTAGTAAAATGTGTTCTATCATTAAGTATACTATCATTCTGTCTCTCTTAGTGTTGCCACTCCATGCATCTTACATTAACGTAGATATATACACTCGTATATAGAACTAAGACATGATACACTTACGAATTTATAATATTACTAGCTGTCTCCCGCGGTTCCATCCGCGTTTATCGATATCATTATAGCCATCTAGGAAAAATTCCGCTTCGAATGGTAGCAGTCCGATTCCGATATGCTCAGTAGTTTTGAGGTGAAGGTGCGTCTAAGGAATCCTATTTTGCAAATATATTTATAAATATATTATAAAGCTGGTCCCCGCGGTTTCACCCGCGTTCATCGATATCATATATAGCCTATAACCATCTAGGGAAAATTCCGCGTCGAATGGTAGCAGAACCATCCCGATATGTTCAGTAGTTTTGAGGTGATGGTGCGTCAAAGGAACCCTATTTTGCTTATAAAGGATTTATTTTTCAGCACCTATGCAAATCAATGGAGATAGTGAACGAGCAACATGAGATAGTGCAGATGAGTTACTGTCAGAGCACGCTGCTGGTGTCGAGCGTGTATCGGAGCATCGTGTGCGAGCGACGAGACTCCAAGTGGCGGGTCAACCAGCTCGGCAAGAAGGACAGGAAGAGGTGTGTACTGTACTCAAACTTATAAGGGTATACTTAATCACAACATCCGTTTTTCTCTTTTAATACAGAGACCGACAATCAAGCACACGGTCTACCTGTGTTATGTGGTCGCCGCCGCCTATGGACATTTGCAACACTAGGGGCATCGCCAATGCGTTGTCAACCCTGAGACGTGAAGTTGTTAAGACTTATGTACCTGTAATTTCACCGGCTCCCTTACCTTTCTAACCGAAACACAGCAATACAAGTTCACTACTGCTTGACGGCGGAAATGGGTAAGGTGGAAGCACTTCCCCGAACGAACTCTGCCCTAGGAGCTCTACTACTCAAAATCTCATTTTTCTAGACAATTCTTATTTTAAACTACAATCTTCTTTAGCACCGTTTGTGATTTGAAACTCCATGCAACCAAACGCAACACTAAAGAGGGACAAACATATCTTTTTAGATTGTTAGATTGCTAGAGAATGTGACAGCTAGTTTTCTGTAGGTTTCACTTCTACCGCGTGTGAAAGTTTATCAGCATTCAATATAGCACCGTTGTAATTTGATACTCGGTGAAACGAAGCGACACAAAAAAGAAAAACATAATATATTATATAGGATTAGCCTGCGAGAGAATTATAGGTAATTTTCTGTAGGTTTCACTTCTACCACGTGTGCATAGTTTTTTTTTTTTAAACGAATGTGTTCGTTACAGCCTGTGTCCACTAGGCGCGGTGTTCCAATACTCGTACGCGCGCGGCGGAGCGCCGGCCGCCTACTGCGCGCGCCCCGGCCTGCGCCTGTGGCGCGCCGACCCGCGCGGCGCCGTGCTGCAGACGCTGCTGTTCAAGGTGCGCACTGTGGGACACTGGGGCTGCGGCTATGGTACAAGTACCATGCATATCTAGAATTAACTAGATTTTTTATCCTACATAGTAGTAATCGAACATTTTTATTTTTAAAATATAATTCAGTTGGCTTGGTTAGAGATCCTACCCGTCACTTTACAGTACGTGGGTTCGATTCCCACCCAGGACTAACATTTTTGTGCATGACGTTGTTAGTAAATAAGTATGTATTTAGATTTTTTTTTGTATTTTCCATAGTAGAAGCTCTGCTTAGTTTAGGATCAGATGACCGTGTGCAAAGAATGTCCCAGGAATTTTTTATTTGCTTTAAGTCTTCATTGTCTCGTGACAGGATGCGGTTTCAAACCCATTGACGATAGCGGAGCTTCTGAACCCGTCGCGTCGCGTGCCGAGCCCCACCCGCGAGCCGGAGCCGGGGTCGGGGCTGGGGTCGGGGTCGGGGTCGGGGCTAGAGCCGGAGGCGAGCCTGGGGCGGCTGCATGTGTTCCGCGACCAATTCCTGGCGGCGCACGACCACCGCACCCTCTACATTCTAGACCCTACCTCGCTTACAGCCGTCGCCGTGGTACGACAACTAAGGGGGTAAATATTACCACATTTCAATCCCTTCTATTCATAAGTATAGACAGGAATACAAGCTGAACATAATTATTATTTTTAAAATGAAATGACAAGGTGTTTTTAGAGTTTGGTAACCAAAAGGTGCCAACGAGAACCATTGACTTAGAATCCGCTGTCCGGCTGTCTGTCAGTGGGCTGTATCTCATAAACCGTAATAGGCAGACTGTTCATTTACTCAGAGTGTTCTCTTTGGCCGGGCTGTAATAGGTAGCCAGTTGTATGATGGTCACTGACATTTCTCCATTATTTTAAATTTAGAAGAGCAGCCTCTGTTGTCCTTATTTCATTATACTTACCTTAATTTCTTTAATCTAATCTAAAACTCTCTTTAAATCTACTATCTCTAATTTAATCTCTAGTCTCTTTAAACTAACAAGACTCTCTCAATCATCAGGATCCTGTCAGTATCAGTGAATAAGGACGAGATCTTCGTCCTGGAAGGTCCTCGCTCGCTGGTCAGGCTGGCGCACTCTCCCGAGCCCGCCGCAATGGCCTCAGGTCTGTTCAATAGAAATAATCACCATTGATGTTGAATGTAAATATGTAGCACGCTGGTAGTGCCTGAATATTTTCAAAATTTTTCTTAGTAGTTGACGAGATCTGAAAAGCCAGTTCATGTTATTGAAAAATAATCTCTATACCGATAGTTATTAGGCTCAACTGTTAATCCAATGAAGTTTTACAAAGCCCTTTAATATGTCCGAGATAAATCATCTCAGCTCTTGTGATAAGGGTCATCTATTGATACAATGGATATCTAAAAGCCCCTTTAATAATGTCAAACAAAAATCATCTCTATTCTTATTGTTATAGGGCTATTATTGATACAATGAAGATCTAAAATGCTCGATAGTATGTCATAGAAAAATCATCTCTATACTTATACTTATAAGGCTCATCTATTGGTACAATGAAGATCTAAAAGGCCCTTTAATATGTCATACGAAAATCATGGCAATGCCCCTGGTCTTGCAAATGTCCATAGGCGGCGGTGACCACTTACCATCAGGTGGACCGTCTGACTGTTTGTCGGCCCAAGTGGTAAGGGTTTAAATAAACGGATTTGTGTTTTGAACGTCATAGGGTTTATTTTTCTATAACACCCTTAGCTGTCAAAATAGCCTTATTAAATCTTGGCAACTTGGCTTTGATGTGATGGGGCGTCAAAGGAACCCTATTTTCCTTATATATAAAGATACAATCCCAATTAAAAACAAGCAAAATGAGAATCTTGTTATAACCCCATGGGGTTCATTTTTCTGTAACACTTGTCAGAGCGAGCCTATCAGATCTCGACAACTTGACCGCTAGAAAGCATGTGTGAACTGTCACTTTTGACATTTAAATGATGTTTTTCTCCGCCATTTTTTTTCCACTCGTAGTATTGTTGTGAAATGAGTATTAAACAATTTATCCGTCCGTTGCATTCAAGTATCTATTTATTTACGTTATATATATAATGAATTAAGTACATATAATGTTTATTAGTATTTTTAGAATAATTGTATGGCGAAAGTACCATTTATTTTGACATTCAATAAATGAAGGAGATTCCCCGCGTATTTTTCACTTTTGTGTCGCATCAAAGAATTTTTAATTTATAGAAAATGTATTTTATAACACTATATTTTGCAACAGAATATGAAATTCTCATTAATTGGTTCCAGTTTTTTTTTTACTGTTTTTTTTTACTTATTGGGAAAATATTAGATATTAAAAACAAAAAGAGTTCTTTAAAAATCGGAAAATCTCCTTTCATTAAGAAGAAGTACATTAAATCTTCAAAAAGTCAATTAAATTTAATTAAACAAAATTTTACAATTTTAGGTTATTAAAAAATACAATATACATATAATTAATATAAGCCATATTAATTTATCAATAAGTGCCATTCGCATTTAAATCATCAACATGTAAATACAAAAATACAAGCTGATTATTTAAATGAGTACAATATCAATTAAGAAGTAATTATTTTAAATAAACTTCGATTTAAATAACATTTACAAAACGAAACATTCTATGTTAGTACTTAAACCATAGAGATTATGTTTAATATGAAACTTAATTATAATTAGTTTTTGATTAGAATTAGAAATTTAATCATTGAAATTTGTGCCTTAAACTTATACCAAATAGGACCAATGTAGCTTTCTCTGTGAAGCGATACGAAAATAATATATTTTTTTACTTATATACATATTATAGGTTAGCGACTTAAGTTTAGTGTAGATATGTCACTCTTTAGCCTTCTTTAAATTGTAAGTTAAGGACTAGTCTTGTTCTGTGTACTGGGTTCGATTCTCAGATGGGCCAAGGTACAGTTGATACTTCTTCTCTGCCCGGGATTGCTAAAGTGCCCGAGAGACGGCGATAAATGATTGCCAAATTACACGTTGGGACTTAAAATGCACTCGGTGGAAAATGGGTGTTAGTACTGCCTTCCTCTTCGGGGATTATAGGCGTGTAGACATTTATTTACTTTATCAAGAAATACATTGGGTTTCGTACAATTTCGAACCAATGTAAGTTGGACAATAAATATCTGAATGGTATAAATGTCTTTATGCTCTGTCTCTTTCGTTAATTATGCAATCACGTGAGAGGTTCCCTCTCAGACTTATACGAGAAAATCCAGATATTGCTTTCGTTAATATCTTGGAACAAATTACACGTTTTAGCAACAATCTTCACTGACACTGTGACTTAATTTTACATTATTAATAGGCAAATTGAGTAAGTTATGGGAAATAGTCATATTATTGGTACTTAAATCATTCCAAATTATGATAGTAAATAAGTACTTAAGTTACTAGGGTAATTAAACACTTATATTAATTGACCTCTATCGAAAATGTAATTGCTTCTTAGGGTTTCGGTTAATCATAGTTTTTATGTATTTACCAAAATTTTTTTTTCCATATTTTAATTACTTTTTATATATTATTTGCGCTCGTGTATCGTTAAGCTTGTGTATTTGTATCTACGTCATGTATAGTGTTGCTTGATGGTCGATATTTTGTCATCGATAATAAAATATTTGCCTCTGTATTTATAAAAAGTTATGATTTTGTGGCGTCTTATGATCGGCAAAACGAGACTTTCGACTCTTTAACACTGCTTTAGTTGTAACGTTTATAGATCAAAATATCGATATTTAGGCAACACTAGCAGTTATTAGTTACCCGCAGTAGTAAGGTGTATGACAACGATTTTATAATTTTTTTTTGTAATGCTAATTTATAGAATACTTTTGCATGGAAACTGTATCGATATTACTACCAACACATCGAGTTTTTTTTCTACCGTCCGACGATATTCTTTTGCATCAAAGTTATTTTATAGAGGACAAAAAGAGAAATAAATTAGTGAATAAAAAATTGAAGTGTGGTCCACCATTAAAATCGAATCTGCGACGTTATTGCATCACGAAATAGTAGTAAATTTTGTGAAAATTCACTTCCATTTTCTCTTATTATATTACACTAACGTCCGCCACAGCTTCTTCTAAGTGGGATGGTATAAACGTATTATACACAAACCTTCCAGATGTTTCTTTTTCTAAATGATGTTAGAAATGTCATCAGAATGTATCGCGTAGTTTAATCGAACTGTTTGCACGAACTAGAGAATATGCGTATTAACCTGCCGGCAATCTCAGGGGGATTCACGATTTATTGAATTTTGAAACACATCCCAGTATGTTTTTAATGACATCCTGAAATTGATTTCTGGTCGTATCCTGAGTTTTATTTTGAACGCGTATATAGTTTACAGAATATGTACTCTAATTTATTGAGAGGTTTTTTCCAAATTATATATTTGAGTTTTTTTTATAATTTATCTGGGTTTCTGTCCCGGTTAGGAAAAAAACATAGATAAATCATAGATCCGGGACAGTCGCTACTACATTGTTACTTTTCGAATTTATGAAAAGAATGTACATAAAACGAAAAAGGTTGCGGTCACTTGGAAAACTTAAGATATTATATGCTTATGCAAAAGATGCAAAAGACTATCTAGTTTAAAACATAGCACATTTGACCTACAAAATAAATAAATATTTTTTGCTTTAAACAAAGAATAAATTTATATATTTTTTTCTGTTTTTAATTTTGAGTGCAAACTTTTTTCTTGAGTGTAAATAAAGGGATGAGTTCTTTTCTTAAAACTTTTGTCATACGTTTAAAAGGTGAGACTTATATAAAACAGAAATTGATTATTCAAACAGGGTACTAACATTCTATACAGTTTTCATGCATATACTATTGTTATCGAGTCGATGTCAGCATGGCCATTGTTACCAATGATTGAATATACGTTTTGCACAATTAATATATGCATTTTTATTTATTATTCTCCACTCGTATTATTTCCTGCTTATTTGTGCTTCATTCGAGCAATGGCTCTGTTTTGATGTCGCTTCTATACTTTAGCTATTGTTGTATTTTTTATGTTTTATAAAAAACGTGTAAGATATAAATAAATAATTATCCTGGGACATTATTTACAATACCTATTGACTGCTGACTGCCACGCCGCAGGTTGTGGCTTCGATTTCCACAACAAACATTTGTGTGCATGAACATGTCTGTTTGTTTTGTGTCTACTGTATGTATTGTATATGTAGTTATCTGGTTTTCCTAGTACAAGCTCTGCTTACTTTGGGATCAGATAGCCGTATGAAGAATGTCCCAGGATAATGAATCCCTCAGAAACACGGCGGAAGCTGTTATAGATATTTCAGAAAAGAACAATGGTATTGCTAAGGTCTATAGGAGACGGTGTCCACTTGCCATCGGGTGGGCTTTCTGCCTGTTTATCGGACAATTTATAAATATATATATATATATAAGTATGTATTTAAATAGTAGTATATGTAGTATACCAGTTATCTGGTAGCCATACTACAAGCAGTACACTCGACTTAGCTTGGGATATTTATTTATTATTTATTTTATTGTAATTCACCAGTTCTCTGAGAATCATTCTGAATACTGAAGAAAAAGAAATAGCTGTTCCAGATTCATAAGATTAGGTACATTTCAACAAAAAATGTGTTTTCCACCAAGTAGGGATTTTGACGGACAAAGTGGGCACGGTGGTTAGATTTTCTGACTATCGCAGGCTCTGGGTTCAATTCCCACCCAGGACAAACATTTGTCATATACATATCTATTGTTATTCAGTGTCTATGTCTTTATAATTTGGATTTAAAGGGGTAGTCTCAGTTATCTGGTTACGATATTATAGCTTTGTCGTTGGTCACCATCTCACCAAGCTACGTGATGATGGTCGAAGTTGGTAAGCCCACAAAGCTAAGGAAGAAACAGGCTATCAAATTCAGCAGCTGTAATAAACCATTTGTTTCTTGGCGACAGATATTCATCATGAACGTGGAAGCTAAGATTTTTTTCTATTAATTAAAGATCTTTGTAGGATTTTAATTCACGACCTATGAGCTGTAAAGTTTAAAAATAACGCTCTTGTATAAAATGATCAAGTAATGCAGTTTCATATTACGTATTTATGTTTACGTACAAGTTTGTAGTATATCAGTTAACTGGTTTCATAAGCTCAGCCTAGTTTGGAATTAGATGGATACGTATATTTTTTATTAAATACATACATTTTACTCATCGTGGAGTTATAATACATAGTATAAATTGAAATCTAGTAAGTATCCATTCCAGAAAAACCTATTGTATCGCTAATGCATGCAGGCGACGGGACCAGTTTAACAAAATCTAATTTGTTTTTTCAATATTCTCCCTAAAACAGAAGAAGAACTCAACCTGATGACAAAATCACTATCATCGATACAACAGGCGGTAAACACGGTACGCGACCTTACACATATCGATCAAACGGTGCCCTACATCACTAGCGTATTGGAACAGCCAATATCAATGTTCACCAAGAACGAACTAATCGAGACAGGGGCAGTGGCCAGCGCTGAAGAATGTTTCGAACTACCCCCCATTAAACACCTCCCTCGCGATCTATCCGATAACGTTTTAGAATCGATTATAAACGAGTTTAAAGATGTATCGAGTGAAGTTGAAGAGATAAGGAAGGTGAAGTCTGAAGAGTTGCAGAGGAAATTGAAGCTGTATAATAGTATAATGGAGAAGAAGTACGATGCTGAATTGATACACAGTAGTAGGAGGAGTCGCAGGCGGGAGGGGGGGTCGGGTGGGAATACGCCGAGGTTATCGACCCCGGTCAGGAAGCCGGTGGACAATGTCAGTTATACTACTCCATGTGTAATGAACGTCAGTGTTTCTGGGTATGTATTTTTGTGCTTTTAATATCTATCATATATCATCAATCTATTAGGTTGGGGAAAAAGTCTTTTCGCATTATAGTATGTATGAACTTGTAATAAAATCTCTTTGGCTATACTATTTGTATCTGGCTGGTTTTGGTATCATTGAAAGTTTAAATTTTAAAAAACAATTCCAAATTCAAATTAGGAAAATGTGTGATTTGCATTTGTTTTTCGTACCGCCAAGATGAGTGAATCGAATGAAGAAATTCGATTCATTTTAAAATTTTACTACAAAAAAGGTAAAAATGCAACGCAAGCCGCGAAAAAAATGCGATGTTTATGGACTAGTGCAGTGTCTGTGAGAGTAGCACAAATTTGGTTTAAGCGTTTTCAATCCGGAAATTTGTATGTCAAAGATGCACGTCGCTCTGGTCGCCCCATTACGGATAAAATAGATGCCATTTTTGAAAAAGTGGAGCAAGATCGGCATATCAGTAGTTACGCCGTAGCTGAAGAACTGGGAATTGACCACAAAACAGTTTTGGCGCATTTGATAAAAACTGGGTACACAAAAAAGCTAGATATTTGGGTACCTCACGAGCTCACTGAAAGAAACCTAATGAACCGTGTACTCATTTGTGATTCTTTATTACGACGTCATGAAACCGAACCATTTTTGAAGAATCTGATAACTGGTGATGAAAAGTGGATCACGTACGACAAGAACGTGCGAAAAAGGTCGTGGTCAAAGGCCGGTCAGGCTTCACAGACTGTGGCGAAACCCGAGTTAACTCGCAACAAGGTGATGCTGTGTGTGTGGTGGGATTGGAAGGGCATTATTCATTATGAGCTGTTACCACCAGGCAGGACCATCGATTCTGAACTCTACTGCGAACAACTGATGAGATTAAAGCAAGAAGTTGAGAGAAAGCGGCCGGATTAATCAACAGAAGGGGTGTGGTTTTTCATCATGATAACGCCTAGACCTCACACATCTTTAGCCACTCAGCAAAAATTAAGAGAGTTTGGCTGGGAGGTATTAATGCATTCGCCGTATAGTCCTGACCTTGCACCTTCAGATTTCCACCTGTTTCGGTCTCTTCAGAATTCTTTAGGCAGTGTCACGTTAACATCACGAGAGGACTGTCAAAACCACTTGTTGCAGTATTTTGATCAGAAGTCCCAAAATTTCTATAGCAATGGGATCATGTCCCTACCTACAATATGGCAAAAAATTATCGAACAAAATGGTACCTACATACTTTGGTTAAATGTAAATAAACTATATTAAAAATGTTTTGAATTTTCTTAAAAAATGCGAAGGAACTTTTTCCCCAACCTATTATACTCGTATACATAAATATGAATATTTGTCTGTATGTCCTTTATAGTATCGTAAACTATGAAACGGATTTAAATGCAGTTTTCAGCAATAGATAGAGTAATTCAAGAGGAAGGTTTATAACCAGGATTGAAAGTGGGCAAAGCCGCTGGGCGCATCTAGTATTTAATAGAATACGCACACTCAAGGGGTGTACTGATATTGAAGAATTCCACTATTTGTCGGCAACCCAATAAAATGTGCTCTTTTGGTGATGTAACGGGCAACTCTCTCTGCCACTGTAGCTTCATCAATGTTAACAAGTTGTATGTTCTTTTGTGACCCGATTGATTGTGAATTAGAAAAAATATATATTTTGTGCTTCAATAGAAGCTACTATCCATACCCGTCATTAATCCTCGACAAATATATAGTCGGCGTAGAACACTCTCCGCCTCTTGGATCCATCATCACATCAGCTCGATAGCATCAAATTATTGTATCGTCACCCGGATCCCACTTACTTGCAAAGTATCAAATTGATACGACAATTAGAAGTAGATTAAAATCGACTCCTAAGATTGTATTACATAGTTACAAATGAAACTAATAAATACGTGTTGACTAAAAACCTCCTTTTACAGAAACGCACCGCAACAAAACGACGAACTCCTAGAACAGCAGATAGAAGAGAAAGAGAAGATACTAGCCAAGATGCTGAACCTCGAATCTCTCAGTATTAACGGTGTAAATGCGCCCGCCGACACCAATGACTCGGTGGTCATCACACCAACGTATTATAAACATATCGAAATAAATCCGGATATAACGGAAACAAAACCGTATATAACCGATACAAACCCGGATATAACTCAAACGAAACTGGATATAACCGACACCAAACCGGATATAACCGATGCGAAACCGGTCAAAATAACCAAACCAGTAACGTCGATACCGATGGATTTAGTACCGAAAGTGGTAAAAATGCCAAACAACTGGAATTTAGAGAATATAGAATTAAAATTGGATTTAAAGTACAACGGTTTTAGAGATCCTCGATTGACGTCGCCCGATGAGCATTTAGATAGCGAATGGGAAATAATCTGATACAGCTATGGCCAGTGACAAGTATCAAATGCGAATTCATAATCATAAAGTACCATAAATAATTAAAGTTTGAATGTTATTATAATACTTGAATGATCCACGGTATGGCATTGGAAAATAATGAAATAGCTTTAGTTAATAAGCATAGCTTTTTGCAGCTTTTTAAGCTACAATTATACATATGAACTGAATGAAAACATAATAATTTAGGATAAATATTGTAATTATAGGAATCTCGCCTTAAATGATTTTTGGCACTTTTTTCACCATTATGTAGGTAGGGTAGAACAGTTATTTATGAAAATTAAATTTTAGGGGGAGTTATGGACATCTTGGGGCTAGATTACGAGCTCAAAATTTCAGTCAGTTGACAGTGTCTAATCAGAAGTTTAAAACGTTGAAACTCTTCAAGAAAAGAGTAAATAGGCTAACTGGAAAGCGAGATTGAGGTCAATAACAATATTGTCATCAAAAAGAAATGTTTATTATAAACAAATGACATTAAAAATAAAAAGCGTTTTCAACAAACCTATGTGATCACACGTTCGCAGTGTATATATTATATAACAGGTTTTACAAAAAGGTACTTTAATAAATGTAATAATACGTTTTTGTCCGGATGGCACTGTACTCGAGAATAATATGCTCTCAGATTTCATATCTCATTATTTTCTTCCTATTTCGGTGTTTTTCTATTGTGTACCTACTTATGTAATTTTTGCTTTACCGTTGTCTGTTAGAACTATGACATTGACAGAGTCATCGGTAGCAGTCGTGCTCACAAATAACTTCGGTAAATGAGGACCTGACTATGGAAAATAGGCGTGAAGACATATGTAGAAGATATACTATTATTTAAAACTATATGAGTTCTTAAACTTTGTCTCAAGCCGGTATGGGACTTGGTTTTTTTGACAGTGCTGTCACATCGCAGTCAAAATAACCAGCAAGTTTGCTGACGTGTTGCTAGTTGATTTGACGTGGTCAATTTACTGTAAATAATAGCTCGTAATCAAGCCCCTATTGTGTTTTTGCAGAAGGCTATATTTGTTTGCAACAATTCCAATTTACATTAATTCCAATAAACCCTTTTTGTGAGCTAAGAATGTTATTGAAAAATCATCTTTATTCCTGTGGTGATACGGTTCATGTTTTGATTCAATGGCTAATTGTATGATGATACTAATGAACCTAATCAAAACTCCATAGGGTTTATTTTTCTATAACACAAAATTGGCAATTTTTTTTGTACAAAATGGTATTCAATTACAGAGCTGTGATGTCGTAAAAGTAATGTATCAAACAAACTATTCTCGGTATATAAAAATTATAAAGAATTAAACACGGTTGAGGTATGCACGGCTTATGCACTACGTTTAATAATGTTGCTTAGGCGTCGTCCGAATTGGCGTTGATCGCACGATCGAACGATTACGATCGTCGCACGACGAGATTAAACACACACATTTATTTAGTATCCTAATTGAACCTCACAAGTCATCGAACGACCACAGAAAATGCTTAATAACTACACATGGGTAACTCAATCAAAATGCATGAGCTGCGGTTCAGCTCACGGCACACAAACCGGTTCACAGATCTGCTCAAGTATTGCAGACCGATCACTGTGTCTCTACGCCGCTACCGCGCCCCAGTTCGACACCGACTCAATATGACAGATCACAGACTGTAAAATAATAAAGTGAGCCGTGAGCTGTTTAGTTTGCTCTTGAGCCGCAGCTCCACAGTTCAAGTAGATCTGATCTGTTAAACGGATTCAGGGCCGAGTTACACATGCTTATGAATAACGATCGTACAATGGGTTTGATCGTGCTATCGTGCTAAGCTAAAATCTCTCGTTTTTTGTGGTCTACGTCTTCTTTTTCAAAGCATTATTGCTCGACTCGTTTACTTGTACGATCGTTAGAGCCAATTAGGCGCCTTAAAGTGTTTAAAATACATTAAATAAGTTTCCAGTGTCTAAAAATAATTAACAAAAATTGAATACATTTCAGAACAAGGATTCTGAGCTAAAATTTTCATAAAACACTAAATAAAATGATCTCAACTCTATATACTGGTAAACGAGTAATGCTCTCATATTTTCAGTCAATTTTGTATTACATTGACGGCGCTACGACTGTTGTGTCACACTGCTCGCGCGCTGAACCATTAATCTATCATGAAGTAGGCTTCAACATTGTATCCAAGAGCACAATTCAGGTGCAGTCCTAGAACTCGACAACTTTATTATAAAGAGGTAACGTTTAAGTTTGGATGTAGGAAATAATCTCCAAAATTATCTAATAATTGATTAAGAAAAATCATTGATAGAAAGCAACACTATTCTCGAGTGATACAGGCTTTATCTCCAGTAAATAAGATCTCTTAGGGATGCGAGTAAAACCGCGAAACGGAAGCTAGTCTGGAAATAATGGTGAAAAGTAACAAATATCTTTTGATAAAAGGGTGAAAAAAGGGTTTCTTTTTCTAAATTTGAAAAGGGTAAGGGAGATAGGTCACATCACATCCAAGTCAAGTCAACAAGCCGTATAATCCATGTTAATTTGACAGAACTAAACTGTTAAAGCTTTCTCTTTTCATCTTATTAAATTAGAAAGAGAAGTATATAGATTAAGTTGAGTGTTGAACTACAGAATCGCTTTAAACTTATAATAATATAATAGAAACTGTGTATCAAACAATCCAGTCGTTTCTTATAATGGAAATAGTGATTTAAGAATGATATTTTTTATACTATTTTTGCTTCTATAGCCATTTTGCAGCTATTGTCATCGATTTATAAAAACTATAAATGCGTTATACGCGCTCAGAAATGGCAACATAAAATGTTGGTAATTGGCCTTAATCTATTTTGTTGCGCTCAATCTTAACGTAACTTAAAGATGTATACCGATCTCTCTGTAACTACAGGTACAACGTAAGGTAACATTTATTTTCATTCCCTTTCTTCGCGCGTGTAACTTTTTTTGCAGTGTTTCTGAGAGCCATGAAGTTCATGAATGACCGTGATGTTGATGAATGACGTGTCTATATTATAATGCGTCATTATTGATTGTCACAGCAAACATAGTTTTAAGAACAAAATGCAACTGTCTTTTGTTAAAAACTATTTTATGTTGATCGTTAGTAAGCATCACTTGATCGGCTGGACCGATTTGGCATTCATTTCTTTCAATGTTTTTAATAGTCTGAATGAGGTTTTTACGAAAAGATAAATAGGAAAACTTACAACTTAAGTTGCCGTAATCTAATAAGCAGGGGCGTAGCTACCGTCGTATCTACCGTATCAATGTTACGGGGCCCCCGGGCTACAGGGGCCCCGAACGTAAGAAAAAAATGTTAAACATTATCCATTATCCTTTAATTCTTTCATTAGGGCCCCCCAACAAAATTTAATACAGGGCCCGTCTAAGGCAACGCCACTGCTAATAAGCCTCTAATAATCATTTTGACAGTTAAGTGTTATTGAAAAATCAACTCTATGGTGTTATGATTAGGTTCATCAGCATCATCATACAATTCATCATTGGATCAATAGATGACCCTTATTTTAAAAAGCAATAGAGATGATTTTTCAATGACATACTGAACGGTCAGAACGGACCTTTTAGATTTGATAACTTTAATAATATAATAAACTATAATAGAAAAAATCATAATAATTATGTTCCTATACCAATGTATATCATTACAGGATATGATCATTTAGAATGAAACGAATGCATTTAATTTACTGAGTTATGTTTGAATAATTAAATATACAATCAGGGGCTTTTCCATTGGGCAAGTGCCCAGGGCCCCGCGATACATGGGGCCCTCTAGTTCAGAAGGAATGGAAGCCGTTGGAAGACTAGAGGTTTTAGAGAACGCATGTGAAGGATCGGATCGGTGTGTCGCGCTCTTAGTATAGTCTGAGGGGCCCCATTGTCGTAGTGCCCAGGGCCTCAGATAGTTTAAAGACATGTACATTATTAATTTAATAAAATATCTATTCGAAACATAATAATAGCAGCTGATTTTGAGTTTTATTATGTTCAATGTATTATTTGTAATTTTATTTTTATATGCACTAGAATATCCGATGGGCCAAAGTGTACCACATTTTATACAATCGAGTAAATATTATCAAGCCAGTTGAACGAAGCTATTTTCCAATTAATTTTTAAGAATTTTATGGACATTTTATTTGTTCATGACGACTATCACAATGCATTTACGGATTTAATTTTTTATAAATATCGTATTATTGCGTGTTTTTTTTACTAAAGGTTATGATTGTAATCATTTTTCTAAAATATAATTTACGTGTTACTAATATTATTGAGGAGTGTTAAGTTGTCGCGGAGGGTAACCTCCAGAACTACGGCACTTATTTTAAAAATTGTTTCTAAATATGAAAGGTATTCCGTATGTATATAGGCTATGTTATAATCCCGGGATAAAAAATAGATCCTTTTAGAATACGGGTGAAACCGTGGCTCGAAAAATTAAAATGATCTTGTAATTCTACACCACAACTACAAAATCAGTTTTCTTTACAAACACTGTTCGAAGTATTTTTCTTCTTTTGTTCTTTATAGCGCACCTTATTTGGTTTATTTTTACTTGAAGTGGTGTTTAATTATTATGAAATACAAAATATAATAGATTTGTTGAAATGGATTTAGTAAATGAATCCAAACAAAGTGGTTTGGTTGCTTTATTGAAAATTAATGTTGTACCATGTGTAGTTACAAAATAAACAAGCCCATAAATTAATGTTGTACCATGTGTAGTTACAAAATAAACAAGCCCATAAATTAATGTTGTACCATGTGTAGTTACAAAATAAACAAGCCCATAAATTAATGTTGTACCATGTGTAGTTACAAAATAAACAAGCCCATAAATTAATGTTGTACCATGTGTAGTTACAAAATAAACAAGCCCATAAATTAATGTTGTACCATGTGTAGTTACAAAATAAACAAGCCCATAAATTAATGTTGTACCATGTGTAGTTACAAAATAAACAAGCCCATAAATTAATGTTGTACCATGTGTAGTTACAAAATAAACAAGCCCATAAATTAATGTTGTACCATGTGTAGTTACAAAATAAACAAGCCCATAAATTAATGTTGTACCATGTGTAGTTACAAAATAAACAAGCCCATAAATTAAATTGTAAAGATAGTTACAAAAATGTATCTTTAAAACTAAATTGTAATTTTTCGAGTTGTACATTAAATTTACTTTTCAGAGCATTTTGTAATGAGATAGCAACAAAAATGAAGTATTAGGAATTGTTTTATTTATTATTAAAAAAAATCGTACTGAAAATTGTTTCGACGTACATTTGTATTATTAAATCGATTTATTTATAGTATTGGTATGAGATCTCGTTTACAAAAAAAAATATTATATTCGAGTGCATTTTTTGTAGCCATAATTTTCAATGAAAAATTTTGAAGAATGAGTATAACAATTTATCATTGCTTGTTTAACCATTTGATCGCCATGCTATAACGGCATCTGCATGTCCTGTACGCCAAGCCCGAAAATCGATATAAATACCTGTATCAATAGAACAATAAAGTAATGATTTAATATGTTTATTTTGTATTTTTCTGTGACCTGTTTATTGTCGAGTATAGACGACGATACTCGACGTGCTCGCGCATGTTGGATTGCCGACATTGGCGTTCAAAATGTTAATAATTAGCAATTCATTGTAAGGACTGGCAACTGCATAATGTATATAAGTAAAGATTAGCATTTTTATGTGATATTTATGTTTAAATTATCGAGATGTAATTGACCGTTTTTGCAGTTAAGAATGTTATAGTAAAAACGTCTTTATTACTTTCGAAATAAGGCTCATCTATTTGATGAACCTAATTGTAACACAATATGGTTAACATCTCAATAACAATCTTAGTCGTCAAACGGGCTTTTTGCATCTCGAGACTAGTGTGCAGTTTTTTCAGCAAAATAAAAGTATTTGACACAATTTGCATTTTATTTCTTTTTTTTCTAGCCTTTAAGGTCAAGTTTCAGGATCAGGAAACGACGGTTTCAAGTTTAATCTCACCGTAATAAAAGCCTAATAAAGAATTTTATCATTACCATCAAATATATTAAGTTTGACAAGTGAACGCAAGTAATCAAACGTATGAGCATGCGCTCTGGTGTTAGTAGATGGCGCTGAAATAGTCCTATAATACTAACTTACAACACAATGGATTCTTTAAACTTTTATAATCTTGGTACACAAGCTCTTTTGAAATGTGATATTATGATGGTGGCGCAAGAAGTAGAAGAATGTAACTAAATCAAGTTATTGTAGATAATAGGGCATGAATAAATGAATAAAACGACAGAAATACACATACAAACTTTATTTGCATGAAACAATGCAGTTATACCTTAGCAACACCTCGCGCGAAATAAATAAAACAAAAAAAAACCCGACGTGCGTACACCGCGCTAGCTGTCAATCGATAATTTTATTTATATTATAAAAATACTGTCTTTTCGTAACAAAGGAAGGAATACAATTTTGACCATTCTTGAGCTCTCGCTTATAAAATAATTTAAATATTGGAATATAGTACAAAGATGGTAACAAATTGATATGACACGGCACACAGTACATTTTATATTATTACATATAAGTATAGTTACAGTATAGAGAGCAATAAATCAGTTTTACGTGATTGTGTAAAATGAGAAATATTATTAAGTACCTACACTAGAACTATTTTATAAATTGGTCAAAGCGTGTATGCAAAGATGGCGACCACAACATTATTCTAAATTAGACTAATGATACACCAGAACCATAATTAAATAATCACTTTCTAATAAATTAACCAAAATGGTGGTTCAGTAAAAAAATCGCAAGTAAAAGATTGGATTTCAAATTTCGGCGACACAATTCATCGACAGAAATGTTATTTTAAAGTCGTTTTGAATCCAATTTTCTACTTAAGTACCTAGTTTTGATTGTTTATCAAAAAACCAAAAATACAATCATTTGTAAACCCTAAGTCGCTCCATACCCTACGGGACCCTTATACTAAGGTCCCGCTGTACCGGCTGTCAGGCTGTATCTCATGCACTGTCATATGTAAGCTGTTGAAATTTTCACTAGAGTGTACTACTGTCGTTATAAAAACAACTAATATGAAATTAAAAATAAAAGCGTATTTTTGGACGTTTTGATAAATATAGTACGGTGATACGGATACCCTTCGTGTGAAAGTTCGACTCGCACTTGGTCGCTTTTTTTAATCTTTTTGCGATTTTTATAGATATTAGAGTTTCTAACTATGATCAGGTGTACCAATAAAAGAAGCTAAATATATTATTTAAATATCAGATCAGCTGAATACTGCCCAGTTTGACTAAAATACACAAACATTCGTCAATATCTGTTCACATACATAATATTGGTGCAAACATTCGTTACCAACACACAAAATAGAAGTCGACAAATTCAACAGAAGCCGTGAAGCTTATAGTTAAGTTATTAATAACAATTATCTTTTTATTTTATTTTTTTATATATCACAACACATTAGCGCAAATCAAGCCGTATACAAGATATTGGGCCGCGTGTCACGTACAATTTAGTTTAAGCATTAATACATAAATATGAAGGCTCAACTCACCGTATGTCTAATAGAAATCACAATTTTTAGAACTAAAAAGTAATTATATTTGTAAATATCAGATATACAACGTGTTACAAAATACCCCGCAAAAATATAATTAATTATCAAAGCCAACAGCCCTAGTAAGCTGTCATGTCAGGGAACCAGATTATTTAACAGAAAGGCATACGTACCTATTTTACCTAATCAGTTCATTTTTCGATCGAAAGATCAGTTTTTTTATATTTTTGGGTATGTTATACAGCGTTACTACGGTTCTTAAATATTGTGAATGGACTCGTTATAAGGCTCCATTTAACCTCCTTTCGGCTTTACGGGTAGTTTTGTAACATCTGTATATCGCCTGGTCAAGTGGTTTGATTCCCAGGTCGCGCAAGATAATATTAATGTAGTAGTACCCGAGAGACTGTAACAAATCACATCATGTCATGTTTGGATTTAAGATATCTGCGGTGGCATATGGGTACCATTACTGAGACTTGTAGCTACCTCTTAAGAGATAATGGGCGTTAAAATATGTTATCAGATCTATATGTATTTTTAATGACACGACATACCTAGACTTATTATTATTTTTTGCGATTTTTATGTTGGTCCCATACTTTACTATGTATTTTATATCAAGTCTTGCAAACTGAATAAGAACCACTTTCTCTTATTCTACGCAGTTGACATTGAACAAGTCCCTTCAGTACCATAGACAATGCATATCTATAGTAAACATGACTTGGATCTACATAGTATTGGCTTCAGATGAAAGAACGCCTCAATGGTACATAGACACGCAAAACTTTTTAATATATTAATCGTGAAACGCGGCCCTTTATATTTTAAATATTAATAATTAATTCACCCACAAGCAAGCTCGCTTAGCTAACATAAATAATTGTAAGTCTTTTTAATACTGACTTAATTATAAAAGAAAAAAAATCTTTCCAAAATTAGTCTTGTCCCTCAGTCTTTAGTTTTAGACTGGATGATATAATGCTTCTTATTTCCACAACCTTGGACAACAACCGGTTTCCTGGTAATTTTATAGACTAGCTACCGTACCGTGGTTTCACCCGCGCTTCCGAAGGATTTAATTTATCCTGGGTTTATAACATAACCCATGTCACTTGGGAACAATGAAAGAATTATTGAAGTAGGTGCTGTGGTTCAAGATATTACACTCCACATACACACAAGCTCATAATTTTAGCTAAGAATTATCACCTCTGTTGTTGAGTTGTATAACGCTCCGCTAGGCAGAGACCCAGAGGTCCTGTCGATTCTCGTTGGGAAAGGAAATATTGACGTTTCTTTCCATAGATTACCCCGAGAATGGTAAAGTCCCTGAGCGACGACGACAATATGTCTTGTTTCGACTTTAAAAATATTTCGGTGGAACAGATACATATATCTCATTACCGAGACCTCTGCCTACATCTTCGAGGATAATGACCGTGAAAATATGATGATGAATTAATAATACGAAGTTTCACCCGCGTTCCCGAGGGTTTTAATATGTTCCCGGGATAAAATATTTTTTTCTACAGAATACCTGCATTTTTAGCTGCCGTCAAAAATACCCAATGACTAGTCTTATAATAGTTATGATATAAATTCTAGTTTTAATTGGTTTTAGAATGTAATAGAAAAAATATTATTGTAAATATACAAAACCATTTCAGTTTAGGCCTTCATAAGTGTCCTACTTATGAAGGTCAACTCTACTGAAGATAAAAGTGCTCCAGAAGTCAGCCTTCAATTGAGAAGAACCGGCAAGGTTTTTATTTATATTTTAAACCCGAATATATTTTTTAAACGTAAAACAATTTAAAAAAGAAAATAGAATAACAAGAATATAAATAAACAATTATAACCTAAACAAGCATAATATGCACTTGTGTAGAGAGCAGCCATTTCCAGCTACCTTGTAATATTAAGTCTTTCAAAACTTTCTTAATATGAGTATCAAAATCATCTTGGTAAATAATAAATATCCCAAGGCATTCTTCACACATGGTTACCTGATCCCAAGTTAAGCAGAGTGTACTGCTTGTAGTATGGCTACCAGGTAACTGATATACTACATATACAAATTTTTAAATATATACTTATATAGATATTTACCCAGACACAGAACAAACAGACATGTTCAGGCACACAAATGTTTGTCCTGGGTGGGAATCGAACCCGCGACCTTCGGTTTGGCAGTCAGTCTCTAACCACCAAACCAACTGGCCCGTCAAACATTGGTTATAACATCCAACACAACTACCAAGAAATTACTTGTTAACTTTAGCTAGTCTAAAATATAGAACAACTAACTTCTCCCATTGTCTTGTATTAACATTATAAATATCCAAAACTGATTCAAACATTCCTAATCGTTATATCTATAAACATACACCTACTAATATTATAAATGCGGAACTTTGAGAGGATGGATGTTCGTCACTCTTTTACGCAAAAACTACCGAACGGATTCAGATAAAACTTGGCACAAAGATAAAGCATGCCGTGGAATAACATACTGTCGAGTTTTATACAATACAATACAAATAGGCTTTATTGTTCACACCACATACAAAGAAAATTAAATAAAAAGTATTTTACAAATATTATAAGTGCAAACAATTTATTTCATTTATCCGGGGACAATATAATATCCCGCGGGAACGTGGGTGAAACCGCGGAGACAACTAGTATTTTAGTTAAAATATCGTTTCTTCCATTTATCTGCATCGTCATACAATCAACCATTAGATCACTTGACGATCCTTATGTCTTAAGCAATAATTTTTTTTCCATGACATTCTAAAACACCAAAGCTCTACTCTTATGGAAATTATGGAACAGTCTTACATCGAACCAAAGGATATTTAGTTCCAAAAGTCTTATTGATTTTTTACCAAGAAACCGGTTGCGGCTGTACACCTAACTTACACTATTTGGCAGTGACCTAGCATCCACTCGAAAACCTTTTCTATCTATACCTTCCTAAAATCTCTTAAATTTTTCCTATGATGGCAAAAAGCCATATCAAGCAACTTCATTCTAACATTTGCCTAGAATATTATAATTAGTTTAGGCCGCAATTATAGGCCACTTTTTGGACTCAAAGATATAATGCAGACTCATATTGGAAGAGTCAAACAGAACTTTCAAATGGGCTATTGTATTTCGAACCCGATTTCATTTGTTTGCGTGTTATTTCTCACAGTAACATATTTTGCTCTTTGCCAAATTTATGATTAAATTCCATATATACCTTGAATGGTACGTGTTGTATGAACAATATTGTTCTAGTCAAATGACTTACTCATGCACTATGACGTCACTACAATTGTAAGCACATGGCATTGTAAGAGGTAGTCTTATTGAAAATTATCATAAACTCGTCCGTACATCGATAGTTTCGATAAAGTCATAGTTTGGTTAAATAATGGATAGTATATTTTAGTCTATAGTTGATAACAACAATAAATGACAAGTGAAGAATTATCGTTTCTTTTCGATGTTTAATTTGATAATAGAGTTACTTTTATTCCGTGCACTTAAATATATGTATTTATATTTTAACGATAAAATTCACGAACAAAAACTTTAAAAAAAATTACACCAATTTTTTATCCACAAAGATCGCACATTTTATCGATAAAGCATAAAACTTCTTATCATTAAACATAAATTATAAATATGTTTTCATCGTCATAAATGACAGGTCAGCAGTTATCGACAAAAAATATTTAAATTGTAGACGGAATCCTTGACTATGATTTTATATCGACAATATGAAAATACAAAACATCGATAAAAAATCTCACATCGAACTTACCTACACTAGCGACTTGTTTTCAGGCCATCTTGGTTCGCGGGGACATAACAATGTAGTGATGTTCCAGTGGCGGCGGGACGACGGGAGACATCGGCATGTACTCACTCTCATTCTGATCTTTTAATCGAATCTTATTAATGTGATCGCGACCTATAATCAACTCGACAATTTCCTGGGGCAAAGACAATGCGGCAATCGCATCATCGTTAAATTCTATCGATAAATCAGCGTCGAATTCATCGATATACTCATCATTATTTTCAAGACACTCCACTGACTTGGAACAGCGATTAGAAGTGACATGTACGGTGTCGTCGAGGAATTCGCAGCTTTTAGTTTCGCCCTTGGATAGGTTGCTACTGGAGATCTTAAGGTTTCTCATCTTGCTTCTCACTTTGAAACTCTTGAATATATCGCGGGTCGGCGTGAAGTCGAACTTTTTCTTTTTTGTTTCAACGTCCTTGTTCTCCTTGGAGGTTTCGGATTTTGGTGAAGCGATGCGGGAGTCGCTTTTGAGTCTTTTTCTGTGAATTCATGAGATACAACTGAGAACATATTATTGGTCAATAGTAATGGACCCAATCGTCTTGAATTGGTGAGCCCTACTTAAGGATGATAGTGAATCCTAGAAATAGTGGTTTTAAGGGCCCTTAAGCGGAACTAGCGTTATAAAAAACCGGTATGGTAACATACCTGAACACACTGAAGGGTTGTCTCTTATCGAGCTTGGGCAGCGTGTTGGTCTTGCAGAAGTTGTGCGTGTTGTTGTTGGTGTTGCAACAGCGGGGCAGCGAGCCGAGGGACGAGTGGCGTGTCACGCCGGCTTCTGTAGACACTCGGCAGTTCCACGACGAACCGAGTTTTGTTGCGCTGTAAACAATCACAAATGAGAATGAAATATTATAAAAATAGAACCTTTAAACTGTTTCGATTTTTAAGCTGGCTAGTATGGCCCCATGGCCCCTTTGGGGGATTATTTAATAATATCTAAGGGACAGCGATTCAAAGCCTAAAACTGCTATCTGTTTGTATGTAATGTTGCTGATCAAATGTTGACAAATCAGAGATGATCATGCTGTTTGAATCAGACTAGTGCGCGTTAGATTAATTAAATATTTTTATAAATAGGCCGACAACAGGTAAATGGTCCACCGGATGGTAAGTGGCCCCTTGTGGATATTTGTAACATCAGAGGCATTACCAATGCGTTATCGACCCTGAGATTTTATTTTTTTTATTTTTGACTGTATTGCGATTTGAAGGTGTAATGTAAAGTCTTTTGTGACTGCTATTTCACTGGCTTCCTTACTTTTCTAGCTGAAAAATAGTGATGCATTACTGCTTGGCAGTGGAAATAAGGTAGTACTGCTACGTATGCAATCGGCACAAACAACAAAAATTTGATTCATACAAACATTAGGTCTAAAAAAGAGACTTTGTATTACTCTAAATAATTATTTGCTTTGTAGTGTGAGAGGTGGTTGATTTGGGCTATGTGAGAGGGAAGTCGTAAGGGGGTTAGTTCCAGGTTAGGGGGTGTAAGGGGGGTTGGTCGTACCCGAAGGGCAGGCGCGGCGGCAGCGGCGGCGGCGGCGGCGCCCCGGCCGCGCGGCGCATGCTCGCGTAGCGGCACTCCGCCACGCACTCGTACGTGGGCTCCTCGCCGCCACTCTGCAACGTCAAGCTCATGTTACTTTACATTCCTCTTCAAAACCTTCTATCCTTTTTCGAGCTACTAAAATTTTAATAAGTTTATAGTTGCGTAACAAAATTGCACACAATAGAAACTGAGTAACAAATTAACAATATCGTAATTTCGTTTAATGGAATAATTATTTAGGAATAAAAAAGAATGCAAGTTAAGAATATTATTTTTCGCTGTATATTGGGCATGTATTGAAATGAACGCATAATTAAGTTTATTTCATACAATCCACGGGTACAGGACTCTTATATCTTCTACAATTTAAAAAAGCAATCTTACATACCTTAATAACACCATCAGGTATATCTTGGCTCATCTTACAATACAGGGAGTCAGCGCTGGTCTCGCCTTCGGGTAAGTCCGGGATCTCTTCGTAGATCCCCGACGCGATTGATATGAGGGATCGCCGGTCGCACATACTGTGGGGTAGGTACTGTATTAGACATATTGATGTATACATGTTCCCGAGAGAAGTAATGTATTCCCGGGGAAAACTTTGGCTATATCACTCGAAAATAATGTAGTATTTTAATCATTTATTTTATTTATTTATTTATTGATCAGGGTTGCCAACAGATGTTACACATATTTCAAACAAAAAGATTAGACTTGGTGCCCATCCACTTAGAGGCAAACACAACATACACAAATAACTAATTATTACCTATCTATTAACAATTACAAATGAAATAAAAATTTATTAAATTACAAATAAAATTTAATCAACAGTAGAACAAAGGTAAAATAAGACTAGAAAAATAACAAGATAAAAATCTAATTAAACAAAATTAATTATAAAACTAAATTCAAAACAAAATCATATTTAAGGGCAGAGTAACAATAAAAAATTAAAGAATTAAAAAATAGCTTACTTATTTTAAAATTTAAACAAAAGATCATATGAGTAGTTTCAGATTACCTCCAAACATTATATTTTTATATTATAATATTAGTAGATTTCGCTCGAATAATCCTTTTCTTTCGATAAATAAATTATTAAAGAATATAAATGCATTCAGACATTCTTCACACACGGTTAGCTAATCCCCAATTCAGAAGAGTGTACACTGTACTATTGCAACCAGATAATTGACATACGACCTAAACAATTTATTGAACTACATACGTGTTACTGATCGTAACAATATAAAATGAAAGAAGGCGCTGGATTGAAGCCACAGTTTATATTTTTAATTAATTTACAAGACCAATAAGAAAACCAGCGAACTTCTCTAGTGTAACTAACTGTCAGTACTTTTTGAATTTAGAATACAAAATAAAATCAAAAAGGTGATGTAAATGAGTTGGGTTCGTAACAATACTTATATATAGTTATTTACAACCAGACACAAAACAAACAACCTTATGCACGCAAATGTTTCTCCTGGGTGGGAATAGAACTGAAGTACTACAAACCTGTCATCAAACGATGCGACGGATTGTGTAGCGGGTGGGGTCGGTAGTATAAGGGCGGGCAGCAAGGGGGGTAGTAGAGCCGGCAGTAGCGGGGCGAGGTGACCGGCGCCCGCGCAGCGCGACAGCTGGCCGCCACGCTTGCACTCCTGTAAGACAAACATTATATTATTCAATGATATATCTGTACCAGGAGTGAATACGTTGATAAGTCGAAAATGCACACCATTCAGAGCAGATATTTTTAGCTTTACGTTTTTACTGTAAATTGGTCGAATTTTCAGACAACAAAAGAATATTTTAGACTTTACTGTATTTATCATAAAAAATAAACAATCCTAATGCCTATTCTTATAACCATAGATACAAATCAGTCACATACAAGAAATTTAGAATGAGAAGGTTTTGTGTCTATAACAGAAAAAAAAATATTTTTTAACATGCAATTTCATATACTATGTTTTCAGTCGAATCACAACCTTGGGACAACCACAAAAGATCCCTTTAAAATTATAAATACTCAAAAATGTGACTTACCTTCGACATCACAAGGTCTATATCATCTAATGACACTTCAGAGGGACCACTATACCACCTGCGACGGCCTTCACCTGTAAGCAGACAGTATGTTAAACCCATTTTTTATACTATACACATTTAACCACAATCTCAGTACATATAATGTACAATAATAAACAAAAGACGCGTTGAAACCGAGCAATACTAATTTAAAACTCGTTAGGAAGTTACATCACCATTATGAGAAATCCCAAACTATTTTATGATTAGTAAATGACGTCATAGATGAATAACGTAACCGTGCATAGATTATATAGGCAAACGGGGCAGTTGGCTTGGTGGTTAGACCCTGAACGCTACGCCACAGGTCGTGGGTTCGATTCCCATGACAAAATTTGTGTGCATAGAAGACATGTTTGTTCTGTGTCTGGGTGAAAATATTATTTTATAATTCTTCTGTCCGTTAGTATGATAGTGAACTCTCTAAACGGCTGGATAGATTTTTATGAATTTTTTTGTGTGTTCCAGTGGATTCGAGAATAGTTTAGATTTACAATTGGACCCGATAGGTGGCGCTGGGATCGATATCCTGCATTTTTGTATGAACTTATTTCGACAGGACAACGACTATCGGACGGCTAGTATATAAATAAGTATACATATATTTAGGACAATATATATTTAGTATATCTATCAGTTATCTTGGTTCCATAATACAAGCTCTGCTTAGTTTGGGATCACATGACAAATATGAGATATCTGGCTGTTAATCTATATCAATAAATATAAATTATTTTATTCAATACTAATTTGTATGTTGAACCTTATCGTAACATCATAGACTTCATTTTTCAATAACACTTGGCTGTAATAACAGACATGGACAACATTAAAAGGTATTTACCTAAATCCGTATCGTTGTACTTAGGTGAGCGTAAGTCCCCCTCGCTTCTGCTCAACTTCTTCGAGCTCCGGACGGTGGCGGTGTCTTTCAGGACTTCGCGCAGTGCCCCCACCAGTTCGCACGCCAGCGGTGATGTCAACTTAAACTCGCCGCCTCCGTGGGGGAAGACACTGGACATACAAGTTATAGTTGATATTTGTAATGCATGGCAATGAATTCCTCACTATTTATTTGTGACATTGAAAAAAAGCGGTTCTTGAGATAAAGCTGACAGACAAATCAGCAGGGGCTTATAGTAATAGGGTCACCTTGGCACTTTTTTGTGTACGGATCCCTAAAAACACATTTGAAGACGCTTTATAAAAGTCTACAAATAATATTATTTGTTACTGTTCCTTCTTTAGCCTTTTGAACGCCAATGTTGGCTTCACTCGACATGTACAAGCGTGCCCTGTGCGCCATTGTCTCGTCTATACTCGACAATAAACAGGGGACACAAAAATACTAAATAAATATATTAATCCTTTCCTTTTATATATTTTATTGATACAGGTATTTATATCGATTTTCGGGCTTGGCGTACAGGACACGAAGATGCCGTTATGGCATGGCATTCAAAAGGTTAAAAACAAAAATAATATTAATTGATTTTATAATTTAGACGGTACGTATTTAAAGAGAGCATTATGATAAAGCTTTTCTTTTATAAATTTTATCATAACAATCAAATATCTTCAGTTTTCCATATGAACGCATACGTTTTGTTCTGTGTATTAGTTTTATTAACAAATTTTGATGCCATTATCGTTTGTTATTTTAGCTATTAGTTTAGTTATGTGGTAAATGAATGAATATTAGGGGTCAGTCGCCTTTCCAGAACCAGGTGAATCATTAATTTGGGCAACAAACGAAACAAATATAGTAAAGTGGTTACACAAAATATTGACGATTTGATTATGGTATTAATCATAGACAATATAATCTGATTATGATAAGCCAATATGCTGATACACACAATGGTTCGTCCTCAGTACCGATATCGACAGCGGTCTAACATTTAAGTAACACTACCCAAAAAGCATTGTACGATTTGAGTGATAAAGAGGTATATACTGTATTGCTATTTGATAAACAAGGATAACATTATTTTTTAGCACATGGGCCGACAAACAGACAGACGGTCCACCTGATGGTAAGTGGTCACCGCCTCCTATGGACATTTGCAACACCATGCGAAGTCGAGTCTGAGACGTAAAGTTGTATAATTTCTTTAAATATGTAAAAAAGTCTCATGTGCTTGTATTTTCACCGACACCCTTACGTCACTAACCGAAACACAGTAATACAAGCGCACTACTGCTTCACGGCGGAAATGGGTAAGGTGGTAGTACTTTCCCGGACGAACTATGCTCTAAGAACTCTACTACTAAGAAAATCCTGGCCTCTAGAATAAAGATAGACTAGAAATTTGACTCACAGTTTAATTTCGGCTAGTTAGCACTAACCGTGTTAATTTTGTAGCATTCTATCAGTGAAAGTTTTTTTTAAAAGTCAAGAGTAATTTCGTGGATCGCCTCCTACATTAAAACTAACAAACTTTACCTATTAATAATATTACCGCGGTTTCCCACGCGTTACCGAGGGATGTAAGCGTATATATAAATAAACTCTTGAATCACTCTATCTATTGATAAAAACCGCATAAAAATCGGATGCGTAGTTTCAATGATCTAAGCGTATAATCGGCGGAAGCGACTTTGTTTTATACTATGTAAGGTCGTTTTTTGAATAGCACTTTATTTTAACGAGCGAGTTCCGGAAACCTATACCCAATATGTTCATTCCTATCCCTACTAATATTATAAATGTGAATGTTAGTTGGTCTGTTACGTTTTCACGCGAAAACGCCTTAACCGATCATCATGAGACTTTGTACACAAATTCTTGGAGGTATTAGAAGTAACATAGAATACTTTTTGTGCCGGGAAAATGTTACATCACTTGGGAATGCGGGTGAAACCTATAGGGATAGCCTTATTAAATGATCAAACAAACGTAACGTAATTAGGTTACGTTACGTTTTCACAGAAATGCAATTATCAAAATACCAGCACACTGAGTGTGACTTCGCTAATGAACAAACACATTCTTAGTAAACAAATGTTATAGACACAAAACTAGATTTACCTTGTTGTTGTTTCCAATAATTTAATTAATTGTTTTCCAATACAATAGAAAATGGTAAGGATTTTAGATAAATCGTTAAATAGTACAAAGCGAAGTCACTGTGTCTGTTTGTCCGCTTATATTTTTAACTACGGAATATATTTTAATGCGGTGTCACTATAAATATCCCAGGACATTCTTCACACATGGTTACCCGATCCCAAATTAAGAGTTTACTGCTTGTACTATGGCTACCAGGTAACTAATATACTACAACTACATTTTTTTAATATATACTTTTATAGATATTTACATCCAGAACATATATTCAGATATGTTCATGCACACAAATGTTTTTCTTGGGTGGGAATCGAACCCACGTCCAGCGGGTTACCAGTGAGGGTATCTAACCACTAAACCAACTGGCCCGTCGAAAGCTATAATTATGATAATTTCTTCGCAAAGGTTTATGTATAATAAATACATTTAAATTATCCCAGCAAATCCTACCTAAAAAAACATTGTTTAATCTGTGCGGGTTCTACATTCTAGGGAAGTTTTACATTGAAACGTCAAGTTTAATGCAGGATTCGAACCCGCGACCTTTGACATCGCCTTCAATGTTACAAAGCTATTAATTACCTAATCAGACAACTAAAGTTGCATAATTTTCTGGTTTTTATACATGTTTTTTTATACAATGAAAATAATTAAATTTACTATAAGAAAGATTTAGTGAAAATATGAAACCGCGGGGGACAGCTAGTAAAAACAAAAAAATATTAATAACTATGTTAATCTACAAGCTGTTACAAAACTACCCGTAAACCCTACTACCCGCCGAGAGGAGGTTAAATAGGACCTTATAACGATCCATTCACAATATTTAAAAACCGTAGTAACCCTGTATAACATAAAAAACTGATTTTTATGAATTTTAAATAGAAAAACTATTAAAGTAGACAATTATTAGGTAAAATAGGTACGTAGGCCTTTCTGTTAAATAATCTGGATCCCTGACATGACAGCTTACTAGGGTTGTTGGCTTTGATAATTAATTATATTTTTACGAGGTATTTTGTAACACGTTGTATACGAGTATGTTATTCCAGACATGCTTTATCTATGTGGTAAGTTTCATGGATATCCGTTCGGTAAATTTAGCATGAAAGAGTGAAACATCTATACGTCCAATTTCACACACTTTCCCATTTATAAGTATTAGTAACATCAGTATGATATTATTAAAACAAATAAGTCTTAATACTCTATTTTAGTTACAGTAGTCTATTAATTCTATTAATATTATAAATGCGAAATTTTGTATGTATGGATGTTTGTTACACCATCACGCAAAAACTATCTGGGGCTAAAAAAAAAACTGGGCAGATATATGGAAAATGCCCTGGAATAACACATAGGTTACTGTGCCGGGAAAATGTTACATCCCTCGGGTGAAACCGCGGGGGACAGGTAGTAATTACAATATACGAGCTTCACTGCTGAGTAGGCGGTACCGTCATTAGAGTCCAACTATTCATTAGTGCAAAAGGCCTAATTGAACAAAAATATTTTCATTTTATTTCACGACAAAGAACACCAGCGAGTTTTAGTTATTATAGAAAGTTTCGTGAACTTAGCGCCCAACCTTAAAAAAACTTTAATCTCTTTTTTCTTATAAATATTCGTATGTAGAAAATATTTGCTCGAAAGTAAACAAAAAATTTTTGTACTTTAAAAAAAACATCTACCGGTTTTGTCGGTACTTTTCCACAAGTTTAACATTTGATTCTTGAACAGAATCGTTTGTAGTAATTTTTTTTTATTTCAGCTCTAAAAAAATAGATTAAAGTAACATATGAAACGTCAGTTATCCATTTAGCTAGAACACAGCATTTTGTAAGCATTGCCGGATGGAAGTTATTACATTTTACCAAATAGGGGTTTTATGTTACGAACGTATCAACTTTCGAAATATCAATCAATAATTAATTACACATACATCACAAACTCAAATACAGTGTAAACTCTTTATAACGTTATCCTTTATAACGATAAACTCCCTATAACGTTGAAGTGAGCCCAAGTTGGTTGGTTTGTTCACTTTGTTTTGTTTTTTTTTGTTCACTCCATATAACGATAACTCTCTATAACGACAAAAAATGCTCAGTCCCTTGAGTTTCGTTATAAAGAGTTTACACTGTAGTTTAAACACTATTTTTGTATGTATGTATGTGCGCTTACTACTTAAAAACTACACAATAGATTTAAATGTTGATTTTATCATCGTTTAGAATGTTTCTTTCGGAACGTTTGTTCATTTACGAGTATAGTATGTCAGTCAGTCGAAGCCGGGGCGTACTGCTAGTGTTAAAGTAAACTGTTGATGATGACGTCACCTAAAAGTTCGTTACAATGTCAAATAAAGAATAAAACAAACAAACCTATCGACACTAAGAACGCACGTCCTACTCTTATCTGCCCCGTCATTGGTCAGTAGGACATCACTGATGTGTTTCCATTGGAGGAAGGTTGAGTGTTTGTGCGAACGTGATAGCAAGAGGCCGTTCGATGATATGGTGGCGAGGCCGTCCGCACCGCTGAGGCCGCACTTGCGGGCCAACTCTGTAGTGACGACGCTCACAGAGTAACAGTCTTTGAGTAACGCCTCGGTGCCTGGAAAGATGATTATGATGATGATCATGAGCAAGCGGGTGAGGGTATCCTTGTAAAAGTCCTATTTAGTCTATAATTTTATAAATTATTAAAACAAATAATTTTTGACTTTATTAAATACAAACAGAAGTACAAATCTTTTCTCTAAATAATATTAGTGTAGATAGACTAAGAGATTCTTCATACGGTTATCTGATCACAAATTAAGCACAGCTTGTACTGTGGCAAACAGGAAACTGATGTACGATATAGACTACTTTTCTATTTTAATACATATATATTTACATCCAGACTCAAACAATCAAACATGTTTATGCACATAAGTCTTTCTTACACATCCTTATTCGAAATCGAACCCACCAACGGCGGCGTGATAATCAGGGTTACTATTAAAGGCCAATAGTTAATAGGTCATAGATATAGTACCATGATCATGCTGTCTTTAACGGCTTGTTTTCTCTCTCTTTTACACATTAACTTCTTTCTTACTTATATCTTCTCTCATACAATATATCAACTCTTACTTCAGTGTTATTCTACTTTCATAAGCATATTTAACACTTCAATCAAGCCCTCCATTTAACATGTCCATAAAAGTAATTAAAAACTGCTAAATTTATTCGTTTTTGTAAAAAAAATTGTCTTCTGCAGGGTAGTAGGTGGTACTGCAAGAGCCTAGATGGCAACTTCATCTAAAATGCAGCTGCCAGAACAAATTGTAGACCAAACTGGAGGCTGGTGGCCAGGGTCATACTACAAAGTACCCTAGTTCTATGCTTTCCTCACAATTATGTCTTTTACTAAAAGTTCAGGGTTTGTTGTAGGATTCGAACCCACAACCTTAACCTGCATTGAACACTGCTAAGACTAAACTTACATTGCCATGTAAAAATACAGATACATAAATATTTTATTGTTTACCATTTGGAATTGGAATCAAAATTACCCAAAGATACCCATAGGAATCAAATTTACACAAAGATACCCCTCAAAACATTTAACATTCAGCCAAATGAATTGTTTAGTTATAATATGAATGAAATGCTTTTCTTTTTAGGAATGAAATACAGTTAACAAACTTCAAGAAAGTTCACATTTCAAATTAGAAATCACAATTACAGACTCTTCTATTTAGACGAAATTCGAATACTTTCACAACAGTTATGATGTGGCAGTTGGCCACTGCACACAAAATGCAGCCTTATAGGTCTAGCTTGAAGTTTCTTTACTGTACACACCAAATAAGCAACATTTGATATACTCCCTGAACAAAATCATTAAACAAAAACAAAGTTATGGCGAACCATTTAAATGCATCAAACTTCATTTAGACCTAAAAGACATATACACTCAAAAAGATTTCCCTTCCTTTGGCTGTCAGGTAATGAAAATAAACAATAGTCATTTGTATTGCTTGTGTTGCATTAAAATTTCAAATTGAATAAATTTGCATTGAATGTATGGACGTCATTGGTGCATGATGCTAATTTTGACCATGGAGTACTCATGGAGCTAGTTAAGGCAATGTGCATGACTTTAACATACATTTATTTGCGTTGAAAATAAATTGTGATTTAACTTTTTCTACAGGTTTGTTGTCAGTTACTACAATCCATTTAAAATACATTTATTTGCTTTGAAAATAAATTGTGATTTTACTTATTCTACAGGTTTGTTGTCAGTTACTACAACCATTTAAAATACATTTATTTGTTTTGAAAATAAATTTTGATTTAACTTTTTCTACAGGTTTGTTGTCAGTTACTACAACCCATTTAAAATACATTTCTTTGCTTTGAAAAAAAAATTTGATTTAACTGTTTCTCCAGGTACATTTATATTTGAAAATAAATTTTGATTTAACTTTTTCTATTGGTTTGTTCTCTACTACAATCCATTTAAGTTGTATTTTATTACAATTTTGATTCCTTCACAAAATCCAATTGGTAGTCTACATAATACAAAATCTTTGCAGGTGGTTGTCATGGTCACCAACATTAGTAGTTAGTAGATATTTATTCAAATTAATTAAAATGCTATTATTCTATTATCAACATTCATACCCTGTCTGTGTATAGTAGAAGGAATTATGGGAATCCATAGACTAAGATATAAAATACTTCAAGACCTATTACAAAATAGCCAATATATTCCGACTAGGAAATATAATTTTTGTATCCCATTTTCAGTCAATAATCAGTTGCCATTTGGGTACTGAACCTAGATTAGGTTGAGAACTATATTAAGATGAATTAAGGGTTTTAAAAGCTTTTATCTGGTTAACTTCTTATTAAAATATGAAAACCAATTTGATTATAAGAGTAAGTAGCATTTCAGCTTTGGATTGATTGGAATCTTGGAAGGAAAATATTATAACTTTTTTTTTCTAAATAAAGCTTATAAATAACTCTGTTTAATAATAACACATTATTTCCACAATTTCTAAAACTGTAAAATGAAAACATCTGATGATGTGACTCATAAATTGACCCCAAACAAGAAGTATAACAAAATTGCTGACTAATGTTTCTGTTTTGGACTTTGAATATTATTTTGTCAACATTAATGAAGGTAGGTACATACCTAAGAACCTTGTGCCGTTTAGCAAAGCCCTGATTTTCTCCATCCAAATCTGTGCATCTTGCAGCGTGGGCGCCGCGAGTAGTACACGAGGTTTCCGCGGCTCGGCGGCTGAGAAGACTGCGAAGGCATATGGACGCGTACGAGACTTCGCCCTACGCACCAAGCACCCAGACGGTAAGTCCACTGAGCCCGCCGCAGCACCCACCTCGCTACAGTAAACAGCCAGGGACCCACCGGAACATGTAGGGCTCGGTCGCAAAATACACCACTGTCTCTTCCACGACTGCAGAAAGGATAATAAAGAAAATAACGATGGTCTCACTCAAACTTTTTACTGCCAAAAGTATTTCCAGTGATACATACCTTGAAGGGATTCAAGCCGAGATTTGATTTAAACGGATATTTCACCTCCAGGTATCCGGACATTTTCTAAACTATTTTACAGTCTTCACTAATTTAATAACATATTTTATAAATTACGAATATAAATATTGTAAACACAAGATGCACATGTTCGATCAATCAAACAATAATTGTTTACAAAATTTCATAGACAAGCAAGACATTTCTAAATAGATAGTGATTGTCATGTCAACCGACGAATGTTCGTTCGTTCGTTCGTTATGTTCAAAAATCGATAAAAACCAAACCGGTTATTCCTGAATGACACTATTTGGCGGGAACGTGCAAAGTGACGTTATCTGTTTTTTGTTGTTTCAATAGTAACCTTTCTGTGATGTTTTTCTCAAAGATAAATACCATTAAAGTCAAATAAAGGAATTTTAACAACTAATTTCTAATTGATTATAATGACTTACATTGTGATTTTAACATAATATATTACTCGACACTGGCAAGAAAAAGTCCTTGAAAAGAAATTGATGCTATCAGGCGGTAATGATACATCTAGTCACGGAATAGAAGAAAAAACAAGCATCTAGTCATCTATGGTGAAAATTATAATAAGCATATAATATATGCATAATTTGCAGAGAGCGACTGGAAAAACAAATCAATTTAATTTGTTAAAAAAATGTTGAAAACCTCTTTCTTTGTCACTAAGATTTTCATAATACCTTCCAATACAAATTGCTCGACATACTTTCAAACATTAAATGTTGTAAGGTGAGAAAATATTACATCTATTCTTGCGTGAATGAAACCTTGGACATTGATTGCCAATGAGCACCACTACTATTCGGTGTTATGAACTTAAAAAAACTTCTGATGCAGCCTGTTGACAGAGCCTTCTTTTCTATTGGCCACTGTGGGTTAGAGCCCAGGGCCTCCACGAGGCCCCCTCAGTTCCTGGAAAATCACCTAATTAAAACAGATGTTTTGTAAAAAAAGGTGTTTGACAGCTTTAGGTTGCAGAGAACGCATGCGACATATCGTGTCGTCAGATCTGATCAGTATGTCGCACTCAGAGCTATTAAGGGCTCCATTATCCTTAAATGCCTAGGGCCTCCGGCGGCCCTACCCAACGACACAAAATAAAACAAATCAAATGGGTGCTTACTTTGGTTAGAATAGAATTATAGTGTAATCTTCTTCTTGTACACATTTTCAACTAAAACAAGTAAAATTGAGATAAGTATGCAGTCAAGTAATTAAAATGGGACAAAAAAAAAACAAAATAGCTAATTATAGGCAAAAGTGCAATTATTTATTTATTTTACTAGCTGGATATATATCCGTATACATAGATCTTAGTGGTATTCAAAGATTCTCTTAACCCGTAAAATAAAAAAAATACTATATAGTGGATTTACCGGTAGAATTTTATTCAATCTTGCATCAAGACTTCACATGGAAGATCTTCTCCGCAAGATGGAAAGTATTAACCTTTAGTTTGGACTTAAAATCAACCGTAGTGACACAAAGATGATGATTATCGATTCCCCGGAAGACACACAAATTACTAATTACAATGTGGTCCAATCATATCTCTATCATATCGTCTAGCATCCATACATTATTTGGACACGTGTCGTGGAAAGAACTTGTGCACACAGCGACGTATTACTCGACACTGGCTATATTTAAGTCATAGAAAATAATTTGGTTGCCATACTTAAAACCAAGAAGAGCTCTTGGAGAGTACGCCTTGGCATACGAGTTATACTTGTATTAGTCCAATTAATTTAAAATGAATATAGAAGGCTCTTAACAATTAAATAGCACCAATGCAAAATCCAGGGCCATTAGGTGGTGCTGCATTTATACCTCGGCGGTTCATCCGACACGTCTGTTCTTCTAAGCGTGAGCGGACTTCGCTCGTCACAGGATCGAAATATTCCGCTTTGTAGTCGAGTCCAGTCCACAGTCGCTCAGCTACTGCGCTGGTACGAGGCCATGTTCTGTTGAAGATGTATCAAGCTTTTACGCCGCGACTTTTTAATTGGCTGGGCCTAAACCGCCCATCATTATAATCAACACGATCGAGCAACAGATATCCAAATGTTCGCATTTATAATAACTAACTATAATATACTCGTATATAATAGTACAACTGCGCACTCGTCGCAATTCAACCTGAAAAACCCTAAAGAAACATGACCAATCACATTTTTGTATTATTTGGACAGTACATTGGTACACCGTGTTCATTCAATGTGTACCAAAACGAGGGCACAGAATAACCAGATTAGCTTAAGCAAAACCTGTATATCCTTCATACTAACTAGCTTGATCGAGCGTGTAACATATTTATCCATCGACGTGTCTATTATGCAAAAAAACCTGTAAAACGTACCTACTAATCATATTAGTGTTATCAACCATTTCCGCCCACATGCAAGCCTCACCCCCCACTATGTTATGTAACGTAGCATCACTGTATAACATCTCGTATGCAACTTGCCGGGGATCGTATCTGTAGAAATACTCCCAATTGTTGTTGAGGTTGTCCAGGTACCAGGTCGATGAGAACAGGAGACGGTGGCCAGATCTTAATATCTGATAAAAGATACATGAGTGTTTCAAAAAAGTCATACAACTCTCAATTTCTCTCGATAATAACAAAAAAAGGAGGCAGGTAAAGAACCTACTTTTACCATCTCGTGATCCCATCTATATTTCCACACTTGAATGAGCGTCTCATGGGATACACGGACATTATTGTCAAATACTTCCTGAAATAACATTATCTTAATTATCTTTGATTCACTGAAAATATATCCCGATATTTTTTTATTGAATAGCCGAGGGTCTAAAAAAGCAACAAGAGCAATATAGTGAATTTTAGTGCATAAATAAAACACACATAATATGCAATTTAACATCATCAATTAATGCAATTTCAATATACTTTGTCAAAAGATACTAACTTCATACGATTTAATATTACTTAATAGATCCAGTATTGATTTATCTACTGTGAATTTGAATGATACAGTGGAATTTTGACCCTTTTATTATAGAAAGGGGCAGAGAAGTATTGGTAAATGAAACAATGCATATCCAATACGTACTTGCCACACGATAGGGACAGATTTGTTTCCCAGCATTGACATAACTTTATAAATAAACATTTTGTACATTTGGTTTGTAGTCCTGCCGTACTTTCTTGTATATGATTGAATATCTGGATTTGATTCCCTGTAAGGTATTTATATATTTTATGAAACGAAATTTATAGTATTTTAAATAGCATGGGTTGGGTGACACATGAGGTTTTATAAGATTTCTCGACGATAAGATATTTCGACATAATAAGGGAATACTGTAACAGAGCAAGGTCTCCTGAAGCAATTTGTGTAGTAATCAAGTGCTATTTTACAAAATATGGGTGAAAAACCTTCAACAGTTACAACTCATCCTATGTGAAAAAGATTATAGCTGCGCAAAAGGCATTGTTCCATACAGGCATTGGTCATTACATTCCGAAACCAAGTTGGTCAGAACATAAAATCATGAATATCTTAGAGCTTTCATAGCTTAAAGCTTACCAGCATCGAAAATCGACCTCATCGCCACCAACATGAATATATTTGTCCGGAAACCAAGCCTGCACCTCTTTGAACAGTTCCCTGACCAACTTGTATGTGTACTTGCTGATCGGGTTCATGGGACCTAATGATACCTTACCATTCTTGTAGCATTTTGACAGGATTATGTGGAAGGATTTTCCCCATGAACGGGTGTGTCCTGTTTAATAAATTAATAGATGGAGTTGGACAACCAAGATCCGGTAGATGGTATTACACTATCAAGGGTTTCATTAAAACCAGTACGAATAAAGCCATGTGACGTGGAAGATAAAGATTTCAAGCGAGTATGAGGTAGTAATCTCACTTCTTTTTAATCCTCAGATTTTTAATAAAAATAAAAGCACCTGAACTGACCTAAACATACATACATATATAGCCATGAGTAGGGAGGAATGCAATAGCGTATTTCGATTATCTACGTCACTAAAACTAACTCATGGTAGGCCCACTAGTGATGTTACCTGGCATATCAAATTCCGGTATAACACGAATACCGCGGTCTCTCGCGTAGTTGATTATGGTTTTGATATCGTCTTTAGTATAAACCATGCTTGAGTGGTATGCACCTCTTTCACTGTAAATTAAGTAGAACATAAACAAGGACAGATCATGAAAATCTCTTTCCGTCTCGGTATCGAGATACTTTACCTTAAATTGGGGAATACTTCGCTTTGATAAGGGAAACTCTGATCATCAACAATGTGCCAGTGTAGTACGTTCATCTTGTTCATCTCTAAGGCATCCAGGGTCAGCAGAATGTTGGACAACGTTAAGTAATGTCGAGCAGTGTCTATCAACAAGCCCCGGTGCTTGTATTTGGGATAGTCTACTATTTCAGTGGATGTTATTTGAAGAAACTGTGGAAGATATATAATTATTCTAGGATACCTGGAAGAAATAGCTTAAGCGATCAGTGCAAGCATAGCGTCATCGTATCGAGTGCGCCAAAATGCTGGTTTGTACGGAAAATTTAACACCGGGCATACCGGGACGTTGATTGATGTTAAATTTTCCATTGCATTTCTTTTTGACGCACTCGATACGATGACGCTACGCTTGCGATGGATGTTCGTGCTCAGGCCTTAGGTCAAACGGGCTTCTTTTCAAATTTGTGATTACTGTTATTGCTTGTATTTTTGTCACGTGGTGTAAACATTATAGAGTAGGACAGAAAAAATAAAGTAGTTAATTTAATGGGCTGGTAAATACTGAGAGAAAGAAAGTGTTAAAAGTAAGTCGGGCTAGCTATTACGTGGTCAGAAGTGAACTGAGTAAATATGATTGAAACTTAAACAAATAATCTCCTGACAAAATGTTCTCATAAGGACAGTACTCACATTGAATTCTTCAGATATATAAAACAATTGCATCCAAGTTTCCAAGCCACGTAAGATGCCCCAAACTGATGCGCTGGTGAGCTTAGACGTAGCACTAACAGTGAGATTGTCTGAAACATACTCGAAACACGTTGCGACTAGCTGTTCTCTATATTTTAATACATGTTGTTCTATATATAGATACAGTAGCCTTATCTATTAGTAGTATTTCCTTCTCTATCAAATCAGCTATCTCCGTTAAAAAAGTTGAGTAAAGTTTTGATCCTTCATAGGCGAGTAAAACGCGGATGAAAGATAGCCAATAATTCATGCGAAAATATGTCTTTATTCCTTTATAGATAATAGAGGCCTTAGCACGAACATGTATCGCAAGCGTAGCGTCATCGTATCGAGTGCGTCAAAAGCTGGTTTGTATGCAAAATTGCACATCGATACCGTGACGTTGCTTGATGTTCAATTTCCCATTGGTTTTTGGCTCACTCGATACGATTACGATACGTTTACGATAAATGTGCTCAGGGCACGGAATATTTATGACGTTTTGGATAATATGGTAACGACCAGTGGTGTGATAATCTGGTATCGAACCACCAACCATGACAACTCTACAAGCTGTCATGCATCAATCCGGAGACACAATCGGTTCTTGCGCCAAGTACCTACACGTCGAACATATGGCGTGAGACAACGTGTCTCTATTCTCTAAGATAAGTTAACATAACCTCCTCACATATTTTGGTCTATAATCATACTTACAACTTTCATCCATTTCTAAATGTGGATAATCCTCGCACGGTTTCGTCAGGTTCACTTCCAGCATTTCTATAGTCCCTCCATAGTTAGGGTCTTGACATATATGACATTTACTAGATCTATTATTTGATCTGTCTATTGAACGAAACACATTCTCATGAAACTCATCTAATCTTGAAGTGTACCTTTCCACGGCTTGACTGACGATCTTACAATTGTAATATGATATCTGTAATTCAAGTAGTAATTCTGATGTTGTGAGGCAGAGGCAACGAACTTTGTTGCCACGACTCTAAGGTGCTATTGGAGGCAATGAATATTAACACACCAATACATATTTAATCAATTTCTTTCATTCCTTAAAAAAAAATCTTTGAGTCTTAAAATAGTCGCGAAAATGGCAGACCATATCACGCACAAAATAAACTAACAAACGATTGTATGTACCAAATAAAAGTTTTTAACGTTAATTGGTTTTGTTTAGTTTTTCAGTCGAACTTTTTATAATTAAAAATGGACTAACTTAGAAATAAACTTACCGAAGTAGTGAATGGAAAAGGGTGAAATAAATAAAACTTTACGCTCTTATGTTGTATCTGTGGTTTAGGCCAGACTTCACCTTTAGTTGCAGTATATTTTCCCGCCTTTTCTAAATCATAAGGTAAGCAAGACAAATACTTGCTACAAATAATAATTAAAAAATGAAGCAACATTATCAATTTTATTTTATTTAAATTACTGTATAGTGTACGACGGTCGAATTGACTTAACTAATGAGTTTCATAACAGAGATTGGGTACTTTGTTTGGGTATTCAAATATTGTTTTACCTATTGTAAAGCGTGTGATAATGATAAAACAATGGCGGCTTAAAATACGGCACTCGACGATACAAAGTATTAATTATAAAACACCAACCATTATATAAAATACACTGTTACATACAACATTGATAAATAATATAATATTTAAAAAAATTATAAATTGTAAGAGTTAACTGGTCGATAAAATACAGCCGTGGCTTACCTACTGGCCAGTATTTTATAAAAAAACTCAGGAAATAGATTTATTGTTTGTTGCTGATTTGACTTGCAAAATACTCAACGAATCGATTGATTTGGAAAAGCCCGTGTGAAACTTTTTGGCGGGATCTTGTATTGCTTAAGTTTTTCATAAAATCGTGTAAATTTGACATTATTTGAAAACTTTTGTAGTAGTGCACTTGTTCTGCAGTGTAGTGCAGTGGAATAAATATGTGGACTTTCAAGCTATAACATTTTATTTTTGCTATATAATAGTCTTATCTTTGACCACAATCTCGCCTTTTTCAGTGGCAGTGTGGTCGAAGGTAAGCAACTGGCTCTCTCGTACAGTAGTCGGAACATACCAACAAGTGCATGGCGAGTACTACATAGTACGGTTTTCTGATTAGTTTTTCCATCACCGAAAGCTCAAGCTCACATCACAACTCCCGTCACGGGTTTCGCCGTCATTTTTTATCCCGGGAGTATGTGACATTCCACGGGAAAGCGGATGAAACCGCGGGGGACAGCTAGTTCTATGTATTTAGAGAACCGCGGGATTTATATAGGTGGTTGGTACTATTATGTAGTAATTTGACTTTCGAATTCAGACAGAAACAGCTTTTACTAAAACTCTTCAAACCAATTCCTAATTACTTATAGGCATGGAAACGAACATACGTAGAAACATGATTATTTAAAAATGTATAGTGAATAAAAATATAAACATTCTTCTGTCTTTGGTGGAATGTGGGTCTCAGTAATACGACCTCTTTGGGGACAACGGACTTGAAAATAAGTATGTATTCAAAGTATTTTTAAACTTTTATTAGTAGACAGTAAACCATTTATAAAACAATCCTTATTAATCTCCAATTTATTAATATTGCTATTGAAAATCACGCAGACAACCTAAGGTTCTTCTGATAAAACTATTACAAAAATAAAATATACATTGTATAACCCTTTTATAACAGATAACAATTATACACTTTATTTATTTCCTCTTAAAAATGTTAATTATGTTAAACGGATTGCTTAGGTGGTATACAGTACAATTCAGACCACGAACATCTAGCGTAAGGGTGTGGCGTCATGGGCTAAATATATTGGCAGCACCACTAAAAATCTTTAACTGTCAGACCACCGTACAAGGACCATATCAACGGTATTAGAGTCAGACTATTCATAAGTGCTCGTAACGGCCTATTTGAATAAAAATAATTGTATTTGAATCCATAGTAGATTTAATTACATGGCATACTTGTATATTTATTAATCGTACGAACAATAATAAATGGTGATAACCGCATCCAGAAAACGACCTGTTTTATTCGCCATACAGCGACTGCGGTTCCATCAAAAGCGTAGCGTCGTCGTATCGAGTCCGCCAAGCAGCTGGTTTGTATGGAAAATTCAACACCGCGCATACCGTGACTTTACGCGATTTTCAATTTCCCTTTGCTTTGGTTTTTGGCGTACTCGATACTATGACGATACCCTTACGATAGTGCTTTCCTTTCGATTCGTGCTTAGCCCTCTGCACTCGAATTGCGTAGCTCTATCAGTTGCAATGTTGAAGCCTACTTCATAATAGATGGTTCTGCGCGCGAGCAGTGCGGGACAACAGTCGTAGCGCCGTCAATGTAATACAAAATTGACTGCAACCACGATTCCGAGTGTATACACCGCTGCTTGTGGTAGGTAAAACCTGTCTTACAAGTCACCAATATAAAAATAAATAAATAAAAATAATTCATGAACATTTTGTACACTCTCCCAAACTAAGCAGAGCCTCTACTATAGACACCAGTTAACTGATATACTATCTAAACAACTTTATTAAATACAAACTTTTATAGATATTTACATCCAGACACAGAACAAACGGACATAATCATACCTACATTGTTTTTTTCGAACAATAGGGATCTGTCCTATATTAAAGATAAATGATCAAACACTAACCAGTGTATTGAACATCCAAAAATATACGAAAACATTAAATATGATCAAAATTTAATCATTAATGTGGTTTATAAGTACCCATCTAATCACAAAGAGTATGTTATTTGATGCTGTACAATTATGACGTCACAACTAGCTATTTCATACAAAACTCCATACATTCGATCGTTTCGACATTTCATAAAGAATTACTGATTTGACATTCAAAATTCAAAACCATTTATTCAGTTTAGGCCTTCGGAGGGCACTTATGAAGGTCAAATTTAAAGTTACTGAAGCTACAACCGGTTCGGAAGTCAGCCTTCAACTGAGAAGAACCGGCAAGAAACTCAGCAAGGTTACATTCTTTTTTATTTGTTATATAAATTTTTATCTATTCTGACTTTTTGGCTATTTTATAATTTCAATTTTACATAATTTTATATTTAACAATTACAAAATACTTATTATAGGTAACATTAATAAAAACAAAACAAAAAAAAAATATGACAAGACTACAAAATAGAAAATAACAATAATTAGGTACTTACAACTTAAACAAGAGATTTAGAGGTGCACTGTGCAGAGAGCAGCTATTTCCATACATTTTTATCTTCAATATAATGAACTACCTTGTAATACGCTTTTTCTTTCAAAACTTTCCTAATATAATTTTTAAATTTATGATCAGACATTTTGGTTATTGAAAGCGGTATCTTATTATAAAATCGAACACAATTACCAAGAAATGACTTGTTAACTTTAGTTAGTCTAAAGTATGGAACAACTAACTTCTCCCTTTGTCTTGTATTTATACTATGAATATCTAATTTTGACTCAAACATTCCTATGTTTCTACGTATAAACATTATATTTTCATAAATATATAGTGAAGGTAATGTCATTATATTTATTTCCCTAAATAAATCTCTTAATGATTCACGGGGACCCATACTGTAAATTGCACGAATTGCTCTTTTTTGTATAATAAATATTGATTCTATATCCGCTGCTGCTCCCCAAAACAAAATACCATAGGACAAGAGGCTATGAAAATATGCAAAATAAACTAATTTGGCCGTCTCAACATTCGTCAATTGTTTAATTTTCCTAACAGCAAAAGCAGCCGAACTTAATTTAGCAGCTAGAGTATCAACCTGAGGTCCCCATTGCAATTTATTGTCTAATGTAAGACCCAAAAATACCGTTTTATTTACAAGATCAATATGGCTCCCATCTATCTATGTCAGGACACATCCCTATTACTGATTTGACATTTCAGGACACATCTCTATTATACTCTAACGCAAAATCCAGGGCCATTTGGTGGTTCTGCGTGTATACCTCGCCGATTCATCCGACACGTGTGCTCTTCCAAGCGAGAGCGGACTTTGTTTGTCACAGGATCGAAATATTTCGCTTTGTAATCGAGTCCAGTCCACAGTCGCTCGGCTACTGCGCTGGTACGAGGCCATGTTCTGTAGAAAATGGTATTTAATACATTTTATTAACCGTCTTACAATATTCATAAGTATACATTAAAAAAACTTTGGAAGTACAGTCGATCAAGAAAGTAATAAAAAAATAGTTTTGGTTGTACTTGTACTGGCAACATTGAAACTGCGAATTTAAGTAGAGTACAACAGCTCTAGGGCCGGAGCTGGAAAATCCCGCCCCATGCCGTTTTGATATACAATTTCCTTAAATTATATTTATTATTAAACCCAACATTAAGATTTTAAAACATTTCTAAATAATCAATTGATTGAGTTTCTTGAATTCTGAATTACGCAAAAAATATTAATTAAGGCAATTATATATTATTGGCGGGTAAAAACAATGGAATTCCTCTATAACTATGTTTGCATATCTGTACTATGCTTGCAATGCTGGCTGCTTTGCTGATAAAAAACGTATGTGCAATTTGCAGTAAAAAGGCCATAAAACCAATAACACTAAACTAACTGTTAATGTTATTACTTTTAACGAATATCGAGTAAAAGAGTTTTCAGTCGAAATGCATTGTGACTGCCAGAAATAAACAGCGACTCGGCGACCGCCTTCTTTTTCATGTGTTTGAAGACTTGACATTGAGCTCGTTGTATAGAGCTATATGATTATACCTAACAAGCTGTCTCCTGCGGTTTCACCCACATTTATCGATATCATATATAGCCTATAACCATCTACGAAAAACTCCGCGTCGAATGGTAGCAATCCCATCCCGATATGTTTAGTAGTTTCGAGGTGTTGGTGCGTCAAAAGAACCCAATTTCCTTATATACAAATACTAGCTGTCCCCGCGGTTTCACTCGCGTTCCCGAGGGATGTTACATTTTCCCGGGATAAAAAGTAGCCTATATGTTATTCCAGGCATACTTTTTTTTTTTTTTTAGAGACGAATGTCTTAGCCTCTGATGGCTCTTACGCCCTTTCACGGACAATTCCGGCGAGCGAAGAGGGCCAGGGCATGCTCTATATATATGCTGAGGTTCATCCAAAACCATTCGGTAGATTTTGTTTGAAAGAGTAACAAACATCCATACACACAAACTTTCTCATTTATAATATTAGTAAGATAGAACATAGATTATTAATTTACTCACCTACTAATAATATTAGTGTCGTCAGCCATTTCCCCCCACATACATGACTCGCCCCCCACAATATTTTGGAACCTCTTGTCGTTGTGTGTGTTATTGTACACCATTTGCCGGGGATCCGCTCTGTAGAAGGTCTCCCAACCCATATTGAGGTAGTCCAGGTACCAGGAAGATGAGAACAGGAGACGGTGGCCGGCTTCTAGAATCTAATTATAGGGTAGATTAATAGAAAATATGCTTTGTTTTGACCTTTTATAAAGTCCTATTTGGCATGTATTACAAAATTCAAACGCAGCAGACGGTCCACCTATACAACGCCAGTATCGCCAATGCGTTGTCGACCCTGAGACGTGAAGTTAGGTCTCAATGATAAGTTTTTAGATTTATTTATTCAGATTAGACCCATTGAAGGTCACTTGAATGTTAAAATTACAGAAGCTACCACCGGTACGGATGTCCGCCTTTAACTGAGAAGAACCGCCAAGAAACTCACCAAGGTATTTTTTTTTATATTAAAAGTTTAAAAATACCTATTTACTAAATTATTTTTTCTTTGAAAGACCGAATAGTAAATATGTTAGACTCAGCGGTTTACTAGAAATACTTTTACATACCTTTATCATTTCGGTAATCCATTCATATCGCCACACTTGAATCAATGTGTCTTTAGACAGTGGTACATCCTCGTCAAACACATCCTGTAATACAAATATGTATGTCATTTAAATTTCAGATAAAAATTACCATAAGTACTTACATATAATTACTTATATCTACACAAATGTATAAAATGAAAACATTGGTATTCTTGTGTATGTTGACGTAAACACAAAAGCTACTGGAACGATATTAATAACTTTCACTATTAGAAGCTACTCTATCCAGAACATAGGCTATTATAATCCCAAGGTGCATTAGATTCTTTCAGAATACGGGTGAGACCGCGAGACGGAAGCTAGTTTATAAGGATAAATATATAATAAATAACTTGAAATACTTCTTTTACACACGGCTATCTAATCACTAGAGCTTATACTGTGGTTACTAGAACTACTCTCAAGACTTTACTTGAAGATGGCAGCCACTAGTAAGGGATCATTTATTACGCGAAGCGATTTTGGCGATTTTTCGACCCCTCCTCTCTCCTTGGTGAGATGTTGTGAGATTTAGTGCGACCCCCTTATTTCCCTCACGAAATTAATGGACGCCCCATAACACAATGTACCATCGCCCTACTTTATTTACAATGTCCTCCTTCACTGAATGCTCAAGCTCATTGGATTCAAACTCACTATCGTCTGTAGCAATAGCAACTGACATATCACAGCCTTATTTAATACATTGCACTTACTTGCCATACGATAGGCACCGATCTATTTCCCAGCAATGGGAGTGTTATGTTCATAAACAGGCTGTGCAATTGGTTATATGTAATATTGTGATTTTTCGTATACGCTTGAAGCTCTGGATTTGATTTCCTGTAATATAGAACTATCATTAATAAACAACATTTCAATTAGAAATCAAAAATAAAAAAAAAACTAAACCAAAACCATTTATTCAAATTTAACCTTAAGATAAATACCTATATGACGATTTATATTTTAAATTTACCTTATTAACACAAAACACCTTCAAGAAATAAACATCATGATAAAGAGTAACCTTTCTCTCCTGATACGAATCTCACAATGAACTTGAACTTAGCAGGGTGATACTTAGGTACTTTGTAGTATCCGACAGGTTGGCATACACCCTCAAGTTGAAAATCTGTCCAAACTGCAGTCTTTCGACAACTCCACTTAAAAGCCCTCCCATTTTAAACTCTGTATCCTACCAAAATTGGCCACATCACCACATACTGGACTTGACTCCTAACTGCGGTTCTACGGTATTGTAAATCGAACCTTACCAACAATCAACATGGACTTCATCACCACCAACATGGAAATATTTGTCCGGAAACCAATCCTGGACCTCCTCGAACAGTTCCCTGAGCAATTTGTAGGTGTGATTTCTGATCGGATCCATTGGACCTAAGGACATGACCAGCCCATTCTTGTAGCATTTCGTCAGGACATTTTGGTAGGATTCTCCCCACGAACGAGTGTGACCTGTTTATGAAGTAAAAAAGTACCTAATAATTGATTTCATAATATACAAGAATTCAATAAATTATAGAAGCCTGATTAATACTTAAAATGACAGAAAAATAGAAAGGTAAGAAAAGTTAGATCAGCTGCTTACAATAAAAATAGCTGATCTAAATCGCTGCCGGTGGGAAGCGTGGCCAGAACGCTGGCGGCATCGCCACGCTGTATCGCAATCGCAGTACCTAACAGTTTCCAAGAATTTAAAACATACTATTGTTAACTCAATTCATGGAAAATGAAGAAAATGTAGTCAGAAGTAATAAATCCACTAACTGGCAATCTACAATCTTCTAAACCAACTTTACTTTTAACAAGTACCGAGAAGGGCACTCGTGACGGTCAAATCAACTGAATATATAACATAATATAGTGTACAAACTTGCCTTATCTCAACACAACAACAATTTCTAATAAATAAGTCAGAATAACATTATGTATACTATACCTATAGCAAGTATTTCGCGCTCCAAGTAAGTATCGCTTATCAATGTAATTTATTCAAATTGACTGGTACCAACTCGACCAAAAGTCAATGTTCTGAAATCTATACGTACAAATTGTATGTAAACGGCAAATATTATCTACAAAAATTACGTTGGTGATACTATTATTTATATCTGTAAGTATCCATTAACGGTGCATAGAGAGTGCATCCATAGAATACCACATAGGTTTTGCTAAGGGGTAAAGTATTTAACCTATTTAACCTTAAACCAAATTGAACAGGTACACAAAGACCACTGATTTGTAAATCATATAACAGGTACATAGTGTCATAAAAGGTATGGGATATTGATGTCTATAGAACAGTTGCTTTGTGCAACTATTTTAGGCATCAATGGTCAAAATGTGCTACTAACTTATGTATACTGAATAAGAGCAAACATGTATAATTTTACTACTATTTTGAGTCAAAATAAACGATTATTATTATTATTTTATAAAGTAAGAACTTTATGTGATAATAATAATCTTTTTAATTATAAATCTGGCAAAAAAATATGAACACGTATCTCTTAGCAAAAGCCTAAAAATGAATTTTTAGATTCTAACATGAGATATTATTGATTGCCCATACAAACTTTGAACCCCTATTTTACCCCCCCTATTTTTACTGTGACACGGCGACACTAAATGGCTTGTAAACAAAGAATGAATTGACAGATTGAAATGAAACTTCACATACGTTCATGTGAAGAGTGTACTAACAAAACAAAAAAATTGGGCTAGTGGCAACGCCCTCTCTTATCGAACGACAATACTTATTGAACAACCTGTTATATCTGTCTTCAGGATATCTATCTCCTTGCCAACTTTCATTACGATCCGATCGGCCGTTTAGTAGTAAAAAGGTAACAAACAATTTAGTAAATGTCGCTAAGCGGCGGTGACTTACCATCAGGTGGACCGTCTCCCGGTGTAGCGGCCTAGGTAGGTATTAAAAAAAATATATACAATAATACAAAAAAATGGATAAGGTAATTTGTGGCACTTCCTGACAGTTATATTTAGGTGGCCCGTTTTTTTTTTAATTAAAAGCCATACTTACTCCTGAATCTAACCTCTTTGGGCGAAGTGGATGTTGATAGTTTAACGATCTGTGGGTAAACGATGATTTAATACAAATAGTGATGTTACCTGGCACGTCAAATTCCGGTATCACACGAATACCGCGGTCCCTCGCGTAGTTGATTACGGTTTTGATATCGTCTTTGGTGTAAACCATGCTTGGGTGGTATGCGCCTTTTCCACTAAAATAGAATAATTTTACGTAAGAATATGTACGTGCACAATTCTTTGATATAATTTGGAATCTTTATAAATAATAATAAATAAATATACTGGGGAATTCTTTACACACGGCCATCTGATCCCAAACTAAGCTGAGCTTGTACTATGGAAGCCAGATAACTGATATACTTCATAAACTTCTTTTTAAAAATATTTACGCCTAGACACAAAACAGACAGACATGTTCATGCACACGAATGATTGTCCTGGGTGGGAATCGAACCCGTGACCTACGGCTCGGCAGTCAAGGTCGCTAACTACCAAGGAATTTTTACCTGGGATAAAAAGTACCATATGTCTTTTTCCGCCATATCCCGTCAACTATCTGCTCCAAACAAACAAACTCATGGGAATGGTCGCATTTATTATTAGGAAGTCGTGTACAAAGTATGAAACAGATTGGACACGGATGCACAAGGTATCTAAATAGCTCAAAACTATACCTATATTTTGTATAAGTCTAGTGCCATTGTTGAGTATTATTTGTATAAATATTGTATTTTACTGATAATAACGTTATTGGAACAACAGGCTTTAATCCTATTACAAACAGCTCCATATTTTTATACTTCGTAATTCACTTGTTTAATGTTTTGGCTCATCCCTTTAATATAAATGTGAATGTAAGTTTGGTTGTTACGCGAAAACTAATTAACCGATCATCATGACACTTTGTACACATATTCTTGGAGGTATTAGAAGTAACATAGGATACTTTTTGTGCCGGTAAAATGTTACATCCCTCGAGAACGCGGGTGAAACCGCGTGGGACAGCTAGTAAGATATAAATTATCACAAACTTCACAGTCTCAATTTCTCAGGCAGAAAATAAATTATCTATTTTAACTTTCATTACGATATAGTTAATTGTCGTCTGGGCCATCACTGATATCGAAAATATCCTTGAACATACCTAAGCGTATACTTCGTCTACAGCACAAAGTCTTTTGTGTTCGTCAAAGCCGAACTAATTACAGGCAAAATGACTTTAACAATACGGTAATATACTCGTATAATAATAGTAATTTTTCACACATAACACAGACTTTTAAGTAAAAAAATATACAAAAGCGGTGACATTCGATCACAATCCTCCATCACACATACATACATGGTCGTTTAAAATGCATACATATGATCACATACATATGATCACATACATATCCCTAACCATTGAAAAACTTGCTAATATCATGCTTATAAACTTTGATCAACGCCGGCAAAAGTGGCGTTGATCGGACGAGCGAACGAAGCGATTTCGTCGCACGATGAGATTAAACATATACATTTATTTAGAGGAGTAACTACTTGAAGCTTACAAGTCATCGCACGACCACAGAAAATGCTTAATAACGATCGTACGATGGCTTTGATCATGCAATCAAAGCTACAAAATCTTGTTTTTTTGTGGTCTACAACTTCTTTTTTCAATGTCACTTGCATATCTCAATTGCGAGCAATATTGCTCGACAGTAAAAACTGTGCATCTCTGTACACAGCCATTAATGAAATGACGCCATCGCACGATGTAATCGCTTCGTTTAATCGTACGATTTTTGGCCAATTAGGACAGTCACACTAGCCTATTCTACAATTTAGATTTATACTTTTAACCTTACCTTAGATCGGGAAACCTTTCGCTCTGATAAGGGAAACTCTGATCATCAACAATGTGCCAGTGTAGGACATTCATCTTGTTCATCTCCAAGGCGTCCAGGGTCAAGAGAATGTTTTGCAACGATAAGAAATGTCTCCCAGTATCTATCAACAAGCCCCGGTGCTTGTATTTGGGATAGTCTATTATTTCAGTGGATTTTATATTAAGTACCTGCAAATTGTTTGAATATTTTTGAAACTATTTCCATTTTCAGCGCCTCAATTCTCAGATACATAAATAATGACAATTCATCTCTAGGGTGTCGTATGTGGCGGAAGAGTATATTTATCATAATTTTTTTATACCACATTCGCCGACAGACTAGCATGCGGTCCACCTGATGGTGATCACCGCCGCCTATAGACATTTGCAACACCATAGGCATCACCAATGCGTTGATGACCCTGGGGGTGAAGTTGTTAAGCCTCATGTGCCTGTAATTTCTCACTGCTTCATTGCGGAAATGGGTAAGGTGGTAGTATACTTCCCCGGACGAACTCTGCGCTACGAGCTCTGCTACTCTAAAAACGATGATCGATATATTGATCTATTAAATAAACCTTATCACAAAGGAATAGGACTTACATTGAATTCGTCGGATATATAAAACAGTTGCAGCCAAGTTTCCAAGCCACGTAAGATGCCCCATACTGAAGCGCTGGTTAGCGTAGATATTGCACTAACGGTGAGGATGTCTGTAAAGGTATTGATAGTAAATGCCACTAGCTTAGGACTGCTAACCGTCCGGGTTTTCCCGGATTTGACCTAGTTTAGAGGGTGTCCGGGGAGCTTCCAGATAGGGAACCCAAAGTTCAATTTGAAATCAAGCAGTTGAACGTTGATTTGTAATCGTGAACCGCATGCAATGAAAATGTAAACTATAAGTGTAAAAATATTTTTCATCCCCCCATCTCGGAAAGAGTATTTTTGCATTTAGTCATTTCCTCGCTGAGGTGGGATGAAAAGTTACGTGTTGCACTCAAAGGAGCACAAGGTGAAAAATCAAGTTTGCACTCTTGTACAGGTAACTATTTTTGGGATTTCCGGGAAAATACCCAAATTCACCTAAATATCCGGGGTTTTTTAAGTTTATGTCCAGTGTTAGGTATATAGGGAATGCCAGCCTTATACTGGCTGCACGATAATTGTCGCGACCTCTATGCTCTCTTTCTTTAACTACGCAATCACGTGAGAGGTCCGCTCCCCGAGGCCTTATTATAAGGCTGAATTAGGCTGAACCGTAAACTGTTTAAAACGACCCCTACTGTGTAGGTGTAGGTACTTACAGCTTTCGCCCATATCTAAATATGGATATTCTTCACATGGCTGCGTCAGGTTAATCTCCAGCCTTTTAATGGAGTCTACATTATGAAGATCTCGAGTTTTGTTCATATACCAATCGCTCCATCTGTCTTTAGAACTGAACACGTTTAAATTATGCGTGTACCTTTCCACAGCTCTCCTTAGAATCTCGCAATTTTGATTAGTTACCTGTAATAATAAAACGTAAGTAGGTAAAGACTTTTACAATAATGTTTCACTATTGCCTCGGTGGTAGAGTGGCATAGCTGGGTTAGATACTTGGAGGTCCTGGGTTCGATCCCTGGGCGGGCAAGGTATCGAGTAAGGCCCGAGATCGGTAAACGGCCGAGAGACAGCGACAATACCCACCGCATGCTTTTTTTTTTGTATACAACTTGTCCCGACAAACAAGCACACGGTCCACCTGATGATTAGTGGTCACCGCCGCCTATGAACATTTGCAACACCAGAGCATCGCCAATGCGTTGTTAACCCTGAGACGTGAAGTTGTTAAGTCTCATGTGCTTGTAATTTCACCGGCTCCCTTACCTTTACAACCGAAACAGTAATACAAGTGCACTACTGCTTCACGGCGGAAATGGGTAAGGTGGTAGTACTTCCCCGGACGAACTCTGCACTAAGAGCTCTACTACTCAAACGTTGGGACTTAAAAGTCTACCTATCAATATCAGTATCATCCGCGTCGCGATTTTAACCTCGTCCCCGAGGGTTCTGATGTTATTCCGGGATAAGTAAACGTAGTGCGAGCTAAATTTCATTCATATTGGTTGGCCGGTAAGGCGTCAAGAGGTATCAAACAAACTTAATTTATACCTCAGTACGCAGCGCCAGCCATGGTAAGGTCTTCGTACAACGTAACTAAAGCTTTTGATAAAATCTCATCAATTTGAATATCCCAATGTATGGTGGGAGTACTTCCCCGGAAGAAATTTCTAATAATTGCTACTTCTACTTTTTATAATGCAGTGAAGTAATAAAGGTTAGGTTAGAGGTTAAACGTAAGTCGAAATCTTTGAGATCCGTATATTCTTATCAATAATTATTTCTAGTGTTTGTGGTTTGCTTGAGCGACATATCGCTCGCAAGACGGACAGGCGATATGAAATGATTTATATGATGGGGTAGGTGTAAGATTTCAAACACGTATCGCATTTAATTCACATAATATAAGGTTTGAAACCGCATAACAAAGTTTTAGATTCTATTTGACCGCGAAAGACAATTTTATTTTCAATTAAGTTTTCTTAATTTATGACTCAATTTAAATGTTTTGGATTTAAAATATATCCTGGGACATTCTTTACACACGGCCTTATGATCCCAAACTAAGCAGAGCTTGTACTATGGTACCAGATGAAGATATTTACACCCAGCACAGAACAAATAGATATGTTCATGCACACAAATGTTTGTCCTGGGTGGGAATCGAACCCGCGACCTTCGGCTCGGCAGTCATATCCTATCATTGTTTGATTGTTTTTTTTTAGAATAATTTCGTCACTATAATTGTTTTTTTTTTAATATGGTAAAATAAACTAAAATACATACTCTCAATTATTAAATGCGTTTCAGATAAGTAGATTACGAAAGTGTAGGTAAGTATAAAAAAAAAAACAACGGAAAACTGAGCATAACCAATTTTTGAGTCAGATTTTTTGTTAAAAAGCGATCTCACTTACTGTAGTTGTGAAATCCGAACGACGAAAGACATACAATATATCGCTCCTTTTTTGAAATTGCGGTTTCGGCCAGATTTCGCCTTTAGTTGGTGGAAACTTCGGACCTGTGTGCGCTAAATAAGAAAATCCCGTATGCAATACACTAATAAACACCATACACAACAACATTGTCACATAAATATGAACGATATCAAATTTTCTATTTCCAATTTGTTCTTATACGAGTTTGTAGTAAAGAGACGTCACGCGTAAGTTGCTCACAATCAATCGGTTGACTGACGCATAAAGTACCTAACAAATAAATTAGTTTGTGGACGGACGCACTCTAGTAACAAAGTCATCTATGGACTGACAGATGGTGAGATACCTCTTTGGACTAACGGCTTTTGATTATATTTTAAGACTTCCTTCGTCTCGCGGTTTCACCCACATTCCCGAGAGAATTACACTAGTCGTCAGAAGTGAGCTGCGGGTTGAATTAGCGCATCATACAGATTCGTTGCTAAGCAAGGACGACTTTGATTCTTTTCCCCGCGCCCTTTCCCCCCTATAACTATATTTAACTTTATGTGCGGTGTCTTGTTGCTGTGTTCAGAAGTACAAAGATTGGTGGCGAGTATTGTAATGTTTTCTAAATTATTTATAAATTTATTAAGCCTCTTCATTCCCGAGTGGTATACCTAGTCGTATTAGTATTTTTTCTTTAAAATTAGTGTCGGTCGACTACAACTTTTACATACATGCAAAAACAAATATCTAGTAATTAATTAAAGAAAGTGCACTGTCAGTCTCGGCGGTAACACGTCTGTGGTGCTAGTGCGTCGACTCAGTGACAGCGGCTCCAATACGTTCTGAAGATGCTTCGCATAGGAGCGAAACACGTGTCGGGTGTTGTTTCCTTGTTTAGGACTTGACAGAGAAGGAGATCTAGCGGAATCAGTTACTAGATATTTGTTTTTCTTCTAACAATGGATTTCCGCAAGGTCACGCCTGAGTTAATTCGTTATGTTATCACATTACTATATTAAGATTCGTTTACATTAAATTATTAGACAAGACTATTTCTTGTGGGTAATTTATTTGATAACCATTAAATTTTATGTTTAGGACTTATTAATTACGAATGTTTTGAAATTATTCTTTATTCTGTTAGTGTTGTTTAAAAACCTGTTGTTCCTATCTGTTTCTTTATTAGTTGGTACACTTGTAAGACAAATTGATTTGGTAGTTAGTAGTCGGGAAGAGAAAAACACATACATAGGTAGGGCGAACTACTTTAATGTACTTTGTGTAAACTTTAATATGTCATTCGGAAGAAGGCATTTTGATGCAGGTTATAGACTGCAATTGGCAACACTGCTCAATTTATGGTTTGTCATGCTCATGCATATCTGTCAGTCTGTCACTTTGTATCACTATATTTTGTCAAAAAGTGTCAAGTTTATGTGAATTAGACTTTATACGGAATAAAGTAAATTAAAAGAATTACGTTATAAACGAATAGTTACAGATTCAACGAGTACATTTTATAGAGATGGTGCTACTGTTTATATTATTTATCACAATCAGTACGTTTGGCAATGTACTATGTGCAGGTAATACGGCCATTGAAAAAGACACTGCAAACAACAAATATGTGATCGAGGGAAGGGTACTACCACACGAAGATGCAGTCACTGGGAATTGGCAGATCGAGACCAGAGTCCATGTGAATGGTGGTGAATATATCGGCTTTGTTAGAGATGATGGCACATTCGTCATACACAATGTGGTTTCAGGGTCATATATCTTAGAAATAATTCATCCTGACTATATGTACGAACCCGTGAGGGTCGAAATCAACTCTAAGGGCAAGTACCGAGCCAGAAAAGTGAACCACATAGTAACATCGGAAGTCATACAAGTACCTTACCCTCTACGAATGAAAGCACTCTCAAAATTCCGATACTTCCAAATCCGTGAACAATGGAGGGTTACCGATTTCCTGTTCAACCCTATGGTTATCATGATGGTGTTGCCCTGTCTTCTGATCATGATCCTACCTAAAATGATGAATGACCCCGAAACAAAGGAGGACTTGAAGCAAATCACAAACTTTACAAAGATGTCAGAAATGCCTGAGATGTCAGAAATGATCACTTCCCTGTTTAGCGGTGGTGCTACTAATAAAGCACCTACAACTAAAGCTAAGCAAATAAAGAAGAGACAGTAGCTAAAATAAGTTTTATTAGAATAATTAAGTATTTATGAGTGATTTAAATGTAGAGGAATATGTAGTTAATAAATACTCTAAAATCATTATAAGTTTTATTTCCTCAAGTTGCCTTACTATAGGAGTATAGTCCTGGTAAAACTCAGTAACATTAGCTTTTAGACATTTGTATGCTATGTTATAACCATGTTATGGAGTCCTTAGTCATGGTTTCTTCACACCTGTCTATATTTCACAACAATTTAACTCTAGCAAGGTATGTGTTTGTATAATGTAGTTATTCTGAAGCTGGAGCTTATTTGTATAACTGGTTTATACACAGAAGTCTAGTGCTAGTATATATAATGCCTGAAATGACATGACCCACCCTTATCACTCCTTACCCTCATGTTTCTCATATGGCAGTCTGTCAAAACTTTAGGTCACTGACATATATTGATACCTGTACAGATTTAGATGAAACTGGCCACATTGTTCTGGTTCTGCATGTAAGCTGCTATCCAGGTAATCATTAGATAGGCAAATAAAAAGAAACAATGTTTTTTTCATAATGTTTTTATTTGGAAATATATCTATGAAGAGTTAATAATGATTCACTACTCTTCTACACTAATCACCGACAATGTTCTCGTAACAACTTAGACGAATATTACACACAAGTAAATACATAAATGTAAAAAAAGTTAAAAAAAAATCAGTCATTGGTAAATTTGGACGGAAACTACTTAAGTAACATGCTTAGGGTATAGAGTTGAGATTCATTTCATATCGATTTATAATTTTTTCTACTTTATTAATATAATATTATCATTACAAACTGGCAGAATTTGGACGGTCAAGATTTGTACATAATTAATTACTAAATGCGGCAATTTGTTTATAACTGGATCAAACATTTTAATTACACTTAGATAGACAAGAAATTCTAAGGTAGGTACTAGATACTAGAGTTACTTAAACTATAATGTTACCACAAAGTAGAGATTGCCAGAGTTTTTTTCATTCTAATATTTTTTTGATTAAATAGTGTGATGTCATCAAGAACATTAAAAAAACATTATAAATAGTTACTTTCAGCTGCACAGAAATAAAACTTACATCGTTATTAATTATCTATACTAAATAATTACACATTGCTTGTATACAAACCATATCCAAACTTTCTGATTTTACATAAAAAAAATATAAAGTACTTACATAATTTATTCCATATAATATTGTCATTTTCTAATAAGGCATATTTATTGACTCATTTAATTTTTTATTGCGCAGATTTTAATATTTTCAATATATGATATGATATGAGGTTTGCCTAAAAATATTATTTACATAGATATTAATAATAGGGAAGATGCATAATATTTTCTTTTGCTTATCTTTTAGTTATGTTTTTTTTAAAGTAATTTTTAATGTAATATATTTTACGAACTAACTATAAAAAAAACCTAATTACACCGATTTAATAATCGCGTGACGTCATTTACTAGCAGCTCTGAGACTTTACGGATGGATAGCCGCATACAAAATTAAAATATTTATATTTTCGTCAGCCATTGACCGATTTGATTAATTCTTTGAAAGAAATGGTTGTTTTGGACCACTTTATCATAATGTAGACTGTAATTATGCAGCTAACCCTATTATAATAAATCATTACATTAGATATTCCTTATTCCGTATCTTAAGGCAAGGAAGCATTTCATGCAATTTAGAATATATTTTATTATCTTTATAATTTGTTTTTGATATGTCACTGGATGGATTAATCACTCCAGAACAAACTCTACTATTTTTATTGTAAATATGCTGAAGATTCATCATTAAGTTTAAGAGTTGTGACAAGTGCAAGATTAACAAAAGCTTACAGCACCAACAAAATGAGATTATAAAATGTGTAACATGAATATAATAAAAGCAATAACTTCTCTATCATATATAAGTCATTTAGTGAATAAGTAAGATTTTTTTATTTAAAACACCTGCTGCTCATATTCAAACCTTATGCTAAGCGTTTTAAAGTCCATTTTTAATCAATCCGAACACCTACTACTGGTGAACATGAGGTTGGACAGATTTGAGTAAGTTATTCAACTAATGTGACACTTTTAGCTTTTAAGTATATTAATGTTACACGTAGAGTACGAAATTTTATAAAAAAGTACTTTATGAGCAAATAAAAAAAGGTAAAATAATGGTTTTAAATAAAATATACGAAAAAGGGAAGGGAATAGTTTTCAATTTTCAGGTCATAGCTGCGTTTCATTTCAAATTAGAAATACGTATATATGTACTCGTAAAGCGAAATTAGATAAAATAGTACTTTATGAGCAAACTAGCTGTCCCCCGCGGTTTTACCCGCGTTCCCGTGGGATGTCACATGTATTATAAAAATCATAAAAGCCTTCCTCTTCAATCACCCTATCTATTAAAAAAATCGCATCAAAATCCGTTGCGTAGTTTTAAAGATTTAAGCATACATAGGGATATAGGGACAGAGAAAGGGACTTTGTTTTATATTATGTAGTGATTAAAAAAGGTAAAATAAAGCTTTTAAATAAAATATACGAAAAAGGGAAGGGAATAGTTTTCTTGAGGTCATAGCTGCGTTTCATATCATTTTAGAAATACGTACATTTGCATATTTATAAAAGCGGTTCCATTTCTAATACTAAAATTAACACTTCTTAAACTAACACTACTACGCTATGGAATGGGGGTATAAGTTTTAAAGTAAGAAATATGTTCGGGTTAAAGAAATGATAACAGTATTACAACTGAAATTGACTTGACATCTAAAATAGCTGCCAAATACGTCGGACTCATATTCAATGGGTTCCGTACCATCGTACAATATTTAACAAAACGCCGGAAAAACACTTTTAATATCACAAAAAAATAATTTACTTCATCTTAATAATTTGTTGGTATAAAGACCAATAGTATAGACTGAACCTTTCAAGTGTCTGCTTATTACGGTTTCAAATATACAGTTCTGTGACAGATGGAACTGTGGAACCTTAGTAAATGAGGCCCGTTGGCACACTTTGAGTACAGAACCCCAAAAATATTTTTGATTACTCAACTGTTTTGCTGATGTATTATATTCATGCGTTTTATATTTTTATTATAATCATGCAAACATTTTACACCCTTTTAAAATACAAAATCAGCAATATAAAAAGCGTACAAAACTGTATACAATATGTTAATACAAAACTAAATCCTAAACGGTGGTTAATTACAAATTAATATATATATAATAACAATACTAATAAAATATCAATTATCTTTGCTAATATTGTCATCCTTGATTTTGATAAAATTATAGATACGTTAGTATATTTATATTGAACCGTATAATAAATGCTATAAGGATCATTATACTCTATCTCGTTTTCAGATACAAATATTTTGGAAGTAGGCTGTTGGAACTAGTCGTTTTTGGTCCGTAAGCCCTCTGGAAAGTAAATTAGCTGCATTGTAACTATTGACATTCTAGAATACACAAGATTAACGAAACTTTTGATTTTTTAATGATTTTTTAATTTTTTAATAACGCCAGGCCCCCCCCATAGAAAATAACCCTACATACGGCAAAGATTGTAACCTTCTTGTCTTACACGTATTTATTTTTAATTGTAAAGTAAGTAGTGCTGTAATAAAGCTTCCTGGCGCATTACAGTACTCTTGTCGAGATCTTAAAGGCACGTTTTGACACCCAAAGTTACAGAAAAATGATCCCTAATGTGAATTATATCATAAGGATAATCATACAATCAACCATTAGGTCAATAGATGGATCTTGGCTAAAGAGCAATTACGGTGATTTTCCTATGGCATTCTCTATACCGTAGTTTTAAATTGCAAGTACATAAGTCTTGTTCTTCCATGAACGATGTCTATACTAAGAGCTCTACTAATTCTAAAAGCATCATCATACGATGAACCATTGAATCAATAGATTGACCTTATTTAGATAACAATAAAGACGATTTTTCTATAACATTTTTACCTGTCAAAACGTGTCTTAGACAATCGAGTTATAAGTTACTAAGTATTAGAGACGCCTCAACTCAAATATTTGTAACGAGCGTTAGAGCGCGCGCACTTCAACTCAACTTAGTGTAACCATAACACACCTCTCTTGCCCCGCTGGCAAGTCCACGTGCTATATTTTATTTAAAAAAGCTTTTCTAGTACGTAGTACATTATAACTCAGTGGTCTTAGATGACAATTTTAGTCGAAATAGTTTTAATGGGATTCCTTTCCTTCGAATTAGAAAGAAGGCTATGTTCAATATACGTACTATGAAACAACCATGAAGACGTGCGGCCGTATGTACCGTGTGAGTGTTACAAGGACGGTCGTGATGAGCAGCGGGAGGGCGACGGTTGATAGCGTCGCAGCATTGTATATCGCACAGTACGGGCACTGGGAAGAGCCGCACACTTCGCAAATGTTCAGTAGGTACGTCGGCAATGCGTCGAATATTGTCTCGTTAAAACGCTCTGGAAGAAATTGTATCATATGTTATTACATTACTAGGTGTTCCGCGCAGTTTCACCCGCGTTCCCAAGGATTGCCGTTTCTGTCCTCAGACAACGAAATATGTGTTGATGCACCAATATTAGATTTATTTTTCCTTATTCTGCTATTCGGGACGGAGATAATTCCAACAAATCAAAGATTATTGAAATCTGTGCAGCCGTTCTTGAGTTATGAATGGTGTAACTAACACGACTTTGTTTCATATATTAGTAAAACGTGTTACAAAATACCCAGTAAAAATAAAATTAACTATCAAAGTCAACAACCCTAGTAAGCTGTCAAGTCAGGGAATCAGATTATTTAACAAAAAGGCCTACGTACCTATTTTACCTAATAATTGTCTACTTTAATAGTTTTTTTTTTCATTCATAAAAATTAGTTTTAATTTTTTTGGGGTTTATGAGCGTTACTACGGTTCTTAAATATTGTGAATGGACTCGTTATAAGGCCCCATTTAACCTCCTTTCGGTTTTACGGGTAGTTTTGTAACACCCTGTATAGATTTCATGATTGTAATAGATGTTAGAAGTTACTGTATCCAATTAATAATGCCTAAGGTTATATATTTTGCTGTAGGCTATTTTTAAAATATCCATTACATGAGAAATGTTTTGAATTCTTAATTCGTGGCAGCCATGTTTAATGACATGTTAATTAAATGTTTAATTGACGGGCAAGTCTGCGATTAGATCTCGTATAAAGACGCAGGTCGTGGTTTCGATTCTCACCTAATATCCTGAAAACCAGATAACTGATGTACTACATATACTACTTTTTTTTAATTTACATCCAGACACAGAACAAACAGACATGTTCATGCACACATGTTTGTCCTGGAGGCATCGAACCCGCGAACTTCGGCTTGGCAGTCAGAGTCGCTAACCACCAAGTCTCTGCTTTTGGAAACCGTTTGGGAAGATTATCTATGAATATTTATTATAAAAACTCACCAGGCGCGTAGTAGTCGTACACACGAACCGCCAGATATCTGGACATGTTCGCAACAGGGAACCATCGCTCGATGGTGAAGTTCACGCAAGTTGGCTCCTTCTCCAACTGATCAATTATTATTAGTTAATACCGGCCTCGAAAGTAGCTTAGTTAGTTACTTTATTGTGTTTATTATACCAGATGGATACGACTTTTAAAGCCTAAGTTACTGTCTAAACAGTCTGTCTGCATTAGAACTTCGCACAGTTATCATAACTGCAATAGTGAAGTAGTAGACTTCTTAGTGCAGAGTTTATCCAAGGAAGTACTACCATCATACCCATTTTCGCCGTGATGCAATAGTGCACTTGTATTTATGTGTTTAGGTTAGAAAGGTAAAAGAGTCGGTCAAATTACAGGCACACGAGACTTAACAACTTCACGTCTTAGGGTTGACAACGCTATCAATGCCCCCATTCCAAGTGGACCGCCTGCCTGTTTGTCGGCTTAAAAACTGGCGACGTTCAGTTCATTCATAATCAACCCTAAAAGGAGTAAAATTAGGTATTCAACTCTAAATAGCGAAGTAAATAGCTAGTACACAGATAAAGAAATGAAAATCTATAAGTATACATACATAATCAAAATAGAAGAGCATCTTAGTGGGCAGATACTTGGCTCGCTGCAGGGTTGGCACTTTCCGCGACAGTACGTACGCGTCGAGGCGTTGCTGCTGGATCATGTAGCCGGTGGGCACCCCTACCTCGAGCACCGCCATACCGGACCGCTCTGACTCCGAGGTCAGTTGCCAGCTAGCAGGGGACACAAGTTACTGTAGTAAATAATTTTGTTTTTATAAAAAGGCTTCATATAACTAGTGATCTTGTTTGCTATGTTTCGGGCACTAGGTACCGTCCCGCAATTTTACCCGCATTCTACAGGATTCTAATGTGTCCAGTGTAGCCTTCTTTACTTTCTCCATCACTACTTACAAAATAAATAAATAAATATCCTGGGACATTCTTTTACACACGGCCATCTGATCCCAAACTAAGCAGAGCTTGTACTATGGAAGCCAGGTAACTGAAATACTACATATACTACCTTTTTTCTAAATTCATACATAAATAGCTATTTACACCCAGACACAGAACAAACAGACATGTTCATGCACACAAATGTTTGTGCTGGGTGGGAATCAAACCCACGACCTTCGACTTGGCCGTCAGGGTCACTAACCACCAAGCCAATTGGCCTGTCGGGTTTACCAAACACAAGTTTAACCTCTTAAACTATTAGTAGTACAGAAAATATATATGTACTTTATATTGTATTATTTCTCGTAATATAATCGAAATTCAATACCAATCAAATTCCGCTGCCTCTGTCCGTAATAATTTTCTATCTAAACGGCTTAACCGATTTTGATGATGGTTTTTGCACTTATAATGCTAAACGTGCGAGGTCTACTCACACTCCCTCTAGGAGGCGTGGAGGTAATTGTTCGGGGCGGTGCCCCTATAGTCGCATGGTAATTTGGTATTTATCTAATGAGAAATTATTTTTTAGGTGTCTGGATCCGATACATCTGGTTCTGGGACTGTAGTTAACTTTTTTTTAACTCATAACGACTCTTACTAGACAGATCAACATCTGCCGGCTCAAGTACTAGGATATTAGAAGAATGAGGTGGTATATATTACCTGGCGCAGCCCTGGAACTCGATGTGCGACTGATTCCTGCCGTAGTAGTGCTGCGTGGAGTGCAGCGAGAACGCGGCCACGGGCGGCGCGGTCTGGAAGCGCGCGATGTCCACGTTGTACTGCACCGACATCTGCAGGATCGCGTACCCGGCGCCTCGGGCTGTCACCTTCACCGTGCCCCACGCCTCGGGGATCTGGAATATTATACTCATTAACTACCGTCCTAGTATGATGCCTCGAGCGAATAAGGGAATAATTAAACTAAGTAGAAAAGAATTATTTACCTGAAAATGTATAAATAATTTTAAAAATCCTACAGACAGGAGATGGTGGGGGAAATTCTTTTGCTATAAGTAAAAATTATGTCAGTAGAAAAAAAATGTAGAAATAAAACCTGTTAATAAGAACCCGTCTGAAACAGTTAACCCATTTTCAGATTTCTACCCCACATTTCAGGACCCTTATCAAATATTCATAAAATTGCCCATAGCTTTTTCACCTTAAATAGAGGCATGGATATAGGTATATGGGTAAGGGCCTAATATTGACTTTGAGCGTCAGATGAGGTCTGTGGAGGACTTGTCGTTGTGAGTGCGTTACATGTACGTGGGATCGGTACACGGTAGTTGTATGTATAATATGCGACAGAGCTTAGGTTATAGGCACACGTTTACACATATGTAGCGGAGCTACTTATATCTAGACCTATGTACTAAATTAATCTACTCCGCTACACATACATTCATAGGTACATGGGACGTAAAATAGAGACAATTGGTGGTACCTCAATGGACTGCATGAGCGCCATGTTGTGGTTGTGGAGATGCAGCGTCCGCGCGGCGCCGGACAGCGCCACGGCCTCCACCGTCACGGCCAGCGAGCTCACGTCGCGCAGCCGCTTGCGGTTCGTGTACTCGATCAGCGCGCGCAGGGCTATGTATGTGTCCTGGACACACAGACAAAAATATTATAAATACTCGCTCGTCTAAATTCAAACTAGGAAATAATGTTATTTATTCAAGCACTAAGAATATACGAGATGATTATTTCAAGTGGATGGCCAAATCCGAACTGTGACTAAAAATACTAAAGGAGTCTCGGGCCCGATTTGAACGAAAACATAAAAAGGATTGTTGGAATTTTTAAATATCAATATTTATTAGCCAGTACTTGAAACCGTTGATTTTGGACATAAAACATTATTACACAATTCGCGTAGTGTCGCTAATAAAGATCTAATCCTGGAATCTAATAGTAACACTATGTATATAAATGGCATGGATACATTTTGACACTAATAGTTTAGAGGTTTTATCCATCTACTTGGAGGTGTATTCCATCTACTGTTATAACACAAGTATTTTTAAAAACTTACTGTTCTTTCTAACCTCGACACTAGCTAAGGCAAAGACAGAATAAAGCAGTAGACAGTAAATTTAAATGGTCAATAAAACCGTAATTCACCTGAGTTGAAGCCCAGCCACCGTCCCTCAGTCTCTGCGAGTTGAGCCACATGACAATCGGTTCGTTGTCGTCCTGATGGTCCATACACGCCAACAAGGCATACGCGGTGGCCGCGATATTGTTGGAGTCGTACTTGTAGGGGAGGCGAGGGAGAAGGAACGGCTTCTGGTTCTCCATCTTGTATGGCGGCTGCGGTACTGGCTCCTTGCCCCAGTAGACTAAGCCACCTGGATGGAAATTATGTTTTACTATCGTTCAGAAAACGTAATATAGGCATTTTCTGGCTTTTAATTTTAAATTGGACTCGATTCCAAGCTTTGTGGTCCACGGTTGAAAAATCACAATCGCTTTGCTCGGTTAGAGACCTGCACTACGACGATTGTCGTCCGACACTGCTCGCGCGTTGAACCATCAATCTGTTATAACATCGGTTTCAATATTGAATCCGGTAGAGTATCACAATTAGGTGCGTGTCAGGAGACGTATCTACCCTCGTTCCGCTGGCGGGCGCGGAGCAGGCGGTAGGCGTGCTCGGAGCTGGGCGCCTTGGCGAAGGTGAGCGCGTGCGCGACGAGCGCCAGCGCGTAGGGCTCGCCGAACTCCTGCAGCAGCTTGAGGTGCTGCTCCAGCCACGCCACGCCGCGCTTCTGCGCTTGCACCACGCGCGCGCTCAGACCCTGGGGAGGGGAAGCGTTACTACCATCTCCACTTGAATATTTTACGTACAGTCCGTCGATATAACGTGTATCTATGAACAAGCACGCGAAACCTATACATCGTACAATCAACGTTTTCTCAGGATTTGAGCATAAATACAATCTTCCAAGATAATCAGAGTAAAGCACGATCACCTAGCGGATCATCAAAATGTGAAATTCTTAATGAAGCTACTACCAGTTCCGAAATGTGGTAAATATTCATGAAACATTTATTTATATCAAATCTGAGTTTTGACTATTTGATAAATTTTAATTTACAAATACATAATTAAATAAAAATAATAACAAGAAAAGTAATTTAAAAAATAAAACTTGAAGTTTGAAACCTCATGCTTCTTAATGTATTTCATTGGCGTTGAATGTTGCGTTATTCTAGATTATTTAGAACAAAAATAAAAAAAAATATCGAAATGATTATAAGGTTTTTTTACGTTATCTCTTTAAAAATGTAGTTAAGCGTATTATTCGATTGTAATGAGCTAGGTTTACCTCCCGTACGCCTATATCCTTAAGATTCTTGACAGTTTCCAGAGTGATGACAACCTGAGCCGTAAGGGTGATATTGCGCTGCATAATTATAGAGTCGCCTCTCTGTAACAAATATTTCACATTATTATTAATTCTCTTTTTGAATAAATAGACATTTCACATAATATATATACATACTAGTCATACCAATTTTAAAAACCTCTATCATAAAGTTTAAATTTATATTTAAACGTAAACCCTCAGTTTCTTGAAGCTTTTCAAAATTTATCTGTGTAAAAAGCAGAAAATAACTAGTGAAAAAAAAAGAAGAGACAATGTAGCCAGCCTTCTAGTCACTATTCCCTTATACGGCTCTAATAATTTGAATTCAGTTTTTATTTATAAATTATCAATCTATTTATTCGTTAATTTTAAGTACTTTAGGAAAAAATTTAAAGTATTTTTTTTTGGCGTATTTATTTAACTTGGTGTGATATTACTATAATAAATGGTCAATTATAGATGACTTAAACAACAATATCTAACATACTTCTGTCGCATCTGGATAGTTCCACCCGGAATGTCTGAGAGAATCCTGATAGAGTGTGCTGTTCTTGGAGACCACTATTGTGGAGTTGTCGTTCCGGTTCGGGAGCCACGTCACCTCGTAGAACGCACCCTGCGGCGTCTGGTGGTCCAGCACCCATGCTACTGCCATTGATATTACCTGATAGACAATTAAAAATATTTCAGTTCAGAAGACATATTTATGGTTGATTTATTTTCTTTTAGGAATATTTGCAGCTTAACATATTAGATAATAAATAAAAACCATGGGACATTCATTTCAATACGGCCATCCAAATTAAGCAGAGCTTTACTGCTTGTACTACCATCTGATATACTACATATTAACACTCAGATGCAGAACAAACATTTATATATTTGTCCTGGATGGGAATCGAACCCACGACCTGCGGTGTGGTAGTCAGTTTCTAACCACCAAGCCAACTGGCCCGTCATATAGTTGACATACAAATAGTCCTATATCATTTAAAAATTCCCACATAAACGTTTATTCGCTAAGAGTATAGGACCTAAGAAACAGTAAAATTTAAAATCGATAGAACAATAACAAGTACGTTAAAATCGACATCCAAGATTCTGTAACACTGTGACAAGTAAACCCAATAAAGTGCGTTAAAATGAGAGACTGAAGGAAGCTAGGGGACTACACTATCCTTTACAGATTTACAGACTACTATTTACTCACATCAGGATCAATATAAATGAAGTTTTCCCATTCGTTGAAGGAAGCATCTTGGAATATCTTCGCGCAGAACGACGTCAGCCACACACTTGATGCAGATTGGTTCCTGTATTAAAAAATAATATTAGACCAACTGTTCATCACCACCTTCATAATATCTATGTTTATCCCTTTTTATTGCAATATAATGAAAAGGGAAATAAAGTCTTATATTAAGTTCACCAATGCCAATTGACCCTTTACCATAGTTACAGTTATGAGTGTATAGGTGTTGTTAAAATTCATTGAACAGTAACCTGAGGTTTCCTCAGTCCACTTCCGGTTTCGGAAATTATGTAATCCCGGGATACATTAGACCACACGGGATTTTTGTTTGAACATGCCCATTTCTTTTTTATACCACTTGGGCCGACAAACAAGCAGACGATCCACCTGATAGTAAGTGGTCACCGCCGCCTATGGACATTTGCAACACTAGGGGTATCGCCAATGCGTTGTCGACCCTGAGCCGTAATGTTGTTAAGTCTCATGTGCCTGTAATTTCACCGGCCCCCTTTTCTTTCTAACCGAAACACAGTAATACACGGCTTCACGGCAGAAATGGGTAAGGTGGTACTTCCCCGGACGAACTCTGCACTAAGAGCTCTACTACTCTAAGTTGTTATGTTTTGTGATTATGGTCAAATTTCGATCTGTGGGCGAACTCTAGTCCTTTGTTATCACTTGAACTTAGGTGGGATTCTGTTATGTGGATGACACCCTTTACGAAGTTTATATTGGCTTGATTAGATGCATCAACTCACCAATCGCTACGGAACAGACCGAATGAGCCGTCCGGCTTCATGAAGGACAGCTGCCTCTGGTACAGTATGTTCATGTGGTAGAAGGCGCCGCGCTCGAGCGTGCGGTTGCGCTGGTTGATGAGCCTCATGTAAAGCGTCAGGTACATGTTCGCTGCGAAGCTGAACATGTTCTGTTCTGCTGAGTCCTGGTGGTATAGACAGGTATTGTATGAGGATGCAGGTCAACCTTATTAAAAAGTTATAGAATTAGTTTTTCTATGATATTCTAGGTTTTCAAAACGGGCTCATTAGATTGTGAGAGCTTTAGGATTTACTGTATACATATAAATTCGTTTGAAAAAAAATACACTTAGTGCACATTTCACAGTCGATTCAGTCGGAATATTTATGAAAATTTTAACTCTTAAGTGTTTGTTCATCACAGTTAGTACAGAGCAATCACGCCTCATATTAAAAGTAAATTTTTGTGTATCTTAAAGCATTCGGTTCATAAATACTATGTTTTTTGATTTTCTTTTATTAATCATACCAGTTCGAATTCAATATTCATATTTAAAACAGAACAACGATTGTCGGGTCATCTATCGACTATAATAATTGTAGGACGATTTTCATGTATAGTTTTTAATAAAGTAAATATGGCAAAATAACGTTTGCCGGGTCAGCTAGTCACTTATAAACAACAATAACACACAATGAAACGTATATAAAAGTATTTATTCAGTTTATGCCCCCCAAAGGGACTTATGAAGGTCAAAGTTACTGAATCTAACAAAAGTTAAACTCAGCAAGGTTACATTTCTAAACAAAGAAACGAATTACCATATCGACCCAGGACCTCCCCTACTACATTTATGGGAGCTTCAAGGTTTTGAGGTAAACAAACGGTTACGAAGTAAGCTGCCTCTTTATTACCAAAATGACACGTATTATATGACTAGTTTGGGTATCACACGTAGGTACATATAAGGCAAGTCAAAATCCCAAAATGGACCAATCAAGAGATTAGAGCGCGACAGCAATTTTCATTGCATTTTCAACTTCTTACAAACAGAACTTAAATATTGAATCACTTACCATAGGCAGGTCGAGTAAGCTGGTGGCATTGACCGGCATGGTGGGGAACAGCGGCCCCACGACGTCTCCTACGACAGATATCCTCGCCTTATTGGAACCGAATACGTAGTAGCGGTCCACCTCGTACGGGATGATCGGCGTCTCCGTCACGTTCACGTGCATGTATTGGAAGACGTACGCTCTGTTCGACAGGTCTAGGAGGACTGACTGATGCCTGTACTGCGGGAGACCGTCAGCCTGAGGGGAACAAACTTAGTTTGTCAGTATGGTATGTGAAAATGATTTAAAAAGTTTATATGCGATACTTTTCATTTTCCTACAGTATTGATGCATGGATGTTTGCTACTCTTTCAAGTAAAAACCATTGAACGGATTTCGACGAAATATGGAACAAAAGATATTAAATGACCTGGATTATTTATTAACACATAGAATACTTTTTATCCAGTTTTAATTTTAAAATCCAATCCACGTAACACATGAATCCGTTAGTGCATTATTAGTCATCGGGCAGACTGGGTGCCTCGTTTACATAACTAAATATTAAACATTAAATTTTCTATTTAATTTTAACATTACCATCACTTTTTAGTTTCTGAAAATTGAAATTGTATGTATGTGAATAAACTATAAAATTTAACAAACAACCATTTACAATACCACCGCAACCTTGCACGTTGTTCGTTAGCACGGACAAGAGCTAAAATAATATAAACGAATACCTCAACATGAATGGTCTTGGTGTACTTGTGCTGGCCCATGAGCGTGGAGGCGTGCAGCAGCACGCGCACCGGCCCCAGGCGCGTGGGCACGACGGGCACGTGCACGGTGGCGGCGTCGCCCGACACGATGTACACGAAGAACTGGTGCTCGCCGAACGACGTGCGCGGGTTGTACGACCGCACCTGCGCGGGGGTTACTTATATGTAGGTAGGCCTTTAATAATTAATAATCTGACACATCTGTGATAACGATTGTTTTAACAGAGAAAACAATCTCTACAATTACTGTTAAAAAAATACGTTTATTGAATACAATTTATCTAATCATGAGTAAGTGATTCTTTTTTATTAACTGGAAAACCTACATAAACAGACCTGAAAATAGCTATAAGAGGTGGGAACCACTTATTATCGGCTGAACTACTAGTTACTAAAAGTTGGCACTCCTCTATAATAATTTATTAAAAAACATAAAAAATGTGCATGAACAAAACATTTTTTAAAAAAATTCTAATTTAGTGTTAATAAATAATTAGGTGATATCAACCGCGCAAAAGCACAGAGAAGCTCATGTAGGAAAACTTCCGACAAACTATATGACAAAGCTTTATTCCTCCCAAAAAAGGATCGATATCAAATGATGCATCAAACCACATTCGCCAGTATAAATGTAAGGTACTCACAATTCCATTCTCCTCAACATGAACGAACTTGTAATCAGGCGAGGCAGCCAGCACCACCACCGCCTCGATGTCCTGCGGCTGGTAGTTGAACACGACCACGCGGAGCCCGACCTGCTCGCCCTGACGACACTGGTCCGGACCCTCCACTTTGATGAAGAACGGCAGGATGCCTACATACTGCAATACAAAAGTATTATGTATTATATCGCAAGTATATAAGTTCTGCTAGAGACGGGTAGGTGTTTATTTTTTTAACAATTATAGTAAATTGAAGACGTTAAATAATGTTTCACCTTGCAGAGTGGATTTAAATGTTTGAGAAATTTGACATTTGTTCCGTGGGGGCATAAGGTCATCGCGTTTTCTGTGATATAGGGCTGGTGAATCCATGGCGAGAGGATTAGTAGTGCAATGCAATGCTGCCAGTGTTCTAGCAACATTATCACGCGCTGAAATGCTCATCCTGGGTGGGAATCCAAACTACGACTTGTGGTGTGGGAGTTATGTGGGAGCGTATATATCGAAATACTTACGTGTATAGGCGCAGTGATCATCCCCAGGCCTCGAGTGGGAGACATGCTGAACGCTGATACCGTCCAGTGAGCTGGTGCCTGTGGGTGTGGTGAACCAATCAGTAAAAAGCACTATCATTATTTCTGTTTCTATATCTATGTTCATCCATTAAATGGCACACGGTCTGTGTAGCATGGAAGGATTTCAAAAGTTTTTTTTTCATATTGAATAAAGTTAAATGGCCTTTACAATGTTTATGTGGTGGCAGCGACGAATACTAACATATTAGGTTGAGTCCAGAGACACTACTCTAGTCATATATGTGTATCAAGTGAGTCAACAAAAGCATTCACAGAGAGTCAGCGTCATTGGAAGGACACAGCTTACATATTACGCCAACCACAAACCATTGTCAACAGGGCTGGGAGCTTAAAGATTTTCAATAAGATATGTCAAGCGTGTAAGTGATGTCACACACACACCTGCGGCACGTCAACATTGAACACGTATCGGCCGTGCGGGCCGATGTTGACGTCGCGCCACACCCACACGTTGTCGTACTGACGCTGCACTCGGTTGAAACGGAACTTGCGGAAGTGGCTCAGTTCAAACTGATCGTCGTGCTCGCCTACAAAAAAAGAATAAACGTACAGTACATCTGGATATTTCAAAGAATGGCAACCATATCAGAAGGGGCTAGTTAGTATGGTTATCACGCCCCAGGATAAGTATTTGTGTCAATGAACATATTAGTTTGTTCTGTGTCTGGATGTCAATAAATATTAAAGTGTTAAAACGGTAAGTAAATGTATGTAATGTCGCCATAACACAAGTAGTACAAGTTCTACTTATGCTATGATTGTTGATTGAGTGAATCCGCCATCTAATTCCAAACTAAGCAGAGCTGGTGCTAGGGAAACCAGGTAACTAATATACTACATTTCATAGTTTCTTTTCATCTAAATACACACTTTTATTTTTACTTTTACACAGAACAAAGAGTCATACTCATGAAACATCTAAACCAATTTTTTTATCCTGGGTCGATGCGTGGGTTCGATTCCCACCTATGAAAACTTTATGCCGTGTTTATTTTCTAAACCACTTGTGTTCAATAAATAAATAATTTGTATTAGAATAATGCGTTCACTCACATCCAGTCTCGTCGGTGTGGTCGGGGCAGTCGGCGACGCCGTCGCAGCGCCGGGCGAGCGGGTAGCAGCTGCCCTCGAGGCACTCGCCCAGCTCCAGCGACGCGTTGCACACCGAGTGCCGCCGCGTCACCGCCACGTCGCTCAGCACTATCAGCCCGGCGTACCTGTACGACGTACGTACACCATGTTAATATTACACTTTATAAGACTAGCTACCGTTCTCGGAGGATCTATAGAAACCCAGAATCATAACATAGCCTGTTTCTTCTGGATAAAGTAGCTTTCTTATAGGGAAATAATTATTAAAGTCGATCCAGTAGTTTTTAGTAAAAAGTTGTCGATAATAATAGAAAAAAATACTCACTCAAAAGTCCGATTAGCGTCGATACCGAATGTAGAGGAGGGGAAGTAAACCAGTTCGTCCGCGTCTCCGAAGTGCGAGCGCCATGTGTACGCGAATGTACCGTTCGTTGACTCGTCGAAATGAGACATTTTTGATATAACCTGTACAGAAATTTAATTTGATTTAACTGCACATGTTGAAAATTTTAACAAAGCCATTTATAAATTTTAGGCTTTAGAAGGGCACTTACAAAGCTCAAACCTACTGCTACCACTCAACCTTCAACTGAGAGGCCCTGGCTCAGCAATGCCAATTTTTTTATACATTTTTACAATCTGACTTATTTGGCTATAAATTTTATTCAAATATGGTATGCGTAAAGAATATCCCAGGATATTTATTTATCAAGTTACCTTGGCATAAGTGAGCTCGTTGCCAGCCTGCATGGTGTAGAAGGCGTCGTCGATGCCCGATAGACCTACGTATGAGCCGGGTTCACCGTAGATCGCCACCTCCACTCGAGTGCCGGTCCGGTGCTTGCGGTTGTTTATGGACACCGTGAACTGTATTTCAATGCAAAACCAAAATTATTGTCAATCATTTAAATGAACAAGTTGAGACTGTAATTTTTACTGAAAACAGAATTAGGGGGCATCTATTAATTGCGTAAGGTGATTTTGGCGATTTTTCGACCCCCTCTCTCCCCTTGGTGAGATGTCATGAGATTTCGAGCGACCCCCTCTCCCCCCCATAATCTCACGTGAGATTTGTTACTGCTAATTTGTCCCGTTCGTATAACCGCAATCATAATTTTTCATGTGGTTCACGCATATTAAGTGAATATTTTTTTTTACTTCGTTACCCAGTTTTCGCGTAATTTTAGTTTCTTGCAGCACAAAATATTACGTGATATTTGTCGAGACCCCCCCTCTCCCCTATGTGAGAATAGGTGAGATTTTGCTCGACCTCCTCCCCCCCGCCCTAAACACCTCACGTAATTAATGGACATATTATTGCTCAAAAGTGTAGTGGTGTGTGTCGAGTGGGGTAGTGTAGGATGCAGGTCTAGGAACAGGAGGTGCAGGTGCAGGTGCAGGTGCAGGTGAGGTGGACTGACGTTGTTCCTGGAGACGCCGTTGACGGGGAAGGTGAGCGAGTCGGCGAGCACGCGGCCGCGGCGCTGCGCGCTCCACACCAGCACGGTGGCCACGGGCGCCATCTCCGCCGACACCGACACCGAGAACGTGCGGGCGCCCTCCTGCAACACACACACGTTTATATACAACGAAAAAATACCCCACAATCCATTGTGAATTCTTTATGACATTCACATTACAAAATTTGTGTCGTGCCTTTCATGACATTCTAACCAAAACGTTTCGGTAGAAAAGCTATGACCGTACCAGCTCCATAGAAATGTTGAGTAAAAACTATTAGTACTTATTACTTGTGTTCGTTTTTTTACCATTTTAGTATGAAAGCCTAACAAACGAAATTAAACTAACAATAGTCTTCAACATATAGTCCTGATAACTTTAAAATAACAATAAACTTTGACGTTTGGTTCCAATAACTTTAAAATAACAATCAATCTCGACGATTAGTTCCAATAACAATAAACATCGACGTTTAGTCCCAATAACTTTAAAATAACAATAACCTGCAACATTTAGTCTAAATAATTGTCCCAAGTTTTAGCAAGATCGGTTCAGCTGCTTAGCGGTGGAAACGTCACAAACAGCCAGACACATTCGAATCAACAATATTTGTGTGGATTTGCACCCAAACATTGAACAAACAGACAAATTCGTCGTTCCGAATACTTGGACTCGAACCCACGAGCAGTCTAAGTGTCTGACCACCAAGCCATCTGCCAAATTTTTTTGTATTTACTTAAAGTGACAAATAAGCTGACGGCGCGCCAGATGGTAAACGGTCACCACAGCCTATTAACACTTGTTGTTTGTTTACCTTCATAATTTCCTGTGAACTGGTGAGTATGGTTCCTTTGGACATGACCACGTAGTTGAACGACTCCATGTAGAAGTTGCTTTGCACGTGGAAGATCACGTACTCGCCAACCTGAGGAAGGTAATCATAAATATAAACCGTCCTGCATTTTCACCCGCGATATTGGGGAATCTTTCTAATAATATATCAAATGTACCTTATAAACTATGTGATCAATTTCAGTCTTTTTTTTATTTATTTATTGGACAACCAACAGAACATACACTGATTCATGTAAATAATTTAACCGCGATACAGAAATGAAACTCGAGTGTTCCTTTAGTAACAGGTTGCCACTGCATGCAATTGAGTACAGGGCTATAAAGGGTTTATATTTCACCCAAGTATGGAACTTTAAAAATTGATACATAATTAAACAGTTTTAACAAAACAAAAAATAACTTTCGAGTTTTTCCGTGAAAGATTAATAAACATCCTTACATCCATTCCTTCACACAAACATATGAATTTATAATATTAATAGGAAGTGCGATAGAAGGATTCATTTAACTTATTAAAGCTTGATACTTTCACATGTTTCTTAAAAAAGGGTATCAATAGACAGACAGACCTACAAGTGTTCTATTTTTTTTTGAGGTACGTAACCCTAGCATCTAGCCTAACTCTATCGCACCACAATATCACCATTGTAAGTGATTATAATAAAATAAATAAATATCCCAAGACATTCTTCACACATGGTTACCTGATCCCAAGTTAAGCAGAGTGTACTGTATGGCTACCAGGTAACTGATATACTACATACACTACTTTTTAAACAATACTTATGTATACACCCAGACACAGAACAAACAGACATGTTCATGCACACAAATGTTTGTCCTGGGTGGGAATCGAACCCGCGACCTTCGGTTTGGCAGTCAGGGTCTCTAACCACCAAGCCAACTGGCCCGTCAAGTTGTTTTACATACGCCTAGAAGAGTACAAATAATACACATACCCGTGCGTCAGTAGTACTGGTGGAGATGCGAATGTGGTGGTTGTTCTCACTGTAGTGCGCGATGAAGCGCATGTCGGCGGACGCGCGGCCGCCCACCGCGTCCACCAGCTGCGCGTTCAGCCGCACGCCCGTTATACCGCTCAGGACGTCGCGGTAGTTCGGGTCGTTTTGGAGTTCTGTTCGGGAAATAATGCTCATGTTAGACTTAGAATAATGAATATGAAATCTAATAGGCTTTCACAGACACTTCTGGTCCGACACTAACGCCGCTTTGGATGGTTGCTTTTGCTAAGAGAAGTGTAAAGAAGGAACAGTTGTAGGAAGTTTGAATAGAAACATAGCATTATTATTATTAACTGTGCCCCGCGGTTTCACCCGCGTTCCCGAGGGATATTAAATTTTCCCGAGATAAGAAGTAGCCTATATGTTATTCCAGGGCATACTCTATCTATATGCCAAGCTTCATTCGGTAGTTTTTGCTTGAAAGAGTAATAAACATCCATACTCCGCAAAGTATAATAAACCATACTGTCCTACAGCTGAGCAAGCCTCCCATTATTTTCCCTTTTTCTACATCAATTTTAAGTCTTCTTTACAATATACTATGACCACAGGCTCTTGATGAATCTAGTGATCGACAAAAGCATTCATAAAGAAAGTTGACGTCAGGCAATATACAATGCTGCAAGTGGACGGAAAGGCTTCCATTGGGAATGGGCATGTACATTATGACATAGTGTTGTCAGATAAAATAGTACTCACTAAGCAGCTTGTAGAGGTCCAGCTTGAGCTGCCACACGGCGTCGTGGCCCGGCACCAGCGTGGGCCGCTGCGTGTCCACCGCGCCGCCGCGGCCCTCCACCTGCACCGACACCTGCAGCGACACGCCCGCCGCCTGCCACGCCGGCAGCCGCGACCCGTCGTGGTACGACACCACCATCTGGGGACAACACCAAATTGTTTATGTTTATTACTAAAGAAGTTAGATTGATAAATGTAGCATTTAAAAAAAAAACTCGAATTCCATTTTAGAAAATCCTGATTTTAGTGTAGACGGCGGCTAACTTTTACTTGTTTCTACATTTATTCATGTAACTACACTATGTTGGTTTTTTTTTATCTAAGCTTTCATATAAGATTTTGATATTTTTGGATTCTTTACATTAACCATAAATAACACTAAAATCTACAAAGAAATCCTAGCGCCTATTAATACCTCCGATTCCATTCGATTAACACATAATTAATATTAAAAGACATCGTCCTACTTTCATTAGAACGCGATCAAATCAATCGAGTTTTCTAGAAGCAGTACAAAATTATTTATTTGCAACTCCAAAATATAACATTATGCATGGTTCGGTCATACTTTCTGCCTATAACCTAATTCACATATTACAACAAACTCACATAAACATCAAAAGGCATGGCGGGTTTGAACACCTGCGGGGTGCCACCGAGGAAGGAGAGGGCGAGCGAGGAGTTGAAGATCCTCGCGATGCTGTAGCCCTCGATCACCTCGTCCAGGAAGGGGTCACCTACGGAGGCCGTGATGATGACTTCGACGCCGTCCAGCGTCGGCACCAGCTGCGCGAGTTCCGACATAGGGTATCTAAAGTTGTATGTGCCGTTGAACTGTTGGGAGAAAGTTTTTAATTAATAAATATGTTTATATCTAGATTATGTAACAAATATTAGCTTAGTAATGAGATTCGGCTAGTCGGGCGAGGTAATATGAACGTCTAGCTGCCGCCTGTTGTTTCAACTGTTTATTTTCTGTTGGACGGAACCCTTATAAAACAATTTGCACCTAATAAATTATTATTAAAGCTTTATTTTTCCACATAACAATTCTTACACGAATAATATATAAATTTAATTCTAAATTATTTGCTTTGGTAAAAGGCTACTCCATTTTTTTCCACTTAATAAATACATCCATGATTACTAAATAACAAGACAGTAATGGTAAGTGAGTACCAGTTCGAACTAGCAGCGGGCCCCAAACCAGGCAGAACTGCACAAGATCTGTATCTTGGTGACCTATTTTGATGACAAATTGTTATGCGTGGTTGATACCATTCACAGTGCTCGGAGAAATAAGTTAATTAGTTTTATCAACAATATACAGTACATAATATACTTACAAATCTCAAATAAGGCAGCTGGTCGTAATACGTGTTGTAGTAGTTGTTCGTATTGGTGTTCGTCGTATACGTGTTGTAATTCGGGTTTTGGTTGTTGTTGTTCTGTATAGCGTACTGTGTCGCGTCCGGCTTGACCATCCAGAACGGGTACTTTTCATCCTGCCAACAAAGAAGGGTAAACTAGTGTTACCAGGGTAAAAAAATCTAAATTCAGTCCCAGGTGCTTTGGAAGAAATTGGTTATAAAGATCAAGACATATTACTTACGTGTAAGTAGATTATTTACACAAGTCATATGTCACAAGATGTATTGTATCAAATTGTATCCGATATTAAGAACTCGCCACATGTAAGTCACTACATGTCACATTGGAACTTCAAATCTTATTACCTCTTTAGAGAGGGAAGGTAACTTACAAAGTTAAACATCCTTGTGACGACCTTCTCCCGATCGTACCACCAATCCGGCTGGTCCAGCTGGTTGGGTTGCCCGGGGAGCAGGCGATGGTCCGAGCGGCGTCCGAACTCGTCCACCGTCTGACCGGGGTACTCGTGTTGCTGGTACCCCGTCTCGTTGTACAGGTATTGGTTGTAGTTTGGTCGGACTGATGGAGTGAATTATGAAATGAAATATATTTACTGAAATAGGACTCTAACGCCGTGTCGGAAGGTTGCTTTTACTGAGAAATATACGAGCTGATGAGAGATTTATGTGTGAAAAATTTAAGCAAATTCTATAACTTTCTTAATGAAACACTGATGGCGTCAAGTGAAAAAGTAAGGCCAATAAGTGAACACTTTCAGATTTCAATGTATAATGATACGGCACCTGATAATGAACAATTAGGTTAATTTTTCATTGACATCCTTCAACGTCAAAATAAACTTCATATATCAGATAGACTATAACCGGGACCGTCTTTGGCCATCCCCTGCATGGGCCTGGATAACCAGAGGTTGGGGCTCCTTTAGTAATTAATAATACGCACTAAAATTTAAAAAAAAAATGCATTATTAGACTACTTAAACATCAATCAAATTATTACGATAATATAATGTAGTTACAATTATTGTTATTTTTGAAGTCGGTGTCAGCCAACGTAGGCTTGTAACTATATACATAGTTATAGGTGAGATGTGCTTATGTCGCACGCGCGACTTTACCAGGCGAGAGGCGAGAGCGAGCCGCGGCGGGTGGGGAGCTGTTAAATGTGTTTATTTATTAAAGTATTCTCGTATTATTATTGTTAGGTATATTGTAGTGTTTCCTTGGCTGACACCGCCTCAAAATATAACAATAATTGTAACTACATTATATTATTGTAATAATTTGATTGACTTTTAAGTAGTCTAATAATGCAATTATTTTTTTTATTTTTAGTGCGTTTTAGTTTGTTTTGGAATAGTTTATTTTTGTGAAGTCGTTTTTTTTTTGTTTATTTTTTGATTTTTAGTGAATCTGAAGTACACTAACATTTTTTCTCAATATGGGTAGACCTACTAAACGTGATTACTTAAGGTGTATTATATATGACTACACATTTAAGGATTTTCCTCAATTTTCTCAGGATTCCATCATCAGGTCTTGTTGCAATGATCATGGAACCATCTGTGAAGTCTTCCCTTTTATAAATAAATAAATCAAAATCAGTTTGGCGTGATATTGAGTTACTCGTTCATTTGTCGCACACATACTTAATGTAAATTTTAGACTTATATGGTTTTCTCATGGATGCCATAGTCAGAACTGGACGAAATTAAAATGGGACCCCACGGACCAGCTTTCAAATAAAAAAAGAATCATTAAAATCGCTTCGCCCAGTCAAAAGTTATGAGGTAACAAACATAAAAAAAATATACAGACGAATTGAGAACCTCCTCCTTTTTTTTGAAGTCGGTTAAAAAAAGATTAATTATCCAAACCAATCTAGAGAACTAACTATAATATAACTACTGCATAACTCACCTCTTGTATACTGACTGTTCCCGTAGTTACTGGCTGCGTATTGTCCCCTGTTATTAAACTGTCCCTGATTGTAATACCGCGGGCGGTACTGCGGTATGGGGCGGATCGTCGCCTTCAGGGTTAGGTTGCCGCGGACCGGCGCGCCCGATGTGTAGTTCGCCATTATTCGCCCGTGGATATATGGCTCCGTGTTGAAGAAGAATGCTGGCATTGTAACGTTCACCTGTGGAATTTATTTATTGATACAATCAAATATACAGGTCTTAAATTTTAAGTGAATAATACAGGTAAGAATGTTCCAACAGCAAATTATCGATTTACATTTAATGTTTTACAATTTGCTGAGCAAATATCTATACTAATATTATAAAGAGAGTGCGATTTTTGTGAGTTTATGGAGTCAAAAAAAAATTTGAGATCTCGACCTAAGGGCTACCTGCCGGGCTAAGAACCATCTAAAAATCCTTAAAAATCGGTCAAGCCGGAGGAGCATAATAACGAACACACCCACAGATATGTTATATTACATAGATACACCACAATACTAACCTCAAACCTGGTCTGGTAGTACTCCTCAACGAGAAACTGCGCCTCCTCGAGCTGCCCCAGCGCCTCCACGCGCACCACCCACTCGCCGAACACTGGCTGATCCGACATCTGGTACTCCAGGCTCACAGTTCCGAAGTTACTCTATACAACAAGATAAAACAAAGAAGCTTAATTTTTTATAATTTTAATATAGAAGTAAGACCTAAAGTTGGACCGCAGTCTCAGGCGAGATCACCTGGCAGCGGCGGATCTTCTCTTTTAAATGGAGTCTCACACTTCGCTCCTCCTTAAACGTGTTTAAATGGGAAAATAATAAGGACTTTTAAAATCCCTACTTGGCAGAACCGTCCGAGAAGTTGCCAATGGAACTACCAAGTGGAATTACGACAGACGAATCTGAAGATCTTTATTGTTTTTAATTTATAACTACCTGATACCCGATACGTTGCCGCCGCAGAAGAAATAATTATGAAAGTATCGTTTGAAATTTCAAAGAGTTACCTTGTTTGATTAGGAATTAAAGAAATAATCATATTTGGCTCATAATGGACACATTTAGTGCGATGGAATGATAGGTATATAGAGAAAAAGTTTGATTCTACAATTGCAGAAATGCACATTCAAATAATGAAATGTAAATATTTTATCCAAATAAGTCTTTACAAGCACTTATGAATAGTCTGAATAGATTTGTCGGTACTACATGCACGCCACCGAAGCCACTGTAAGCTAATTGTACAATGCATACCTTAACGTAAGTGTAAGAAATAAGTTGTAAAAAAGTTTTATCACAATCGATACAAACAAACAAATATAGATTATTATCTCGTATATCAGATTTTTGATCTTTAATATTTGGAAATCATAAATTACTAAAAAATAAACATTCTTGGACATTTTATCAACAGACTATTCATAATAGGCGGTATCGTGGAATTATTTCATTTATTCAAGTTGATGCAAATATTATGTATCTCGTCAAATTTCCTTTCAATAAATAAATACGTCGGCATGTCTTATCCCATTTTGTTTGCAATACTCTAATATCCATTTATCTTTTATAAATGAGAGCATAACTACTTTTATACATGACGAAAAAAACGCGAACTCAAGTCTCGAAACATATTGTGTTAAACGAAAATCTTATAGCAAATACCTGTTTCTAGTTCCGCGAATCTTGATAAAAGCAATTATAATTAGTATTTGTGTATAAATTGACAGGGATTAGTCATCGAGTTGAAGGAAACTTGTGCTAAAGAGTTATGCAAAACGAGAGATTTATTTTTATTTGATTGATAAATCAGTATTTCGGGGCTCCTATCAAGCTGAGGGGGGTGCGTTTATACTCCAAGCGCCCTTACGGTAAAGACGGAAGTGGCTATAAGAATTCTTGTTTGGAAGATATACTAGCTTCTATCCGGCGGTTTCACCCACGCTCCGGAGAGAATTTATGCTTTTCCTGGGTAAAAACTTAAAGGGTATCAACATTTTTTTATTCATAAAGCCTTTACAAGCACTTATGAACAGTCTGACTTTAATACCGGTTCGAAAGGTTGTTTTTGATTCAACTAAGCAATTACTCTTTTCAAAACGAACTAACTTAATTAACTTACTAACACTAAAAACTAACTTACTGATACCTAATACTTGTGTTAAAGCGCAAGTAAATAAAGAGAGAAGAAACCCCGGTTTGCCCTCTCCCCTAGATCCGAGCCTGAGTTTCGATGGTAGTATGTTGTATGATTGTAGATATAATTTAACCTTTTAGTAACCTTGGAACTAGAATTCCTGTGAATACATAAATGGAAAAACACTTGCATGCAGCAATATTAAGTATTGCATGTCAAAAGTCATAAAGGTCACCTCACAATGGTGCACGGGCTGCTCGTGTGACACAATGGCATATAACAGAGTTGTGAGACGGTTTATTATGTTTTCATTAACAAGACGCCTGTAGCCACCACTAAGGCCGATTTTAAAACCTTTGTAGTTTTTTCTAGGTGTCCCTAGCAGATTTTCGCAGCTTGTCATAGTAAAAATTAGAAAATCTATTTAATAAAGCTATTTTGTTGAAATCCTAATACGAACGAACTACAACATAAATAATTACTAATTTGTAATTTTAATCCAAAAAAAGTCAGAATAGATAAAATTTATATAAAAAATTATTTAATAAAAAATAAAAAAGAATGTAACCTTGCTGAGTTTCATGCCGGTTCTTCTTAGTTGAAGGCTGACTTCCGAACCGGTTGTAGCTTCAGTAATTTTAAATTAGACCTTCATAATGGCCCTCCGAGGGCCTAAACTGAATAAATGGTTTTGAATTTTGAATTTGAATTAGAAAATTAATCAGTTTTAACCAAGCAAATGTAATTTTTTCCTGGTATGTAGATTATGATAACACTTACTTGTCTCGAAAGCCATCTCTTCATGATACGTCTGTTAGGGTCCAGAATAAAAACGTCGATAGCTCGACCGAACGCCTTCAGCTCTGTGTTGATTGGGATCACACGGAAACGCACTGAAACACGAAAGTATCGTTATTTATTCATGTATCGAAATCTTCTTCAGCACCGTTGTAATTTCAAAATCGATGAAACATGGAGACTAAAAAGCCGGTGGAAGAATGAAATTTATGAAGGTTTTACTTGTACGGCGTGTTAACTTCACACATTCAACTTATTATCTACATCTACACTAATATTATAAAGAGGAAAGATTTGTATTTTTGTATGTAACGAATAAACTCAAAAAGTACTGGACCGATTTTAATAATTCTTTTTTCATTAGAAAGCTACATTATCACTGAGTAACATAGGCTATATTTAGTACTAGATTACTATAGAAATCTTTAGAAATTCCTATTAAAACCAACCAAAGGTGTAAAAAAATTAGCCATAAAATGTCTTTCATCGCATACGCTGCGAAGAGTATTAATGATAGGACAAAAAAGTGTGTGCGTGTAACCTTTACGCGCGATTGAGGTAAAACTTAATAAAATTAAAAGATTAATCATATTATAATTCAATTATTTTTATCATTCATGTGCTTTACAAATACTATTCAAATGTTATATTAATATTATTCACTCGAAATAGATACTTGAATGTCATAAAAATTTTTAATGTATGAAATTATAGGTTTGTAGTAACTATAATGTGAAACGTAAATTTTACTTTCTAAATTTGCTACTTCTCTTGAAAATACAGCATCTATCGTTGTACCAAAACGCGTTATTGATTGAAGTCGAAAAATATTCATGGATAGATCAAATTTTTATTTATTGAAGAAAGAGTAAAAGGTTCCTGGGACTCCGCCATTTCATTTAACGTTAGATCAGTACATGTCAATATAACCTTGTTATTGAATATTATAGAATGTCGCAATCGTCAGAAAATTTATTAATAAATTATTTATTACAAAATGTGAGGTTTTAATATTTTCGGCCAACTGCACGTTATTCATGTAAACAATGCATAATGTAACTATACAGCAGTTGTATATTCGCAGTGTTACCCATACATATATGTATATAGCTAGCTACATGTGGATTAGATCCTTATTTTAAGTTTGCCTTCTATAGCCAAAGAATTAAAATGTCAATATAATTACTTTTAAGTAACAGAATACAAACTAAAATGAACTAATGCAATAACTATTATTATAATATAAGACTGAAAATTATATACATATTATACATGCACAAAGCATAGTAATAAACTTTACATTATTTTTCAGAACGTTACTTCCGTCAGTAAAAAAATCTGAGTTACTCCCTAGTCGCGCCTAAAGAAGTTTTACTTCAAAAAATGTTCGACAATAGATTATATAATGATGACCTATAGAGGTTTTGCAATTTGGAATGTATTGCAGGTGGTGGGTTCGATTCCCACCCAGGACAAACATTTGGGTGCATGTCTGTTTGTTATGGTCTGGGTGTAATGTGTATTAAGAAAACAAAAGGTTGTATATCAGTTTTCTGGTTTCCATAGTACAAGCTCTGCTACGTTAGGGATCAGCAGGCTGATTGTGTAATGCTCTTACTATATATACTATTTTTTTAAATACATACTCATCCCTACTAATATTATAAATATAAATGTAAGTTAATGTTAGTAGTAAAGTATAATGTTTGTTACACATTCACGCGAAAACTACTTAACCGATAATCATGAAACTTTGTACCCATATTCATGGAGGTATTAGAAGTAACATAGGATTATTTTTGTGCCGGGAAAATGTTAAATCCCTGGGGAACGCAGGTGAAACCGCGGGGGATAGCTATTTCAGATAAAGTGAAGATAAAAATAAATATTTCCACACAGCTATCTGTTCTTAAACTCTGAATAGGTGATATGGTAGTCAGAAAACAGATAGATATACATTTTTTTAAACATATACTTAAATAATTACTTTACAGTTGGACCCAGTTTAATGTTTTTCCTGGATGGGAATCGAACCTATGCCCTGTGACTATCTTCTCCCTTGGTCGGGGTATCTAATCACCGCAGCAACCCATCCATCATGAAGAGCATATATGGGCAACCACCGGCCCGCTGTAAGATATGATCCGGCTCGCGAGACATTTTGAAAAAACCCAATTAAAAAAATATTACATTAGGTACTTATACTCACTAAGTACTGCAGTAGTAAATGCACTAAGTACTTTTAAACGCGTCCGGGCCCACAACATGTCAACTTTCACATATCTGATGTAAAGTATCCCATATGTTATTCCAGGGCGCTCTCAATCTATGTGCAAAGTTTTCGTCCAAATCCATTTGGTAATTTTTGCGTGATGAATGACGAACATCCATGAAACCATCCCTACTAACTTTCTCATAATATAACTTCTTAATATTAATGGGATAGTATCATTTTGGAACGAAGTTCCTTATCGCGCGTTGTGAAAGGGGGCTAGACGGAAAAAAATCATACGAAAAGTTGCAACGACACTTTTTTTCGAAATTCAAATGATATGGTTTATTATTGGGTTTGTTTTTTTCATAATTTATTTAAAGGCTACATACAACATGTTCAAAATTCTGTTCCATTTATAAATTTAGTATAATTAGTAATTATTAGCACAGTCTTGATCTTTTATTGAAGACCTAATACTAAAGACGAGAGATTGCAAGTTTTTCTCAACACTGGACCTAAACTCAGCGTTTTGGTCAATTCCAATGCGTACCTATCTTCGTTCCTTCCGGGTGTCCCTTGACACCTCTCAAGTTTTTTTGTTAGATTGGGGGTTGGGATCTTGCAAGGTTCTATACATATTTATTAAAGTGAAAGAACAGCCTCAATTTCATCAATTACTCATTGAACGCAAACAAATAATAAGAACGCTACGCCGAGCCAAATTCTATGAGCGCTTGGCAACACGACAAGATGAGCTATTACATACTTGCGCAATGCAGCGGACATCCGAACGTATTTCTGACTTGTTAACTGTATCAAATAGATGTTACTCGTTTAACTATTTGATAATCTGATTATCAGCTGTTAATGGTTTTTTGAATCGTTCTGATGATAGTTAGAAGGTTAATACAGGTAGACTGGATTCGACACGATTTTTATGCATTCTTGATTCAAAATGTTCTATACGTTACTATTATAATTACAGTTATTAAGTACCTACTTAATGCCGCATACCTATGCGGCAATAACATTTAATTTAAAAAAAAGATTCATGTTCACCGCCTCGATCAACTGCTCATAGAGACAGTCGTAATGTAAATAAACAAAACTATAAAAATGGTGTCATTCTTTGGTAAGCGCATCACTTGAAAACGCGATTTGGCAGAAAAAAATAGTAATAGGTAGTCCAAATTAGGTTTTGAAGGAATGAAAATTGTTTAAGTTAACGCTTTCTTAAATTGGTATATTACCCGCAAGACAATAACTCATGATACGAAGGCGAATAGCAACGCATACCAGAAACACACACACAAATGCTACTAATATTATAGATGCTAATGTTTGTATGTATGGATGTTTGTTACTCTTTACGTAAAAACTACCAGACAGATGTGGATGAAACTTGGCACATAGATAGAGCATATTTTGGAATACCATATAGGCTACTTTTTATCCCGGGAAAATAGGACATCCCTCGGGAACGCGGGTAAAACCGCGGGGGACAGCTCGGAAAATATAAAATTGTATAGATCTACTCAGGCACTTTTGAATTGACTGACTAATCATTTTTTACAAGCAATAATAGTAAAAGAAAGCTGTAACTCACCCGTCTGTCCTTGCATGTACACCGGTTTGTCCATCTGAATAAATATAGTCATGAAGCGTTTGGAGAATGTAAGTTGAGTTTCGTTGATGAACGCTCGCCCGCCGAATGGTGTGTCCAGGTACAGACCTTCGACACGCAGCTTGTAATCTCCGGGAACTGTCGTTGCTGGTACCTGGAAGGTTCAGATGTTTAATAATGATTGTTTTAAAGGACGTCGGGACTGACCGTTGATATTCAGTACTCGCATTGATCTCAAATTCATTTAAGATTATCATGGGTAAAGAAAATAGAGAGTGTCGTAAAGACACGATAGAAGTGAAGCTTTTGCGGGGAGGCATTTTAATTATTCATCAATCACTTTTGATTAGCATACAGTGTTTACCCCCACCACTTTTCATCACACAAATAGGTTGCGGATCAGCATTTCAAAGCCCTCTCATAAGAAGTTTCCCATCAAAAAGAAAAAAGGTCTCATTAGGATGTCGAACGGTGTGGCAAAAGCTGTCTTACAGTGAGCTTGAGCAATATGAAAATCTGCTGCAAAAAAGTGTACTTGAAGTTTCGAACGTTTACAAAACGAAAAATATATAGATATAATCCTGGACTACACTAGATCTCTTGTGAAGCTGTTTGAATATTCCACTAATTTTTGCGTGTACTTGAAATCGAAAAAAAAAAAAATTTAAAAGGACTGATATAGGATCTGACGACCCGGAGGATGAAGGATAGAAACTTTTTCTCATGTAAGAAAAATAACACAAATAACATAGCCTATGTCATGTGGGAATAGTGTGGCTTTCTATCAGTGAAAGATTTTTAGAGGGAAAACTTCTTTAGCTGCATTGGGCTATTTTTGAGATAGGAAGTTACCGTTTCTGACACCTCTGTATATAAGTACCTACATATATTAGCCCCGTTTACAGGGGAGTTGAGTTTTCAGTTCCGTCAGCACTCCCAATATTATTTATTATATATTTTTTTATAAGTGAACTGTTCAGTGTTCGCGTTCGTTAACAGTTCAAACAAAAACTTACAAGATGTAGACTCTGTTCATAATATTAGTTATAATTAAATAAGCATTTCTTTGCATACCACACCTACCACACATATATTAACAATATAAAAAGGCTAACTCACTCTCATATTCAATATCTCAGGAACACCCTCCTTAACTCTCTGCTTGACATCAGTTACTTCAACCCCATTGCATGATATGGAAGCTCTGATGGTCATTTGAAGACGAGCTTGCAGTATGTTTGCTGATATCTTGTATATTTGCCCAGGACGGACCATACGGGATGCAACTATGAAGTATGTACTGGGAACAACATATTTAGGGTTAAAAAAGCATTTTAATAAAAAGGTACTGTATTTAAAACAACAAAACCTTCTAATTACTTAAAAATTATAGTTATCCATAGTTTGCGACACTAAAAGGACATTCTTTATTGTTGTAGATAAAACAATAATAGTTTTTGTATGAGTGCTTGCCACTAATATCGAAACAAATTACTTATTTGGAGAAATGCCACTTACAACCAGATATAGTTAAACCTCATTAGACATAAATATATTTCAGTATATACACACAACATAAAAAGAATGCATTCATTTTAAAAAAAACTATAATGATTGGAATTTTATTTTTAAAAGTTCTTTGTTTAAATTTACAAAATAAAATTTATTTAAAAGGTCAAATAGTATGTATTAAAACTAAAAGATAAAATTATTATACAGCCTTTTTAATTTATTTTATTATTACCATAAAATATCTTTTATTTTCTGTGTGAACATAAACTTTATTTGTTGTGTGTAGTGGTCAGAGAACACAAACTCTAAAGTACATTGAAGATTTAAACTAATTAACACATAAAATAGAAATGTGTTCCAATTTCAAATCATAAAATAAAAACTTACGCTTCATTTATAATAACGCTGTCATGTTCCACCAAACTGCTTCTTCCAGAACTGCTATATGTGCGACTTGACTCCCAACTTGGTCTAGGAGTATTATCAGGAATGTATGGATTTCGATTATAATCTGGTTCATTCCGATTCTCATACTGATTGGGCCTTTGTTCATTATCATACTGTGTTCTTGTTGGGTCAAACTGATTTTGGTTCCTATTTTGGTACCTTTTGTTAGGGTCATAAGGGTTGTCATACCGTGGATCAGTTTGACCATATTCATTTGTAGGGTTAGGTTGGTTTACTTCTGTATTGTATGATGGAGGGATATAGTCTTGTGTTGAACATGATTGTAATATAGCTGCCAATGTTGCGTAAATTAAAATGAGATTCATAGTTCAGTCTTTAGGCCTATAAATAAAATGTTGAATTATTCATAAAGTTCTGTAAGTCTATCGTAAGCATGTTTAAATAATTTAATTTACATTATTTAAAAAAAATATAACAGACGAAAGATTTCCGATCAAAGCGGTATTTTACCCAAAGTTCGTTATTCAATGCAAACAGACATTTATGTCATTATTTCTATGCAACTATATTAAAATTTTCAAAAATTCTTATCAGAAATAATTACACTATCGCCTGTGAACAGATGTAGTTCAATACTTGATTAACCTTATTTTTAATTAAATAAAACTTAACAATCGAGTTAACCTGAAGTTAACGCCCATGAAAATGCTCCGCTTTTGTTTTGTTTTCCGCACTAATTACGCCGTCATTTGAGCTAATACTTCACTTCACTGCCTATAAATATGTTGGATTATTTGTAAATAAGGAAATTCATTGAAAATTAACTTAATTCAAATAAATAAACAAGAACGTTAGCAACGTCCCATTACTCACTTCATTCAAGAAAACTCTTTTTTGTCGTTTGTCGCGCAGCCGCACTATACCACGCCCGGCTAGTGGTGATCCAACCGCAACCAACAGATACATTTATATCGTATCGATTAAATTTATATTGATAAGTCTGGATTCTATAATGTAATCAAATATTTTGATTGCATGTTTAAGGTCAAAACTATAAAAAATAAGTCATTCGATTCTATACATGGTCCAATCGGTTTGTCACCCGAGCTACTATGAATAACTCCGATTATTTATCTGTCTGCCCGTGCGATCATCTATCTGCTGTGTTACTTGTAGTAGTCGATTGGAAGAAAATATGGAGAAATAACAACCTAGAGGAAGTAAATATATTAAAGTACACGCGTTCCCGAAGGATGTCACATATTCTATAAATGTGTTAATAGTTTGAAGTGTAGAAGAAAAGGAGGACAATCTTGTATGGGGGATTAGTCGAAAAAGTGTCCACTTGTAAACAGCAAATTAGTTTTCGAATTCTCACCGAAATAGCGCTAGTGTAGCAAGTGGAAATGATATGAACAGAGTGAAGTATGCTGTATTCCTATTTACAATTAATTAGGGTACTTAACAACACTGCATAATTTTATTCCATACTCATGTTTGTCTATATATTATATTTAAAAAAATGCGCTGTAACAAAATGGAAATGTTTCTTTCCTATTTTATTAATTTAGTATCCTACTCTAATAATTTGTGGAGCTCTATTTTAAATTCTTCCACTTGCTACAGTAGCGCCACCTTAATTTGCTCCCTTTCAACGGACACTTTTTAGTACACTGAGATGGTCCTCCTTTACTTCTACACTCCATAGTTAATAGTTAGAAACAATTTACGTGCAATGTTTTATCCAATTCCGTCCGGTTTTGGCGTAAAAGAGAAATAAACATCGGTCCTCATAAACTTTCGCATTTATAATATTAGTAGGATTTTGATAACATAATAAAAACCATTCTTCGAAATTATTCCTTTTAGTTGGACAGTGAAAAAATGCAAGAAAGTGACTTTCATGGGTAGGGCGAAAAGCTAAAAGAATGAGGAATCTTTAAACGATCGTGAGAGAACCAAGGTCAGCAATCTAACACAAAACCGTTCTCTTTTTCAATTTAACTTAATAAATAAAAAAACTATTTTGTCTGAACAATGACAAAAAGTATAGAATATCGCACCTTTAGAATTGAAGTGGCTTAATCCAAAATTCTTGTTTTTTGGTAAACACCAAAAATGTAATAGAAGAATTAGCCGTTTTGTAGATTTTCAATTTTATTGCTCTAGGTTAAGCGTTTATTTTTAATTTTTTTGTTATTAACCGTAGGGTAGGAATTGTTTTAATGATTGGACACTAAACCTTTACGTATAACTAATTAGAACATTTGTTAATTAGTCATTAAAAAAAAAAATGACACTTATTTTCCGAAATCAATTTAATATTATTGGCATATTTGACTTTGAGTCCATTTTTTACTTAACGATACATAAACAAATTGTGCCTATTTAAAAAAGAGGCGATTAATTTCTAATGTTATATTTGACCATGGTGACAGATTTTTCAATATGCTAGTTTAATTATTGTAGACTAGTTAAATTAAAGGAAAGTGAAAAACAGACTTTGGTTTCAAAATCGTGTATTTTGAAATTTTCCCTCACTAATCATCATTAAACACTAATCTACTGGTACTGCTACCAACATAACATTAGCACCTGGTATTCAATTAAAGTAAGTTTATAAAAATCAATGGTTTGAAATAATCTCCAAATACTATGTAAACCTTCGATAAAATAATATAAAACAATGAAATACTTCTTATCAATAGAGTAGAAAAATAATAAAGTAAAAGTCATTTTGTTATATTTGAATAACTGGCCAAAAAATATTTATAAAAATGTCTAAGAAAGAATTTACGAAATAAAAAAACTTTTATCAAACTCAACTAATTAACATAATCAACCATTCACTTTTTTTTAAATAAACAGCAAAAATAACATATCTGGATTCAACACTAAAATGAGATCAAAATAGATCATTAAGTTAATTTATTAAAAATAATTATAAACGCGAGTCATAGAACCAGGCGTAGATACTAGGGATTGCTTTAGTTCTTATAAGATAATTCAGATCTTTTTTTTATTTTCTGCAAGCACCATTTTGGACTATAAGCATTCGTTATTGTAATTTCACACGCTTTTTTCATTTTATTTCTTAAAGTCTTTTTCAGCATATGTATTTTTATAATAAAATAAAAATAGCTCGTCTTTAACAAATTTTAACACTTTTATCTCGCTATCTAAGTCCCTCAAACCCACTGCATTTTTATCAACATCCTAAATAAAGTTATACCCCCCATTCGTTCTGTAACACATTTAAGTCTATAAAAAATTGTAACCTTAACTCTTTAACTCTAATTGGGGTGCCAGTTTTTCTAGCACCTCTTAGTAAAGGCATATATTGTTGCGGTTTGTCAATAGGACCAGATCTTAGGTTTCTCTTTATTTCTTTTCAATTAAACTATGTGCATTGTCTCCCTCTTTCTGTGTATGTCCCTTAATTAGATATTTATGCGTTATTGATTGAATGTTGTCAAAATGGGCCACTGTCTTATGCAGTGGCCTAAACTGCTATAAACTGGCAATATATTTATTTTTGTTTTGACCATTACAATTTCTGAATAAAATATTAGATTTAAAGTTTTGTCTGCATTATTTTCACTGATGGGACTTTAAGTAATCAAAAACGCAGAAACCTATTTCAATAGCCCCTTTATTACCATGTCTTCTTTTCCAAAAGTAGCAATATACTTCTTCATATGCACCTAGTTCACTATCGTTTTTCTTTTTATTATTATGTTTTGATTTAGAAGCTAGTTCAACTATTGTAAAATTATAACATTTAAGTCTTGACCTATAATAAAAAGATGAAACATTGCAGCTTCGAGATCATAAACAGCACATTTAGTTTTGTTAATAATACATATTCATATATTTATATCTTGTACATTAGTCTCATAAATATTTTTTGGCCTTAAAAAAAGCTTATATTAATTTCAGTTGTAAATATTAAGTAAAAAACCCAGTACGGGCGTGAGATTTGTTTTGATTAATATTAAAGTCCCTACATATCTCTTTTATACTCTTGCTGCCATCCATATAATCTCTTAAAGTAGAAGATCTTAGTTAATGTGATTCTATGCGCGGTAGACTATTAATATGGTCCTTAATATCTTGTACAAGACTTGGGTTAATCGGGGCTCGGCTTCTAGAACGCCCTCTAAGATCTTCCACAAGGCCATTAGTTTTCAGTTTCACAGTTCTTATCTGTCTCTCTGTAATACGAGTATCTAGTGTATTGATAAAAAAAGGTTTTACAAACGCGAATTCTTTGGCAATCAGCTGTAAAATAAATGGCTGTGTTTGGTTTACGAGGATGGGCAGCATTTTTGTACTGATATTTTGGTTTCACCTCCATCGTGCATGCCTTGATAAATGATCGCTTCAAGTCAAAATTACTTAGCTGCCAATAATAGTCGTATATTTCGCTCAGGGGTTATGTTATCAGAACAACGAAGTCTACAAACACAATTACTTTGTTAGATTTAGAAAGTGATTGGTAGGCTTTTCCGGTATTTCGAAGAGATTTAACAATATTTTGTTTCCATTGAGACGGATTGCGCAGGCGCTTCCTAGATTTTTTATTCTGAGGAAACAATTGCATCGTCACCATCATGTGCCCCATCCCTGTCAGACGTGTTGGTTGATGAACTGAAAGAGCGTCGTAGCGATGAATCGTTGTAAGTCGGATAAGCGTCACTCAGATCGACTTCTGATTGCAAAGAATGCACAGGTGATTGACGGTAGTTTATGTCTTTATCTAACCGTATTTTGCTATTTGAGGGCTCGGCACAAATTATATTCGTGTAATCGATTTGAGTACCTGACATGATAGAAGGTGAGCTATTTATTTTCATTTCGTCTCAGCTTTGCTTCGGTTATGTAAAAGACTTTGATGACGACGACGTGGTGCTGGAACTTGAAGATGATGACAGAAGAAATGAAAATATTTTTATTCAAATAGGCCTTTCCAAGCACTTATGAATAGTCTGATTCTAATACCGGTTCGGAAGGTTGTTTTTTACTGAGAAGAGCCGACAATAAACTCAGCAATAACTCTTTTTTTTTAAAAACCAACTTAGCTTTATTACATAAAATCTATTTAGTCTCACTAATAATACCTGTGTGTTATCGCAAAAGTGAAGAATTATTGAACAATAATATAATATTATGAATAACTAATAAAAAAATAAAAAAATAATAATAATACAAACAAACAACAGAACTGGATGATGATGTACTACTGGATCGATCTCTCATGTTTTGTGATGTTTGTTCTTTGATAATTGGATTAACGCTATTCTCACTGCTGATTATCGACGTATTGTTAATCTCCTTTAGAGTCCGTTGTTCAGTTTCCACTTGCGGTAAAATTTCAATTCAATCTAGGACTTCCATCCGTCGCCTTATTTTCTAATAGTTTTCCTTATCACGCTCTTTGGATCCATTTTAAGCACTAGTATAACCTTCTGCACTTGCTGTTCTCATCTCTTCACCCTGTTTATGCATAATATTTCATTCCGGCTTAATAGATGCAAAATAAGATCTGCACTTCTTTTCATTATTGATCTCAAACTTTAACTGAAATAAAAATAAAAAGACTCAACTCAAAAAAAAGCTCACTAAGTCTCATATCATTCAGTAAAGAATAAACATATTTACCTATACGTCTCCGTAGTCACAAAATTGGTAGTAAAGTAAAGCAATAATATAAAATAAGGCTCGATCATTTAAGCAATATTTGGTAATAAAATGACGGCAGTACTAATACGACACCACAATATTATAATCATTTAGTATTGAAACGCCCAAAACCAAAATGAGTCATTACAAAAATATGTATCGAAGAAATAACTTACCTTGCGTTTAGTATTAAAACTGCAGATTACAGTTTCCGCCCTTTACGGAGCAACCGCACTACGTCCAGCGTTTAGCACTGTTGACGCAACTTTGAATGAGATCCTTCAATACAGAGGGATGCGCGGTAACCGCGTGATTTTAAAGAGACGGAAATAGCACGTTTGTCCTTTTCTGGACTAAAATAATCTATTTATTTATAATAAACTGATAGAATACATGTTTATAAGTAATTCCATGTACAAAAGTCATTTTCTTAAAATTTTGAGTTATGCCACTTCAATTCTAAAGGTGCGATATGTTTATTATCTATCATAATAAAGTAACATTTATCATCGAACATAGCAAAATTACAAACATAGATCCATAGATTTATGGTCTAAATCCAGTTTATCTTAAATCGGTACCAGTTTACGACTTAAACATCACAGTTGATGTTGACTAAAATAAATGAAGTAGGTACCATCCTAGCTCCGAAAGATCTTGATCACGTCACACCCACTAGGCTCATTCAGTAGTATACCATAAAAGTATTATGTGGTATTGATGAATCGGACTCACTAGATCATACTGGGCTGGGCACGGCCCACCCGCCATTTATATGTATATATTAATTTTGGATTTTAGGGATTTACGAAGATATCAATCGTAGAGATAGAAGTAGAAAAGAATAGTTAGACTATGAAAATTTTAACATGGAGCCACTGCTCTAAAAGGAACCTGTTTATCTGATTGCAAAGTGAATATAAACACAAAATTTTGCCAGTCCTAAGTTATTATAAACCGTCGATAAAAGTTGTGTGAACATATTGTTTATTTGTGTCGCACCGCATAGTTGAGGTTATGTAGCCGTTGCCAATGTGACAAGCGGCTACATAAGCAGACATTCGGGGAGACTTTCTTGACCACAGATATTAAGTTGAGGTTTAGCAACTAAAACTCATCCAAAGCCTCGAAGCTTAACGAGCCAGTTACTTAAAGTTATCAGTTTGTGGAACTGAAAATCTTTTCTTTAGGATTTAATGGTTATTTTCACAAACCATTGTGAAATAGGTATATCTGTCCTTTTACCATGCTTTAGTCTCATGAGCGGCCGACAATCGGTCCATCTGATGGTAATTGGTCAATTCTAATGTGTTGTACCATTCGAATGAAGGTGTTAAGTGCCTGTAATATCACCGGCCCCCTTACATTCATTGATTTAATCATTAGGCCTGCGCTACACTTGCCGGCCATTCCGACGCCAATCTTACGCAGCGGAACGCCCCAGTACATTTTATTGCATATAAATGACAAAAAACGGGCACACTACCCGCTCCTGCGTTTGTTCCATTCTCTTCGCGCCGATCTTCTTTACAATGTGGTAACGAATGATTATTGCTACAACAGCGCGGGCAAAATACTGTCTCAACGTGGCTGCAATATATAATAACCGGCTTACCGCAACGGAAGTTTAGTGTCGGAATTTCCGTTATGTGTACCGTAGGTTGATGCTTCCGCAACTGATGGTATATAAATTGTAGAGATTCTTTACTCTTTGGTTTTACACCTTTTCGCGAAAAAAGCGGCGCAGTCTTCAAGCTCGGCCATAGTCGTTGTTGGGAAAAAGCATGCTATTTAATCCGCTACGAAAAGGCCCAGTGAGGCGCACAATGATTTGGGTACGCTAGAGTTCATGAACCATCATAAGATATTGATTATAGAATAGAAAAGTTATTACAAATTAGTGAAATTTTCATCTTATTTTTTACCTCATTTAAAAAAAAAATTAAGTAAATATCATTTTATCTTGTTATGACACAATACCATAAGTTAAGCTGAATTAGGCTTCGGACTTTTTGACAATCCCAGATGGCTCCGATCAATATCATGCTTAGTTCTGGACTAAGCAGGTAATTTGTTTAATGTTGTACATCAATGAATTAACCGGCTAGGTCAATCTTACGAGATAGTTGGTAAGATTATAGTCACTTGTTATGCAAAGTAGGTCCATTGGATTCATGGTAGGTAGTTTTATTTGTATCGTTTCAGTCTCACAGACTCTCCCAACCTCAAAACTGATGAATTGTGTTACTTGTAATTTGTTTTATTATGGGCACATTTAGATTGGGGAATTCCCCGGGCAATGTGCGGTAGTGCGTGCCAGATAACTGAGTAGGTATGTCGCAACTATCAGCATTATGTGACAATATAAACTGCCCATTTAAATGAATACTGCGAATCTGGTGACATTAAAAATAAAGTTGACAAATTTATGTGAAAAACGATAGTTTATTATATTTAATAGGTCATCTGATACGCACTTAACATTTGGATCTATGTTACGACATAGCCAGAGGAATATTATCTTTATAAAGGTCATACTGGCCCATAACAGCACGTGGGATAAGGGTCGCCCTCTTGTTGCGTCAATTAAATTTGAATAGAATTTATAGAAAATAATTGAAGTGGGAAATTTTACTATTACTGAAAGGTAGTGTTCTCTGCTAAATTTAATTAAACTAGATGTAAGGGGCTAGATGGAAACTTGTATAAATAAGGCAAGATTTTTATTATCTCCGACTGTAAGCTGAGTAACTCATTAACATTACAAGTTTACACAGGCACATTGACAGGGATAACAAAATAAAAAATGTTCAGATTGATGAAATTCTAATTAAACCACTGAATTCTCCACAAGTTAGCAGGACCTTATAAACAAAGGAATTGATCAACAAAAGTATATCACCGAAGTGATGGGATGATAGATGAGACTCGACGGAGCGCAGTGCGCGTGCGTGACTAACTGCAAGCAAACAAGACGAACAAGAGAGTCCGGCGGGGGATCGGGTCGCTCCAGGGCCTCCACTCTTCACATTGAAAACTCATGGTACGCCAGCATCCAATTTATCTTTTGACAAAAAAATCTGTACAAAATATATTAAATATATACTCTGTAATGCTAAAAACTGTAACGCTACCTCATCAAGTTCAATCACGATTATTAAATGATTTAAAAACACAATAACTCGTTCACGTCGTGCAGAACAAACATTATCCTATCGGCGAGCGCGCGCGGGCGCGCGAGACCTATATACAAGTCAACATTTAAAATCATACTCCTCAGTCTGTCGCCTGAATACCGCTGCTGCATCTGATTTATAATTCCGTTTCATTAATTTCATACAGTCGTGTGGTCTTACGATCTAGAATCGCGTATCGCGTCCTTTGCTTATCGTCCGTGCGTGGCATCATAATATACATAGTTTTTTATTTTATATATAGGTTGTATGGTTCGGGGCGTGTGTTAGTTCCGCTCCTCGTCGCAGTCGCGGGAGATGTGTCCGGGCTTCCCGCACACGTAGCAGGTCTTGGTGCCGTCGGGGCAGTTGCGTGAGATGTGCCCCGACTTGTTGCAGTTGTAGCACGTCTGGTTGGAGTTGTCGCGCCCGCCCTCCGGGCAGTTCCGCGCGATGTGGCCGGTCTTGTTGCAGTTGTAGCAGGACGGCTCGTCCGGGCTCTGCGCGCACTCGCGCGCTATGTGACCCGTGCCGTTACATCTGGAATATTACAACACATATTGTCATCATTAAACAGGTACCGTTCTGCGTCTGCACCTGCGTTCCCGAGAGATCTAACTTATCTCGGGATTATAAAATAGCCTATTTCCATCCGGAATAATAAACCTTTCCAATAGTGAAACAATATTTATTTTAAAATTACCCTCCACCTGCATAAAAACAAACAAAACTAGCAACAAAGCACTGTCCAAATAATATTAAGTTAACTTCAAGTGTAGCTACTGTCCTAAAGATTTAATCTATAAGTGAAAGTAGTTTCTGAATTGGATCAGTAGTTACTAAGTATGCCGCCATTAAACATTTTTTTCATCTTTATAATACATAGTAGTGTAGATAACAGGCCGAAACAACTTTAATATTCAATTTATTAATCGCAATCGATATGATTGTAAACATGGCAAAACTTTCAATCAAATATAAGTCGACACAATTTCATTGCATTATTTATCGGCCACAATCTAATGACCTATGGTAACTACCAAACAAATACTACTGGTGAAGGTTAAACACTATAACACATGTGGCACATAACTATGCTTGACCTTGCCGCGTTCACTGCCATTGTTTTTAAGTAAATTACTACAGATTGTTCTATGGACTTTGTTCTAATTTGTTAAATTTTAATTTCATAGCGTTGAAAAGAGGTAGAATTGAGATACGATAATTTAAAAGCAAATATTAAAATATAGAATGTAACATAGTCATGCACGCATCCGTCCTGCCTAACCTATGTAGTATCTTTTGATCTTGTATCCTGTTTCTCACGGATTTACCGACCAATTTTATCAAGCAATATAATGAAACGCATTGTAAAGGCCTAGAGTCTTTTGTGTCTTGTCAAAATGTTAACACAGCATGGAAAAACATGCGTACACGCATTACTCAATATGGGTACTCTATGTTGATACAGAACACATGTGTTATTCATAGGCTTACTGGCCACGCTATTACTGTCGACATGGTCACATTTGACTGAAGTAAAAGTCTCCCATGAAGATTTCGCGATTACTATATAAATTCATATTTATTTAATATCTTTAAACACTTATTTATAACTACAGATGGGCATTTTGAGACCTCTAAACATGGAACTAGCACTGGTCCTAGACACTTAGTAATTGAAACGACCACCGCCACTCTAATCGATGTTACAATAACTATAAGGCATTCGCAAGACAGGGCTAACTTGGCAGTTTGTACACCCAAAAGAATGAAAACCTTCTAATATCATAATAACAATATGTTTGTTACTTTTTCACAACAACTTCTTAACTGATTTAGATGATACTAGCTGTCCCCCGCGGTTTCACCCGCGTTCTCGTGGACTTACATACACAATTATAATATTTGGTCGCGGCATTGTTAATGATGATTCAAAGAGAATACAAATTACTGATTATTGATTTCTGACAAAAATTATAACTATAAAATTTTCAATCATACTTAACCGTACACAAAATTAAGTTTAGCTGTCATTTGAGTTTTGTTATTCCATGTCAGACGCGTTTTCTCTTTGAAGTTTTATGTCACGTCACACGGGAACGCGGTCGAACAGGATAAAAAGTAGCCTATGTCCGTCTCCTGGTTCTAAGCTACCTTCCCACCAATTTTTAGCCAAATTGGTTCAGCCGTTGAGTTATAAATAGTGTAACTAACACGACTTTCTTTTATATATATAGATTTAACACATAGGATTTATTCCGGAAATATGTAACATTATTCGGGAACGTGAGGGAGAGCTAGTCATCGATAATAATTGTGTTGAATGTTACCTGTAGCAACGGTCAGCTTCCTCCTTGCAATCTCTAGCGAAGTGGCCGGTGCGGTTGCACTTGAAGCACTTTTCGCGTTGACGGCTGAAGCCGGAGTCGCGGGCGCCAACGCCCCCGCCACCGCCGCCGCCACCCTGGGTACACTCGCGGGCGAAGTGACCCGTCCGGTTGCACTTGTAGCATACGCTTGAACTCATTGCTGTAACAATATCGAACGTGTTATCTAACTTACCACGCTACCATGCACGGCCGTCTACGTCGCGCGTCACACTCGTAAGTACAATAGGTCACTAACTATTCTGAATACAAGATAGCTGAACAAACACTAATCGGCGCAGTCAACATTCAAAAATACTCAGATGCATCAAATATAATCAATGATTTATAAATAATATGATTTTAAAGTACCGATCTAACCGCAATGATGTTTGTATTTGCTATTTCTCACAAAACATCTTACAAATGTATGGTACATTCGATCGTTTTGACATTTGATAAAAGGTAGCTGATTTGACATTCAGACAGCTGGTATCAGTACACAGCTCTTTTGCAAAAGCTCACTTCTACGCTTATTTTAAGTATCCATACAAATTGGATTGCAAACATTTTTCAACCGACTTATTAACCCAATATGGTCCGACTTCCTTCCTCTCTGACTATATTTATAAAAAGAGTCATCCTGTAATGTTAAATACTACCTACATCTGCAGTAATATTATAAATGCGAAAGTATCTATTAAACGACTGGACCGATCCTTATAAAATGTGGTATATAGGTGTTTTAGAACATCAAATAAGACGTAAAGTACATTTTAAAGTGGTTAAAACAGCGTGGGGAAAGCTATAAGAAATTATACATGTACTTTAAAGTTCAAGCAATCGTCTAAGTGCAGCGGAAAGCCACTGGGGGATATTTTCGCAATATTGTTTTGTCATTTAACGAGTAAATACGCAGTAGGTACAAGAAGTGACCTATTAACGAAGCCAAACGAGTTTCCGAGGGCCGGAGACCGAGTTTTCCGACTGAATTAACTGTACCAAAATTAACATTTTACTTTGATGCTTACAACATTGCTAAATAAAGCAATTTATTGGGTAAACCAGTAATAGGACGTAGGTAGTCCTGCTTGAAATGTTTACCCATATTTGGGGATATGCTGTTTCCATACTTTTCTATCATCTTGTGTGCACAAACTGCAATACTAACAAAAAAAAAATAAAACACGTTTATCCAACTCGATCCATTGTAATGGAAAACCTTGTACCCTCCCCTTGACCTTGCAACGAGGACATTTTGCGAATCTCCAACGGTCATTCGCCTCGATCGGCTACCATCGCGGCGAAATCCAACAATTTCAATTAAATATTTGATATTTACAATTAATGTACCGATGACGTGTTGACCCTGACGTTGATAACCGTCGCCCGCGATAACATCACTATTTTACGTTAGTACGTTTGTCGTCAATTGACTCGCGCGTCGTACGCATTGTTATCAAGTGGCGTTCAAATGGCAATCAGAAGGGACTTCAACGCGAAACACTTAGGATACCGCTGCAATTTTCTCGGACATTCTTTACACACGGCCCCACGGAACAAACAGATATGTTCACATGCACACAAATGTTTGGACTGGGTGGGAATCGAACCAACGACCTGCAGTGTGTTAGTCAGGGTTTATAACCTCCAAACCAAATGGCCCATCTATTATTACATAAAACAACTACGAAGTTACAAAACAGAAACAACCATATCTGGAACCCTTTGGAAAATCCTCATTGTTATAAGTAAAATAAACGAGTCAAGCAAAACTAAATACAGTGAAGATATCGATTTTCTCATAGCGTATCGATAACACGGAATGTAATAAGTTGATACAGTTTCCCGCGTTTTACAAGCGACCTCGAAAACGGAGCGAAAGAAAGCGTCGCCGACACCTTTCTCCGGCCTCTGAAATATTGATCGAAGACCAATAAAATTGCAGAGGCGGCAATTACCTGTACAATAGCTGGGTATTTGTGTAAAATTGACATTTAAAGCCCTCTGTGAACATGACAAAAAGTTGCTCTCTCAACCAATTAACTCAGATATTATGGTTGAACAACACTACACTTTACAAAGTAAATAAAAACATTAGGTACCTACATATTCATGTTCATTGAGGAAGGGAAGGGGGGTTAAGTGAAAGCAGCAACTGTAAAAGTCATTAACTTGGTACAATTACGATAAACAGTGAATCTATATACATATGGGTGTAACAACCTTATTGTACAAGCAGAGTATCATTTGATCATTGTATTGAATTTTGCAAGCACATCATTTAGTTAGATACTTGTTAAGCATGTTGACACATTATTACATCACTATAATGATGGAGAACATCACACTACAATAAAGAATAAGCTAAAAAGTTTGCCTTGCTATGCAAACTTTTTGATAATTTAAACAAGCTATCATGAAGTTTAAATTGTTTCCCTATGAATATAATCTATACAGGGATCATAACATAGCTTAATTAGGAATGTAGCTGCTTTCAATCAACAAACGATTTAAATGAAAATAGGGGCCATGGTTTAGGATATTACCCTCCACAAACTCATGAAATTCTATTGGTTAAGATTTTTATCATCATTTAATAAGTTATCAATCTTAATTCATGTTATTAATCTCTATTAAACAGTAGTACATAGCATTATAACCTCAATTGGTAGTATTCAGTTTTAAGTTAGTGAAGGGATTAACAAAGAATACATTGGGTGTTAACAATACAGAAATTAATTTGTAGATGTAGTAATATTTTTTTTTGTTAGGCATCAGATGTGTGTAAAGAATATCCCAGGATATTTATTTCAAAAGGGAAATGCAGAGATCCAGATATCAACACTGCATTGTATTATGAAGAAATGTTATGTAACTTACTGTAATATTGTAGCCCAAATAATTCGCAAGTTACAAATTAGTTAAAGTAAAAAGCAGAACTACAAAAGGTTAAAACTTCAAGTGATGAAATTGACAGTTAATAAGTACTTAGTACATTACTATCAAGTTGGTTATGGCTTAAAATATCTTTGCCCGTAAAAAAAACATTAAAAAAAATGTGCTATATAATTATAATGATCTATGGAAAGTTTCAAGACGTATATGATTGTACACATCTTCAGCATTTATAATTATGATAACTAATTTATATAACTTGAATATAAGCACTTATATGACGATAATCTAGGCTAATGCTATCTGCAATAGAATAAATTGTAGAATAATATTGTACATAGGTTAGAGTAGGTACATATCTACCATTACACTTCGAGATATAAAACCTCACCCTTTTTGTGATCCTCTCTAATAATGTTACACAACTTTGAACCTTATCTTCTACATCTTTCCTTAACTACATGAAATAATGTACTCTATTCATTTCAAAACAGGTATAGGTCAAGCACATGGCAAAAAGTTAAAAAAATAACAGTTATAAGTACAGTCATGAGCATAAATATACAACCACAGAGTTCATAATCAGATTTTATGAATTAATCTCTACATTTTAATTTTTTGAACAACTATGTTGCTGTAACAGTGTTTAGTTATGTCAGATATTTCTGGAGATTTCCGTCCAAAGTAATATGCTTATCACTAGACAAAATATGGAGGCTGTGTGTTAAATTCAAAGGTATATGAAATCTATTCCTAAATCTTATTCCCTCACTGTTAAGGGAGTCTCTTGCCTCAGAAGTGGGGATGTACCCATGACTGTTAATAAAATCATGAATAACTTACATTGGAGCTATAAAGAGGTATACAGTGCATAGCAAGGGAAATCCTGTCCCTTCGCCAATGAAAGACAAGACCAGAATAAACTCACATGCAAGTAACTTGAAAAAGAATGGTTTAGTTGGATCTAACAATAACAATCCATATTAATGAGCTCTGGGAATTCAATTAGCTAACTCAATTATACATAGTAGTTGAGAGAAACAATTATCAATAATAATACAAAGTATAATTGTTTTAAACAAAGAATACATAAGATTTTTAGGCTTAATTTTGAGCATGTGGGCGTAAAACAAAAACCTTTATAGGTAACAACAAAGAACTAGCATAGTAGTATACTCATAAAATATAAGTAGCAAAGAGGTTTGTCCAATATAATTACTTCATTGGAAGAGAAAAAAAGCAAAGGCAATAGAAAAAGGTTAAGGTTTGGTTATGATCCAAACAGTGTACATAATAATGGACCATGTGGCCCTCTAATAGATGTAAAGGGTTAAGTACTGTCAGGCATTGGAAGGTATGGAAGATAATTTAAGAAAAGTAATAAATTGAGACTGTTCACTGAATGAATCAAGTTACATACAGAGTTGTAATGATATCTTATAGTTATCAAGACTTCTTCAGTTCACAATCAGGTTTGTTGAGTATACTGTCAAGCTTGTTATGCAATTCCAGGCTCTATGATAGAGACATAAGGTGGTAAATTAAATATACTTGTTATATTGCAGCAACAGTCTATGGTAATATTTATGGAAATATGTAGGTACATAGTTACATATACAATTATGCCAGCAATGTGGCAAATCAGTTGAACTGAATTACATGAACTCTTTGTGTTGGCATGTAACAGGTTGTTATAATTGTTCATAACCAGACTAGTAAGGTTCCTATAGGTACTGTAATAGATATAAGCATTTTCTTCACATGCTATTCGTAGTATAGCGATGCGTCATTGGCTTTATACTTACAAGCTAAAAAAAAAAAGAAAGCTGTATACATGGCAAAGTCTCCAGCCAGCTACATTCCTGAGCCTCATCGCGGACAAGTAAATGCTCGTAATATTGCGCTATTTAACAATACATTTATACAAAGACGTTGAGAAATCACATTCCACTATAATTTACCTCAATGTGTGCCGAGAACAAGACGAGTCACCGTTTGTCAAACTGACCACGTTCACTAAACAACCTAAGAGTGATGCGTTCACATAAAAATAATAGGAATGCACTTGGGGAAACTCGGGAATATGCGTCGTGGCTGTATTCAACGGTTAATTACAAGAAAACAACTGCAATGTACGTACGCCGTATAGCAGCCAAACCACGTGTAGAGGTAGGTACCGGTAGCGCGCGGTTTCACATTCAATGCCGCACTTTGCACTTACCGATTAGTTGTGAAACTTCTTGAGCACTTAAATCACTAACGTATTGATCGTTGGACGATCAAAATTATCAGAAGATTTACAATTAAGATGAAATTTATGACGCTTGGTTTGCAAGGAAGCCAGCCACCATCACTACGAATTCGTAAAAGACATTTTAAGCATAGACAACAACAATTAAAAAGTTTTTAAATGCTCCCAACGTGACTCAACATAGGAAAATGAATTTCAATTCAATTTTAATTGCAATATTCATTTAAAATTAAACGTAGAACTGCTGTATTTTCATCAAGATAATAATATTTTACTAACTTAGATCCAACTTTATAAAATAAATTATTTTATAAATATCGGAAATGAACTCGAATAGGCGATGAAAACAAACGATTTTGTCTCTGGTTAAACTTAGTGAACCAATCGCGCCTCCCAAGCAACCAATGAAAACGAGTAACTGTCTGACCAATGAAATTGTTGCAGATGACATACATGACAGTTAAGTGTTCGAGAACTTAGCATTTATTAGCCGGCTATTTTTGGGATACCCTATATGAAATGAAGGATTCCCGATTTACTCAATAGTTATAGAACTATTAGATTTTGCATCATTATTATTATTTTTTGACTTGGTTGGTTGGTTGATGTTGTCGATGTGTTTCTTCAATGTTTACAAAAATTACACCAAACGATATTTCTCAGTAAAGTTATTCTAGAATGGCGACGGAGAAAAGGCCGGGTAGTGCTGATAATTCGGAGGGAGAAGATGGTGATGCTTGGATAGGACCGATGCCATCAGAAGCAGTAAAGAAACCCAAACCAAAAAAGCGAAAAGGTTTGTTTTAATATTTACATTGATTTACCCCAGTTTAAAACTGGTTCAGATTTAGTTACAGCTAATTCTATAGGTTTATGAATAGAAAGTAGCGGTATCAATAGTTTTAAGACAAAAAAATTAAAGTAACCTTTGTAACTTATTTTCAGTTCTGGAGTTTGAATCGTTATACATTGAGAATCTCCCATCATCAGAAACTTATGAACACAGCTATATGCATCGTGACGTCGTCACACATGTTGTGGTCACTAAAACAGATTTTATTATAACTGCAAGTCAAGACGGTCACCTCAAATTTTGGAAGAAACAGGTTAGAAAATAAATAGGTTTTAATTATACAAGTACAACTTAATAAAACATTAGATCACATCCATTTGTCTGCTGAATTAGTGAATATTTGAGTTAGTGATTAATAGACTGCTTGACCATTCACAATTGAGCCCAAAATTGTTTCTTATTGACCTTTGCACATGAATGTGTAGTCCTCATGCTCATCCAGTAGGTTCTGTTACTAATTCCATGCAACTTTAATTAATGATCTAAAGAAAAATATAAATTATATCCTCAAGTAAACCTTTCTTTTCAGGAAGAGGGTATAGAGTTTGTGAAACACTTCCGATGTCACCTGACAACAATATCAGATGTAGCCACCAACAGCACCGGCACCCTGCTGTGCACGGCATCCCCCGAGAAGACTGTAAAAGTCTTCGATGTAGTTAATTTTGGTGAGTATCTGCAAACCAAAATTTTACAAATCTCCTATTATCATATGTTAAGACTTATCAGAAAATATACTTATTACTTATAGATATTCTTAACAGCTTTACTTGTGCCTGTAAAGATTCCCTTTGGGCAACTTTCATAAAAATAAAACTTTGCGAGAGTCAGAATCCAATTGAAAAATAGGCAAAAATATTACATACTGTTGGGTTTCATTTTCGTCTAAAATATCATCAATAACTATTGAAATTGTATTAAACACCTATTAAATATCAATAAATAAATATCCTGGGACATTCTTTTACACACGGCCACCTGATCCCAAACTAAGCAGAGCTTGTACTATGGAAACCAGATAACTGATATACTACATATACTACTTTTTTTTTCTAAATACATATTTATATAGATATTTACACCCAGACACAGAACAAACAGACATGTTCTAATTAAATCTTAAGATCTGTCATTGTATAATTTAGCAATGAAACAAGCAAACTAGGCATATTCATTTAAAAAATAAACGCTATAGTAAATACTATGCTAAGAATGTTCATAGAAAAATCATCTTTATTGCTTTTAAAATGGGGTTGATAATGATTTTTTTTATGATAAGGTTCATCTATTGACAATACAGATGTTTTATCATAATGCCATAAGGTTAACTTTTCTATGACACTCTTATGTTTCAAAGCCTGTTAGATCTAAACATCTTTATAAATTGTTTGTTTTTATGTTGCAGACATGATAAATATGATATCAATAGAGTTTGAACCATATTGTGCAGAATGGGTCCATTCTGCAGGTGATCCCATATCAGCATTAGCCATGTAAGTATGTTTAATTGATTGCTTCTTATTTGGCAATTATAGTTATATATATGCAACGCCAGCCCTATAGCCCTATCCGTTGGAGTGAGATTGTCTCTCATCACCCTTCAGTTGATGGTTTTAAATCACATAAATTGTATTTCAGTTTAATGAAATAAATAATGTATAGTGGATAAGATAACTTCATAAAAAACCAACCATAACTTAACTTTCTTATTATAAATTTTAAGTAATGTAATTTGAAACTAAAATTGTAGTAGATAGAGGCTAATTAATTATTATTTAAGAGAGCACTATATTCAACAACGAACTGTAATGCAGTTTGGTGAATCTTAGCTTAAGTAGACTGTACTGGCTGCCCCTCGCGGTTTCACCCGCGTTTAGTTTGAAATTAATCAGACCAAGAAAACACGTTGTTCCATACTAACTTTACACCCCCGTTTTACCCCCTTAGGTGGTGAATTTTCAAATATCCTTTCTTAGACCATAGACTTAGAATACCCTACGTTATAAAAGGAACCCCTGTGCAAAATTACAAGTTTTGTAATCCTTATAGCTTAGGCCCTAGGTATTTCTAATAACTTTTAAAATGTTAATAGTGGTTTTTGTGAGCGATAATAGTTGGACATATGGTATCACGAAGTTTGTTGTAGATATTGATATGTTCTTTAATATTGCAGAACATCCTTTTGTTTTATCATCAATAGTTTCCGCAGCGCATGCGACGAAAGACGTTTTAGGGCACTTTTTTTACACCTTGGGTTACGTTACTTAAGTTTTAATAAGGATCCCTAATTTTTTCTAGTAATAAATATAGCCTATGTTTACTGAGGGTGAATGTAGCTGTCCAATGGTGAATGATTTTTTTAAATCCAAACAGTAGTTTTTGAGTTTATTCATTAAAAACATACACACAAAAATAAATAAAAATCCTCTTTATAATATTAGTGTAGATATACAGTAATCTGTATGTAATGATTCCGATGATATAAATAATCAAAATATAATAATATTTATATAAAATATATCTCCATAACAGATCAGACAAGAACAGCAACAAAATCCACATATTCGACGGCACGCAAGCTTCAAGCGCACCTCTTCACACCTTCGAGTCCTTACATCAGAACATGGTTGTCACAATTAAATACAATCCGGTGTTTGAGACAGCAGTCTCTGTAGATAAAGCCGGGATAGTGGAATATTGGACTGGACCCAAAAATGAGTATGCATTTCCAAGAAATGTGAACTTTAACTCAAAATTGGATACGGATTTGTTTGATTTTGTGAAGAACAAGACGTATCCGTCAGCACTCGCGTTCTCACCCGATGGAAAGAAAATGGCCTCTATAAGTTTGGATAGAAAGGTAAGGTAGGGCATAATTATTTTATTCTAGATTTCGCTCAAGCATTTCCTAAGGCAAAAAAAAAGCACTTTTTTCCCAGTTAAATGTTCCCATGTTTTAATCGCAAAAAAAAACTGATTGCCTGGCAAATTTCATTCTAATTGATTAGTCGGTAAGTTCGCTGTCGTTTAGCTTAGCGTTATCGCTTAGTGGTGAAATAAAATAAATTTTACTAAATATGTATTTACAATTACAATAATTAAAAATACAAAAAAAAAAATGCATTTATAATATTAAAATACAGAATGCAAGTTGGGAGAATAATCGTATCGTGCGTCGAGTCACTGACAGCCGATCTAATACGTTCTGACACGTGTCGATTTTCTGTTATTTTTCCTTGTTTGGGACTTGACAAAGAAGGAGATCCAAGAATTACTTACTAGATATTTGTTTTTTGTATGAAATTAATTACATATATTTAATTTAATTAAACCAAATTAAAATAAGAGGTGAACATTTGTCTGTTGATATAATAGGTACGTGTGTTCCATTTCCTGTCAGGGAAACTACACAAGGTGCTGGACGAGAGCTTGCAGCGCTTCCAGGAGCTACAGCACCAAACGCAGCAGTTGCCCAACATGGAGTTTGGCAGGAGGTAGCTACAATTGCTTTAAATTAGCGGTCTGGATCTATTTGTTATTTATTATTGGCTATTTTCATAGAACAATTTGTTTTAAGAAACCAAGTCAAATAACTGCATTTATTTATTTATTTAGGATACTCGTACACAATACAAATTACAACCAAAAGGTAATCACATAATAAGTAATAATACATTTAGAGTTGGCTTGTAACTCAAAATATGTATACAGAAAAACAAAACTAGAAATGAATACCAAGACAAATGCGATGAAACTGCCAGTGAGCACTCCCAAATGACAAAATTGATAAAAATCTTATTATTTAGAAACTATAAATAAATATTATTTATCTAGACTTAATTTATCTGCTGGGTATGAACCGGTTTGATTTGGAGGATATATTTTATGTTTCTTTTTTTTATTGCATCATTGATGCAATGATTGAAAGTCTTTGAGAAAACTACGAGACACGGGAATTTAACACCGTCCAGGGATATTTATTTATTTTTAATTTCAGAATGGCGTCAGAACGCGAGCTAGAAAAGTCGGATTCGATGCACCTGGCGAACGTAATATTCGACACGAGCGGGCACTTCGTGGTGTACTCGACGATGCTCGGCGTGAAGGTGGTGAACCTGGTCACCAACCGCTGCGTGGCCGTGCTCGGCAAGCCGGAGAACCTGCGGCCGCTGCATCTGGCGCTCTTCCAGGTACCCAGCTGTAGGATCCTAATAAATCCTTGTGGAAATCTATACTCTTTAGAAATATGTAAATAAAAAAAAAAGTAAATGTAGTGTGTCAGTTATCTGGTTTCCATAGTACAAGCTCTGCTTAGTTTGGGATCAGATGGCCGCCAAAATTTCCCTAAGATAAAGATTATAAACATACAAAAAACATACAGGCGAAGCGTGTTAAAAAATATATAGCTTTGTGATTGTATTTATGTAAAACACTGTATACCCGTTATTAATTTAAGTTATAAATATAAAAAAATAAGACGAGCTGTTGTGCGTTGTTGGTTAGACACCTGGACTGCCATGTCATAGGTCGCGCTCGATTCCCATCCAGGACATACTTTTGAGTTCAAGAAGTGTTTGTTTTTCTGTCTGGCTGTAAATATGTAAATAACACACTCTCGACTTCGAAGGTTGCTGCAATAGCCGACTTCTCCGATTCAGCTTCGACCTTTATTCGTACACTACATATAACATAAAAAAACATTTATTACAGGGTCAAACAAACCAATCAAAAGTGGCTTCAACCCTCGAAATGGAAGGCTCGGAGAATCCAACGTTACTGAACGTCAAAATGGATCCTACACTGTTCTGTACGGCGTATAAGAAGAACCGATTCTACATGTTCACGCAGCGGAGCCCCGATGACATCAAGAGTCCTGATGCTGACAGGGATATCTTCAATGAGAAACCTTCGAAGGAGGATATTATATCTGCTACGGAAGGACAAGGTTAGTCAGAAATCGAGCATTGACTTCCGTATCGCCATATCTTTTTTTAATTTTTTTATATCACATGGGCCAATTAACCACAAAGTCTCATCTACGCGCTACTGCTTCACAGCGGGAATGGGTAAGGTAAAGTACTGGTAGTACTTCCCCGGACGAACTCTACACTAAGTTTTTTACTACTCAACATTTCCTCTTTTAATACCATTTAAGCCAGTTTCCTACTTTATCACCTTCACCTATTAAATCACTTATAAAGGTGTTATTGGTGAGAACGGAATACATATATTTATTGAAATATGCAGGCTCTAATAAATTGTTTGTCTAACAACACGGTGCAGTAGGTAGTAGGAGCTCGCAACAAAATCGACAATTAGTCTTTACAATACGGTCTCCTGCAAGTATTTAGTTTTAGCTTAAAATTAATTATATCTATAAAGAAGACACTTATAGACAAATATGCAGACGGTCAACATGGTGAGTCGCCGCCCAAAGGCATTTGCAACACCAGGGTCATTGCCAATGTGCTGTCGACCCTGAGACGTAAAGTTTTTAAATTTCTTTGCTAATTGAAAGACAGCAAGTACACTACTGCTTCACGGTGGAAATTGGTGAAGTGTTGTAATAGTAGGTACTTCCCGATTTAACTCTGTATTGTAAAATCGTCCCATGAAAAAGTGTTTACACTTCCCGTCTCCACTACCTATTTATGTGCTAAGTTTCATACGAATCCGTTGTTAAGTTTTGCTTGCAAGAGTAAAAAACATACAGTCATCCACACACACATTGCCATTTATAATATTAGTTATTAACATATTGATTTACATTTCAGGTGTCCAACGGCTATACGAGCAAGCGATATTACATACATCACTGGGAGACATCCACGTGCGACTGTTCGGTAAAGACGTGCCCCGAACTGTGGAGAACTTCTGCGTGCACTCTCGCAACGGGTACTACAACGGGCACATATTCCACCGCGTCATCAAGGGGTTCATGATACAGACAGGCGATCCTACAGGTAATTGGAATGTGTACTGATATGTCAAATCAGCAACTTTTTATTAAATGTCAAAACGATGCCTGGAGTTTTGTATGAAATAGTAAGATGTGACATCATAATTGTAGATAGATATACTGTTTGTTACATCGGTACTTAAACATCATAGTAGTTATATTATATAAACTATGCAACAACAAAGTTAATTTTTTAAATGAAATTTGATGAAAATTATATTGTCACTGAGTTTCGGCATTTCGGGGCCCGCATCAAGCCCCTAAGTATTATGGCATGGTAAGAGATGGTAGAGTTAACTGTTGTTATGACATATATATATATTTTTTTTTATACAGGCAGCGGCTCAGGCGGAGAGAGTATATGGGGCGGTGAGTTCGGAGACGAGTTTCGTCCACAGCTGAAGCACGACCGTCCCTACACCGTGAGCATGGCCAACGCGGGACCCAACACCAATGGCAGCCAGTTCTTCATCACACTGGCACCAACGGTATGTATACCAACTCCTTGCATGATGCCATGATGCTTGAAAACGAGAAGCATTTTTTTATGTTTGGTTTTTGGTTTGCTTACCATCATGAAAAAACATTGTGAAAAATGAAAAGAAATATAAAGAATTTCACAATATCATAGTTTTATAGATAACTCGTTCAACAAGTAACTTTTTGCCAAAGGATATGATTTACCAAATAATCCAATTACATTACAATAAACAGATTACTAAAGAAATTGAAGAAGTTAGACAATTTGTACAACATTCACCATATTTACAAACATTAAATATAATTGTGCTACAATTCTAACTCAATTAGGCTGCAACATAATCTTTAAGATTCTAGTTAAAGGTAAAGGAACGCATGATCAGCACCCTTGTTCAGTTAATACATATTTTTATTCAAATAGGCCTCTACAAGCACTTATGAATACTCTAATCTCTAATATCGGTGTTTGCATGTGCATGTATATGTCTATATAAGTATATATTAGTGTCTAAATAAATATGTAAGCATATGTTGCACATTCTTTGCTTCATTAGAGTAACGGTTGCAGTGTGTGAAGAAGTTCCCAGGATATTTATTTATTTATTACTAGAGGACGCCTAGCGATCGAAATTCGACCGTAATTCTATATATTTTAAGTTTAAATTTTATTGAGTTTTTTTGTGAAATATAACCTTTTTAATCATTGCATAGAACCATATTAGATTTTGTTATGGGGTTTAAAATTTTCGCTTCAAGTATTAATATATGGATTATCTTAACTAATATACACCGTGAAATGTAGCTGGTTGTTTATCCGCGGCTGAACAACTTGCCATTGGGAGTACTTACGAAGCATAAAGTATTTAAAAAAATCTGTTATATTAAAATATATAAAAAAAATATTCATCAACTCGAAAACGAGAGAATCAATAGTATACCAGACGTAACTTGTAGATTATACTCTAATTACACGCAGTGCCTTGGCCACCAAAAAGTTCGGACCTAACTCCGTTAGACTTATCCTAGCGGTCTGAGCTCAAGCGCCTAGTGTATTGTAAGGAACACGAAACTCGCGATGCGTTAATGACTGGGACAGTGGACGCTTTCAATATCGTTAGGAGTGACAGAGACACATTATTAAAATTGAAAGACAATTATTTAAAACGTGTTTAGACTGTTCAACGCCTTATTGTTGTAAATGCCTTGTACTTCGAACAATTACTCAATAACCGGGAAGTGTAGGTACGTACTAATTACGTAGTGCAACTATAGGAAGACCGCCGACGTTGCAGTTGCATCGATGGATACCAACAGCAGATTGCCGACTCAGCATTGACGTCAATCGATGGTTTCATTTTCATTTTATTTGTAAGAATATTCATTCCATATTCCTACTTCGAAGTGGAATGATTTATTCAGTAGGCACTTAATTGTAATTTAATTTTTATTTTAATTAAAGTAATAAAATCATTTTGGTTTTTTTTCAATCTTCTGGCTGTCGCAAACGTAATTGGCGCAGTCGGTAGGATATTCGCGGGAGACGTCGGGACCTATCTCATATCGATAATCACGTCACGAGTCGCCCGGGTGGCTATCAAGCACCATCTCGGATATCCTAATCTCACGGACCTGCTGCAGACCGGAAGGAGAATCAAGAAATCGATTCACGGAGAGAAACCAGAGATGAAATACTTGTAAGTACACTTGAATCATTCTCGTGTTGCTCCCATTGAAATCTTAAACTTCAAGATTTACCATCCCAGAGCCTTTAGTTCGCGGGAACCTGAATCGCATCAGGCCCGTCGACAAACAGTAGATAGTAATAGGGATTTAGAATTAGATAATTTAGAACTAGACAATTTATTTAGCGTAACCATGGCCCATGAACCGGACGTCATTTATAAGGCCCTTCGCCTTGTCCCAGAGTTCAATGGTAACCCTAACGTGCTCACACGTTTTATAAAAATTTGTGACTCACTAGTGACACAATACCTTAGTAAAACGCCCGGTAGTGAACTCTCGAATTTGTGTTTGTTGAACGGAATCCTAAATAAGATAACCGGAACCGCTGCGAGTACTATTAACTCTAATGGGATACCAGAGAGTTGGTTAGGCATTCGAACTGCCTTAGTAAATAATTTTTCTGACCAACGCGACGAGACAGCGTTATATAATGACCTTTCTATGGCTATGCAGGGTAGTAAAACGCCCCAAGAATTTTATGATCATTGCCAAACTTTATTTAGTACGATAATGACATATGTTTCTTTACATGAGACCATAGCGACCACTATAGAAGCAAAACGCGAGTTATACAAAAAGGTCACCATGCAAGCATATGTTCGCGGCTTGAAAGAACCATTAGGGTCCCGTATACGTTGTATGCGGCCTATCACTATCGAAAAAGCTCTTGAATATGTACAAGAAGAATTAAACATTATGTATTTGCAGCAACGTAACGAGCCCCCAAAAGGACAGTCGACCCCTAAGGTCACCCCCTCACTACCACCAATTGCTTATGCTCCTCCACGACCACATGACTTTCAGTTACCGGCTCCTAACTGGCCAGTTCCAGTAGGACAACGCCCCATGAGGCCCCCGCCTCAACCTTTCAAATTTAATGAACCGATTCAATCTCAACATCGCATGCCTACGAACACACAGAGAATGTTCGGTGCACGGCCACCTAACTATAACCCACGTAGTAATGTTTTTAGATTACCACCCCGAAATAATTTACCACAAGGCCCTCAGCCTATGAGTGGAGTGCAACGCTTTACTCCCAAGGTTTTACCCCCAACCAATATGGTAACAGGCCATGATTGGAATAAGCTAGGGAACCCGCCGCCAGCGAATTATTTCAAAACTCGCGAAATGAACCTTAATGAATGTGCGGCTTACGATGACTCGTATTACAGCTATTATCTAGAACCGGAGTACAATTACAACACCGACTATACGGATACTGACTTTACCCCCGGTTTCACTTGTGATTTAAATTATTATAATACGAATATGGATAACCAACTTTTCGTTGATTCTCAGCCACAGGCAGTATCTAACCATGCTGAACAGGATTTTCAGGAGGTTCCTATTTTACCAAAACCAAAATAGAATTAAATCTTCAGACGCAGAGACAACTACCCTATATTCAAATCGCGGACCCCCCTTTGAAATTTTTGATAGACACGGGTGCCAATCAATCTTTTATAAGCCCTGAGGCCGTCGCGAAATACTTTGCTGAATATCCTCTCAATTTCGATCCATTTGAGGTGACAAACATACACGCGACAAGTAAGAATGACTATTCTATTACTTTGCCATGTTTCACAGAATTCAATGACGCTGATAGTATGAAGTTATTCATTTATCGGTTTCATGACTATTTCGATGGACTTATAGGTTTAGATTTACTGACTAGTTGGGAAGCCCGTATAGATTTAAGAGAAGGTCAGTTATTGACCCGAACTGCGTCTAACCCTATAAGAATGTATAACTCATGTAATGTAAATCTGTACGAAGATATTATTCCGGCTCGGACTTCAAAAATTATTCGTATCCCTGTGGATGTTACCGACGGTGATGCTTTCATTTGCGAACAAGTGCTCTGTAACTGTATAGTTCACGAATGCATTACTGCCGTAACTAATAACCGTGGATATTTAGAAATTGAGAACCCAACACCAAACGACGTAATATTTTCACTTGATCGTCCGGCACACGCGGAATTATTTAATACCGAGTGCGCTCGTACTCAACAAGTATCGACACGCGTACAAGATGTGGTTTCACGTTTACGGACTGATCATTTAAACGAAGAGGAAAAAGTTAACCTCATAACTCTTTGCTCTCGTTACTCAGACGTATTCTATATTGAAGGAGAGGGACTAACTTTCACTAATAAAATCAAACACCGTATTAGGACCACTGACGAGGTGCCAGTGCACGCTAAAAGTTATCGGTATCCATTCATTCATCGACAGGAAGTTAGGGACCAAATAAAAAAAATGTTAGATCAGGGTATCATACAACCGTCGGAATCTGCATGGAGCTCCCCCATCTGGGTAGTACCAAAAAAAATTGATGCCTCTGGAAAGCAAAAATGGCGATTAGTAGTAGATTTTCGGAAGTTAAATGAAAAGACATTGGACGACAAATATCCCATTCCAAATATTAGTGACGTACTTGACAAATTAGGGAAATGCCAATATTTTACAACCCTCGACCTGGCAAGTGGGTTCTATCAAGTAGAGATGGATCCCCAGGATATCGAAAAGACCGCGTTTAATGTTGAGCATGGTCATTTCGAATTTCTTCGAATGCCGATGGGACTAAAAAATTCTCCATCTACATTTCAACGTGTGATGGATAATGTCCTTAGAGGACTTCAAAATGACATTTGCTTAGTTTACTTAGATGACATTATAGTATTTAGCACGTCCCTTCAAGAGCATATGACTAACCTTGAAAAGGTATTTCAAAGACTTCGAGAGTCCAACTTTAAGATCCAAATGGACAAATCTGAGTTTTTGAAGCTTGAAACAGCTTATCTCGGTCATATCATTAGTAAAGACGGTATTAAACCGAACCCCGACAAAATTTCTGCAATCAAAAACTACCCTATTCCAAAAACTCCAAAAGAAATTAAGCAATTCCTTGGCCTTCTCGGTTATTACCGAAAATTTATCCCAGATTTTGCACGTACCACCAAACCACTTACTCAATGTCTGAAAAAAGGTAGGAAGATCACTCTTGACACCGAATATGTAAATTGTTTTGAGAAATGTAAGATTCTTCTAACTAACGACCCCATTTTACAATACCCCGATTTTAGTAAGGAATTCAATTTAACAACTGACGCTTCAAATGTAGCCATTGGAGCTATACTATCCCAAGGTCCTATAGGATCGGACAAGCCCATCTGTTACGCATCTCGAACTTTAAATGAAAGCGAGATTAATTACAGTACTATTGAGAAGGAACTCCTTGCCATAGTTTGGGCCACAAAATATTTCAGACCCTATCTATTTGGACGAAAATTTAAAATCTTGACTGACCATAAACCATTGCAGTGGATGATGAATTTAAAAGAACCAAATTCACGTCTTACAAGATGGCGACTCAGACTCAGTGAATATGACTTTACAGTAATTTACAAAAAAGGAAAATCAAACACCAATGCTGACGCTCTGTCACGTATTGAAATTCATACCAAAGAAGCTATGTCTCTGATTGATGAAATTGACGAACTAAATTCTTTACTGGGCAACCCATCTGAAACGATTCCTGTGCAAGCAACTTCCTCTACTGAAACGGTACATACAAGTAATGAAAACCCAATTTTAGAAATTCCCATAACTGACGAACCACTCAATAAATTCCATCGACAAATACATCTTACAGTGGTTAATGACGTAAAAAGACGACCGACAGTAACTAAACCATTTGACACTCACACACGGACCAGTATTCAACTTTCCCAAAATAACCTAGAGGATGATGTGATTAACGCCATAAAAGAATACGTTAATCCCAAGGTTAAGACAGCTATCTTAATCAGTCCTACATTGGCTATGTATTCAATAATTCCCATCATACAGGACAAGTTCAAAAGCTCATTTTTGAATCTTGTTTTAACCAAATCCGAGTTAGAGAATGTCAAAGAATATCTGCGGCAACAAGAAATTATTTGCCACTATCATAATGGTAAGACTAACCATCGCGGAATTAATGAGTGCTATTTAGCATTGTCTAATAAGTATTATTGGCCGAAAATGAAAGACCAAATAACGAAGTTCATAAATGAATGTACCATCTGCGGTCAAGCCAAGTACGATAGAAATCCGGTCAGACCTCAATTTAATGTTGTACCCCCAGCCACCAAACCATTTGAAATAATCCATATGGATCTATTTACTGTGCATAGTGAAAAATACGTTACTTTCATTGACGTATTCACTAAATACGGTCAAGCTTATCACCTTCGTGATGGAACGGCTGTTAGTATATTACAAGCCCTTTTGCATTACTGTACCCATCATGGCGTCCCTATGACTATTATTACAGATAATGGAACCGAATTTACTAATCAGTTGTTCATGGAATTTACACGTCTCCATAAGATCAACCATCATAGAATATTAGCTCACTCGCCAAATGATAACGGTAATATTGAACGATTTCACTTAACTATTCTAGAACACCTCAGAATTCTTAAGTTACAGCATAGAGATGAACCTATAGTTAATCTTATGCCCTATGCCATTATAGCCTATAACAGCTCTATACATAGTTTTACAAGGTGCCGACCTTTTGACTTATTGAATGGACATTTTGACCCTAGAGACTGCAAGGACATCGATTTAACACAACAACTATTACAGCAGTACAGTCAAGCTCATAGAGACCGAATGAAACAAGTATTTGACATAATTAACTCTTCATCACTTAGTAACCGTACAGCGCTAATTGATAATAGAAATAAAACTCGCGAACCTGAAAAGGAATATGCACCTCAACAGCAAGTATTTGTAAAGAACCCTCTTGCTAGTAGACAAAAGACTGCCCCACGTTATACGCAAGACACAGTTTTAGCTGACCTACCAATCCATATATATACATCTAAAAAGCGTGGACCTATAGCAAAATCCAGACTTAAACGTGTTCCTAAAGCTGCCAATTTGTTACAGAATCGTACTAATAACCATCCTCCCAATGACGCGACCTCAGGAGATAAAACTTGAAAGTCTCGATGACGGACCAGGACTTCTACCTTACAAACTTGGACTCATGAGATTTACTACTCACCATCATACGTTTCTACAGTACGTACGACTGAACAACATCGAAAGTAACGTTCATTCACTACAGACTCAATTACTTAATTGTCGAAATCAGATGACTAATGACACTTACTCTCTTTACGAAATTCAAATAGATTATCTTACTGGTAAGCTTGGCAATATCCTAAAACAATTACAATCTTTGGAACCCAATAGAGTTAAAAGAGGTCTTGTAGACGGACTAGGATCAATTATAAAAAGTTTAACAGGAAACCTAGATCATAATGATGCCTTAAGATACAATGAGGCAATTAAAACGTTAGAAACCAATCAGAATAAAATAGTAACCGAAGTCAACAATCACATTAGTATGAGTAAAGAGTGGATGTTCAAACATAGTAACGTACTGGCACAAATAGTAGATAACCAAAGTAAAATTAATAGTACTTTAGAATTAATACTAAAGAGTGATGCATTAAAAGAAAATAGCTTGATAAAATACGCAAAATTTGCACAACTTATAGAAGTAATAAGCGAAAATGTTGAGGACCTTACTCAAGAATTACTTAGAATAGAAAATAGTTTAGCTTTAATTCGTAGTTCTAGTACGCATCATTCTATGATAGATATAGAAATATTAGAATCAATGGTTAAGAAATTAAAAATAATCTATAGTACAGAACAGATTTTAGATTTAGAGCTCAGAGAATACTACGATATTATAGAACCAGGATCGTACTATGTGGATAAACAGATAGTTTTTATTTTTAAATTTCCAATTTTTTCTAAAGCAAATTATGATTTATATAGATTATCAGTAGTACCTAACAAACACGGGCAGGCTCTTATCCCATCCTTCCCTTTCCTAGCAACTAACGAGATGTCATTCGTGTACATAGAGGCTGAATGCCCGAAGTTAAGAAACTGGTATCTCTGCGAAAAGGGAATCACCCATCAGATCCGCACCAAATCTGACTGCATCCAGGAGTTAATTACCAACCAAGTTATACAGGAATCCTGCCAGTTTACAACGGTCAACTTGTTGAGAGAAGCCATGGAGAAACTAGACGACCAACACTACGTCATATCCTTCCCAAGGCAAACAAAAGTACAACTCACCTGTAACCAGAAGGATTATACATCGCTCCAAGGAAGTTTCCTCGCTACGATTCCCATTGGATGTCGCCTGAAATCGGAAGAATTCACCATCGCAAACGACTATAATGAAATCAATGGTCATCCCCTGAAACTTATGAAGATACCATATAACGCTGAGAAACAATCTATCACAGCGACACACATAAATCTGAACTCCGTTGATCTTCAAGGATTACACAGCATTCAAGATAAGCTGATGATGCAGTCTTCTCTAGAAATGCATAATGCGAAATCAGATACTTTCTATAATACTACAATTCCCTTTTATGCTATACTATTGTGTGCGGGCATACTCACTATCGTCATAATGACCCGGCGATATCTATGCAAATGCAAGAATGCTTTGAAGAAGGATCAACCATCTACATCTGCAATCCTGAAAAGGAATGAAACACCTGACGACAATGTTCCGGCAACATTTTCACTCAACGTGCTAAAATAGTCGCCGTTCTAAGGGTGGAGGAATTACGTAGTGCAACTATAGGAAGACCGCCGACGTTGCAGTTGCATCGATGGATACCAACAGCAGATTGCCGACTCAGCATTGACGTCAATCGATGGTTTCATTTTCATTTTATTTGTAAGAATATTCATTCCATATTCCTACTTCGAAGTGGAATGATTTATTCAGTAGGCACTTAATTGTAATTTAATTTTTATTTTAATTAAAGTAATAAAATCATTTTGGTTTTTTTTCAATCTTCTGGCTGTCGCAAACGTAATTTACTTGCATTTTTGTAAATAGTGAAGTTTTTTTAGATAATAAACTTGTTTTTATTTAATTTCGTTCCAGTAAATTGCAGCTAATAAAAGTATTTTTATTTGACGGTTCTAAGCCCGTAAAAGTAAGAAGGGAAAATTTGTATAACTTGTTGGGTAGAGCTTATTATTATCAAGAATAAGTTATCAGCTGATTGAACAACACTCGGGTCAACGGCCGCGAGTCGGTCGGCACCCGGCTTGCTCTGAGCGTAGGTCGGGGGAAGGTCGTAGGGAGTTATCAGTACTATTGTTTCGTGGTCGTTTTCGAATTTTGTTGTTCACAATGCTTAATCTGCCATTTTAGGTTTGTAATGTTTTATTTGTATATAAAACGATTGTATAACCAAGACAAAACCATTTCGCTGCGGATAAACAACCAGCAAAATTTCACGGTGTATAAAGATAGTGCTACTTTTGTAAGTTTGTACGTAGGTGGAGGGTGATCACCAAAACCTAAGCTACTATTTAAAAAAGTTTTTCACTGATAGAAAGCTATAATTACTATTCCTGATTGATATAGGCTATAAATAACCTGGGATACATTGGAGCTTACGTCACAGTTTCAATTCACTCAGTTGTAAGGGTTAAACCCACTTTCGGAACTTATTGATATTAAAAGCAGTTCCGCAGCTTATCGATAAAATTGCCCTAAACTTTGTGGCAATAATCTTCACTTCCAAGAGATACTAATTTTTTTTTAACTCCTATAATATTGCTTGTATAAAGGTGGGATATGGCATTGCTTATAACTATAGTGACCCCGACCACCAATAGTGCAATGACGTCGGATATTGGAGCACTCGGGCTTGAGAGCCAGTTTAAATTTCTGCCTTTTCTACCTACGGTGAGATGTCCAACGCAAGAAGCTTAAAATGAATAACTATTTCTTGCATGGCTTATTGTATTTGCAACTGCTTAACAATGTATGGCTTAACTGACAATATTTGGCTGTTTAATATTTGTCTGCTTGCATTATGAGTTTTGCTTTGTTACAATTAATTTGTATGACTAAGTCTACTAAATATCTGTGGAGCCTTTCCCTCATTGTTGATCATATGTAACATGTGTGACTTTAAAGTCACTAAAGAATCAATCATAAGCGCCAGCGGTGTCGTACCATCGCGCGTTCAATGTCTCCTGTACCTCGAAGATTGGCTATATTTAACACACTACTGATTAAGAAACCTGAATGTGATCTGTTTGGGGATGGATGGCAGACGATAGTTGTGGAATGTTTGAGGTATTGTGAGACACTGGAGTGACAGGTTTAGTTTTTGTAAATTTATTGATCTCATTTATTGTTATCCTGTTTTTAGTAGATATGTGTTATTAGTGTTATTGGTGAAAACCGTTCTAATTGTTAAAATAAATAAACATATAAGGGCTCGGACACAGACACTAATAGCGACATTATCTTATTTAAGGTTGTAAAATCCAGGTGAAGCACATTGCGGAGCCTGTGTCCAGGAAACCTTGATAATGGTACATTATGGTACAAGTGTGTAATGTTGGTGATTACCGCTGAGGCGCCATTGAGACCCGAGCCGTTAGGTGAGGGCGGTAATCATCAATATACACGTGTATCATACGACGTTTTTCAACACACTTGCGAATCGTATATAATATATAATATAAATATCTATAATATATATAAATTTGCATGAAATGAGCAAGCAATAGTATAATGTACCTATTGCGTGTTCAATAGAACACGATCTTTTTTGTTTTTTTGTATCGAAACTTTTTTAAGAACAAAGCAACTCAACCAATAAAATAAAAAAAAATCCTATAACCCACTTGTGAATAATAGCAATGAAATAGTCACAGTTTGATTACAAGGGTCATTATGTGCCTAATTACCGTGAAATTAGAGCCATTTTATGAGCAAGTGTGTTGAAAATTGTATTTCTGGATACCCCACAACCCTCATACTACATAGTATGCAAAAAAATTTTTAAATAAAGAACATGCGTTTTTATAAGTTTCTTATAACTTAAGCTAAGTAACTCTTAAGCGGACTATGAATAATATTTATTTTTCCAATTCAGCCATGGTTAGACAACAAGCACACGGTCTTCGGACGAGTGGTACGCGGCATGGAGGTGGTACAGAACATCGGCACGATCAAAACGAACCCTAAAACAGATAAACCATACGATGATATAAGAGTTGTATCTGTCACTGTAAAGTGATTGTTACTTTGTAATTAGATAAATAAAAAAGCGACATTTGAAGAATTTTGGTATTTTACCGGAATAGTTTTGTAGGACACGAAATAAAAAATACGAAAATTTGTTGTTTGTTGTTTCTTTTTGGAACTTCCATTCCTCAGGGTATATTTCCAGTCGATTGTTACTGGTCATCGATGAATTAATATTTTTTTATTCATAAAATTCTGGCAAGAAGCGTATTGAGAAGTGATCAAATGTCTTGAACCTTCAGAGTTTATGTACAATGGGTTATTTAGCGACATCTATTGGCGAGTAGTGAAAACATTTTGATGTAGTGAAACTGTCACTTCATTACCGCCATCTATTGTCGAGTATAACAATCTTTCAAACCCATATTGTACTAGGTGGCAGCAGTATCTAAAACTTGACGTTAATATTCCAAGTGATATTTAAGGATAATTTTCATCACGATTTTAATCATGTTAATACATATTATTATATAAATAAAACAAGCCCCTAGAAAGCGGAAGTCAATAGTGTACGAAAAATTAAATAATTAATGGACAATTTAAAAATAGTTTTTGTTTTTTTATTAAGGCTTTTTACGCGGACAATAATTATGACATTTATTTTCGATAACAATTAAATAAGGCAAGTTATTGAATGAAGATTGTGTTAACCATTTATGTAAGAAGCCAAAATGTTATTTCACATCATCTCTCTATTTATATAGAATTCATGATGAAACACTGCGTAACGCTGTCTGTTTGTTTTATTTCACTGTTTATTCGCTTTATTTCTCAAAAACAAGTGTAAAACAAATTCAGACTGACGCGAAGTATATTAAATCCCAAAATATCATAATCTCTTATGAATAACTTAATTTATTTTATAATTGCGAAAATGAGGTGTGTAACCTATAAACGCCAAAACCACTCAACTAATAAAGAAAGTTGGGTCACATATTTCCAAAGATATGCAAAGGGATGTATGTACATACATAGATACTTTTTACCCTGGGAAAATATTTGATCCCTTGGGAACCCAATTTTTCTTAAATGCTTTTTTTAAGTCTATCGATTTTCGAATATAAAAGACTTGTCTAGCTTCCCGCGGTTTGACCCGTGTCTTCGTAGGAACTAATGTTTATCCGGATTATATATCGATTAGCTATATGTCAGTGAAATAATAAAAAAAAAAAAAAACAAAATCGGATAAGAAGTTTTGGAGATATTACAAAACTGTAAATCGTTACATCTATAATAATATTAGTGTTTATTTACTCGAGCATCGCCCCAAGTTAAAGCTAGTATGTCATATGATAATTTTTCAATTCGCACGTGTGCTTCTCTGTTTACCTTGGACGCGTATATCTATTTTTACAATTCAATTAGGTAGGTATTATTTATTTAATTAGGACTCCATTTGCATTTGTTTTGTACTCACATTTGAATAAACTTTTTACTGGAAAAGTTAAATAAAATAAAAACATTTATAAATTAAAAACCAGTTCTAACCGGATTTAGTTATGTAGTCGGAAAGACGAAATCTAATCTGAATTTTATCTGCATTGGGGCTTACGTGTGATTAACAGAATAAGATCTAAATTGTGGAGATCTAGGCCTGTTTTGGTCAAGAGTTATAGAAAAATGTATCCTATGGCGTTATGATTAGGTTCAATTGCATTATCGTACAATTAAGTTCAATTAACCATTGGATTAATTAATGAATCTTATTTCGAAAGCTATAAAGATAATTTTCCTAGTACATTCTTATCTGTCAAAAAGTACCTATGGCTAAAAAGTTTAATAAATATTAAGAAACTTTTGCAAAAGTTTTTATATTCATGACAATCCTTTCTTTTACGCAGTTGTCATCTACCTCATATAACGATTAAAAAAATCGATTTTGGCTATAAGAAACAAGTAAAAAACTTCGATATTTTAAATTATTCATTCATAATTTGATTTATTGATTATGTTAGCAGTTAAAAGGTAAACAATGACCATAGACAAACAATTTTCCGATATTTAATACTACAGAGCTCTAGTTCTTTAGATACATTTTGTGGGTCCAAAGAATGAAGGTCAACCATACAATGACATTAAAACGAACAATAAGAATCCTCATAAAATAAAGGAATTTTAGGTGCACTTTATTTTCCTTCTATTTCGTTGTCGGCATTATCTCCGTGGGAGAGGGACGGGTGTACTGTCGACTCGCTCGCTCTGGTACGAGTGTCGCCTCTCCCCGTCCCGCATATATTTTCTCGCCCCGCGCGACCGCCCCGCCCCCTTGGCTCGCCCAAATTCGTTTGTTTCCACTGTGGTCAGTCAATCGATATATTTTTAAGAAAATATCTATCTCAATTAAAAATTAATGCTTTCTTTTGTTTTTTAATTGGTCATAATTATGGGGATTTTATTTGATAACATTAATAACAAGGTACGTAATTAGTTAATTTAATAGCCATTTTTGGGATTACTAATGATTTACTAGTATTATTATTTATTGTATTTATATTACTTAACTTAATAATTTTAAATACTTAAGTAGATAAATTCTAATGCTTTAGTCGAAGAAGAACACTTGTAAACTTAAGGATTTAATACTTTAGGTATATTTTCATTTTAAAAACCCAGTTACAGAATTTACGTATAACATGAGCGGCTAAACTTCATGGTTACGAGAGAGATAAAAAATTTAGTATTATTTGTGGCTCGATGTAAGTTATTTATGTGAAATTATCGAATGCAACTTTGAAGTAAATAGTGCGTAATAAAGGAAGTTATTCAATACATTATGCAATTTTTATATGTCTGTCAACAGGTGAAGTTTATTTATTGATCGAGGCTACACACATACTTGATTAACTTCTGTAGTACACAAAGCCTACAAGTAGACAAACCAACGCGTATTGGTGTTAATGTGACGCGATATTCTCGGTATAATGGAAATGGCTTCGTCGATTCTCGGTAATCGCACGAAGTCGTAAACAGCCCGGTGCGGCCTCGCGCTATGCTACGATCCCGCCGACCAATCACAACGCACCGCCACTTCATATCGCGTCATATTCAACCAATGGCCGACGAAGTTCATCACGCTATTTCTAAAAATAGCTTATCTGAGTCACGGCATAAAAGCAGTGGTTGTTTCTTACCAATGTTTAGAAACAAGTGGAACGTCGAGTGTAGTGGACGTGCGTCGTCGCATGAAAAACTTTACAAAGTTCGCGCAGTGAGTTTAGTGATACCGAGGCAGTCGGTGCAAACACATGGTTCGGCACTCCGGCCACGGCATGGAGGCCACTTTCTATGACGAGCAGTATCCCCTCAGCGGTCCCGTGGAGAACCTGAAGCGGCCCCTCACCTTGGACGTGGGGCGCGGCGGGAAGAGAGCTCGCTTCGGCGGAGCGCCGGTGCTCTCCTCCCCCGACCTGCAGATGCTCAAGCTGGGCTCGCCCGAGCTCGAGAAGCTGATCATCCTCAACGGCATGAACACGACGGCAACCCCCACGCCCGGCGCGCCAGTGCTGTTCCCGCCCGTAGCACCTACAGAGGAGCAGGAACTGTACGCCCAGCCTTTCGTGGAGTTGTTGGACAAGTTACATCACGCGGAGCCGTCGACGCCGATGGGCCGACGAGTGTACGCCGACCTCGACAGGCCGGTGGACCGTTACCCTACATCGGTGATCAAGGACGAGCCCCAGACGGTGCCCAGCGCCGCCAGCTCGCCGCCGCTCTCCCCCATCGACATGGACTCTCAAGAACGAATTAAATTAGAACGCAAAAGGCAAAGGAACCGAGTGGCGGCGTCCAAGTGCAGACGGCGCAAGCTCGAGCGTATCTCCAAGTTGGAGGAGAAGGTGAAGATCCTGAAGGGCGAGAACGTGGAGCTGGCGCAAATGGTGGTGAAGCTGAAGGAGCACGTGCACCGGCTGAAGCAGCAAGTGCTGGAGCACGCGCACGGCGGCTGCCACATCGACCCCCCGTTCTGATCGCGCCGCCGCCGCCGCCGCTCCGCCACATTCCATGCTAGTCGCGCCCGCTAGGACGCAGCATACAAAGCGATTTGTGATCTTAATTTTATTGTGTAATATATAGTTACGGACACTAGTATGTAAGGTGTTGAAGTCGCTACGTTAAGAATGCTGTGGACGTATCGTTAAGTTTGAGAGATTAGGGCGCCGCGCCAGTGATGTTGTGTCCAGGCAGAACCTCCGCTCGAGGCGAGCTTGATTCCAGAATGTTTGTTTGTTTGTTGTTAGTGAACTACTTAGCGAAGGATGTACTTAGAGCGAATCGCGACTCCGCGAGCTTTGGCCTCCGCTGTAAGTTGCAGAACTGATTTGTTTTCCTTGTATCAGTATTGCGTTGTCTCATTTAGAATAGTGTAGAAACTAGAAAGGAAGGATAATCGTGCAACGTCATTCGTTTGCAGACTGACTGAACGATCGAGGTTGAAGCGACGTTGCCAGTTTTACGGCGAATTTCCCGTTTCAGCGATGTTGCCGTACTTGCCTCACTGAATCGGGGATTTCCATTGTTCATTGTGTCTCGTCTATTGTGTATACTTTTTCTGTCCGACGGAATCTTATTATAATAGTAATTAGTTACATTCGGTCGTAATTTATAGAATAGAAGACAGAGAGAATCGTTCTGACAGGTTTTGACAGGACGAACACAGTATGTGGGAAGGAGATAGCGTGACGTAGAAGTGGCAACAGCGCATCGAACCGAGTCACGAGCGGATGTTCTGCTAATTAAAATTCCGCCTGCGCCGCCCTCGCGGAATGGCGGCCATGTGTTCAACAGTCGGACGTTCCGAATCACGTTTTGTTGCACAAGGTTAACTTTTTCATAGCCAGTATTGCGATGGTGTATCGACGCCGCGCGCCGTCCGTGAAACGGAACGTCTCTGTTCGCTTGTTGTTGCGATCGAGACATAAATGTGCTTGTGCGAGAGACTGATTGAATTCTGTCGTGTGCCTTGAATCGAATGTAATGTAAGAGATGGTATGAGAGAGTGCATTGCGCAAAGTGTTTTCCCCAATACAAAGATGTTTCGTGTGTGACCCGGTGCTCTTTGATGTAGAAGGACGTGACTTTTGTAACGCGAGGCCGTCCGATTATAATATTGTATGTGGACGTATGGGAGACGGGAATCCGTTTCGTAATGAGCGAGTCGATGTACGACCGACAGAGCGAACGAGCGCTGCGTGTGAATGCGAGACGTACGTATTTATTAGTGAGAATGTTTAATTAACTATTAGGGTGAAGTAGCAATCTCGAGTGCCTACGCTTTGTAAACTAAAGCCTATACCTATGTTTTAATTGTTTTTGTTACCATTTAATGTGCTACAGTAATAGTTCTGTACCATTGTCTTCTATAGGTTATTGTAAGTAATTGTAATACCATTAACAAGTTAAATTGTTATATAGACTTTACGAGGCGAGTTGGTCGCGCCATCGCCGGGAGAGTTTCGAGAGTTGTACCTCGTTCTTGGCTCTGGCGCGGCGAACGTGTCTATTTGTATTATTTTTTTATACAAAAAAGATTCGTCAGAATGTTAACAGTAATTTGTAAGTTTATAAAAGATAAAGAGCAGTTATACTAAAAAATAATATATTTCTATCGATTTAACAAAGAATATTGTTTTATACTGAATACATATTGTATGATAAAAAATTGAAAGATGAAAAAATAAATTATGAAGATTATTATACCATTTAAATATTTCCTTTCATTTACCTTTTCAAATATTTTGGAATAAATGATTCCAAATTTAAAATCCCTGAATCCAAACATGAGATTGATTATAGATATGATTTAAATTCTAGTCTAAACGAGTCTCTTAAAATGGGGATTCCAAATTTATCTCGTACTGTCAAAAATCAGGTCAAAATGACAAAGAAACAGGTGGACCAGAGATTATTACGATATAATTATCGAAATGATGCAACAACTAATGTTACATTAGAAACGCAATCAGATAAAAACCTGGCTTGTAATTGCACAATAATAAAAACAGTGTGGTCAGAGCAAAAAAGCCGAATCGAATAGGTACATACAATTGTAAACAATCTTTTGACATTGAAAAACGAGATTACAATGTTGCGTAATCAATTTAGAGTCGTAATTATTAAGGTAATACAGTGCATTTCATAACGTATTACCTTAGTTTACTTTTGAATTTTTTCTCCAAATGCTGTAATTGTTATTTTGATAATAAAAATAGTGCGTTTTCACTGGAATTTTCCAGCGTCAATTCGTAAACAAGCGATAAAATCTGACAAAACATGCACATTTTTACGACGAAAACAGATAATTTGGGTTATCACCAGATTTGATCGTAATGTGTCATTCTAAAGGGGTATTTATTTATAGGCCATTAGATTTGATATTTGTATTGCTGCCACTGAAGGTCGCAGGAACGATGCCAAAATGGAATCCGGTTCACCGGATGTCCGAATATGTGGCGAAAACAAGGAATGGCTCGGACAAACATTTGTTGAGTGTCAGTTCGATGTAACTGGGTTAGTATGGCTGCATTGGCAACCACCAAGCCACGAGGCCTACGCATTGTTCTTTTTAAAACATCGCACTATTTACTAACACGTCCATATTTATCCAATAAACTTATGCGCATACGTACCGCTGTTATTCAAACACTTGTATTTATATTGAGTGCTCATTTGTTGACTTGGACTGGAACGTTTAATTAGCCAAAATACGCATTCGCATTTCTAGAAATCGGTTTCAACATTGATTTTTTATATATTTGTTTAGACAGGCTTTCGATATTGGAAGCGTTCCAATGAAAACACTGTGTGCGGTCGTTTGCCCTCACTGTACAACGGTAGGCGTGTGACTCATTACAAGAGAAAAGACTCAGGTCTGCTTTGACATTAGGCGTAGAAAAAAAAGAAACAGTAGTTGACAATGGCTGGAACGAACTTTGGTGGAACCGGCGAGTGCCGGCGCGACATTTCAAAAGGACATTAAAATAAAAGAACTGCGGGCAACATTCAAGTAAGCTTGTAATTCGGTCTACAGTTAGATCTTTTATGTCGGATGGAGACGTTATGTGGCTTTGGGAATTATTGTTTTTTAAATGATACTGCTGTTTCATAGGAAACTCCTTATACAGGTTAAGTTAAGTTTTCATACACATTTATCATTATAGGAAGTCGAAGTGGCCATAAATAAAGGCTAAACCTACCTACATTTCCAATGAATTGAGTTGAGTTTTTATGGAATGTCAAACTTGGCTGCATCCAACAGCACTACGATTTTCTGAGAAGCTTTTATAGTTTTATTTTGTCTGTAGGTCACCTTCAACTCGTTAGTTGGGGCACGTTTTCGACACGAGAGCGCAGGTGTACCGTCCCAAGTGTACTATTAATTCGATTCTAATAATAGATGGGAACATAATTGTATCTGGTAGCTTGACCTAGTCGGAATAGGTTTCGACCGATTGTTAAAGTTGTTATGTAGCTCAAATTGATCGGACAACTGTATTTGAAGTCTCGTACAGTTATTGTCTTTCATTTGTCAATTAAGTATGTGGGAGCGGGATCCAATACCTCATCTAAGTAGTTGGACTTTTTGATTGACGTCTTTTCATAGTAATGTGAAACGATTTGTTAATCTGTGCTGGGTATGAATTGAAATATTCGAAGATTTATATGCGTTATGAATGGTTTGGCTTTTATTTCTTGCTTAAGTTGGGCCTAGCTAAGAATCTAACCAGATGTCCAATGAGGAATTTGATTCGATTTAGTCGACGCTCTAGTAGGAAGTTTTTTTCATATCTCTTAGATTCTATTGCTAAATAACTTAGATAAATGTATAAATTTCACTTATTGATGTGAGGTTATTGATATTGATTGAGAAAGATGTCCCACAAATCTTCACTACATAGTATAAAACAAAGTCGCTTTCTCTGTCCCTATATACCTATGTATGCTTAAATCTTTAAAACTACGCAACGGATTTTGATGCGGTTTTTTTTAGATAGAGTGATTGAAGAGGAATGTTTTTGTGTATAATACATGTGACATCCCATGGGAACGCGGGTAAAACCGCGGGGGACAGCTAGTTTAATATAAATGCGCTTAAAGTAATAAGTTGCTGAGGATGTATGTATGGATGTTTGTTACTGTCGCGCAAAAACTGCCAAACGTATTTGGATGAAATTAAGCCCATAGATAGACCATGTTCTGGAGTACCATATACGCTATTTATCCCGGGAAATGTAACATCCCTCGGGAACGGGTACAGAACAAATACATCCAATATCCGATTGCAAGTTAACCGTATCCGATTATATTTTTAATTGCTTCCGATTCCGATCTATCGGATTGTATTGACCATCGTTCGATGTTCGGATGTTGACTGGCATGCCTCCAACGTGAGCACGTGCCGTTTTGATATTTGACGCGCCGTCTCCCGAGCACGATTGCACTCGCAGATAAATCACAGAGATTCATTACACTTCACACCATTGTTCAAATTCAATACGTTATGTAATACTTCTATTATAAATGCAACTGTGTGTTTGTTTTGTCGCTTTCACGGTTAAACGATTGAACTGATTTTGCTAAAATTTGGCTTACATAGTCTATGGTACGGAAAATGACCTGTGGGGCAGCTAATAGGGTTCTAAATGCGAGAATGGAGGATGAAGTCATCCGTCAGAGAACCACAGTCATCGACATAGCTCAAAGGATTAGCAAGCTGAAGTGGCAGTGGGCTGGTCACATCTGCCGTAGAACCGATAAGCGTTGGGATAGACGTGTTCTAGAGTGGAGACCACGGCTCGGTAAACGTAGTGTAGGGCGCCCTCCAGCTAGATGGAGTGATGATATACGCAAGCTGGCTGGCAGCGGTTGGAAACAGAGTTGAAGATCGAGCTCAGTGGCGTGCCATAGGTGAGGCCTATGTCCAGCAGTGGACGGAGATAGGCTGATGATGATGAATCGTAATATATATGTTGCTTTGTTATTTAGTAGTATTGTTGGTTAGTTTATAACCTAAATTAACACATAGGATACGTTTAGTGGGGAAATTTTATATTCCGCGCAAACGAGTGTGAATATTTGTTGAGTGCTTATACTTTTGACAGGCCAGTCGGCTCGGCGGTTAGCGACTCTGACTGCGAAGCCGAAGGTCGCGGGTTCGATTGCCACCCACGACAAACATTTGTCTGCATGAACATGTCTGTTTGTTCTGTGTCTGGGTGTACATATCTATATAAGTATGTATTTAAAAAAAAGTTGTATATGTAGTAAATCAGTTATCTAGTTTACATAGTAAAAAAATTAATCTATCTAATCTTAAGTCGTCTCTTTAGACACTCCTAATAAAATAATGATCCTCGGACATTCTTTACAACCGACCATCTAATCCCAAACCAAGCAGAGCTTGTACTATGGAAACCAGATAACTGATATACTACCTTTACAATTTTATTTGCTAATTAGTTACCATACATGAACAGATATTTACACCCAGACTAACATAGTACATGTTCATTCACATAATTGTTTGTCTTGGCTGGGAATCGAATCCACAACCTGTGGCGTGGCAGTCAGGGAGTTAGGGAGGTATAATTCGGCGCTGTTACCACATTATATCATCGTTGGCTTTTAGCGCCTATGACGCATCTTTCTACATTACAATTCTAATCCTAAATACTTCAATAATAAGGTTGTAGGTTGCGTAAATAGAAAAAGAAATCACGTTGTTCTGCCACGATCGAAAATCGGTTGCGAAAGGTTGTATACAAATAAAATAAATGGGTGCCTATTGTAACCAAATTATATTTCGGTTCGGAGGCGCGTACGGGGCGTGTCGGACACTTTCTACAGATTTCACTCACATGTCAGTGCTGCACCTACCTCGGAAACTTGGCTTACCTCCCGCAGTCCTGTCCTGGCACACTTTCATTCAATTGTTTGCAAAGTGTCATCAAGTTTGCGTGCCAAGAGGGAGATTGACCGATTTTGTTGTACGCTAGCTGTCGCACATGTTTTCTCTCGCGTTATCGAGCGATGTTATGTTTTCCGGAATTAAATAAATATCCTGGGACATTCTTTTTACACACGGCCCTCTGATCCCAAACTAAGCAGAGCTTGTACTATGGAAACCAGATAACTGATATACTACATATACTACTTTTTTTCTAATTACATACTTATATAGATATTTACACCCAGACACAGAACAAACAGACATGCACACAAAGGTTTGTCCTGGGTGGTAATCGAACCCGCGACCTTCGGTTTGGCAGTCAGAGTCGCTAACCACCAAGCCAACTGGCGTGTCATAAAATGGTTCTATGTTTTCTAGGTTATAAACTAACTTTATGTGAAGTATCATCCACATCGGCTTCGTAGTGAAAGAGTAAACATCCACCCATCCTCGCAATTCGCTTATATTATATAGCCGTTTCACATGTCTAAAAACAAACGAAGCCTATGTCACTCCATTCCATAGCCAATCTGTGCGTCAAATTTCAGCATGATCGGTTCAGTCGTCATAAATAAACAGACAATCGAATTCATAATAATATATTAGCTGTTCTCGGCAAGCGTTACAATGCATTATTTTTTGTATTTTTTTCTGACATCTTACTAAAGTTACATCACTATCGGATAAATAGTATAAGAAAGCAAAGGGTACAAACAAACATTCATTTACATATATAGACTATTATATATAAAAAAAAGTGTGTGTACTTATGTACGCACGCAAGAATTATTGGTGAGAAATCTGCACTAAAAGCATTTGTCTTTACTATTCAGTCGTGAAATTGTAGTGTCCTAACTCTTCGCACCTGTCTGTAGCAGCGAATAACAATTTTTGACGTTGTTAGGTTATTATTGTCAATAACATCATTACTCACTCATTCACACTGACAGTTGCGATTTGTGCGATGTTCCGGAGAGACCGTTCAATTCAAAAAATTCAAAATTCAAAACCATTTATTCAGTTTAGGCCTTCGGAGGGCACTTATCAGGTCAAATTTAAAGTTACTGAAGCTACAACCGGTTCGGAAGTCAGCCTTCAACTGAGAAGAACCGGCAAGAAACTCAGCAAGGTTACATTCTTTTTTATTTGTTATATAAATTTTTATCTATTCTGACTTTTTGGCTATTTTATAATTTCAATTTTACATTATTTTATATTTAACAATTACAAAATACTTATTATAGGTAACATTAATAAAAACAAAACAAAAAAAAAAATATGACAAGACTACAAAATAGAAAATAACAATAATTAGGTACTTACAACTTAAACAAGAGATTTAGAGGTGCACTGTGCAGAGAGCAGCTATTTCCATACATTTTTATCTTCAATATAATGAACTACCTTGTAATACGCTTTTTCTTTCAAAACTTTCCTAATATAATTTTTAAATTTATGATCAGACATTTTGGTTATTGAAAGCGGTATCTTATTATAAAATCGAACACAATTACCAAGAAATGACTTGTTAACTTTAGTTAGTCTAAAGTATGGAACAACTAACTTCTCCCTTTGTCTTGTATTTATACTATGAATATCTAATTTTGCCTCAAACATTCCTATGTTTCTACGTATAAACATTATATTTTCATAAATATATAGTGAAGGTAATGTCATTATATTTATTTCCCTAAATAAATCTCTTAATGATTCACGGGGACCCATACTGTAAATTGCACGAATTGCTCTTTTTTGTATAATAAATATTGATTCTATATCCGCTGCTGCTCCCCAAAACAAAATACCATAGGACAAGAGGCTATGAAAATATGCAAAATAAACTAATTTGGCCGTCTCAACATTCGTCAATTGTTTAATTTTCCTAACAGCAAAAGCAGCCGAACTTAATTTAGCAGCTAGAGTATCAACCTGCGGTCCCCATTGCAATTTATTGTCTAATGTAAGACCCAAAAATACCGTTTTATTTACAAGATCAATATGGCTCCCATCTATTATTATTTGGCTATCTACTTGTGCTACATTTGGTAAAGAAAACCTTAAGCATTTAGTTTTCTTTGAATTTAGTAATAGATTATTTGTAGCAAACCACCCACAGACAATTGACATAGTATGATTAACTTTAGTTAGATCTTTGTCTTTTCTATTAACTTTAAAAATTAATGATGTATCATCAGCAAACAAGACAATATCTGTGAGGTCATTTACAACATATGGCAAATCATTTATATATACTAAAAACAAAAATGGACCTAAAATTGAACCCTGGGGTACCCCCATTTCGACTAAAGAGCCCTTGGATGTTGTGCCGGTAATCCCTACCTTTTGCTGGCGATTTGATAAATAAGATAAAACAAGATCATGAGCAGTTCCACGAATTCCGTAGAAGTCAAGTTTTAGTAGTAGCGTACGGTGGTCAACGCAATCGAATGCCTTGGACAGATCACAAAAAATGCCAATCGCATCCTGTGAATCCTCCCATGCGCCATAAATGTGCCTCAGCAATGTTGCTGCCGCATCGGATGTAGATCTTCCCTTCGTGAAACCGAACTGATGACCATGCAATACCTTATGCTTAGTAAAGTGACTTGACATTTGATTAAGCAGCAATATTTCAAAGATTTTACTAAGTGCTGGCAGAACGGAAACTGGTCTGTAATCAGATGGATTCTCCCTACAACCGGACTTGAAAATAGGTACTATTTTACTATATTTCATTAAATCAGGAAAACAACCCTGATCAATGCATTCATTAAAAATATTTGACAAAACAGGTGCAATCACTGTTATTATTGATTTTACGATTGTTACTGATAAGCCCCATAAATCTTCAGTACTTTTCATATTGAGAGAATTAAAAGTTATTATGATATCGCTAGCATTAATATGGTCAAATTTAAAACTTGGAAATGTATTATGAATATGCTGCTTGAGTAAAGATTCCGCTGCTATAGGACATGATTTAAGGCTTTTAGTAGTTTTACCAGGTATACTCGTGAAGAAGTTTTCAAAAGCACAGGCTACATCTAAATTATTTGTTAGAATTTTTTCATTAATTTTAAGAGTTACCTGTTCATTATTATTTCTAATTTTACCAGTTTCCGTATTAATAACATTCCAGACTGTATTTATTTTGTTATTAGCATTACCTATTTTATTACATATAAAGTAAGATTTAGCTTGATTACACACTAACTTGAAAGTCTTTGAAAATTTTCTAACATATTTATGAAATTCTTCGTTCTGAGTTAGAGATTTTAAATGATAAAGTTCATACAACCTATCCCTGCTCTTACGAATACCTTTTGTAGCCCAGTCACTAAATCCCATTTTACTATTTACCTTCACTATTTTAGTAGGACAGGCTCTATTAAAATTATCGCAAATCCCAGACAATAAACCTTTATACAAGACATTGGGCTCATCACTATGATATATTGTATTACAGAGTTTCAGCTCTAAATTATTCTTAAAGGTGTCTAATCTTGCCTTAGTAGTAGGTCTAATTACTTTCGTTACTTTAAATACTTGTCTTTTAAATGGCAATTCTATTAATTGAGCCTTATGATCCGAGCGAACACCACTAATAATCGATTTCCCTAGTATACTACTATTAGTTAATATATTATCAATACAAGTAGCCGAAGTGGCTGTAGATCTTGTTGACTCACTAAACAATAAATCTAAGTTGAACGATTTGAATAAGGCAACAAAATTCCGACTTTCAGATGAATTACTAAGAGTATCTACATTAAAGTCGCCACATACAACTATTGACTTGTTAGAATTTCGTTATCAGCTAACTTCAACTTTTGTGTTACACTGATGCGCGCGAATCTTAAAATTTCACTCTCATAATTTTTTCATAATGCGCCTAAAGAAGTATAACTTCAAAAACAACTAAAAACCCCTTACTACGTACACTAATGACGAGGGATTTGACGTGTCAAATGTTAATTATACTACCGGCACGCTATGATGGCCGTTTTGACGTTTCAGATTGTCATAGGAAAAGAAACTATTGCTTTTGCTGTTGGATCAATAGCGCCTTATGTTAGAAGGAATAAAGGTTATTCTTCTTTGTTATGGTTAAACGTCAAAGCGGCCATCATAGCGTGCCACAAGTTTAATTTACGTCACTAAATGCAACACTACTAAATAGGTAAGTTAACTCAACCGCATAGAAGCACACACATACTTTAAGTATGGTATGTTTGTGTACGCCGCCTGTCTCACGTACACATAAACATTCGCATAACAATAGGAAAAGCTTTTGTATATACAGTCTGAAGCATATATTGAGTAGTAGAGCCCTTAATGCAGAGTTCGTCCGGGGAAGTATTAACCTTAGATATTTCCGGCGTGAAGCAGTAGTGCACTTGTAACACTGTGTTTTGGTTAGAAAGGGAAGGGAGCCGGTGAAATTACAGGCACATGAGATATAACAACTTCACGTCTCAGGGTCGAGAACGCATTTGCGATGCCCCTGGTGTTGCAAATGTCCATAGGCGGCGGTGACCACTTACCATCAGGTGGACCGTATGCTTGTTTGTCGGCCAAGTCGTATAAAAAAAAACACATCAATAGTAATCTCGTTTAATAGTTGTATCTATACATTTATACAAATAAATAAAGTTAGAGTGACATTAATACCAAAAAGGATTTTGAATAAAGCTGTTCTTGTAAAAACGGTCAAGCCCAAAAATCGATACACCAAGCATATCAACCATAGTAATCAATAAAACACATAAAAGTAACATAACTCTATCAATATAATAAAGATTAGAGTGTAAATTAGGCTGATTATCGGGTGGACAGTCCATCTGATGGTAAGTGGTCTAGTCACTGCCACATCAGGACATTTGCAACACCAGGGCCATCGCCAATGCGTTATTGATCCTGAGAAGTGAAGTTGTTACGTCGCATGTGTCTGTAATGCATGATTTTATTTCATAACATTTTCTTTGGTCTCGTCACTGGTCAAAATATCTCAAAGGCAATTTTTTATAGTGTTTTTTTTTGTATTCTTTGCTATATCCTCGGTCATTCATTTATCTTAGTTAAAAAGAATAAACTGACCCTAACTACTAACTAGCTAACTAATGATAAATATGCGAGAGAAAAAACAAAAGAGAAGGTGAGATTTATTAGCCAATTAAGTAGAATGGGCTATCTGGCAACCTGGCCTGTTGCCCGATTTCATCATATTTCATCATACGTCCATTTCTGTCATTTAACTGGCAACTTGGAGCATAATCTTGTTGTTAAAATCACCGTTATCCTCTGACGCTATGGACGTCAGTCAGTTACAGGAAAAAACATGTCCGCCGAGGGGGAAAATGGGAGTTAATTATTGTATTGTTATTATATTGTACTGAGAAATCAATAATTTATTAAACTACGGTGGATTCGGAAAATACGTCAATGCTTAGGTACCTACATCAAAATTGCAAGGGAGTGTCTTGATATGAAATTCTATCCTACTAAACTTGCGGCACGCTATGATGGCCGTTTTGACGTTTAACAATGACAAAGAAAAATAACCTTTATTCCTTCAAAAATAAGCTGCATCTATTGATCCAACAGCTAATTGTATGATGATGGAAATCATCCTTACTCCAAAACAATACAGTTTCTTTTCCTATGACAATCTGAAACGTCAAAACAGCCATCATAGCGTGCTGGTAGTAGAATATTATAAATGCCAAATGTATTGACGTTTTACTCTTTCACGCAAAATCTACCGAACGCTTTCGTATAAACTTGGCCCATCCTGGGACATTCCTTACACACGGCTACCTGATCCTAAATTAAGCAGAGCTTGTTCTATGGAAACTAGATAACTGATATACTACATATATTACTTTTTGAAATAGATATTTACATCTAGACACAGAAGAAATAGACACGTTCATGCACACAAATGATTATCCTGGGTGGGAATCGAGTCAGGGTTAAAATACATACTTAAATAGATATTTACATCCAGACAAATATACATGTTCATGCACAGAATTGGTTGTCGCGGGTGGGTTAGGGTTTCGAACCACCAAGCCCACTGGCCCGTCAAATAGGCACATAGATAAACATAGACTACTTTTTCCTGGTAAAATGTAAAGTCTCTCTAGACCGCGGGTGGAACCGCGGCAGACAGCTTGTACCTGGTATATATATACATTCTAAACCTGGATGAAAGCGTTTGATATCTAATGGATCAGGTTTTATTACGCCTATAAACTCCCGTGACCCAATCACTTCATTCCATTTATGTTTATAGATAGCACTTTGTATTTCTCTGCTGCTATATTTGTTAGACATACATATGTTCAGGCGCCGACCCAGCCCACAAATAAGGTTGTAGTCACAGCCATCCGAAAATCGGCTAAGTGTGATTTGGAGTATAAACTCTCTCATAATCGATATCGTATAATACTACAATAGTTTTATTATTTTATAAAGGCATTGGTTATAATATCATCGGCCTGTCGACCTCAATAGACCGTGGAAGTCACAAATTACGGTGGATCCGCGCTTGTGTTCAAGTCCATTATCCCCAAAGAGGTAGGCAGAGGTGTCAGTAATGCGACCCACGTTCCACCAAAGATTTGTTCCAACCTGACGTGGTGAGCATTACCAAGTGCAGGCTACATGTAATCATCCAGTGGTTACGCCCAAAAGACTGACAAGGTTTTATAAATATTTTATGATTTTGACTAGGGGTCATTTTTTTTATTAAATTTATTTTCTATTTTTTTGGTGGATTTTCTATAAAAGCGTGTTTTTTAGTTTTTTTTTAATTTTATTGACAACCCCTGTAGGTCTGATATTAAATGAATGAATGTTTTCTATTGAAAAATTACATTCTTTAAACCGAGATTGAGGAAGATCACTCGTTGTAATATTGATACATTATCCTTTTCAATGTATTATTTTAATCACTCGGTTATAAATCGACTAACGAGAATTGATACAATTGTTTGAATGATTAATTCTTTATTATCTAGTATAAATAATATTTAAAAAAAAAGATTAATATATGGTCCCAGTGGGAACTTAAATTAATAGATTTAGCTTCCCAGGCTCTTTTGAAAGTGGACAGGAACTTTTGTTGTAGATAAAGATTAAATAACAACGTTATCTTTATGTACATAACAATGAATATAGTGCACAATAATAAGTTCAGGTATAAAATATTATATGAGGTATTATTGTAATACGTACCTAATCATATTCAAGTATTTAAATAAGTATAAATTCTTATCTAATTGATCTCCAGTGAACACTGGGCTGTTATAATTTGGACGCGTACATATGTCTGTATGTAACTCTCAAAAGGATGGAACGATTTCAATGCGGCTTTTTTTGATTAAAAAGCTAGTTTTATTAGGATGCTGGAGTAGTGGTATTTGATGAAAATCTGTTCAGCCGTTTAAAAGTTATATGCTCTTTTCTGATTGATGATAGATTTTTTTACTAAAATTATCAAAAGGTCCATATGAAACTAAATAATAATAATAATAATAATAAAATTTGTTTATTTTTCTCCCACACATAAAAAATACAACATTTTTTGTCATAAACAGGTAGGTACATTTAGTTGTGGGAGACAGAGCCCAAACTAGGTTACCCTGTGCTATGAGCTTCCTGGCTCCCCCTCTTGGTAAGAAGAAGTGACAATATATTCCTATTCACGTGAAAAAAGAGAAAATTAAAAATTAAAAAAAAGAAGAAACCGACAAACAGACATTATTGTCATGATTCAATTTTACCGTTATTTAAAGAAATACGGTCGGTTAACAAAAGGTTTATAAAAGTAAGTTAAAATACAAGAACTAATTAACTTTATTTAATACGCATTTAAGCCTAACTTAAACGTAATTCAAAGTAAAACTTTCCATTCCACATTACAACTAAATCAAAAGAATCAGCCATTACAATAGTTTCTAACTAGCAATATAATAAATAATGAAACAGTGGGCGAGTAGTATCTCAAAATAAATAACCATTTATTTTCACTGAAAGCTGTTAGGTGAATTGATTGCAGTGCGTGTGCGCAGGTCTTTGTTCTATTGGACAAAGAACTTTGTATCGAACGAGCACATACACACACTTACATACATCACGTGTGTACGTCTCACACAGCTGCACAGATAAATAAACTGATTATTATAATTTCATTGTTGTATTACCTGGAAATATTTATTGTTTTACGATGAAATTTTATCTTTGTTCTACGATTGATAAGAGTTTTCATTTAAATTTTAGATGTTTCGTCATTTTATATTAGATTACGTATTTTATATGGCAATAATATTTTACTGTTCGTAAAGCCCTATTTCTATTTTTAAGTTTTTATCTTTCTACATACATGTGACTATTATGAAGTTACAAGTAACAAGTTTTAACTTGTAACAGCGTAGTGATTAAACAGAACAAGTCAATTTAAAAAGACAAGAGAATCGCCTCCAAATTGGTTTCACAAAGAAAAATGGCTGCCGTTAATGTCAACGACATTCGACGCCGAAAATATTGTGGCCGACGAAGAATTAGGCACATAATTCATTGTCAGTGTATGGTAGGGGGATCTGACACTAAAATGTAGCCATGCCATATTCAGAGAATACTTCACAGTTAGTCCATAAGTTTACACAATAATGAGGTAGGTACAAATGAAGATTTTGTCTTTAGAATTTTTTTCTTCACTCACTTCACTTGTTTTATAATGGCATCAGATGTGTTTATTTTACACAATTCCGCCAGAATTCTTTTCTTTTTTGACACGTACTGACTGACATTTCTGTTCGAAATTCAAAAAGGTCAGTTACCACTGACAGCTTTTGAGTTGTGTCAAATGTCACTTACCACATTCTTGTTATTGAAAAATATACATAATGCTGGTAGGTTATGATTTTGTAAATATTTTTAAGAAGATGATCCCTGTGGTGTTGACCTGTGCGTAGTGCACAGTTAGGTTTATTATTATACGTATTTTCCTGCGTTTATAGCCTTTAGGCATTATGAATTAACCTTAATATTATAAATGCGAAAGTAAGTATGTATGTTACGCTTTCACGGCTGGCGAATGAACCGATCTTGCTGAAATTTGACAGACACGTAGCCTATTGTACGGTGAAAGACATGGGCTACTTTGAATCAATTTTCATTCGAGTGAAGCCGCGGGGGAGATGCAAGTCCTAAAAATCGAATATTTTGTACGCTACTGTTGGTACCAGGAAGAATTCTTCTACCCAACTAATCTCAAACGTGCCGAAAAAGGCGACTAAAGAGTATACCGATGACCATGTGCACTTTACATCAAGTGGTGACCAAAATCATACACAAAAAGGTTGGTCGCACTGGCGACTAGCTGAAAAAAAAACTGCGAAATATCTTGTAATATTTGTATTACACAGAATGGACGGAAAAAATAGTATTGCGCCGCATTGGACAAGCCATATGATAATGACTATTTGAACACTTATTCAAATGAAGTAAGCAGAAAGTGGCCATAACAAATCTCGTGTCAGTTTGTTATGATATCAATTAAAATTGGCATTGAGAGATGCTAAGCAGCCTAGGTGGCGTACTGGCTGTAAATATTTACATTTATAAATAGAATCCATTTAGCATCGGTGTATTTTGGGCTTTATGTGGGCTCCAATGTCGGTGTTAAAATTATTTTAACTTTGTACTATTACAAGAACTGTGTTTCAAATTTGACTTCTTATTTCAAAATTATAACCAACCTTTTTGATGAGTTTTAAACGAAGTGTAATTAAATCTATAGGTAACTCTAAGTCCTTGATTCCATTTTCAAAAAAGAAATAGTTTGATTATGGAACTTGTAATACAAAATGAAATTGTCTCTGTGTTTTTTCAATGGCCAGATTTGGATTAAGAACAGTTTTTTTTATAGACAAAAGAATAGCGCATCCGAGGTTTAACCATAAAAATACAGAAAGAAATAGGTCCTTAAAAGTATTAGCCATAGATAAATAAAACTATCACAATTATCACACACTTCCTCAGTGACAGTAACTTAAAATTTCTTTAATATTCCGTCTCGGATTTCCCAACTCACTGTTATCTTATAACTTCAAATTCCAAGTAAACTTGTAAATATGAGTCGTAAATTGTCTCTTAAAAGATTTTACACAGAATTCTCTTCGATATATTTTTTTTCTTGTTATGAACTTTTTCGTGTAAGTCGCCGTTGGCTTATACCCATACGCGCCTCGCCAGACGCTTAAATCCATCTAAATTCATGCTCCAACGACATCAATTAAACCAACCTTCAAAAGCCCCGAACTTCGCTTTGATTGAAGTGTCATAGATATTATGAACACGTTCGTAAATCCGTAACGTAAACTAACAATGCGAGTGTGATGACCGCCCCGGCGACAGTTCGTTACACCCGTCGGTCCCCAACGCCACCACATTTGTTACCATTCACTGCTTAATGTCTGTTAATTCGGCAATGTGGTGTTCACATTCGAGATTATCGAAATTGACCCCTATTTGTACGCCGTTACGTTTCGATCTGGAAGCTCCTATTTTAAGCCATTAGTGAAGCTTTTTGGATAGTAAAAAATGATTGTAAAATTTTGCGAATTTAATGCGTGTTAAAAAAAAAATGAAATTACTTATATTTTAAATTTACAAGATAGTTACCTGTGGTACACGAAGTATGTGGAATGATTTAGTTTATGAAATTACCAAAAAGTAAAACAAAAATTCAATGCCAATTTTTTTCAGTTTTGGTTATGGTTTGGCTTATGAAGGTCAATGGTGTCGAAGTTACCAAAGACAATGCTCATTTAATTATGGCCATAAAAACCCACTTACGACGTTCCAAAATAACAAAGATTCAGAAATCATACTCAATCCTACCGAAAAATAAATATTTGTTTGCCTTAATCATATTTACAACAGTTTCTGAAAAATAAGAAGATAATCCAATAATCCGTCCCAAAGAAGATCATATTAAAAGAGTACCTATACCCGAGATAAAAGAGTTTAAATCTGTGTAAACATGGTCCGTTGTTTACTTGAAACTTTATCTTATCAGTGTCGTTGTATTTTAGTCTATGCTTGACAAACATTTCCAAGATGGAAGTGACATTGGACAGAGCTGGCTGGAAAAAAAGCACAAAAAAAAACTAAATATAGCATAGCCAGCCAGTCTTCCTAGCATACTACTTTCCACCTTTTTCGAATATAATAGCAGTTTTATTGCAGCACAGTGTGTTGCCAGTAGCAAGCCTCATTAATTTATAAATTATTTTGCGTAGGTTTGCTTCATCCATCAAATTCTAGAGACATTTATGTATTTCTGATTTTGTCCAACCATTTAGCGGGTGCTGTGTAGTAGCGGCGAGTGGCGGCTAACTGATTACCGAAACACGGCTCTTACTAGTTAGTACTTTAGTTAGATGCGACTAAAGACGTTACCGTATATGCACATAATAGCTTGCACTGAGTGGCACTCAAAGTATTTCCAAAAAAGGGGTTTCCAAGCCGTGTCAAATGCAGGACCAAGCATAGATCCCAAAATCATTGTTATATCTATCTAAGGCTATGTAACAACTTTTCAAAATATTTATTGGAATATAATATACTCGCTGGGTTTCACCCGCGTTCCCGAGGGATGTAACATTTTCCCGGCACAAAAAGTATCCTATGTGTTATTCCAGGGCATATTCTATATATGTGCTAAGTTTCATCCAAATTAGTATGGTAGTTTTATTTATTTATACAAAAGCACAGCTACAGACTGTAAGTTACTACACTCAATTAAGGGAGGGGTCTGGGTTTCAGCGTAAAAAAAAACACTTTTATGTGATTTTTTATCTCAAATATCGATTGAGCAATTTTATTCAAACCTTCTATATATTATTGAGCATAGTTTTGACTATGTTCTGTAAATTTTTCATGCAAAAATATTAATGGTTTAATATTTTTGCATGAAAAATTGCCCGTGACAGAGCTTCCCCCAGGACGTCTTGAAAAAAAAACAATTTGCGGTGTTCACTGTAACTCGGCCGGAAATTATCTGAAAATGAAAAACCATAAAAAATTAGTTAAATTATAAACAAATCTTCCCCCCAACGTTCTCTGATTATTTTTTTTTTAATTTAAAAATTTTTGGCGGCCATCTAAAGTGTGAACCGTTATTTTCGACTAAAATTTCCGCCATTTTGTGGGTGGGAAACACCCTTAATGTTAAAAAAAAAATTTTTACTAAACGTAGGGGGGAGGTATTTTATATGAAGAAAATGTGTACAAAGTTTGAAATAAATCGGTCGAGTAGTTTTCAAATGGCAGTGAACACGGACTTTGAAAAAGTAGTTTTGAGAAAAACGCGTTTAAAGTTTATGAAGCAAAAAAGTGAAGAAAAAATTATTTTTTTTAAACTTACACAGAATCATCAATTCCAGCTCCATACAGCACACATCCTTCAGCATTGTCGATGTCTTCAGCCTGTTTTTCGAAAAAAATCGATTTTTCGAAAGTGAAAACCCTTACCCCGCCCTTAAAATACAGTTTTTGCGTGAAAGAGTCACAAATATCCCTAAATACAAACTTTCGCATTTATAATATTAGTCGGAAGTAGGATAAAAATAAATTAAATATAGGAACTAACTACATTTAACAATAATAGATATATGTATATACAATATTGAGTCGAAATCAATGCGTCCAATAATACATACCTATCAAACGCTCAATGCTGACAATATAAAGTTTAAGCATGTACATTTACATTGTTTATTTATAACCTAACCATGTCCGTCCATACAAATTATAATTAAACAACACGAGCCGTGCTTGGGAATACCCAGCCTGGCTTTATCTGTACATAATATCCCACTTACCGTAGATACCATTTGTACATAAGTTTTCCGGTCGTAGTTGGTAAACTTTATTCAATTTAAATCGGGACAAATTGACAATTATTTACTTGGAACATCAAAAAAGGTTTTGCCTTTTTTCTTCTAAGCAGGTTTTAGGGTTTTGTCTGTGTAGTGTAAAATCCAGGAGTATGATAACATAAAATTAAAAAAACGTCACGTTTGTCAAGGGACTTGATATAGAAGGAGGTCTAGCGGAATTAGTTACTAGATATTTATATTTGTATAATTTTACAATGGATTTCGGCAAGGCCACGCCTGAGTCAATTAGTTATCTTGTCAGGTTTGTTTACAATTAACACATTTTTAGATCTAACAAATTCTTATTGTTTATAAACAAACATCTTTATAATCTATGAAACCTTATCATATTAAAAAAATCGTTAAATATAATATAATAATTCTTTAGCGAAATAAAGCTAACAATGCAAGCAAAGGTTCAGAGCCATACAGCCTCCGATTACATAGGTAATACGACATGTCAATTAAAGCAAAATGGCGCCAATATTTTTCTTCGATCAATATACACCTACATACGTTGTTTTCGATAAATATAGAGTGATATTAATACTAAAATCCCGAGAATCGAGCTTCTAAGGATTAATATCTTTCAGCTGAAGAATCTAAAAATAATTTCTGGCCTTCTATAATCTAAATGGATATTCTTTTTTTAATTGTCTGGAGCGTAGGTTTTTTGTAAATTGCCATTATTGTTAACTTATCTATGTTAGCTTGGAACGCGCTTTAAACACACTTGCGGTTTGGAGTCTGCATTCAGCGAGATCTTTCCTTCCTGGTCCCAATTATAACATTCGGTTGTCCTGTTCAGAATAACATGTAATTCGTCAACAACTAAATATTGTACAATAATCATGAACATTGTTTTATGAACTACTAGCTGTCCCCCGCGGTTTTAACCGCGTTCCCGTGTTCCCGTTCCCCTATTAAAAAAACCGCATCAAAATCTGTTGCGTAGTTTTAAAGATTTAAGCATACATAGCGATATAGGGACAGAGAAAGCGACTTTGTTTTATACTAGGTAGTGATTTGAAAATGTTGCTTTAATTTGTAATCTATTATGTGTGTCTATATGTGGCAAATAAATTAATGTCTATGTCGTACTCTTTTAACACAAAAACTACCGTACATATTTGGATGAAACTTGGCACGTAGATAGAGCATATCCTGGAATAAGCTATTTATCCCGAGAAATGTGACATCCCTCGGAAACGCGGGTAAAAGGGGGATAACTATCGAGTAGTAGAGCTCTTAGTGCAGAGTTCGTCCGGGGAAGTACTACCACCTTACCCATTTCTGCCGTTAAGCGGTAGTGCACTTGTATTGCTGTGTTTCGGTTAGAAAGGTAAGGAGGCCGGTGAAATTACAGGCACATGAGACTTAACAACTTCACGTCTTAGGGTCGACAACGCATTGGCGATGCCCCTAGTGTTGCAAGTGTCCATAGGCGGCGGTGACCACTTATTATCAGGTGGACCGTCAGCTTGTTTGTCGGCCGATGTGGTATTAGAAAAAAGCTAGTTAATAATATTAGTACATTGGAAATTTCTATGTCGCAACTCAAACAAATTATCCAATATACGGTTATTCTGGTCCATAATCGTTTATATATGAGAATAACAAAGTAATACTGTATTCTGGTTTTGGCAGATTTAACAGCGCAGCGGTGCGTGGGCGCTGCCTGCAAGGAAACTTGTTAACAAACAGTTGAAGCTTTCTCTCTTGTATCCGTGTTACGAAGGATGGTATTGTTGATATTTAAAGGACCAGTTGGCGTATTGGTTTCAGACCCTGACTGCAAACTACGGGTCGTTGGTTCGGTTCCCAGATAGACTTGTGCGTGAACATTTCTGCTTCTGTGTCTGTGTGTATAAATCACTACATAGTATAAAACAGTCGCTTTCTCTGTCCCTATATCCCTATGTACGCTTAAATCTTTAAAACTACGCAACGGATTTTGATACGGTTTTTTTTAATAGATAGAGTTATTGAAGAGGAAGGTTTATATGTATTTGTATCTACATTGCACCTGAGCGAATCCGGGGCGGGTCGCTAGTATGTAATAAATAGTAAAAATGTATTCTTAAATATTTAGTAAAAAGCTGTTTTGATTTTGACATTACAAGCAGAGACTTTAATTAAATTTATACATTGATGTATATAATCAGTGGGGACTTCGAAATGGCTCACCAATTTTGTATGATGAATCTGATCAAAACTTTGTAAGCTGTTAGTCCTCCAACTATAAATAAATAAGATATGTACCCCCCCCGTTCCCGAGGGATGTAATGTTTTCCCGGAATAATAAGTAGCCTATATGTTATTCCAATATATACTCTATCTATGGGCCAAGTTTCATCCATTGGGTAGTTTTTGCGTGAAAGACGAACAAGCATCCATACAAACTTTCGCGTTTTTATAAACGCGAAAACGCGATTGGTGAGTAATATTATTATTAGTAGGATAATAATCAAATGAAAATCATATCACTGGAAAATATTTCATACCTGGGAACGCGAGTGACACCGCGGGGGACTATACTATATATTGTAAAACATTATCGATTACGCATTATATGAAAACCTTTAAAATTTCTATACAGAACGGCATTATTATAAAAATACACCTCCGAGCTAATTTGTTAATATTATGAGGTAAAATAAAACATTACAATTTCGACGAATTGTTTCGCGCAGAATTCCCCGGTATAAAATTAATTTACCTCTTTCGTGCTAAATGACGTAGTTTTCGGAAAACATGATTTTTTTCCAAAATGGAGTATGCAGAGTTAGGCTCTTAGATTCTTACAGAAACTTCCTAGATCCAGGTACGAGTATAGTACTGTCAGCAGATACTGTGCCCTAGGCACGAATATCTACTGTAAGCGTAGAGTGCGCCAAAAACCAATGCAATGGGAAATAACATCGCGCAACGTCACGCTATGCGCGGTGATCTATTATCTATACAAACTACCATTTAGTGCCCTCGATACGATGATGCCTACGCTTGCGACAGATGTTCGTGCTAAAGCCTCTGAATTTACCACCGGTTCAGATGAAAGCCCTTAACTGTGAAGAAACTCGGCAAGTTAAAATTGTTTTTATAGAATTTTTTTTATTTTTGTACTAGACCAGTTTGTGGTGGGCAAACTTTGCAAATGGGGGGCCAGAAAGATTAAGAAATTATAGAGGCGGGCCAGAATTATAGAAAAAATGCATTTCATGTTAAAGCTTTAAATCATCACTACATAGTATAAAACAAAGTCACTTTCTCTGTCCCTATGTCCCTATATCCCTATATCCCTATGTATGCTTAAATCTTTAAAACTACGCAACGGATTTTGATGCGGTTTTTTTTAATAGATAGAGTGATTGAAGAGAAAGGTTTTTATGTATAATACATGTGACATCTCCCGGGAACGCGGGTAAAACCGCGGGGGACATAATATTGTAAAAAAAACATTAGCGCCCCGTATTACGCAACACATGAACTACGCAGCTAGTTTAGCTTCACTTATAGGTTACGCAAAGTAAGTAAGTTCTAGTAAGTAGAATCTTCTTTATACTTATCGACCGTCAAAACGGAGTTATAGCGGGCATTATACTATCCATGTCGATGGACCCTCGGCGGGCCGGATTTAATGCTTTCGCGGGCCGGAGTTGGCCCGCGGCCCGTACTTTGCCCATCACTGTTATGTACATACTACGACGGGCCAGTTGGCTTGGTGGTTAGAGACCCTGACTGCCACGCCGAAGGTTGCGGGTTCGATTCCCACCCAGGACAAACATTTGTGAGCATGAACATGTCTGTTTGTACTGTGTCTGGGTGTAAATATCTATATTATATATGTACTTAAAAAGAAATGTAGTATATCAGTTATCTGGTTTCCACAGTACAAGCTCTGCTTAGTTTGGGACCAGATGGCCGTGTGTGTGAATGTCCCAGGATATTTATTTACCAATATCGAATTGGCCACAAATGTTTGCCCTGGGTGGGAGTGGAACACAAGACCAGTAGCGTGGGAGTCAGGGTTAGACACCAAGCTAACTGGCCTGTCAAACGGGGAAAAACCAATACGATTCTCATTATATTGACGTGAAATTGATAGTGTTGTTGATACAATTGGGTAGATTCCAAACTATCGTTATCGGGAACCACATTTTACAACTGTTATCGCATTATCAATATTTTCTTTATAAACGCTATTTCCTATAATAGGTCTATTGTCTTGCATATTTATTTCTGATAGCCGTGATCTTTATGGAAGACTAGGTGTCCCCCGCTCTCGCGTGGGATGTTAAATTTTCCTGGTTATAAACCATGTATATGATAAGGTTTATCTAAATAAACCTGGGCATCAGTACAAAATAAATCGTGCACCATCTAAATCCAATACTGCACATCACTTTCTGAGTAACAGAGTGGTCCGGAATTGGAACCGACTACCGGACGAAGTAGTATCTGCTACTTTAATTAACTCATTTAAAAACAAATTAGTCAATTGGACACGGACTAAATATCTTCAAAAGTGAACTATAAAGTGCGAAGTGACTTTCAACACTGTGATATAGACACATCAGCTACCAAGCTGCTCGTCTATAAATAAATAAATAAAATAAAAATACATCGGGTTAGTAGGTTTTGCGTAAAAGAGTAACAAACATCTTTTATACGTCCATCTTTAGAAATAATCTTAATACAAACACTCTCAATGCAGACTAAATATTTTTGTTATAATTTTACATTCGATTGTGACCTGTTGTATACAACGTGGTACAAAATACCCCGTAAAAATATAACTAATTATCAAAGCCCTAGTAAGCTGTCATGTCAGGGAACCAGATTATTTATCAGAAAGGCCTACGTACCTATTTTACCTAATAATTGTCTACCTTAATAGTTTTTCTATTATCATTCATAAAAATCTGTTTTTTTTATTTTTTTGGGGCATGTTATACAGCGTTACTATAGTTCTTAAACATTGTGAATGGACTCGTTATAAGGCTTCATTTAACCTCCTTTCGCCTTTACGGGTAGTTTTGTAACACCATGGATGCCTATGAAATAAATAAAAGAAAACGCATTTAATAAATATACTAGCTGTCCCACGTGGTAACACCCGCGATTCCAAGAGATCCAGAAATTATCACATAGCCTATGTCACTGGGGAATAGCGCACCTTCGTATAAGTGTATGAATGTTTAATGTAGGTGCAGTGGTTCCAGAGATACACCACATACACACAAACATAACGCACACTCTCTCTTTGTAGTATAACTAGCTGTCCCCCGCGGTTTTACCCGCGTTCCCGTAGGCTGTCACATGTATTATACATAAAAACCTTCCTCTTCAATCACTCTATCTAGTAAAAAAACCGCATCAAAATCCGTTGCGTAGTTTTAAAGATTTAAGCATACATAGAGATGTAGGGACAGAGAAAGCGACTTTGTTTTATACTATGTAGTGATACTAGCTGTCCCACGTGGTTACACCCGCGATCCCGAGATATCCAGATATTATTACATAGCCTATTTCACTGGGAAATGGCGTACCTTCGTATAAGTGTATGAATGTTTAATGTAGGTGCAGTGGTTCCGGAGATACACCACATACATACAAACATAACTCACACTCTCTCTTTATAATATAAAGATTACACAAGCAGGTAAATAAACGCGCATTATCCTCATGTGTTACATAGAATCTTTATCTAATTAAACATTTCGCAAGATGGTTTCTTTGAAGTTACTTGTTATTGCTTTTATTATCTGATACGACTTTCCGGCGTTGCGATATGTCTGGGGGAAGCAGTGATAGCGGAGTAACACTTTACAGTTCCGAGAATGCGCGATTGTTCTTTGCATCGATTTTATTGAGGGCGATGCACGGTGCTTGTGTACTGTGAATTGAGGCTTGTTGATAATGATTAAATAATATGTCTGTGTGTTTGTAAGCTTTTTTTTAATTGTGGGAATAAAGGTATAACCGCCGGAGTTAGTTATGAAATTATTTCTTTCAAATAGGCCTTTACAAGCACTTATGAAAAGTCTGGGGCTCGATTCTGTAAGGAAAATGACACTGACTTGAGGATGTTTCGTCGCGGTCTCTATGCTCTGTCTAATCACGTGAGATGTAAGCTCTCCGAGGCCTCCGTGAAGCGGCTCACTAGGTTCTAATATCGGTTCGGAAGATTGTTTTTTACTGAGAAGAGCCCGGAATAAACTGAGCAATTACTCTTTTTAAATATTAACTTCAATTTATTACATACTAGCTGTCCCCCGCGGTTTTACCCGCGTTCCCGTGGGATGTCACATGTATTATACATAAAAACCTTCCTCTTCAATCACTCTTTCTATTAAAAAAAAACACATTTTAAGCATTCATAGGGATATAGGGACAAAGAAAGCGACTTTGTTTTATACTATGTGGTGAAGATTTATTTAGTCTCACAGACAATACCTGTGTGTTATCGCAAAAGTGAAGAATTATTAAACAATAATATTATGAATATCTAATAAAAAATATACAAACAAACGAAAGCAAGTAATATAAATGCGAAAACTTGTAACGATGGATGTTTGTTACTCTTTCAGGCAAAATCTACCGAACGGATTTAGATGAAACTTTGCTCATAATGTAGTTTACAACCTGTATTAACACATAGGATACTTTTTTCCCGAAAAAATGAACATCCCTCGGGAACGCGAGAGAAACCGCGGCAGAGAGTTAGTGGTACCTATACATTTTTTTATCACTCATGCGAAACTGAGGTGGGTCGCTTATTTAAAGATAAGTTATTAAGGAAATTGAAGTACTTAGAAATGGTGGTCTTGCTAGCCGAGTTACCTTAGTTCAAAAATCGATTCTGTGGTATTGCAGACAAGGTATTATTTACCATGGTGCCAAACAGCTCGTCAAGCTGTTCTAATTACTTAGTATGTCAAATAGGCCGGCAAACAGGCAAACGATCACCGATGGTAAGTGGTCACCGCCGCCTATAGACATTTGCAACACCAAAACATCGCCAATGCGTTGTCGACCCTGGGATGTGAAGTTGTTAAGTCTCATGTGCCTGTAATTTTCACTCCTTATATTTATTATTTATAGTTATTAAGTAAATTGAAATGTTGTGGATTATATTAAATTAATATTAGAAATTACTAATTGTAATTTATAAACTACAATTAGTTAATATTTTGTGTTAATGTATTATTTAGTGTTCCATTGTATAACTGTAACATTAAGAGACAAAACTTTCATTTTTAAAATTGATCGTATTCGTGTCGTCACTTGTCGCCAGGCTCTGCCAGAATACCAGCGTTGCTCTGCCCATGCGCAGTGCAACATCATGCTGTGGCAGGGTCCTTTTGACCCACGCATAGAAGTTATTCTTTTTATTTATTATTTTATTTTTATTTTATAGATATGTGTATATTCTTTTGCGTGTGTCAATAAATGATTTATCTTTTCTTTCTTTCTTTCTTTCTTTCTTTCTTTCTTTCTTTCCTTACCTTTCTAACCGAAACAGGAATACAAGTGCACTACTGTTTCATAGTGGAAATGGGTGTGGTGACCCTTTTAGGGACGAACTCTGCACTAAGAGCTTTATATAATGCTATTTCTAAAATTCAAAATTCTTTTTTTCCCAGAAATCAACACTCATAATAATGTTATCAAAAGGAAAAAACAACTTAATCTTACTACGATTATGAATACGAAAGTTTTATTGGTTGGATGTCTGTTACTCAATTACGCCAGAACTGCTGAACGGATCTGAATGAATCTTGGCACAAAGATAGATTATAATCTGATCTTAACATTCTATTTTTATCCAGGGAAAATATAACTTCTCTAGGGACCACGGGTTAAACCTCAAATGCCTCGGAAATTAAATTAAATATTTTCTTCAAATCATGTTATAAGAAGAAAATGATAGACAAAATCATCAGCCCATCTCCGTCCACTGCTGGACATAGGCCTCACCTATGGCACGCCACTGAGCTCGATCTTCAGCTCTTTGTTTCCAACCGCTGCCAGCAAACTTGCGTATATCATCGCTCCATCTAGCTGGCGGGTGCCCTACACTACGTTTACCGAGCCGTGGTCTCCACTCTAGAACACGTCTACCCCAACGGTTATCGGTTCTACGGCAGATGTGACCAGCCCACTGCCTTCAGCTTTGAACTATGTCGATGACTTTGGTTCTCTGACGGATGACTTCATTTCGAATTCGATCCTTCAGAGAGACTCCGAGCATAGCTCTTTCCATAGCTCGCTGAGCGTCTTGTAAAACCTTTGCAGACATTTTGTTGTCTTGTTAAATTGAATCACCGGCTTTATTCCAATCATAAGTCCAAACCACCCTAACAACTCTATTCCGACATCTCAGCAATGTTCATAGTAAAATGAACAAACGAGCCATACCTTATCTCTGATATCATAAAACACTCTAAAATGAACCCAATTGCGTATAAAATACATGTGAAAGTAGCGTAAATTGCTCGCGAAACCGGTGGTCCATTCGGAAGTGACCCAATTCCCGGTAGTCGGGCTGCATTGCACAATCTCTTGTTCTCGAATGACAACCTTGATTTACATTACCTACTTATAATCTTACATATTCATTGATAATTAAACAATAGATGCGTTGTCTGTTTTTAGAAATGGCAACATAAATGCTGGTAATTGACCCAATTCCATTGCAACGCGCTCAATCTAGCGACTAAATAAATTAAAAAAATATATATTTTTTAACCATTTATTCAGTTTAGGACCGCGATGAAGGTCAAATTTTAAGTTACTGAAGCTACCACTTCAATTCATCTTTGTGTAACAACTGGTACACTGTAAGATGAAATTTAGTTTTTTTTCTTTCTTCGCGCGTATAAGCTATCTAGTATTTGCATTGTCTTTGAGAGCCGTGACGTTGGTGAACGACGTGTCTATATAATAATACATCATTGTATATATCTATACTACTATATCAATCTGTTGGATCTGTCTGTGTACATTTAAAGTTTTTTTTTGGCAAACCTGTGATAAATGTACTCACTGACGGCAATTCTACTTTTTATAACATTTGTGTGTCTGTATCTCGAGAAAGACTAGACCGATCTTGATGAAAATTTGTAAATCGTCAGAACATGTAATTGCGCGAATGATGGTAATGATATATGGTATATATATATGGTATATCGATGATAAGGATATGATATCGGTAAACGCAGGTGAAACCACAAGGGACAGCTTGTTTTTTAGAATTGAGAAAGATTTTGTGTGTTTGTTAAAGCTTCGAAAAGAGCCGAATACTGAAAAAATAAGCATTTGGTATACAAATAGAATATGTTCGGGATTTCATACCGGCGAAGTAGCAGCAGGGCGTAAACTAGTGTTCCACAACGTACTCCTTCGATTATCAACTTTATTATATAGGTACCTATGCAAAAAGCGATAAAATTAAAAGTATCATAAAAGAAAAGTAGGAAATGAGGCCAAGTCTGTAATCTAAGTACGTTACTAAGTCGAACATCGATGCATAGTTTAAACAAATGAGTTTTTATTCAAATGTAGGCATGGAGTCAGAGCCTTAAGCCTCGCAAGGGCCCTGTGGGTCCCCTATTAAAGGGCTTTTAAAAAAGAAAGTTATCTTTGTTATTATGGTTTTGTTACTTTATAGTGTCAAAGAATTTTGCGTTACATTGAAAGTTATTTGAGAAGGTTTTTTTATAATGCGTTAAACTAAAAGAAACAGTGTTTTTTGTAATAATATATATCTATCTAACTATATAAATAAAAATGAAATGCAGTTCGTTGGTGAGCGCATAACTTGAGAATGGTTGGACCGATTTTCCTAATTCTTTTAGCCATTTCTTATATTATATTTAACTAGCGACCCGCCCCTGCTTCGTTCAAGTGCAATGTAAATACTAATACATATGAACCTTCATCTTCAATCACTCTATCTATTAAAAAAAACCGCATCAAAATCTGTTGCGTAGTTTTAAAGATTTAAGCATACATAGGGATATAGGGACATATAGGGATAGAAAGCGACTTTGTTTTATACTATGTAGTGATACGCATAAACACATACAAACATCACATCTTCATGACCATTATCCCACAAAAGGTAGGGAAGGTATCAGTAATTAGACCCACATGTGGTAAGCATGGTCAGTGGCTTGGCGTGGGCCAGTTGGCTTGGTGGTCTGAGACCCTGACTGCCAAGACACAGTTTTCGGGTTGTATTTTACAGTTAGTTAAAGAAGTTTATAATACTCAACCATGGAGGTGATTATTAAATAATATTAGATAATAATTATATTCAAATTATGTTCAATTACCATTATATATGTGAATGTTTATTAATTGTTAAATTATACGTTACAAATGATATTGTTTCAATGTTAAGTTTATGATAATATTTATTAAACATTATTTAGCCTTGCACTATTATATTGTTGAAAGGTGATAAGCGTGGGAACTGTTTTAAAATGATTTTGAGAAATGTCTTAGATATTCAGATCACGTATTGACTATTTTTCAGAGGGGAGGGGTGGGGGGGGGGGGGGGGATGAGATCTGTGATGACATGGCGATGTGATCAAGTAGAGTAGACCTAAATTGTTGTTAGATATGTACCAAGGTAGTCACGACATTCTATGCGTCGCACAAAAGTTTCGTTAATCTTGTGTAGGGCTGCCATCTGTCCGGGTTTCCCCGAATTTGTCCTATGCCCAGAGGGGGTTTTCTTAATAAGACACAATAACAAATTTTTGGTCAGGGGAATCCCAATTAATTATTAGATAAGCAGTTAAAATAGTGAGTCCAAACTGGACACAAACAGCATAATCCAGAGAAAACTGGCTCCATTTGGAGGAGGCCTTTACTAAATATAAAGAATAATTTTATTAAAAAAAGGTATATAATATAACTTACAGTAGTTAGATATAACATAGATATCCAAAATTCTTTATATAACACTGAAACTACTAACCATTCAATATTAACTACAAAACAAATGTTGATACTAACAAAAGTAATAAAAAAAATTATAAAATACATTGCAAACTAGCATTTTCTGGAAGAAATGAAAGGTTCCTTTCATTTTTATTTTGTAATTGTGAACCGCATTCAATTAAAATGTACCTAAACTATAAGTGTAAAATTGCTTTTAGGCGTGTCTGGGAAAAACCCCAATTTCATCTAAATGTTCCGGGACTTTTTAAGTTTTCGTCCGGCGTTGGCAATTTAGGTGATGGCAGCTCTTGTCCTGTATTATGTTGTTTCGGTATCTTACAATTTCGAATCGGATCAACATCCTAGGGTGCGCACTAGATCATACCAGGGTGGGTACGTCGGCATGTTAAGTTGGCAAAAATATCATTCATAACCTAGCTTAACGCATAGGATTTATCCGGGAAAGCGTTACATTCTTTGGGAACGGGAGTAAAATAGCGGCGGACACCTAGTATTTAAATAATTTATCTAGGAATGCGAATTTGCAGGCTCCATTGAATAAGTGTATTGACACGACAAAACTCATAAAGCGGCGTAATGTAATTGAACGAAGATCTAATTGAATTTATGGACGGAATGTCCTGACTCGAACTATGTCAAGGTAGAAGTACTGCGCATTTAAAAACAAGTATAAACAGGTGTTTGTAGACTACTCCCGGAAACATGAAGGACATGTTTGTGGTTTTAGAGCTGTTCGAGTGTCCAATCAGTTTTGATGACACAAAGTCTCTTATTCAGCTGATAGCCCTCGGAGGACTTACCTCTCACTTGATTGCGTAGTTAGCGAATTTGTTTGTTTCGCTTTCACGTGAAAACTACTTAACCGATCTGGGAGGTATTAGAAGTAACATAGGATATTTTTTATGCCGGGAAAATGTTACATCCCTCGGGAACCGCGGGTGAAACCGCGGACAGCTTGTTTAAATATAAATGCAAAACAAAGTATGAAAATGTAATAATAGGACTTGATGATGCCACGATGAATCATCATGTTTTGTAATAACCTAACCAATTAATTGCTTATTATAGTTATTGACAATTTTATATCAATGAAATGACGTGGAATATGTAGTAACTATTCAGTTATCTTTAGTAGTGCCACTAAGAGCCGCATGCTTTGTTTGTTTTGCACTTTATAAATACGTAGTCTATTTGATGTTATATTGTATATATTTAAATGTAGTATATAAGTTACAATATTACTATAATGTGGCCATGTATACAATGACCGGCTGTAAATAACTATTCATCAGCCCCCTTATTCAGCTAATACAAACTTCGTGAGCCGCTTCACGGAGGCCTGGAGAGCTTACCTCTTACGCGTTATTCTAACCGAAACACAGTAATACAAGTGCACTACTGCTTAGCGGCAGAAATGGGTAAGATAGTAGTACTTCCCCGGACGAACTCTGCACTAAGAGCTCTACTACTCTACCTAGGTACAAAACAACCATTTATGTTGACTTTGCTTGATCACATCGGTCATGGCATCTCAGGAGCCAGGCTCCCCCTCAAAAACAACTCTAGATACGCCAATGCTAGCCAAGCGAACTGCGCCGTAAAAGAAATGTCGTTTCATGATATTTTTTTAATTATCCTTGTAAATTCAATCGAGGCGCGAATACGGAGAAATAATGGCTGGTAAATACTGAAATTAAAGTCCAATGGGATAGTCTGGCAGATATGATATTATACAATTTATAGTTATTGTTACAGTCCACGGCAAATAATTCTGAGTCACGCAATATTAAAACAAAGTTAACACACAGCTGAGAAAGACCTGTAACAACTTTATGCTATGGACAATAGAGCTCAAAATGCAAAGTTATAGAGTTTTAGGTTTGTAATGGGATAATTGTTGAAATGTAATTGAAATTCGTTACATTTGACCTAATTGTGGGTGCTCCCCAATGTGTTTGGTTGATTTATAATATCCGTTAAATGAGTTTATTAATTAAGTAACTTCCATCTCGCGGGTTTACCCGCATTCCCGGAATTATATAATAACATAGCCTATGTAACTTCTGGATAAAGCTGTGTAATAGTAAGAGTTATTTAAATGGGTTTAATTAGTTTTGAGTTTTATTAATTTAGTATATCAGTTATCTGGTTTCCATAGTACAAGCTCTGCTTAGTTTGGGACCAGATGGCCGTGTGTAAAGAAGGTCCCAGGATATTTATTTATTTATTATAAACTAGCTGTCCCCCGCGGTTTTACCCGCGTTCCCGTGGGATGTCACATGTATTATACATAAAAACCACATCAAAATTCGTTGAGTAGTTTTAAAGATTTAAGTATACATAGGGACAGAGAAAGCAACTTTGTTTTATACTATGTAGTGATTACAAACAAAAATACAAATACTTTCGGTTTGTTGTTGAATATTTTTCTTAGTAGACAAAATATTTTTTGATAGGAATTGAATATTAAAATTATAAATAGCGGAAGTTGCCAATAGGGCGTGTGGAGTTTTATGACCCTTTTTTTCTTAACTATGAACTTGACCACATTCTCTGCATGGTAAGTAATGATGTGGTCAAAGGTGTTAAGCACATGAAACCAAGAAGGGAACTGGCTCTCGAAGTGGTCAGAACACGACAGTTTTTCAACGTGGGGCTAGCCAGCATTCTATAAAATGAGTACTTTGTGGTTGGCTTTCCACCGTGCAGCTCTTTTAACTCATGCGGTGAGTGTTACACCATGCCTTGCCGCAGGTCGTGGCTTCGATGCTCGGGACAAACATTAGGGTGCATGTTTTTGTTCTTATGTATATAAATATATGTTCCGAAAATATTAATGTATGAAATCCGTTATCTTAGTTAGGTATTAGATGGCTGAATGTATGAGAAAACTCCCTAATTTCTCCTATTTTGACAGCTAGGCATGCCATTGAAAAGTGAACTTTAATGACATAACAATAAGGTTCACAAATAGATCCTATGTTGAATTGTATGATAACTCAATAGAACCTTATATTAAAGGGAGAGGGTTGATTTTCCAATAACATTATTACCTGTCAAAACTGGCTTATAAAATTGTGACGACGAACAGGAAACAAAGTGAAGGTAATCAGACGCGCATAAACTTAGCACGAGCTATTAAATTAGCATCGAGTCGCGAGTGGGACGTGTCTTGAAATAATGATCTGAGGATGAAATCTCATACCTACTTCTCAGTCTGTCCGACTTCGGGTCGCAGGCTTCCTGCATTATTAGGTACCTTTTGTGATGCAATAGGTGCATTTTCATACGATTAATAGTGTCGAAAAAAAAGAGTATAAAAGATAAGAAAAATTAACGGCTCTGTGCCTTTACCATGAGTTTTTAACGTACGTACTCGCTAGCGACGGCGTAAAACATTTCTATGGCAAATGTGTACAGCGCCACACTCGCCAAAATCGAGACTACGAGGCGATAGGTAAAAAACCTATCGATATCTAAACACTAGCCAGTAACGTTTTTTTGCTATAGAAATTCGGTACCATGAGTCACAAATTTGACAGTTGCCATCGAGAAATACTGTATCGATAGTGACTAAAGTAAGTTTCGATAGCAAGTGGCGTGCAAATGGTCGGTTCCGACAATTATTGGTCTGTACCAATAATTGTCGGCACCGACCACCGAATATTTTAACTTAAAAATATCAGAAATACTTATCAATGCAATAATAACTAAATAACATAAATAATTCAATGCAAATGTCAGCAAATGTCAACACTCTGTGAGGTACTCATTAATTGAATAATAAATTGCCTCATTGGCCCCACAGGGTCGAGTTTGCTTAACATCTAAAACCGTCAGCTGAGAGCCGTCTGTGGTCGCTGAAATTTTCCGCGAAAGGGTGTTAGAGCCATCAGAGGCGCTTTACAAACAAAAAAACAAATGAAAACTATTTTCAAATTCAAAATCATTTTATTCAGTTTTTGCCGCGGATGGCAATTATGATGGTCAAACTTACTGAATTAAAAAAAAAAATGAAACTTACAAGCTTCAGTAACTTTGTAACTACCGGTTCGGAAGTCAGCCTTCAACTGAGAAGACCCGGCAAGTCATTAAATATTTTATTTTATTTGAACGTAATTGAAGTTCCTTTGTCAAAGAGCTGTATAATCTTGTATCGATTAACTTCGCCTTTAAATAATAATAGTAACTATTAGACAAACTTCCTACTTTTATTAGAAGACTACCTATTTATATGCCTAATTTTATTGAAATCTGTTCAGTCGTTTATGTGTGATTGTATCACAAACAAACACACTTTCACATTTATAATATTAGTGGGAAGATGTGACGAGTTATAGAAAAAAATGTGTGTACTTAAGTACGCACGTAAGAAGTTATACTCGAAATTTTTGGTGAGAAAAACTGCACTAAAAGCATTTGTCTTTACTATTTAGTCGTGAAAGTTATTTACCCTTTGTACCTGTAACAATTAATAACAATATTTGACGTTTTGAGGTTAAGATTGACAATTAACATTACTCACTGACAGTTGCGATTTGTGCGATGTTCCGGAGAAACAGTTATCAGCTAACTTCATCATGTTGATTTTTGGCTGACGAGTTGCGCGCGCATCGTTTTACTCTCATATTTTTTGTCAAACGTGCATAAAAAAGTATAACTTCAAAAATAATCAATACAATTTAATCACACTAAAGTGAATGTATCTGTCTGTTATTTAAATGGAATATACTCAATGTTAATTCGATGGTTTTAAGTCCCGCTTTCTCAGTTCCCTCGGTTGGAAATCCGAGCGGGAGAAACGATTTTATTGTATGAAATAGCTTTCCGAGTCCCGTTTTTCTCCCGCATTCCCTGGATGACGGGATTATGACATATCCTATGTTCATCCGGGATAATGCACCTTTGAAATGGTAAGATTTTTCCAAAGAGTTTGTTTGTATGATATTATATATGCACGTAGCATATATAATATCATACAAACAAACTCAAATTGGCCCTCTATAGCCTACTAATATTATAAATGCGAATGTTTGTATGTATCGATTTTTGTTACACTTTCACGCAATAACTACCGGACTGATTTGGATGAAACTTGGCACATAGATAAAGCATATCCTGGAATAACATATAGGTTATTCTAGGAAAATGTGACTTACCTCGGGAACGAGGGTAAAACCGCGGGGGACAGCTAGTTTATAATATTAGTATAGATTATTAAATTATACCATAGATTGTGGTAATGGCTGAATTATTTAACAGCCATCGTGTACCGATCGACTACCGCATTCACACAGAGGTCATTTAGACGGGCCACTTGGCTTGGTGGTTAGAGACCCTGACTGCCACTGTGGGTTCGTTTCCCATCCAGGACAAACATTTGGGTTAATTAGGTCATGTCTATGTATATTAGTTCTCTGAATTCCATAGTATTTGATTCCTTATTTAGGGATGACCGTGTGTAAAGAATGTCCCAGGATATTATTATATTTATAATAAAAATATTTTTATTTCCGCAATGATCTTCATTTGAAAACGGCTCAAAGGAATTTGGCTGTTTATTTTTTGTTATGTTCTTCGTAATAGGGTTGCGGACTGTATTAAAATTAAATTAAGAATTATTATTCATCAATAAGATTGTCTCAAAACACCCCTATAAATTTCCTTCAATTTTAATTTTTTTTTTTTTTTTTTATGCTACTTAGGCCGACAAACAAGCAGACGGTCCACCTGATGGTAAGTGGTCACCGCCGCCTATGGACATTTGCAACACTAGGAGCATCGCCAATGCATTGTCGACCCTGAGACGTGAAGTTGCTAAGTCTCGTGTGCCTGTAATTTCACCGGCCCCCTTACCTTTCTAACCGAAACACAGTAATACAATTGCACTACTGCTTCACGGCGGAAATGGGTAAGGTGGTAGTACTTTCCCGGACGAACTCTGCACTAAGAGCTCTACTACTCTAAAAAAATTTGCGATTATAGCAAATTTTATATTAATAAAACAATAAAAAAATGTACAGCAATTGTCTATGAAAAATGATGACGTCATACGTTCCTACTCAGTACATTTTGCATACAAAATTTGCATTTTGACAGATGATAAAAAGTAACTGATTTGACAAGGCAGTCCGGTACCCTATTGTCAGAATAAGTTTTGTATGAAAGGATTTCTTGAAATTTTACCGGAAGATTTGGAAATTTGGATGGTAAACGTGAATAAAAATCTAAAATAAAAAAAAATTACTTTCAGTTTGACAGTTGTGCTGTCACATGTTTTTACAACGAACAGCTAGCTAGTCCTACTTTCGGCTAATATTAAATGCGATGTTTGTATGTATGGATGTTTGTTACGCTTTCACGTAAAAACTACCAAACGGATTTTGGATGAAACTTGGCACATACATAGAAAATGCCCTGAAACACATTTTTCCGTGTTACAAAAAAAAAAATGGAAAAATGTTACATCCCTCGACAACGCGGTTAAAACCACGGGGGACAGCTAGTTTTAAATAAATCTTTCAACTATGCTACCTAAGTTTTTTTTTATAAACAAACAATTTTGTATAAAACCTTGCGTATGTTTGTTAGGTGTGTTTTATCCATTAATCAAGGTGCACAAGGATAAAAATAGACAAGACAAATGTTTACTACGATCCGGCCAAGGCGAGGAGGCTGTTGCGTCACTCCTCATATTGTTGTGATGCAGCCTTGCTTGTTTTATTATTTTTACATTCAAACCTGCTAATGGCATCACACGCTTCCGTTATTTAGGACGCTCATGTAAATAGTAATTGAAATCAGATAAATACGTATTTTTCTCGTGTGTATTGATTTATTAAACACAGCAAAAAGGTTTCGTTTACTAGGAATATTGAAACTGTTTTTTAAGTATTTGTTCTTTGTTTAAAAATTCAAAATTGTTTTGTAGGTAAAATGGAACGTATTTGAACAATATGGCATTATTGAAAAGCTGTTTTTTATGTATTTTATCAAATATGGTTGTCTGTATTGATTTATTAAACACAACAAGAAAGTTTGCGTCCACTAGGAAAATTTTAAATGTTTCTAATAATTTTTGTTCTTTGTTTAAAAATACAAAATTGTTTTATAGAGAAAATGGAACGTATTTAAACAAGATAGCATTTTAAAGCTCTATTTATCAATTTTAATATGATTATAAAATATTTTATTTCCAGTCTAATCCAAACTTTTTTCTTTGTATGTAGAACACGTTATATAGTACATTAGCGTTACATTCAAGATCACCAAAGAAGCACACACCACAAGTGCACTTTGCTGATGCATCTTTAGAGTAATTTTGAATGTTAAACATTTAAAATATTAAATAAAAAATACTTTCCTGTAATGTCTTTTTAGTTAAAAGCGTAGATAAGCCGAACCCACAACCAGGGGCGTGGCAGTCAATGTCTCCAACCACCAAGCCAACTGGCTTTACATTTAGATTATTTTTGTTTTAAATTTCAAATAGAGTGATCCGATACAGCCCCCTTATTCAGCTTATACAACCTTCGTCGGCGAGCCACCTCACGGAGGCCTCGGAGAGCTTATCTCTCACGTGATTAGTATTAGTATTAGTAGTATTAGAGTAGTTAGCGAAAGAGAGAGCACGGAGGCCGCGACGAAACATCCTCGAGTTAGTGTCATTTTCCTTACAGAATCGAGCCCTAGTTTATTAGTACATATTGCGAAATATAAATGCATCAATATATATATCTAGTATTTGATTACATACATTTTTGTAAGAAAACCTCCGAGCCATTACGCCCATAAACAATTATAAATTAAAGGTAATTTAGCCACGGTCTAAATAGTCTATGATTAAATGTACTTAATAGTTTCACGTCTGTGTAATTGAGATATTAATTTGCAAGACTTTAATGATACGCCGCCGCTCGTATTTACAACACAGGGTGTGGGTCGTAGGGGCGTAGAAATAATAAATAAATATCCTGGGACATTCTTTACACACGGCCATCTGGTCTCAAACTAAGCAGAGTTTGTACTATGGAAACCAGATAACTGATAAACTACATATACAGTAAAAGCTCCTTATTCGCGGGGTATACGTTCCGTTAATATGCCGCGAATACAGAAACCGTGTATATGGAATGGTAATTTATATGGGATTGTAGGGGATACGTTCCTAGGTGACAAAATAAAAAAAAACAAATATATAAAAAAAACTACAATTAGTAGTTTATGACCATATTGAACGTCTAATATGTTGCTTTACTTAAACATTCTGTTTGTGTACATTCTCAAAAACCGACCGTGGCGAAGGCGGCTTATGTCAATGGAAAAGTGGAACCAATACAGCGACGATATCATTTACAACATACTTTAGGCGTAGTTGTAATAAGGTATATTTTACCTTTTTATTAGTCCATTTGACGTCGCGTTTACAAAGGATACCGAATCCTTTTTAAATACATACGTATACATGTACCTATGTACAGGTTAGATCCGCGAATAAAGAAATCTTTATACGCGAATATAGGAATTGGGTCGCATTTTTTTTATCCGCAAATAGTGAAACCGCGAATGAAGGAAGCGCGAATACGGAGCTTTTACTGTACTACATTTATTTTCTAAATACATACTTATATACAAATTTACACCCAGACACAGAACAAACAGACATGTTCATGCCCACAAATGTTTGTCCTGGGTGGGAATCGAACCCGGGACCTTCGGTTTGGCAGTCAGAGTCGCTAACCACCAACCCAACTGGCCTGTCTTTAATAATATCTCTGACTCTGACTGCCAAGCCAAAGGTCGCGGGTTCGATTCCCACCCAGGACAATATATTCAGACACCCATTTCTTATATGATATTTAATACACATACAAACATCACATCTTTACGCCCATTGTCCCTAAAAAGGTAGGCTGAGGTCTCAGTAATTAGACCCACATGTGGTGAGCATTGTCGCCGTCTTATCCACATAACAAGTCACGGGTCGTGGATTTGATTCCTACCCAGGACAAAGATTTGTGTGCAGGAACATGTCAGATCAGTTTGCTTGGTGGTTAACGCTCTGACTGCCAAACCTAAGGTCACGGGTTCGATTCCCACCCAGGCCAAACATTTGTGTGCATGAAAATGTCTGTTTGTTCTGTGTCTGGGTGTGAATATCTATAAAAGTATGTATTTAAAAATGTATTATATGTAGTATATCGCTTACCTGGTAGCCCTACTACAACCAGTACACTCTACTTAATTTGGGATCAGGTAACCATGTGAAGAATGTCCTGGAGATATTTATATAAATCTGTTGGATCTATCTGTATATCATATTTTGTAAAATTTTATGATAGATTTTAATTTTTTTATATAGAAACGCAAATTCTAATATTTTTTATATTTCTTCCTGAAGTCCTTTTATAACTCAAAATCTTTTAGTCCGATCTAGATGAAAATTGGTATATAGTCAGAACATGAAATTATGCGAATGATAGGGTATAAATGATATCAATAAACACGGGTGCAACCGCGGAGGACTCCTAGTCCTACTAATATTATAAATGCTGAAAGTGAGGATGTGTGTGATGTTTGTTACTCCTAAACGGTAAAAATACTTAACGGATTTGGATGAAACTTGGTACATAGATAGGGCATGCCCTGGAATTACATATAGGGTACTTTTTATCCGGGGAAAATGTAACAACCCTCGGGAACGCGGGAAACCGTGGGGGAGAGCTAGTTAATAATAATAATAATTTATTCTATCAGCCAGATACAAATATAAAATGTATAATATGTGACAATTACAGTGAGACAGGCTATAAAATGATATGTTCAAAATCGATTTGCCTCTGACTCTCAAACTAGGTGGATACCTGTATTTTGAGTCACCAGTGGTTCCTCGCTGGGACTACAATATATAGCTTAATAATATAATAAAAATAAACCGTCAACATATTAAGGCTAATTAAAACTATAGCTAGTATAAAATAGTGAGCAAAGTTGCCATATACGAGTATATCGAATAAAGACCAAATATGTGGAAATACAAAAATACGCATAGGATACTTCATATCTAAGTCAGCTAGTTGCAATTAATGTCGAACGAAGATAGTAATAAAGTTGAAATTTTAATACAATATAATACCTTGTGCGAAATGTAAAGCCCAAATGATTTTTATCAAATTTAAGTTCTAAAAATAAGCACGTTAGACAATTATTCGTTTGTTCGTGGATTCTAATTTAGCTGATCTATTAGCACGTACTAAAGTCGACACGTTTCGCTTCTATTACATAAACTATTCAAGCAATTATTAATCGTATTGCGGTGGGAATAAGTCGCTATTGATTTGGTATAAATTGTGTAATGGAACGATTTGTTCGGTGCTGCGTACGTGGCTATTTCTTATTTGCACTGTTCATTGATAATGATAATACAAAGATGATGTGTTGTTCTAGAAGAGGCTAATCGTATAACCACTTCATATTGTATGAAGTTATCGTTGTTCTGTCCGTGTGTAGGTATGTTTGTGAATTCCTCCTAAACGACTGGAATGATTTTGATGAAATTTTTGTCTGTGTTCCAGTGGATTCATGAATGGTTTACAATTGGACCCGAATTTTTGGATTGTTTTTTTTTAAGGAACTTTTGTATGGACTTATTTCGTCAGAACAACGTCTGTCGGGACAGCTAGTAATATATAAATTAATGTGTTTATGTGTGTATATTCCCCCTATTGAGTTCAAAAATGCTTGACTATTTTGAGCGGACTTTCACTGGCAGATAGCTGATGCTATAAGGAATAACACGTTTACATATCATTGAGTAACTTAGGTTAGTTTTATCCCAAGAAAATGTAACATCACTCGGGAACGAAGGAGAAACCGCGGGGGAAAGCTATTGTAAGAAATAATATTAGTTAATTTACTAATATTATAAAGAGATATAAGGTTTGTAAGTTTGTCTGTAAAAGGGGTATAGTAATCTCCAAAACTACTTACCTGATTACTAAAATTGGTTGCCTGATAGAAGAGTACACTTTTCCCAAGTGATATGGGCTATGTTGTTATCCTAAGGTAGATTAGATCCCGCGGGAACGAGGTAATACCCGTAATACCGACGGTAACAGCCCCCTTATTCAGCTAATACAAACTTCGTCGGCGAGCCGGTTCACGGAGGCCTCGGAGAGCTTATCTCTCACGTGATAATAGTATTAGCGTAGTTAGCAAAAGAGACAGAGCACGGAGGCCGCGACGAAACATCCTCGAGTTAGTGTTTCCTTACAGAATCGAGCCCCTGGTTGTTAGTAAATAGAACATTACGCGCTATAAAACGTTATCATGGTGTTTTAGAATCACTGTGATTTTATGGAACACTTAGATAATAGAATCAGACATTATAGAGTTCTTGACAAAGTTCTAAAGGTACTATCACTTTCCCATTTCCACTATGAAGCAGAAGTGCATTTCTATTACTTTGTTTTAGGTAGAAAGGTAAGGGGGCCGGTGAAATTACAAGCACATGACACTTAACAACTTCACGTCTCAGGGTCGAGAACGCATTGGGGATGCAAAACTAGGTTGCAAATGTAAATAGGCGGCGGTGGCCGCTCCCCATCAGCTTGATCGTTTGCTTGTTTGTCGGCCCAAGTACAATAAAATAAAAAAACAAAAAAAATATTTCGAAATCGTTTACTATTTTACGGAAATATCTCTAAGTATGTAATATACTAAATTTTCCCATACGACCTCTATACTAAAACCTCTTCTACGAATAATATTTAAAAATAATAAATTCGACAGATACATTAAAAGTAAACATTCAACCAAACAACTCTCTTCCGTGTTTATAATACTGGCTGATAAATAAAGAACGATGAATACATAAAAAAAAATCGTTAAAACAAAATAGAAAAAAAAACATAAAAAACATCCCACATTCGTTAATAGCGTCAATAAAGCTCTCAAAAATAATGATCGTTGATTCTCTTGACCTCAAAAGTTTAAGGCGGCCTTGTGCCTTAATTTCCGAGGTTCGTGTCTCTTCTAGACTGTTGAGTAGGTATATCTGAGTGTGTTTACCCGTCTGCGTGGAAAGAGGTTGGGTTAATTAGCGAAGCGGTTACAGAACATAGCGCCAGACAGACTGTAGGCTTGGCTCTATAGGCTTATTTATAGGCTTTTTGTTACCAAAACCTATGTATCTATTATGTTATAGGTAGTATGACAGCTAGTGCTGTCGGTTTTACTCACTTTCTTGGGGCATGTTACATTCTCCCGAGATAAAAAGCATCTTATATTATTCAAGGCTGACTTCCGAACCGGTGGTAACTTTAGTACATTTGACCTTCACATGTGTCTAGGGCTTAAATTGAATAAATTGCCTTTAGATAATAACGAATCGATTAATAACTTCAGCTGATTAATCGACTCAGAAGTTACGCTACCAGTAAAAAAAAGTACTTTGTGTATGCTACGGTGCGGATCATACAAATATACGTAGATAGATTGCTAAGATCGCAACCTTTGCTGTAGTCAGGTGAAAAGCGCGGGTCTAAAAATATCGGCAGGTACACACTACTTAATAAATAAACAAACGTGTAATAATTCAAAACCATATTATGAAGCGAAACCTACTGAAGATATCACAGGTTCGGTTAGTCTTCAACTGAGAAGGACCAGCAAGAAACTCAAGAAGGTAAAATTGTTTAATGTTAATCTAATTTGGCTTATTTATTCTTTCAAATTGACACAATATTGTTACAATACATAAGATCGGACATGTGGCACATTATATATTCAGGTTAATTATTAAATATAGCCGTTTTCCAGGTATTCAAAGACAATATGACTACATGTTTGTTCGCTTCCACCAAGCGTGACTCACTTTCCTAGAAACGTCGGACCGACAAGAATTCACTCTCCGTTCACATCCGGTATTGTTTGTGAACATATGCGCTACGTTTTTATTTTTTATACATTTAAAAACACGGTTGTTGGGTTATTTGATAAGACATATTGCATTTTCCTTCTAGTTTCCTGTTTCAACTGTTATAAGATACATCCTTCAAAGCTTGAATTGACTTCAAGCATATTTTTTATGGGGCATCGCCAATGCGTTGTCGACCCTGAGACGTGAAGTTGTTAAGTCTCATGTGCCTGTAATTTCACCGGCCCCCTTACCTTTCTAACCGAAACACGGTAATACAAGTGCACTACTGGTTCACTGCTGAAATGGTTATGGTGGTAGTACTTCCCCGGACGAATTGTGCACTAAGAGCTGTACTACTCTTAAATTTTGAAATCAGTCATTCCAGACTATAAGCAGGTAGATGCTTTTGTCAATTATGGCGCAGATCCCCAATTTCTGGATTTGAGACCCTCTAATTCATTTCAAGCATGGAAATTAATAAAGTTGCAACCAAATCTCAGCAAGTTTTTTTTCTTGTTTGTGGTGTGTATCTTTTGGCCTATGATGGCCTTTTATCGCTGGGTGCGCCGACCACACAAATAAGCCCTCAAGGCTTCTGTACAGGCCTTGTTATTTTGTTTATCGTACTTACCTTTAAAAAAAAAAACCTCGCTTTTATTATTGCTCGCCTGGGTTCCGTTAAGGAACAATGATCGGAAATGTTTATTTAACCCAGGATCGATAATGTATCTGGCGGATGAATAGGTAGTGTCATCGGGTGCGTAGGTCGGTGGACGTAGATAGTCTAGGTGTGTATTCAAGATCTGGTGATACGAAGGATTCTCTACCTTACAATACCAAAACGACGAGTGCACACGATTTTTTAAATAGTAATAAAGAAATGTTGGATTAATATGTAGGTATGTAATTAAAAGGTTGCTTAACGAGATGTATAGTATTTTTCTTTTTTTCATGATCGTATTGAGATTGCCCTCAATCCCACCTGAAAGTGAAGATGAGGCCGAAGATGGAGCTCGCTTTCCCGTTAGTAGCCTTTTCACTATTTTCTTGAAGAGCCTCTAGTAGCACAGTATTATTTCATAATTATACTGTGCTAGTAGTCTAGTCTGGTTCTTAAGATCCGAAGATACGACTGGATACGAATGATTCCGTGCCCCCGTACAATACCACGAAGACGAAAAATTCATTTCTTGTATGGGCACCATTAATTTTTTACCTTATTTCATTTGTTATAGCAACCATAGTTGTAAACACCAATTTTCGATACAACTAACATGTTAGGATTAAGAATGAGATTGAATTAAATCAACGCTAATGACTTAATAAAAGCTTTGGAAAGTTTCATTCAATTGATTTCGAAGCTTTTGCCTCTACCCGCATAACATTTCGGCATCCATATTGTAACAAATGATAATCCATCAAGATGAATGAAGATTGGAATTTATTTAATAATAAATATCCCGGTACATTCTTCACACACGGCCATCTGATCCCAAACTAAGCAGAGCTTGTACTATGGAAACCAATCTGGTCCTTCGTAAAGTTACAGCCTCATTTTCTACCGGTTGTGAGTATTGTAGTACCTTAAATGCCGTGCATTCTATAGGGTACCGAAAACTCAAAAATAGGATGGAATGTGTGAGAATGATCTGGGCTTCGATTCTGTAAGGAAAATGACACTAGCTAGTCGCGGACTCTATGCTCTGTCTCTATTGCTAACTACGCAATCACGTGAGAGGTAAGTTCTCCGAGGTCTCGTTGCACTGGCTCGCCGACGAAGTTTTTATTATCTGTATATGGGATTAGGGGGCCTGAACATCGATGAACCAACGTGGAGTTAGTCACTTTTGGTTTTTAAAATATGGTTTCACCGTAAATTAGGACCTCGATTTTTAAAAGGACTTAAACATTTATTACTCTCCAAAGTATATTTTAATCTCAGATGCTTCAAACAAACCACTTTTGAAGAAACAAGACTTGCGATAAGATATCAGTGCAAGGACATTTTAAAGGAGTGTTTTAACAAGCTATCTGGAGTTTACTGAAGACCATTGTATAGTATAGATATGGGTTAAATGGAATGCTACCTACCTACCAGTTATATTGTCCTAGTATTTTCCAAAAACCAAACAAATGGAGAAGAGTTTTTGAAGTTATACTTCTTTAGGAGCGTTGTGAAAAAATGATGAGAGAGAAATTTTAAAATGCGCGCGCATTAACACAAATTTCTCACCGATGAAGTTAGCTGATTACGGTCTCTCCGGAACATCGCACAAATCGCAACTGTCACTGTCAATGAGTGAGTAATGATGTTATTGTCAATAATAACCTAACAACGTCAAAAATTGTTATTCGTTCCTTCAGACAGGTGCGAAGTTTGTACACTACAATTTCACGACTGAATAGTAAAAAATGCTTTTAGTGCAGTTTTTCTCACCTATAATTTAAAGTATAACATCTTACGCGCGTACAGAAGTACACACACACGTTGTTTTTTAAATTTCGCATGGGCTACAAGCAAGCAGGGGTTCCACGTACCATACGTGGTCACCACCGTGTCGCCTATGTACCTTTACAACACCAGGTGCATTGCTAAGTCGTTGTGACGTGAAGTTGTTAAGTCTCATGTGCCTGCAATTTCACCGGCCCCCTTACCTCTCTAACCGAAACACAGTAATACAAGTGCACTATTGCTTCATAGTGGAAATGGGAAAGTCATAGTACCTTTAGAACTCTGTCAAGAGCTCTAAAATTTCTGATTCTATTATCTAAGTGTTCCATAAAATCACTATCAAATCACTAATCAATAAAAACACCATGAAAACGTTTTATAGCGGTGGAAATGGGTAACTTATTTCCAACTCTATACAGAATAAACGAGTATTATAAATGCGAATGTAAGTTTGTTTGTTACGCTTTCACAGACTACTTAATCAATCTGACTTAAATGAAAGGCACACACATAGCGTATAGAATGTAGATGGGAAAGACATATCCCTTGATTCAGGGTGGAACCGTTCGGGCAGAAGTCTATACTAATATTATGAAGGAAAGATTTGTATGTAAGTATGTTTGTTACTCTTTCGCGCAAAAACAAGTCAACGGATATGGATGAAACTTGGCACATAGATAGAGCATATCCTGGAATAACATATAGGCTACTTTTTATTCTCGGGAACGCGAGTAAAACCGCGGGGGACAGCTATATTAATATAAGTTTGTATGGATGATAATTTGTTTGGAAGTTTTTTTACTCTTTCTCGCAAAATCTACTTTTTTCTTTAATTTTAATTCTTTTTGTCTGACGGGATTACGATTGACCTCAATCTCACCTGATGGTAAGTGAAGTTGAGGCCGAAGATGAATGTGAATTGGATGAAACTCAGTATTAGATAGTTTATAGCCAGAATTAACTTGAAGGATGCTTTTTATACCGAGAAAATGTAACGTGTTGTTCGTTGCAACAGATATAAGAAAATCTATATTAATTTTTCACTTAGCTCTATTCATTGTTATTAATTATTACTCGTTTAATTTGTGTTCTTTAGTATATCTTAGCATTTTGTTGTTTCTCCTGTAATTTTTGCATGCAGTTATATCCTGTAATTGACGGGGCACTTAGCACAGTGTTTTGTAACTAATCTTAAGTTTTCTTACACAGTGTTTGTTGTTGGAAATCCTTATAAACAAAATAAAATATAAAACCCTTTAGGAACGCACGTGAAACTCCGAGGGTCAGCTTATTGTACTATAAATTAACGTATCCCAGATAGATTTTTATTCAACTATTAATATAATACGTTTTGGAGATGTATGTAAATCATCATAAGTATTGTAACGTTCAAAATCGGCAGGAAATGTGTGAAATTAATTTTACCATACACATTACCATGAAATATTTTTTAGCACAGTAATACAAGTGCACTACTGCTTCAAGGCGAAAATATTGTGCTAGTACTTCCTCGGACGAACTCTGCACTAATCTAACTAGCTTTTGTCCATGGAATTCTGTTCTGTTACCTCCAATACAAAATCCTTTCCCACGATGCAAGCAGATTGCTTACATCTAATCATGCGCTTGCGCATCGCGCTATGTCGCCTCCTGGGCTGCGATTCTGTATAGTAAAAACTAACTCGACGATGTTTCGACGCAACCTCTATGCTATTTCTCTTTCGTTAACTAAGCCATGACGTGAGAGGTCTACTCTTGGATGAAGTTTGATATAGAATGTGGGTGATTCCTAACGGAACTCGGCCAATGGCATTTTATTGTGTACCATATCTGTAAATAAATAGCTGCAGAATAAAGTTCGATGTAGATGGTCAAGAATTGTTATCTTGGAATGCTACCATTATAATTGAGGAGTTTGTTAAATTCTATTTCAATATCTTGTAATATTCCTTTAAGGGTACTGTAGTTTATTGCAGAACCGTTGTTGTTTTATTCCAAGAAAGACAATAATACTTTTTGGTCGATACAGAAGATCTTAAGTTTCATTAAACATAACCTGCGTGACATATTTTACACTATTTTGGAGACGGCACTATATGTATGTTTCCTGATCTTTGAGTGCAATACTGCTTCAAAATAATAAGTGTTTTACAAGCTTTTATTTATCTTGCAATGTATAATTCTTTACACACCGCCACACACACAGGTCCCAAACTAAGCAGAGCTTGTACAATGGATACCAGCAGTGCTATTCACAAGCCAAACTCGCCGAGTGATCGCTCAGGTGTACACGCGGATAGAGCAGACCTCTCGTCTAATTGCAGAGTTGCGAGACAGAGACAGGGAATAGTCACTGCGTGAATTTATCGTCGAGTTTTATTGCAGAATATAATAGCAGATAACTGATATACTACGTATACTATTTTTTGTACGTTAGTTAGTTGGTTTAGTCTAACAAGAAACTACTACTAACTAAATTTTAAATCAGTTCTTATCCTTCGGAGTTTGAATTTAGCAAGTTTTATTGAACCATTACAATGACAATGCATTTTTATGATAAGCATGGCCTGATTTATAATCCAGGATTGGTTTAAGACATAGGAACTCCTCAATCCCTGATCTTGTTACCACATTTTGCGCAGTATCAGTAGTCAGTACCCTACCTGATTTTCAAGCTCAACAGTCAATAGTTCGGTATTACTAATTTGATCCATTGGGTACACGTGTCAAACCGCGGGACGGATGATGTATTGTTCCGAGTTTTAATAGTCCAAGAACCTTGACATAAAAACGTTTTATATTATTATGATTTTCCAGCGAAACAAAACAAGTGCGCCTTTGTTTATGCAGAATTATCGGCCTCCGTTGCAAATGACATTACGTTTGTACCTATACGGTTCATTGATAACGATTGATACATACTTACTACAGAATGGAATTGATTAAATAATTAAAAATCCATATAAATATGGATGTAGAAAAGAAAAAAGTATAAAAGTAAGAGGGCGGTCAAATTACAGGCTCATGAGACATCATCACGTTTTAGGGTCCACATAGGGCTGTCTTCCGTCCGGGTCTCCCGGATTTGTCCTAGTTTTAGGGTGTCCGGGAAGCGTCCTGGGGAAACCCGGACACTTTTCGTGTCAGGGGAAACCCAATTAATTAGTAGATAAGCAGTTAAAAATTGAATCGCATCCAATTAAAATGTAAACTATAAGTGTAGAAATATTTTTTAGGCGTGTCCGGGAAGTAACCTAATTTCACCTAAATGTCCGGGATTTTTAAGTTTTTGCCCGGCGTTGACAATTAAGGTGATGGCAGCCATAGGTCGACAACGCATTGCCGATGGTCCTGGTGTTTTTTTTTTTTTTTTTATGCCACTTGGCCGACAAACAAGCAGACGGTCCACCTGATGGTAAGTGGTCACCGCCGCCTATGGACATTTGCAACACTAGGAGGATCGCCAATGCGTTGTCGACCCTGAGACGTGAAGTTGTTAAGTCTCATGTGCCTGTAATTTCACCGGCCCCCTTACCTCTCTAACCGAAACACAGTAATACAATTGCACTACTGCTTCACGGTGGAAATGGGTAAGGTGGTAGTACTTCCCCGGACGAACTCTGCACTAAGAGCTCTACTACTCTACGTGTGGTGTTGCAAATGTCCATAAGTGACGATGACCACTTGAGAATATAGGCGATGTTTTCTCATCCAGAAAACGATGATTCCTTCGGGATTTCGGGATCGCGGTATAAATTTGCAGTAGTAGAACTCTCAGTGCAGCGTTCGTCCGTATGTAGTACCCATAGCTAGTTAAATAAACACTTACAGTGTACAGTTAATTTTGTATTACATTGAAGGCGCTACGACTGTTGTCTCTAGCTGTTCACGCGGGAACCAATCAATCTATTGTGAGATAGGCTTCCACATTGACTTCGAGAGAGCTGCGAGAGTGCTTGCTCCAGCAGGACACATCTTTATATACAAAATCTTATTTTTAAAAGAATATTGCTGAGTTTATTGCCGGCTCTTCTCAGTAAAAGCAACCTTCCGAACCGGAGTTTGAGTCTGACCATTCATAAGTGCCTATTTGTATAAAATATTTCATTTATTTAATTTACGCGTTTCGGGTGCGGGGTTTTAGAAACTACTTAGTCTGCCCCAGTTATTTTTTTTTTAAATGGGCTTGTGTTTGCCCTTCGAATGACCCCAAAAGGAATTATGACGAAATGAAACATAACTTAGTAATGACAAAAGGTATGCTTGTGAAAATATAACTTTAAATACAAGGGCCAACATGAACACCTGCGTATGTCATTCATCCGGAGAGCAGGTTGCCTTATGAGGTTGAATTAACATTATGTTTTAGCGTTGCGGCGGCCATGTTGGATTGTTACAGTGTGGACGCGCGCCGGCCGGTTATCTGTGCCTACTTTGTGCACGTGCAATGTAACAACGCGCAATCGTCTTGTTGTATAGTCATGAGCATTAATTCATAACAATAAAAAATATGACATTACTGCTTACATTTTCAAGGATGGGCGTAAAGATTGGGTGGAGGTCAATGTCTGTATTTCTAGGCGATGAGGGACGCGAAGTTTTGTTCTCTGATTTATTTATTGTATTAATATAATAGTAGCTTTATTAACTTTCAATTTGACCTTCATAACCTCCGCGGGCCTAAACTGAATAAATGGTTTTGTATTCTGAATATATAATTTTGCACTGTTGTGATTTGAAATGAAAATTCGATGAAACGAAAAGCCATACTAAAAAGAGACAAACATATACAACTTTAGGATTTAGACTGCAAGAGAATGAGATGAGTAGTTTTCTGGAGGTTTCACTTCTACCGCATGTGTAATGCACAGATGAAACATTTTTCATTGTCTAATTCTCTGATAATTGTGCAGAAGGTCTCGCCGCCTATGGCACCGACTATACACAGCATTTGCAACACCAGGGGCACCGCCAATGCGTTGTCGACCCTGAGACGTGAAGTTGTTAAGTTTCATGTGCCTGTAATTTCACCGGCCCCCTTTCCCTTTCTAATCGAAAAAAAATACAGTGCGCTACTGCTTCACGACGAAAATGGGTAAGGTGGCAGTACTTCCCCGGACGTACTCTGCACTAAGAGCTATATATATGTCGGCGTGGCTTCACGAAATCGATGGTCAGGGTTTATGTTGCATGAAAAATCCAACAGAGTAACACACCAGAATTACTAATAAGCACTTTATTCCTTTCAGTAGAGATGTTAACTCAACAAAAGATATCGAAGAACTCAACCTTAAACAGAATAGCAACCGCATTTTATACAAAAATCACGTGACCAACAATATTAACAAATTAACAACTTTTAGTCACAAAATGCATTAAATATGTTTTTAAATCACAAAATATTTCAAAACTATGTTTATAATGAATAAATAGATCAATATTTTAGGATATAGGTTTAACTATTTTAAAAATAACGGTACCGGAAATTGTCAAGAAGGCGTTGACATTACACTTGACTTCAAACAAAATGACATGTGTCAAAATATCAATTATTATTATAATTATTATTCTAAATTCGGTGTCAAAATATCAATTATTATTATAATTATTATTCTAAATTCGGTTAGAAATAAAATCAGCGCCCATACGGCCATTCTGATTCAGCGCGCTCCCTGCGCAATTATTCCCCAGAACATGACATCAACACACATAGGCATCACCATCATAGGATCTAGCCAACACATAGGCATCACCATCACAGGATCTAGCCAACACATAGGCATCACCATCTCAGGATCTAGCCGTCACATAGGCATCACCATCACAGGATCTAGCCAACACATAGGCATCACCATCTCAGGATCTAGCCAACACATAGGCATCACCATCTCAGGATCTAGCCGTCACATAGGCATCACCATCACATGATCTAGCCAACACATAGGCATCACCATCTCAGGATCTAGCCATCACATAGGCATCACCATCACAGGATCTAGCCTCTAAGACCGGGATATAGGAATACGCGTGGTGGCCAGCCAGCGTTTAAGGAAGGATTAGAGGAAAAGGTCGAAATACATTACAAAATGTTATAGATTATTCAACATTCGCCCATACGGCAACATCATCAGCATCACTGGCAAGGAAAGGATATTCCTACGCAGCAGGTGCTGGTCTTAAAAAAAACATCGTGACTAGCAATCTTTTCACTACAACCGCAAAGATTTTAAGTCTTTAACCTTGTAACGGTCGTTAGGTAGAACATCTAAAACCTTTATTGGACCTTCAAATTTTGGTAGTATGTCGCTTATGCCGACGCATGAGAACAAAGTCACCCGGAAAGGTTTAATTTTAGCTTTACTCTTATAAAATCTTATTTTTTGAAAAGATCGCTCGTCCATCCGTTCTTTACAACATGATCTTACAGATACTAAGTCATTGGTAGGTTCATCATCATCGACCTGAAGGAGCTTAACAAGCGGTGGAGGACCATTTTTTTTTTTTTTTTTTTTTTTCAAACAGTAATTCCATAGGGCTTTTGCCAGTATTTTTAGATACTGTATAATCCATGGTTTATTGTAGTTCATGTATAGCTGAATGCCATGGCTTATTAAGCTCAACCACAGACATATTGTTTTTAAGAGTTTTCATGACTAACATAACATCAGTGTCCTCAAAAACTGAACTATGACCCAACTGAGAGCTTAATATTTGCTTAAAGATCATATCTTGTTAAACACACTATACACCCATAACCAAACATACACTCACTACACTCAACACTAACATTTAGGAACACATCTTACACTCATACTCATTATATCGTAAGACAAATAACCTAGTTAACCTAAAACAAAATTGAACGGGTACACAAAGATCACTGATTTATAAATCAAATAACAGATACATATTTGTCATAGAAGGTATGGGATATTGATATCTATAGAACAGTTGGTTTGTGCAACTAGTTTGGGCATCAATGGTAAAAATGTGCTTCTATCCTATGTATACCGAATAAGAGCAAACATGTATAATTTTACTACTTCAAATAATTTATATATATATATTTTGATTGCGTCAAATATACGATTATTTTTATGATACGCTCTACCTGACCATTTGCCCAACTGGCGTCCTTGGCCACAACGTGATGTTCAATACCGAAATCACTTCAAAACGCTTAAAATTCTGTGGCAGTCATATTTTATCTTTGCCGGTATATAAGGCGAATAGGGGGTGTGTCAAAAGATTGTGTGTCGTGGGGTCAAATAAAAGTAAAAAAAATAAATAAAAAAACAAAAGCATATTCGGCCTGATTACGTTTGCCGTTCATGTAGCCAGTTATATCCGCATAGATGGTGTTAAATGGTACTGCATTTTTATCTATTGTTATTAGTTTAGCTCCTGACGTTTCTTTTCGTACTGTACAACTGACACAATTTTCTACGAATTTATGCACTAGTTTTGACATGTTAGGAAACCTATACTGTTTTCTGATATTTGCACATATTTTTCCTAACTAAAATGCTGTAATGCATAACGATAGTGGTTTATGAAGTTCCATCGATAATTACGGGGGACGATTACAATTTTTGAAGTCATACTTCATTAGGCGCGTTATGAAAAAATTATGAGAGTAACATTTTAAGATGCGTGCGTATCATTGTACCACAAAAGTAACAGGTTGAAGTTAGCTGATAACGGGCTCTCCGAAACATCGCACAAATTGCAACTGTCAGTGTCAATGAGTGAGTAATGATGTTATTGTCAATAATAACCTAACAACGTCAAAAATGGTTATTCGTTGCTACAGACACGTGCAAAGAGTTTTGACCCTACAATCTCACGACTGAATAGTAAAGAGAAATACTAAAACTACACTAAAAAGTGTAGCAGCAATAATTTCGGGTATAACTTCTTACGTGCGCACATAAGTACATACACACATTTTTTTTGTTTATCTATCTATTTGAATTTTACGTCGAAACAATTTATTTGTGTCTGCTATTGTTGGAAGAACAGGATTAGATTTTAATTGGTCTACAATATTTTTAATTCATTAATAAGAAAATCACTTTTAACTAATATACCCTCTTTACTAAAAGTTACACTAAGCCCAGGGGTCTTTAAAATATCGCAACCAATCAGGATCAAATCAAATGAAATTGAGTCTGAAAATCTCCAACTACATAAAATTCTACTTCAATACAAATATAATTTTTTATTTTTTATTTATGATGCTTTGTGTAGAAGTAACAGGGCATCCGCCTATACCAGAGAACGTTGACCATTTTCCTTTTACCAGGTATTGAACCGGCGAGCTTATTTCTAACTAGGGAACAATCCACGCCTAAATCAAATAAGCAACATAAAAGCCTAGTTTAATTTTGGTTACGCTACGATCGGTAGGGGCGGTACAGGTAATCACAGACTGATTATTTGTTAATTTTACCCGTTCATCGTTTTGTTTGGGAAAACCATTCTTTTCAATATGACCTTTCTTATAACAAAAACGACATTCCACAGATTCAACCGTTATAACCGTTTTTGAACGCTAGACGATGAAGGTTCCTCAGAAGTAACAACGGAAGACTTTTCGTTACATTGGCAAGCATGATGTCCCGATTTATTACAGTTAAAACAATTATTTTTGTAACTTACCTCGCCAAATCGAGGATCTTTTTAATTTGGTTGTTATTTCCTGGGAACACATAGTATTTCCGCTTGCGGTATGTTTTCAAAACAGATATAAGCTTAGGCAATGAGTCAGACGTTTTTCTTAGTAACTAATCTAATATATTCTGTATAGCAGACCCCAGCGGTTTTACCCGCGCTCCCGAGGGATATCACATTTTCCCGGGATAAAAAGTAGTCTATATGTGAATCCAATATATTATTATTGTTTGTGCCAAGTTTCATCCATATCCGTTTAGTAGTTTTTGGCGTGAAAGAGCAACAAACATACTTACATACAAATCTTTCCTTTTTATAATATTAGTATAGGTAGATAAATACCTGTGAGAAGTGCGTCGATAACCTCTGCATTCCTTGTTTCTGGCCGGAACCGTTTGACAAAGTCCAGCCTGCTGTGGTGTTTTCGGTGCAGCTGCTGGCTTGATCCAATGTAAAACTTCTGCACGTCATCAGCGTACCGGAACTAATTCCCCAAAGTCCGGATAAGGTCGCATTTAACTTCTCGGTCCCCGCATCGTCATTCACGCATGTAGGAGTGGCAATCAAAGCGGCGGCCACAGGACTTGATGCTGCTTGTTTTGTAACCGAAGAAACTATGCTCACCATCTCTTGCATAGTGAAGATCGGTTCTATCCTTTCGGAGGGTGGTCGTGCGGTGCCCATTATAAGCGATTTGGATCCCACCGCTGCTGTCGGCGTGGCTTCACGAAATCGATGGTCAGGGTTTATGTTGCATGAAAAATCCAACAGAGTAACACACCAGAATTACTAATAAGCACTTTATTCCTTTCAGTAGAGATGTTAACTCAACAAAAGATATCGAAGAACTCAACCTTAAACAGAATAGCAACCGCATTTTATACAAAAATCACGTGACCAACAATATTAACAAATTAACAACTTTTAGTCACAAAATGCATTAAATATGTTTTTAAATCACAAAATATTTCAAAACTATGTTTATAATGAATAAATAGATCAATATTTTAGGATATAGGTTTAACTATTTTAAAAATAACGGTACCGGAAATTGTCAAGAAGGCGTTGACATTACACTTGACTTCAAACAAAATGACATGTGTCAAAATATCAATTATTATTATAATTATTATTCTAAATTCGGTGTCAAAATATCAATTATTATTATAATTATTATTCTAAATTCGGTTAGAAATAAAATCAGCGCCCATATATACTACTTCAATGGAATAATAACTGATGTTATGATTCTACTAACGGGAGAACAAGCTTCATCTTCGGCCTCATCTTTACTTACCATCAGGTGAGATCGAGGAATATCGGAATCCCGTCACAAAAAAAAAATTCTTCTTTCATTTGTAGCCAGCTCAATTACAACAACTCTGTCGCTGTAAGTGGTAACAGTGCTGTTGAATTATGTGACACTGACAGGTGTCAGATATTATTTCCGAATTATCCATTGTCATATATTTGTGCTCGTTACTGTACCTTATGCTTGTAATATAAAGTTCTTGATTTTAGGGTACCTAATTTAGGTCACAATTGAACCTTAATGGTCCGATTTCTCCCTGTATGCAGCAACTGTTATGGGAATCTAGAATGTTTTGACAGCTAAGAATGACAGAAAAATGATCTTTACTGCGTTTGAGAGAATTTCATCTTTTGATCTAATGTTTAATTGTATTTGCTTTAAGTGTTAACGCCTTAGGGTTCATTTTTATATAACACTTTTAGCTGTCAAATCGGCCTACTTGAGAGTTCTAGGGTTTGCAAAAGTCGAAAATACATTGCCATATAAAATTAAATAAAAAAGCAGGTGTGCCGTAAACACACAAGATAGAAGTGAAGCTTTTGTATTACAAGGAAACATTTTAATTATTCATCAATCATTGAATAGATTGTGATTATTATTCATTTATTTTTCGTCACACAAAAAGGTTGCGGATAAGAATTTTAAAAGAAGATTCGTTTAAAAAAAACCAGAAAAAAAGTCAACAGTACAACAGTACTACAACACGAGCGTGAAATAATGTTTAAACACATGGGCGTGACCCCACACTCAAGGCTGTCTCTGCCATGACATGTCGCGTGCTGTTGTCACACGTCTGATCTAGATCGCCTGGATTTGAATATTATAATTTAACTCACTAGCTTCGTGCTGCGGTTTCACCCGCCGTACCGAGGGATTGTATGTATATAATATACCTATGTCCATCTGGAGCCTGGACTAATGTATATTTGTATAAATAAATAAATATAAATATCCCGGGACATTCTTTACACACGGCCATCTGATCCCAAACTAAGCAGAGCTTGTACTATGGAAACCAGATAACTGATATACTACATATACTACATTTTTTTCTAAATACTTACTTATATAGATATTTACACCCAGACACAGTACAAACAGACATGTTCATGCACACCAATGTTTGTCCTGGGTGGTAATCGAACTCGCGACCTTAGGTTTGGCAGTCAGAGCGTTAACTACCTACGCAACTGGCCTGTTGAATTGTAAAAGACAAAACAATTGGTACAGTGGTTCTGTAGATTACTCTTCACTTATTTACAAACATACAAAACCGTTCACTATTAAATATATCATTATAGTATAAAGGTAGGCTAGCGACCCGGTCTTGGGTTCGATGCCCATCCAAGACAGTAACATGTCTGTTCTGTGATTGGGTGTAAATAGCTAGCCAATGCATTTAAAAAAAAAAATCATTTATTCAGTTTAGGCCCGCGGAGGGCACTTGAAGGTCAAATTTAAATTTAAAACTACTCATCTCATTCTCTATATGTTTGTCTTTTTTTAGTATGGCTTTTCGTTTCATGGAATTTTCATTTCAAATCACAACTTTACAAAATTATATATTCAAAATTCAAAACCGTTTATTCAGTTTAGGCCCGCGGAGGGCACTTGAAGGTCAAATTTAAAGTTAGATACTAAAGCTACCATTACGCAGTAGGTGAATCAGTTACCTAGTCGTCATTGTATGTACAAGCTATTCTCAATTTGTGATCCGATAACCGTGTATGAAGAATGATATTTATTTAATTAATGATACAAATCTTTATCTTAAGATTGACCCTGAAAATCCTAATTGAAAATAACTTTTACTCACTAGTCGATAAGACATAGTTTCGCATATTTTTTTTCATGTAATCAATCAACAAAGTGATTTGAACCCTAACGGATCGAATAATATGAGATGGAGGCAATAGACCGTATCGAATTTCGAATGAAATATGAGCAAGTAATGTATCGTGCGAGCGAATTCAACGGCTGACCACAAAAAACAATTTTGCATAACAATCATTTTGTAACAGATTAACGTCTTTGCTTGCGCCCACGCTCGTACCAACATAATCTTCAACTAACAAAGACCTTATTACCAAACCATAAAGACGAAATTTATAAAATTAATTCAATAAATAACTTGGTAGTTATTACAAGCACATTGATCATTGAATTATTCTTAATTTAAAATTTGTAAAAAGGTTCTATCATTGAAAACGTAAAATGTTAATGCAGTTTATTTCATGATGGATATTCCATTTTGAGCTTTATATTCAGGGGCATAAGGAGATGATTAAATGATCCAGCTGCAATATAAATTGATCTGGTGTTCACAGTTGTTAAATTCGTCTGACATTGGTCCCGAGGTCAGAACAAATTGTACTTTAACACTTTAACAGATAAGTTTAAAATTGTTCACATACAGCTATGTCTAGATTATTTTATTTGATGGACAGATAGCAATATAAATTTTTGAATAAGACAGTAAGTTTAAAAAATCTTGCTGTTTCTTGCCGGGTCTTCTCAATTAAAGACTGACTTCGGAACGGGTTTTCGGAACGCTTTAGTGATTTTGATAAGTGTCCTCCGCGGACCTATACTGAATAAATGATTTTGTTTTTGTTTTTTAATAATTAATAATTTATTATAATGTAGAAATCTTATAAAAAAAACGCCTGTTTAGATTATCTCTCCATATTTATTAATAGATGTATGCACAAGTGAGGCCTGTGTGTCTGACTGTACTTTACATCTATTTCACTTTTATTCTAATTTTCCGCTGAATTAAAGTTAAGTTTGAAAGGTGAGTTTTTATGACTTCAAACGTAACATTTCTGGTTTAGTATCAAAAAAATTACCTGAAATCTATACAATTCATTTAATTGTCCGTCTATTAATATAATGTATTTAAACTTTCGCCTTTGTCAGCTTCTTAGCTCGTGAATTTTCGTAAAAATGTTACACTCCATTTGAAGAACCATTACGGATGTTATGGATAAGTCAAATCAGCAACTCTTTATTAAATGTCAAAATGAAATTTATGCAAGTATCAAAATATCTACTCTTTATTGTTAGATCGGTTCTCAAAAATCAGATCATTAAATATACACCTACTTATATAGAATTAGTAGTGCTCTTAGTGTAAATTTCATCCGGGGAAGTACTACCACCTTACCCAATTCCGCCGTGAAGCAGTAGTGCGCTTGTATTACTGTGTTTCGGTTAGAAAGGTAAGACCGGTGAAATTACAGGCACATGAGACTTAACAACTTCACGTCTCAGCGACAACGCATTGGAGATGCCCCTAGTGTTGCAAATGTTTTGCGGCGGTTACCATTTACCATTAGGTGGAGGGTCTGCGTGTTTGTGGGCCTACTTGACATCTATATCTATACTAATATTATAAAGTGGAAAGATTTTATGTAAGTACGTTTGTTACTCTTTCACGCAAAAACTACTACACGGATATGGATGAAACTTGGCACATAGATAGAGCATATCCTGGACTAACATATACTTTTTATCCCGGTAAAATGTGATATCTCTCGGAAACGCGAGTAAAACCGTGGAGGACAGCTATAACAAAATAAACCAATACAAGTATTAGTTTAGATTTCCGCAAAGGAAATAAACGACCACTTCATTTGTTTTATTGATAACGGACTCTATATTTATAATCACTGTTGATTACAATTATTTCTACATATTATTACCTTGTTACATTTCGTCCAGTTTGAGGTTACAAATTGTACAATTTTGGGATCAATATTATTTATATCTTACGGAAAAAGCTGTCATCCACATTTCAAAGGATAATTCCAGACTACAATATATCTCTATAAATTTATAACAGTTAGATTTATTGGATACCTTAGTATTTAATTTTTTATATTTTTCTATTTATAGGTACTTGTATATTTTATTGTAGTTGCGGTTTTCTTTTTTTAATGTTGTCAAAATATTAACGATAGCTGTCGCCCGCGGTTTCACCCGCGTTCCTGAGGGATTTACATTTTCCCTGGATAAAAAGTAGCCTAAGTTACTCAGTGATAATGTAGCTTTCTAATGAAAAAAGAATTATTAAAATCGGTCCAGTACTTTTTGAGTTTATTCGTTACATTCAAAAACACAAATCTTTCCTCTTTATAATATTAGTGTAGATGTTTGTCTGTTATTGGCAGACACATCAGACTGTATAGCATTTAATCAAAATTACTTTGTAATAACTTCAATGTGTGTGTTATTGACGTGCCTTTTTGAAAAAAAAAAAACAAAAAAATGTCTATGCCAAATTTCATCCAGATCCGTTCAGCAGTTCTGGTGTGATAGAGTAACAAATGCCCATCCATCCAAACTTTCCCATTTATAATAAATACAGTGAACCCGCGGTAATCCGACAAACGTTTTGCAGGGCAGTGTCGGACTATCGAATTTGTCGGACTATAGAGTACTGCTTAAGAGTCCCGAAATTTATTTATTTAAAATTACAGATAAAAATGATTAGATACTATCTAAAGATTTGCCTAAATAATATTTGTGTACCTAAATTCAAATGGAAATATTGAATTAAACAGTGGTTATTTACCAGGAACATTTATTGCTTTTGTCAAAGAAACTTGAACACTCAAAGAACAACACTCAAATATCGAATAGATTACAAACACTTTGCATTTATACTGTGCCAGTATATACCCAAATACATATGGCCTCCAACAAATTCAACAGTGATAGGCATGTCGGATTACAGGGGGTGCCGGATTAGACAGGGGCCGTATTAGCGGGGGTCCACTGTAGTAAGATATCAGTGACCAAGATGTTCTGTTTGAACGTGCTAATCTCTTAGACTATCAGACGAATTGGATTTCTTGTTTTGCATTTGAAAGTCCAGGTTCTTAAAGAAGGTTATAGGCTTTAACATCACGTTACGACCCTTAGGAGCCGAGAAAAAAGAAAAAAGTTATGTCGCGGGTGACTCCAGTTTTCCATATATTACTACCAGTGCTGGATTTACACATTTGCCGCCCCAAAGCTAATCCAAATTCAAAAGTATTCCTGCCGCTTCGCGTCGCATTACAGGCTTTTCGGACGTTTGCGTGTACGCGTTTTTGTGGTGTACAACATTTTTTTTTGGGCCTATTTTGCCGCCCTAAGCTTCAGCTTTTTCAGTTTCTATGGTAAATCCGGCACTGGTTACCAGAAATTTATACAATTCCTAAGAATGATTCCTATGATATGATAATGAAATGAAAATATTTTTATTCAAATAGGCCTTTACAAGCACTTATGAATAGTCTGACTCTAACACCGGTTCGGAAGGTTGATGAATAATGATGGTTGTATGAATTAAGATGTGTGTTATAAAAAAAAAAAACAAAATGTGTATTTAGACTTTTGCGTTATGGCTTTTTACTAATTAACCTTTAAAAACAAGAAATTAATTCATATTTTAAAATTTTTTTTTTATATTTCGGTTAACACATACACATATTTTATAATCAACAATCCATAGACTACTTTTCCCCCCTAACGCAGGTGAAACCAGAGTGGACAGTTAGTGCTAAATATGGTACAATATGTACCTATTTCCAGCACAATAGGACAAATATGTCTTCCCTATTGCAAAAGATACGGTATATTTAGAATAACAATATGTTACGGAAATTATTACATACGAGTAAAATCAATTCACGCTTTAATTCCTTCCACTGCAACTTCTGCCGTATAATTTTCCTCCCATATATATATATTTATATTTAAAGTTATTTAAATTAGGTATATGTATTATAGTTTATCAGTTATCTGGTTACCATATGAAATATTTATTTAAATAGGCCTTCACAGGCACTCATGGTCAGACTATAACACCGGTTCGGAAGGTTGCTTTTACTGAGAAGAGCCGGCAATAAACTCAGCAATTACTCTTTTCAAAATAAGATTTTGTACATAAAGATGTGTCCCGCTGGAGCGAGCGCTAAGTCCAAGCATTATCGCCATAGTCATAGTACAAGCTCTCCTTAGTTTGGGTTCAGATGGCCGTGTGTAAATAATGCCCTAATGTATTTATTATTATTATTCTGCCTACATTTTCAAGGATAATGGGCGTGAAGGTAAATGAATAGTTATTAAGCGTTCCTTTAATAGTTATAAGTTGAGATCGATTTAAATATACTTACTTAGAAAGGGATTGAGGGCGCGATGTTTTGTTCACTTAAACATATACATTATATTACTAGCTGTCCCCCGCGGTTTAGCCAAGGTTTAGATTAGAAGCAACAGCGCTATGGGGCTGAAATCTCGGCTCAGCGCGTTGCAAGGAGTCTCGAGACAATCTCTGATTTACAGTGGCGTAGCTACCGGAGGGCTAGACGGGGCAGTGCCCCAGGGCCCTCAAGCTCAGGGAGCCCCTCGAACTCTGACTTACAAACAGTAGCGTAGCCACCGGAAGGCTAGACGGGGCAGTGCCCCGAGGCCCCCAATCTTCAGTTGGAGGACAAACGATTTTAAATAGTTTAGTTGGACCCCTACTACATTTTTTGCCCCCGGGCCTTTGGTTACCTAGCTACGCCACTGCTGACTTATTGGTGGATCGGTTTTGAGAGGCTGCTCGGGCTGCACGAGACAGCAGGTCCTTAATGAACACGTTGTTCATGGTGATGACATACATTTATATATTGATTGTGCCAAAAACAAAACAAACTATGGTTGTAAGGACTTGCGTCAGAGATATGGGCTTACCGCATTGGTTTTGTTCTAAAAATGTCGCCATTACTTGGAATAAAGAGAAGAAACCTGTGCCACAGGGCTTCTCAAAGTGGGCTACCCGTCTACAGTAATATGAACGTACATAATTTATTCACACTTATTAATAAATAAGAAATATCCCGGACATTCATTTTACACGGCCAGCTGATCCCAAACTAACTAGACCTTGTACTTTGGAAACCAGAATACTACATATAATACATATTATAATATTTTCACCCAGATGATAATGCACAAAAAATGTATGTATGTCTCTGTCTCTGGTACCTATATTCGGGAAATGAGAATTTACTTTTGGCCTGTTTCCTAAATTTAGACGCATATAGCTTTAAGCTGACGAATTATAATAAAAACAAGAGTCCCTAAAAAGAGCTTTTAATTACGAAAGGAAATGAATATCACGGTATACACCTTCGTTCGTACATGTACAAGACTCGCCAAAAGAAGAGAAATGTGCACAAAGTCGAAGGGCTTACAGTAGCCATACGCTACTATCCATCTCCTGGCTCCATCATCAATCAGCTCGATAGCATCAAATTATTGCATTGTCATTCAGATCCATATACTAGCAAAGTTTGGAATCGATAGGACATTTCGACGAAGGTAAAAATTTACTTTCAAAATTATTATTAATTAGAAGCTCATAAAAGCGTATTAATGAAAAGCACCTCTTTTTCTTTTTTATTGGTTTATTTAATATACTGTACAAAGCACTATGTGTTGTACATATAGCCACATAACGTAAACCTCAAGGGGTTTATCTATAAGTGGCGAGGTCATTCGTTCCAACGAAAAAAAAAATACAAAGAAAAAATGGATTATACTTATAATTTTTTAAAGTGGTATTTAGCCTTCTCGGTCGAATTGGGGCCCACAAGCTAAAGTTTGAGAGCCACTGCTCTGCCATAACAATACTGTTTAAAATTCACCTACATTTAGATTCTTGTGGTCAAATGTTGACAAATAAGGTAGTACTTATTTGTGTTTTTGTTCTACAACAGTTTTGTTTGTTTTCTTTTTGTGTTGTTATAATAATACGTTTATGTGTCATATAATTACTAAGCTAATGGTGTCATATACTTTATGGATAGGCTAGTTTTTGACCACGATCTCAACATGGTAAGTGATGATGTAGCTGAAGTTGGTAAGAATTGGTTATTTCTCAGATGGGGCCTGGCTCCTGAGATACCATGGCCGATATGATCAAGCAGAGTCGACAAACTATGCGTCACATTAAAAAAACAAAAGTTTGGTTAATTTTTTAAAGTTATTTAGGTATTCTAGAATTTAGAATCGGTCTAACATCCTAGGGCATATGGGATGGGAGATAAATAGTGGAGTTCTCACTGGCTACTAGTTTATCTCATTTTTAGGATGCTGTATCCCAAGGGTGCTAGTGCCCTATAACTAAGCCTCCGCTGTCCGTCTCTTTGTCAGCGGACTGTAGATCATGAACTGTAACAGGATATATGTAACAGGTGATTATGGCTGCTATAGCAACAAATATGTAATAAAAATAAAATAAAGTTAACAGCTAAAGAGAAAACAGAAATCGAGTCTATTTCTTTTTAATGATCGAACTCACACTTAACCACTTTCTTCATTTTGAGGAATCCTATTCATTACATTAAACACATTTGGTAACGAGGTCCTATTGGAACCGATTTTTTCCATCTCTCCTTGACACTACAATAATAAAAAAACAAACTTCACAAATGCAGTTGTAAACCATTTTCTACTAATGTTATCAATAAATCACATTTTAAAAACCCTTCATAAACAAGTGTCAGTCAATAACCGTTTTTTTTACTCACCACATAAAACCCTTAATCCCTTATTGTTCGTCATCATTGTGAACCTTCTCCCATTGTAATAAGAGTTATATTAACGAAAAACATGCATGCATTCCAGGCGATGCATTCCTCATATATCACGGAGTGGAAAAGATAAAATAAAAAGTGACGCATTCCGTCACAGATTGATTTAATACTGTTTTTGTTACGGCATGGAATGTTATTTGTGATCAATTATTTTATTATAATATGTACTGATAAATTAAAATGAAGAGTCTGTCTTGAATTCGAATTGGTATAATTAATAAAAATAAAATACCAAGAACATGGTGTTTATTATTCTTGACAATTAAATGTGCAGTAAGTAATAATAAATTAATTATTTCATCAATAAAATTCCGACCCATGATTGTCAAACGACTGACATTTAAGTCAAACACCTTAAGGTTACATTATAAAAGTTTATATTGTCAAAAGCGTTGTTACATTAGAAAAGTTAAAATGGTCGTTAGGTTTTCTTACATTTTCTAATTTTCCACCCAACTTTCTTATTTTTTTCTTTTATAAGAACCTTCTCCTGACAAAAACAAACACAGCAAAAAAAGAATTAACGAAATCGGTCCAGCCGTTCACGCGTGATGCCGTGACCATGGGAAATAGGGATTAATTTTTATATATATAGATAGACCTGCTATTTATACGATATTTGAATTATAAATGTCTGTTTTTATTGACGGGCCAATTGACTTGCTGGTCAGAGACCCTGACCGCCACGTCGCAAGCCGTGGATCTATGCCTACCTAGGACAAACATTTGTGTGCATGTCTGTTTGTTCTATTCTGGTATCATGTACGATCAGTTATCTGGTTTTCATAGTACAAGCTCTGCTTAGTTTGGGATCAGATGAAGATGAAGAATGTCCCGGGGCATTTATTTATATTTGAATTTTTGTTCGTCTCTTTGGAGTATGCCTCGAAATCAATTGGATTTACATGAAATTTGGCAAACAGATAATAAAACTGTAGTCATTTTATCGCGGACAATATAAAATCTTCCAGAAACGCTAGAAGTAGTAAATCTTTTAGTGCAGAGTTCTTCCCGGGAAGTACTACCTTACCCCTTTCCGCCGTGAAGCAGTAGTGCACTTGTATTACTGCGTTTCGGTTAGAAAGGTAAGGGGGCCGGTGAAATTGCCCCTGGCCCAGCAAATGTCTATAGGCGACGCGACGGTGACTACTTACCATCAGGTGGACCATCTGCTTGTTTGTCGGCCTTCTTGACATATGAAAAAAGCAGTTGAACACAGCTGAAACCGGGGGTTGTAATCTAGTCAAAACTACTTTCATTTGCTTTTATTATTATATTTATCGTGATTTCTAATCGTCATTGTGATTCAGTTGTGCATCGCTAAACTAACGATTAAATAAATGTACATCTCTTTCTATTTTAATAAGATGAATAGAGAAAGAATGTATTTTTACTATGTCTTGTAATTCTCGATTTTGCATAGTATTTTGTGCGATAATAATATCTGATGGAACTCACAATCTCGACTCCTTTTTTTAACTTTAGGAAATTAAGTGCATAGATTTAGATTAATTTAGTGATGCACAATTGAATCCGGAGAAAGTAAAAATGAAATATTTTAATTATTAACAAAATTAAATATTAAATATCTATATATATATTATATAAATGAATCCCTATTTCCCTTGGTCACGGCATCACGCCTGGACGGATTTCTATTATTCTTTTTTAGTTCTGTATGTTATTGTCGGGAGAAGGTTCTTATGAAAGAAAAAATTAAGAAAGTTGAACGGAAAATTAGAAAATTTAAGAAAACTTAGTCTTTTTAAATGTAACCTATTTGACATTACTGTCAGTCTTTTAACAGTTGGTGCGACTGTCAGAATGCGCGCTGCAAATATCGTCCAAAATAGAGGCATGGGTCGGAATTATATAGATAAAATAATTGATTTTTAATTTCTATATAATTAAGTGCACATTTCACAGTCCGTTCATTCGGAAGATTCGAATTCAATATTCATTGTTAAGACAGGACAACGTCTGTCAGGTCAGCTAGTTAACTATAAATTTTGTACTACGGAGAAATCCGAATCCAAACTAACCCCTCCTAATTAATGTTACAAGTGCAAAAGTGAGTTTATTAGTTTCTTTGTTACGCGCGCAGGACTAAGCGACTGAACCTATCTTGATAAGATTTGGCACAAACTTAGCTTAGGGTAAGGAGTGGATTATAGTTTACTTTGTATCAATCTCATAATTAATTACTAAAGAGGTCCGTTGAGACATTTATGGTTCTCGGGTTCGGAACCCTTAAAAATAGATTTTTATGACGCCCTTTGAAATTACTTTATACTCTTTAGATGTTGAAAAAAATACTAGGTACTAATTTCCTCACTAAAATAAACTCAGTCAGGAGTCAGTCAAAGGTCACATCATGTCACGACAGGCCTCAGGGTTGTTGGGCGTAGCCTCGGGCCTCCGATGGGTCACGGTGAACCTCACTATACTGCATCTACGACCATTTACTTGACACTTACTTTTAAAGTTAACATGTTGATATACGAGTATATTCTTGAGTTCACTTGAATGATTTTAATGAGGCAAGTTAGCACAAGTACGGTAATTTTAATGCCACCAAACATATCTTTACGCCCATTGTTCCTAATGAGGTCGGCAGAGGAACCAGTAATAATTCCACACCACCGATGATGCCTATTTTGAAGTCCCAATGTGACATGGTTGACATGTGGTGAGCAATACAATACAATCAGTATAGAGTTTATGTATAGAACTAGCTAAGGCTCGCGGTTTTACCCGAGTTCTGGGCTTACCTATTCAAAGATATTTATTTTGCCAGCTAGCGGTCCAAATTAATGACGTTATTATTTTTGAATATTATTTTTTGTTTAATAAGTACGTTGAAAATGTTTATACATCTCAATATTTTACTATATTTTTTAATAGACGTTTCATTGAGATTTTAGATCGAGCTTAAATATTAATTAGGTACTAGAATAAAATAGATCTTTTAAAATAGTTGCCTTTTTCATGTGTGGACTTTTTTCTTTTCTTGTCTTCTCTGTAGTGTGGTATCTAATCAACATACCAACCGGCACGACTAAACGGACATTTCTAACCACACTGATCATTCTGGGTAAGCATCATACCCACGACCGGGTATCAAACCACTACACCGTCCCTACGTCTTGAACTCAAACGATTTCCTAATTAAACTAGCAAAGCGTAGAATACACAACGAAATGCAAATGCATCGACTACTTTCACCTTTCACGCAACAAAACATTGCGTTGAGCAAACAGCTTCAAAACCATTTTAACTGCACCTCTAACCGCCTACCTTACCCCCCTTTAGTCCCCTGTTTAGTTTGATACGGGGGCGAGGTGTGGGTCAGGTAAAATTGGGCTTGGGTATAACCTAGGGTTTTTCCCACTGGTTGCAATAGGTTGTTATTGTCGTGTCGTAGGTACATCATTTTGCGGTTTTAAACCAGACAAGTTTGTGATATCTGTGTGTTCGAAATAATATTATAATTTGAATTGTTGTTCTGTTTTCCTCTAGTGTACTGGATAGTCGTGATTTTTAGGGTACTGTACGTTCGGTGATAAAACGAACTTTTAGGATCATGTCTCTGTCATGTATTCTTGTTAAAAAACAAAAACAAAAAAAAATATTGGAGCAAAAATAGAAAGTTACATGACAATATGTTTAAAAGTATAGTATAAAAATAAAATTATATTTTGGTGGAAATGTAGCAAATAGAATTGATAACAGAATAGGCCTATATCACCCGATATCCAGTAAAAGCGCGGGTGGTACACTTATCCCTACCAAGCTATCCCTACTGGTAGGGATAAGTGCACGTTTTAGTAGATTTATTTCAACCGGTAGGGATATGTACACTACACATCACCGAGTGGTACACTTATCCCTACCGACTTATTACAAATGGTAGGGATAAGTGTACGTTTACAGGCACATGAGACAAAAATACATTGTATATTCTTTAAATTAAATTATTAGTTACAAAAAAATAAGATTTTGTTGATTAAATTATTTATAATTTAAAAAAAAATGTTATTTACCTATATGTATTTGTTAAAAAATTACTAAAATAGCATTATTGATATTTTTTCCCTACCAATACGTATAACTCGGTAGGGATACGTGTACCACTCGGTAATGTGTAGTGTACACATCCCTACCGGTAGAAATAAATCTACTAAATCGTGCACTTATCCCTACCAGTAGGGATAGCTTGGTAGGGATAAGTGTACCACCCGGTAAAGCGTAGGCAAAAAAAATTTTCAAAAACTTCGTCTTGAATCAACAATTCGTACGTACTACCTGTGAAGGCGTATTTACCCTGCCGAGGGAGGGTAATGTTTTTCGATCGTATGTAAATATATTATGTATAGTATTTCATTAGCACTCTGTAGTCTAAACATTTTGACGGAATTTATCATGAAGCGCCATTAGATTCGTGGTAATTGTCGGATTTACTTCTAATATTATAAATGAAAAAGCGAGAGGATTGGAAGATGTTTTTTATTATTTCATGCAAAAAATATAAATGGATGAAACCTGACACATCTATACTAATATTATAAAGAGGAAAGATTTGTATGCAAGTATCTTTGTTACTCTTTCACGCATAAACTACCAAACGGATATGGATGAAACTTGGCACATAGATAGAGCATATCCTGGAATAACATATAGGCTACTTTTTATCCCGGGAAAATATTACATCTCTCGGGCACCGTGGGGGACAGGTAGTAGGATACAAAATATTAAATAAAAAAAAATTCAATATTCAAAACCATTCATTCAATTTAGGCCCTCGGAAGGCACTTATGAAGGTCAAATTTAAAGTTACCTACTGAAGCTACAATTAATCCATTTATGCTATGTAAACATGGTAAGAGATGTTAGCTGAAGATGCTAAGAACACATAGCTTGAGGAACTGCCTCAAGTGTTCTACGGAACACACCGATTGGTGCTTGGTAGATTGTCAGCTGACAAACTACTGGTCCAAAAGGTTCATTAGTTAAATCAGGAATATTTCCAAAGGGAAAAACTCTATCAGTTTCCCGTTACGTTATGTTCGGTACAATGTACTCGTAACTGTGTATTTTATATTATATTTACTAATTTATTGCAAACTAGCCGCCCCCGCGGTTTCACCCGCGTTTCCGAGGGATATAAGCATACATATAGGCCTTCCTCTTAAATCTGTCTAATGTACAAACGGCGGAAACGACTTCGTTTTATACTATACTGGCTGTCCCCCGCGGTTTTACCCGCGTTCCTGTGGGATGTCACATGTATTATGCATAAAAACCTTCCTCTTCAATCACTCTATCTATTAAAAGACCGCATCAAAATCCGTTGCGTAGTTTTAAAGATTTAAGCATACATAGGCATATAGGGACAGAGAAAGCGACTTTGTTTTATACTATGTAGTGATAGTGAAGTGATAATGATACTAGCTGGCGTGAGCGCGAACTGTCAAACGCGCACAGTTAACATAGTCGCAATTCTTTGAAATTCTCGCTTTTTCTCTTCTATAGTATGCATTTATTGTACATATAAACCTTCCTCTTGAATCATTCTTTCTATTGATGAAAACCGCATCAAACTCCGTTGTGTAGTTTAAAATATCTAAGCGTACAGACGGCGGGAAGCGACTTAGTTTTATATTATGTAAAGATAATCCTTAGCTTATAATTTACACACGTCTGTATATTTATCTCAAACACCAGACTTTAGACACAGTATACTGTGCTTAAGATAACTGATATACTAAAGTTTTCGAGAACTAAAAAGGCCGTTTTGACAGATACATACTACTCGGTTAGAATGGTAAGGGGGTCGGTGAAATAACAGGAATATGAGATTTAGCATCTTGACGTTTCAGGGTCGACAACGCATTCAAAATTCAAAACCATTTATTCAGTTTAGGCCCTCAGAAGGCACTTATGAAGGTCAAATTTAAAGTTACTGAAGCTACTACCAAACTTGACAATGCCTCTGGTGTTGCAAATATCCATAGGTGGAGGTGATCACAGACCATCAAGTGAACCGTCAGTCTGTTTGTGGTGCTACTTGACATAAAAAAATATCTGTACGTATGTCATAGAATAATTATCTTTTTTGTTTACCAGATAAGGTTAATTCTATGATGATGGTGATGAACCATATCTTTACAATTACGTTACCTATTTCAAATTCAATAAAGTTCATTATTCAATATCATTCTTAAGCGACAGAACGGCCATCATATCTTGCTGGTATATGTTTAAATTACCTGTTTATTTATTTTATTTGGATGTCCAACAAAGAATACAACTCACATTTGAAACAATAACAGTGTTTATACACCTAGTGTTTCTTCAGTTATAGAACATCACAGAAAGCACAAACAGGTAACATAGCATAAAATAATAACACTAGTTTACATGGTTTTTGTCCTTGCAATTAAAAGTGTTTTTTCTTATCTATTGAGATGTACCGAGTTTAAAAAAAAATATGAAAAAAATCCAACATGTCACATTTCCAAAATATTTATTATTTTTGATTTACAAAAAATGCCCACATAAATATTAAAATTGCATTGCCTAAGCTTTTTCTGCGGGTAGACTTAAAATAAAATGTGTTGATAACTTGATTGTTTGACGTAATAAAAAAAATAAAAATATTTGATTGCGTTTAGTTATTGTCACTAAATAAAACGAAATGAAATTCACTGGCAGGACATGAATTTTTTTATATTTTGTAAACTAGTGTTATTATAAATACAACAATAACAAAAATAAATAATTAAAATTCTAAATTATTATTATCATTTTTATTAATGAAACATTTGAGAAAACAGGACACAACAATAATAAAAAAAATATACATACAATAAATTATAGTAACATTAATTTTAAGAAATCGTATTAAAATTTTAAAAGTTAATAATATTAAAATGAGAAAGGTATATCAACCATTACACGCCATGCAATTGAGTACGAATCATCGTATTATCATCCTTAGCTACAGTCCAGCTGTAAGGAGACACTAGTAAACAAAATAATTATTATTGAAGTCGCACGTAGATTTTATGTCACAATAAAAAGTTTATGATTTTAATGTGACCACGCATCGATGGACTGGCGAAGGACACCGAGACCCTAAAAGCAGAAAATGTTGAGAAGCGAACTTAATTTTTTATGTCAAGTGGACCGACAAACATGTAGACAATCCACATGATGGTGAGTGGTCACCGCCCCCTATGGACACTTGCAACAAGGGGCATCACAGTTTTACAACTTTACAGTCTCATGTGCCTATAATTCTATCGGCCTCCTTACTTTTTTACCGAATCACAGTACGAGTAATACAAGTGCGCTACTGCTTCACGGCGGAAATAGTTAATTAGGTGGGCGTACTTCCCCGAATGAACTCTGCCCTAAGAACTGTACTTCTACGAATGTCTTAAAGTCTTAGAACCTTGCATTTGTCTTGCATGTCTTTGGACATGAAGAGTTTTAAACTTGGGTAAGTAAAATCATTTGTCTGCTGTAACAATAAAATATGGAAAATCATTAAGTACTTTACATTGTCATGTTCAGGATGCGTTCCTTAAATGCCTGAATGCATTGAGCTTGACCTTTCGGCGAAGGAAATCTTCGTAAGGAAATTATAACACTGTGGAGGAGTACTTTCTAGTTCCTTCTAGGCTTTGTGTGATTACCACTTTCTACCAGATCGTGACAAACTGCTGAAGAGATTTCGATGAAATTGGCACATAGATAGAGCATATCCTGGAATAACATGTAGGCTACTTTTTATCGGAAAATGTAACACCCTCGGGAACGCCTATAATTATGTATATACTCCCCTTTGATTTCCTATTTTTATCATTTTATAAATTAGCATAGAAATTTTAGTACAATATACCAAATACCCAATCGCTTAGCAGAAATCTCCTTTTATTCGCCGACTCTTAACTGACAATATAATTTACATATGATAAGTCACAAACAAAAGTACTATCTGACATTTTTTTTTATGTGACGGAGGTGTTAGTCTCTGGTGTCTCTTATACGCTTACGCGGACAAAGCTCGTACATCCTTACTATAATTTGATGATGATTCAAATGTTTTTATTTGTTTTCTAAGGGCCAATATTTCCCAGGATGGCAGGCATACACGGAAAATATTAAGAATGTCCACAGAGATACTGCATCCATGGCAAACATACAGTAACGACCTATACTTACCTCTTTAACGTTTATCCGATAATAAACCAACGCAAATCTGCATTTTATGTACGTGACAGATGGTCTTACCCATAACAAAAGGTTGCAACACTGGTGCCTTTATAAATCGTGAATTTTAATATAGTACGGTATACCCAAGAACGTTTTAAATAAGCCTTCCTTTCTGGGTAGGTTGCGATCCTTAATTCGAAAGTACCGTTAATCTTTTCAGCTCCCTTATTCAGCTAACACAAATTCGTGCCGGCTCAACGAACTTACCTCTCACGTGAACGCGTAGTTAGCGAAAGAGACAGCCGCGAGGAAACATCCTCGACCTAGAGTCAATTTTCTGGCCACATTGCAAGGTCTGTTTGCCCACTAAATCACCAGGTGGTAAGTTTGCTATATATGGTAAAGTTTGGACGGGCAGTTGTCTTGGTGGTTAAACTTCTTAGTGGGTTCGATTCCCTAGGACAAAAAAAATTCTGCGAACATGTTCGTTGGTTCCGTGTTTGAATGTAAATATCTAAATAAGTAGTGTAAAAAAAGTAGTATATCAGTTTTCTTTTCTCCATAGTACCCCCTAGCTTCCTGTCATCCTGACAATAATATCAGTAGGTTTGTTTTTTTTCTTTTTTCACATGAATGTCTTAGTCAACTACATCTAATAGGTCTAATAGGTATATTAAATGTAGTGTAGTATTTGATGCCAGGAGACTCATAGCACAGGGAAACCCAGTTTGGGCTCCTGCCTCCCACAACTAAATGTTCACCAATAATAATAAATTCCAACTGTTTATCAAAAAAATTTTATTTTTTTTATGTGGGAGAAAATAAACGAATTTTATTATTATCCTACAAATATTATAAACGCGAAAGTTTGTGTATATGTATGTATGGATGTTTGTTCCTCTTTCACGCAATAACTACCCAACGGATTATGATGAAACTTAGAAATTAATAGAGCATATATTGGAATAACATTTAGGCTACTTTTTATCCCGGGAAAATGTTAAATACCTCGGGAACGCGGGTGAAATCGCGGGGGACAGCTAGTTATTATGTATTATACCTTAGACCATAGATTAGAGTTAGATTGGAAGCTTTTGCTGATGTCTTTAGCTTTAATATATCAAACCATCAGAGAATGGGGTAACTTGTTGCATAGGGTACATATATATTTAAATCACGTGCTATTTTAATGTATATAACTATATGTACTTATTTATGTTTATGCGTGACCGTAAACCGTTTTATGGCTCAGTTAACGATTTATTTTACTGCTGGGAAGTTATCTGAATACTTTATTTATTCATGGAGTTCTGTTGATTTGAGATAAACATGTTCTGTAGTCCGCAGTCGTGTTGCTTGCCACATTTGTGAAATCTAGTTACCGTAAGCGTTGAAGAATTGGTTCGATTATAGATTACTAGCTGTCCCTTGCAGTTTCACCCGCGCTCGGATTTTTTAATCCCATTTAGGCCTATAAACCGGCAGACGGTCCACCTGATGTTTAGTGGTCACCGCCAATAGGCATTTGTAACACTAGTGACATCACCAATGTCCTAAGATATTTTATAAAACAAACAAATAATTACATAGTTAACGAATCTACATAATATATTGAATCTAGAAAACAAGGGAAGCCCCTAAATAATTATCAGCTTATTAACTGTCCCCCGTGGTTTCACCCGCGTTCCCGAGGGATATCACATTTTCCCTGGATAAAAATTTGCCTATATGTTATTCCAGGATATGCTCTATCTATGTGCCAAGTTAACATAGTAACAAACATACTTACATACATTTTTTTCCTCTTTATAATATTAGTATAGATATATGATATCAATAAGGATTATTTTTGCTAACTTCGACATTTTTACCTTATCGTAACGAAAAACTAATATTAAAAATGTTATCAGCTAAGTTTATAAAACACTAGAAAAGAGACGAATAAATATATCTATTATCTAAGTACATAATACCTATTATTCTCGAGGACGACTTACAACTACGATGGCCGTTTTACGTTTAGAAATGCCGTAGCAAAATGAACCCTAAGGCTTTATGATTAGGTTAATATGCATCAATCATCATACAATTATTGGATCAATAAATGCAAATTCATTTCATCTATAAGTATTTAATAATAAATTAAATGGAACTTTGTGATTTCGAAATAAATGGTATAGTGTAAACAATGACTAAATGTCCTAGATTTTTTGTCTGTCTGGTTGATAGGTTTTAAATGAAATTCAGTATACAGATTTTTTTTTCTGGCTTAACATAAGATATACAATGTATTTTTTCGCGAATTATATAATCCTTCAAGTAAAAAAAAACAACAAATCTCCCCTTCACAGCAAAAGCAACCTTCCAAACCGACGTTATAGTCAAACTGCCTGTGAAGGCCTATTTGAAAATACGATTTCATTTCAATAAAGTTCATTTTTGTTTGACATTGATAAACGTCAAAACGAAAACAATACATATTATATGAAGTAATATGGACTTACCTACAAATATAGTGGACTTGCGACTCGCCGGGACGGGCCGGGAGGCGCCGCGGCGCCGGGACCGGCGCGCCGTCGTGGCGCCTCCGCCCCCGGCCCCGGCCCCGGCCTCCAGGACGCCTGCTACCGTTTTAACTCGGACATTTGTCACGCGTGTCCTGGATGCTTTATGCGTTTTTTATCTTTATCTATAGGTACTTATTATTATAGGTATTATAAAGAGAATAGATTTGTATATTGAATTTTTGGTATATTTTAATATACATATAATATATTTTTTTTGGTAATGCATATCTCAAAATGTATTGGAACTATTAAAATAATTATTTCACTATTAGAAAGTTTATTTATCAAGAAGTAACATAGGCTATTAGGAATTTATCTTCCAAGTCCTAAAGTTTATTTTCCTCTGCCCAAAAAAGGGCTTCGCAAGCACCTAATCCGAGGAGGGCTGTAACCAGTTTTTTCCAGTTAAAGATTAAAGATAACTTTAGCAGTATGGCCTATATTTAATGTGCTGTTTAGCGATTCATTACGTATTGGTGTGCATGCTATTTGGAATCTTAAGATGAAAATGTTAGTTTGTATTTTTCTCTGGTTTAGAAGAGCTGGATTATAGTAGGGGAGGCTCAACCCCCATACCGACGTCACGTACTTATTGTGTTCCCGCTTCACACGGGTCACGCACTTATATAAGTAGTTATTAATATGATTTAACTAGCTGTCCTCTGCGGTTTCACCCGCGTTCCCTAGGATTTAACATTTTCCCGATTAAAAAGTATATCTTGTTCCAGGTTAACATACGTCTAGTCCATACATCTATCCCTCCAGCTAGATGGAGCGATGATATACGCAAGCTGGCTGGCAGCGGTTGGAAACGAAGAGCTGAAGATCGAGCTCAGTGGCGTGCCATAGGTGAGGCCTATGTCCAGCAGTGGACGGAGATAGGGTGATGATGGTACATCTATACATACACACTCACAAAGCTTCCCATTTATAAAATGTGTAGTATTTGACACTAACTACAGGCACACAGTTTTACCCGCATTTCCGTGAGACCTAATGTATCCAACCTATGATCCAACCTGTTTGATCGGCCAGTTTGCTTAGTGTATAGATACCCTGAGTGCCACGCCGCAGGTCTGAGTTCGTTTCCCACCAAGGACAAAGATTTGTGTATGAACATGTATGTTTGTTCTGTGTCTAGATGTAAATAACTATAGTATAAGTATGTATTTAAAAAAAATGTACGTGTAGTATATCAGTAATCTGGTTACCATAGTTCACAAGCTCTGCTTAGGTGGCCGGGTGTATAGAATGTCCTAAGATATTTATTTAATTATTCAATTAAATTACTAACAAACCCAATGACTTCTTAAATCTAACATAATTGTTATTCAGTTCAATCCAGTTCAAACCGGTTTCACAATGCCTATTAGGCATGTTATTACATAAATGTTATACTACGTAGGTAAGGTAACCTATCTGCTGCGGTTTTGTCACATGTATTTACCCCATCACAGTCATTAAACTATACGCTAAATAAATGAGTCACGATAGACTGAAAACAAGCTTTCATTGGAACCGGTTCAGCCAGATAAATCGGGTTTATCCACGCATCGGCCATTGATATTGAATTGTTTATGATTTCTGTCATTTAAAGAGGTAAGTACGTATATACTAAGTACAGACGCATAATTTTTAGGTTATCGGGTTTTAGTGTGGGTGGTTTTTTTTTAATTTACATCGACTATTATTACTAGCCAGATATAACGAAAAAATTTGTGTTCACTTGGTAAATCTGAATATTTTTTTAATTATTTGTTCTTTGTTTAAAAATATAATTTAAATGAATTTATTTGTAGGTCAAATGGTACGTATTTAAGGAAGATATCATTATTCATTTTTTTTATTATATCTATGTATTATCTTAAGTTTTCTTAAGAAGTGTATTATTTTTTACACAGAGCTAAATAGAACCCAATGCAAAAAAATATTTAAAATCGGTTCATAAATGACGAATTGCGAAGCAACAAACAATAAAAAATACAACCAAATTGAGAACCTCCTCCTTTATTGAAGTCGGTTAAAAGCAATACAATCCATTTTCATTTGACAGTATAACGTAGGCAATTCACATGGTTCATAAAATTAGTACGCAAAACAATTTTTTGATCATTTTTTTTTTACAGTCTGCTTTCGAAGCACCAATAAACGTTATACTAAAGTTTTATCTGCATGTTACGTTTCACGGTTAAACTTTTAAACCGATTTTAATAAAAACACTTATTTCTGGAAACGCGAGAGAACAAGCGTGCCACAGGTTAGTTATCAATGTTTTACTACTAGTCGCTAAGTAGTTGACAAAATTTTACCCCAAGTTTTTTACAATTGTCTTGTACCTACCCTTTTCGGTGTACCTAGGCGATCTTTAGATGGTACTATTGTAGATGTTTAATTTAATATTTTTCTCTCGATATTTAAATTTATGAAATCATACCACGCCAACATTTATTAAATTAATGATTTTAAAACGATATTTTAACTGAAGCCTTCATACATCTTCTAACATCAAAATAACCCTATAGCTGAGAGATAATTAAATTATCCAACTCTAAGATAGACCGAGCTCAAAGCACTTGTGTTTTTTAGTCTGAATATAGACTAAATTAGCTGAAAAATGGTCTGAAACTGTGCGCATGCGGCGGCAGGGTGGCGTCGAACAGTGACTCACGCGACGGTGGCGCCACGAGATTTATTACGGACACTTGAGAAACTAAGGGGATTTGAAAGAAGAACATTAATTAGACTTGCTAATGTGTCTGCAATTGACTAAGCTCACAGGTATTTTATGATAGAAAAATCTAATATGAACTGAACTGGTTTGTTCGGTGTGACGTCGAATGTGACGAAAGTCGTGGGTGTATGAGCTTGAGGTTTCGTTTAAGGAAAACATTGTAAGGATGCTATGGTTAGCATGGTAGGGTGCTTTTGAAAACCAGTTTAGCTTTGCATGCTTACCACTTTTGTCCGCATCATCACTTGGTTTGGGTCAAACACATCCAAACACTGATATCTTTTTCAATTGATTGATATACGAGTATATGTTACTAGTTGTCCCCCGCTGTTTCACCCGCGTTCCCGAGGGATGTAACATTTCCTCCCATTTTACAACCAAAATGATATTTCAATATATGCTATCTATGGGCCAAGTTTCATCCAAATCCGTTGGGTAGTTTTGGCGTCCAAGACGAACAAACATTCATACATCTATACATCCATACATATACCCTTTTGCGTTTATAATATTAGTAGGATTGAGACTTCAGAACAAGAAAAGAGTCTGCCTATATAGTCCTCACTTCACCCAAGGGAAAGCAGTTCCAGTTTCAAGATTGCCTTCGAGCAATATCCCTAAGGATTTCTGTTAAAAATTTAAACGTTGTTTAGTTATGTTCGTTTTCGTAAAACAGTACCTAATTGATGAATTATATGGTAGTAATTTGTAATTATATTATTGCCGGCTCTTCTAAGTAAAAAGCAACTTTCCGTACCGGTATCAAAATCCGACTATTTATAAGTGCTTGTAAAGGCCTATTTGAGTAAAAATATGTTTATTTTACTTAAGCCGTTCTCATCTTAGGCATTAAAAGAAATCTGAATCAATGCCACATCTGAATTTTCTTAGGTCTCGTGCGCAGAGCAGCTCGTACGTATTCCTAAAATAAATGTCAGGAGCAAAAGGAACAATCGACGACAACTTTTATTGGTGCCAGATGTCCCACTCGCGCTTTGAGGTTGCCATTTTGCTAAATGCAGCACTGTATGGTTGTATAAGAGGTATAAAAGATACTGTTTTATCACTAAGATTCAGGATAAATTTATTTTCATAACAATATCCTAGAATAATCTTTACACACGGGCATCTGATGCCAAAATGAGCAGAACTTGTATTATGGAAACTAGATAACAAATAGACTCAGAGAAAAACACTGAACGAACGTTTCTTAGGTAAGAGCTAAAAAAACATTGGTTTCAGATGGCCGCCATCGTATGATTGGTGCCTATTCGGTGCGTTACGTATTACAAGAGATCTAACAGATTTTGAAACTTAAGCTTCGTCTACAGTTACGTTACGAGAGCTCAAAGAGCGGTCTTCTCGCATAATTGCGTAGTGAAGGAAAGAGACAGCAAGGAGAGCTAGTGTGCTACACCAATCAAACCCCGAATCCTTAAGTCAGCGACAATTATATTAGGTACACTGATCATCCTGTGACCCTAATGACTGATGACGCCATCTGGCAACACACCAAATCTGGGTAAACAAACAATACGTAGGCCAAGTGTAGATGATGAGTAAGGTGACAAAAAAAGAAATGAAGATCGAGCAAAGAGGTTAGCAACTGATGATTTTCCAATAAACTTATAAAAAATAGCTGTCCCACTCCGTTCTTTGCCTTATTATTAATTAAATTTATTAGCGATCATCGTCCTCCTATGCCCGGATTACCCTCAACCCCACAGCACCCCATTCAGCTAATACAAACTTCGTCGGCAAGCCGGTGCAACGAATCCTCAGAGAACTTACCTCTCACGTCTTTGCTTAATTAGCAAAAGAGACAGAGCATAGAGACCGCGCCGAAACGCTGAGTTAGTATAATTTTCTTCACAGAATCGAAGTCCAGAACACCTAATAAGGGTTTAACTTAGTACTTTTGATAATATTTTGCACAACCTTGATACTTCAGTATTACACTGTCAAAAACTGTTACTACCCTACTACAGATGCAAAATTGTATAAACACAGAAAGAAAAGATAAACCATAAATTTTAGTTATATTTATCATGACAGCAAAGTAGGTGTGTATTGACATTAAGTAAGTAAATAAATTAAGTAAGATATCGGAGTCTATCGGCGTGGAGGTTGCCGCCTACAAACAAGGCCAAGGTACTTCGCCAGCGTCTATAATCGAATGATAACACTGTTACTGGCAAATAATAAGATCTACTGTGGTTTTTAAAGTGAAAACGTCTTTAGCGGCGTTGAGCACTTTTCTTGGGATGGGTATAAAATGTTTAACTCGCGTCAGGACACGTGACCTGATCGAAAATTCGTAAGACGGTAAAAATGCACAACGTTAATGTTGAAGTTTTCACTTCTGCTGGGACTCCCGGAGAGCAACCCGTCGTTTTTTTTTTAATTGTCCTACGCAGCCATCTTGTCCGAAACTAAGAAGAGCACAAGAAAAAGAACTAAGATAATTAAATATATTAATACAGTATTACTAGCGTTGGTTAACTCCTCGGAGACCTGGATGACCTGAATGACCTGAATTCAATCCCCGGGTCGAGGAAGGAAATTAAATGTTTCTTTGTTTAGAAATGTTAACCTGTAAGATTGGTAGTGTCCGAGCGTCGCGAACGGCAACAATGCCATGTTTGGACAAAAAATTTCTTCGGTACAATTTTGGTTTTTATTGAGACCACTGCCTACCTCTTCGGGTGTTATTTGAGTGCAGAAATGTAATATTTTATTACTAGCTTACTTGAACAATCGTAATGTAGTTAACATTACCACTATTTACATAGACACACACCCAGACATAGAACAAACAGACATGTTCATGCAAACTATTAATTAAGTACCTAACCCACGTTGAATATTCCCCTAACAGTCATCGCGAGGGTATTCAAAAATGGAATACATTTGTTTTTTAATGTTGTCAAAGTAAACAAACAAGCCATTCATTCGAATGTTATTCGAAAAATTTTCAAATCATTCTAGATATTTCTTTCAGTAAAATTGCATCACATTTATTTATTTACTGTTTCGCAGGCTTTCGGAACTGGCAAGTGTCCCAAATTAACTGTAATACTATATGCTGCAAGCGAATGTCAACTCTATGCGCATGGTATAAGAGCGTATAATTTTGATTTAGACGTAGGTTGAAAATCGGATCTTACGCAATGTATTCGGGGAAATCCGAACTTCATTCATCACCACTTGGCTCCATTCAGTTGATTTCATGGACGTTCTGAAAAAATGATTGTCAGACAAAGGTGACAACATTTTGATGATAAATTGAGAAACACAAGCCACATAACTGTATAAGAGAGAAGAAAAGGTAAAAGGTACTCTAGTCGTTTTGGCATTCGAACAGAGTTGCGAATTTCATGAAATTGTGCAATATTTTTGTACCTACCTAAATGAGTTGTCATTACTCTCGTTATAGCTATTCTTTAAATGCTTTTTTAAGTGTTAATTCAATCTTATTTGCTATAATCTGACCAATATAAGAAGTCCCCTTTGACCTATAAGAATGTTATAGAGGAATGTATCCTTTTACTTTGAGATAAGGTGCATTTAGATCATCGTACATTTAACCGTGAGGTCAATAGGTGAACCTTATTTCTATACGAATTTAGTTGATTTTCCAGTGACATTCTTAAACGTCAAATGGACTTCTTATAGTAGACAGACTATGAGACAAAGCCATGCATTTTTTTACCAAGAATTATACTGTAGGTACAATGTTCAAATAATTCAAAATTCAAAACGATTTTTTCAGTTTAGGCCTAGACTTTTGCCTGCGATAGGCACTATGAAGGTCAACTTTAAAGTTACTGAAGCTACAATCTACAACCGGTTTAGTTTATTTGGATTATACTTTTATACAGACGATCTAATGTTTTTTAACAGATTTTTAAAGCAATCCCACTATTTTGCCATCCCAGTTGTGGCATCAGGTCCCAGCAAGCTCTCATACAAATGTGTCTGTTGTTTTGTACTGAAGATATCAATGCCACTCATGCCGCATCGACAAGTCAGGGAAGGCCCTAAGTACGAGAAAATAGCTGAGGCGACTCATTCTGACAATAATTTGTGGAAGAAAGCATATATTCCATTATAAATTGTTTTGGATTGGGTCCAATCCTTTTTAATATACCTACCGCAAATCGACTGCTTAAAAGTGATAGTCGTGACAAAAATAAATATTGCCAGGATCTAAATATTATTCAAGAAAAAATTTTATTATAATGTGGCAAGGAAAATGTATTCATATCTATTTTATCAAGCCATGTGAATATGTAGGTTGAGTCCAAGGCGGCAGCGACAGAAAACGACGAATAAAAACAAAAAAGTGCTCATATTTTTCAACGTTTCATATGATATGCTGGACAACATGTTGAAATAAACAATAATAAACTCACATAAACCCATTTGAATGAATCATTTTGCATCGGAAAAGCGGAGCATTAAATGTTCAAGGTTTCCCGTTTTTCTGACGCGTTGCCAGGCATCTATAGAAAACATTATATACGACCACTACAACTGTTACGTTGGTGATTTATTTATCGATATTTTTTTTCTGACAACAAGTGGACAGTAGCATAAGAACTTTATTATAGTGGTGACCTTTCGATTGTGTAATTTGCTTTGGCCGGATGAAATAGAAAAAGTTGTGTAACCTATGGCCTATCTCTTATGTTTTTCTTTGTATATTGGCTGTATATATACTCGGACTATTAATTTTTATAAATAATACTAACCGTAGTTTTAATGAGAACATTTCAGTTTACTTTATATTGGAAATGTTCATTCTATGGTGTTAATTTATGGTTTGTCAACGAACGTCATACAATGAACAATTGGATCAATAGACGAACGAATAAAGATGATTCTTCAATGACATTCTTGCTATTAGGTGGTAAGGCCGAAAATGAGTATAAGTTGGTAAAGCTTGACGGGTTTAATTTAGAGTTATTAAATTATTTCGGTGGTGCTAAACCCGTAAAAGTCCAAAACTTATTGAAGTCACGGGTAATGAATGAGTTTCGGATGTTTTAAAACTGCCTCAAAAAGTCATAAAAGTTTTAGTAGAACGAGTGTTGCAACGGCCACCATTTTACCAAATAATTATGACTTTCGTGTGTACGGTGACTGACTTTTTAATTTTCCATTTATATTTTGAGGATTATAACTTGACGCTGGCTAAAAATAAATTCTAGAAATAGTCACGTGATGGCAAACTTCAAATTAAGAAGAACATGACTACTTTCAATTGAAATATGAAGTCCATCGTCTTAGTAGCACTGGCCAGCAGTTGTGCAGTTCCACGGAAGTATCAGATTGGTTCCTACGCCGTCCATCGGTCTGTGTCACACACATTTGGCTGCCGTCCAGAGCTTAGAGCCAATTACACGCGATAGCTGGATTTTTAATAACTCTGTTGCTATCTACACTCCGAACATTGACTCATTACGGCCACTTGTATTTTTTTTAAACAGCTTTATCTTTTCGTACAAGGATCAAGCTGTCACGCCACTTGGAATTAAAGAGGATTTTTTAAATAATAATTTATGATCGACCGAGTGTAAATTAAAAAGAACTTTGTTTACATTTTCTGCATTCGCAGAACTTGATTTCGAAATTTGAAAATTATTATTGAAACTTTTTTTTATTGACGTTCTCCACTTATAGACACTCGTCTCATTTGATTTTCGAACTGTGTTATATACGCGTGGAATTAGCACATTATTATAAGAATTCTTCGACCGTAATAAAACTTGAGAATATAAATGAAAAAGGTTGGTACTTAATTTCTGTTCGGCAGTGCGTTCTAAATAGTAGAAGCTATTAAAGCTGCACAAACCAGCGCCAATAATAGAACAATAGTGATTAGTGTTATAAATAATAGTCTATTTTTGTGTGCCAGGATAGAGTCGGTCGCTCCGCTGTTGTAATATTGGACCTAATATTTGCTCTGCGAGTGGCCCCACATTTTAAATCTTAGGGTGGATGTATAGGTGTTTGTTACTCTTTCACGCAACATCTTCTGTTCGAATTTAGATGAAAAATGGCACATAGATAGTTTAAAAAAATGGTTTATAAATAAATATTGATTTCACGCATGGGATAGTTTTTATCGCGTTAAATTGTAACGTCCCTGACAGAGCTGGAACAGCGGATACAGATATTATTTTTATAAAAGGAATGTCTGTGAGAATGGATGTATTGAGGAATGTTTGTTACTCTTTCACGCAAAAACTACTGGTCGGATTAAGATTAAACTTGCCGTTTAGATACAATAACCTTTTTAATAATATTATAAATTCAGCATTCTTTAGAGATGGCCATCTGATTTCAAACAAAACTTTATTTTCTAAAAACATACTTAAATATGTATACATAAAGTATATACATAGATATTGATTAAAGCTAAAACTTTATTATTAAACTAGATTAAGTATGGCTTAACCCGTCAAATGCGTAGTAAAGCTGAGTTTATAGCCTGTTGAGAGTTCTAACTTAATTGCTTTTCAAATAAGTTACATCTACTGTGGCAGCGGTTGATTGTATCAAGACTTTAATGAACCTTATCATCAAGCAGTAGGATACATTTTTCTATAACATTATTGATGGATTTCTTATATTAATCAGACTATAGGTACCTACTTTGTAAAAGTGTTTCGGATACGCGCCCTAAATGTATTTTATGCTTCTACTAACATGATGGGATAAGGTAAGTGTACTGCCATGTCAAATCAGCAACTCTTTATGAAATGTCAAAACGTTCGAATTTATGGAGTTTTATATGAAATAGCTCATATGACTTCATAATTGTACAACATCAAATAACATACTATGTGATTAGATCGGTACTTAAAAATCTAGGTTGGGGAAAAAGTCTTTTCGCATTATAGTATGTATGAATTTGTAATAAAATCTCTTTGGCTATACTATTTGTATCTGGCTGGTTTTGGTATCATTGAAAGTTTAAATTTTAAAGAACATAATTCCAAATTCAAATTAGGAAAATGTGTGATTTGCATTTGTTTTTCGTACCGCCAAGATGAGTGAATCTAATGAAGAAATTCGATTCATTTTAAAATTTTACTACAAAAAAGGTAAAAATGAAACGCAAGCCGCGAAAAAAAATTGCCATGTTTATGGACCTAGTGCAGTGTCTGTGAGAGTAGCACAAATTTGGTTTAAGCGTTTTCAATCCGGAAATTTTGATGTCAAAGATGCACGTCGCTCTGGTCTACCCATTACGGATAAAATGGATGCCATTTTTGAAAAAGTGGAGCATGATCGGCATATCAGTAGTTACGACGTAGCTGAAGAGCTGGGAATTGATCACAAAACAGTTTTGGCGCATTTGAAAAAACTCGCAACAAGGTGATGCTGTGTGTTTGGTGGGATTGGAAGGGCATTATTCATTATGAGCTGTTACCACCAGGCAGGACCATCGATTCTGAACTCTACTGCGAACAACTGATGAGGTTAAAGCAAGAAGTTGAGAGAAAGCGGCCGGAATTAATCAACAGAAGGGGTGTGGCTTTTTATCATGATAACGCTAGACCTCACACATCTTTAGCCACTCAGCAAATATTAAGAGAGTTTGGCTGGGAGGTATTAATGCATCCGCCGTATAGTCCTGACCTTGCACCTTCAGATTTCCACCTATTTCGGTCTCTTCAGAATTCTTTAGGCAGTGTCAGGTTAACATCACGAGAGGACTGTCACAACCACTTGTCGCAGTATTTTAGATTAGAAGTCCCAACATTTCTATAGCAATGGGATCATGTCCCTACCTACAAGATGGCAAAAAGTTATCGAACAAAATGGTACCTACATACTTTAGTTGTAAATAAACTATATTAAAAATGTTTTGAATTTTCTTAAAAAATGCGAAGGAACTTTTTCCCCAACCTATTATTTGACGGGCCAGTTGGCTTGGTGGTTAGAGACCCTGACTGCCAAACTGGTGGTCGCGGGTTCGATTCCCACCCAGGAAAAACATTTGTGTGCATGAACATGTCTGTTTGTTCGGTGTCTGGGTGTAAATATCTATATAAGTATGTATTTAGAAAGTAGTATATGTAGTATATCAGTTACCTGGTAGCCATACTTCAAGCAGTACACTCTGCTTAACTTGGGATCAGGTAACCATGTGTGAAGAATGTCTTGGGATATTTACTTATTTTGATCATATTTGACGTATCCATGTATTTTTTGATGTTCAATACACTAGTTTGTGTTTGATTACAGGATAGTTCCCTATTATTTCATTACAACAAAAACATTACAGAAATAAAATTAACATTATACAAAAGTGAACCACGCTTCTTTTAAAAATTAAACAAAACGCAGACAAAAAAGCTTACTCGACTGCGGTTCTATAATAACGCATTGTTTTCGCATACTGGAATGCTTTTGTATGATTATACGTTCCGGCCAGTGCACCCAGACACGTATTATAGACATTTATGTAATCATGTGACCTTCAAGTCACCCCTTACAAAACAAGCTAAGCAGGGTTGCCATATTAATAAAAACAAATCTTACTTTGAATGTCAGAGTTTACACTTTTAGGTAAAACATTGGCTGTAATAAAAACATGGCGGCTGGTACGTTATTTTTATTGAGGTGCATCTAGATTTATTATACTAGTACCAGCTGTCCCCCGCATTCCCCTGGGATGTTACTTTTTCCCAGAACCAAATGTATTCTATATGTTAAGATTTTAGGAAGCTTTTCGGTGAAAAGTAAAGATATACGAAATGTACCCTATGTCAAACAAATGTCAAATTCTAATCGCCAAATGGACATGGTGTTGTTAAATTAGGGCCTATTTACATATTTTAATAATTCTACAAATACTACTAATATTATAAATGCGAAAGTTTGTGAGAATGGATGAATGTTTGATATTTTTCACGCAAGACTTGACAGATTTGAATTAAACTTGGCATATAACTAGTTTATTACCTAGATTAACACAGGATAGTTTTTATCCCGGAAAAAAGCTACATCCCTCGAGAACGGGGGAGAAGCCGCAGGGGACGGTTAGTAATAAATATATATACTAAAATATAAATATGTCTGCATCTTTATTATTTTCTGTTTACTTCTTCTTTAGCAAGGGGTGGAAGTACACTCTTCACCTCCCCATGTATTAAAGCATCGCTTTTTTGGCATTATTCTTCCCAATAACCTAAAAACTAGTCGTCCGTTTGACTCGCTTTCCCAAGGAATGTAACATTTCCCGGAACAAAAAGTATCCTATGATATAATTCAAGCTACAAAACTATCCATCTGCCAAGTTTCACCCAAATCCGTTTTGTAGTTTTTCCGTGAAAGAGTAAAAAACATCCTTCAACATTTATAATATTTGCAGGTTAGTAATATCAAACGATTCCTTTTTGACAACCCTAAGTACACCCTCACAAAAGCGAATTGGTTTGCATGCTCTATCCACCCTAACCCCAGTGCTCTTTTTGACCCCCAATCCCACTAAAGTTATGGTCTAACGAGTCCGTTTCGACATCCCAGATTGTTATAGAAAAATTAACTCTATACTGTCACATTAAGATTCAACAGCAACATCATACAATTAACCATTGGATCAATAGATAAACCTTATTTCGAAAGTATTAAAGACGATTTTTGAATGACGTTCATAACTGTCAAACGCCTCTTAGATAGCGCCATCTTTAATAGGTACATACACTAATAGTATAAATATAACCTATATCACCTCACATTGCAAAGATAAGCCAAAACTTATGAAAATTGATAATACATACGACCTTTCTCACAATATACTTGTATCCATGTAGACATGGATTGATAAGAAATCATTGTATTGTTAAATAACAATTGTATATGAAGATAACATTCCTTGTAGAAGATATTTATAAAGTACGTACTAATCTATACAATATTGCAACTTTATTAGTACTGTAAAACTTATTCAAATCGCCTTATCTTTTCTATAGTATTTAATCGTGAGATGTAACCCCTAGTAGATTTACCCGTAAAAAAAAAAGAAAAAAAAGATCGCTCTGTTTCATCCGTGATCCCGAGGGATATAGTGATTCTCGGGATGATATTATAGTCTATGGTACTTCTGGATAAAGTAGCTTCCTAATAGAGTAAGGTCAGAAACAATCGGTCAAGAAACTTTTTTTTTTTTACTAACAAATACTATGTTTTTTTTGTATAATATTGATGTTGACTATTATAGTCTCTATTATTCTTTTCTTTTTAATAACGTTTTTACTTTTCTGCGTAGAATTTGGGGAAGACTGAGTCCTCCAACTGAGGAATACTATAACTTTTGTATTTTTAATATAGTGGTAAAGTAGTAATAGTCAGAAGGAGGAATCGTATGATGGTTTGCTATGCTAAAACAATCGTTAAACCTCCATTGTATGCTACTAATATATCTAAATGTATTCCTAAAACATATGTTTAGATGGAAAACTGAAAACATTTAGCGAATAGAAATACAGCACATTAACACTAATTAAAGATGGCTTACAAAGAAAAACGCATTAGGCATTGCACCAAGTTTTTATGTAACGAAATTATAATTCTTTTAAATCAGCAAGGCCGCCCATCGTATCGTACGCAATTTCTCGGAACCGATGCGACGGGCGCCAGACGGTTGACCTCGAATATCAAAATTTGGCTGCCATGCAACCAGTCATAGAAAACATAGGGTTTCATGTTTAAGCTAAACGTAAGCTTTGTTTTGTTTACACAAAGACCGTATTTACCGTATTTTAGTGTCGTATACATAAATACCAACTAACACATTGGTATATAATATGATAAGTTTATGAGTAGCTATCAAACTCTTTAAGGAGCGTTGTAACAATTTATAAAACAAGTTTGGTATAACTATACACATGATTAAAAATTGCGCAGTTGATCCAATCTTCAAATTTCAAGCGTCAGACCTTTATTCTAATGATTCCTTTTGAAAGATAAAAACAAAGTATTTAGTCTGTAAAGTTTCACCGACTTAAGTAAGCTTTATTAGAAACAATAACAAAATATGTTTAATTTATACAATACGATAATAAATTCTATACTATGTACTAGTAGCGCCACCTATTGTTGCATAGAAAAAGAATAGTTGAAACTACAACAGTTCTAGTAGCGCCATCTACTGTTGTATAGAAAAAGTGATACTAATATTACAATCAACAAAAGCGCCATCTTTTTATATACACTTTTAAATTTTGAACTCAACAATGTCACCTTGGCCGTGGCTATGTCTCTCTTATTTTTTGGTGTGGCAATCCAATCCACTTTATTTATTACAGACAAGTTCTTAAAGTTGTTGCACAGAGTATTTTTTTATGGTTTTACAACCATGATCAGCAGCAACTGGTCTAGAATCAGTTCATACACAGTCCTAGTCCTAGCACGTACTGAATAGACAGGTTCGGTGAAACCTTTAGTCGCCGAGTGCCTAAAACTATAGAGTGTAGAAGTAAAGGAGGACCATCTCAGTGTACTAAAAAGTGTCTCGAGAAAGAGAACAAATTAAGGTGGCGCTGCTGTAGCAAGTGGAGGAATTTTGAATAGAGCGCCACAAATTATTAGAGTAGGATAGAAAATTAATAAGAAAGGGAAGAAACATTTCCGTTTTGTTACAGCGCATTGTTTATAATTATTATAATAAATAGACAAATATGAGTATGGAATAAAATTATACAGTGATTTTAAGTACCCCAATTAATTGTAAATAGGAAATAGAAAATAGTTTTTAAGAATTACCGGAAACCAACCCAGGATACTTTACTCTGTTCATATCATTTCCACTTGCTACACTAGCGCTTTAACCTAATTTGCTGTTTACAAGTGGTCACTTTTTCGACTAATCCCCCATACAAGATGGTCCTCCTTTACTTCTACACTCCATAGCAGGAACGTAACACTTTTTCGTGCGTGCAGCCGGTGTTCATCGATTTATAAGACGTTACCACGTCATAAAATTATGCATTTCCTTAATTCGCTAGATATTCTTAAGGTTCAATCACAATAAAGTATAATTTTTTATATTTACTGGACGCTACTAAATGTAATTTAAAGAATAGCTAGCATTAAAATGGTCCTAGCTTTTAACTAAGATTACTAGAATTTGTGAGCAATTACCAACTAGGTTGGCCTTTTAACCTTTGTATAATTATTATTATACCATAGACAAGCTAAGTTTACCATGCATCGCATAAATGTGAAGATCTTTTAGATCAAATTATTTTATCAACTTATGAACCTTATACATATATACGAGCGCCTAGCCGTTTACAATGTATACGTGAAACACATTCACAATGCATAATTGCTACGAAACATTATCGTATTTATGGAGTGTTTACTTCTACACTCCATAATCGTACTATAGCAAGTAAGTGTGCTCCACTTCGTCCAATAATGCACTCTTATCAAACACTTCTCAAACATTGATTTATTTATCATTAAAAAAACTGTACATACCACATGTATAGTTTACACTAAGAGTTTTTGAGGAGCTTGCAAATATATTATTAATTATATTATTACTATTCATTTTTTATCTGACCTTTTTCTTGTTTAGTTAATGTTTTAGTTTTCTCTATTAATCATGAGTAAGATAATCTGCAGAAATTGTTTGGGCAATGAAAATGTATCTCTACCCTAATATACTGTGTTATAGCCAGGTTGTTGGTTAATCGAACCCGACCGGGATCGCGGTCCCCAGACATGATCTACGGCAGCTGGCGGAAGATCTTTCCATTTAAAAGGAGGAGTATCATACGTCGCTCCTCCATAGAACTAAATATGGCATAATGTAAAACAATTATATTACGATTTTTTTCCACAAAAATAATAACTGTTTATTTAATAAACATTTATTTTCATTAAACTCAAAAATCCATAATTAAAATAAAATATTCAAATTTTGACAACTCATCATATAGCGTGGCGACGCGTCGCCACGGCATGCGTCGCCACGCCAGAAATCTTCATCAGGTTTTACATGCGGCTATAGATGTTTCACATCAAAACGTGAATATAGTATTTCGTACGATTTATTTACGATTTAGTATTTTGTACGTAATAACGATGTCTAATACGACTAAAAACACAAATATGCAAATAATATTTTTTTAGAATCGACTAAACCTATTGTTATTGTATAAATAGTTTTATTTGTAATGGTAACTCAAATTGCCAATGTCATAGACAATTTTGAGTGTTGTCTGACGGACAGCCAGTATATCCGGCCCACGACCGTCAAAGTTCTTTTTCAAGCGTACGCCATTGCTGGCGTATGGTAGTTTATTTTATTGAACGGAAAATCAAAAACCATCCAATATGGTGAGTATATAACTTCATATTGGTGACCAGAAAAGTGATCCAGTGTAATGGTGCTATCGTTTCGCGTTAATATTTCACGGGTTTCGTGTTTGAAAGCGTTGAAAGTTCAACATTCTTCACGACCGTTCGTCTTTGTGATCCGATGACGTTTTCAAAGTGCCCCGGTATTTCATTCAGTGCTAGTGAAAAATCCTTTGACAGCCTTTATTAATAAATGATCAAAATTATAATACGAAATACCCTGTCTTAAAAAAATGAATCGTGCGTACATGAAATCATGGACCATCTGTGTTGTGTTATCCTGTATGCTGACATGGTGTTTTCTGGTTTGTGCAGGTGAATTTCACCGTGGACGAGGTCCGTGTGATGATGGACAAAAAGAAGAACATCAGGAACATGTCCGTCATCGCTCACGTCGATCACGGCAAGTCTACTTTGACGGACTCCCTGGTCTCAAAGGCCGGTATCATCGCCGGCGCCAGGGCTGGCGAGACTCGTTTCACCGACACCCGCAAGGATGAGCAGGACAGATGCATTACCATCAAGTCTACGTGAGTAAATTACCACATGGTGCAATAACCTGTAGGTGCCGGGAGACGGCATGGCAACCCCCACCCGAGTCCTCATGTCCTTGAACTTGCAATATGGCAGTTTACCAGGGAATAAATTGTTTTTTACACTACCTACTTGTTGAATCTGTTTTTATTCCCCAGATTGTTTTAAATTCGTTACTTCATGTTTTGTTTATTAATATTTATTCTTATCACAGTATTCTTTAATAGCCATACAGACTTACAACAAAATAAAAATATTTCGAAACTATTGTGCAATAACAGAATTATAGTTGTTGCAAAATTATCATGTACTTAATTTGCTTGAATTTCGAGTAATTACCTATTCAGAGTATAAAATTAAAATTAATAAAAAAAAACACCATTTGGATAGTTACAAAAGAATTGTTCAAATTCCTTCAAAAAATACGTAATATTTTTAGTGTTAAATTGACATGATGTTTGTCTTAAATATGAGAAAATTTTACCCTTTATACCAATTCAAATGATGAATGTTCTTTACCATTTTAAACTGAATTTCACTGAAGATCTTCAGAACGGCCATCTGATGTAACTTTTCTAAATGTACTAAGCAACATTTGCACCAATCTTGGACATTAACACCAATCTTATCACCAACAGTGCTATCTCTATGTTCTTTGAACTTGAAGAGAAAGACTTGGTGTTCATCACCAACCCTGACCAGCGTGAGAAGAGCGAGAAGGGTTTCTTGATCAATTTGATTGACTCACCTGGACACGTTGATTTCTCATCTGAGGTGACTGCTGCTCTCCGTGTGACTGATGGTGCCTTGGTCGTTGTTGACTGTGTCTCCGGTAAGAAATATGATATTTCGTCTCATGACAATAAACTAACAATAGGTAAATTATGAAACTTATGGGTGAGCCATTGAAGTATTTGAGTGACAAAACTTATAATTTTATAATGAACTGCACAATATATTTGTTATTTTAAAAACTAAGTATGTTTTGAAGAAATAAATTAATGCAATAATGCACTTCATTTTGTAAAATTTTATTAGATATTTTTTTTTTTATTTATTTAATTTTAGATTAGAAAATGGGATCACCAGCTCTTACTTTGTAGTTGTTCCCATCTATGGTCCTATATAGATAATCCCTATATGATATTGAGTAATGTTGTATTAAAATAAACCCAATGGCTTTATTAAAATCTTCATGAGATTCAAAAATTTGTTAACCATTGGATAAGTAGAAGTGGTTTAGCCTTATTTCAAAAGCTTTTAAAAAATATCATCTCATTTTTGGCTACACAAATCTTTTGCTATTTATTTCTCAGGAAAATCCCCTGTATGTAGACATTTTGAGGTCTCCTGGCTTTGACTAATAGTGTGATTTGATGATAGAAAAAATATTATTAACCCTACAACCAATTTCTTAGGTGTGTGCGTACAAACCGAGACTGTACTCCGTCAGGCCATCGCCGAGCGTATCAAGCCTATTCTGTTCATGAACAAGATGGACCGTGCCCTGCTCGAGCTGCAGCTTGAGTCTGAGGAGCTGTACCAGACCTTCCAGCGTATTGTTGAGAACGTCAACGTCATCATCGCCACTTACTCTGATGACAGCGGTCCCATGGGTGAGTCTTCTTTCATATTGATTTCTCTACAGGTAATAATGCCATGTGGGACTGACAATGTAATATGTAAGGTATCTTACTTCCCCATAGTTTGTAAGTAATGAGCGCGTATTTGTCCACGATGACTGTCATTAAAGTCATCAATCAGATGAGTGTAAAGTTTGTAGTAATATGTGGTATGTTTTTCAATTTGACTGTCCTTTCGCTATTACTCACTATGGTTAATGATCTAGCTGAAAGTTGTGAGAACAAAGTATGTGGTATTAATTTGGTATGTGCTTAGTGACCAATTTTGTCTATTAATTTCCTTTAATTATTTATATTAAACCATACAACATGAAACATTTAATAAAAAATGTCGTGTGACGTGGATGGATTTCAGACTAATAAATTATTAAAACTTATTAAACGTGGGTCCGGTTAAAAGACAGAAATACTGTAACTACATAGGCTAGTAATAGGACCCCCCTGGGCACTAATTCGTAATGGAATCTTTAAAGCCCTCGTTTTATGTATTTGCCGTTTAAAAGTATATATTTCTCTGAACATGAAACCTTTGCCTCGGTTATTAAACTCTCGTATAGCTTAACATCTGACAATTCTTTAACACAAACCGCCCAGCATCAGAATAAAATGTACATGGGAAATGGCGACATGGTATTGATCGCGATGAAAACTGCAGTGATAGTGCAACGCAGGGTGACGTAACGGACCAGAATTCTTGGTAACTGGGTCACTTTGTTTTACTTTCTTTTTTGAAGGTACGCCCGTCATTTACTTTTAAACTTGTTTCATTCTTTACATTTGGGTCACGTCATTCCATAAATAAAATGACTTAGAAAGTGTAGCAGAAATAGCGCTGTTACTAACTACGACTAAAGGAGGATGTTCTCAATTTAACGATGTTTTTTCATTATTATTAATCTAGGTCCCACTCCGCGTTTTAAGAATAAAAAGTACTCGATGTCCTATTCCATGACCTAAACTCGCATTATGATGGGTTCAGCAATGTAGCAAACGGACAGAGAGGTTTCCTTCGGCATTTATGTTTGTAAGAACTCGGTTAGTTTGTAAGATAAATCTCAACTGATTTCGGTATTTTATTTTTATTTCGCTCGTCTTCAAACAGTAGTTACAACAGTATTCTAAAAGTATTCTTTTCAGTTTTTTATTATTAAATTTAACTGTGTAAAATCGCATTCAGATAAACAATCTTATATGATATTAAATTTGAGGGAAACATAGCATGGCCGTGTTTAATGTTATCTAGCTTACTTAACATTAAATCATTTCTTTAAAATAATGTGTCCATTAATGTAACGGAAATTATGCCTCATATAAGTTAAAAACACGGTTGCGTCTGTCCTCGAAAGTTCGACGCAAAATAAGCGTGTTCAGGGGCCGCCCGCCTCCCCGCGAGATCCCCTTCGTTGCTCTACCCAAGTACATTCCTTTTGCAACTGCATGGACTGTAAACAGTGATATACCCTTTTTATGTATTTAAAACACCTCTCTAGAAAACATACTTTCAATATACTATAATATAACGATACAAAACATACAATCAGCTTTCCAATTCATGCGATAATGTGCTTACCACCTTCTTGCCACCTTCAACCATGATGCGATATGCTACAATGTAGATAGTAAAAACAAAAATGATATAAATGTTAAGTTTAACAGTTTTATTGCCTACATTGCAACATATTGCGATATCTTAATCGCTCATTATCCAATACTCATGTTATTAACACGTGATGTACTCGCAAATTGTCCGATCACGCGATAAGCGACTGGGGAGGTGAAGTACGAATACTGATATATCTGCAAAAAGTACTTGTACGAGGCGACGGCTCGCTTTTTTGCGCATCGCACTAAATGTAATGTTTTTTCGGGTTCAAAATGAAATGTCTGTGTCCCAAACTTCATATAAATCTGCAATGAAAGTTTGTTTACTTTCTTTTTACTTGCAAATTAAATAATATACGACGCTTATAACAAAGTAATTTGAAAATAATAGAGAATAATATATTGTTTACTTTTATTATCATACAGGAAAAGATGAGTTAAAACGCCATTGTATTAAAGTAACATAAATAAGCTTGATTGTTCTAGGTACGGTCAGACATTATGATATAAAATAAAAAACGCTGATAAAAAAAAAACTGCATATGTGTAGGCATTTTAGGGTGACAGATATTACTTTAACATTACTAAATAAGTGAAAATTGAAATAGGGTATGAACGTAAACTTACTCGTTCTTTTCAATGTAACAGAATAAGTTTAAAAATGACTATGTCAAAAAAGAAGGGGGTTCTTAATTTGCTAGATTTTTCTTGCCACAATATTCGATAGAAAATTAAATGTATGTAGTCCCAAGTGTTGCCAGTTGATCGATCAATAGTCTTCTGGGTGTCAAAGAGGACTTAACAGTATCGAACTTCACTTTGGAAAACGTCGTCAGTTTTTACTGACGTCACTTTTAGAGTAAGGTACATCTTTTTGTAGACCGAAGTATTTGGCAATAGCTTGTTATATACAAAATACAATAAAATATACACATTAAAAAAATAATTTAATTTGCCTAAGATGTCACAAATATTACTTTTTACGTCATAAGAACTTATACTGATCTTCTCTATAATATATAAACATAAATGTGTATTTGATAACAAACATACACTGGACTCCATAACTTTTGGAGCAGCTTTCACTGGTAGATAGCTGATGTTATAAGAAATATCTGAGGCTACCTTATAACTTCCACATCCTCTGTGAAAGCGGGGATAGTTAATCTTAAATAAAGGCTGAAAAATAAAAAAATAAAAAATACCACCTATCATATTATAACAATACATAGTCGTAGTTGGAACATTCTAGATTTGGTAATGCTTCGCATAGTTAAATTGATAAGCTATTATGCGGCGACCGTGTCCGCACTCAAGGTCAGGGTTGAGGTTTCGAGTCTCGAGCACGAGAACATATTACGAATACTTACTGCCAGGTCGTTGACATTATCTAATAACGTTATGTTGTAAGTTTAAACAAAGAAAATCTAGTTTTGTAACTACTGTTTGGGTGACTCATGCATTAACTGCTGTTCTGATTTTGATTATACTTTGGATTTAGAATATATTTGAGATTGTTCCTTGTAAACTAGGGATTCACACACGTAAAGCGTAATGTTAAAGATGAAGTCGGGACTCTGCATTATGTTGCGACATTATAACCTACAAATTACCACATGGTCCCATTATATTTGCCAACAGGTGAAGTACGCGTAGACCCTAGCAAGGGTTCCGTCGGTTTCGGGTCTGGTCTCCACGGATGGGCCTTCACCCTCAAGCAGTTCTCAGAGATGTACGCCGACAAGTTCAAAATCGACCTCGTCAAGCTTATGAACAGGTAATACTGATTTTTTAACAGGTACTCATTACATAACAAGAACTAACAGACATGTTCATGAACACAAATTATTCCGGATGAGAATCGAACTGGTGACTAGTGGTGTGACAGCCAGGGTAGATAATTACCACGACAACCGGGCAGCCAAAGGCTACTTGAGGCTTATTGCTTGAATTTATGTAAATTCCTGATCAGCACCATAATTTGTCAATGGATTGATGTAACTCGGTTCATGAACAGATTCCCTAATTTATTTATTCATAAAATAAAAATAGCGTCTTATATTGTCGTCCATAGTGGAAAGCTTTTTTTGTTTATTTATTTGCGGTGCTCAATGTCCGAGAAAAAACGTCAATCGAAAGAAATTCAAAATTATATTTCTATATATGTTTTTAAGTGGTTTCATGAATACAATGTAACATTTTGGAAATTGGTGAAATGTGAATACGAGCTTACAGACGCTCAGAAATGTTATAACATGTTCTTTCCCCCATTTAAATACCTGTTTCTTATAATTGACGCCATAACGGGTCTGCATTGACGTAGTAAGAAGTACAAACCGCCATGTACGAAGTTTATTCTATAGGCAATTTTGTGGTGAGGAAGTCGTGCTTCAAAAATGGAACAAGGACTTATTTATATACATAATTTAGCAAATATTTTTCGTAGATATATTTTAATATCAAAATAAGGATAATATTGCATCGAATATTGATATGAGTTTTTACATTAGATTCATACATTTTTTTCACAGACCTTAAATAACTTCCGTCTATGCAAGCAATTCGAAATTGCATTTTATAATATGTAGTTGGGATATCACAGATAGCGTCGTTTGGAAATGACGTTAATTAATACAATGCGTAGTGCGAGTGTTATGAAACGACACGATTGTTTTCGACAATAGTCCAGATAATTTACAATAACACATGCACATGTTCAAACATTGGGCATTGGCATTCTTTTGTTCTTCTAACCAACTCCACAAACATTTGTACATATATCAAAGGTACTCTATAATAACGGAGAATCAGTTTAATCGTAAAACATGTCGATTCATCTATTTGTATGGTTTTATTTTATAGTGACATTGCATGCTAGGTTAATGGGATTAAATCAATTGATAGGGTCCACTGGCGAGGTTGAGCGTGACTTCATGGCTACTAATGTGTACATTATGACACACAGCAGGGTTAACTTTGGTGCACTACGGATTTATAGCATGCACCATTGAACATTTCGAAACATGCAATAAATTTGACAATGATGCATTAAATGTATAATAGCAATTTCGAATTTCTGATGACCATGTTCCAAATTTGTTGTAATACTCGATGCTGTAACACGGATTATCCCGCTTTGCACGCCATGCATTACACATATCACTTATTACTAAAAAAATATGTAAATAAATTACGGTACCACGGGCTACCCCCTAAAAACTTTAACTTATTTATTCTACTTTTCGCGTAGATAATGTCGTCCTATTGATACTGGGTAACAAAATCAATACACCAGAGGCCCATACGATGAACAATATTTTATGTGCTCGGCATGGATTGGTGGACTGTCCTTTATGGATTGTTTGCTACTATTGTAATATAATCTTATAATTGTTATAATAATTCTGTCTATTTGATGAATTACATACAAGAGATTTGAAAAATAATATCATAGGCCGTAAGCTTTCGTCAATTTGACGCCAATCATCTTTGGGAATACTTTTGTAGGTTATACTCTGTAGGGCTCAGTTACGTACATCTATAAGCGGCGGGGACCGAAAAAGTTCTGTGGAGCTTCTATCAATGAAATTCGAATGATAATGATTAGTTTTATTTAATAATTGTATCTATGTACTGGTTGGTGCCCTACCTACGACAACTGCAAAAGCCTCTAGTCTCATTGCTTACACTTCCAAACACAGGCTATGGGGTGAGAACTTCTTCAACGCCAAGACCAAGAAGTGGGCTAAGCAGAAGGACAACGACAACAAGCGTTCATTCTGCATGTACGTACTGGACCCCATCTACAAGGTGTTCGACGCCATCATGAACTTCAAGAAGGAAGAGATTGACGGTCTCCTCAAGAAGATCGGAGTTACTCTGAAGCACGAGGACACTGACAAGGACGGCAAAGCCCTGCTTAAGGTACTGCCTTTTTTGCATTAAGTAAAATACCATTCTTAGAAATTAAATTGAAAAATTTCCACTATTGTTTTATGACAAGATATAATGTTTGTAAATGAAATAACCAATATTTAACAAGTTTAGCTTTATCTATAATTTAGTCCCAAGTGTTGCTAGCTACTTGATAATAAGTTTCTGGGTGTCAAAGAGGACTGACAGCATACATCTTTCCGGAATTGGCCGTAAGCCTTTATGACTTACGACCCCATAAATGGAAGAGATACTTTTACATACAACTTCTTTTTACATTTAAAACCCTATTTCCTATACAGTTTAATATCAAATTGCCTTGTTGCTGTTCAGGTGGTCATGCGTAGCTGGCTCCCAGCCGGTGAAGCTCTGCTTCAGATGATTGCCATCCACCTTCCGTCCCCCGTGGTGGCCCAGAAGTACCGTATGGAGATGTTGTACGAAGGACCCCATGATGACGAGGCCGCTCTTGGTATCAAGGTAAGGTATTATTTGAATCATCCATCATGATGATCCAACATTTTAATTTCTTGAGTGATACTCTGATGAAAAAGTATAGAACTATGGAGCTGGGTTATTTATTAATTATTTAGCCCAATGTATGCAAATGTTATACAGTGTCATTTCATAATCATAAAATCAACTAATACTAATAAAATATTTGTTCAAAGAAAAAAATTAAGAAATTTTTGCTCTCACTGAGAATACTTTTGAGAGCCAGGGCACCACCAGAGTTGTAAATTTTTTTTGTTCCTATAATATTCAACTCGATCCTTGGTAACAGAACTGCGACCCCGAAGCACCCCTCATGATGTACGTGAGCAAGATGGTGCCGACGTCCGACAAGGGACGCTTCTACGCGTTCGGACGTGTGTTCTCCGGCAAAGTCATCACTGGACAGAAGGCCCGCATCATGGGCCCCAACTACCAGCCCGGCAAGAAAGAGGTAGGTTTCTGTTGTTATTAAACATAGCAATGTTTATTAGTTAATTGGAATATGTTGTATATTTTACTATGTTGTTACTTGTTTTCACCATGGTTGTGTTTCGTTAGATCAAAAAAAAAAAAATTTTGTTTTTACAACAGCATTTTACTATAAAAAAAATTGGTAGTTAAATAAACAGCTTGTGATTTATTGCCAAGGAATAATACCTCATTAGCATTTGAATACATGAAATATTGTGTATGCAGGACATGTACGAGAAGACCATTCAGCGTACAATCCTCATGATGGGACGTTACGTGGAGGCGATCGAAGACGTGCCCTCCGGTAACATCTGCGGTCTGGTCGGAGTCGACCAGTTCCTCGTCAAGACCGGAACCATTACCACGTTCAAGAACGCGCACAACATGAAGGTTGGTTCATAGTTTTTTACTAGTTTGTCATAGGTAAGATTTTGAGTTACAATGAAGAAAGTGTTTATGATCCTGAATTTCATTGTGTTAATTTAGTGACACCTACTTATTCTATTTATCTACTTTTGCATTAATTTATATTATAAAAAAAAACTACGTTCTGATTCTCGAATCTCAATGTCTCGTTAGTTTTTAATGTTAAATTTAGCTATGTCGTTACAGTATTTTAAATCTATAATTATCCCCCAGGTGATGAAGTTCAGCGTATCCCCCGTGGTGCGTGTAGCCGTCGAGCCCAAGAACCCCGCCGATCTGCCCAAGTTGGTGGAGGGGCTCAAGCGTCTCGCCAAGTCTGACCCTATGGTGCAGTGCATCAACGAAGAGTCGGGTGAACACATCGTCGCCGGTGCCGGAGAGCTCCATCTTGAGATCTGTCTCAAGGTACAACATTTGATTCAATACTAGCTTCCACCAGGGATTCTATATTCAAATTTTCATGAAAATTTATTCAGCAGCTACGAAACTAAGTTATAAAAAACACATCCACACAAACTTTCACATAAATGCTTAATTGTGATAATTTTCTGCAAGATTGTTTCAGTCATATAGCCATGAAAGTGTAACAAATAAACAGTCATTTTTGCATTTATGTCCAGTATTAGTTAAAAAGATAGATTTGTCTGAAGTCACAAGTTACTAGAAACCAATAAAAAAAACTACTCCGATATTAAACTCCTTATTCTAAACAGGACTTGGAAGAGGACCATGCTTGCATTCCCATCAAGAAATCCGACCCCGTGGTGTCGTACCGTGAGACTGTGGCTGAGGAGTCTGATCAGATGTGCCTCTCCAAGTCGCCCAACAAACACAACCGTCTCTTCATGAAGGCGCAACCCATGCCTGAAGGTCTTCCCGAGGATATTGATGAGGTACATTTTATGTTTTATATTAACAACTCTTTTTGTTAACGTGTTTTTTTGTGATCGCATTTAGAGCCAACTGTGGCTCTAACTTCAAGTCATTACCATCATTAAACGGTGGTAATTATTTAATGAAAAATCAAATGGCCGCACATGGCATTGTGTATCTTCCTGCACATCCGTGCCCCGCTATAGCTCGTCCGATGCTATGCGTGTGTATATATTCATGTGTACGCGCGCGTAGTCGTCGGATGGGCGACGACAGCGGCGGCGTGCTCGGGAAGCAGATCGACTCGACCGCGTCTAAACGCTGCACAGGACCGCTATCCTTATGTCCCGGGACTGCACGCTACGGCGCGGACGATACATATATAAACTCCAAAATATAATACCAGCAAGGGTTGGTAGTGGAAAACACTAGCTTAAGTTCTATTGATTCGGGATTATAGAGAACTGCTCTGAGTGACCGTAATAGATGGAATCGCTTGCATCGATTTTGTAATTTTTATTTGTTAGAACACGACCGCGGTTAGTAAATACAGGATCTACATAACACACAATAAAATTGTGTAGAGATGCTAGTGTCTAAGGATCCTCAATATCCAACAGAAAAAAACAAAGGTAAATAAACACTACAAATCTTTCAATCTCCAAACAGGGCCGCGTGAACCCACGTGACGACTTCAAGACCCGTGCCCGTTATCTCGGTGAGAAATACGAGTACGACGTCACTGAGGCGCGTAAGATCTGGTGCTTCGGCCCTGAAGGCACAGGCCCCAACCTAATGGTGGACTGCTCCAAGGGAGTGCAGTACCTGAACGAGATCAAGGACTCTGTCGTCGCCGGCTTCCAATGGGCCGCTAAGGAGGGAGTCATGGCTGAGGAGAACTTGAGAGGAGTTCGCTTCAACATCTATGATGTGACACTACACACTGACGCTATCCACAGGTATGAACAAGTATTCAGATTTTTGTAACGTTGCTCGGAAAACAAACTACCTCCTCTATATTTTTTGCCCTCTAACATGTACTATATAATATGTATATTTTTAAAGGTCACTTCCAAAAACCCATTTTTTGTGCCAATTTAGCTATTGTGTGTTGGCTGGCCAAACTAAGTTATTGTAATTGCATGCGATCTGATCGGAAACTATGACAAAAGAAAATAAATTTCGTAATTTCTTAAAAGAGACATTTTATTTACGTATAATTTCGTCCCATTGATACTGGGTAAAGACTTCAATGCTATACACCAGCGGCAGACAAGGACGAACATTATCTTCTCGGCATGAATTGGTGGACTGCTCCTTGTGGACTTTTTACAACGTGCCAAGATACAAATTCAATTTTACGAATATATTTTGACACAAAAAAATTTTTTTTATATTTTAACTCTTCAATATTATAACTAGCTTCTAATCTTTGTGGTTTCCAAATGCTGTGTATAAGTTATTTGATTTATGTTCTTTTGTAAATTGGTAATAATTAAAAAACAAAAAACCACAGCCCCATGGCGTCATTAGTCGTATAGGCCTATTTGAGTACCATATTTTCATTTAATTAACTCTCAATCATATTTGTTGTACAGAGGTGGCGGTCAAATCATTCCAACGACGAGGAGGTGCCTGTACGCGTGTCTGTTGACCGCCCAGCCCAGGCTTATGGAGCCAGTGTACCTGTGCGAGATTCAGGTAAGCATCTAACTGTCATATTCAGCAGTTTTACACATATCTAGATTCAATACATAAAACAACACTCCACATCTATCCTGAGCGGGTTAATATGACCTAGATAGTCCGCCTTTCCGAGAAGTGGTACAGCAACTGTTTAATTATTGGCATTCTCTACCAAGATGTATACAGTGCCTGTATAGAACTGACATACCTTCCACATGTTATAAAACATCAATAACTGGACATTATTTTCTTTACTCTCATGTATTACTTGAAATTGAAAGATTTAGCATTGATTTCCTTTGAAAAAGAGACATGTATCAAGCTAACCAAGATTTGAGAATGAGATCAAGTTCAGTCTATTAGAACCCTGATTTATATACAGAGCTGTAGCAAAATCTTAAAAACTTAATTATCCCCATCAGTGCCCTGAAGTAGCCGTGGGTGGTATCTACGGAGTCTTGAACAGGCGTCGTGGTCACGTATTCGAGGAGTCCCAAGTGGCCGGCACACCCATGTTCGTGGTGAAGGCATACCTGCCCGTAAACGAATCGTTCGGTTTCACCGCCGACCTTCGCTCCAACACTGGTGGACAGGCCTTCCCGCAGTGCGTGTTCGACCACTGGCAGGTGTTGCCTGGTGACCCGTGCGAGGCTGGCAGCAAGCCCTTCGCTGTTGTGCAGGTATGGCTCGAGACATTCTTATTTCTTTTATTGTATGCTTATGTTTTTTTCTATAAAGGTTAATTTCTGGCCAGTAATTAAATCTTACAGTTAAGTATAAAGTCTGATAGTTTGTCCGTCATTCATATGATAGGCATGCAAAAAATCTGTCGTGGATCATCATTAATAAAAAAAACTTATAATGACTTCCTTTAAAGGTGACCAACATAGCTGGTGGTTAAGTAAAAAAAAAAATCTTTATATGGGATTTCATATTCTAAAGACGATTCTGTACGCTTCCTGCACATCCGTGCCCCGCTATAGCTCGTCCGATGCTATGCGTGTGTATATATTCGTGTGTACGCGCGCGTGGTCGTCGGATGGGCGACGACAGCGGCGGCGTGCTCGGGAAGCAGATCGACTCGACCGCGTCTAAACGCTGCACAGGACCGCTATCCTTATGTCCCGGGACTGCATGCTACGGCTCGGGCGATACATGTATAATGATTTAACACCTTTACTGATAAATTATTAAATATTTAAAGATCACATAATCTATGTCATAGGTTATATAAGTTAGATTAGTATGGTGTATATACTAACTTTGTTGTTGTTATGTTTGTTACAGGAGACAAGGAAACGGAAAGGACTCAAGGATGGTCTGCCAGACCTAAGTCAATACTTGGACAAATTGTAAATGCTGTAGCTAATGCAATCCACACTGTAATATATGTAACATTATCGAGCGCGCCTCATGCACTATACAATATTTGTTAATTATTATTTTACGACATCCAAACCAGAACAGTTTGTGTTAACGCCTCATTCAGTTATGTACGTGCAAGCGGGAGATATTGATAACAAATAAATAATATTGCTGGTCGATAAATCTGCATTGTTAATGTTACCGACGGATGTCGTTGGTATCGCGCTGGGTAACACTAATTATACTTAAATATAATACATTATATTATGAACGATCAATTACATTGGTACGTGAATTGTTATCACTGAATAACGTAGAGAAGGATTTTTCCTTTATTTGTACTTGTAATTAATTTTTAAATTATAATTTTTCTATTGTAAAAGGTATTGTTTAATTTTATTGTAAAATATTGATTGATTTTGAGGTGAGTTGATTTATTTTTTTTCAAGTTTTTGATGTCTCATTTTCTATAGTCCATTACAGGAGAGTTGCTGTTCAAAATCTTAATGCTTTTATTATTAATTTAAATTAAATTGAATTATAATCTTCGATCACTTTTCTTTTTATTAGCTATATATTCAATATACAAATATGGCAATATTTTTGACAGTTATTTATTTCTAATTTGATAGTGTAGCCGTTAATTAATAATTTGAAGATACAATATTGTTTTCTAAATCTGTATGGTGATAAAAATGAGTCCTCAAAAACGCCATTATTTTAACGAAATGCAATTTACTAATGTCTACTTTCAAATTACAGGGCCGTGTGGACAACGCGTATTATTTATTTAGGTAAGCATTTTATATAATCTTTAATTTATTTAATCCGACTTATATTACATTTATTTAATGATGAAATAAACACAGACCTGTTCTGACTTAACTTGAGGAAAACATAATTAAAAATCTGAACGTGCTAAACAAAACACCTAAATATTGACAACAGCAAGTCATTTGATTCCTCATTTAAAATTTCTTTTCATTTTTGATACAGGTTCAATTTCGTGAGGATGAAGATATCAAGAATACAATTAGGTAAATATTGATTTTATAAAACAATACATATATATTATCTTAGGTATTGCAGCTTGCACTACAACAATCTTTAAATCCAAAACTGCCAGCACAGTTGATGTTAGTTTAATAGTTGATTATTTGAGTGCTAATGGGGGTATATTCTAAAAAAAGCAGTTACAAAATTTATGAAGATTATGTAATATAACAAGAAATAATATGATGTTAAAACTCCCCCTGATGCCTACTGTGACGGTTTTATAAGCTCAACAGGACTGAAGCTTTAATTGCAACTTAAATCTTGCTTATTTAAATATATTTTTTACATTCAAGTTTAAATTTTGTTTGTAGGATGTAATTGAAGCATCAGAAAATCTTGCTGTGAGAGGAGAAATAATTATGGTGAGTTGTTATTTTTATAAGCTTATCTACGAACATGTAATATTGTTCTCAGAATGAGAACTTGTGGAATTTTTGGAAAATATTAGGTGCCTAACACTGATTTCAAAAGTTACTTAAAATTAATATTAATATTGCTTTCTTAGTAATTTCAATGATGATAACTTTCCCCTGATGCCACTGTGACGGTTTTATAAGCTCAACAGGACTGATACAAAATATTTTTTAATTGAATTTGTATGTCATAAAATGCAATGAGTAATCAAGTTCTTATCTTTGCAGATAATATCATATTATGATATGTGAAGTCACGATTCAATCCAAAACATGAGATGAGACATGTAATGGTGAGTTTCATATTTGGAATTATAATATAGTCCAAACAAAATTATAATTTATTATGTCATCATTAGTTAAGATTTTACTGTTTTGGATGACAATATATTTTTAAAGATTTTTCAATATTCATGCTACTTTTAACCGCGGTTCCGAGTGATGTCAAATAATCCAAGAGTTGCTTGGGAATTGTGTAACTTTCTGGCAATGAAAGATTTTTTTAAATTGGATGAGTTGTTTCAGAGAACACCTTCATACCTTTCTTATAATACGATTGTTAGGTTACCGTACGCATAGCACAAATATGCCTTTATAAAACAAGTACATGTATATATCTTGAGGTAATTTAATGGTTACGTACGAAGCTTTAATGAATTAGTAATTACAATGATGATAAAACATCCCCTGATGCCCCCTGAAGGTTTGATAGCTCAACAGGACTGAACATTCAAAAACCACAATAAACTTTGTTTTATTTTGATTACTTCATTAATATCAAGTATTTTTGTTGTAGGATCGCAAAGCTATGGGAGGAGAATATGTAAGCCTAGGTAAGCCATTTTTATAAATATTTAAAAAATGTAACAAAAGTTCTTAAACATTACAATACATACATTTTAGTTAATAACACAGAACCAAGTCCGATCGATACCTAATGAATTCTATTCTATTATAACATATTAATGTCCAATTGCAGGACAAGGGCTTAATGTTTTTATTTACATATCAGATACACTTTAACCCGTGTTTATTCTGGGATTATAACGTAGCATATGTCACTTGAGAATAGTGTATCTTTCTGTCATGAATTTTCTTTTGAAATCGATAGATTTGTTTCGGAGATTACCTCCAAACCAACATACTTTACCTTCTTATCTTTACATTAGTATAGATTGTTAGGTTAGGTTAGTAATAGTAATTAGTAAATAAAAAGTATATATTAACTAACTTAGGAAGATTTCATTTATTGTCAAGTTGTAAATTAGTAATTACAATGATGATAAAACATCCCCTGATGCCCCCTGACGGTTTGATAGCTCAACAGGACTGAATATTCAAAAACCACCACTAACTTTGTTTTACTTTAATTACTTCATTAATATCAAGTATTTTTGTTTTAGGTTTGCTGAGCTTTGAAAGGAGTAAGACTAAAGCTTAGGTAAGCAATCAATTTTCTTTTCAATCAGTTATACTTATCCATACTTGGTTAAAATGTTATTACATATCACCTAGCTACAACCTATTTATATTAAAACTCAATCTATTTTTGTTTGTTATTTTTAAAATGATGATCAAATCACAGACCTGTTCTGAATTTCTTTGAGGACACCCAATTTATAATACTGACTCGTGGAAAAAATTATGTAGTATTTTTTACCCTTATTGTGAAGCTAATCGTAGTTTTCTGTTTCAGGTAATGGGATACTTTCGGCGATTGTACTAGATAATTGTTTGTATTAATTAATTGAAAATAAATATATTTCATAATATTAATGGCGTATTCCTTAAACCTGATTTAAATTCCGAGATCCTGTTCCTGATTTCCAATAACATTGTATTTTTGACTTGGTGCCTAATAGGTACATTTGAGGGTACTAGATCGAGTAGGTGTAGCCAGAACATATAGCCCTAATGCAGATATTTAAAAAAATACTGCAAAAGGCTTATGGCGAAGTAGTAGTGGTCTGCAGTGCAGGACATGAGCGGCGGTAAGGCCGGCCCGCGCTTTATTATCGTGCTAAAGTTCTTATGAAAATACAATATACAAAAATATATCCTCATAATTTCCCGGTGTATTTAATACGAAACTGCATTTCCCTAAGGCCTATATATTCTACACTCCATAGGCCTATACTACATACTAGTACATGTGGAAAAATGAAATTTTTTGACTGTAGTTTTAGCACGATATTTTTAATTGAGTCAATTTTACAACTAAAAAATTCGTTGATAAAATAACGCTTACTTGCTTAAAATAAAGGCCCTTCTACAAAAAACTTCGCTTATTAAGACAACTTACTTGAATTGATTACACAAGTTTACAAAATTTTACTTTTTATTTATACCCCGAACCGAATGTATGTCAATATGTTAATCTACCTTCCCTAAACCTAAAAATGTTAGCAGAAATATTTTATCACGTCGGAATTTTTTTCTGCAGTCAAATGTTTTTTTTTAACTACCCGACGTGGTGGTGATATTTTATTGTTTATTCGTTCGCTTCAATCGACAGTTACTTTGCTTTGGATTAATTTAAAATGGCTAGCAGAAAGTGCAAACAAAGTTCTGACCGTTTTTGTTATGTTTGTGGACAGTTTATATTTTCAAAAAAGAGAAGACCTATTGTAGATTCGTTAAAAACTGCATATCTTCATTATTTTGGATTTCCTGTTGCAAATCAAGATAAAAGTGGGTGCCTCACGTGTTTTGCGAAAGCTGTAGAATCATCTTACTCCAGTGGTCATCAGGAGAAAAAGTTTACCTTCCATTTGGTTCGCCAATGCTATGGAGAGAACCTAGTAATCATGAAAATGATTGTTACTTTTGTGTTACGAAGACATTGGGATATAACAAAAAAAATAAGGCAAGTATTATGTATGCCGATGTTCCGTCTGTTACTCAGCCGATTTTACATTCAAAAGATCTACCCCATCCAGTTTGTCCCGGTAGTTCGAGTGCAAATATATTAGATGACAATAACAGTGATGTTGAATTCAAGTCGATTTCTAGTGATTCTGACGAATTTTCACCTCAAGAAAACACTCCACATTTAATTAATCAGGCCGAATTAAATGATCTTATACGAGATTTACAGTTATCAAGATCTAAAGCAGAGCTTCTTGGCTCCCGCTTACAACAATGGAACTTGTTACTACCAGACACAAAAGTTACGTTTTTCAGAAACAAGCAAAGTTTTCTCAGAATTTTTCAAAAGAGAATGTGGATATTGTTATTGCACAGATATCCCGGGACTTTTCGAAGCAATGAATCAAAACTATGATAAAACAGAGTGGCGCTTATTCATAGATTCTTCGAAATATAGTCTCAAAGCTGTTTTATTACATAACGGAAATAAGAAACCTTCCATACCAATAGGACACGCAGTGAATTGTAAAGAGAACTATGAAACGATGCGTACTTTGATTAATTTAATAAAGTATAAAGAACATCAATGGAAAGTGTGCGGCGACCTGAAAGTCATCGGTATGTTAGTGGGATTGCAGGGTGGTTACACGAAGTACTGTTGTTTCCTTTGTTTGTGGGACAGTAGAGCGAAACAACATCATTATGTAAGGAAAGAATGGCCTGTTCGAAATGAGTATATTCCGGGCAAAATGAACATTAAACACGAGCTGTTGGTCGATCCAAATAACGTCACATTACCCCCTTTATACATCAAACTGGGGCTCATGAAAAACTTTGTAAAGGCGCTAGACAAAAACAGTGATGCTTTCCGGTATTTGCAAAAAATATTTCCAAACATTACAGAGGGAAAACTGAAGGAGGGTATATTTGTTGGTCCACAAATCCGTAAAATTATGAAAGATTCTCAGTTTGAAAACCTTTTATCGGTTAAAGAAAAGTCTGCTTGGAACTCATTTAAAATGCTTGTAGAAAATTTTTTGGGAAATAAAAAAAGTGAAAATTATGAAGAAATTGTCTACAATTTATTGAAAAACTTTCATGATATGGGAGTAAACATGTCATTAAAGATTCACTTTCTACACTCTCATCTGAATTTTTTTCCTGAAAACTTAGGAAGTATGAGTGACAAACAGGGTGAACGTTTCCACCAAGATTTAAGGACTTTCGAAGAACGACATCAAGGATTTTGGGATGAAAATATGTTAGGGGATTACTGTTGGTCTATCATAAGAGAAACTGATTCAAATAACTATAAAAAGAAAGCAAAAATTAGTCATTTTTAAATTATTTTTGTATTAATCCTAAAATTTTTGTATTTCCCTTCAAGATAATAAATATTTTTTAAACCAGACGTGACAGAATTTTTTTATTATTTTTTCTGGATAGTTCTACCTGAACACAAAATAAAATAACAACTTTCAGCTGGGGTAAGAAAACCGTGTAAACTAGTGTTATTATTACAGAAACAGCATCGAAATATTTAATAATATAATGAAAATAGGTACTGTTCGTTAGTAATCTTAGTAGGCTTCGTATATTTTGGTTAATTACTATTTGAAGTTAATAAAAATATATATAAGTTTTTTCATAATCAAAAAATTGTAAGTTGCTCGCAAAATTGGGGAAAATTTATAATTTAATTAAGCAAAGGTTTTAAAACGTTAAATCATATTTTTTTTGCTATTAATTACGCGCGATCGCTTTTGACTGGGAATTTGTAATATTCACATTACACTGGCGAAATTTAAGGTACGATGACATTTGACATTAACTGGCAGTGCTGCCAGGTCTACTAATTTTCAGGAGTACATACTGAAACGAATGACTGATTGTACGGGTAAAGGCTTTTTTAAAATGTATTAAATATAGCTGCCAGTTGACTGCAAGTATAGATTTGATTTAGTTATGGTAAACGGAGCAAGTTCTACTACTATGCTCCGTGCTGCATGCTCATGCGTGTACGTGGCATCAGATACATTTTGTGATGTTTTTGGAATTAATCTCAGTAGCCGACACATTTTTTTAAAAAGTGATTGTGTAAAATGTGCATGAATTGGAATATGCTCAATTATTTAGAAACTATTATATTACAAACGCAATAAGGTTTTTTTTTGGATAAAAGCCATGAATGTTATTATATCCATCGATTAAATACAAACATTTGTATTCTACTTGTACAAAAGTTGGAATGTCTACTGATTTTTCACTGACTTCTCAGAATTTTTCAGATTTGACCTGGCAGCACTGCGTCGGTAAAATAATCTATTACGTCAAAACCTCAAGGACGTTGCTTTGCGCATGTTTTATAAAATAAATTGGATTCCGAGTAACTAAATTAGTCTTGCTGTTTGATGCTGACTCGCGTGCTGCGGCATAGCTCACTTTATCTCAACAAAATGGTGCCTGAGGTAGTATTCGTGTTGGGGGCTCCCGGCTCCGGCAAGGGTACCCAGTGCTCATTGATATCCAAGGAATATGACTTCGTTCACCTCTCCGCGGGTGATTTACTGCGCGAGGAGCGACAGAGACCTGGCTCAGAATACGGGGAGATGATCGAGGAGAAAATTCGCAATGGGGAAATTGTACCTGTCGAGGTGACGTGCTCTCTTTTACATAAGGCTATGCAGAAGTCCGGCAAGCCACGTTTCCTCATAGACGGTTTCCCGCGCAACAAGGACAATTTGCTGGGCTGGGAGCGGGTGATGTCTGATAAAACTAAGCTACTGTTTGTGTTGTTCTTTGAATGTTCTCGGGAGTTGTGCACGGATAGGTGTCTGGGACGCGGCGCCGCGGGCTCCGGCCGCTCCGACGACAACCTCGAGAGTCTCCAGAAGAGATTCAACACTTACCTCAATGACACAATGCCAATCATCAATCATTATGACACAATGGGCTTAGTAAGAAGAATCAATGCTGAGGTGGCACCAGACACAGTATTTCAAGATGTCAAAAAAGCATTTGATATTGTTGCACAGAGTATAGTTAATTAAATTATATAATTTTTAAGTACCTAGTTCAATCTTTACATCTGTTAATCATCTTGTTTTGTGTCAGTAATAATGTATTTTAGTGTAAATTATTTAGGTTTAAATAATATTTTAGTATCTAAGTTACATCCACAGTAAAATAAAAAATCGCAATTCCCAAAGCCATTTGAAACTTAGTAATAATTATAAAATAACACTACATTCACCAACATTATTTATATTTGTAAACATGTTATATTATTATTCATTTATAGATTCACAAAATATTGCAATGTGACCTTCAGAATTAAACCTATAGCATTTTAAAATAACATGTTATCTATTTTGTTTGTCATTCAAAGTAGTTACACTTGTCTATTATAATAGCATCGTATGAAGGTCAATTATGCAAACTGCCAACTCATTGTTACTATCCAAACTTAATATCTGTTTTTATTAAATTTACTTATATATTGTATATGCAAGAATATATTGATGTTTAGTTTCTGATAATCTTTCTTGTCAGTTTATTTTGTATTTAATTAATCAAGCTACAGTGTTGTTATATTAATTGAAGTTTGACTTGTATTATAATAATAATAAAATTTATATAAGCTATGAGACCTTTATTATAAATAATCTGTGTTATTTTATCATCAATAATTTAACTAATGGCATTGATTATTAAAAAGTTGTATTAAAAATGTAGATTGCATTTGTATCATAGATTATACAACCACTGGCACCCTTTGTCTCTTTGTAACTTGGCTTTAGTACCATGTTTAGGCAGCATCTTAAACTAGTCTATAATATCCATGTAACAGCAATTATATGAGAACTCACATTCCTCAGTAATTTTGATCACAGATGTGTACCCATTGTATATTATGTAAATTATGACATGGCTTTTCACTTGTGGCTTTGTGCTGCTAATAGAAATAAATATTGTGAAAAGTTGGTGTTTTTGTTTTATTTTTTGAGTTGGCTTATACTTTTAATTCTTACCATGTATCATACCATTGCTATCATCAGTTGGCTTCCAAACCGGTGGTACCTTCAGTAACATTGACCTTTATTAGTGGAACTCAGGGTTTTTTTTTGTTTATTTTATTTGATAAATTGTAAATTATATAGGCATTAGAAACAGATGGAAAACAGCTGTAAAAATACGCAAAGAAAAAACTGATGGATAGGACATTTCAAAAGACTTATTCACTGATAGAATTATAGACCAGGGTAGAAGCCTTTAAAAATAATAAAAAGTGAAAAAAATAATAGTAGGATGAAACCCATTAGAAAAGGAGGGGAATATTATAAAAATTAAAGGAAAAATAATTTACGGGCGATCTGAGGTCGGGAAGGGAATGGGTGTGAGTTTTTAAGGGTAATAAACGGTTTTTCTCGATTTCCAGCAAAACTAAAAGTCCTATGGAAAAAAGTCAAATAGAAAAGTTGTAGGTAATAAAAAGATCTAAAACTTTTGTATTTACACTTTTTTCACATAACCTGAATATTTATGTGAAAAATAAAAAAAAAAACAAGTTTTTGGTTTTTTATTTTTATCTTTTACAAAAATTTTTTTTTCACGAAATTTGGTGAAAACTTACCTTTTTATGTCCCAAATACGCTGTAATTTATTTGATTAGAAATATTTATTTTTTCACCTTATTTTGAATTAATATCGAAAAAACACCCTAAATTTCAATCGAAAATTCACCCGTCAAACTATCACCTTTTTGAAAAAAATTGGTATGTTTTCTGTTCGTTGAAATCTCTAAATTCCGATGGTGCAAAAAATAAATATATGTATGTTACTATAGTAAATCTTCTCAGAAAATGCAAAGAATGGAAGAGATAATTAATAAATATTGGCACTATGTAGAAAAACATTACGCAGCAAGCAGCTATATTGTCTTTGATGGGTATACCGAAATTTAAAAATCTGTTAGTGTCACAACAGTACCAGCAGCTACTTCAACTAAAAGAGGAGAACGTAGTCGTAGAAAACACTCAGACAATATTCCAGAGTTCGATGCTGCGTAATGTTATTAGTAACATATATTTCTTTATTTCACCATCGGAATGTAGAGATTTCAACGAACAGAAAACATATAAAGTTTTTGAAAAAAAGTGATATTTTGACGGGTGAAAATTAGGGTGCTTTTTCAATATTAATTCAAAATAAGGTGAAAAAATAAATATTTACAGCGTATTTGGGACATAATAAGGTAAGTTTTCAGCAAATTTCGTGAAAAAAAAAAAAAAAATTTTTGTAAAAGAAACATAAAAAACCAAAAACTTGGTTACTTTTGCAACATATATTTTTGTATGATATTCAATTTCCTATTAAATTGGTTTTTTGGCGCACTCGATACGATGACGATAATGCTCAGGATCCTATCCTAAAAGATAACATTAACAACAAAGATAAGTTTTAAAAGCTTCGTCGGTAGAAAAAATATCTATTTGCTTTTTAAATGAGGTTAATCTAATAATCTTATGGTTAATTGCATGATGATACTGATGAACATTATCATAACAGCCATAAAGTTGAATTAATAAAATATTGTTTAACAATGGTTGCCTGGAAAAAAAATCTTCAGCAGTAAGGTCGCCTAAATTGTTTGCACTGTTTGTAGAATACTTTTATTCTATCTTCTTTTTATGTGGTGTAAACAATTAAGTATGTATTGTAATTAAGGTTAAATATAAGAAAAATAAAACTCAATACATACATTTAGATTATAAACATATATTATATAAGTTAAATAATACAGTGCTTAATAAAATGCAGTCTTGTACACATTAACAATTAAATACCAAGTACCAAAAACACCACCACTACAGATGGTGCTTATAGGAATATTTATATTTCTCTTAAAGGGGAAATGCTGCTTATGCCAAACGCAAGCCCATACTTAATAATAAAATAATATCTAATATATTAAATTCTCGGGACGCGGTGTTTGTTACCAAACTCCTCCGAAACGACTGAACTGATTTGTATGTAATTTTATCGGGTAGGTCAGAGAATCAGCCGACATCTATTTTTCATACCCCTAAATGATAAGGGTGACCCACCCACAAATAATATAATTACATAAAAGGATCGCATTTAGATTGTATTTAATTAAAAAATACACTAGACTTCAAATTTTTTGAATTTATAATAATAAATAAACTTTATGTTTGCCCGAAACTCAAACCTATCGAGGACATATTTAACATTCACCTATTGAAAGAAAGATAAATAATCTTATATGTTTAAGTACAGTGGAATCAAGATTACACGGATATAAAAATAAAACGCACTTTACATCAATACAAGCGTTTAGAACGCATACATTTATACAATTCGATCCGTATGAGATACCTACTATTAGTCGATGAACCAAGCCAGACCTTATTAGACTATATCAATTTGCTACAACGTTGAACCTTGTCAAGGTGACGGGAAAAAATACTAATAGACAAATTGTGTTAAATGAACATAAACCGTACATCATTAGAGCGTAGGATTTAAGTTACTCTGACCAGAAATGAGGCTTGAAAAGTACCTAAATGTCGTTTGTACTCAGATGTGGTAACAGAGGGGGCAGAGGAAGCAATAGCATGTCTCTGATTAATCGAATCACAATATTTTGACTAAATCTATTATTTTTATCGTTATAAGTAGATTGGTTTACAGAAATATTTGCTTTAAATATAATTCAATATCATGGGACATTCTTTACACACTGCTATCTCATTCCAAACTAAGTAAACTTGTACAATGGAATCCTGAAGACTGATATACTACATATACAACTTTGTTCTTATGCACACAAATGTTTGTCCAGGATGGGAACCGAACCTTTGGCGTAGCAGACTCTTACCACCAAGGCAACTGACCCATCAGAATCATTAATATATCACTATGAAAAGATTACATTGATTGACCAAATGAGAGTGGAAAATTGGCAAAATCAGATTTATCCTCTCCACCCCCCTTTTTGAAAAACCTGTACCCCCACCTGATGATACTTATTCAATCATTGACAAATTAATTACACTGCTACTTTGCTAATTATTGGTAAAAATTGCTGTCATCAAAAAGAAGGTTTAAATTTCTGCCAATTTTCTGTTTCACAGATAGCTATTGGCACTTTGCTTGTACATTATACAATCCCAACAAAACAATGCTATTTTTGCTATCACTACCAAGCATGTATATGTATTTAGTGCTATATATCTAAGCCATTTATATAGTTATGAGACATATTAATCTTACACAATATTGTCTTATCATTTTTGCATTGTCTTCATCATCTTTAGTTACAAAGTTCTTATATACTTTGTTGATGATAGCATTCTATGAATGTTTAAATAGTTTCTATACATTTGCATCAACTGTTGCAAGTTAAAAAATAAATTAGTAATTTTGTAACTCATGGACTGAATGTTGAATAAGTCATTCATCTTATAAGCCTCTGCGGTTTTTTGTGAATGATATTGTTTTATTTTATCCATGGATTTCTTCGTTCAATATTTAAAAAAATGTGTTTATTTTCTCTTTCCCATATACTCGTACATCATTATACTACCAGCACGTTATGATGGCCGTTTTGACGTTTCAGATTGTCATAGGAAAAGAAACTGTATTTCTTTGGAATAGATAATTACCATCTTCATACAATTAGCTGTTGGATAAATAGAAGCACCTTATGTCTGATGGAATAAAGGTTATTTTTCTTTGTCATTGTTAAACGTCAAAACGGCCGTCATTGCCGCAAGTTTAGTAACATTCTTGCAAGATTTTCTTATTATTTTTGAATGAATAAATACTGACTTAGAATTGATCTAATGAGCATATAATTAAAGTGTGCGAGGTGCTTCATGCATTAAATATAGTGCAACCATTAATTAAGTTTAAATAATCATGATCTTACTATGATTACTTGGACATAGGGTTTGTGCAGCAAAAACAAAGTTTCACAATAACCAGTAATTAGGTTATTATTTTAAATATAGCATGTTTCAATACCCTAAAATTAAAAAGACCTAAAGTTTGTATCTTTGTAAGTTTGGATGTAAGTCAAAAATTATTTAATTGATGAAAAGCTATACTTCCGAGTGAAATAGGCTATGTTTTTAGCGTTGGATAACATTACATTTCTCGGGAGCGTGGGTGAAAGTGTGGGTCGGAAGCTAGTTTCACTGTAAAGACAAATGCTTAGTGCGAATGTTTTGGAAAATATAAAAAAAAACTTATTTGAATTTCACAATTAAAACATCCAGACAAAAGATAAAATAATTTTTTAAACGTCTTTTTTTTTACACAAATTTTCAATTTTTCTTTTTCACTATGTATGACTTATTTTTATCACAATATACGCATTTTTGCAGCTGTCTTAATTATAAATTCGAGAGATTTCACGGCTAATTAATCTAAGCGTGGAACATACGAAGATATTTTCTTTTCTTATATTTAATACCGGCTATATAGTCTTGGAATAAAACAATATATATTTACGTCAACAAATAAGCTAATATTTTTTTTTCTATTAACAATAATATTATTCGATGAAATTGGTATGAATATGAGGTTGTAATAAATAATAATGACATACCTATATTAAATTAATAGGACCTTTGATTTAAAATAATAATATGTTGGACATGTTTATATGGACCGAGTAAATTTGAGCATTTTCATTAAATATAATTTAATTAATAGCATGTTTTTTGGAGATATACCCACAATGTCCATAGATATATAGAGTCGTTTTTTTTTAAATCAAGGAAGGTGAAATTCGAAGTATTAGAACTACAAAATTCGGAGGTTTTGTTTTCATTTTAATGACAAATACTTATATACGAATTAGGAAGGCAGATGGTACAGTAGTAGTAAAACTATTTTCGGGTATTCATAAAAGTAATGTAAGCACTCTCGGAAGCCCGTTTTTGACATTTAAGAATATCGCAGAAAAATCAACTTTATTTTCGATGCAATAAGGTGGATTTTTAATGTACTTATCACAAAGACGTAAAGTTAATTTTTGTATGACATTTTAAAATGTCAAAAAGGCCATAGTAATGCCGGTAGTTTAAGCTACCGGTGTCTATGTCCGACACGTGACGTCCTGTGTACGGAAGAGCGAGACAGATGCCGTTTACTCAATACGCAATTAAAAATACAAGCGTGAGATTATAACCTCCGTTATAGAGCCTACTTTTGCTATTTTTCGAAAGGTTCTGTAAAAAAATATGGGTATGTAAAGCCTAAAATTATGAATTACTCTTCCCTGTTATTAGTCTTCTAGAAGCTGCTAGAGTTTACAGAATCATTATAATAAATATGTAGTATGGATAGTTCTGTGATACAGGTGGATTGATACACTAATTTCTCGTTATAGGCGTATTTAGGGAGGGCGGTTGGGCCATGCCCACCCTAGTATGGTCTAGTGCTCACCCCAGGATGTTGGACCGATTGGAAATTCTAGTATACCTTAATAACTTTACACTACTCTATTAAAACTATTTTTTAATGGGGCCAGCCTCCTCCCCCCCCCCAGATACGCCAATGTTTCTCTTCTTTCATTGGTAGACGGCTCAACTATTAAAACATCTCTGTCACTGTCAGTAGTCACAGTGCTGTTGCATTATATGAAAGGTGTCAGATATTATTTCCAGACTGTTATATGTTCGTTGCTTTATTTTCAAGGCCCATTGGAACTGGCTTAAAACAGTTTCTAATAATATGTAGTCATTAAAACAAATAAATATCCCGGGTAATTCTTCCCAAACTAAGCAGAGCTTGTAAAATGGAAACCAGATAACTGATATACTACATACACTACTTCATTTTCTAAATACATACTTATATAGATATTTACACCCAGACACAGAACAAACAGACATGTTCGTGCACACAAATGTTTGTACTGGGTGGGAATAGAACCAACGACCTATGGCGTGGCAGTTAAGGTCTCTAACCACCATGTCTGGCACGCGCTATTTAGTAACATTATTTAATTTATTAACATTTGCAACAGACCTTTAAAATCTTTTTATGTATTAAAAACCTTTCTTTTTTTGTTGTATAGTTAAACTATGAAACCAATTTTGATGAAAATCGCTAGAAGAATAGCTTGTACCCCGGAGTGTATCAATCGACTTATATCGCAGGGGACAGCTTGCTGGAGCAAGCTTCCTATGTTTTTAACCAACTTCAAAAAAGGAGGAGGTTCTCAATTCGTGTGTATGTGTTTTTTTTATGTTTGTTACCTCATAATTGTTTAATCTATGTAGTTTCTACAGTACATTCTATGAGAATACATAAGCGTACAATACGGTCGGAATGTGAAGGCCACACTGTATGGTTATTATATACTATAGTAATACATATTATATACTTTATAATACAATAATTGTTTAATATTAATACATGTATAGTTTGACGCATATAAGCTAGTATATCTATTCGAGAAATATAGTGAATGGCTGAGTCTGTTTGTGTTTATTTGTTTCAGCTAACGGTCAAAACTTATAATCACTTTTTGACAGATTTTTTTTTAATGTAAATTAGAAGCCATCTATAAATTACCTAAGTCTTTCAGTCTTATGGCGAAAATGAATATGCATTCCCGGTCGAAAATCCATGGATTGATGAACCTTTTGACAGTAATTTTAATGTCAATATTCTACTTCAATCTTGCGATTTTAGATCGGGATCGTATATTAATTTTGGCCGTTAGTGGTTAGTGTCACAAACTATAATTTCCGGAAGTGTTTAATTAAAAACAGCGCTTTCTTTAGTTGTTGGTTGCACTTACACGATAAAACACATCTTCTTTGACAACGACTGAGCACTACATTTCTCCTTCGTTGTCACAGATGGTCACATTCGTTAGATCCCTAGTGTGACAAATTTTATCACGAGATTAAAGAGCACAAATAGGTTTTTAAGTGTGACGTCAAGGAATTATGTCCCGTCCCTCTCCTTGTCACAGATCGTCATTGACCCCCTCCGACCCAGTAATGTGTGACGTAATTTAAAAATAACCCCAATGTTAATTCTACATCAATTTCGGGTCAAATTTGATTATTAATTTTGATCGTATATAGTTTTAAATGGTACACTATTCGACAAAAATATTGATCAAAATGTGACGTAGTGGGAAAAAGTACAATCATGTACAAAAGGACTTTAAACCCGTCTAGTGCGTATTAATCAAGTTGTTTGCCGTGTAATGTACCAGAGATAGGATACTGATTGTCCCGGGAAAATATAAGTTCCCTCGAGAACGCGGGTAAAACCGGGGAAGCAAGTATCACGACACACATAAAGCACCGTTACTTAATTAATCGGTAAGCCATACTAATTAGTATCTAAAATACTGGTATTTTTCTAGATGTTAATGGAATAATACACTAATTCCAACAAATTCAAACCTAGGGTACGATCATCACGCTTTCTTTACTAAAAGCACGTTCGAAATAAAAAATAAAGAAATATATTTTCAATAAGTATTGAGTGTGATATTAATAAAGAAAACGTGAGAATTAGGCTCCTGTATTATTGAAATAAGTGCCATATACCTAAGACCTAAGGTACACTCTGGCTTCAACCACATTACCATCATAAAATTGTAACCCAAACCAAAATGCACCTTAACCGGTTGAGATAAGACATACAATCCGCTAAAGTTAAACCGTTGCAGTTTGAACTGACTTCTTCTCGGCGAAGGACAGGAACACCTCTTCTAAAGTCGTCTCTGTGACTGAATAGTCTTCGATGAGTGATGGGAACGTTGCCTTCAGCTGTTCCAGCATCTTGAACAGGTCGCTGTATCTCATTGTCTCGTTTATGTGGTAGTGCAACATTGTCTGTAATTTTAAACGTCGTGATATATGCAGTTATCATAGAGAGTCTTTTGAGAGCCTAACCATCCGAGGCCGAAATGTCTTAAAGAAATATAAATAAGTACTGTATAAATTTAGATAGATATAACTGTAACTAAATTTAAGTAAATTTTACAGTTCAACGATAGAAAAAAAGAAATGTAATCACTGCATAGTATAAAACAAAGTCACTCTCTCTGTCCCTATATCTCTATGTATGCTTAAATCTTTAAAACTACGCAACGGATGAAGAGGCAGGTTTTGATGTATAATACATGTGACATCCCACGGGACCGCGGGTAAAACCGCGGGGGGAAGCTAGTACTATATATTTAGGAATCCCAATCCTCAGATCAAAACAACGAGCTAAGCAAGCGCGGAAAGATGTTAATTTATAAAAACGCAATACAATTTGTCTTAAAATAGTTTATCATAGAATCTTTAAAGATAAAAGACTACTTTGTAAGAGTCCGTAGAAAATGTAAAAAAAAATGTCGTAATATAAAGATTTACTGGGTTTCTCGCCGGTTCTTCTCAGTACTGACTATTTCGAACCCTTGTGTAACAAATTGGCGTGGCATTGGCGATGGCCCTGGTGGTGCGAATGATCAAAGGTCCGTCTGCCTGTTTCTCGGCATAATTATCATAAGAAGTTACTCTAAATTAACGATGATTGGAAGGAAAATGTTCATTTTCCTTTACACAATTTTTTTTAAAAATTCAAAAAATTTTAACGTTTTATTCAGTTTAGGCCCTCGGGAGGCACTTATGAAGGTCAAATTTAAAGTTACTAAAGCTACTATAATTTTAACGAAAACCAAGATTATGAAATTTCGCAAACACTTACCAAACATTCTTATTAAATTCTTAATGTTAAACTATACATACAATATTGAATATTAGTCAAATGTAGATTTGAGTAACATTCGCCAAAATCACATTTAACCCATATAACTTAGTCATAATATATATAATATTTTTACTACTACTACCCAACATTTAGTCAAATCTTCTTTTGGAAATGATTCGGAGTAAAGTGGTTTGATCAAAGTTCTTAGTTAAAAGTTACAAGTGATTTGGACGGGTTATGAGTTATAACTGTAATATATTGACTTCTTCACGTTATCCCACTTTTTTTTTTTCACATGGTTTTATTTGTGTATGACCTAACTGAATGAATAAAATTGTATTTAAAAACGGGTTTTCAGTTACCTTGTGTTCATCTTTGAGTGTGCAGTTAAAAAGTTCTTGTAATTTTCCTTTAAGGGAATTCAGTTCCCATTTTGCGCTGTCCACCTCTGAAATGTTATATTTGAACTATTTTAATAAATTTCGTTATATCTTACAACTCGACTAAAAGTTTTAAAATTATTAATGTTTTTTTTTATATTTTTAAATTTCATATAAGTAAATCCTACCAATATTATAAATGCGAAAGTTTCAAAGAAAGAAACATGTTTGCTTTAATATAAGTAACTGTACATTTGGTTTTTCTTAGCGTAAGTGATAATATATTTGTTTTGATGTACTCTAGCTAGCAAACCTCAATAACAATAATACATACTCTTCAGCTTCACATAAGTTATAGTCAGCTTTTAGTTTCCAATAAAATAGGAATATTACCGTCACGCTCCGGGGTCACGGAGGTCAAGGTGGGGGTGTCGGCGGGGGCGGGCTTGACCTTGATGACGACGGCGTGTCCCTTGGCGAAGCGCGCCCGCAGCGCCGCCGGGCTGCCCAGCGCCACCAGCGCGCCGCCCGACATGATGCCGATGCGGCTGCACAGCGCCTCCATCTCGTCCATACTGTTACATTACAAATATACATTGCAGTATTTTAAAGGCACATTTTGTCGGCTAAAATTGTCACGGAAAAACTTTCGACTTTATTTCTTTTAAAATAATGAAATGAAGGAAATTAATGAAACGGCTGACTTTAAAGATTTTTAATTTCCTACCGGTTCCGAAGGTTGTCTTTACTGAGAAGAGCCGGCAATAATTATTTAATAGTTTAGTCTCAATGAGAATATTTTCATGGCAAAGCGGCAGTACATAAATAAAAAATATACAAATTAAATGACTAATAGAAAACCACAAACCAATGCTCTGGTCTAGTCTATTTGGTCTAGATAAGATTCATCAATTGATGAAATCGTTAATAGGGAACTTAAAATTATCTAGCTGATCCCGGCATGCATTGCTATGAGAATATTTTTTCTGTCAGGAACCGTCGCAGGCTTAAGTAGATCAACTCACTAAAGTCAATGACTTAGAGGCATGACGGCATAAGAGAGCGTCACGCCACACGTTGTCACGGCACACGAATCGGTTTTACTGCCAATGCAAAAGCATATGTATGGTCAAGGTTCGTCTGTCAATGTACTAGTGTACCTGTGTGAGGTGACGAGCAGCGCCCGGCCGGCGGCGCGGGCCCGGCGCAGCGCGGCCCACAGGCGGCGGCGCGCGGCCGCGTCCACGCCGGCGCTGGGCTCGTCCAGCAGCGCGGCCGGCGCCCCGCGACACAGCGCCGCCGCCGCCGCCAGCCGCCGCGCGCAACCGCCGCTGTACCCCGACACCGCGCGATCGGCGTACTTTGACAGACCTACCGTACATATGAACATAGGTTTCAAAAATTAAATTCAAAACCATTCATTCAGATTTGGCCCGCAAAGGGCACATGGACGTCAAAGTTAATAAAGGTACTTCTGGTGGTCAAAGTTAATAAGGGCACTTCTGGAGGTTAAAGTTAATAAGGGAACTTCTGGAGGTCAAAGTTAATAAGGGCACATCTGGTGGTCAAAGTTAATAAGGGCACTTCTGCAGGTCTAAGTTAATAAGGGCACTTCTGGAGGTCAAAGTTAATAATGGCACATCTGGTGGCCAAAGTTAATAAAGGCACTTCTGGAGGTCAAAGTTAATAAAGGCACAAGTTAATAAGGCGACTTCTGGAGGTCAAAGTTAATAAGGGCACTTCTGGAGGTCAAAGTTAATAAGGGCACTTCTGAAGGTCATAGTTAACAAAACTACTAAGTTCTCTTGCAGGCTAAATTCTATAAGTGTGTAATTTTTTTCTTTTTAGCATCACTTTTTTGTTTCATCTAGTTTCATATCATAACGGTGGCGAAGAAGTTTTCTTAATACAAACTTAAATCTTATACATAATATGATTTATTTCAAAATATCCAAATATATTAAGTATAAATAAAATTGTTATTCTTACCGACAACTTCTATCCAAGAGTTGACTTCCGCGGTGACGTCTGCCGCGCTGAGCCCGCGCAGCGTCAGCAGCAGAGTCAGGTTCTCGCGGCCCGTCAGGAATACGTCCAAACCCGAGAACTGGGGGCAGTAGCCCAGCGACCGGAGGTACTGGAATATAACGATTAATTATTCAACTAATATCATACTACATACATTTTCACGATATTAAGCAGGTAGCTGCTGACCGCCGCAAAGGTTAACCGTACACAGAGCTTGTATTAGAGTAACCAGATAACTGATATATTACAGAATAGCTGTCCTTCGCGGTTTATCCGCATTCCCGAGGAATGTCGCATTTTCCCGGGATAAAAAGTAGCCTATATGTTATTCCTGGATATGCTTTATCTATGTGCCAAGTTTCATACAAATCAGTTCTGTAGTTTTTGCGTGAAAGAGTAACAAACATCCTTACATACAAATATTCGCGTTTATAATAATATATTTAATATATAATTTATATAATATTAGTAGGATATATAACACTTAAAAACACCTTAAATATGATTATATTATATTATATTACATATACATGAATAAACTGTCAGAATAGCATAAAATTTACTTCTTTAACTTAACTTTTAATATAAATAAAATGATTATTACAGTCTTAATCATTGTCATTATTAAACCATACACACAAATAAAATTTACGTCATGTATACCGCTTGGCAAACCCTTGACATGGAGGTGGATTTCTACTTTATTAGAGATACCAATTTAGATACCATGTATAGAGAACGGCACTAACGATTTGGATGAAAAATTGTATTTAGGTAAGATGTTTCTTTTTTATGATTATCTATACAGGGTGACTGGTGAGATACCTTCGATACTTATGGAGAGTACTCGGTACTCGATTCTCGTTAAAATGATGTTATAAAATTAGGTGCTTAATTTTTGACCAAAATGTCTCTATCAATAAGTGAAATATGGATATTATACTCTCTAAACACGCCGCGGTGTTTGTTGTTTAAGTTGATCTAGTCACGTGCGGCACGCGCTAGTCCGAATTTAACCTTGTCTCAAATTCTATTGTCTACATTCTACACTTTATTTAGTCAACAAATTAGTGATTACCTAGGTATTTTTGCCTGTCCTAAGCCAGGATTAAAGTATGAAGGGAAAACGGATCATGCTCATGCGGATCATACTTGGGGAGAGGTCTTGATGTAGGTAGGCAACAGCTGTACAGCGTACGTACCTATGTATTCTGTGTTGATAGCGCGCTGCGCGTATTCAAGAATTGCGCGGGTAAATACGGTACTCTCGGTGTACTGTTTACTAAGTTTACTAAGAAGTAATTTAATATTTATTTTTAATGTTATTTTTTTTCATCATATATGATCGCCAACTATCACATCCTCAAATATTGAAGATATCTCACCAGTCACCCTGTATAGGCTCCCATGGACAATATTTTGTATTTATGACCGCATAATGTAGGTAAAACATGTTTTTTTAATGATTTTCAATATTCTAAACCAATAATTAACTTTAGGCACGCATGTAGATCAAAGTTACTGTAGCTACCACCAGTTCAGAAGTCAGCCTTCATCAGAGAAGAACCGGCGAGAAACGCAGCAAGGTAACATTTTTAATATTTTTTTTAGGGTTCGTGAATTTTGTCAAAATTCTTAAGATGTATAAAAATCGTTTTTTAGAGCATCATGTACATACAGATCCCTGTTCCTTTTTCAGGTGGTGCCCGTTGGCGAATATGGTGCCGCGTGTGGTACACTCCTCGCCCGTTAACATCTTGAACGTGGTAGACTTGCCGGCACCGTTCACGCCGAGAAGACCGAAGCATTCACCTGCACAGAAGTAGTCAGGGACATTAGTAGGTTATCTAATACTTTACATGACACATGTATGCATGTTTACTAATATCTATAGTATATTGAGTAATAGAACTCTTACAGCCATATTCTAAGACGTTTCCTCGAAAATTCCTCGACTCCACTCAATATCACTCCAAGATATTTAGTATTCATAGTTACAAAAATCTCCTGCACTCGACGCTTTCCCTTACTCGAGATGAGGAAATAACTGTCAACTTCAAGGTACGTCGCGACCAACCTTAAGGAAGTTTATTGCATGTAAACAGTTACTGAAGCTCATTATCTTGTTTGATTAATATTTTATCTATAAAGGAATGACGTAACTAATGACACTTCGATTCGACATCAGTCGGGATTGTTCGAGTTTTGATAAAGTTATGACTTAGAATACAAAATTTTGAGAATTCCTCGAGAAAATGATTAGGGTATCCTCAGTCGAGTTGGAGTAGAGTGACGTCTGAGGAAACGTCTTAGAATATAGGTGTTAGTGCAGAGTTCATCTGGGGAAGTACTACCTTATACCTTACCACGAATAGAAAAAGTAAAATAGAAATGTAAGAACATTTCTACAATAATTAGTACTTTTACGTTGTTATAATAATTACTCCAATTCAAATATCTTAGCCCTCTAGTTCCAAATGAAGCATACCTTATGTTGTCTCCTCTTATGTATTTTGTATAAAATTTTCTATATTTGCCTTATTGTATAATACAAAACCATATCTCTATTGTCATATACAACACAACTTACTTCATTCTTTTTTTTTATAAACAAAAAGAACTTATAATAAAACCTTTTTTGGCTGCAATACCTTATGATATAAAAAATCAGATTGATATTATAATATAACTTTTTAAATAACTCGATACTTTTATAGTCATATAAAATCATACATAATTCATAGAAAAAGTAACTCTATTGCTTCTATTATAAGGTGTTATAAGATCGAATTGTTAATTCTGTGCTGTTACAGTTGAACCTTATCTCAAAAATTACGGTATATTTTTCTATAACAATTTTAACATCAAAAGGGACCATAAGTTTTGAATTAGGTAATGGTATATTTATTTCTGTTGGTTTTTAGTATAATTAATTACCTTTTTTAACGGAGAAACTGACGCCTTTGACCGCATTGCAGGACTTGCCGAAGACCTGGAAATAGTTCTTGTGCACATCGTTCACCAATATCGCGTCAGGTATCTGTTTGGTAGCTGAAACAACACGGAAATTTTAATAAACTAGCTCTTCCCTGCATGGGTTGTTTTGATTCTGTTTGTCATTAGTGCCAGTATTGAAACCACTGCCTACCTCAAGGATAAGGGCCGTAACTTCACAATTACTTTGGGTACAAACTATTAAAAAAAAACCTTAAGATCCATACATTCAGTTTAGGCCCGCGAAGGGCACTTATGAAGATCAAACCTACTGAAGCTAATACCATCATACAATTGGTGCTGTTTGTGAGAATACTTACGCAGTGCAATCTGCTTTTCGACATATACGGCTTCAGCTCGCACCATGTCGTCCCTCGCGGCGGGCCCGGCGGGGGCCGCGGGGGTCGCGGGAGGTCGGTAGCGCGCGTTCACCACGCGGTCGTACAGACCGTTGAATATCCCGTGTTGAGTCAACACTACCAGCGTCTGTACCATTATATTTATTTATTAGGTTTGCCACCGTATATTACGTAACTAAAGTTTGAAAATTATCATGAAATAAACACTATTATAGTGTAAAATACAATATATCATTGTTATACTTATTTTATAAACAAATAATACATTTATTTATTTATAAAAGAAGTGATTATAGAAGAGATCTTTCTACTATTATAAACTAGCTGCCCCCCGCGGTTTCACCCGCGTTCCCGTGGGTTGTCGCATGTATTATACATAAAAACCTTCCTTTTCAACCACTCTATCTATTAAAAAAAACCGCATCAAAATCCGTGGCGTAGTTTTAAAGATTTAAGCATACAAAGGGATATAAGGACATAGAAAGCGAATTTGTATTAAACTATGTAGTGATGCGAAGCTTTGGGTAGAATGTATGTACATATATTTTTTAAAAATTCAAAACCATTTATTCAGTTTATGAAGGTCAAATATAATTTTACTGAAGCCACGACCGGAGAAGAAACCACCACAACTGAGAAGAACCAGCAAGAATTTGATAGGTAGTTGAGAGGTTAATAATTATAGACGTATGTTTGTTATTCCATCAAGCTGAACGGATCTGCATGAAATTTTGCACAGAGATAGATAATAGTCAGGAATTGCATATAGGTTTTATCCCATATGTAACATCCCTAGGAAACGCGGGTGAAACCGCGGGGAACAGCTACGATTACATATTTTGTTAAATATTTGTACGACAGTAACAAAATAATTTGTATAGTATATTATTTTGTTTAAATATTGTACACATTCAGAAGAAAAAATAAGTATTTTTTTCTATGGGATTTTGGTATGAGCTCAAGCCCATAATTCATGCTTACGAAAACGTATTGCAACGCACGGGAACATTTAGTATAGGAGGGTAATATCTGAAACCGCTGCACCTATATAAAAAAATATTTTAATAATAGAAACCTACACTCGTGTGACATCGGCTTTGTTTTAATCCCGGTATACATTTATTCCCTCAGGAATGCGAGTGAAGCCGCGGGACTATAGCTTAGTTAGTATATTGTTTCATGCAGAATATTTACCATAAATATAGCACCCTGCGCCAATAGAATGATGATATTTTTCGCTGGAGAGTCTTCCTCGAAGCAGAAGTAACATTGAGGATCTACGTTTTGAACTGAAATAAAATTAGGTCGATTGTCAAATAAGTTACTCCTTATGAAATGTCAAAATGATCACTTTTATGGAGTTTTGTATGAGAGTTAGTTGTGACGTCATATTTAAACAACGTTAAAAGATCACCGGAATAGATCAGTCCATAAAAAAGCAGGATCTTATAATTAAATTCAATGAATTAAATGTTTTATTCAAATAGGCCTTCACAGGCGCTTATGAATGGTCAGAGTCTAACACCGGTTCAGGAGGTTAAACTTGCACACACGAGAACATATCCGAGTACCGAATGGACAACGGCAAGAGAGAATGTGGAGAACCACTCTCAGAATGTGGAATGCGCTTTTTTTTTGTAACTTGCAGATAGCCTCTGACAGCTTTGAGACCTTTACATCATCGAGTTATGATGTTCTACGTACTAGAGAAGCTATTGTAAACAAAAGATAGCGCGTGCACTTGTTGACAGCGGGGCATGCGCGGGGCAAGCGGGGGTGTTATTTTCTCATACACTAAACTTGCGTCACGCTTTGACAAATAAAAATGACCTTTATTCCTTCATTCATAAGGTGCATCTATTGATCCAACAGCTAATTGTATGATTATGGAAATCAACCTTATTTCAAAGCAATACATTTTCTTTTCCTATGACAATCTGAAACGTCAAAACGGCCATCATAGCGTGCTCGGTAGTATAAGTTGACTTGGAGTGCGCGCGCTCAAACGCGTGTTACAAATAATCGGGTTAATTTATTTTGTTTTATAAATTACACAAAATCCACAGCACTTTACAATTTTAAAATAAATCATACAGTTGTTACTACTTGAGTTGGGCGTCTCCTCTAGTACGTAGTACTTTATAACTAAATGCTTAACACTAAACATATCATAAAAAGGTCAAATGACCCATTTTGAACTTTGCATTGAAAATGCACGTATCATCTTATTGCTTTTGCACATTTGACTTCAAGACGTTTTCTTACTAATTAATATACAGTTATACTATTTATTTCCCTCCCTAACAACCATATTTCATACATTCAAGCAGGAAACATAAAGTAACATTTGACCCGCTATGGTAGAAATAGGTACCTAGTAAGTGTTGGTATGATTAGTGTTAACATAGGCTATTTATGATATTGTATGTACATACCACAGCACTTAACCGAAGCGGATCCATCGTGCGGTGCAAACAGATTGGGACACATAGCCTTATTGAGCGAGCAGTACGCGTTGGTCCTCGCGACGTTGCCAGCCTTCACCACGGCCACGTTCAGTGTGTGAGGGGGAGCGATATACTCGGCTATCGTCAATAGTACGCGGGTAACGCTAGGCTTCTCCTCTTCGCGGATGAAGTCTATTACTGACTTCGACGCTGGGGTTATTACGCCTGAAAGAGATGGCAATAGGTTTACGAACAGAGAGCATTACTGGCGGTAAGCTGTCAAGAATTGTGATTTTTTTTTAGTCCCTTAGATAGAAGGTCAGTACTCTGTGCTTACCACATTACCACTAGCAATGGTGAGTATAGGTTAAACATAAGTCTACTTCTTCTACAGGGTGGGCGCAACGTGTCTTTATCTTTGATATCATGGGCAATATTTTATTACTGATTTTTAAAGTCGACCGCCTGCCTGACACCGACTCCTCTTTTGAAATGCTTTCGTTGACCACTAGTGTCAGATATTGAGTGCACTTGGTCATCAGTATACTTACTGACAGAAGAGTACTTCAGTCACCTCTCAGATCCTAGATATGAGTTGGATAAAAAAGTAGGCAATCGATACACCTGATGGTATGGCTACATACATTTGCAACACCAGTGGCATCGCCAATGCGTTGTCGACCCTGAGACGTGAAGTTGTTAGTCTCATGTGCCTGTCATGACTCCCGCCCAATTACCTTTCTAACCAATACACAGTTATACAAGTGCACTACTGCTTCACGGCGGAAATGGGTACTTCCCCGGACGAACTCTGCACTAAGACCTCTACTATTCGATACAAAATCATATATCAATCATAATATATAACGATAAGACTTCGTTCCAACTGAGTGTTCCGCGACACTCACGCACATTTTAATTTTTGTTCTGCTTTATTCTATTTTGCAACCATTCATTCCAGACTAAAAGCAGATGAGATGAGAGCTATTGTCAAATAGGACACTAAGAACTCTACTTCAGAATACTTACAGAACACAAATATGACGATGACCAGTATGATGGCGGCGCCGCGCTCTGCGAACTTGAAGCTGATGAGGTACATGAACCCGAAGAACGATATAGATCCGAGGATCAGAATCAGTGTTAAGGTCACTGTAAAAAAAAGGAAATAGTTAAATGTGTGCATTTCACACACCGTAGAAGAGATACCTTCAGAAAACTACCTCTCTTATTCTGTCGCAGTTAAACACATAGTTATATACAATCACACCCAACATGATGAGCTAATAATTGTCCTAAGTATTAAAATGAAATGTAATTTTTTTTTATTTATTTATTTATTTTCTTTAACAAAGATATTTTACAAACATAAAGTAACCTGGAGTCTCCTTTTAAGCATGCAATGCCTGTACCAGGAGACTCCGCTCTTCCATAACTAAATACTTACTTAATTACAATGCTTAGCTTTATTAATTATTAGGTTAGTGTTACATTTTTGTTGTGTGTGTGTTATGTTGAGTTGTGTATGTGTTTGTATTGTGCCTGTGTTGTGTTGTGTTTTTGTGTCGTGTTTATAAATCAAATCATGCAATACTATTGATTGCTCATTTTTTAGTTTATTATATTAAGCTTTATCTCCATGTTTCTATATTTCTGTAAGTGTATGTGTAAATCAAAATTAATGTATTTCTTCCATTTAAATCGCTCGAGTAGTTTCATAGATTATCTTCTACCTCTGTTTTTCTGTAATCGGTGGGACACTTAGCACAGTATTTTTTAAACAATCTTAAGCTCTCTTACACAGTTGGAAATCCTAATAAACAAAAAAAGACTCACGCAGAAACTCCGGCTGATTGAAGGTATGGTCGGCGTCCATGGCGCCGGCGGATATGACGATGGTGAGGATAAGGACGCCGGCGCACAGCGCGGTGTGGAACAGCAGCGTGCAGAGCCAGTACAGCGCGGCCGCGCAGCCCGCCATCACGTGCAGGCGGCGCGCGCCCGACGCGCGCTCCACGCACGGGAGGGACACCGCGTTCAGGATTGTAGCCAGGAATACTGCGGGGACATTGTTTTGTTTACTTGACATCATCTCAGAAGTAGGTTTTAGTGCAGAGTGGGAATAGAGGAAAGGTGTGACATTTTATTTTTTTATTTATTGGAATAAATTATTAATTATATATTATTTATTAATTATTATAATTAAGATTTCAGAAGAAGTACAGCGGTTAGTGTAGAGTGGAGAGGTTGACGGACATACATGCAGAAGGGTTGGAGGGAGACATTATTTAGTGGAACTGACAACATTTCAAAAGTACAGGTCATAGTGCAGGGTTGGTTAGGGGAAGTACCTCCACCTTAACCATTTCCGCCGTGAAGCAGTAGTGCACTTGTATGGTTAGAAAAGTAAGGGGGCCAGTGAGATTACTGTCACGTGAGCGTTAACAACTTATTAATCAGGTCGATAATCCATAGTTGATGCCTTGTGTTGCAAATGTAGATAGGCGGCGATGACCACTTCCCACCCACCGAACATGCGTCCTCCGCCATGACCACTGAGCTAGTAGAGTTTCCAGTTTCGTCGTCGGTAGAAACAAAGTATACTCACTGAAGACAATAATGTATGCCCAAAAGATGATATTGTCCATCGATTTGGCTTCGACGAGTGAGGTGGTCCTGTGTCGTGCGGACAGCGGGTGGTTGGTCAGCGCGAGCTCGGGGCTGGCCGCCCGCGCCCCCAGGCTGGCCGCCATGTTGGCCGCCACGTTGGCCGCCAGGTTCAGCGCCACGGGGGCCGCGTGGCGCACTAACGTCGTGTATAGGACCTGTCGACGTCCGTATACAATTGAAAACTAAACTATTCGTACATCGTTAGACTCTGACTGTAAGGGACTGTGTGACCATTTTAATAAATATATTATATTTAATTGACTTCATATTTAATTTCATTACATAGTTAGAGAACTTTTGTCAATTGATTAAGCATAAATGTTATAGATATAGAATTTACTATAAGTGCCTGGGAAGGCCTATTTTAATAAATATATTTCATTCATAGACACTTATCATTCACACTTATCTATTGTCAATTGATTTAGCATGTCATGTATATTCTCCTGAACCATTAGATTTTTTTTTTTTTTATATCAGACGGGATTGCGATTGGCCTCAATCTCACCTGATGGTAAGTGAAGATGAGGCCGAAGTTGGAGCTCGCTTTCCCGTTAGTAGCCTATTCACTCTTTTTTTATAAGCACTGAATCAAAATTCTATAAATATTGCCTTTTTAACAATTTATTCGACCATAGATTCTTTTTCAAACTGCTTGTAGGGACACATGATATATCATTATGAATATAATATGTACCTACTATGTATAGTTCCTACATGCATACGGTGGCAGCGTCATCGAACGCTGTTACGAGACTTTGTACCAGTCTGGTTCACGTACTTGTTTAAAACGGTCAATTTATTTGTTATTACTTTGTCACTGTGTTTTTAATGTGTTAAGAAATTATATGGACTTACTACAATAATAAGACTACTTATTGAGATTCACCGAACCAGACCCTAAATTTGGCGACCGTGACAGGACGAACCTGCAATCTTCGGATACCAGACCCTAAACTGCTTATATTTGGGGAACGTCATCAAGACGTTAATAACGCCAAATTACACTATAAAGAATTACCATGGTGTTAGGGTACTTTGTAGTACCAGACTGGCTTCCACTCTCAAGTTGAAAATCTATGGACAACCATAGAGATAATTGCCTTCTAGGTTTTGCGTGCATGCCCCCGTTGACAACATCTTGACTTGCCATGGTCAAAACAAGGCGTTTTTTAGGAACCAAACCAAATATGGATGGTTTGTGAAAAAAGTGATACATATATGCAAGAATGACAGGGAGGATAATTAATCCAAAAGAACGTATGGATGAATTGTGTGAAAACTAATATGTATAAGAAATAATCACAGGGAGGAATGGAGGGAGGAGAGGGGAGGAGAGGGGAGTAGAGGGGAGGAAGGTATTTTCCTCAAAATATTTGCCAGCCTACCTTTATGTCATTGTTATTGACCTCAAGGCCGACTAAATATTTATTATATTCCAGAGCATCGTTCCTACTGATCTGCAAGACGGCTGCGAACAAAAATATTATCGTTAGTTTTTATACACTTTTGTGTAGATTTCATTTATATTTATTTACTAGCTGTACTGATACCAGATAACTAAAACATCACATAAACTACTTTTTTAAGTACATACTTATACGAGTATATATATCTACGCCCGGAAATAGAAAGAAAAATACATGTTCATGTAACCAAATCATTGTCCTAGGTGGGAATCGAACCCGCGACCTGCGACGTGGCAGTCATGGTTGCAAACCACCCAGCCAATTATTTTTATTTAAAATGTTCCCTCTTTGTGTTTTTTTTTATTCGTGTAACCTCTGTAAAAACTTTGTGAATGGAAAAAATAAACAAAAATACTGGCCTGTTATTCAAAACCGTTGGCCTCACGTCTCACCACACCATTAAAAGATTACAACTCACCACTAGCAACATCTTCCGTATCCTCAAATTGTACCTTCGGGAAGTTATCATTGATAGTTCTCAGAGCACGCGTGGGCGTGTCCAAATGATACAGCACTCTTCTTGTGGGCATGTCCTTATACAGATCCAGGTTCATAACGACCTTGTCGGTGCTGTCGGCCGGTTGGTTTCGTGTTTGGGTCATGTTTGTGAACGCGCAGATCATTATGATCGGGAGTATCACTTGCTGGAATGATTTTAATTTAATTTAGGGTGTGTAGACTACTATGGAGGGAAATGGAGTCTATTGGAGGCTTTAAATCTACACACAACATAAAAAGGTTGCGTTTTCTTGTATTGCAAACTGTAAGATAATTTATGGTAAAATAATGCTTTTTATAATGCTATAATCTTGTTTAAATACGGACTATTTAACCAAAAAAAATAATTAATATTATTTTGAATTTTTAAACAAAGAACAAATCAAAATTAAAATTTTAATTTTTCCTAGACAACACAAACTTTATTTTGTGTTTATCGATTGTTGTCTAGGAATAAGTAGGAATGAATAGCTGCCGTGAACACATTTGTGTGTCACACATGTCTGTTGAACACACAGAACAAACAGACATATTCATGAACAATGTTATTCTGGGTGGGAACCAATTACATGATCTCTGAGAAGCAATCAGGCTATCTATAACCTCAACACCAACTGGCCCATAAACAGCGGCGGCCTTACCCTTTGCGAGGCTCCGGGCGGTAGGTCATTGCGAGGCCCTTTGTCCTTCATGAAAAGTATGTGACGCGAAAGTAAGTCTGTTTGGTTTAGGTATTTGTCATGTTTGACAAGAAATGCTAAAGTTATACAAATAAATAAAATTCATATTTTTTTTAACTTGCTTGGGTTGCGCGAGGCCCCTGCAAGAGAGAGGCACCGGGTGATTGCCCCGTTCGCCACCCCCTAAGGCCGCCTCTGTCCATAAAGCATGAAAATTTCAAATTCACGCATCCTTGGCAAACTGTACTGTATTGTATATGTCATCTTCAAGCCTTAATAATAATGGGCGTAAAGAAAGTATTTTTTTATTTATACTTATAGACACATACTAAAGAATATTTTGAAAAATAATACAAAAGAGATAAGACAATAAAATGATACTTACAAGTATCAAGAATGATATTTTCTTGGACAGCAAGTATTTGAACTGTCTCTTGAGTAGAACTGACATATGTCGGAAGTACAGCAATGGACCGGTTAGTGTCTTCATTGTCGATTCTGAAAATGTGTTAAAATCTGTAAAGTCTGCCTATTTGTTAGCTTACTACAAAAAAGAGATGCTGTCGGAAAGTTAGTATAAGACCAAAGGATGATACTTACCAGGTGCAGTGCCATCGACCTCGTCGTCAGTGAAAGTTGTGTCTACATCGCTGCATAGTCTGAAATAATCATATATAATATATCTGTACGCTTCGCTGTGGCACATTGTGATTGAAAGGTATTATATATTGAGAAATAAGAAACAACAAAGACGGTCGCGGATATGTGACTGATGCAAAAAATATATAAAAACAATCCTTGATGCGGATTATATGTATGTCATGCTAAAATTTCAGCTCGATCGGTGCAGAAATTTTTGAGCTTTTGAAGCGTACACAAACCAACATAACATTTTTATATATACAGGAATATTTTTTATTCAGTGCGCAAACTTTGACATATTAAACATAAATGAGTTTTGTTAAACACTAAATTTTTATTTTGATAAGTTTTAGTACAAAAAAATAAAGTTATCGTTAACGAAAGATATAGACTTTAAAATTGATATTATGGCTACTGTACGACTGTCTGTCGGGCGCCCACCCCGGCCGTGGCCTCGGCAACAGCTGGCTCTACCGCCGCGTGCGCCCTTTAATATTATACTGTTACTGATACGGAACCACCAACATTTTTTTGCGCATTGCTTAAAAAATATTCCTGTATATAGATAGATAGGTAAAAATATACATATTTAAGAAGTAATATTGTAGTTTATCAGTTGTCTGATAAGCAAAGTTAAGCTCCGTAAGTTTTATCGGATCAGATAGCCGTGTGTGCAGAATACCCAAGAATATATTGTTTAATATATTCCAGATTTATAAACCTGTAAAGATTAAATTAATATCCTTCCTTCAGAGACATTCTATCGGCCATCTGATCCCAATCTAAGCAGAGCTTACAATATGGAAACTAGATGACTGATATACTACATACGTACACATTTTTTAAAACTTACATACTTATAAAGATATTCATACAGATAAAGAACAAAGAGACCTGTTCATGCACACAAATGTTTGTGCTGCGGGATACTAGTTACATATAGCGTCTTTTTAATTGATTATTTCATAACTTACTTTAAGAACACCTCTTCTAAAGTAGACACTCCCACTCCGATGGAGTCTATGGCCAACCGCGACCGTTGGTCCTCGAGGGACGTGAACAGCTCCGGGAACTTGTCACTGGCGTGCGCCGGCAGGTTGTACGAGATGGAGTTGAGTGTGGCCTCCTTGACGCCGGCCTCGGGTACCACGGCGGTGATCACCGCGGTGATCGCGGACTCCTTCGGCAGGCCGATGGTGGTGAACGATAGGCGGTACCCGGTGCCTAGTTATTACATATAAAAAATGCTAGGATTTATTTATTTTGACCTCTCCTACTTTTCAGGGTCCAACAGAGCTCTGGGCGCAATGCTACTTACACTATAAGGTACATAATCTCCCGTATTACAAGACGTGCAAATAAGTAAAGTAGTAACCGATAGCCTTCTTGAGATGCATGGGCGTGGCGTGGCAGCGCAGGCGGCCGGCGTGCAGCGCGGCCACGCGGTCGCCCAGCGCGTCCGCCTCCTCCATGAAGTGCGTCGTCAGCAGCACCGTGCGCGAGCCGCGCAGCGACTGCGGACATGTCGGCGCGTTAGCTGCTGTCGGGGTGGGCAGGTGGGCTCGCCAGCGGCTAGCGTGAGTACTCACGAGCAGCAGGTCCCACAGCTCCCGGCGCGTCTCCACGTCGAGGCCGGAGGTGGGCTCGTCCAGCAGCAGCGCGGCGGCGTCGCCGGCCAGCGCGCACGCCAGCTGCAGGCGCCGCTTCATGCCGCCCGACAGCTGCTCGCTGGAGCTGTGCGCCTTGCCCTCCAGCCCCAGCTGTTTCAGGAGCTTCATGGACGACTCGTGGGCCTCTTTGAATGTCACCCCTTTCAGCTGGAATGGGAAAATGAACTAGCTTTTTGAAAAGAAAACATATTAAGCACAGTGATTCGAAATTTGTTGGAATGAAAAAGCGACACTAAAACTGGTGAGGCTGTCAAAACGCATTCAAATACTTATTGATTGTCGCTTCCAAGATCTTTTTAGCAAAGGAATCAACGAACTACCGATTAAATGGCGAATGGCATAGATAACAATGATACAAACTTTGATTGATTAATCATTAAACAAAAAATGTTAAAAAGCACCTAATATTATAAATGAGAGAGTTTTAGAGTATGGATGTAAGGTTATATGGATGTTTCGAATTTGAATAAAATATGGCACGTATATAGAGTATGCCTAGGAATAACATATAGACTACTTACATATTCCGGGAAAATGTGACATTCCTCGGAAACGTGGGTGTATCCACGGAGGACAGCCCATAATTATTCCACTTCTGATACGGCATCCGTCTCATCTCACACGTAAATTTTTTGAAGGTGTCACTTCTAACACGTGTAAACCACACGTAGCTTTAATTTTTTTGGTATCACCACCATAACACTCCCCCCTTTTTTAGACCTACCAATTTTATTGATTGCAGTATGTGTTTACCCTTTACCATCGCATTAGAAATCACGGATTTGTAGATGGCCCAATCGATTTGTTACCGAACGGGAATAAACCCCGAGATCCCAGGATTTGACCCCATAAAACACCTTATTCCTAGACTCACCAATGTGAAGAACTTGACATGTTCGATGACATTAAGGTCTGGGAAGAACAGGTTATGTTGGGGGCAGAGCCCGAGCTGGTTGCGGACAGTATTCCTTTGCGATGCAACGTCGAATCCATTCACGTACACTTTCCCTTCGGATGCGCTGGTCATACCTGTTAAATAATGTTTTTTTTTTATCTAAATGCTTTGTACATGTTTTTGTTACATATCATCGCCAAACTACTGACAGAGTTTGTAGATGTTGCGCTTTTTCACATCTCTTTAGTAAGGTTACTATATACTATTTTTCATTTATTAAATTGCTTATTGAATAGCTAACCTTTTCGTCTTCTTTTTAAAGAAACTTTACATTTTATTTTATTTTCAATTCTCTGTATTTTATAATATACTTCAGGTATATATGTTAGGTACATTTTGTAAGGCTTTTTTAAAACAACCTTTTTAAGTCGTATGCGTAGCTTGGCAATCTCCATGGGTAATAAATTGCTACCTCACGTCCGCCATGTTTGAGAATGACGTCACTTAGTTAATTATATTACCAAAACCAAATGTGTACAATATTTTAGCTTAATTAGAACCTGTTGGCATTGTTTTTTTTTTTTTTTTTTTTTCATAATTCAAAATATTTATTTGGGAACAGTGGCATATAGTGCAATTGAAAAACGATAGCACTTTCAGAAGTACAGCGCCCTCCTCCGTTATATACAATATACGTTATATTGAGTTCCAAACAAATTTTGAAAAGATATACAAATAATCTAATTTAAAGTAAAGTTTGTGAAGGGAACTCCAAAAATACAATATTCCTTACCGGTAATAATGGACATGAGGGTCGTCTTCCCAGCTCCGTTGTGCCCCACCAAGACTGTTATCTCCCCCTTGTACACGTCCAATGACACGTTGCTGAGGGCTTTGTGTTTTGGGTATATCTGAAATGTAAATATGGCAGGGAGGTCTTCAGAATACCACGCTTAGTCACAGGGGAATCATGTAGTCAATAACCTCTAAGGAAATCTCGCGCCTTTTTGCTTTATTCAAATATGAAGTGCCTTATTAAGCAATTTTTATTGTCATTCTATTTGCGAAATATCGTTGAAAGCCGTATTTATAAATTACTATGTACAAATTAGTCGGGGGGCAAAAATTGTAAAAGAATGGGTCACGTAGTATGGGTACGTTCCCTAACTGATATACTACATATAGACCTTTTTTTCAAAATACAGTGTAAACTCTTTATAACGTTATCCTTTATAACGATAAACTCCCTATAACGTTGAAGTGAGCCCAAGTTGGTTGGTTTGTTCACTTTGTTTTGTTTTTTTTTGTTCACTCCATATAACGATAACTCTCTATAACGACAAAAAATGCTCAGTCCCTTGAGTTTCGTTATAAAGAGTTTACACTGTACATACTTATATCTCTACTCCCAATAAAAAATTACTAAAGAGCTTTTGTTTAAACGCGGATATCATCGATATTATTGAATACAATAATAATATGCTTACAAGTTATCTGAGGCCTAAGCACGGACATCTTTCGCAAACGTATCGTAATCGTATCGAGTGCACCAAAATGCTGATGTGTATAGAAAATTTAACACCGCAAATACCGTAACCTTTCGCGATGTAAAATTTTCCATTAAATTGGTTTTTGGGGCACTCGATACGATGACGATACGCTTACGACAGATGTTCGTGCTCAGAGCACTTGATCCCATACTAAGGAGAACTTGTACGATTACCAGATAATTGATTGAGGCTTTTAAGTGAACCATGCACATATAATAGAATTTTATAGAAATAGACTGGTTACCTTAGAAACATTGCAGATTTTGATACCGACATCCATATTCTTGTGTGGTTCCTCGAAGTACTTGGCTTCCTGAGCGATCGGCGCCTCTTCCTCCGATTCAGAGTCCGGCGTTACTTCGCTCTTACTCCAGTATTGTTTCTGTGTGAGAGATATATTTTTCTTCAACACTATGGAGCAGGTCTATGTTTTAGTATTTCTTTTGTATATCACCAGTACCTGTTTTTTTTTCCTATAACATTATTGGATGAAAAAAATTGGTTTTCCAATTTTAAAATAACTATTATACTAGTTATTTGTTTAATATGGCAATACTAGCTGTCCCCCGGGGTTTCATTTGCGGCCTGATTAATGAAACATTTTCCCGTTATAAAAAGTATCCTGTTATTCCAGGGCACGCTATATGTATGTGCCACGTTTCATCCAATTCATCCATTCGGTAGGTTTTGACACGCTACCATCCTGCTGTTTTACTCGCAGTTCCATATACCATGCGACAGCACTCATCGCCACACTGCGAGCAGCCTCAACCGCAGACTTCCGAGAAACATTGTCAACTTCCACTGGAAGCTTATCAGCAACAACGTGGCGACATCTATGAACGAATAGACATGCGAGAATCCTACATCGCGATATCGAATTTATCTTAGGATTTGACCCCGGGCAGTGCCCGGCAAAAGATCTTCTCTTTTAAATGGAGGAGTCACATACCTCGCTCCACCATAACATAGTGTTACTTGGACACACAAAAACTTATTGTTATCGATACTAGTTTTAACTAAGATAGGTTCTCCCAATCAGACCTGACAGAGGAAGTTCCATGGCATCGCCTGCCCGTACTGGCCGGGCCGCACCCGCGACAGGTACCACGACGCCAGCAGGAACAGTACGGACTGTGCCACCATCAGCACTAGCCCGAGGAATACGGAGCCGGAGAGAGGAGAGTGGCTGCTGAACATCGTGGTGAAGGATAGACCATTACCTGTAGGAAAATAATAATATTTTATTGGCTTTTGGAGTTACTTATAGAACCACGTAGAATATCCGTCAATATTTAGTAACGGAAGAATAGGTGATTTGACGGGATGGGTCGGTGATCAGACTCTGAGAACCACACCTCAAACATTGGTGTGCATGAACGAACATATCTCATTTATAATATTACTAGCTGTCCCCTTCGATTTCACCCACACAGAACAAACAGACATGGTTCATGCACTCAAATGTTTGTCCTGGGTGGGAATCGAACCCGCGACCTTCGACTTGGCAGGCAGGGTCGCTAACCACCAAGCCAATTGGCCTGTCATAATATTATAAAGTATGGTAATGTGACGTACCGTAGTCCTCGAGCGCCGCGACCTCGTTCCAGAACCAGGTCATGGGCACGTGCGGCAGCAGCCCGCTGAGCGCCAGCAGCGCCGGCGCCAGCTCGCGCCCGCTCAGCAGCTCCTCCGGCATCCACAGCGCCACGTACGCCGTCACCGACACCGTCACTGCGTATTGAGCTAAAGGCGAACAAGGAATAAGTTAGTAAATCATAAATAACCATTCCACACGTTACACACGGCCGCCAGAGTCGAACATATCGTAAATACGCTTACGATATGATATCGTCTTCCTATCGAGTGCGCCTTAATCCAATCACGGTATGCGCGGTATTCAATTTTCTATGGTGGTAAGTGGTCACTGGCCGTAGAGTCACCCAGCTGAAGTGGCAATGGGGAGGTCACATAGCTCGAAGAACTGATAATCGATGGGAAAGAAAGGTCCTCGAGTGGCGACCACATACAGGAAAACGCCGTATGGGACGACCTCCCACCAGGTGGACCGACGACCTGGTCAGAGTCGCTAGAAGCCGCTAGATGCAGGCGGCTCAAGACCGTTCGAGGTGGAAATTCAAAGTGGACATCCCTGGGCTGATATGATGATGATAATGAAGTGGTCACCGCTGCCTATGGACATGGCAACACCAGGGGCATCGCCAATGCGTTGCCGACCCTGAGACGTGAAGTTATTAAGACTTATATGCCTGTAACTTGTACATACCATGTCTAGTCAAACTACAAAAAGAAATGGAAGTAAAGAATCAGTCAACTCACTGCTAGTGACGATATAACTGCAAGCGAACGCCATACAGACAACGGTGATGAAATGGAGGAGCAGCATGAGGAATATCAGTACCCCACTCGTCTTGGGTATCAGAGGGTTGGAGGTGACCTTCAGTAGGATCGTCCCCACGATGCTGTATATCAGACCGGCTGGTAACACGTTCAGAAAGTTCGATAGAACCAGAACGTTTGATGATACACCGACCATCTTCATTAGCTCCTGCAATAAATAAAATGAATGTACCCTATACCTTCTTAGACACCATCCATAAATTACGTCACACGAATGTCATGATTTTTTTACTCCTCTCTTCCTTCCTTCTCACAGATGGTCACATATTTTATATTTAGAAATAGTTAAATTAAAACAGCAAAATCTTATTTTATGTCAGACTTGAATACAGCTCAATTGGTTGGGGACAACTGTTTAAAATTCTGTTTATAGAAAGTATTTTGTTACATATAAGAATTCATTTTAGACTCCAAACAATCTCATAGAAAAAAATACATGATTGCTTCTAAAATAAGGTTCATCTATTAATTCAATAGTTTTGATATTATGATGAACAGGAACCTTACCACAAGGCAATAGGATTCGTTTTTCCATGACATTGTTAAACATCAAAAAGGTCGTTACAAAACAGGGTACCTATATAAAGTTAAGTAAAGCCTATAATGAAGTATTTAAGGTACATATTTAAGTTTATCGTACCTGTATACCAGTAGCCCGTTCAGCTAGTAGTCTGGATGTGAGGAACACAAACACCAGAAGCAAGGATAGCCAGCATAACACCGAGAGAATCTTGCAAACAACTTCCATCACATGGTTGCCGCTCGGACGGAAGTGAGGGAACTCTTGCACCCAAACATTCTGCGAGGGTAAATCAGTTAGTATACGCATTTTGTGATGGTAAGTATGAGGGATACAAAATAAATATCCTGGAACATTCTTTACACACGGCCACCTACAGCAGTGGCGTAGCTACCGGAGGGCTAGACGGGGCAGTGCCCCGGGGCCCCCAAGCTCAGGGGGCCCCTCGGACTCTGACTTACAAACAGTGGCGTAGCTACTGGAGGGCTAGACGGGGCAGTGCTCCGGGCCCACAAGCTTCGGCTGGGGGACAAAATATTTTACTTCATTTTTTGCCCCAGGGCCTACCGTGACCTAGCTACGCCACTGACCTACAGCCGAATTGTGTAACTCTATCGGATTCAACGTGGAACCCTATTTCATAATAGATTTGTGGCTCGACGCGCGAGCAACGTGGGACAATAGTCCTAAAGCCGTCAATGTACTGGACTACAACTACGATTATGAGAGTACACAATTACACAATCTCCCTGCTGATCGCAATCTAAGCAGAGCTTGTACTATGAATTTCAGATAACAGATACTACATCTCTTTTTTTTTAATAGATACCTATAGATATTGACACTCAAGACACAGAACAAAAAGACATGTTCATGCAAACAAATGTTAGTCCCGAGTGGGAATCGAACCCACGAACCCTGATGTGACTTGCTGCTCTAACCACTAAGCTATCTGGTCCGTTCATTATTTTTAGCATGACGTATAAATTCGTAATTATTCATTTACTTATTGATACAGATTTAAGCTTCCTAAGTTTTATATTATTATTTGTTAGTATATCTGTTATTATAACACATATTCTGTGAACATTTCAACTTATTACCTATTCCATAAAATAATCGAAGCAAAGTAATTTTTTAAACTATGCTATTAGTGAAAATTACTAGTTTTGTGCCCAGAATCGGTTGGTATCTTTGTACGAAAACAGTGGCTGAATGGTACCAGATATTTCAAGGCTCATAGAGCAACGTGGAAACGCAATTAGGGACATCAATTCTATACAATTATACGAACGGACACTGTCATTTGATACGCTTCGACGTAAAGTACATAGATAGAATCATGTTTTGATATGAAATCGTTTTTAGTGTATTCTTTACTAGTATTTTTATAAATGTAATATTTTGCTGTTTTTACTACTTTTGTTTTGTCTCATTATAATAATAATAAATTTATTCGCATAAATAATCTTACACAATTTAAATTCATCTCTGACTTCTGCGCTAGGCATACATACCTGTGTTACAGAAGCCAGTGCCCTTTCTTATTAAAAGATACTCAATATAAAATTTATGTAAATAAAAGTAAACTTATTCCATATACAAATGATTCTGTGTATGGTGGGGTGTGTTTATGCGTGTATGTGGAGTAGATGTGTGAGTGAATGTATACGTGTAGTGTGTGTATGTGCTCTGTATGTATGTGTAGTGAGTGTTTACGTGTTTAAAGTGTAGCTGTGTGTTATTCAACAAGTTCTTTCAGAAAAAGAAATCCATCACCATTTTTTCAATATCTTCATAGTCAAAAGGTTTAAGCCAAGAAATGATTGCACTTTTGCCTTGTACTGTGTGTAATAAATGTAGATATCTGTATCTCTTTCTAACTGGCTCCACTAGTGAAATCTAACTCTGTGGGGTTGAAAATGAAATGTATTTTTTTTTTATTTCAATACTCCTTATTTTATTTAACTTTATTGGCAGACCAACCAGCTCATAGGCAGTACAATATATGAATCATAATCTAGATATTTTGAGGCCTTATGAAGCACTTATTCTGACCCAAATTTTGGTTTAAGCGGAGAGTTGTTCTAACTGAGAAAAGTCGGCAGTAACAACTATAAAAACATGTCAATCATTTACAAAAAATATAAAATTTATTTAGTAAACTCATAAATCTTTATCTTTATATGACATCTAACAATTTCTAAAAAGATGCTAGCGAATATTTTTTTTACATGCCTATGGAATGTCTTTGTCTGATCCAAAACTAAGTAAAGTTTGTACAATGGAAACCAAATAACTATTTTTTTTTACTGTGTTTACACTTTCTAATTAAAATTCTAATTGGTTTTCGCCTACCACCTCCGACCGCATCATCACCTACCTTAGAAATATTTCTCCTGGATACCAATCGAAAGCACGACATGTAGCGCAACAAGGCATGAAACTATCACACCAAAATTCAAAACCATTTATTCTGTTTAGGCCCGCGGAGGGCACTTATGAAGGTCGAATTTAAAGTTACTGAAGCTACTACCAGTTCAGAAGTCAGCCTTCAACTGAGAAGAACCGGCAAGAAACTCAGCAAGGTAATTATTGTATTTAATATTTTTAAAATATTTCTTAAATAAATTTTATCCATTCTGACTTTTTGGCTATTTTATAATCTCAATTCTATGTTTTTATATTTAACAATTGTTTTAGTTTAATTCCTTACAACCTAAACAAGCAAATTACACGAGAGCCTTACCTGTGTTATTTCAACTCCTTGCATCTCAGTGAAGCTTGTATCTATAGCCCACTGTAACCGCATGAAGGATTCGTAGTCGGTTCCTGGAAAAAATATTGTGGTATTTTTAATGTCCTTCTGCTCGCGGGTAAAGCTTCATTCTCGAGGAATTTTAAGTTTTTCCGAGGTTGAAAATGATGTTTTAATCAAGTACATATTTTTTCTCATCGAATAGTTTAGTAGTTTTTGTATGAGAGTAACAAACGTCCATCCATCCTAACAAACATTTGCATTATTAGTATTATTTGTCACGGCTTTGACTTATTTATGTGGTCATTCCTTCATTGGCTGAGTAAAGGGGGCCGCCTTGAAGGGGCAAGTGTTAATAGCCAGATTTTGATCTTGAAAGTGGTAGCACCGTGCTAAATTTCCATTTCAATAACATTAACATACAAAGGAGGTACTTTGTACGCATTTCTCGTCGACAAAGTCACAAAAAGAAATTAGCAGTGTTGGATTCGTACATTCGGGGGCACTCGGGGCTAGTGCCCCAGGCGGAAAATTTTCTGGGGCGGAAAAATTCAGATATGCCACATGGAGTATTGTAGATGCACCATGAATATTGTATATGGAAATTTACTAAAAGAAGACATTATTTGAATTTAAAAAACAATTGAAACTGCATTCATAGATAATTCAATAATTACATCGTTGAACCGGGAATCGAGCTCGTTACATGAGAAAAATAATCACCTGTAGCTTTATCATACCGATACCGATGATCATAAGGATTATTTTTTGCTAAATAACATCATGTCACTAATAAAAGGCAGACCATGAATTATGAGACTGAATTAAGACAACGGATAAAACATTTGATGTGAAATTTTATTCTGAAAAATAAAGCTGACATTGCCGTAAGGACATACAACTGACATTATCATAAGTACCTATTACTAATAAATGTACCCACATGAGAAGTACGCATCATTTCCCTATTATAATTTAAGTGCATGATAAAACGATAAAGAGATACGTAGTTAGTAGGTACCTGGTTGTAAGCAACAAATCGAGCCGTATCCTGAGCCGAAAGTCGCATAAATTATAATAAAAAAATGTATTTAATTACAATTATAATTAAATTCATGGTCTTCCTTTTATTTGTGACATTATGTTATTTAGTAAAAAATAATCCTTATGATGAAGCCTTACTTATTTATTTATTTATTATAGCACACAATACAGAATATAATCTTGAAAAGACAATTGTATACATTTAAAGGTATTGAACTAGATTATATTCCAATCAATGTATGCCTAGACGCATTATAGTAAAAATTAAAAAAATGTTTCGCTAGAAGGAATTAGATATTTACTTATTGTAAATTAAATATTAGATACGGCATAAAAATCTAAAACAGAATCTTTTTTAATTGACTCTGGAACCGACACAACTTTGAATTAAAAATATCAATGTCTCTGTTAGTTACGAGGATCTCGTTGTATTGGCGACACATTCTAACTATGGGGTTATAATAGGATGTATTGTTTGAAAACACTTGAAGGGCGAAAATGTTGTAGTTACAATTACGGGACCTGAACCGAGTATTAAAATTTAAGAGGGATAGAAGAGTAGGCGAATCTATAATGAAGTTGATTATTTTAAAAAGTAGATTAAGGTCAATATATTCACGGCGCTTCACTAAGGAAGTTACGTGAAAATATTGTAATCGCTCACTGTAGGACTTTAGTTTGCGACCCATTCCACATCTGTAGCTGAGAATGTTTAGACAACGTTTTTGGACGAGTTCGATGCGATCAATGTGAACGCTGTAAAAAGGAGACCAGATGGCCGAATTGTATTCAAGAATACTACGAATTAGTGCGATATAAAGTAAGATAAAGCTCTTAGGCTTACGAAAATGCTTTGTAGACCTTGATACAAACCCAAGCAACCGTGAACTACGCTCCACGATGTAATCATAGTGTTGATGAAAAGTAAACTTATCATCAAAATATACACCTAAATCCTTAACACATTGCTTACGTGCAAGAATATTACCCTCTAGGGAATATTCGAATTCAAACTTATGTGTTTTCTTGGTAAAGCTTATAACGAAACATTTGTTGATGTTCAGCTGCATGTAGTTCCGGTCACACCAAGCTGAGAGCATGTTTAGGTCATGTTGTAAACTTAACATGTCTTTAACATCTCTTACTGTAGTAAACATTTTCAGGTCATCTGCATAAAGTAGACATGGGCATGTCAGGGAGTCGATCAGATCATTTATAAATATTATAAATAATAAAGGTCCCAAATGACTTCCCTGTGGCACTCCAGATGTGACTAATACTGGTTCGGAAAGGTGACCCTTCACTGCAACAAGTTGGCTTCTACGACTCAAGTATGACTGTATCCATCGAAACAGACATCCATGAATACCAAAGCCAGCCAGTTTATTAAAAAGTACCACATGATTTACCCTGTCAAATGCTTTGGAGAAATCAGTATAGATAGAGTCTACCTGAAAGCGCTTGTTAAATGCTGTACACAAGTAGTTTTTGTACTCTAAAAGATTAGATGTGGTAGATTTACCAGACACGAAGCCATGTTGTTGTGGATATAGCATGTGTTTAACATGAGTATAGAGTACATCATATACAACACTCTCAAACAATTTTGCAAAACATGACAAAATGCTAATTGGTCTGTAATTTTCGCATACAGTTTTATCCCCAGATTTAAAAATTGGTATGACGTGAGCTATCTTCCAAATAGTGGGAAACCGACCAGATTGAATTGACTTACTGAATAATATTATCAATGGTAAGCAAAGTTCGTTGGCGCAAGCTTTAATAAAATAAGCAGGTATTTCGTCAGGGCCTGGACCTTTGCTCACATCTAACATCTGAATTTTTCTCAATATTATATCTTTAGTGATATTTATGTCGTTTAACGTGTTTATGTTGTTATAATTTAAAGAAGCACAAGAGTCTGGAATACTTGTCACGTTTTGAAAGACTGAGCTAAAATATTTAGACAACAGCTCACACACACCTGATGGGTCAGAGGTAGTGACACCCTCGTATGTCAGAGTTGTTGGGACTGAATTCGCGGCTTTTTAAAATGCTTTAACATCACTATCCAAAGAGTCTTCAACCGATGTTATAAATTTTTTATAACAAGAATCAATGATGCCTTTACATTTGGTTACGATTGGTATGATAAAGCTACAGGTGATTATTTTTCTCGTGTAACGGGTTCGATTTCCGGTTCAACCATGTAATTATTTAAATATCTATGAATGCAATTTAATTTGTTTTTACACGCTTTATATTAGCTTCACCTGTATGTATGTATGTAATCGACCCCTTTGAGCTCGATTTTGTCCTACTTTGAACGATCAGATTTAATTCAAACTTTGCACACCTGTCAAAGACCGATGACAATGCAATAATCCGATCAAAGCATCCGATTATCCTAATTAGATTCGCCAGGATTAATTAATTTCTTTCCGCATCCTTTGTATGCGAGTAAGAGAGATAGAGCTAGTGCGCGAACTACGCATGTGTGCAGTTCCAGACTTACTCTTTCGGGCACTCAAAAAAAATTAAATAAAAAATTAAAAATAAATATTAGTTAAGAAAAACTAAAAAGAAATCATTTCGAAAATATCTTGAAAAGCACCCCCGCTTTTTTTAAAATAAAACATTTGTTTTCTTATTCAAACTATTAATAACTTATATTTATTAAAAAAAAATACATTATTCTTAATTATAATAATATTTATTAAAATTTATTTTCTGTTTTTTAGTTTGGTTTTCTATATAAAGCGTGTTTTTTTTGTTTTTTTTAACTATTATTTTTTTTAATTCAAATAATGTCTTCTTTCGGTGAAATGTTCTTCCCTCTTTCCCTCCATGAGGCATCCGTGGGACGTCCTGTATATTATATCCGATAGATTTTGCTATATTTTGCTGATTTTCGATAATCAGGTTTCCATCAGAACCCAATGTCTGCATTATTTAGAAAAAGCAAATTTTTCGAAATTTCTATTTTGGCATTAATAATTAAGATAATTTATTAAAATTGTATGGAAACTATAATTTTAATTTAACTAACATAATGGAGGGGCATTTTCTAACGCCCAGGGGCGGCACTAAGGCTAAATCCGGCCTTGGAAGTTAGTAATTAAATATCGAATCGATCGAAAGTCTGATACCAATTTAATAACGGAAAATTGACGGTTGTCAATGACCGGTCAGTCGGCGAGGTCACTGGATTGACAAACATCTATTTGTACAACAATACAGTACCTATCTAGTTGTAGCACTTTCGTAATTATAATCAATAATTGTTGCATTAAGAAAATTGATTGTCAATGTTACGGTAAAAATTCGCTGTGAAAAACACTTAAACTAATCGATAGTATTTCCTAATTAAATATAATTCTATTATCCTATATTTATTTTACTTTTACACGCAAAAGCTACTAAACGGCTATCGATGAAACTTGGCACAAAGATAGAGCTTGCTTGGAATAACACATAGGATACTTTTTATCTATATGGAGTATGGATGTTTGGTAATCTTTAAAGCAAAAATTACCCAACAATTTGGATGAAACTTGGAACAGCCAGTTATCTATACTAATATTATAAAGAGGAAAGATTTGTATGTAAGTATGTTTGTAACTCTTTTACGCAAAAACTACAAAACGGATATGGATAAAACTTGGCACATAGATAGAGCATATCCTGGAATAACATATAGGCTACTTTTTATGCCGGGAAAATGTGATATACCTCGGGAACGCGGGTGAAACCGCAGGGAACAGCTAGTGTTTTATACATATAGATATCGTTACACCGTCTCTGGTGTCCAACCGAAACTTTACTTTCAACTTCTGCCAGTACCTGCCAAAAAAAGCTACCTTCGGCCTAACTTTGGTTTCGGATAAAATTTTCAAAAGATTGGCCAAATGCCTGGGGAGCGTCGAAATTCAAGGAACTTTTAAGAATGCGCGACAACTGGCATTATTTCAAAATATTATATTGTTGACATCTTGACAGAAACTTTCTCTCATAATAGTCTTTGCATGCTCGTCGTTTTTGGTGAACGGAACTTCATTGCGAAATTAGGTTTGATGAATCAATCAGTCATTCAGTCCGTCAGTCATTCAGTCCGTCAGTCATTCACGAAATATATATTTTTTTGTATATAATATACAAATTTATTTTTGTTTAACATCCATGTAAAGATTTTTATTCAATACTCAAGGTACAAAACATATAAAATATTATTATTTTTATGTCATTATTTTATATATTACATAAGGCATATGATTCAACCGATTGTTCGTTCCTATCATACGTTTAATATTTTACATAATGATTTATATCCTAATATTAAAAATGCGAAAGTTTTATATTTGTTAGTCAATTATGCTTTACGGATATTTGCTAAGAACAAAAGCAACCTTAGGGAATAGCATATAAGTGTCATACTCAATTAAACAAGTCTTTGACATAAGCCAGTTTAAAGTAAAACCAGAATAAAGGTAATTCCAAGTTGCGTATTTAGTGTTCCGCTTCGTGAATGCATTAAACTAGCATATCATGAGCTCTTATTTCTTAGAATTCGTATGACGTTGCAGCTCAGTTTATGATTGTAGTGACGTAACAGAACATGAAATTAAGAAGCTACAGGTAAAATTGTATTCCATAATTATGATCATTGGGTTCAAATTGGAATGTGTGCGAATAGTATTAACATGGTTTGTTTCCTCTTGTACATTTCGTGTGGTTGCCTACGTGAAAGCAACGACAACAGGAAAATAAAAAATAAATTTTTGAGTTTTAGTTTTATCTAACTCTATATGTTTATGATAAGAATATATATATAATGTTGAGTAGTAGAGCTTTTATTGCAGAGTTCATTCGGGGAAGTATTACCACCTTACCCATTACCGCCGTGAAGCAGTAGCGCAAATGTATTACTGTGTTTCGGTTAGAAAGGTGAGGGGGCCGGTGAAATTACAGGCACATGAGACTTAACAACTTCTCGTCTCAGGGTCGACCACGCATTGGCGATGCCCCTAGTGTTGCTAATGTCCATAAGCGGCGGTGACCACTTACCATCAGGTACTGCTTGTTTATCGGTCGATGTGGTACAAAAAAAATCTATATTAGTATAAGTAAGTAAACAAACCAAATGTCAAGTGTGGGTGCATATTATCCATCGGATTATACTGATTAGTATAGAACTGCTTCTTCATTCGTATGGTATACATCAGTTTATCTGGCCAGTCGTCCTCATCCATATTCTGTGGAAAATTTCGAATTATTATCATTATTTTGTCATACCACAATGTAGTAGTTCTTATTGCAATTTCATTTTATTTTCTACTAGCTGTCCCCCGCGGTTTCACCCGCGTTTCCGAGGGGTGGGGGAACATTACCTTATTTTGTTCTTTCTATCATCGATAGTTTTCGCAGCGCATGCGATGTAAGGATTTTTACACCTTGGGTTACATTATTGGAGTTTTAGTAAGGATCCCTAATTTCTTTGAAAATATAATATAGCCTATGTCACCCGGGGATAGTGAAGCTTCACAACGCTGAAAGATTTTTTCAAAACCCTCCAGTAGTTTTTAAGTTTATTCGTTACATACAAAAATACAAATCTTTCCTCTTTATAATATTAGTGTAGATAATCTTATACTGTTACAAAACTACCCGTAAAGCCGAAAGGTGGTTAAATGGGGCCTTATAACGAGTCCATTCACAATATTTAAGAACCGTAGTAACGCTGTATAACATACCCCAAAAAAAAAAAAAAACAGATTTTTATGAATGAAAAATAGAATAAACTATTGAAGTAGACAATTATTAGGTAAAATAGGTACGTAGGCCTTTCTGTTAAATAATCTGGTTCACTGACATGACAGCTTACTAGGGTTGTTGGTTTTGATAATTAATTATATTTTTACGGGGTATTTTGTAACACGTTGTACATAAAATTCTCGTGTTACAATGCACGGCCATCTGATCCCAACATACGCAGAGTTTTGTACTATGAATACCAAATAACTGATATACCTTGACTCCTTTTTTTTAACAGATCTGTACATACGAACAAATGTTTGTCCTGGGTGGGACCTACTATCTCACCACTACGCCAACCCGTCTTAGATATCTCCAGCTATGATTAACTCACCTGGAATATCACAAGGGCATCGTCGTGAGACATCAGAGCGCTAAAGTTCCCTTGGTAAGCTTCTTCCGACAGCGGAGCGTAGGCTACTCCGCGACGCATTATTGTAGCTGCGAGAAAAAAAAACAATAATGTTAATAACTGTTTTATAGAATAGAACTAGCTGCGCCCTGCGGCTTTGCCCGCTTTCAATCCTGGTTATAAACCTTCCTCTTGAATTACTCTATTTATTGCTGAAAACTGCATTAAAATACGTTGCATAGTTTACAATTCTATAAAGGACATACAGACAAACATTCATTTTTATATATACAGGCTGTTACAAAACTACCCGTAACGCCGAAAGGAGGTTAAATGGGGCCTTATAACGAGTCTATTCAAAATATTTAAGAACTGAAGTAACGCTGTATAACATGCCCCAATTTTTTTTCCATCTATTTAACTACTCATGAAAAAATTGTATAAGTATTATATATCAGTTATCTGGTTTCCATAGTACAAGGTTTGCTTGGATCAGAAGGTTATGTGCAAAGTATGTCCAGGGATATATTATTTATTACTGTGTTTCGGTTAGAAAGGAGCCGGTGAAATTACAGACACTTACTACTGTACAAAATGTGAAAGTTTGGATGGATGTACGTTTCTTACTCAATCTCACCAGAACTGCTGAACGGATCTGGACAAAATTTACCACATATTAAATAGGCTACTTTTTGTCCAGGGAATATGTTACATCCCTCGGGAACGCGGGTGGAACCCTGAAAGTTTGTGATTTAAGGTGCGGGGGTAATCTCTGAAACTACTCAAGCGAAATCAAGAATTCTTCCACTGATAGAAAGCTGCCCTATTCCCGAGCGATACAGGCTACGTAATAATCCACGATTCATAAAATCCTCCTTGAACGCGGACAAAACCGCGGGGCAGTAGTTAGTAATCGAAGAATAGTAAAAAAGATTGTACGCAAGATGACTAAGGATCTTTTTCAACGTCGTTTAATGAGGTAAAAGTGAAAGCGCTTAAGGAAGGTCAAAGTGGTTTTTGAGGACTCCTTAGTACCAAATTGATTTATAATATTCAGTGAAAGTTGTATCTAGATATCGAGGCCTGGGGCTCGATTCTGTAAGGAAAATGACACTAGCTCGTGGATGTTTCGTCGCAGCCTCTGTGCTCTGTCTCTTTTGCTAACTACGCAATCACGCGAGAGGTAAGCTCTCCGAGGCCTCCGTGCGGTGACTCGTCGACGAAGTTTGTATTAGCTGAATAAGGGGGCGGAATGTAGAATCGATTTCATAGCCTTGACCCAACAAATACTTAAAGACGTATTTATTTAAGTATGATTCATTTCGTTTATGTTCTTATAAATCAGTTATATTTTTTTTACTTTCTTTACATACGGCTTTATGATCCCAAATTAAGCAGAGCTTTATTTCTTGTACTACAATCCAGATAACTGATAGACTACATAGAATTATTTTTTGACTTGTTCATGCACACAAATGTTTGTCCAGGGTGGGAATCGAACCGACGACCTGTACGTGGCATGCCCTGACCAATCTGACCACCAAGGCTACTGACCCTTCATCATATTCTCACTGTCCTCGGTACAGAAAGGTTATAGGAACCACATTTGTATGAACCCTGATGGGCAAATTAGAAAAATCTTTTATTTTATTGGTATTGTTATAGATATTCGTATTCAGTTGATTGAAAAAAATAATTATGTCGTAGGTAAATAAAAATTCTTTTTTTTTTTTACTTTAAGCAATAAACCATGTTTGTCACGTTTACCAGTAGATTCTCAAACAGAATCGTATGTAGTTGATTGTAGTAAAAAAAGAAATCGTATGCAGTAGTTACGAAAATATGTTACTACAAGCAACTATAAGGAATATCTATAAGAAGAAGATTTTTCAAAGTCAGGCGCATGATTCACAAAGCCCTGGGCTTCGATTCTGTAAAGGAAAATGACACTAGCTCGAGTATGTTTCGTCGCGGCGTTTGCTCTGTTTCTTTCGGTCACTACGTAATCAAGTGAGAGGTAAGCTCTCCGAGGCCTCAGTGCGCCGGCTCGCCGACAAGCTGAATAAGGAGGCTGATAGGCGCAGCTATTTTACTACGACACTAAATATCTGAAGACCTTTACCTGGAACATTTGTAAGATGACGTGCATTTAGGCTGGCCCCCACAGATTCCATCAGTTTGTTCGTCAGCTTGTTTTCAGGGTAGTACAGGATTAAGGGTGGTGCATTGAAGGTGCTCAGGGATACGATATCCTGTAAGAAAGTTTTTAGTGTGAATATTTGATGCCCGATCAGCTAGCAGAGGCTCCATCTGTGTCCTGAGGACAAACACCTATTGTAAGCGAATCATTATCGTATCGAGTGCGCCAAAAACCAAAGCAATGGAAAATTGAACATCGCGCAACGTGACGGTACGCGCGGTGTTCAATTTTCTATACAAACCAGCTTTTTGACGCACTCGATACGTTTGCGATAGATGTTCGTGGTTAGGCCTCTGATGGTAAGTGTTCTATAGACAATTGTAACACCTGGGCATCGCCAATAGTCGTCAATAGCGGTAATATTCAGTATACCCAAGACTCATTCATTTAAAAAAATATATTCAAATCATAGTCGTTCAAGTCATAACTATTTAATAGCCGGTTTTAACAGCTAAACTAAAATGACATGGTAAAATGTCACTTAATTGCTTTAGAAATAAGGTATATATAGTTGCGCCCTGCGACTTTGCCCGCTTTTAATCCTGGTTATAAACCTTCCTCTTGAATTACTTTATCAATTGCTGAAAACTGCATTAAATTCCGTTGCATAAGTTACGATTCTATAAATAATCAGTCATAATGAATAAAGGACAAACATTCATTTTTATATGTATAGATATAAGTTTCATTAACATATATATACTAGCTGTTTTACCCGAGTTCCCGAGGGATGTCACATTTTCCCGGGATAAAATGTAGCCTATATGCTATTCCAGGATATGCTCTATCTATGTGCCAAATTTCAAATCTGTGTGGTAAGTTTTGAGTGAAAGAGTAACAAACATTCCCAAGTATAATATCAGAAGGATATTCTATGGTTTATTGTATGTTAATTTTTCTGTGACACTTAAAACATTTAATTAGTACTAAGTATCACAAAGAAATAAACCTTATCGTGAAGCAAATAGGTTTATTTTTCCATGACACTTTTAATTTGATACTAAGTAAGTAAAGTGATACTTAGTACCAACACAATGGTCATAGTATGTCCTTTTCCTGACTCATAGCTACAGTGTCAGCATGATCAGTGTCCTCTGTAAAAAAGAGCTATTTGTTTGTATGAAAGCGTTATTATCTGACTTCCTTTTAATAGGTATTATAATTGGGAAAGTTCAGTAGGATGGATGCATGAACGTTTGTAACTCTATTACGCAAAACTGTTGTTCGGATGTGGATGAAACTTGGCATACAGACAGAGAATGCCCTGGAAAAACAAATTAGATACTTTTCATCCCGGGAAAATGTGTCATCCCTCGGGAACACGGATGAAAGCGCGGATGACTGCTAGTCGTAGGTATTTATTATTATAAATGCAAAAGACTGTGAGGATGAATGTATGGATCTTCGTTACTGTTTCACGTAAAAACTACGAAACTGCTGAACTTGGCACAAAGACTGGGGATACCCTAGAAACTGCGGGGGAAAGCTAGTTTAAGAAATAATTGGGTCTAATATTAGTTTATTGCAACTACTAAAGAGCAAGTCATAACTCAATATCGAACTAAAAACAACAGTTTCGGTAAAAATTGATTACATAGTTACTCAGTTTTGCAGTATTTTACCGAGGACGAGCCTTAATATGATTTTTGATTACCGATCCATTAACAAAGAGTATATCTTTGACGCTGTACAATTATGACGTCACAACTTGCTATTTCATACAAGACTCCATGCATTAGATCGTTTTGACATTTGATAAAAAGTTGCTGATTTGACTATCAGTACACATCCCTATTATTTGAAGGTGCTGATAAACCTTATTTTAACTCCATATGGTGCATTTTTCTATAACAGTCCAGCAACAAAATGGGCCAAGAAATTTTACGGAATCTTGTACGTTTTATTGTACTTTACATACAAGTACGTGTTTAACTGCGCGGATAAATATCGTACATTACAAATGGCGCATATTCTGCATCGGAATGTAAATGGTACGCAAAAGATAATAAATCGCCATTTTCAATACTTTAGCAATGACTTCATAAAAAATCTTTGTTAGCACGTGCAAATATTTCTTCAATTACTATCTATGCTTCCTACTAATATTAGAAACGCGAATGTTTGTATGTATGGATGTATCGATGTATGGATGTTTGTTCCTCTTTCACGCAAAAACTACCCAACGGATTTGGATGAAACTTATCACAAAGATAGAGCATATATTGGAATAACATATTGGCTACTTTTTATCCCGAGAAAATGTTACATCCCTCGGGAATGATAATAATAACTTAATTGTTCAAAAAAGGGATTTTACAATAGAAATGAAGCCCTGCATCCTGTGCTAGCTATACAAAAGCTGTGTTACAGGCTACAGTGTCTTCCTCCGAGAATAATAGCTTTAATCTTGTATAAACCTTAATTTTGACACCCTAAAATTTGACTCAAAACCTACTTATCGTAGGGTGGCCGCGACTATAGATATCTAAGGTCAAAGGTCAAAGCAATAGATTGTATTTTGGGAAAAGAAAAATTAAAGAAAAAAAAAATTAAAGAAAAAAAAAATTTAAGATTTTTTTTTTTTTTTTTTTTTTTTTATTAACAATGGGCTTGGGTTTGGCCGTTGACTGACCCCAGAAGGAGTTATGACGAGGCCGAGGATGTAGCACGCTTACCCAGAAAACTTAACATTTGTCTTAAATAATCTTTTTAACACATATAAAACTTTACCCCCAAACTTTATGATCTGTGTTATAACAAAATTGTACCATTGGATCAATAGTTAACCTAATTTCATGAGCCATAAGGATAATTTTTCTCATCCATAAATCGTTGTCTCCGCTCCGCCAGCGTGGCGCCTGTTTGACCCCGAAGTTTCCCAAACAATACGCATAAGTAACAATAAAGGAACGAATTGCGTAATTTTGTCGTAAAACTTAACTGTCGTATTATAGTAGCACATTATCATTTGGAGGTAAGCTTAGATAACATAATAATTCTCATTGAATATTTTTAATAAGTAAATCTTGTTTCGCCAGTTGAAATTCCTTTTGTTTTTTTTATGAGCCGATAAACAAGCAGACGGCCCATCTGAGAGTAAGTTTTATATGTATAAAACATGCATATTATTGTGGAGAAATAGCGATTATTTTGAAGAATTGTTACTGTTTTAACTGCGCGCGTTTGACATTTTTAGCATTACAGACTTCCGGAACGCAGGTAATACCGCGAAGTTACATAAAAAATATTAGGACACTGGGCATTTTGGGCTCTATTATATATTTTACTAGCTGTCCCCCGCAGGTTCACCCGCGTTCTTCGATGTCATATATAGCCTAAACCATCTACGAAAAATTCAGCGTGGAATGGTAGCAGTCCCATCCCGATATGTTCAGTAGTTTTGAGGTGATGGGGCGTCAAAGGAATCCTATTTTATTAATATTTTAGGTTGGGGAAAAAGTCTTTTCGCATTATAGTATGTATGAACTTGTAATAAAATCTCTTTGTCTATACTATTTGTATCTGGCTGGTTTTGGTATCATTGAAAGTTTAAATTTTAAAGAACATAATTCCAAATTCAAATTAGGAAAATGTGTGATTCGCATTTGTTTTTCGTACCGCCAAGATGAGTGAATCTAATGAAGAAATTCGATTCATTTTAAAATTTTACTACAAAAAAGTTAAAAATGCAACGCAAGCCGCGAAAAAAAATTGCGATGTTTATGGACCTAGTGCAGTGTCTGTGAGAGTAACACAAATTTGGTTTAACACTAATCATACCAACACTTACTAGGTACCAATTTCTACCATAGCGGGTCAAATGTGACTTTATATTTCCTGCTTGTATGTATGAAATATGGTTGTTAGGAAGGGAAATAAATAGTATAACTGTATATTAATTAGTAAGAAAAAGTCATGAAGTCAAATGTGCAAATGCAATAAAATCATACGTGTATTTTCAATGCAAATTTCAAAATGGATCATTTGACCCGGTTATGGTATGTTTAGTGTTAAGCGTTTTCAATTCGGACATTTTGATGTCAAAGATGCACGTCGCTCTGGTCGCCCCATTACCAATAAAATGGATGCCATTTTTGAAAAAGTGGAGCAAGATCGGCAAATCAGTAGTTACGACGTAGCTACGGCGCATTTGAAAAAAACTGGGTACACAAAAAAGCTAGATATTTGGGTACCTCACGAGCTCACTGAAAGAAACCTAATGAACCGTGTACTCATTTGTGATTCTTTATTACGACGTCATGAAACCGAACCATTTTTGAAGAAGCTGATAACTGGTGATGAAAAATGGATCACGTACGACAAGAACGTGCGAAAAAGGTCGTGGTCAAAGGCCGGTCAGGCTTCACAGACTGTGGCGAAACCCGGGTTAACTCGCAACAAGGTGTGTGTGGTGGGATTGGAAGGGCATTATTCATTATGAGCTGTTACCACCAGGCAGGACCATCGTTTCTGAACTCTACTGCGAACAACTGATGAGATTAAAGCAAGAAGTTGAGAGAAAGCGGCCGGAATTAAACAACAGAAGGGGTGTGGTTTTTCATCATGATAACGCTAGACCTCACACATCTTTAGCCATTCAGCAAAAATTAAGAGAGTTTGGCTGGGAGGTATTAATGCATCCGCCGTATAGTCCTGACCTTGCACCTTCAGATTTCCACCTGTTTCGGTCTCTTCAGAATTCTTTAGGCAGTGTCAGGTTAACATCACGAGAGGACTGTCAAAACCACTTGTCGCAGTATTTTGATCAGAAGTCCCAAAATTTCTATAGCAATGGGATCATGTCCCTACCTACACGATGGCAAAAAGTTATCGAACAAAATGGTACCTACATACTTTAGTTAAATGTAAATAAACTATATTAAAAATGTTTTGAATTTTCTTAAAAAATGCGAAGGAACTTTTTACCCAACCTATTATATGTATAGATATATAGAAGACTAAAGAACGAAATGGTAATGTATATATATAACATACCTTATTATTACAAACCATATAATTGTTTATATGAGTACTAAGGTTAAAGGTATGTTTAAATAACTTGACGAACTAACTACAATAGGTTATGCGACACTTGTCAGACCAATAACAATTGCATTCATATGATACTATAATATCATCTGAGAAATAAGTCTTTAAGGATGTCGGAGAATCTCGGTGTTCCGGGGATTCGAATGCTGCAACCAGTGGGGAAGCTAGAAAACCAAACGCCCTGCGGCAAAAAATTAAGTAGGACCCCAACTGTTTAAAATAGTTGGTTCCCCCTCCTTCAGAGCTTGGGGGCCGGGGGCACTGCCTCGTCTAGCCCCCAGTAGCGACGCCACAGTTTGTAAATCAGAGTCTGAGGGGCCCCCTGAGCTTTGGGGCCCCTGGGCACTGCCCCGTCTAGCCCTCCGGTAGCTACGCCACTGGTCGCCACCGAATTGTGTTACTCTCTCGGATTAAATATGGCAACTTATTTCATTATAGATTGATGGTTAGACGTCCGAGCAGTATGGGACAACAGTTGTAGCGCCGACAATTTAACACAAAATGTTGTACAGTTTGGCGATTTGTGTTGTGCATGTAAACTGCATGATTTTTATTGAATAAATGAATTTAAAAAAAAATTTAGATTGCAGCTTCAATTCCGATAGCATTATACAATCGCCCTGCCGAATCGAGGCGGTACAGTCGGTGTTATTTTGTGTAGGTAAGTAATGATGACTGTACTTCATCACCACATGTCGCGTTGATAGTTAAAATAGCTTACGCCCAATTATAATAATAATATCCTGGGACATTCTTTACACACGGCAATCTCATCCCAAACTAAGCAGAGTTGTACTATGGAAACTAGATAACTGATATACCGCATAAACTACGGTATTTGTTTCTACATACATACTTATATTTACACCCATACACCGAACATACAGACATGTTCTTGCACACAAATGTTTGTCCTGGATGGGAATCGAACTCGAGACCTGCGACTTAGCAGCCAGGGTCACTAACCACCAAGCCAACTGGCATGTCAATAACATCGGATATACTATACAGACTAAGAATACTAGGAATCAAATCTATACTATCGTCTCAAAATATCGTACGCGCAATTATAACAAAGTCGGATAACCTAAAGATTAAACAAAGAATACAAGGAATCAAACCCACTCACAATCTATACCAGTAAATAAGGCAATATTTAAATGAAGACTTCCATTTATATGAAGCCTAATTATAAGTGACCTTTTATTGAATTTTTGTCTATCTGAAAGTTAATGGCTCCGAAAGGTCTCAAAGGATTAAAAAACTTTAGGGGTAAAAGATACTTATTTAGGGAAATGTAGTTAGGGTATCTTAGAATTAGGTAGGTACTATGCCTCTATCCAGGGTGCTACAAAAAGCAATAACAGCTCGACTGATGGCTGGTTCAATTACTTATTGTTTTAATTTTGAACATGCACTAGAATTACACCAAGTAAGAAAACACTATTCTGAAAGTTTCAAGTGACTAAATTATATAGCCTTTAGTGCCAACAAAAATTCCAAAAAATTAAAATTTCTTACAATATAGATAATTTCAACAATTGAAATATTTTTGTACTGTATAATTATTCATTTACCAATCCAAGTTAATAAACTTGTATAAATAAAATAAAATAGTTATTAGGTGTTGGCATGTCTTTGCTATATGAAGGCCTCCGCAAGCACTTTATAGTCTAGTCTTTTTTTAGTTATTCTGTAACATAGTGACTATCTCACACAGGCCAGTTGGCTTGGTGGTTAGCGCTCTGACTGCCAACCCGAAGGTCGCGGGTTCGATTCCCACCCAGGACAAACATTTGTGTGCATGAACATGTCTGTTTGTTCTGTGTCTGGTTGTAAATATCTATTTATGTATGTATTTACATAAAAAAAGCGATAGTACAAGCTCTGCTTAGTTTGTGATCAGATGGCCGTGTGTAAAGAATGTCCCGGGATATTTATTTTATTTATTTATCTATTATGGTTCAAAATATAAAGCTTCATAAAAGTAGAACATACAGCCAGCATTGGCTTAGTGACAAGGATATCATAAGTATCGAACCCTAAAATGAACAGAGACTATGAAATAGTTATGTAAGAATCCATTTGGCATGATTCCAAATACTCACCCCTCCCTAAGGAAGTGAATTGTATATTGATTGATGGTAAATAGGTCATACTGTATACGAAAATATTATAAAAAGAGATTATACATTTATGTATATTATCTTTACAAAGTGATAAGAAATAATCACAGCCTATTGAACTAGAAACGAAAATGATTGCTTTTTATCTGCTAATTAGGTTGTATATATTAATATATATATAAAATTCTTTTGTCTGTGTGTATGTAAGTAAATTCCTTTTAAACGGCTGGAATGATTTTGATGAAATTTTTTGGACTTGGTAGGTGGCACTGCAATCTGCCTTCAATACTGCATTGTTATTTTTATGGAACTTTTGTATGGACTTATTTTGACAGGACGTCTCAGGACAGCTAGTATACTTCTAAGTATTTAGGAAAAATCTAGTATATGTAATTTATCAGTTATCTGGTCTCCATATTACAAGCTCTGCTTGGTTTAGGGTCAGATGGCTGTGTGTAAAGAATGTCCTAGCATATTTATCACTACATAATATAAAACAAAGTCGCTTTCTCTGTCCCTATATCCCTACGTATGCTTAAATCTTTAAAACTATGCAACAGATTTTGATGCGGTTTTTTTTAAATAGATAGAGTGATGAAAGAGGAAGGGTTTTATGTATAATATATGTGACATCCCACGGGAACGAGGGGACAGCTAGTATATTATAAATGATGTATTTTCATGTTACTTATTGTTTCTAGCAATAAATAATTTAATTATAGTAAAAACTATTGGAGTATACATTGTTAGAAAAGACATGCTTTAGACAAGTACAGCCACACTGAATATAGATTATAATAAATTCAACCTACCAATTAATAATAATTTTTTTTTATACCAACCACAATAGCTGATTCTATTCAATTCAAAACCATTTATTTAGTTTAGCAGGGCAGTTATTTATTTATTTTATTTTATAAGGAAAAACTTACAGCCTAAAACAATGGTTTAAAATATAGAAAAAAAAGACCAATTACAAGGTCAAATTTATAGTTTGACAGGCCACTTGGCTTGGTGGTTAACGCTCTGACTGCCAAACCGAAGGTCGCGGGTTCGATTCCCACCCAGGACAAACATTTGTGTGCATGAACATGTCTGTTTGTTCTGTGTCTGGGTGTAAATATCTATATAAGTATGTATTTAGAAAAAAAAAAAAAAAAAAAAAAGTAGTATATCAGTTATCTGGTTTCCATAGTACAAGCTCTGCTTAGTTTGGGACCAGATGGCCGTGTGTAAAAAATGTCTCAGGATATTTATATAGTTACTGAAGCTACCACAGTTTGGAAGTCAGCCTTTAACTGAGATTATCTAGGTTGCATACATATAGGCTGTAGTACCCTAGGTATGTGGAAACATAGGCATTATTTGATCTGCCTGGTCAGTTCCCAAAATGCTGACCCAGAGTCTACTGATAGCTTACTCTAACATTTATCTATATTATACTTATATATCTTTTTATACTATACTTATCTATATCTATACATATAAAAAATCTGTAGTTGTTGAATTTGTGTACTGATCACATCTAACAAGTTTTTGTAAGGACATATTGTATACAGACTATACTACATTCTGTAAGAAACTATGAAGGACAGCTAATATTTAAAAAAAAATAATCTATACTTAAATATATAAAGCTCAAGAGTTTGTTTATTTGGTTGAATGTGTTAATCTCGAATTGTCTATTTATCGAGGTACACTATAGGCTATATAACATCACTCTATGATCAATAGGAGTGGGGCATTCATGAAAAATGTAGCAAGAACTGGATAAAATATTCCTTTTCAGAGCTTTTCTCTAACATTTCTAGTTATCAATAATATTTCCGAGGACAAAAACTAAAATAATCTGGAATGTGGGTGACACTGCGGGGCACAGCTAGTTATACTATAATGCTGTTATGTAGTTGATTAAGTAACACTGATTATATTTTATCATTATCACATTTTTTTTGTTTCTTTGATAGTAAAATTATCATCTAATCAAAATCAAACTTTATTTTAACACATTAAGACCAAATTCAGAATGAATATCTTTTTCTATAATTTTTAGTTCGATATCTCACTAGCATTATAAATGTGTATGTTTGTGAGGGAGTATTATTATTAATTACTCTACAAACAAATGATTTGTAGGAAACTTGAGATCGATATAATGTTATGGATTAACATAAAGGACACATTTTTTTATCTTAGAGAAACATTTGGTCTAAAATGTAGGCACCATTGCCGGAGGAAGCTTGTTTTTTGTAAAATTGTAAGGAAACAGAATTAAAGTGGGAATTTTGGTGATATACATATTATGATAATTGTAAAATCTTATTCCTGGATATGTGTGCTACATCCTCGGCCTCGTCACAACGACATATGTGCAAAACGCAATTAAAAAATTACGTAAAATTTGGGTTAAAGTCAAAATGTTACTTACTGGTATGCTCGTAGTACCATTCATATCCTTCATGAAATCAGGCATAGGGGGAGATATCACATTTTTGGATAATACCAGCAGTATGAAGAATAGCACTGGCGATACAAACTCCACGGGCGTTTGTATAAACCTCCGTGTCCTCACCATCAGGTGCTTCCACATCATCACAGCCAACGTTCCGCCCTTCATCGTGGTGATACACAATCCAAATTTAATGAGAAATTAATGGCGTATGATACACATCAAGTTATTTTCTATTGTTCCACATAATGTAAACATAACATTTTTACAATCAGCATTCCACTGTAAGTTATCTAAGTTTTGTTTGTATAGTTTTGTCTTTGAAATTTTAATGTCTTCCTAAAATGTATGGGCTTATCAATTAAAAGTTATAAATACGTTTGTTATTTGAGTTTAACATTAAAAACACTGCATGTTATTATGAAGTAAGCGAGTGAGTGGAGTTCGAGCAAGCCAGCCAGCCATCGACTGACTGACGTGACATTGACAAGCACCGAGCGAGCTAGAGATGGGTAGCTAAAGTACCTACTACTCAAAATAATAACGGTTATCTAAAGTGGCCATGGCTATTTTATTTGTTTATACGATAGTTAACTATTGGCTACCAAATGGCTAAAACTGTTTTGAGTATCCGAGAATTTTATGGTTTAGCGGCACGGACGGGCGCCGACACGCGTCGGCAGCTGACTTAAGTTGAATGGCTATAATATTAAAGTTATTAAACTTTATTATTCCCATCGCACTTCTTATTCTCACACAATATAATCCCGGGATGATCGTAAATAAATTCGATCGCTTAGCTATTCATCGTGTAATTAGATTTTCCGTTATTTATGTTATAATATAATTTTTAAATGAAACCTTATACAAAAAACATTCCCCCGTAAACCTTAACGTATACCCCGTAAACATAAAATAAGTAATCGAAATCTTAATATGTTGCGTAAGGGACAATTGAGCGCTACTCAAATCAACTACAATAGCCGCATAGCTGGAATAACTGGTGACCCTACAATCTGCGTTACATCTCTAGCGATTAGTGGACTCTAAGTCTCAAACGTCAAAATGTGAAATCGGTAAAGTTGCCATATAAAAATTATATCAACCTACATCTTATGATCGTGGCTATGTTTTTCATACAGAAATTTCATATAGAATCAATATTTATTATACAAAAAAGAGCAATTCGTGCAATTTACAGTATGGGTCCCCGTGAATCATTAAGAGATTTATTTAGGGAAATAAATATAATGACATTACCTTCATTATATATTTATGAAAATATAATGTTTATACGTAGAAACATAGGAATGTTTGAGTCAAAATTGGATATCCATAATATTAATACAAGACAAAGGGAGAAGTTAGTTGTTCCATACTTTAGACTAACTAAAGTAAACAAGTCATTTCTTGGTAATTGTGTTCGATTTTATAATAAGATACCGCTTTCAGTAACCAAAATGTCTGATCATAAATTTAAAAATTATATTAGGAAAGTTTTGAAAGAAAAAGCGTATTACAAGGTGGTTCATTATATTGAAGATAAAAATGTATGGAAATAGCTGCTCTCTGCACAGTGCACCTCTAATTTTCTTGTTTAAGTTTTAAGTAATTATTGTCATTTTCTATTTTGTAGTCTTGTTATTTCTTTTTTTTTGTTGTTTTTTGTTTTTGAATGTCAGCTTTATTAAGTATTTTGTAATTGTTAAATATAAATTTATGTAAAATTGATATTATAAAATAGCCAAAAAGTCAGAATAGATAAAAAAGAATTTAATAAAATAAAAAAGAATGTAACCTTGCTGAGTTTCTTGCCGGTTCTTCTCAGTTGAAGGCTGACTTCCGAACCGGTAGTAGCTTCAGTAACTTTAAATTTGAACTTCATAAGTGCCTTCTGACGGCCTAAACTGAATAAATGGTTTTGAATTTTGAATACATATTTTGTAAAACTTAGTGCTACCAGGTGTTTTGTGTGTTCCTTAATAGCCCCTTTCATAAGATCAATGTCGATTTGTTTAATATTTTAATTTTATTTCTTATCATTGTCATAAATTGAACGCTGTTATATTAGGTTGGGGAAAAAGTTTCTTCGCATTTTTTAAGAAAATTCAAAACATCATTTTATATAGTTAATTTACATTTAACTAAAGTATGTAGGTAACATTTTGTTCGATAACTTTTTGTCATCTTGTAGGTAGGGACATGATTCCATTGCTATAGAAATTTTGGAACTTCTGATCAAAAAGCAGTCCTCTCGTGATGTTAACCTGACTCTGCCTAAATAATTCTGAAGAGACCGAAACAGGTGGAAATCTGAAGGTGCAAGGTCAGGACTATATGGCGGATGCATTAATACCTCCCTGCAAAACTCTCTTAATTTTTGCTGAGTGGCTAAAGATGTGTGAGGTCTAGCGTTATCATGATGAAAAACCACACCCCTTCTGTTGATTCATTTCGGCCGCTTTCTCTCAAGTTCTTGCTTTAATCTCTTCAGTTATTTGCAGTAGAGTTCAGAATCGATGGTCCTGCTTGGTGGTAACAGCTCATAATGAATAATGCCCTTCCAATCCCACCACACACACAGCATCACCTTGTTGCGAGTTAATCCGGGTTTCCCCATAGTCGGTGAAGCCTGACCGGCATTTGACCACGACGTTTTTCGCACGTTCTTGTCGTAGGTACGTGATCAACTTCTCATTACCAGTTATCAGCTTCTTCAAAAATAGTTCTGTTTCATTACGTCGTAATAAAGAATCACAAATGAGTACACGGTTCATTAGGTTTATTTCAGTGAGCTCATGAAGTACCCAAATACCTAGCTTTTTTGTGTACCCAGTTTCTTTCAAATGCGCCAATATTTTTTTGTGGTCAATTCCCAGTTCTTCAGGTACGTCGTAACTACTGATATGCCGATCTTGCTCCACTTTTTCAAAAATGGCATCCATTTTCTCCGTAATAGGGCGACCACAGCGACGTGCATCTTTGACATCAAAATTTCCGGATTGAAAACGCTTAAACGCGTTGCATTTTTACCTTTTTTGTAGTAAAATTTTAAAATGTATCGAATTTCTTCATTAGATTCACTCATCTTGACAAAATCACACACTTTCCTAATTTGAATTTGGAATTATGTTCTTTAAAATGTAAACTTTCAATGATACCAGAACCAGCCAGATACAAATAGTATAGCCAAAGAGATGTTATTACAAGTTCATACATACTATAATGCGAAAAGACTTTTTCCCCAACCTAATATAATGCACATGACTACTATAAATCTATTGTTTTCTGAAAAATCAGAGATATCGTACTAGATATACCTACGGAATTGCCCAACAATATTTACAAAATTCCTTCACACTCTAAACTAAAAAAACACTTTCTCGAGCAGACTAAAAATACACGCAAACAAAGTGTCTGGTAAGAGCTACTTACGTAACTCATATCTATAATCGATTCTTATGTTTTATGAAGATATAATTGGCTATGTGACTGAACGTAGGTATTCGTTTCACCAAGAAAATCTTGTTATGAAACCTTTTTATGAATGGTGCGATATCGCGAACACTCTGCAACAAAAATGTTTATAAAGACATATTATGTACCCTATTATTTAACATATACTAACATTATAACAACTGTAATAAAGGAAAAAAAATATATATTTAACTGTACCATGCCCATCCTGGGAATCAAACTTTGGGAGGGATATACCAGTCCACCACCGAAGCAATTAGTAGGTACATCACCATATTAATTAGTGTATCTATCAATCAATTGCATTTATTGTCAGGGCGGTAGCATGATGGTGAGATACCTTGTCTATCGCGCAGGTTGTGGATTTAATTACCAAACAGGACAAACATTTGTTTGCATGAACCTGTCTGTTTGTTCTATGCCTAATAATGTTATAATACGTATGGGATACAGTTAACAGTGTGTAAAAATGTCGTGGGATATTTATTATTATACAAGTCACGGAGGGTGAATGCCCTCAAAGACCAAGAAGAGACATTATCGTTTCACACAGGTTTCACTGCAAGTAAAAACCATTTGCTTTCGTCGACTGTACTGAAACAATTCAAACAAATTCAATATTTTTATACAACTTGCTTGTGAAATCCTTCAAAGCAAACTCAACCTTCAAAACCATGTGTGCGTCAGTTACATCTTCAACATTCACCAAACCCATAAAGGGAACTGGATGGATAATCCAAAAATACAAAGAAATAACCATATTTATATTATTGTACTTTTTAACAAATGTTTGTGCTATTCTAATCACAACGCACGGTCAAGATCAATCATCAATCGAAATCACAACGGAGATATTAAATAATTTTAACTATCATAATGCCTCGTCGACCGAAATTGCTGGAAATCATTCAGTTTCAATATTAAGGAGCAAAAGGAAACGGAAAGTTAGCGTACTTCCGTCAATGAATGTGAATTATCATGGATATGGTCCTGAAAATATACTGCCTCCGAAGTGGAAGACATGGTTGACTCAATGGAACCTGACAGAGTTGGCTAAAGCGGAAGTTGAGGACGACTACAACGATGGCCGGTTACCCGACTGGACAGGTATTGAAGCGTGGTTTATTGCCAAACGTACCTTTGACCTTCTGTCACGCGGTTTTGGATGTTCCAAAAGATATCATGTTATTTCGAGATAACCAGATATAAAAACATATTAGGGCAAGTGGTAGAAAACATACAAACTTTAGCATTTATAATATTAGTAGATAAAGAAAAATATTCAGACATGGGCATCTAATCCTAACACAAGTAGAACTGGAAGAGAGGAAACCAGTTATGTAATATAACTTTGCACATACAATACAACATATAACTAAATTCATACTTTTTATAGATATTTATATATTTATATAATATCTCATATATATAATATATTTATATTAAGATTTTATATTATAGCGATTATAGTTATAGCTCTGTTAGTGACGTCAAATACCCTACAATCAACGAGTTTTTAGTGAAGGAAAAATATCGTATGGCAAACATTGCATGGTGGTATCTTGTGGTCCGCCCGACTGAAGTTGAAAACCAGCTCACTCTAGTGCCAGTTTACTTCTAGGCTACGCGTGCTTGCTATCTCTGGCTTCGGTAAATACAAAAACAAGTGCATTTTTAAGGTCATGCAATAGACGGGGTTGACCCCCCACCCTGGGCGATCATCCCAGCTACATTTAATAGACAAACAAATCATAGCAGTGTATACTACGGTAGACCAAGATTCTGCTACCTAGCGTTCGAACGTGGTCCCTGTAATTGGAATATAACAAGGTAAGTATTATTGTCTCCTTTCTTATGTAAAGTAGGCCGGTGAAGAGACTGACGGTTCATCTGATGGTATGTGGTCACCGCTGCCTATGGACATTTGCAACACCAGGGGCATCACCAATGCGTCGTCTACTCTGAGACGTGAAGTTGTTAAGTCTCATGTGCCTGTAATGTCAACGGCCCCCTTACTTTTATAACCGACACAATAATACAAATGCATTAGTGATTCACGGCGGAAAAAGAGATCGGTAGGTATATAGTTCGACATTTAGGCACATTAGACATTTGCCTTGTTTCTTTACAACGTCTATATTATTATTATAACATTTCCCGGCACAAAAAGTATCCTATGTTAATTCTAATACCTCCAAGAATGTGTGCACAAAATCATGATGATCGGTTAAGTAGTTTTCGCGTGAAAGCGTAACAAACAAATTTTCATTCACATTTAAAATACTATTGGACTTTTAGTAAGGATCCCAATTTTTTTGAAAATATAATATAGCCTATAGCGTTCCTCGATAAATGCACTATCCAACACTGAAAAAATTTTTCAAATCGGACCAGCGGTTCCTGAGATTAGCGCGTTCAAACAAACAAACTCTTCAGCTTTATAATATTAGTATAGATAATGAAGTAAAGTTTGCAGTTTGGAGATGGAAGTCTCCGGAACTACATGTCCGATTTACAAAATTCATTCACTGATGGAAAGATAGCCTATTCCCGAGTGTCATTGACTTTGGATATAATCCCGGGACACATTAGGTGCTTTGGAAACGCGGGTGAAGCCGCGAGACGGCAGCTAGTCGGTTCTAACTAGGTATTTAATTTTCAGATGGTTTTACAAGGCGCACTTTAAGAAGTGTGAGACGTTTAACTACTCCGGTTGCGATGGTAACGCAAACAATTTTATGTCCAAGAGGAACTGTGAACAACAATGCGGCCGTAATGCCGCTGGTTGCTGTGGGGGACGTTAAATTTTCATCAAATGTTAAATCAATACCCAAAAAAATTGGGACTAGCACAGCTAAGTAAAAGAAAAATTACTAAAATCGTTACTTAGTGATACTTACTTACTTACTTAAAGTTAGTTCGCAGTCCTCTGTGCGCGAGTTAGACTCGTAAATGCCCGGTTTTTATTTATTTATACAGTATACATATACGAGTATATAGGTATATCTAAGAAATAGGTACAGGTCTTCCAATAAACGCACATAGAAATAATACCTATTTTTATTAACTGTAATAAAATATTTAAATAAAATAAACTAAGCTTCTTCCTCATCTTCTTCGTCCTCTTCATCCTTAACTTCTTCGACAACTTCTACCTGTACATTATTAATATAACATTACAGAGTATAAAAAATAAATTGAACAGCTTTTAGGACTATACGAAAAAAAGAAAAACAAACGGAACTTTTTAAATTATATCTTAAATAACCAGCATGCTAGTTATAGAAAGAGAAAGAAATAGAGTTATGCTAAAAATGAAAATAGAATATCGTCAATGTCAATCGGTTCCATTAAAAAAAAAAAGAAGGTTACTAAACTAATAAGTGGATCTTACCTCTTGTATTGGTTCTGGTTCTAGCTCAGCCACCTGCGGAATAAAAAGAAAATAGTGAAAGTATTTAGTAATAAAAAATAACTAGATGTCCTGGTGAAGTTCTTACCACCTAAAACCGATTTGATTATAACTCTTCAAGGGATTTATTAATCCTATACAACCGTCTATGTGCATGCTTCAGCAGTCAAACGATAGGTGCACCACGAACGATTCTATTGAAAGTATTCTGAAGTGACAATTCAAATAAATAATTGGCAATTGTTTTTGTACATTTCAAGGCTGTTCGTTTGGTTTGAGCAAACAAAATAAAAAAGCTTTTGCGAGACTTAACGCACGGCAATTGATTTTTGAGTACCATTTCCTTTTTTCTTTTTGAATAGATTTTTTTGTAGCTATTGACAAGCTTTAGTGTTACCAAGAAAAAAAATATACAAAATTTTTTTTAAACATGCAATTATTAATTACCAAAAAAAATTTTAAATCGAAATTAAACCTGCAAACGAACACAAGTACAAATGAATCCACGTTACCACAACTTCCTCCTCCACAACGCTCTCCTCGTCCTGATAATCATCACCGTAGCCAACAGGGAACAGAGCGAGACAGTCGCGCTCTCCGCACGTGACGTCACTGCTGATGTAGCACGGGTTGAGGCCAGCCAGCTGGAGCAGCGGCAAACTTCGCTTGCGGGACACCATCAGCGCTAACCGGTCCTTACTAGATAAAAACAAGCATTGAGTTGAGTTCGCATGGTGTTTAGAAACAATTCTAACATTCTAAGCCAGCAGAGAGATTGTGTAATCTCTCGATGTCGTCGTTGTAGTCAATTTAGTTTTATATTGACGGTGCTACAACTGTTGTCCCACACTGCACGCGCGCTGAACCATCAACCTATTACGAAAAAGGGTTCTACATTGAATAACACAATGAAGGTGCAGGACAAACATTTGAGTGCGAGAGGATGTTCTCGGTGTAGTTCTTACTACCATTTTAATACAAAATAGTATATTCAAGTTCAACATTTATTTATTTCTCAAAGATTACATAAATTACTTAAACGAGAAACAAACGTTACAAATTTAATATAATATATGCTATAATATACTCGTATATATAAATGCGAAAGTTTGGTTGGTGTGTTACTCAATCACGCTAGAACAGCAGATCGGATTTGGATATAATTTTGCACAGAGATAGATTATAGTCTGCAATAGCACATAGACAATTATCCCGGGCAAACATCCTTTAGAGAAAGCGGGTGAAACCGCAGGGATCATAAATAATAAATAAATATATATCCTGGGACATTCTTATATCAAAACATACCTATATAAGTATGTATTTAGAAGAAAATTCATATTTAGCTGTCCCTCGCGGTTTCACTTACATTCCCGTGGGATGTTAAATTTTCCCGGGATAAAAAGCATTCTGTGTGTTAATCCAGGTTATATACTATCCAAGTGCCAAGTTTTATACAAATCCGTTTGGTAGTTTTTGCTTGGAAGAGTAACAAATATACATACATACTCACAAAATTTCGCATTTATAATATTACTAGCTGTCCCCCGCGGTTTTACCCGCGTTCCCGTGGGATGTCACATGTATTATACATAAAAACCTTCCTCTTCAATCACTCTACCTATTAAAAATCTGCGTAGCTTTAAAGATTTCAGCATACATAGGGATATAGGGACAGAGAAAGCGACTTTGTTTTATACTAGTAGTGATTAGGATATACGAGCTCTGCTTATTTTGGGATTAGATCGCCATTTGCAAAGAATGTCTCAGAAAAAAAGATACGAATGGAATAGAGTGTAATACGTACTGCTTTCTCAAACGCACCATCTTGTCGTATTGTTTGACGGTGAACGCTACGTGGTCGGCCGAATATGGATCGTCACCCACGAAAAGACCTTGCTGTAAAGAGGGATGGTAAATCATACACACACTGACGGTATACCATGAGGATGGTAGTTCTATCTTAAGTTGTCCTAATTGGCTAACGATGGTACGAGTAAACGATGCGATTTCATCGCGCGATGGACCAAAAGGTATCCTTATTGGTAATGCCACCGCGCTTTCACCGCAACGGCGCGTCATTTCATCAATGGCCCTTTACTGAGAAATTGCTTTGACGTAAACCACAAATTACCCAGAATCAGCGGCGGCCTTACCCATTGCGAGGCTCCGGGCGGCAGGTCATTGCGAGGCCCTTTGTCCTTCGTGAAAAGTATGTCTGGTTGTTTGGTTTACGTATTTGTCATGAAATGCAAATAAATAAAATTTGAAGTCCGTTTTTTTTTATTTGCATAGGTTGCGCGAGGCCCCTGCAAGAGCGAGGCCCCGGGTGATTGCCCCGTTCGCCACCCCTTAAGGCCGCCTCTACCCAGAATGATGAGATTCTGCAGGATTTAGCCAGAGAGAGAATTAGATAGGTAGTTTTCAGAAGGTTTCTGCTTTTGTTTAAAAAAAATAATTACCTTGCTGAGTTAGGTAGGAACTTGCTGGTTCTTCTTACTTGAAGGCTGGCACCGAACCGTTGGTAGCTTCAGTGACTTTAAATTTGTCTTTTTATTTGGGCTTACACAGAATAAATGGTTTTGAATTTTGAATTTTCGAACCGCGGGTAGATAGTATGGTAGTAGACTCTATGATTATACCGCTCCTGTTATTTAAGTATATTAGTCATACAGAATTATTTTCACTTTGTCCTCCTTTGTTTTTATTACCAGTATATCAGCAAAATGTAAACTTATATACCTACGCCTTATAAATTTGATAAAAATTATATAGTCTAAACATGTATGCCTATTACTAGAGCCGATAAGTGCTTATTAACAGAATATAACCACCAGAACTAACAGGAAAGCATAACAAAAAATAGTAGACTTTAACCCCAATTTTGTTACGTAAAAAGGAATTGGAAAATCAAATGTTTGTATGTTTTACTCATTAGTTGGTATGAGTCCTATGAGGAAATATAGTATGTGTACCATATCTATACTAATATAAAAAGCTGAAGAGCTTGTTTGTTTGTTTGGTTAAACGCGCTAGTTTTAGGAACTACCAGGGTCGTCTTTAAACTATTGGAGGCCCTGGGCACAAGGATAAGGGGGCCCCTAAGGCTACCTTATGAGAGCTCTAAGAAGAGCGCGACACACCGATCCGACCTGACGACACTATCGTCGTCCAACGGGTTCCATTCCATTCGGAACAGGGGTCCCCATGAATCGCGGGGCCGTGGGCACTTGCCCAGAGTGCCAAATGGAAAAGAACTACTAAGGCCCTGGGAACTACAGGTCCGAATTGAAAAAATATTTCTGTGTTGAATAATCCATTTAGCGAGAAAGGCTATATATCATCACGCTTGGACCAATAGGAACGGAGCATCAATATAAAAAAATATGGCAAAACGGCATAAACATATTTCTATTGAGAACTTTGCGCGCGTTTGACAATTCGCAGATTACAGATCTTCGGAACGCGGCTGAAAAAGCGGGGGACGGCTGGTTTTATGTATAAATGCCTAATATGGTACATACAAAATACCATTCAAAGCATATTATTTAATGTTATAATAATAAATTGTTATTTGCTTGAACATGGTGAAAATGGTGACAAATACAAAATAAGCAGTGCTTTAAGTACGAATATCTATCGTAAGCGTATCGTCATCGTATCGAGTGCGCCAAAAACCAATGCAGTAGGAAATTAAACATGGCGCAACGTCACGGTATGCGCGATGTAAAATTTTTCATACAACCAGCTGTTTGGCGCAAATCGCAAAAATCTACCTTCGAAAGCATCTATATACCAGTTCGGTACCGACAATACAAGACAATTCAATATTTTGTTTTCTTACACTCACATAAGTAAACATTTTTGAGTAGTACAGCTTTAAGTGAAGAGTTCATGTGGGGTAGAAACTACCACCTTACCCATTTCTGCCGTGAAGCAGTAGTGCACTTGTATTACTGTGTTTCGGGTAGAATGATAAGGGGGCCGGTGAAATTACAGGCACATGAGACTTAACAACTTCACGTCTCAGGGACGACAACGCATTGTCGATGCCCCTGGGGCTGCTAATGACCATAGGCGGCGGTGACCATTTGTCGCCACAAATGGTATAAAAAATACATTAAATAAGGATAGTATACACACAGCTAAGACCTCATCAGGGTATTGGTGGATGACGTCCATAACTTCATGCCGCTTGTCCACGCTGAACATTACCAGAACGTGCGGCGGCAAATGCTCCGATTCTATTGGCGCCATGTCTTTTACAATCTGTCAATTAAACCAGAATATTGTACTAAATAAGATAATTTACTGTACTAGAACAAAACAGTAAATACAGAAGGTAAATTTTAAAATGCATAACTTCGAAAGCTAATGCAACAGAGATTCTTTCTTTTGCCAAGCAGGAAGACGGTCCACCTAATGGTATGTGGTCACCAGGGACATTGCCAATGCATTGTCGACCCTTAGACGTCTTCATCGACGTTTTTAAGTGTCATATTCGTGCAATTAGTTAAGGGGGATCTTATAATGGGAAACCCTGTGCTATAGGTATCAGTAACTGTATTCAAGATAAATGATCAGAAGATCTAAAAATGCACATGTTATTAATTTTAAAATTGAAATATGATTTTTAAGTACCGATCCAACGAACAATTTAGTCGACACAACTTGATATTTCATTCAAAACTCCTTAAAATAAATAGTTGGTGATTTGACATAGCTACCCGTCAACATCCTTATTAAGCTACAGAGGAACCTGGAATATAGCATAACAACCAAATGTTTTCTTAAACTTATTCTTGCCAATATCGAGTTATCACGTTCAATAACACTAAGAATCACTAATTCACTCAATAAGTTTCCGTACAAACGTCCAGTTTTAGTGATATTATTAATAAAACTTTTCAAAGGCTTCATTGAATTATTCTCAATTGGATAAAGCTCCACCAAAAATCTCGAATAAACTTGAAATAACACGACTTTAATTAAATAAAAAGTATACCCAACGCGGCTTGCACTTTCCCGCCAAAACCACTTTCAATTTGACAGCAGACGTCAAAACAATAAAATACTTCTTTCATAGTAATTCCACATTAACACCAAAGTAAGGAGTTTCTTACCTTAGGATAGAAGTATCCGAGTCCGCAAGCCTTAGCAAGCTCGTTCGACGGAGTGTACAGTCCGGGAACGAACAGCCCCCCAGGGGGTATGTATTCTTCGTCCTCAACTGACACGTCCGAATGGAACTCCTCTTCTTCTTCCACCTTCTCTTGTTCTTCATCTGGCTTGATGGAGAAATACAATATTATGTAAATTATACACACTAATATTATAAAATTATATACCCATCATCGTCTGTTTTACCTGAGTTGTAAGTAACAACTCGGGGCTCTTTAAAAAAATAGTGAATAGGCTAATAACGGGAAAGTGACCTTCATCTACAGCCGTCAAAAAAGAAAAAAAGATAAATATTTTATATTTATGTTTGTAAACACAAAAACTCAAAAACTACTGGACAGATCCTAAAAATTCTTCCGCAATTGGAAAGCTACTTTATCCAGGAATAACAGAGGCTATAATTCTAGCATACATTAGATCCTACGGGAACGCAAAAAAAAAATCGCCTTACCAGGTCTTCATTACCATCAATGGTCTCAGTAGCTACAGTTTCAGCTTTATCTTCCCCTTCCTTTTCCTCACCCTCCAACTTCTCTTCTCCTTCAACTTCTTCATCCGCCACTGGCTCTGGTTCTGGTTCCGGTTCTGGATCCGCTGGTAGCTGTACGAGATGTGATAACAGAGATCTAATACGTTTTACGTACACCGTTTTAATAGCTAAAAGTGTTAAAGACAGTCTACAGTCTACATGTAATTTTTTTTCTTTTCAATTCATTTACCAATCCTACTAATATTATAAATGCGAATGTTTGTGACTCTTTCACGCAAAAACTACTAAACGGATTTGAATGAAACTTAGCATATAGACAGAAAATGCCCTGAAATAACTCATAGGATACTTTTTGTACCGGGAAAATGTTACATCCCTCGGGAACGCGGTTGAAATCGCAGCGGACAACTAGTTTTAATATAAATAAAGGCCTTTAGAAACCACTAAGGTTTGTAGCAATGCTTTTCTTATTAAGTTTACATCAAGATCATATTATAACAGAAATTTATGAAAATAATTAGTTAAAAAACAGCAAAGCAAGTATGCGTTGAATAAATGTTAGTTATATTAATATTTTTCTTACCCCAGCCTGTATCCTGGCCATCCTCTCTTCCTCCTGACGCTGTTTATTAATTCTCGCCTGTTCTTCATCAGCTTCACGCTGTAGACGTGCCTGTTCTGACGCCAGACGATCTCTCTCCTCTTTCTCCTCACGCTGTATATTAATTTTATACTTAAACTATCTGCCTCACTTCGGAGTTTGTTCGGCCCTTTCCGGTAGGTAGTGTGATGAGTTATTAAATTCATAACATGATCTATTGGAACCAAGTTATGAACTTTTGTTTCGACAAATAGCCAAAAACGTTTTGGAGGATACGCGATCACTAACAGTCATACCGACGATTATGTACCTATAGATAGATTTAATAAGGTTCCTCCAGGACATCATAATTATCCTGATATAGATGAGGAAAGCTTAAGATCTAAAATTTAGTTCAGGAGTTACTATCGCCTTTAGCCAGACGCTGAGTGATATCTTCTAGTCGAAAGTGGGGTCCGTAGCAAATTGTCGGAGGGCCTTTGGTCTGTTATGAGTTCGTAAGTATAAAGTGGTAAAAAAAGCAATCTGTGGTGGGTGGCCTTAAACACGCGGGGCCCCCTTTTGCGCGGGGCCCGTAGCTATTGCTACTCTTGCTTTGTGGTTAATCCGGCACTGGTCATCGGTCAACCGGGCAGAGAGAGCTACAATTCGCTTCTACAAGGCCACCCGTCAAGAACAATCCATGCCATATAGTCTGCTTAAAGTTGGCTTACTTCCTATCTTGCTTGGAATCTGAAACTTGGAGGTTAATAAGTTTTACTAACCAGTTTCTGCTGCTTAGCCTCGTACCTCTCGCGTCTGACTTGCCGCGCGCTCTTGCTGATGCTCGCGTACCGTTCGTACGCGGGTATCGGAGGCAGTTGCTTCTCTGGAGGCACGTCATCTTTGGGTACCGGTATCTCTTCGTAGAGGGCGCGACGCATCAATTCTAAGAAAACATATATAATAATGTAATATAAGTAACAAAAAGTAATGACTAAATAAAAATAAGAAAATAAGTTGACTTACTGACAAAATCTCTGGTATCAGTTTCAAACATCTTGAACAAGACAACGAGCACTTCGCCCTTTAGGAGCGAATACAAGCACGCCTCGTTGGGGTCCACATCGCTCATGTACAGAGCTTCTTTAGCACCTTCCTCTGTGAGCTGGAACGTTTCTTTCGCACCAACTTGGATATCTATTAAGCATAAAAGACTTTGTTGAAGACTCAGTTTCTTCCAGGTCGTCTCAGATAAAGGTTTCTTAACCAGTCCACTTTTTAAAATCTCATTTAGGACCTATAGTAGATAAATGATGTTGATTTTTTAGTGATGATGGAAACGTCTATAGGTTGCTGGTAGTGTCCTTAGGTATTTGACTTTGATGGTTAAAGACCCGGTCGTGTGTTGGATTTGTGTGCGTAAATTTGGACTCTGTCTAGTTATCTATATGTATGTATTTACAATAAAAACACGTAGTATACGTGTATCAGTTATCTGGTTTCCATACAAGCTCTGCTTAGTTTAGGATCAGATGGCCGTATGCAAAGAAAGTCCCAGAATCTTACTGATCATATCCCACTTTTCGTACAAGTCGTAATGCGCCTGGTGGCAGTGGGGCCAGAACATGATGTAGTTGAGACTCCTGATGTGTCTGGAGAGTCGATTGTTGACTCGTCTCTTTCGTTCAGCTAATGTCAGGACACGGAGACGCTCCGAGGCCTCCCGGAGTTCTTCCTCGGCCTTCAAGTCCTCTTCGATTTTAGCCTAAGACGGGCTCAAATGTCAAATATATAGGGATTAAACTCCTTTAGTTTTTGATGCTCAGTATATTTTTATATTAATAGTATTTAAATATACATGTAACTTGCGAATTTTGTAGATCAAAGCGTTACCTACCATGAAATAGTTACCTACTACTCGCTGAAAATGTTGTATTTTAACCCCTTCGGTCACTTTGGAAACCAATGGTTCGAAATCAGTTTCGAAAACAGAATTATTTTTCTAATTAGAATACTTGGTTTCGAATAAAGAAAATTAATTCTGTTTTTTAAACTGGTTTCGAACATTTGGTTTCCAAAGTGGTCGAAGGGATTTTAACAAAGCTACGAATACTTTTGGTGAAGGAAAAAAGACCATATGTGCTCTGGAAAAAGAATCAGAGTAAAACTCTTTCGCTCGAAGAGTGCGTATGAGTCTACTATAACCAGCTTGAACCACATTCCACTACGAGGAGTTATCCTCGTAGTGGAATGTGGGTGTACGCTGCACAATACTGAGACTTCTGTCTACCACTTCAGTGGCTATCCCAGGCTATACCTAATATTAGATAAACAGTCATTTCATACCGCTTCCTCTGGCAACATCTCAGATATTTCTCTCCTGGGTCGTTCGATACCAGTATCAATTTCTTTCTGCATATATCCGAGCTCGTCCTCAATGATACGGCACAGCTCTATGCCGTTGGCACCAAACATTGCGCGGCTCAGGCCACCTTTCTGTAAAATTACAGTATCCTCGCAACGCAGCTTAAAAACGCTAATGCGGCGGACATCTATGCCAATATTATAATGGGAGAATGCGAATGGGTTTATATGTATGGAGAGGGTAAGCTCTCTGGAACCATTGGCGTAACTGGGGGGTCTGGCACCATTAAAAATAACAAATATGTCGTTAATCTTGTGTGAAGTATTTAGGTATTCTAGAATTTTGAATTGGTCCAGTATCTTGGGGTGGGCATCGCCCATCGGTGGGTGAAACCGCGGCAAGGTACAGTAGTTCATAAAATTTATAGGTCCATACACAAGTTTCTGTACATTTATATTTTAATATAATATATATGTACCTTCGATAAATTACTCGGTTAATGTAACAATTATGCAACAAGTTACAAAATACCCCATAAAAATATTTTAATTAATTATCAAAGCCAACAACCCTAGTAAGCTGTCATGTCAGGGAACCAGATTATTTAACAGAAAGACCTACGTACCTATTTTACCTAATAATTATCTACTTTAATAGTTTTTCTATTTTTCATTCGTTTAAATCAGATTTTTTATTTTTTTGGGGTATGTTATACCGTTACTACGGTTCTTAAATACAGTGTAAACTCTTTATAACGTTATCCTTTATAACGATAAACTCCCTATAACGTTGAAGTGAGCCCAAGTTGGTTGGTTTGTTCACTTTGTTTTGTTTTTTTTTGTTCACTCCATATAACGATAACTCTCTATAACGACAAAAAATGCTCAGTCCCTTGAGTTTCGTTATAAAGAGTTTACACTGTATTGTGAATGGACTCGTTATACGGCCCCATTCAACCTCCTTTCGGCTTTACGGGTAGTTTTGTAACACTATATATAGTTATATACCAGATGCGGCTACATAATAACCTTCTTTTTTTTTTTTTTTTTTTATAGTTGGGAAATGTATTACGCATACCACCGCGCCTGGGGGAGACGCGGTGGTTATGTGGGACTCCCTCTCGCAAACTCCCCTTCTCATATCAAAAATGAGAAGGGGCCCGAGAGGTATACCCACTAAAACCCAACTTGCCGTCACTGTCATTCTCCGCCGGGACGAGGGTACACTCTTACGAGCACTCGTCTACTCGCCCGGCGGTGGACTACATAATAACCTACCACGGTAAGATTGTGGTCAAATACAAACCTAATACATAGTAAAGAAATACTTACCTTTATAAAAAGGAAAACTGGCTCACTCTTATTCTTAAATCTCGATAAAGCGTCTATATGGTCTGACATAGCCTGAAAAGTATTGCGTTAAATTGAACATATCTAAAAAATTATTAAATTTACTAAGTTAACTAAAACAAAATGAGAAATGTACCTACTGACAAAAACACAATTATTATATTTATAACTGTTAAATACCTATGTATGATCTACATAAAACTTTTTATTCTGGGACAATGTAACATTACACTGGAAAGCGAGTGAAACCGCATGCACAGCTAGTATAATAATATACAACAATAATAATATTGTACAAGTCAACAACTGCGCTCTGTAGAGAAAGGTCCATCAAAAATACTCCTTTTTTTTTAAATTCAAAATCATGTCCTTATTCATATTAGTTTTTTTGTTTATATAGTAAATTTCCTCCGCGGTTTCACCCACGTTCCTGTGGCATGTTACATTATTTTGTTCTTTCTATCATCAATAGTTTTCGCAGCGCACGCGATGTAAGGTCATTTTTTTACACATTGGGTTACATTATTGGAGTTTTAGTAAGGATCCCTAATATTTTTGAATATATAATATAGCCTATGTTACTCTGTGATAATGTAGCTTTCTAACGGCAAAAGAATTTTATTATATTATTGTAGATTATATACTCAAGTTCCCTTCTAGTTCTTTTACCTTTCCATTTCTATTTCGTACCTAGATTTGTCAGCGGTATTATACTGTGCAGTTGGTGCTACCAAGAACAGTTTTTGAAAGTTCTATTGTCCCATGTTAACACATTGACAGACCAATTGGCTTGGTGGTTAACGCTCTGACTGCCAAACCGAAGGTCGCGGGTTCGATTCCCACCCAGGACAAACATTTTCGTGCCTGAACATGTCTGTTTGTTCTGTGTCTGGGTGTAAATATATATATATATATATATAGGTAATAGGTTGGGGAAAAAGTTCCTTCGCTTTTTTTAAGAAAATTCAAAACATTTTTAATATAGTTTATTTACATTTAACTAAAGTATGTAGGTACCATTTTGTTCGATAACTTTTTGCCATCGTGTAGGTAGGGACATGATCCCATTGCTATAGAAGTTTTGGGACTTCTGATCAAAATACTGCGACAAGTGGTTTTGACAGTCCTCTCGTGATGTTAACCTGACACTGCCTAAAGAATTCTGAAGAGACCGAAAGGTGGAAATCTGAAGGTGCAAGGTCAGGACTATACGGCGGATGCATTAATACCTCCCAGCCAAACTCTCTTAATTTTTGCTGAGTGGCTAAAGATGTGGGAGGTCTAGCGTTATCATGATGAAAAACCACACCCCTTCTGTTGATTAATTCCGGCCGCTTTCTCTCAACTTCTTGTTTTAATCTCATCAGTTGTTCGCAGTAGAGTTCAGAATAGTAGAAGGCCCTGCGTGGTGGTAACAGCTCATAATGAATAATGCCCTTCCAATCCCACCACACACACAGCATCACCTTGTTGCGAGTTAACCCGGGTTTCGCCACAGTCTGTGAAGCCTGACCGGCCTTTGACCACGACCTTTTTCGCACGTTTTTGTCGTACGTGATCCACTTTTCATCACCAGCTTCTTCAAAAATGGTTCGGTTTCATTACGTCGTAATAAAGAATCACAAATGAATACACGGTTCATTAGGTTTCTTTCAGTGAGCTCGTGAGGTACCCAAATATCTAGCTTTTTTGTGTACCCAGTTTTTTTCAAATGCGCCAAAACTGTTTTGTGGTCAATTCCCAGTTCTTCAGCTACGTCATAACTACTGATATGCCGATCTTGCTCCACTTTTTCAAAAATGGCATCCATTTTATCCGTAATGGGGCGACCAGAGCGACGTGCATCTTGGACATCAAAATTTCCTGATTGAAAACGCTTAAACCAAATTTGTGCTACTCTCACAGACACTGCACTATGTCCATAAACATCGCAAATTTTCGCGGCTTGCGTTGCATTTCTACCTTTTTTGTAGTAAAATTTTAAAATGAATTGAATTTCTTCATTAGATTCACTCATCTTGGCGGTACGAAAAACAAATGCAAATCACACATTTTCCTAATTTGAATTTGGAATTATGTTCTTTAAAATTTAAACTTTCAATGATACCAAAACCAGCCAGATACAAATAGTATAGCGAAAGCAAAGAGATTTTATTACAAGTTCATACATACTATAATGCGAAAAGACTTTTTCCTCAACCTAATATGTATTTAGAAAAAAAAGTAGTATATCAGTTATCTGGTTCCCATAGTACAAGCTCTGCTTAGTTTGGGACCAGGTGGCCGTATGTCAAGAATGTCCCGGGATATTTTATTTAATCCAGGCTATAAAATACACTACCTTGACCATGGCGATTTTTTCTGCGCCAATTTCCAGCTTACCCTTCCTAATAGCGTTGCCGGTCGCGAGACAGTGGCCACAGAAATCTGAATACACTTCCATACCTAAATCGGGTACAGTCATGTGAAAAATATACAAAGTTGAACACTCTTCAATCTGCTACTTCTACAGTTAATTCACTTCTGTTATACACTTTCATACCAAAATCAGGTACAATCCAGTAAAATTATATACACATGGAAGAAATGAATGAAAGCTTTGTATTAAAGTACAACTAATACACAATATAATACACTTTCATACCTAAATCGGGTACAGTTTAGTAAATTTATATATAGTTGAAAGAAATTGTCCAACCGTTTGTATTAAATTACAAATAATACACTTCTGTCATACTTACAATATTTTTTTATATTTTAAAAATGCCTCACTATACCACTATATCACTCGAGTAGTAGAGCTCTTAGTGCAGAGTTCGTCCGGGGAAGTACTACCACCTTACATTTCTGCCGTGAAGCAGTAGTGCACTTGTATTACTGCGTTTCGGTTAGAAAGGTAAGGGGGCCGGTGAAATTACAGGCACATGAGACTTAACAACTTTACGTCTCAGGGTCGACAACGCATTGATGATGCCCGAGTGGTGCAAATGTTCATAGGCGGCGGTGACCACTTACCATCAGGTGGACCGTCCGCTTGTTTATCGACCCAAGTGGTATAAAAGAAAAAACTATGCGTAATCTCTTTAAAGTAACTAAATGGTAATCATACAACACTAGGTTTCAAACGATGGCAAGGGTATTTTACTACACTGCTTGATCACAAAAATAATATCACGTGTGTTTTGCACCGTGTGCACTTGGCAATAAGAACTATATTTCTGGTCTGTCTCACTCATCTGATATCATTATAACGAGTAGACGTTGATATTAAACTCGATATTGTGCCCTCTTTTATTAATCAGAAATTTAAAGAAGAAAAGAATCCTGGGGCACTCTTTACACACGGCCAGATGGTCCCAAATAAAGCATAACTTTTACTGCTACTTTGGAAACCAGATAACTGATAATACTAATTTTTTTCTCCTTGACATATACTTATGTTAAATGTTTGTTACTACTTCAAGCAAAAACTACCGAATGGATTTGAATGTAGCTTAGCATGTCCTGGAATAACATATAAGCTATTTTTTATCCTGGGAAAACGTAACATCCCTCGGGAACGCGGGTGAAACCACGGGGGACAGCTAGTCCTTCATACTTTTATAGATTTTTGACACATAGTCCCGCATGTGATTGTGTTGTACAAGTATTATTGATAAGATACTAACAAATTAACTGATGAGTATGAGCGAGGAGATATTCTTCAAATTCTTCGTTCGATTCCACCGTATCTTGTATGGAAACCTGTCCTTTACGTGCCATTTTTATATAGATTTTTTTACAGAAGTTGTAAAGCAAGGGCTTTCTTTTTTTGACGTATGATGTCAAGAGGACGAGATAAGAATAATTTTTGTCAATAAAGGATTTATTTAAATGCTTGAACAAGGCGTTTCTAGGCAAGGACTCATCTTTTTTTTTTTTTATGCCACTTGGGCCGACAAACAAGCAGACGGTCCACCTGTTGGTAAGTGGTCACCGCCGCCTATGAACATTTGCAACACTAGGAGCATCGCCAATGCGTTGTCGACCCTGAGACGTGAAATTGTTAAGTCTCATGTGCCTGTAATTTCACCGGCCCCCTTACCTTCCTACCCGAAACACAGTAATACAATTGCACTACTGCTTCACGGCGGAAATGGGTAAGGTGGTAGTACTTCCCCGGACGAACTCTGCACTAAGAGCTCTACTACTACTAAAAATCTTATTTTTTATTGGAATACTAGCTGTCCCCCGCGGTTTTACCCGCGTTCCCGTGGGATGTCACATGTATTATACATAAAAACCTTCCTCTTCAATCACTCCAACTTTTAAAAAATAACGCATCAAAATCCGTAAGTCCGCGTAGTTTTAAAGATTTAAGCATACATAGGGATATAGGGACAGAGAAAGCGACTTTGTTTTGTACTGTGTAGTGATCAGCACTTACAAAAAGGTCCTTTGTCAGTCACAAAAAAAATACCGACGAACATAGAATCACCTTCTTTTTAGAAGGCTCAATAAATAATTAGTCCAACAATAAATTTGCAACCAAAAAGTTTAATTGTTTTGTTGCAGAAGGAAAATGAGAAACTTCCCGAAGGTTTATTCCAAAATAATTTATTCCTCACACAAAAATATTTTACAAATAAAAACACGAAACCATCCATTACCAAAGAATATCAGTCTTGATTACAATAAGAATAATTATAATATTATTTTAGTATAATTAGTTTAATTATTATTTTGTTGACCAGTGTTATTTGTCTATTGTTACATTTAACAATCATATTTTAGATCTATAAGGTAGGAGTCTCCATTGCGACTGAATCATCTCTTTTTTGTTCTCGATATCTGACAATTTACTTGTGTCTGAAAAATATAAAACAGCAATAAAAATACTCCATATAATAACTGTTTCCTAAATAGATAAAACTTTTTAAAGAAATTTATCTTATATTTTATTACAGGTTTTTCATAGTATCATATTGGCTTACTATAATATTAAATAAGTAATTAACTGACTGAAGGAATCTATGTGTACCCAATCCTGAAGCCTCGCAAAAGCGAGAAGCAATAAAAGAAGTTTGCATAAAACATAAGATATTTTGTGGTTAAGATACTGTTTATAAAGAAACTTTTTTAACAATCATTTGAGCTATAAAATAAATTGTTATTCTTTAAAATATGGAATCAAATATTCAGATTAGATAAAATGTATAAAGAAAAATGTAACTTTGCTGACTTTCCTGGCGGTCCTTGTCAGTTGAAAACTGATTTCCGAACCGGTGGTACCTTCAGTACATTCGACCTTCTTATGTGCCTCCACGGGACTCAATCAAATCTGGGTATTTGAAATTTCTACCGCGTGTGAAATGCGGATATTTAACTTTTTTTAATAACATGGCAACATTTTTAAGAAATTTTAAACTGACCTTTATCTTCCATGAACTGTTGCAAGAGATGCCTGAACACCTTCGCTGGTATAGCCATGTTTATATAGGGGTAGCAAGCGCCGGTTTCCGTCTTCGCATTGCTCACTATTATACCGAGGACTTCAACTGATTCGCCGCGCGTTATCCTGTATATTGGGCCGCCACTGGAACAAAACATTTTTTGGTTTAGATCAGAATGGTATCTTACAAAGGACGCGGTGTCCGGTTCCGAACATAGAATTATGTCCCTTGAGGTAATAAAAAATGAATATCCTGCGACATTATTTACACACGGACACCTGATCCCAAAGTAAGCTGAGATTACGAGACACAACAAATACTATATTTTAAAATACATACATATACAACGTGTTACAAAATACCCAGTTATTTTTTATTACTACCGCACAAATAGACTCCATGCTGCCTGATGTTAAGCAGTCAATGGAGTCCCGTAGTGATGGCGATCATCCCAGCAGCCAGCATAGCATTGTAGCATGATGGCCCTCACCTTGACGGCCCTGAGAGAAGCTTTTTCACGTCCCGCTTAAAGGACCCAGGATCATAAGTGAAGGGAAACACGTGGGCTGGTAGCGAGTTCCGAGAATCTTAATGGTACGGCAGAGATAAGAGGCGCCGAACCGTTTGGTGCGTGACGGTGTGGTAGTAAAAATAAAATTAATTATCAAACCCAACAACCTTCGTAAGCTGTCATGTGAGGGAACCAGATTATTTAACAGAAAGGCCTACGTACCTATTTTACCTAATAATTGTCTACTTTAATAGTTTTTCTATTTTTCTTTCATAAAAATCTTTTGGTTATTTTTGGGGTATGTTATACAGTGTTACTACGGTTCTTAAATGAGGCCCCATTTAACCTCTTTTCGGCTTTACGGGCAGTTTTGTAACACCCTGATATTTACGTCCGGACACAGAACAAACAAACATGTTCATGCACACTAAATGTTTATCCTGGGTGGAATCGTACCCACAACCTGCGGCATGGCAGTCAGGGTCTCTAACTCTAACTGACTTCTAACACACATGAAGGCACAAAATTCAAAACCATTTATTCAGTTTAGGCCCTCGGAAGGCACTTATGAAGGTCAAATTTAAAGTTACTGAAGCTAACAGGTTCGGAAGTCAGCCTTCAACTGAGAATAACCGGCAAGAAACTCAGCAAGGTTACATTCTTTTTTTTTTATTATTAAATAATTCATATAAATTTTATCTATTCTGACTTTTTGGTTATTTTATAATATCAATTTTATATATTTGACAATTACTAAATACTTAGTATAGGTAACACACTCTCTAACTAACCTTTAATAATCTTTATTAGATTTGTTCTTTTATAAACTGTAAAATATATCATAATAAGTGAAATCTTTGTAATCCAATTGGGAAGTTGCGAGTCATTCCCAACACAAGTATCTCTGATTACTTACTGGGAAGTCTCGGCGTGAATTTTGTTAAAATGATTTCTGAAATAAAGCTGTTTTTATTGTATTTAACTGACGCGTCAAATATTATTATCATTATGTATTTATGTATCAAACAATTCTATATTGTATATATAAGCTAAATATAGGGTTCCTTTGACGCACAATCACCTCAAAACTACTGAACATATCGGGATGGGACTGCTACCATTCGACGCGGAATATTTCGTAGTTGATTTAGGCTATATATGATTTTGATAAACGCGGATGAAACCGCGGAGTACAGCTAGTACTTACCTAAAGCCAGACTGAACGCAGCAAGAAGTCTGTATCATCGAAGGTGATACATTATTTATATGTCCCGTGGTCACTGTAGGCTTGATGTCCTCTAAATTGATCTCATTGAAGTACGGGTAGCCGGCCGCGAGGACAGATTCACCTGTAACAATTTAACATTCTAATAATTTATATCTTCACGCCTAATATCCCAGAAGAGGTAGGCAGAGGCACTGAGCAATTCACCAACGATATATATCCTACTAGCTGTCCCCCGCGGTTTTAAGACTTTGTAAGACTAGAACAGCAGGATCGACCTGGTGTTCAATTCTGTAAGGTAAATGACACTAGCTTAAAGATGTTTCGTCGCAGCCTCTCTGCTGTCTCTTTCGCTAACTACTCGATCACAAGAGAGGTTCAGCCAATGAGGCCTCATTGTCTGACTCGCCGACGAAGTTTGAGTTAGCCGATTACGGGAGCTGTTCATTGTGTCTTTTTTTTATTTATTACGAGACTAACTGTCCCCCGTGGTTATACCCGCGTTCCCGAGGGATATCACATTTTCCCGAGACATGTTATATATATGCCTATATGTTATTCCAGGTTATGCTCTATCTATGTGGTAAGTTTCATCCATATCCGTTTAGTAGTTTTTGCGTGAAAGAGTAACAAACATACAAATCTTTCCTTTTTATAATATTAGTATAGACTACATAATATAAAAAATGCGAATGTTAGTACGAATGGATCTTTGGATGTATGGATATTGGATACTCTTTCACGCAACAACGACTAAAATGATTTGAATGAAACTCAGCACATAGATAATTTATATCTTGAATTAATATATAGGATACCTTTTATCCCGGGAAAGTGTAGCATCCCTTGGGAACGCGGGTGAAACTGCGAGGGACAGCTAGTATTTCATATATTGCAAAAATGTACATACAATTATCTATACTAATATCATAAAGAAGAAAGATTTGTATGTATGTTTGTTTCTTTCACGCAAAAACTACTAAACGGATATGGATGAAACTTGGCACATAGATAGAGCATATCTTGGAATAACATAAAGGCTACTCTTTATCCCGGAATAATGTGATATCCCTCGGGAACGCGGGTAAAGCCGCGGGGGACAGCTAGTCAACAATAAAATATGAATAATATTCACAAATTACTTAGAAGTTCTATTGCAAATCCATAAGAGATACCTACGTAAGGCTTTTAAATTTAATAGGTTATCATTTTATTTTACCTTTTTCAGCTATATTATCAGCGAAGACAGCAGGTTTCAGATGCTTCCAATGCTGAGGGTTTGTGAACAATAACGCTAGGTCGTACGCTTTGTCGGCGGTCGTCTTGTACCGGACTATCGCTGTCTCCTTCACGCCTTGGCAGTACAGGGATATTTTGTAGGTTGAATACTGGAAAGAGATATCGTGAACAGGGTATTTATCTATAATCTTTACATATATAATTCTTCAGTACGTGTGTTGACAGTGAACTCCTCCTAAACGGCTGGGCCGATTTGAATGAATTTTTTTATGCGTTTGGGTGGCGCCTTGGATGGTTTAGATTCACAATTGGACCCGGTAGGTAGCGCTGCGATCGAATACCTGCATTTTTGTATGGCCTTATTTCGACAGAACGATGTCTTGACGATGTCCGGGCAGCTAGTTAAGTATAGGATATTATTTAAAAATGTATAAACTATTGGATACATATAAATAAATGGAATAATAATAAATAGTTTATTTAATTAAGTTAGTATTCAGGTTATTATATACAAATTAGGTACAATATTTTTTTGTTAAAAAAATTGTCCGAAAAAATATTTTAAAATAATCCTAGTTTCTACTCGATTTCAGTGCCAATTGTGAATCTGAACCATCCTGGGAACCCAAACTCAAACATCTCCTCAAAATTGGTTGATCCATTTAGGATTGCAGTGGTGTAGTCACTGTTAAGTGCATAAGATTTTTTTTTTATTTTTTAATAAATATCATGGGACATTCTTTACACACGGCCATCTGATCCCAAACTAAGCAGAGCTTATACTATGGAAACCAGATAACTGATATACTACATATACTACTTTTTTTTTCTAAATACATACTTATATAGATATTTACACCCAGATACAGAACAAACAGACATGTTCATGCACACAAATGTTTGTCCTGGGTGGGAATCGAACCCGCGACCTTCGGTTTGGCAGTCAGAGCGCTAACCACCAAGCCAACTGGCCTGTCATATAAATGCAATGCAATTAAATATAGAGGGTACATACGTTGCTGACGACATGAGCGCAGGTGAGCACGTACCCGCCGCCGAGGTACACGCCGGCGCCCCACGCGGGCCCGCAGCGCACCAGCAGCGTCGAGCTGTCGATGCCCTCTGCAACCACACAACAACACTACTACTACAGCTCCACCGCCGACCCAACTGGCCTGTAGCCTAGGATATATCAATATTGAAGATCAGGAACTAACTTAAGATATATTAATATAAATGATCAGCAACTAACTTAGGATATATTAATATAAATGATCAGTAACTAACCAAGGATATATTAATATAAATGATCAGGAACTAACTCAGGTTATATCAATATAGATGATCAGCTACTAGGATACCTAGGATATGTCGATGCGAGTGGCTGGAGAGGGCGCGAGCGGGGGGCCTGGGCGCGATCCTGAGCTTGGCCGTGAGCACGGACACGAGGGGCGCCACGAGCGTGAGCCCCACCCACTCCCCGCGCCACCACGACACGCTGCATACCACTGTACCGATCAACTCCTTCCTGAAATACACCACGATATCTTTATATATGCCACATGCTCTGCTTACTTTGGGATCAGATGGCTGTGTAAAATAAATGTCCCAAAATATTTATCGCCACTATAACCTATATACCTACGAAGTATAACCAGGTAATCTTAGGTTTAACAGCACAATTTTTTTTAAACCTCTTAAGCCAACGAACAAGCGGACGGTCCACCTGATGATAAGTGGTCACCGAAGGCTATGGACACCTGCTACACCAGGACACCTAGAAGCTTAGAACTGTAATTCGATGTTCGTCAAGCTATTTGTTTGAAGTTTTTTTTTTTTTTTTTTATATCAGACGGGATTGCTATTGGCCTCAATCTCACCTGATGGTAAGTGAAGATGAGGCCGAAGATGGAGCTCGCTTTCCCGTTAGTAGCCTATTCACTCTTTTTTTAACACCAGGGGCATCGCCAATGCGTTGTCGACCCTGGGACGTGAAGTTATTAAGTCTCCTGTGCTTGTAATTTCACCGGCCAACCTTTCTAGCTAATGATTATGAGGATTTGGATGAAATTTGGCTAGATATACTTCGTAACCTGGATTAAAACATAGGTGAATCGTCTGCCAGTTTGTCAGACCTCTGACATACAAAATGTATAGTTTATCAAAATGACTACGTCATTCAGTCGAGCCAGTTGGCCTGGTGGTTAGATACGTAGACTGTCAAGTCACAGATAGTGAGTTCGATTCCCAGCCAGGACAAACATTTGTGTGCATGAACATGTCTGTTTGTTCTGCGTCTGGGTGTAAATATCTATATAAGTATGTATATAGGAAAATAATTTTTTGAAAATTTGTTTTTTGTTTTTTTTTGTTTTTGAATGTTAGCTTTATTAAGTATTTTGTAATTGTTAAATAAAAAAATATGTAAAATTGATATTATAAAATAGCCAAAAAGTCAGAATAGATAAAAAAGAATTTAATAAAATAAAAAAGAATGTAACCTTGCTGAGTTTCTTGCCGGTTCTTCTCAGTTGAAGGCTGACTTCCGAACCGGTAGTAGCTTCAGTAACTTTAAATTTGACCTTCATAAAGTGCCTTCTGAGGGCCTAAACTGAATAAATGGTTTTGAATTTTTGAATTTTGAAGCAGTACATGTATGTAGTATATCAGTGATCAGATGGCCGTGTGTAAAGAATGTCCCGGGATATTTATTGGTATTCATCCTCACATACACATTCCGTCGAAGATATTTGATGTCCAACGTGACATGTGGAAAGCATTGTCATCGTCATCTACGCCCTTGGCCTAATATGGGAATCGAGCCTAGGACCTAAGATCTTCAGCCATATTTAACTGCTTGGACACCAATAAACTATTTAGGAATACATTTAAATAGGGCGTTTGGCCTTCGACTGACCCCACAACGCAATATGACGAGCCAGAAAATTCGTATTCCCTCTGGCCATGAATATATCCAGGTTAGAGGTGTCGGGAAACACAAAAGTTTCAAGGGAATTCAGAACAATCACATGGTATATGGGATGGGATATGATATACTTACGTAGGTCCTTCAGTCAATACAGGCCCCCCTTCTGAACCTAAAGCAGTGGCTGCATCAGTCAATAGAAGCGACGGTCTCTTCCCAACAATCCCACAAACTGATCCTCTTGTCACTGCGTTAAGAAATACCTGGAATTTACGTAATATTCTGAATTAGAACAAGATTTGTATCATATGTATGGATAGTGTATCCGTAACTATCAAACGCTGTCACCTTTCCATATCTGATGTAATATGAGCTGATTAATAGTTGGTTTGTGATGATATTCATGAACTTCAACATTTATTTAGTAAATTGAAATATAAGATATTTACATTGACAAATATAATTATGGTAAGTACAAACATACATACATAGACTGCTAAAATCATAACACTTCCTTTTGGCGTTGCCGTAGTCGGGTAAGTTATTACAACAATATTATAATAACTACAATGTTAATTCCATTTAATGTTGTTCTTACCCTCTCTATTACTCCATGCAACTATGGCCATTTATGATGTACATTGCGGAATGCAGAAAAATAACTTATAAGTTCCGCCCGCGGTTTTACCAGCGTTCCCCGGTACAAAAATCCGATATTTCTTATGCCATGACATAAAGTAACCATTTCCAAATTTCATAAATATCCGTTCAGCTTACGAAGTTGACTGGTAACAAACATATGCTCTGGTGACAAACAAGCTGACGGCCCGCCTAATGGTCAACGGTCACAGCAGCTTATTGACGCTTGTATCACCTTGGGTATCATTCGCGTTGCAGACCGTTTTTTGAGTAGTAGAGTTAGTGCAGAGTTCGTCCGGGGAAGTACTACCTTACCCATTTCTGTCGTGAAGCAGTAGAGCACTTGTATTACTGTGTTTCGGTTAGAAAGGTAAGGGGGCCGGTGAAATTACAGGCACATGAGACTTAACAACTTCACGTCCCAGGGTCGACAATGCATTGGCGATGCCCCTGGTGTTGCAAATGTCCATAGGCGGCGGTGACCACTTACCGTTAGGTGGACCATCTGCTTGTTTATCGGCCCAAATAGTATAAAAAAAAGACCCTGGAAACATCTTAAAAGAAACTCATCTAGTACCGAAACTTTCGCATTTTTTATTGGTTTAGGGTTTCTTAATCAGATTAAGGTGCAGAAATAATCAAGCAAATGCTTACATCGCATCCAAAAGGTGTGGAGTGAACTTCGAGAGTTGATCCTCGATCGGGTGGTGGTCGAACTATGTCCAGTAGACTTGATAAAGGCCTCAAGGTTTTCAGACCTGAAAATGCACATAAAATACTAGATATTAGAAAAACAACCTTGATAGCTCGTAAATAGACTTGTAAATCGAACGAGTCAATTGTTGTATCACAGATCTAATCGAGTTTGTATTGTTTTTATCTGTTACTAGCTGTTCCTGAGGGTTGTTATATTTTAGGCTAAAAAACATATGATTATATCAGACTATACTCTACCTCTGTGGCAAATTTCATTCAGATCCGTTCTAAGGTTCCGGCGTGATTCAGTACCAAACATTTACCATCCAAACTTTCAGCATTTTAATAGTAATAAGATGACTGGCCATGTGATGTCTTCTAATTATGAAAATATCACCAAATATTGACATTGACAGACACTACTTGTCAAATCACTAGTTGACAGCATGATTAGCTCATGAACTTTGTTTAAATTAATTTAAAATGGCTTGTAATTGCGATCCGAAAAACTCGCGAAGCTATTATAGATATTACGATACGCCTGATGGATGCGATATTGAAAAAAAGGTACATTTAACTTGATACTTCCACACTACATGGATTTATGGTTGCGGACAACTTGGACGGCTTGTTCACTTTAATGATACCGAATGTGGTACACAAAACCTTGAAGTACACCAGAACATCTATCGCAAACGTAGCGTCATCGTATCGAGAGGGCCAAAAAGCTGGTTTGTATGGGAAATTGAACACCGCGCATACTGTGACGTTCAATTTCCCATTGCATTGGTTTTTGGCGCACTCGATACGATGACGATACGCTTACGGTAGATGTTCGTGCCAAGACCTCAGCTTTTAAGGACCACAAGTTAAACTCAACCGGGTGGTAACAAAGAAAAATCCGTACCGTGCAATAATGGATGGTGCTTAGTGCTCAGGTGGCCCATCGCTTTTCTAAGACTCCACCCGTGATCATTTTTAACCCCAGTCATAAAATTACTACTAATATTATAAACGCGCGTTTGTTAGAATTTTGCAACGATTTTGTTATTCTTTCACGCAAAAATAGATTGAGCATGCCGTTGAATAACATATAGGATGCTTTTTACCCCCTTAAAAAAAATTTACATCCCTCGAGAACGCGGATGAAACCGGGGAGGACAACTAGTCATGCATAAACGGGTGAAAGGTGAAATACATTTGCCATAGGTAAATTTTATATAAGATGTTTTTTTATCCAGTTATTCTAAATTTGACCAGGTAATAGTGACAACTCGCTATGGAGTTACAGCGGGACTTATATTATCCGGCTACGATGTCTTGATGTACTCGCATGTTGTCGGCGTGAAGAACATTCTCAAGAGGTATTTTAAACTGTGGTCATAGACAATAGAAACAATCCAGAGATTCCTCATCAAAGAGTGAACATATAGGCTTTATCGCATCAAAATTGGTTTACGAAAAAAGAGATACATAAATTTAAAGATATGGTATGAAGTTACAGGCATAGCCAGTTATATGCCTATGTTATGCAACCTAATGACGTAGGAACAAGCATTCATATTGCAATCCCCCGGATGATTTTTATCTTTATTTTAATGGATGGAAGGTGGAATGTTATTTTTTGGAACCCAGAAAGTAGGGGTTAAGGCTAAGTAATAATAATAAATATCCAGGGACGTTCTTTACACACGGCCGTCTGATCCCAAACTAAGCAGACCTTGTACCTACTATGGACACCAGATAACTGATATACTACTTTTTGTTTCAATACATACTAAGCCCAGACACAGAAAATACAAACATGTTCATGCACAGATATGTTTTTCCTGGGTAGGAATCGAACCCGCGACCAAAGACTTGGCAGTCAGGGTCGCTAACCATCAAGCCAACTGGCCTGTCAATAATATGAATCTATTTATGTACCAGGTATTTGTACCACACCGTGCCACTTGGGTTGATGGGCGCTACCTTCGCAGTCGTTGCTAATTTAAGTCAGCAGGCGAGGGAGAAAGATGATCGTATTAACTACTTTCTCGGTAAGTGGAGGAGTCAAAACAACTGTCCTGCAATTTCAATGTTTAAGACTAGGTTACTTATCACGGGACTTTGCCAGGCAAGTATAGAGGGGGACTTTTGCGAGGCAAGCGTAGAGAGAGAGTTTGAGCAGGCAAGTTTAGGGAGAGACTACCCAGGCAAGTACATAAAGTGACTTTAACTGGGTAAACATCGAGAGACTTCAAACTTTGCTGCTTTAATGTTAATAGTTGGAGTACTTTTAATTAGAAAATAGTTAAGCTGATGTTTGTCCCGACCGGGAATCCGACTTGTGGCATGTTTTTATAACCACCAATTCAACTGGTCAAATTATGATAAAGCGGTGGTAACGTCTGAGAGTTTACAAGTAACTTAGTTACTGAATAGTTTTAAAGAAGACAGTCATATGTAAGATTAAAGGCTGCTACGACACTCAAGTCATGCAGCAACTGTTGTCTATCTCTCTCATTAACTCCGTATTCTGATGAGAGGGTCCACTATCCGCGTGTTACAAACTAATTCTGTAAGCTTTTGGTTTGTGAATAACTCGCCTGGTTACAACTTTAAAAGAACCAGAATCTACTGCTCCTTATATTCAACTTCTCATCCCCCAGGAGGCTTAGCTTGCGGCCCAATATTTGCCGCATACATTGGCTCCAAGCACGCAGTACTCCTTGGTGGGTTGGCCATGGGTGTAATGGGAATTATAAAGAAGGACTCCATCGAACACGGCTTGCAACTCATACCTGACGTGAAGAGTCATATGAACACTATTAGGAGCTGGAGGAATGATTGGACCCTTGCCAGGGATCCGAGAGATGGTTAGTAGACTTAATGTTCATTGTCATAAACTTTATTTTACATTGTGTCAAAATTATTTTGTGTAAGGTCAGTTATTAGGTGCTGCTGATTTTCAGTAAAATCAGTCAAAATTTTGCGACTAGCTTCCCGCCCCGCTAGTTCCTAAGGGATCTAATGTATCCCAAATTATAACAAAGCCTATGTAACTCTGGTATATTTTAATGCGAATGTTTGAAATCGGATTAGTATTTTCGGAGATTACTTCTTACGTCCACAAATAAAAAAACTTAAAAAATTACCTCCGTATAAACCTATACTAATGTAATAAAGAGGGAGTGCGAATTTGGTGAATTTCTCTCATTTGTACGTATGTATGTGGATGGTAATCTACAACAAAAAATTAAAACTTTATACCTATAGACAATGGCGTAGTTACCGGAGGCTAGACGGGGCAGGCCCCGAGCCCCCAAGCTTCGCCTGGGGGAAAAACGATTTTAAATAGTTTAGTTGGGGCCCTACAATTTTTTTTGCCCTGGGCTTTTGGCTGCCTAGCTACGCCACTGCTTATAGATTAAGTGTCTAATAAATGATTACTAATCCGGAGAAATGTGATGTATGTTTGCGGAGAAGTAATATCCGAAACCACGTCACCAATAAAAAAGTCTTTTACCATTAGAAAGGTACTTTATTCCGGATAAACATAAGCTATGTCATAATCCCAGAATACATTAGATCCGTATACAACGCGGGTGAAATCGCGGCAAAGAAAGTTGTACTAATATAGATTTTGCCTACTTATAATTAAAAGTATTGGAAGCCTGGAGCTCCAATATACAGGCCTAGGCTTAGTTTGGACTCCAGATCTGCCTCAAATTGCAAATTCCTAATCTTCTTGTCAACTGTATTTTATCATAGCATGAAATTTGTGGAGATAAATAAAATAAAATAATTATGTATAGTATAAGAAAATAAATAAAATTTTATTATTTACAGATTTGATACACACCTGCAGTAAGTTGTTTGTAAAGTACATTATAATTAGGGACCAGTAAATATTAGAAAGTATTTATCTAAATTCGATTAAAATTGTATACTTAAGCATATAAGTCAGTAATATCCAGTTTACACCGCTTCATTATCCTCCTATACTAGTCTTCGAGATCTAAAAGGCTCATTTTGACAGCTAAGAATGTTATAGAAAACTCATCTTTTTTTCCTTTTGAGATAAGGTTCATTTATTGATCCAATGGTTAATTGTATGATGGTGTTGATGGACCCAACAAACGTGTGCTCGACTGGACCGCAGAGCACGTATTAGGGTTCCATCCTACTAATATTATAAATGCGAAAGTTTGCATGTATGGATGTTTGTTACTCTTTCACGTAAAAACTACCAAACGGATTTGGATGAAACTTGCAACATATATAGAAAATGCCCTGGAATAACACATAGGTTACTTTTTGTGCCGGGAAAATGTTATGCGGGGGACAGCTAGCAGTAAATAATTGTACGTTTTTAATATAAATATATAACAAAATTATATATTTAATTTAATTTCAGATAAAGAACAAAAGTGCGGTAAATAATGTAACGATTGATTATAAATAAATAAATAAAACTATTTGGCTCATAGAATTGTCTTTGATTTTACATCTACAATTTCCATTTGCCACACCTTTTCTAATGTGTTGAGTTTGTAGTAACTACTACTATTAAAAACAGATCTAGATTCAACGCCATTTATTTAGTGTATACCAAGTCGGGATTCAACAGAGAAGATGTACCTATATACAGCATTAGCAACCTTCGTTCTAATTTCTTCAATATTTTATTTTAAAAAATACAATAGTTTTGCAGACATTGGGATATTTTAGCAAGGTGGTGTTGTAGTACGTTGACGAATCGTCCTCAATCCTAAAGAGTATAGCGACATAGCTATCAAAACTTCATGAAGATTACACAACCCATGGATAGATGGCACCACATGTATGAAAAGTCACTTTATACAAAACGTATCGCGCTCTTTACTTGAAATTTACAAAAACTTCCATCATCGATATTTGGACCGCGGTACGATCAGCTAGTTTATCAATAGAAAGAAATCAAGAGAATCATGAGAAAGAAAGAGATAGGGCTATATGCATGCTGCCCTTAACAGGTGGTTTGTTTTTATGTAATGCTTGTTTGTTATTGTACTTTGTATTTTAAACCGCAGATGCCGCTGAGATATTTGAGCGAGAAAGATTTAAGTGACGTCAGCATTCTCATATCTTTAAAATAAATTATTATTAATCCATAATAGTAGAAAAAAAACTAAATAATTCTGACAGATATGTGATAGGTGACATGTATTCGTCAGATGTCACCTGTTGAGCATCGACATGCAGGTGTTTTTCACTATTAAGAAAATAAAAAAAATATTAAGAACTTATAAGAAAATGAAAACCAGCATAAATATAGTATATAAGTAAAAATCTAATGTAATTTACCTCTGTCGTCACTCTCGAGGTCAACTAGCACGAAGACAGACAGCAATGCCTTTCCAAGTTGTGTTTGTTTCTCCATATCGCCGTCCCGGTGTCCTATCGTCCAGCTGTAGAGGATGTCGTCCACGCATCTGTCCAAGATCGGACATTGCCAGACGTGGCATATCCTGAAAAAAAGGAACAAATAAATTCGGTGAATTTCGGTATTTGTGTTCCAGAGAGGTCGAACTCTCTCATAATGATTTTATTTCCTACTCGCTACAGGTCTTTCCTGGCTACTCTTGAGCCAGATTTTTTCTAGGCTATGAACGCTTACTAGCAGTCCTGTCCCAAACAACAAAATTGCTAATATCACTCAGCCATTTTTAGTTTTCTGCTCACCTTCCAGTCAACACTCGTATCTGATAACTGCTATGCTCCAATTCTGCATCATTGTCCAGATTTCTTTCTCTACTCAGCCTCTCAACTCCATCATAAGAATTGGGTACTTTGGATTGCTTCTTCTCACACGTCACGTGTATTTCTGGAAGCTTCTCATAGAAGTCTTCGTTCAGGATAGCTTTTCCCTTTGCGTTTTGTATAATCTTGGCGTCTTTTAGAGGAGAGAGAATAGAACCATGGGTTAAGACCCATCGTTTGGAGAACTTGATGCCCGAAGCGGATACTGTTAGAATGTTGGCTAGTTCACCATCTTCTGAATAGTTGTAGGAGACCATTACGCCTTCTACCGCCATTTTGGACCTGGAAATGGGGGAAATAACTATTATGGAATGTTCTTAGTTCACCAGCGTTGGACATAGTATTTAAAAAGGCACCCCAAGTCTTCTCTGCGCGAGTGATGTGTAGCGTGGGATAATGGACCTAAAAGGCTTTAACATAACAGCCAGTTTATGAAGCACAGTGAATGTTTATGGAATATTCGATAACAGCCATAATAGGTACTACCGATATAATTGCTTCAAATATCGGTTAAATTAACAATACCTCCTTATTATTATGCTAAACACAGAACTGTATCTCAAACTTAACAATAGTTACTCTTATCTGACCATCTTAAATCACTGTGACTATAAATAGCGCATACTGGAGGAAACCGGTGGATAGCTGGGATTCTTCTATAAAGGCAAATGGTCGTAAATTGGTGTTATGTCGCTATAAAGATAACACGCACGTGAGCTACCGCATGTTTGTCTGTTTGTTCTAGTGTTTGATAAGAAAGCACGATTTCGTTTTATTTTTATTATATAAGATAACAATTTTAGACTCGTATTGACTATTATGTGAGGTTAGTTTTTAATAGGTATGGTGATAATCATGGAATAGAAGAAACACGATAATGTTATGATTTTATTTTGTTTAAGTTTTTAAAGGAATAGGTACCTATATTTTATAATGTAGTGACATTTAAGTATATTATAATAATGTTTTTCATTTGAGTTTTAATATTGACTATTAAATAAAAACAATATTGTATTAAAAATGACTATTTTTATTTCAGTATGGTACAGAACCCTGCTCGCAAATGACAGACTTGCACTTAACCATTTTTATTAAAATAAGTCAACTAACGCCATCTATCGGTAGAGGTGATAGCTATACATAACAATTTTTAATAGTAGGAAGCATTTTACATAAAATGACACTGTGCTGTACTAAAAAAGAAAAATAGGTATATTCTAACATTTGCAGCTTTGAATGACACTAGATGAAAAGCAATTTAGATACTTTGAGCAAGAAATAATCATACGGAGGTCGCCAGATATACTATTATGACGCAAACCGACATTTGAAACATTACAGAAATCCACATACATTGCGGCTTTACTTTATCATGTTCCTATTCACACAGCTTTCGTGGAGCGATGGTGTTCGTTGTTAACGAAAGTGCCAGCAAGTGCGAATTAGGTACGTATATGGAAATGTTGGTAGGAGTTAAAGATATGGTGAGAACAGGGTGCGAGCTCGATTACATATTTGCGTCACATAAACACACCCATGAAATGAATGTAATGAGCTTTATTCAGCGGGTGGTCAATAACGCCATACAATTCGAGATGGTATAAAAACATCTCACAGCTGATTCCCGCCATCAACTTCCCCAGCGTCTTCATAGAAGGCGCTCGCAACTAGCATTCTATTTTCGAAATATTTTTTTATTGTGAGAGCCAGTGCTGTAAAGGTAGGTTTTACTTACATTTATTTTTAGGATTACGCTGTCTTAATATTTAAAAAAGTGAAATATAGTCTTAAATGCATTATTTTAAACAAACAGTTGATAATTTCGACCACTTATAATAAGTTTCCGTAGTGTAGCGGTTATCACGTGTGCTTCACACGCACAAGGCCCCCGGTTCGATCCCGGGCGGAAACAATGGATTTATTTTTGATTTAGTTTTTGACTTTCTTATTCTTATGTATTCATCAATGGATTATCAGCGTATTTGAATATTTCGATATTTATTACACTAATAAAACAAAACCGAAAATATATATATGACTTATGTACATTTATTGTCAAGTCGTATTTATGTACTATGCATGCAATGCAAATCAAATATTAGGTTGCATTTTCATGCTCCTACCAATAAACCAAAAACGATACAATCACTACATAAATTAAAGTTCTTGTGGACTATAAAAATCTAAATATGGCGAGTATTAGATTTGGAACAAAAAAATATGTTCTACACAACCGACTTCAACCAATATAATCATAAAATATATGTCCAAAGCCCACTGACACAAATATTTAATTATTTCTTGTGGTCAAATAACAAACAGAAATGTTTTATGCTCACAATTTAAATTAAAAAGCAATACGAGACAAGAATACATAAAGAAAAAAAAATCAAAAGTAACTTCCTTCGAGCCGGATTTGAACCAGCGACCTATGGATAACAATGAATTACTCTACAGTCCACCGCTCTACCAACTGAGCTATCGAAGGGTTACTTGCTTGTCGCAAAATTTGTGATCATTTGCTACAGCGTATATTCATGAGTTTAAAATACAGATTGTAAAATGAAATTAGATAAAAGTGACACATGGTTGTGTTCTAAATTTAAAATTTTATGATGAATGCTCTTTTTGCGTCATTGTATGTTTTGTTTACATTATAATGCAACAATTTTTTTTATCGTGCTGCTAGTAAACTGTTTACTACTTTTTCGACCTTTTCAACTCATTGATAATTCTTTAGGTTAGGCGATCAGACGGTCATTTTTTATTTTGTTTTTTTTTCAATCGATACCAAATTGTTTATGGTCATTGACTTTATTGATTGTAGAATATTATTGGTTCATGTTTTATCGGGAACAAATGATACGGCAAAATAATGCGATTGACAAAATTATTTATTTTAATGTGTTAACGAATGGTAATGATTTTTTTATTTACAATATAGCAGTAATTATGTGAAACCAAGACAAATCCTGGGACATTTTTTGCGAAAGGCCAACCGATTTTAAGTTAAAGAGAACTTGTGTGTACCATAGTACCTCTCTGATTAATAAACTAATATCGATTACTCAGACAGTAATCTAATCTATGTATAATCCGTCACAAAAATTATTGTAATATTATGGCAATACATAACAATGAATAATTTGATTAATATTAACAGAAAAAATAATCATCATTAAATTCTCAAATTTGTAGAATTTGCCACTGTGTACAGCTTTAGAAAGACGGGCCAGGGGGATTAGTTGTTAGATACCTTGACTGTCACGCCGCTGGTCGTGGGTTCGATTCTCACCTAGTAAAACATTTGTGTGCATGTGAATGTCGCTTTGTTCTGTGGCTGGGTGTAAATAATCTATCTAAGGATTTAGAAGAAAAAGTTGAAGTTTATTATGTTAGTATATCAGTTATCTCGTTTCCGTAGTACAAGCTCAACTTAGTTTGGGATCAGATGGCAGTGTGTAAAGAATGTACCAGCATTTTTATTTACTTATCGAATAATATAAAGTAAAATATATGCATTTTCCACGCCCTAAAAGTGAATCCTTCTAAAAATCCTAAAGATGATTAATATGTCTCTTTTTAGCTCCGCTTTTTCGTTTCACGGAGGTTTAAATCAAAGAGGTGAAACTATTTTTTTCCATTATCGATTTATGAAACAATAGACTATAGACGATGATGAAATCATAGCTATCATATCATCATAATAGAGTTGTGATTATCATTTAAACTTTGTATAGCATTCGATGTGTCGGTCGTGCGTGTTGCATCGCTTCAATACACGCGGGTCACTGTCAATAGGATTACTGGGGTTAAATGTGACAGTTGCTTTTACTGGATAAATGCGGTTTTCGATTACGAATGAACTTCCTTATTTTGTATCTTATTGTGTAATCTGTATTATATTTGTAAAGGGTTAGCTGTCCCCCGCGGTTTTACTCGTAGTGATGTTTTTTCTGGATAATAATCCTGTATGTTATTTCAGAGCATGGTTTATCTATGTGCCAAGATTTATCTAAATTCGTTGGTTTACCTTATCTCAAACGTAATAAAGATGATTTTTCTGTCATTATTGGCTGTCAAAACGGAACTTTAATGTCTTGACAACATTATTTATATTCGTCCATGGTCACACTGCTAGTATCGTTGACAATATTATGTTTTTTTAATTTTATATATCTCTTCAACCGAGATTTTCCAAATTTCTAGAAATACTGTACTTACTCCTAAATGTCCCTCCTAAATGTTACTCCTTGGTACGCGATTAATTAAAACCAACAGAATTTTGAAATCGAAATATTCCGTTGCTGGAAGGTGACAGTAGCGTCAATCAATCAAAATTATTGTCATCAGAAACATGCACTTCCATAAATGATAAATAATTTATAATAAATAAATATTAATATACTACAACAATTCAATGTCAATAAAACTGATATAAAACTGTCACATATCATTGGGTGTCAATGGCAAATAAGTTAGATAACTCGGCAGGCGTTTACTGGCAATTTCACGAAACTGACATCCTAGCAAAACTGACGAAGGCGGAAAATGAGGAATCAGCCTCCTTATTCAGCTAATAGAAACTTCGTCGGCGAGCCGCTTCACGGAGGCCTCGGAGAGCTTATCTCTCACGTGATTAGTAGCATTAGAGTAGGTAGTTAACGAAAGAGACAGAGCACGGAGGCCGCGACGAAACATTCTCGAGTTAGTGTCATTTTCCTTACAGAATCGAGACCCTGGAAAATGCCTGACTTGCAAAATTGTCAACCTACCGAAACTGTCTAATGAGTAAACTGGTGAATTAGTGAAATTTACAGGCAAGGACACTGGCTAGTGTTACGCTACTGGACTCAGATTCCTATTGCTTATCTTTACACAACTTTACAGACACTATTAGCAACATTTCAAAATTTGGGACCAGTTACATACATTAGGCGTAAAGCACGTCATAGAAAAATGACCTCTATTGGTTCCCAATAAGGTTTATCACCATCATCATTAAATGAACCGTTTCATTGACTGACCCTTTTTGACTTGCATTGCGTCATTGAAAAATTAACCTTACATCTTTAACACATGGTCCATCTGAAACATTATCCTATTATATTATATTATATTATAAATGCGATAGTTTGTATGTATGGATGTTTGTCACTCTTTCACGCAAAAAGTACCGAACGGATTTCGATGAACCTTGTCACATAGATAAAGCATGCCCTAAAATAACATATAGGATACTTTACATCTCGGGAAAATGAAACATCCCCAGGGAACGCGGGTGAAACCGCGGAGGCAGCTAGCACTATTATAAATTTGAACAATTGATGACCCTTTTTTAAGACGTTACAACTTTGCACTGTTTTGTGAAGTATCTTACGTAGGATCGCAAAAAGACTGGAAGGTATTCTAATTAACCGAACTAAATAAACCTAATTAAGTGCACTAAAAGGTCGTTTACTATTAGTTTTAGAATCTAGAATATTAATTAGGTTAGTGCAGCTAATTATTAAGGTTTCTGGTAATTAAGTTTAAGAATGGAAGCAAATTAACGAGCACACGTCGCTGGAAGAAAAAAAAGTCATTTTAGTTTATAAATTGATTTTTAAAAAAAGATGGGTTAATTTGAACCCTAGAGAACTTTCGTGGCGGTTCGAAAGGTAGAAAAATAATGCAAACTTTGTAAGGCTCTCAATCTCAAAAACCAAACTCATTAGTCAGAAAATGGAATCATTACTCGAATAATTTGCAGCCAATACTGTTTTTGTTTAATAATAAAGTACAAAGACCTACTTGTTAGAGGAAAATCACTGTTGGTCTGTCGCAAACATAAACAATGAGATAATGTTAAATTAAATGATGCAGTGGAAAGTTTGTGTTCGAGAATTTATTTATTGGACGCGCATTTGACCATGTTTGGACCCTTAACAATGCCTTTTTTACTCTCATCTCATAGTTTACATGCTTTCAAATACTTAGAGATATCATGGGGACTTGATTTTGGAACGAAGTTCCTTATCGCGCGTTGTGAAAGGGGGCTAAACGGAAAAAAATCATACGAAAAGTAGTAACGACACTTTTGTTCGAAATTTAAATGATATGGTTTATTATATTTATTATATTGGGTTTGTTTTTTTCATAATTTATTTAAAGGCTACATACAACATGTTTAAAATTCTGTTCTATTTATAAATTTGTATAATTAGTAATTATTGTAAGAAAAGGAATAAGTTAAAAGTAAATTTTGAATCGCACTGAATTAAAAGAATCATGTATTATGTCAATGAAAACTTCGTTCCTATCTGGTACCCCACGACACCATTTTCTTTTTTGAAGTACTGTAGTTTCTCCAGTCGATGATAAACGTTTGTCTGACGATATTCTACCTTAATTCTTCTTCGATTGACGAAGGAATCACGATTTGATATACCATAATTACCTATTTAACGATGAAAGAAATTATGATTTGGTTTTTTGAACTAGCTCCATATAATATATATATATAAAACCAGAACCATATAAATATCTAGAACTTATATGCCTACTATTGCCTACTCGGATTCCATTGTAATGAAAGGTAAATATTTTATTGAATTATATTTTATCTATGGTAGTCTAAATCCAAATGCAAATTACAAAATAGAAGCTTTTCTATTCTGTGGAAGACCCATTCGGTTTGCCACCCGAGCGAATCTAAATAACTCCAAATACCATATAAAAAAGAAAAAAAACAATTTGCGCATTAGATACTGCGAGAGTCGAGAGTATCGACCACTTTGCTCAGCCATTAACTCTCTTACGTACAAAGTACAAACATACCGACCGAATTCTACACAGACCTACATTTATAGAATAACTGCAATATTATAGTGCTGGCAGCCACCGAGGCGGGGCTGTCACACCACTTTTTCCCGCCAATAGTGACAGCGCATTTTATTACGTCATCAACCAGCCTACATTACATTTCCAATGAGGTATTCGGGTTAACATAATTAACTTTAAATATGGAATAGATACTATAAAATAACTCGGCCTAAGCAACTGATATATTTTTGTCAAACTAATTCTTCTTTAACATAGAGTAGAGGGACGCTTTGTTGACCGTTTTGACGTTTTAGAAAGTCATAGGAAAATGAACCCTATGGCTTCATCATCAGGTTATCCATCATCATAGAATACACAATCAGATTAATAGCACTTTATTATAATAGTAATAATGTACATTTTTGAATGACAATCTTAATCCTCAAAACGACCACAGCAACTACTTAATCGAAATAACTTCATCCATATTCATTCTGGCCTTTGTTACATTAGATTTGAAGCATGTATTATTCAAGAGTGTTTTTTTAAACACGCCATTCGTCAATTGATCAATTTGACGACCTCAACTCGGCAATCGGCAATCCTTGATCGAATTCGGTCGTCAGCGGTCACTGAGGCGACCTCACATCTCCCTGTGCGCCACAAGTGGACTCAGTTCATTCATAATATGATCCATTACTCTTCACCTCAGCTCGACTTAACCGGTAATATGCAGATTATGATTGTTGATATTGTGTTTCAGGAACGTGTGATAGGGAAAACAATAACAAGATGTTTTAAATAATGAAATTGACATCTTTGCTGGTTCTGTAACCTTAAGGAAGTTTAAGAAAATGGTGTCACATTACTCAATCAATAGCAATACTTTCTAGATACATATTATAGCCGTCTCCCGCGGTTTCACCCGCTTTTAATGATATCATATATAGCCTATATCCATCTAAGAAAAATTTCGTGTCGAATGGTAGCAGTCCCATCCTGATATATTCAGTAGTTTTGAGGTGATGGTGCGTCAAAGGAACCGTATTTTGCTTATATATTGTATATTGTATATATATGCCGATCATCGTATGGTTTTTTAACCACTTCGGCGGTTCCCAATAACCTATTTATCGGCATTCTTAACACACGGCCATCTGATCCCAAACTAAGCAGAGCTTGTCCTATGGAAACCAGATAACTGATATACTACATATACTACTTTTTTTTTTTCTAAATACATACATAAATGGATATTTACAACCAGACACAGAACAAACAGACATGTTCATGCACACAAATGTTTATCCTGGGTGGGAATCGTACCCACGACCTTAGGTTTGGCGGTCAGAGCGCTAACCACCAAGCTAACTGGCCTGTCAATATAATATATACATATATTGATTATCATGATTCTTTTAAACTGTAACTAAAAAGTATTTAACATTTTCAAATTGTATTCATGACCCAACCAAGAAAAGTTCATTCGCTTTTCAATCTTGTATATTTTTTTCATTAAGTAGCATGTCTCAGATTGTACTCATATTGTAGATCAATAAAAAAATCTTCCTTGTCAGGTTACAGAATTTGAATTCACCTATGTGTTAGACTAGCCCCGGGTTCACCTGAATAACGAATTCCTATAAACTTTCCGATTGTTTTCGAAATGATGATGACGGCTGCATAAAATCTATTGCAGAAATAGTGACTTTGTATTTAGTAAAATACAAAGTACTATTTACTAGCTGTCCCCCACGGTTTTACCCGCGTTCCCGTGGGATGTCACATGTACTATACATAAAAACCTTCCTCTTCAATTACTCTATCTATTAAAAAAACTGCATCAAAATCCGTTGCGACAGAGAAAGCGCCATTGTTTTATACTATGTAGTGATTAAGAGATGATATTATTACTATGAATAGGATTTTAGTGACATTCATTAAAGAAAAGCTTCTGAACCAAAAATGTCTTCCATATCATCTCTCAAAACTATGTAGCCCACACAATTGTTTCCTTATTAAAAGCACCTGCAAAGAAACAACCTTAAGTACTGCTGAGAATTAAAAATACTTCACACAGTAATAAGTAGGATGTTTCCAATTAAACGCTTTCGTACTTCCTTTCAAAAACACAGGAAGAAGATTCCCACGAGACTGTATTATTACTAATCAACACTATGAAAGAACTCTTAATCAAAATCCCATAAGATTGAAAATTAAAAAACAGGATCCCACACCATCATATTTCCGTGGAACTGTACGTATTTACAAAAAAAAAACATACTGAAAAGATAAATCAGAAATGCAGAATCCAATAAGACCACCTTACCTCAAAAATTGCAATCAACAGTTAGAAAGACATCATGTCAAACATATTTTTGGATTTATAGAGAAGGTAATAAAATTTTCTTGAGAAAGTCTTAAATTGAATTTAGTCCTGACAAACCCGCATTTGCCACAGAGTTTGCCGTGTATAGGAGAGGCAACGTGAATCGCTCTAACTTATTTCAACTTTAGGGAAGAAAAGATAGGGTTCTAAGTATAAAGTTGAGTTTAGACACAACAGAATCTGGGCTTTATTTAGATTTTGAATATCCGGATGATTTATGGAGAAATCCGATAAAAGGCTTTCAGTATATTCCTAGTCTTTTAATATTGAATCAAATTGGTTCGCATCCCCGTTTATTTGTTCCTGTGTGAAACAGGCAACGGAAGCGGCCGGCTTCTGAGCTTCAGTACTTAACTGGGCAATTGAACAATGACCGTGAGTAACCATGGATCCGGTCCCGTGACTATCATACCCTTCGCTGCGGCTCTTGATTCCACTTAATGCTGCAACTATTAATAACTAGTTCAGTAGATATAATAATGTCTACTTGTAAAACAATCCAAGACTGCGGTCTTAATCTTGACACGAATAATAGAAACATGTGTTGAGCGATAACCTAACATTTTAATTCTAGCTCTTCTGAGCTTGGAATGTAAATCTTAGTACACCTGATGGTAAGTGGTCACCGCAGTCAATGCGACGTCCACTGCCTGGGACAAGCATTAATCAAGTCTCATGTGCATGTAATTTCACCTGCTACATTACCTATCTAACCGAAGTAGTAATTACAGCGCAACACTGCTTCACGCCGGAATTGGGTACGGTGCTAGTACTTCCCAAGATGAACTCTATAGTAAAACCTCAAATACTTTTTCATTTATTTCTCTAATCGTTTTAAGATGACTCCTTCTGCAGACAAGCGATCCCATCTACATCGCATGTCATCGACCCATATCGTGGACAATATTCTATTCGAATCAACAAGTCCTGCGCTACTTCCATTCAGTCACAGCTTTCCTGTTAATAATGGTCCAGACATCGGAGGATAAGTGGTATCTTCTTCAAAGTACAGTTCTTTAAGATACTATATAAAAGGATTATCGAAACTGGGTTCCAACCACAGATCTTTGAGGTTCAACGCTTTTTCTTGATCTACAGTTTTATTATAAAGTTGTGGTCAAATTCGTTTAAAGACTACAGACCCGATCCTAAAAAGTCACTTATTTAAAGATACACTTCGAATTACAATGGCTGTTTATTCCGGTTTAACAATAAATCCCTCAGAGAATTGGCGATGGATAACATAGAGGTCGGAATGGCAATCAACTTGGCGACACAGTCACCCTTTCAACATTTTCCGCCTTTACGATATTCATTGCTTTCAACAATTACCGTCTACCTGCTAGTACACTTGCCTATAGAGATTAGCAATACCTGCAGGATTGCCAAAGCATTGCCAACCTATATGACTCATAGATTTCTGCGTAGCTGGAACACACCGTGGATGCTTGGGGACGAATTTCCAATTTGAGAGAGATAGCCAACCAGGCTGGTAACTTCTTCTTTACCACCGGGCTATGGTATCCTCACGATATTCTTTTTCCTCATAAGTTCAAGCTTGCAGGAATCCACGACTTTCGTCACGCCATTCGACATTACTATCACTGGCTGTCGTCGCTAACTAAATATGAACTCTCATGACAAATTAATCCGTTTGGTTTGTAGAGCAGCAGCCTATCTTTGCGGCTACATAAGTGGTGGGACTGGTTCAGAGCAATAACAAAATTGATAGTGGCTTCGACTTAGTACCGTAAGGTTCCATTTGTTAATGGCCCTGTTCTGGTCTTCCCCACGATGAGTGTACATACACACACTGCTAAAGAATTTGCAGTGTCAGAGTACTGATGATTAACACAAGTTACACAATATAAAGGACACTCCTTTGCCCCCAAATAATGTTTGATGCCACTCACACGTTTATCGCTCCCGGTCGGCAATTTAAGGAGACACTAGCACTACGATAAGCTCACAATACAATAATGGACGCTCTTTTGCCTAATGGGCCGCATCCTGCACGGCTCAAGCGCAGTCCAGTCAATGCTACGTGCTCCTATCTCGCCACACGTCTGATAAAAAAAACCCTTCCAGAATTGTTTTAGATCGTTTCCCTCGAGTCACGTAGTTTATTGTTCGCATCCTCGCGTGGGATTCAAGAGACCAACTGGATGAGACATCGCTCCCAATCGGCGAACGCTTGCCGGTCACGAACGATGTTGCGATGTCGAAAATTTTAACGAAACTCGAAACTGTCTATTCTTCATATCGGATGCAGTGTTGAGGATGGAATAGTGTTTGAAAAGAGATTTCTGCGTGTGCTGTGTATTGTGACGGACATGCCTGAGATTCAACGGCTGGCGAGTGTTAAAAAAAAGAAGCTTTCGCCGACTCGATTGAGTCACAGCGGTTCTGTTCACTTGATGCGATAATTTTTTAGGTGAGTCCGTTTTAAAGTCATTAGTGAAAAGTGGTGTATCGTTTACGTTTTAATGGAGTTTTGTTTAGTCGATAGCAACAGGTGTCCTCTTGGGCGCGTTATCTAAGTTGTATTTATTTGTTGCTGCTTTGTTTTTGGAAAGGTAAGAATTTTCTCTACCTTTAGATAACAAACCTCTTTCAGGAAGTCTATGGTTAGGCACAAAGATAGATTAAGGTCTTACCTGATGTTCACCTGAATAGGCCCCTAGTACTTACTTTAAATGACTTTCGAAACTTTTTTGTTTTTTTAATTGTTCCTGCTGAGTATGGTGATATAGCTAGGTAACAAACCAACTAGAATTTAAATAACTTTATTTTGTATTAGCATTTTTAATTGCGCCTACTTATTGACTGACTAGACAGTCGACTCAAAATTGTGTTTATTATCCTACATTTATTTTAATATGTCTAACAACTTTTGTTTACTTTCATATTAATGTTGCTTCACAATTAGAGAAAACCGTTAGGCAGTACATAAAACAAATTATTATACTCACAAACAATCCATATGCGAGTCAAATTGTATTATTTACCTTAAATTGTTCTTCTTTTGTTTACTCACTCACTTTGAGGTTATGTTTCAACTTAACAAGAGTTTGCTGCAGAAACTTAATAAAATAACACTTCGTTCGTCGATAGATAAATATCACAGCACAAAACAGTTCACTCGTCGATTGTTTACTACATATTAATATTGAATGTGCAATATTTACTATAGGAACCTCTTACTTTATCGTGTTATCAGCTGTTTACAATGCGTATTACTTCACGTCATAATAAAACGATAATGAAGCGGTCTCTGGCGGGGTCATTCATAACTAAAACAGTTTGCTGGTCTGTATTGTAGTATTATATAATGACGGTAGATGGCGTTAAAATATATTTATGATATTTATTTCGTTAATAATATTTATTTATTGAAATACATTTTACATAATGTTACAATTGAATGACTTTATTTTATGGGTAATGTAGTAATTTATAAATAAAAATAAAAGTTACTTAGGTCTTGGAGGTAAAACGCACCAATTAGAAAATTATTATTATGTTCCAGCTATTTTACTAGTAACAGCTCCACATTCTATGTTCTCTAAATAAAATGAAACTAAGTCACTTTGTGTGACCTTCTCATTATCCCATTTCATATTTTTAACTACGCTATAGATATCGATGCGGTCTTCAGCTTAGAAAATTTCTTCCAGAAGTTTTGTGTATATGATATATTAATATTATCACTATTAGGTGAACCTGGGGTAGGTCGCTAGTTTATAATAAAGTTACAACGCGGTCCAAGCAGTTGCATTAGTATAACCAATTACAGGAAAACCTACTTTAACTAGTAGTTAATAAAAAATCAAATTATTTTTGTCGACGTCAGAAAATCCAATTCATAAAAATCATTACCTACCTTAACGGGACAATTATTGGTTTTCTCTGTTTCCCACCTCAATAATAAACCAATTTAGTATCTGGCCAGTTAGAAAACCTTTTGCAACAAGTTTTTCCGGCACGTTCTCTATTCAAACTTTACATTTAGAAATTGGAACAACGTTTAAAACAAACTGCTAACATTTTGTTTGGTTTCAGCAATATAGCGAACAAGGAAATTTAATTAAAGTTCGTTTAATTAAAATGTCTAGCTTCGTTTTTCTAAGTTATACAACTGATTGAAAATATGGCGGAAGGAAACGTGTTGTAGAATAGTATAGATTAATTTTTTAATTGTTGCAACAACGTGTATTTTTATCAAGTTTTATAGTTGATATTAAAGGTCTTATTAGTGAGTAAAAATTTACTGTTTCTTATTTGACCTATATTTTACCTAATAATTGATAACTTAAGTAAAACAGTGCCACAAATATACTTTTTGACTAATTTCGCAACGACATACCAACTTTTAGAGACTTTACAGTATTTTTATAATAATTATGTATTATACATATAAACCTACCAGAAGAAATACTCTAAATGATGGTGGAAACCACATCAAAATCAATCGCGTAACTTATAAGGAATAAGCGCACAAAATGGCAGACAGATATAGTGATTTATTTCAGACCATTTAGAGATATACATCTAAAAAGTATGTAGTGGCCAATACACGTGCGAATTCCTTTGCAAAAAAAAAAAACAATACAGAATACCAAGCAAAAACTCTGGCGCCACAATACCAGACAAACGGAAGTGTTTAACCTTCAACCTAAATGAGTAAGTAACGAAAAAAAAAATAACTCTGTCTGGTTGTATTGTTTATTATTTAAAATATTTTTTGTTGAAATAATTGTCAAGTTTGTATTAAGGATAATATTTATGGGCAACGATTTAACCATATTATGCAACAACTGCAATGAATGTAGTAATTCCCTTTTTGTTAAAAAAGCAATGTCACCATGAGTTTTGACGCCAATTTTCCCGGAAAACGCTAAGAACTTTTTGCTCAATCATTATTTGCTGCCAGCGTCTGGTTATTTTGCGTCTGAAGTATTTAGACCTACAAGTGGTACGTAGACGATTTTCGATTGACCAGAGAGTGAATATCCCGTTGACGGTCCCGTAATGTGAGCAATACGATATTTGCAAAATCCATGTAGACAGATACAAAAGATGTTTGATTGGTCGCAAAAAATGTCTTGACCTGACATTGAAATATTAACGATGTTCACATACTTCAGTACAATCGATATGTCATAGAGCATTGAATCTATGAGATTAACTTTTTTTTAAAGCTTTTTTGTTTTCTATTCCAATCTATTTATATTATTATGAATTTTGGTGTAATATTGGTAAGCGCATCATTTGTGAACGATTTGGCAACATTTTCTTTTTAAATGTCAAATCATGGTTTTTTGGGAAATGTTCTTCGGAAAAATTTAAAGTTGGAATTTTCAAGGGTTTTTTGTATGAAGTCAAGACTAACTAACATTTTTTTTTTGAAATTCGGACACCACAACGTCTGACGGGTCAGCTTGTTGTATGTAGGTACAAGGAAGCTGAAATTTTAAAAGAAATAAATTAGGTAAAGTAGCAACTATATTTAATCAAAAATCTACGTTAGAGGGTATTGTTTTTATTCACCTGTTTTTACCATAATTTCTACAGCAATGTAGTCAGAAACAATTTCGGATAGTTCCAAACTCTATGGTACATCGGAACGATATTTCGAGTGCTGATTACATGATATCTGACAGCTAACGGTTAAAAAAAATGATTAATTAGAGTTGTATGTCCGTCTGTCTCGCCGACGACCGCCGCACCCGTTACTAAACACTTACTTATACTACTCAAGCGTGCCTATTCAAATTTATTAGGACGAGACATGTGCAAAAACTTGATTCAATCGTTCAATAATTTAATAATGTCTCTTTAGAAAAAAAAATAACAATAAAATCCTTTGTTGAAAAAATGCTGTATGCTTCAGTCTACATTATAAATTAAAAAATATATATGACTATCGTAGTTACAAACATTTTTTTATCAAAAATCGGGCTAGTGAATCGAGTCAAAGTCGAAAATTAAGTTCATAACAGTTATATCATAGTTTTCTTTTGATATGAAACCTAAAATGTGTGCGCTTTTAAATTGAAAATTATTTAAATGTGCAAAATTATCAGTTGGTATCATTTATGGTTGCTGAGGTAAACAGCTATGGCATAAAGACAGATAGACACCAAAACCACACCTGTGAGTTGCTATTCCATTGCGTTACGTAACTTTAAAACAAAACACTTTACATGCAACTGACAACTTTGCTTGTGTTTTGTTACCAAAACATTTTTCTCGATAATGATCTTCGAGGAAAACCATCTTCCAAGAACAAAACTTTAGTTAAACCATGTTAAAAAACATGGGGTATTATTTCATCCAGGAAATGACACATTGCATTCTTAAATTCTTAGCAGGGTATTAGGCTTTGATAAAATGACGCATATATTCTGAGAAAATCATCTGGAATACAACCTTCAGATATAGGGTCATTGTTTCAAATTAATTAAAATACCTGATACCTAGTAACATTCATATGAAAATCATGGATTTCACGTGGTCCGGATAAAACCTTTTCCCCCACCAACCCCCCTTCCTTGTCAAGACACTTAGACTATTGCCTTGAAATAATGGCAAACATCAAAATACAAAATGCTTAATATATTTGTCTATCATTAACATTTGTATCTCTGTTTCCTAAATGTCATTAAAATACAGTTATCGTCATCATCATTCCCCTTCCCTGTCCTCAATCATTTGGAGTCAGCGTAATGTATTTATGGAATAACTGACAAATGGCAGAGATAGAGAAAATACAATCAAATTATAAAAAAGACAACGGGTTGCACTCCGGGAGTGCCGACAGAAGTGAAAACTTGAGCATTCACTTTGTGCATTTTTACCGTCTTACGAATTTTCGATCCGGTCACGTGTCCTGACGCGAGTTTAACATTTTATACCCATCCCAAGAAAAGTGCTCAACACCGCTAAAGAAGCTATCACTTCAAATTATGAGGTAACAAACATAAAAAAAAATACAGTCCGGTTGAGAACCTCCTCCTTTTTTTTGAAGTCGGTTAAAATATTAATTTTTACAATTATAAAAAATAAGTAAATAAAAACAACCTTACTCACTATTTAAAAACAACAAGTACATTTATAAATAGCTACAAAACTGGTTTTAATGTGGATATGAATTTTCCGTTTTTCATGGTCACACATCCGCTACTGTGCGCGACCGCAACTTCCACGGTGGTTTTCCTCAAATAAATCCCCACCATATAATTTAGCGAGTCTGTGGCAATTATATATAGCCTGTCATTATCTAGATTACTAATATAACCTATTGCATTGGGTATAAACCATATTTCATTGTATAGGATGTCTCATACCTATTTCTAAGTATTTGATATTTATCTACCTCTAATTCTGATAGCTACTTTTATCCTACTATTAATATACATGTGAATGTTTGTAAAGATAGATGTATTGATCTTCGTTGCTCTTTCATGCAAAAACTACTTAATAGATTCGGGTGAAACTTGGCAAATAGATAGTTTATAACCTGGATTTACACATTGGGAACACAGGTGAAACCGCGCGCTATTTTAAACACCCAATATATACGGGGCCTATGGGGACAACCAGTACTTTAAATCAAAGTAGTAATTTTTTTAAGTTTTGATGTAGGTTGTAGTCTCCGAAACTGCTCGTCCGATATAAATCTTTTGCTGATTAAAATATACATTATACCTGAGTCATATATATAGGCATAGCGCGCGTAAGTTTGTGAAGTTGAAAGTATGTCTGTTACTCATGGAATTGAATGAAACTTAGTTGATAACCTGGTTTATTTATCCATGGAAAATGTAACAGTCGGGAACGCGGGCGATACAAAGAAAATGATCTTGATATAAAGAACATAGTACCGAAAAGCAGGCTATCGCACTTTAAACCAAAAATTTTACAACCAGATACAATTTAAGATAATATGTATCGAGAGCATTCTTCAAATTCTTTACTATTTATCTTATATGTTCTAACACTCTTTTGTAAGCAAAGCTACTGTTTACACTTCGCTTATCGGAATCTTTCAATAGATGAATATCATAAAGCGTAACATGCGAGGCGGGACATACCAACTGTGAACTGTACATCGCGCGTTAAAACAATTGACAACCAAGATTATCCGTATCGAAAAGAGAATTGGAAAGCGTGCTTTACAATGCGAGCGTGAAGCTTTCTGGAACAGCCGTGTAAACGTCAGCAGACAGCGCGTCGACGGGCCTATTCTACTTTCTACTTACATATTGTATTTTGAGTCTTATTTCTACATTGATAGAAGTTGTATTGATTTGTAGTTTACTAGAGAGTCCACCGGTGAGGTTGTCACCAAGTTTACTCAGCGAGGTGTTTGTTTTGGAACGTTTCTATGTGAACGTGTGGGGCATTCCGTTGGATTATGCACGGCCCTTCAAAGAAATGGGCCGATTAGGTCGCTGCATACGCGACGTTGCGTCTCGATAGACAGTAGCGAAGCAGTCAAAACCTTTATGTTCCTTATTTTCGTAACAATAGATAACATTATTCAATGGCTAAATTTCAATAATATTTTTTAATTGAAGGCTGTATGAGCATTAACCTTTGCCTAATTAAAAACATTCGCAACTTATCATTGAATCTAACATTTCATCCCACGGAGTTCGATATTCAAATAAAACATTTTGCATTTGAACCGCATGCATTTCGCCGCGACCGCGTGCGTAGACGATGACGTAAAGGCCTCGTCTTGTTTCAAGTTATCAAAAAAAAAAAGGTAAACCTCAAGTCTGCATTTTTGACTGATCATCACTGAAACACCAATTTTATTTTCTAGTCGGGTTCATTTAGATATTCGAATCTGAACCTTATGACATTTCTTTTAGGGTTAAGGTTATCGGAAGCGGTTGTAAATTATGATTGTACGTGTGTAATCGTGATTGCAGCCCATCTGCTACGGGTGTGTGGATCACTTCACAATATGAACATACGGTTTGGAAAAGTCTCTAAGATCTTTACATAAACTAATAAATTGACTATACCGAAGTACACACTACTACAACTACATACTACACATTCAAAATACACATATTCTTCATTTCTTCTGCTACTATATTTCAAATAAATTTCTGTTCTTAATTCGAATTTACCGCGAAACTAGCCATTAAAATATCAGGCCATATTTGATTATAGAGCTAATCGCAAAAAAAAGTGTTCCGTTTTACATAAATAAATTGTCTATACTTTCATTAGCATAGGCGTTCCATTTTCAATTTATAGTCTACGAAATGTATATCGGCCACTCGCTCTTGACGAGTTGTGATTCATTCAACAAGTAGGTGCCAAATATTCAAATGAGCATCGTTTGAACAAACCGCAGTTTAATCTCGACTATATTTAAACTACTATGGGTCAACTACCTTCCTTAGCTACCTTACGAGTCATCTGTTTAGTCGAATAAGAATTATTGCTTGATCTCTTTCCTTAGACACATCATAACTTGAATCACTCGGACTATTGGCATTTTTTTTAGCAGCCTTGACTAATATTCATGATACCTATGACTGATTCTCAAGAAATATTCATTTTTTATTTACTTTTTCATGATGGTTCTATTTTTATATCTAACTAGCTGTCCCCCACGGTTTTACCCGCGTTTCCGAGGGATATCACATTTTCTCGGGATAAAAAGTAGCCTATAATGTAGATAACCAAACGCCCTGGGGCAAAAAATTAAGCAGGGCCTCTACTAAACTATTTAAAATCGTTTGTCCAAGCTTGGGGGCCCGAGGCAGTGCCCCTTCTAGCCAGTAGCTACGCCACTGTTTGTAAGTCATAGTCCGAGGGGCCCCCTGAGCTTGAGGGCCCCGGTGCACGGTCCCATCTAGCCCTCCGGTAGCTACGCCAATGGTGAAAGAGTAACAAACATACAGACATACAAATCTTTCCTCTGTATAATATTAGTATTGATGATGAATATGAAGTTTGGTTGTTCATGATTCAATCTTGATTAATATTATGAAGAGTGTGAATTTTGTGAGTTTTTATGACTGTGGAGGGTAATCCCAGAAACCATGACGCTATCTGGAAAAATATTTCATTATTAGAAAGGTGTTTTACTCCGGATCAACGGACATAGGCTATATTTAATCCCGGTATTTATTAGATCCCTTTGGATAGAGACCCTGTCTTCAACACCACAGGTCGATAGTTAATTCCCATCCCGGACAAAGTAGAGTAGTAGAGCTCTTAGTGCAGAGTTCGTCCGGGAAAGTACTACCACCTTACCCATTTCTGCCGTGCAGCAGTAGTGCACTTGTATTACTGTGTTTCGGTTAGAAAGGTAAGGGGGCCGGAGAAATTACAGGCATATGAGATAAGTCTCATATGAGATATGAGATGAGATAAGTGAGTAAGTTGTTTAGACAAATTCACGTCTCAGGGTCGACAACGCATTGGCGATGCTCCTAGTGTTGCAAATGTCCATAGGCGGCGGTGGCCACTTACCATCAGGTGGTCCGTCCGCCTGTTTGTCGGCCCAAGTGGTATAAAAAAGAAACTGGTTTCCATAGTACAAGTTCTGCTTATTTTGGGATCAGATGGCTATGTAAAGAATGTCCCAGGATATTAATTCCTTATTTATTTAGTTATGTTCATGACCAGTGGCTCGATTCTGTAAGGAAAATAACACTAACTCGAGAATGTTTCGTCGCGGCCTCTATGCTTGGTCTCTGCCGCTTAAATGCGCTAATACTACTAATCACGTGAGAGATAAGCTCTCCGAAGCCTCCGTGAAGCGGCTCGCCGACGAAGTTTGTATTAGCTGAATAATAAGCTAACCTTAGGATACCATTTTCTATAACAAAGTGTAGACACATATTTATATCTATACTAATATTATGTGGAGGAAAGATTTGCATGTCATTATGTTTGTTACTCTTTCACACAAAAACTTCTAAACGGATATGGATGAAACTTGGCACATAGATGGAGCATATCCTGGAATAATATATAGGCTAATTTTTATCCCGGGAAAATGTGACATCCCTCGGGAACGCGGGTAAAACCGTGGGGGACAGCTAGTCAATCTATATATAGAGACAATATTACATAGTCAGTTTGGTGGATGGTGGTTACATACCTTGACCACTACTCCTATGGCCGTATGTAAAGAAATATATATATCAATTCAGGATGGACACACTGCGGTGTGATAATCAGAAACCCACAACTGCTAGTAAACCGTGAAGCAACTTGCGTCAGATTTTCGCCGTATTGTATACTGGCCTTATAACGCTTGTGCAAGAGCAATTTCGTCTGAACTCTGTAGCAGTTGTTGACATACCAGCACCTCGCGAGTGAATGTCAAGTGACTGCTCCTCGGTTGTTTATTGCATCATTCATTACATGATCAGTACGCTTTTGTCTACTATGATTCGATATTATTTTGAGACGATCATTGCTAATGGTATCGAATCCTACTAATATTATAAATGCGAAAGTTTGTGATTATAGACGTTTCTTACTCTTTCACGCAAAAACTACCAAACGGATTTTGGCGCTACTTGGCACATAGATAAATTATATACTGGAATAACATATAGTTTGTTACGCTTTAACGCAAAAACTACTTAACCGATCATGATGAAACTTTATACACATATTCTTGGAAGTATAAGAAGTATCATAGGATTTTTATGCCGGAAAAATGTTACATCCCTAGGGAATGCGGGTGAAACCGCGGGGGCCAACAAGTAATATTAAATAATGCGTAGGTTTGTGAGGACGAATGGATGTTTGTTACTCATTCTTGCTAAAACAACTTGATGGATTTCAATGAAATTTGCCACAGATATAGTTTATAACCTGGATTCAAATATAGAATACATTTTAAATGGTAAATGTAACATTCCTCGTAAACGAAGAATACAGTAAGTCATAAAATAAAAGCTTTTCGACAAAGAAAACATCGTTCTGTCAAATGGTTATTGCCACATAGGTATTCGAACGTCTTCGTTTAATCTGGAAAAGGAAAGGTGCGCATCATACGTCATTCCGTTATATTTTAAAAATAACACAACGTAAAACCCCATGACGTCGTGAAGGCTATTTTTAAAAGTTTTATCCTGTCAATACACATTTAAAAAATTACGGTTACAAAGCTGCGGTTAACATATCCACAAGGGCTTGTGTACAATGAAGTTATTTTTGGTCTACAGTTTAATTTTGGGCAAGGAAACTGATGAGAGACGATTGATGGAAAGAAATGGGTGCAATTTGAAAGGAAGGCTTAAATACTATGTACATCCCTATTACGTTTGATAATAGGGCTCTTTATAGCTTAATACGACAAAAAGCTATACTGTGGTGGCTTCATGTATAAGTTGTAGCCAATTTTTTTTTAATTTTCTATGTTAATCGGCCGATAGGTAGTAACCGCCGCCTATAGATATTTGCAATCCAAGAGGCATCGCCAATACGTTGTCGACCCTGAGACGTGAAGTTATCAAGTCTCATATGCCTGTAATGTCACCGGCCCCCTTACCTTTCAATTAGTCATAGTGCGATTCTTATAAAAATAAAAAAACTCGTACATACTTAATTTATTTTATATATTCTTTTGAAACTACTTTGAGTCATGGCTTAAGTATATTTGTTCCCAATTTACACTAGCTTTCATCCCTCGGTTTCGCCCGCGTTCAGGATTTAATATATCCCGATATTGTAATATAGTCAATCTTAACATATACACAAAAAAAAATTGCGTTCAAGTAAAAAAAAAATTTTTTTTTAATACCACGTGGGCCGACGAACAAGCGGACGGTCCACCTGATGGTAAGTGGTCACCGCCGCCTATGGACATTTGCAACACTAGGGGCATCGCCAATGCGTTGTCGACCCTGAGACGTGAAGTTGTTAAGTCTCATGTGCCTGTAATTTCACCGGCCCCCTCACCTTTCTAACCGAAACACAATAATACAAGTGCACTACTGCTTCATTTGTTTTTTGGTAAATACAAAAATGTATATTTATTCTTTAACTCAAATGCGTATTTATACAAGATAGCATTATTAAAAAGATATTTTTATATATTTGATTGTAACCGTGAAGTATTTAGGTAAGTTTGACTTTAAATTTATTCTGGTACGTCCATCTTGAATAACGTACCTTTTAAATAGTAAGAAAGAAAGAAAAAAAAAAACAAATTTATTTGTGACAGAAGGAAAAAATAACACGAAAAAAGTTTGCAATAAAAAACGAGGAACATTAGTATAATTAGAAATTTTTTCCATTTTTGTAAATGAACCTTATACAAACTTATAAAGACTCTCTCTGTACCTATAATATTAATATAGATAGAAAAAACATTTTACAATTAGTCATAAGTTTAAGTAATTCATAAAACCCCGTACTTTGGTTTAACCGTAACAAATATAAGGGTATTTCCCAGTGTAAAATTAATCTCTTATTTGGGTTCCGTATTAAAATTGAGTAAATGGGGACAATACCCATATTCTCTATCCAGGTTTTTATGTTTGAATTGTCCTGAATAAAAGATTTTAGAAGTAGTAGAGCTGATAGTGCGGATTCGTCCGGGGAAGTACTCCCACTCTATCAATTTCCACCGCGAAGCAGTAGTGGACATTAATTAGAGAAAAGATTGATTTTTAACAATCAATTGATTTTATTCTAATAAAATGTAGTCTATGTCACCTGCCCCCTTATTCAGATAATACAAACTTCGTCGGCGAGCCGCTTTACAGAGGCCTCGGAGAGTTTATCTCTCACGTGATTAGTAGTATTAGCGTAGGTAGCGAAAGAGACAGATCACGGTGGCCGCGACGAAACATCCTCCAGTGAGTGTCATTTTCCTTACATAATCGAGTCCCCAGACCATAATAATGGACTTATTGACAGTCATTCATCAAAATCGCCTCAGTACTTTAGGCATTATACAAACCTTTCCTTTTGGTTTTCCCGTTGTCGGGTAAAATAATAAGTAAGAGACTTTAAATGATTATTGGCATAAACATTCTGAAGCCTATGTGTATGCCGCCTTAACTAAAAATGACCATATTATAAACGTTCTTAATTTAGGACAAATTAGAATTTGGGTTTTTACTTTAAACATTTTTTTCTCCCAAAATACCTACATTTAGTGGTTAATAAAAAAAATTCGGCGACTTTGTTTGCTTCATTCAATTACTAAAAATCATCCTGATATGAAAATAAATGCCTTCAAGATCCTCTGGAGGTCAGGAGAGTTTTCAATAGGTACTTATCTTGTAAATTAGCATTGGATCTCTCACGTTATTGCGTAGCTACCGAAAGAGACAGCGATATTTAAAATTAGTAGGTAAAGATAAGGAAAACGCACATTAGGTGCTTCTCTGTGAATTTTAAAGCTGCACCGACAATAAAAGTTTTCAAAACTTTTCGCGTAAAGAAAATTAAAATCTATTAAATAATAATATAATACTGAATAGTAGAAGCTCTTAGTGCAGAGTTCGTCCGGGGAAGTACTACCACCTTACCCATTTCCGCCGTGAAGCAGTAGTGCACTTGTATTACTGCAATCACAATTCAACTCTACAAATGTTTGCAAGACCTTTATCGTACAAAAAAAATGTATCCGTGCCATATGTGGAGTGGGTCCTTTGGAATCGTGCAAGCCACTATTCAGAAGACTAAATATACTCACACTCGCCTGTTCTTACATCTGTGACCACTTACCATCAGGTAGACCGTCAGCTTGTTTGCCGGCTCAAGTGGTCGATATATATATTTATATTGTGACTACTGAAGCCCATGACATATTACAATTTTCTAAAAAACTATGTTAGTAACTAAGAAAAAAGTGAAAATAATTTAAAAATTATTTCCTACTAGCTATCCCGCGCGGTTTTATTCGCGATAATGAGGGATGAAACATTTTCCGGTTACAAAAAGTATCCTATGTGTTATTCCAGGGCATTTTCTAAATATGCTTAGTTATATCCAAATCCGTTTGATAGTTTTTGCTTGAATGAGTAACAAACGTCCGTACATATAAACTTTCGCATTTACATTATTATTAGGATTTACAATTTGTACACTATAGTTTAGCATGCTTTGACAATAAAAGAAAGTGTCAAATAATTAAGTAAAAGTGTGTGTAGACCACGGCCCGGTAAACGTAGTGTAGGGCGCCCTCCAGTAAGATGGAGCGATGATATACGCAATTTTGCTGGCAGCGGTTGGAAACAAAGAGCTGAAGATCGAGCTCAGTGGCGTGCCATAGGTGAGGCCTATGTCCAGCATTGGACGGAGATAGGCTGATTATGATGATGATGATGATACGTATAACTTCGAGTACATTAACATTAGACATTACATATTAGCTCAGAGTACAAACCCAAACAATATTCTAAGCCACCAGTGATCTGCGATTTACTTAACAAATATATAAATAAGTCATATGACTGTATTTTGTGTGACGTCATAATAAATAAACAAATAGTCATTAAACAAACAGAGAAAGCGCTTGTTATTTTTGGCACTGTTTGTCTCTCTCTACTATCTGCAGTTCATTTTACTGGAAAGTACTTGTTCATAATTTTATTTCAAAACAAAATACACTGATACCATTGAAAATTAAAAAATGAGTTGTCTTTAATCGTCCGATAAAATATGTACAAGATAGAAGTAAATCAAATATATTTTTTTGCTTCAGTAGTTTTAAAATTTATGTGTGCCTCCAGAAATCTATCTCAATCACTCGCAGGCTAATTATTATCAATGTATACAACGTATTACAAAATACCCCGTAATACTATAATTAATTATCAAAGTCACCCTGGTAAGCTGTCATGGCAGGGAACCAGATTATTTAACAGAAAGGCCTACGTCCCTATTTTACCTAATAATTGTCTACTAGTAATAGTTTTTCATTCATAAAGATCAGTTTTAATACTTTTTTGGGGAATGTGTTACTTCGGTTCTTAAATATTGTCAATGGACTCGTTATAAGGCCCCATTTAACCTCCTTTCGGCTTTACGGGTAGTTTTGTAACGTCCTGGTTATAGTTATCCTGGTAATAGGTTGGGGAAAAAGGCCCTTCGCATTTTTTAAGAAAATTCAAAACATTTTTAATATAGTTTATTTACATTTAACTAAAGTATGTAGGTACCATTTTGTTGATAACTTTTTGCCATTTTGTAGGTAGGGACATGATCCCATTGCTATAGAAATTTTGGGACTTCTGATCAAAATACTGCGACAAGTGGTTTTGACATTTATCGTGATGTTAACCTGACACTGCCTAAAGAATTCTGAAGAGACCGAAACAGATGGAAATCTGAAGGTGCAAGGTCAGGACTATACGGCGGATGCATTAATAACTCCCAGCCAAACTCTCTTAATTTTTGCTGAGTGGCTAAAGATGTGTGAGGTCTAGCGTTATCATGATGAAAAACCACACCCCTTCTGTTGATTAATTCCGGCCGCTTTCTCTCAACTTCTTGCTTTAATCTCATCAGTTGTTCGCAGTAGAGTTCAGAATCGGGTTTCGCCACAGTCTGTGAAGCCTGACCGGCCTTTGACCACGACCTTTTTCGCACGTTCTTGTCGTACGTGATCCACTTTTCATCATCAGTTATCAACTTCTTCAAAAATGGTTCGGTTTCATGACGTCGTAATAAAGAATCACAAATGAGTACACGGTTCATTAGGTTTCTTTCAGTGAGCTCGTGAGGTACCCAAATATCAAGCTTTTTTGTGTACCCAGTTTTTTTGGACACATTATCAAAAATGGCATCAATTTTATCCGTAATGGGGCGACCAGAGCGACGTGCATCTTTGACATCAAAATTTCCGGATTGAAAACGCTTAAACCAAATTTGTGCTACTCTCACAGACACTGCACTAGGTCCATAAACATCGCAAATGTTTTCGCGGCTTGCGTTGCATTTTTACCTTTTTTGTAGTAAAATATTAAAATGAATCGAATTTCTTCATTAGATTCACTCATCTTGGCGGCACGAAAAACAAATGCAAATCACACATTTTCCTAATTTGAATTTGGAATTATGTTCTTTAAAATTTAAACTTTCAATGATACCAAAACCAGCCAGATACAAATAGTATAGCCAAAGAGATTTTATTACAAGTTCATACATACTACATTTACTACTTTTTTGTTCTAAATGCATACATATAAATATATTTACAATTAGACGCAGAACAAATAGACATGTGTGACATGCAAACAAACAATTGTCTTGGGAACCCACGACCTACGTCGTGGCGGTCAGGGCCTCTAACCATCAAGCCAAACGGGCCATCAAATCTTAATCCGTCAATCCTAAAGATTTATGTTTATCTCTTTTAGTTGCGCTTTTCGTTTAATCCATCCCCCTTATTCAGCTAATACAAACTTCATCGGCAAGCCGCTTCACGGAGTCCTCGGAGAGCTTACCTCTCACGTTCTTAGCGAAAGAGACAGAGCACGGAGGTCGCGACGAAATATCCTCGAGTTAGTGTCATTTTCCATATACAATCGAGCCCCAGTTTCAAATCACAACGGCTATAAAGAAGTTTTCATTTCAAAAATTGTAACGCTGTATGTACACAGTAACAGTTATCTGACTTATTTGTCATCACCACGCGCCACACCGCATCAAAACACGATAGGAGACCTAATTACTTTCAAGCCTTATTTCAGGCTAATTTGCCCTCTATTTTTAAGATGATAAGACATTGTAAATATCTATACGTCATAAATTTTGAGAGAATATTATAAAAGATGGAAATACGAAACCAACATTATATTATTATCAAAGTTCTTTAATAATTCACTCAAATTGTTTTAAAAAAGCACCCAATAGCTTCCTTTAAAAAAATAGAAGCCAATGAACATATTTTTGAATATCCTGGGATATTCTTTACACACGCCCATCAGGGGCTCGATTCTGTAAGGAAAATAACACTAACTGGAGGATGTTTCGTCGCGGCCTCCGTGCTCTGTCTCAATTGGCTAACTACGCTAATACTACTAATCACGAGAGAGATAAGCTCTCCGAAGCCTCCATGAAGCGGCTTGCCGACAAAGTTTATATTAGCTAAATAAGGGGGCTGATCCCAAATTAAGCAGTTTGTAATATGTATATGTGTACTATGGGAACCAGATAACTGATATACTAGATATAATAGAACTAATAAATTTACTTATCTAAATATATATAAGGAAAATAAGGTTCCTTTGACGCACCATCACCTCGAAACTACTGAACATATCGGGTTGGGACTGCTATCATTCGACGCGGAATTTCTCTTGATGGTTATAGGCTATATGATATCAATAAACGCGGGTGAAACCGCGGGGGACAGCTAGTACTAGGTATACTAATACCTACTATAGGCAATAGTTTCACAGATCTAAATTTTGAAAACACCTGTAAAATGTTACTTTTACCATTCATAAAATAAATAAAAAATTGCTTTAATTTTTTTAAGTTATTTTACAAGATAATTTGATTTGAATATTGTATTTCTATTTTCCTATTTTAAATTACTCGCGTATTTAAGTATACATATAAACATTTATCATGAATCATTCTCTCTAAAGATGAAAACCGCATCAAAATGTATTTTACATTATTTTATATTAATTATTAATTATTTTATATTTTACATTATTATTTATTGTACCTATACATTTACATTGTATATTGCAGATACACATACCATATATCAAAATGTAACCTTGTTGAGTTTCTTGCCGGTTCTTCTCAGTTGAAGGATGACTTCGGAATCGGTGGCAGCTTAAAATTTGACTTTCATGAGTGCCCTTCGCAGGCCTAAACTTTATAAAAAAATTGAATTTTTTGGCAATGGTATGACTTATATACTGGTATAATAATGACTAATCCTTACATAATATAAAACAAAGCTTCCTCTGTTTGTACGCGTCGATCATTTAAACTACTCAACGGATTTTGATGCAGTTTTCATCAATAGACAGAATGATTCAAGAGAAATGTTTATATCTAATACCTTTAAACGAGCAATTATTTTATATACTCGTATATATATACACAATTAGGATCTCGGAAACGGCTTCAACGATTTTCATGACATTTAGTATGCAGGTTTCGGGGGCGTTAAATCGGTCTAGCTAGAAAAAAAAATATAAAATGTCGTTTTATCCATGTTTTTGGCAATGAAAACTGGTACAATGTCATTAGGCGGTAAGGTTTTCAAGTTACATCTTTTGTGAGGTATACTGTTATTGGGAGCCCTTTATTATCGCATCTAATTCGTATCTAGGTATATATGACAGTCCTTTAAAAATAGAATACGGTAGTCACGTTAGGAAAGAAATCCCGAGCAATGCTCGGCCATCCAGGTACGGCATACTTTATATACGCCGAGTATGCGAGTAATTAATAAATAGGAAAATAGAAACACAATATACAAAATAAATTTAAATAAGAGTAGGTACCTACTGACCAGAACAATACTTCCGTTAGGTACTAGGTACTTATAACTTATTACGGGAAAACCCGTAAGTTACAGGGAAAAAAAGATTTTTGAATTTCAAATATGAAATCTAGGTTTCGCTCTTGCGTCAGCCTTTGAAAATGTAGATCAAGGTCCCTTTTACTTATTTATTTTTAACTAGCTTTCATCCCGGGGTTTCACTCGCGTACCAAAGGAACTATTCTCCGCGAAAAAAAAAACATTTCTTTTTTCTATCAATATGCCAAATTTCATTTTAATTAGATCTGCCGTTTCTGTGCCTTTTTGAAACGAATTTTAAGGGAGAATTTCCAGATTTTTATATGAAATAAAATACATTTTAATTCGATCAGCCGTTTCTGAGCCTAAATTTTAATTCAGATTTTAGGGAGTTTATGAGAGTTTCTATATGTTTTATATGAGTAGAAAATTAATTAGAATTCGATCAGCCGTTTTCTTTTTCGAGACAAATTTTCAGAGAGACTGAAAGACATTTTTTTTAATTGTATTTTAATAGCTAGGCATCGTATAAATAAAAAGCTTCTTTTAGATTTTAAACATACAGACAGACACTTTAAATGTCACTTATTAGTATAGATAAAACTGCAGTAAAAAATCTGACTCATAGATAAGTGCAAATTGTGTTCCAATCGGAAATATGTTCAAGGCCTTCCTTGAATTGTATACTTTAGTTTTCCATTGTTGCATTGACGTCATTATCGTGCTTTTTAAGCTGCTGAATATTCCCTAATGCTTTATTTGCGACTAGCCCCGTCCTGGGGTTTCCCCACATTCCCGAGAGTGTTAATGTTTTTGCGGGGAAAAAAAAACTTACCCTATATCAATGGGGAATAATGTAGCTTTATATAAGTGAAAGCATTTTTGAAATCGGATTAATAGATTTGGAGATTACCTCCTAACGTTACTTTATAATATTAGTGAAGATAAACCTACTAATATTATAAATGCGAAAGTTTGTATGTATGGATGTTTGTTAATCTTTCACGCAAAAACTACTTGACAGATTTGGATGAAACTTGTCATATGAATAGAGCATATCCTGTAGTAACATATAGGTGACTTTTTATCCCGGGTAAATGTGACATCCCTTGGAAACGTGGGTAAAATCGCGAGGAAAGCTATTATGTTATAATTCTGAAATCCGCATCTGACACCCTAGAGATGAGTTCGAGTGGTAGTATTCTACACGTTTAAAACATGTGTAATTGTTGAAAAATCCGGGATATCCGACTGCGTAATAGTGACAAGTGATAGTGCAAATACCTATAGGTAAAGTACATAGACAAACACCCCTCAGACAAGTCGGTTGATTGACTCACACGTTTGCGTCTTATAAATTATTAGTTAGAGGTAGAATGGCAATAGGTAATCAGTCAATGTTGTCACCTTGTGGTTAGAAATACGCCACGCCGTGCCGCAGGTCGCGAGTTTGATTCCCACCTAGAACAAACATTTTTGTACATGAACATATCTGTTGAATCTGTGTCTGGATGTATATATTAGGTTGGGGAAAAAGTCTTTTCGCATTATAGTATGTATGAACTTGTAATAAAATCTCTTTGGCTATACTATTTGTATCTGGCTGGTTTTGGTATCATTGAAAGTTTAAATTTTAAAGAACATAATTCCAAATTCAAATTAGGAAAATGTGTGATTTGCATTTGTTTTTCGTACCGCCAAGATGAGTGAATCTAATGAAGAAACTCGATTCATTTTAAAATTTTACTACAAAAAAGGTAAAAATGCAACGCAAGCCGCGAAAAAAATTTGCGATATTTATGGACCTAGTGCAGTGTCTGTGAGAGTAACACAAATTTGGTTTAAGCGTTTTCAATCCGGAAATTTTGATGTCAAAGATGCACGTCGCTCTGGTCGCCCCATTACGGATAAAATTGATGCCATTTTTGATAATGTGTCCATAAAAACTGGGTACACAAAAAAGCTTGATATTTGGGTACCTCACGAGCTCACTGAAAGAAACCTAATGAACCGTGTACTCATTTGTGATTCTTTATTACGACGTCATGAAACCGAACCATTTTTGAAGAAGCTGATAACTGGTGATGAAAAGTGGATCACGTACGACAAGAACGTGCGAAAAAGGTCGTGGTCAAAGGCCGGTCAGGCTTCACAGACTGTGGCGAAACCCGGGTTAACTCGCAACAAGGTGATGCTGTGTTTGGTGGGATTGGAAGGGCATTATTTATTATGAGCTGTTACCACCAGGCAGGTCCATCGATTCTGAACTCTACTGCGAACAACTGATGAGATTAAAGCAAGAAGTTGAGAGAAAGCGGCCGGAATTAATCAACAGAAGGGGTGTGGTTTTTCATCATGATAACGCTAGACCTCACACATCTTTAGCCACTCAGCAAAAATTAAGAGAATTTGGCTGGGAGGTATTAATGCATCCGCCGTATAGTCCTGACCTTGCACCTTCAGATTTCCACCTGTTTCGGTCTCTTCAGAATTCTTTAGGCAGTGTCAGGTTAACATCACGAGAGGACTGTCAAAACCACTTGTCGCAGTATTTTGATCAGAAGTCCCAAAATTTCTATAGCAATGGGATCATATCCCTACCTACAAGATGGCAAAAGGTTATCGAACAAAATGGTACCTACATACTTTAGTTAAATGTAAATAAACAATATTAAAAATGATTTTCAATTTTCTTAAAAAATGCGAAGGAACTTTTTCCCCAACCTATTATCTATATAAGTATGCATTTGAAAAAAAGAGTAGTATATCAGTTATCTGGTTTCCGTAGTTCAAGCTCTGCTTAGTTTGGGATCAGATAGCTGTGTGTAAGGAATGCCCCGGGATACGTATTTATAATTTTTTTATCTTCACTACTTATAGTATTATAAAGCTAAAATATTTGTATAATTGTTTCATGTTTGAATGTCATAAAGTTATAATAAATAGTTACAATAAGCCTCTGGGATACCCGAACATGAACGCACCAACCCGAAACCTCAACAAAAATAAAAAAATAAGTATTCATTTTATTTATTTTTACCACAAAAGAGTATAAACTCGAAGACTAGGTTTCCATAATTCCATTTTCAAAATCAATATTCGATTCATTAATGGCCATCATAAAGCCAAGAAGGTCGTTTATTACAAAAAAAAACGTCATAATCTAAATGTGACAGCAAGGACTGAAATGCGTCATAGATATAGATTGAGTATGTAGTGACAGTCACGAAAACCTTTCCGAAAGCCCTTGGTTAGTTGGTAACATCACTAAAAATCATCCTTAAAAGATAATATTAATATTAAACGCATTTACTATACTTCCGCATCGCAGCTCTCTTCTACTATACTACCAAAACCATAATATTTCCATAACTGGCTGATTATGCGAAACTGTATGTTTAAGAATTATCAAAGATTTTCCATGTCACTACAAATAATTAACCTTTTTGGATGCAGTATTTAGTAAAAAAAAACGAATTTTACTTTTTAAATAGAGTTTGAATATTTTAAATTAATTATTGTTTATCAAACGTAATCGAAAGTGGTATATTACTATTTAAAATAAAGAAGCTTTTTGGATAATTTTTTTTTTTTACTAAATACGGATTTAGAAAAAAAAAATATAATTTATTTCTTAAATGATAGAGAATGAATGATTTAAAGTAATTTATCAAACGTAATCTATTTAAATGGTGGTTTGTCTCAGTTGAAAGCTGACTTTCAAACCATGAAGGTTGTGACTCCAGTAGCTTTGACCTAAATATCTGCCATTCTTGGGCCTAAACTCATTTTGCTTTTATTTCATACCAAAAGCCTTAATCTGAATTAGAGGGTTTGTATTTTCAATTTTTTCCCCTTTTCATCCCGTTTAAGATTAATTATAGAGACAAAAGGTAAGGCTATATCCTTACCCAAGATACAATCTATCCCGTTACTAAAGTTCATTAAGATCCGTTTAGCCGTGAACATGTAACAAACAAACAGAAACACTTTCGAATTTATATAGACTAGCTGTCTCTCCTGGTTTCATCCACGTTACCGAGATAAAAAGCCATTTGCCCTCTTCATACTATAGGCTATGTGTGTTCCGAATTTCAGTAAGATCGTTCAGTTGTTTATCCGTGAAAGCGTAACACACATACATACTCACATTCGCATTTACATTTGTTAGGATGTCCCTAGACTGACTGGACAGACGGTCCACCTGATGGTAACAGGCCAGTTGGCTTAGTGGTTAACGCTCTGACTGCCAAACCGAAGGTCGCGGGTTCGATTCCCACCCAGGACAAACATTTGTGTGTATGAACACTGTTTGTTCTGTGTCTGGGTGTAAATATATAAGTATGTATTTAGGAAAAAAAAAAGTTGTATTTATGAAGTATATCAGCTATCTGGTTTCCATAGTACAAGCTCTGCTTAGTTTGGGACCAGATGGCCGTGTGTAAAGAATGTGCCAGGATATTTATTATTTATAACTGGTATCTTCAGTGGTAGCTCCAGTAACTTTGAATTTGACCTTCATAAGTGTCTTCCGCGGCCCTAAACTGAATAAATGGTTTTGAATTAAGAATTTTGAATTTGATATTATATATCATTTATATGTGTTAATGGGTGTGTGTGTACGATAGAGTGAGGCATTATTGATAGTTCTTTAGAAAATTACATCAATCGAATGGATTTAGATCATGATTAAATATCGGTTGTTAGTCATTTCTTCCTGTGATGATTATGACTGGTTAAGGACACGACTTGAAGGGGAAAAGATTGAGATACAAGCCATCGCTTTTTGCCCCAGAAGCTTGTAGATACTATTTGAAAACCTGTAGTAAAAACTGGCCAAGTGCGAATAGGACTCGCGCACGAACGGTTCCGTACCATCACTACATAGTATAAAACAAAGTCACTTTCTCTATCCCTATGTATGCTTATATGTTTAAAACTACGCAACAGATTTTGATGCGGTTTTTTTAATAGATAGAGTGATTGAAGAGGAAGGTTTGTATGTATTAGTATCTACATTGCATCTGAGCGAAGCCGGGGCAGGTCGCTAGTTATCTATAAAAACGGTAAATAAATCATGTTTGTTGTATGGGAGCCCCTTAAATAATTATTTTATTCTGATTTTTTTAGTATTATTGTTAAAACGGTGACAAATACATCATCTGTGAAATTTCACTGTCTAACTATCACGGTTCATGAGATACATCCTGCCACCTTATTCAGCTAACACAAACTTCGTCGGCGAGCCGCTTCGCGGATGCCTCGGAGAGCTTACCTCTCACGTGATTAGTAGTATTAGCGTAGTAAACGAAAGAGCGCGGAGGCTGCGACGAAACATCCTCGAGTTAGTGTCATTTTCCATACAGAATCAAGCCCCTGGTGACAGGCGGACAGACAGACAGCGGAGTTATGGTTAGGGTCCCGATTTACCCTTTGAGTACGGTACCCTAAAAAAACGTAACAAAGATAAAGAAAAAAGTTGGTTTAACTTACATGACATTTGTCTGACTTCCTCACGTTGTTTTCCTTAAACTAAATAATTATAGTAGTTGTTATAAGTCTTGTTTTTAAAATTGCATCTAAAAAAACCCTGAACTGTTTTATAAATAAGCATCCACAGTTTTACCCGACATAAAAGTATTCTATGTGTAAATCTTCAAAAGTGAACTATAAAGTGCGAAGTGACTTTCAACACTGTGTTATATAGGCACAGGTAGCAACCTACTCGTCTATTAAATAAATAAATACCAAAATAAATCTAGAGAAAATTTAAAACGTGTCCTAAAACTCCTTTAAATCCGCCCAGTCGTTGAAGTAGTTAAATAACAAATTATACAATCTATACATCCAAAAAATCATAGCTAAAATAAAATATTATAGTTGTCAAAACAGACAGCTAACAAATTCATTGAAAAATGATCTTTATAGCTTTTTGGTTAAAGTCAAATATTTATCCAATGGTCAATTGTATGATCATACTGATGAATCTTTTTATAACACACATAGTTGTCAAAGCAGGCCTGTTAAATCTTGACAACCCAAGATCTTAGTTGCGGAAGCACTTAAGTGTGAGTTACGAGACTGAAGCGAAAATAAAATATATTAAGTGGTATTAGTCAGAATCTTTAGATTGAGGCACTAATAGGGATTAGACTACCAATCTAGATAGTGTCGTACTTTCAAATACAGGCACTTATTCCGTCTAGACTATCAATCTAGGCAGAGTTTAGATTTTTTGCTGTGCAGAGGCAGACAATTTTAAAATATGCCTTACGGTTTTTCAGTCATAATAAAATGATAAATTTTAAACATTTTCTTGTAAAGGAATTTTCAGAAATTTTATTGTACAGATTTCTGCGGCATAATTTAATTTTATAAAACTCTATCATTGTTTTTTGCCCTTATATTTATAGTAAAATGTAATCCATGTTAAATCTGTAACCTTTGTCAATGAATAAATTTATTATTATTAGTTCAGATTATTTACAAAAAAATGTTTAAAATTATCATCTTGTTATGACTGAGAAACCGTAGAACATATTTTAAAATTATCTGCCCTGCACCCGAATGGTACAACTCTCTAGGATTCAATGTGGAAGCCAATTTCACAAAAGATTGATGGCTGGGCCCGCGAGCAGAGTAACAAAACAAACGTAAGGCCGTCAATGTAATACAAAATTAACTGCAATTACGATTCCGAGATCAATTCTGTTTCTCTCTCCTTCTCTTTTCATTCTCCTGCTGTTCCCATTTTGGTTGGACGCAATATTCGTACTTACTATCCAATTTGTTATATACCATAAAAAATGCAGATATTTTTGACCCGCTCTGCTAACCTCACCTCCAGATGAGAATATTTCGCACCTTCAGAACGATAGGGGCTTAACTCAAAAAATCACTTTTGGCACATCTCTGATTGGGTCACTTTCGCACTGAGCGAGGAGGGTGGGTCCCGGTGTTAAAGAGGCTGAAGTATCGGTATGCTTTTTCTATCATTAAATTGACTGTGTTTTACTATTCATCGGATACTTTATTTGGTCTCACTATGATCGTGACTCCATTTCGCAAAATTTTGAGTTAAGTCCGTATCGTACTGAGGGTGCGATTTGATGTTGACCACACTGTAGTGGTCATCGGTATATTCTTACAATATCCTAAAGAAGGTGGTAGATTTTGTTGCTACCACACATCACAAACTAATATGCCCAGTACCATCTAACATTCTAATTGCACGTAAAATCAACAAAGCAATGTTGACAGAAAAAAATGTGACAAAATCGACGTCACCACATTATATCACCGAATGATAAATATAACCTAATCTTGTGTAATCGCAACACAACTGTATCAGATAACGGAATACCGAACTTTGTTTATTAAATAAAAATATTGTGGTAGTATTCCGATTTCGTGTTTCTTGTTGTTTATTAACTAACTAAACATTTTAACTAATTAAAGGGCTGTTGTTTACAATTTAATAGCTATTCCCCGCGGTTTCATCCGCGTTCCCGAGGGAGGTAACATTTTCCCGGCACAATAAGTATCCTATGTTACTTCTAATACCTCGGTTATACTGAATAAGTTTTGGTTTGGTATGGTTTTAAATTCCGAAAGTTTAAAAGTGTCCAGTATTTCTTCGGACTTCTAAGATGTCCGACATGCTTTTGGACATTTTTCAAAACCTTCAGAATAGAGACACACATTATTATTTTCCCACAGTCATATTTGCATTGTATTTAGTTTTATCATGCAATGTTGACAGTCAAGGACGTCGCAAGCATAATTTGATTAAAGATCATGAAACATTAGTCAGAGGCAGTGTAAATATAAAGAACGCACTCGGCTTCTGCTCAAAACAGTGCACCTGAATAAAGTCAAAGACTTGTGTACGAGTATATGATATGAAAGTCTATTTTGCTAGATAATAAGAAAGTTTGGTGTCGATATATGTAAATTCTCATCAACTTAGGTGCTTAATTACTATAATTGGAAATTGTTCTGGATTTTTTGGTGTTATTTTAGTTTGTGACTAGATCAAATCTATTAAGTGTATCTGGATTCAGCCTTCTTGTCGATAGACTTCTTTCTTTTCGTTATTTGGGACAAACCTCTTTTAAGAAATGACGTATATTTCGTAAATACTTGTTCTATGAAGCTTTGGTCTCCCTATTCTTCGCTTTCTTCTTATAATATTTTTTATAAATTCACCACAAGGTAAAAGGTCAAATAACTTCCCCTTTTTATTCTCAAGTATCTCTCTTAATATCCTTTTGTCTATGACCTCCTTTGCACTTGCATTAGATGTTAGAGAAGAGGAAACCTTATCACGATAGTAGAGTACTTTGAAGTTTCCGGTTTTTTTTAAAGTAAATCTTAAGTTATTTATGTATAATCCACGTATTCAGCAATAGAAATTCAATGTAACACTATATATTAAGGAACCACAAGCCTCAGTTCAAAACAACGAGCAAGCGCGGAAAGATATTAATTTATAAAAACACAATACAATTAATCTTAAAATAAATTATCGTAGAACCTTCAAAGAGTACGGACTAAGAGTCCGTAGCAAAATGTAAAGAGAAATAAATAAAAAATTAAAATAAAGTTTCCGGTTTGACTTCCCCCCTTAATAAAAAAATTTTCTCTCCCCTGAAAATATGGGCACCTATGGGTATGTTCCGGCAGCTTCACTTCCCTGGGCCTTGTTTGCTTCCTCACCCACCACTAACCATGATTAGATTGTGGTGATACACAGTAAAAAAAGAAAATAGAAAAGACGGTGGAAAGTTGATAACATTTTTTTTGCTCATCTTGTTCAGTTGTCTTTCACGTACAAGCTTAGACACAAGAATGCAATTGTATAACATAATCTGTTATAGTTATTCATAGCGAATTTCTCACTTTAGACAACAAGTTTAACTGTTCCATTATATTTTTATGTTAATGTAATGAAAAACACAAGTAATCACGTCAGATCTTACGCAAGTTCATATGAAATTTAATTTTGTCTGTCGGAACAAACATTGGAAAATTCGGAATCTGACATAAAATATGGAATGTGTACCGAGTACGGAATCGGCACTCGAGATCTGTGTGCCTACTGAAAATACAGAAAGGGTAGGCGTTATGATCTATCAAAGCGAGGCTAAATTTTCTATACTACTATTAGAAGTTAGTAAAGTAAGCTGTCCCACACTGTTTCACCCGGGTTCCCGAGGGATATAACATTTTCCCGGCACAAAAAGTATCCTATGTATTATTCCAGGGTATTTACTACACATGTGCCAAACTTCAATCAAATCCGTTCCGTAGTTTTTGTATGGAAGAGTAACAAACATCCATACTATTATATCTATTATATTATATCTATATATGTATGTATTTAGAAAAATAAAAAATAGTATATGTAGTATATCAGTTATCTGGTTTCCATAGTACAAGCTCTGCTTAGTTTGGGAGCAGATGGCCGTGTGTAAAAGAATGTCCTAGGATATTTATTATTATTATTATTTAAATACAAACTGACGAATTTATAATTTTAGTTGGATTTTACATTTAGAACTTAATTAATATACATCATAGATTTAACTTAAGCAAGACAGTAATAATAATAAACTTATTGAGTAATTAGCAGTAAGATTACAAGATACAAACTTCGTCGAAGAGGCTGCGAAACATGGCCTCGGAGAACGCACCAGTAATTGTGTGATAACGAAAGATACAGTAGTAGAGCTTCCTGATAGAGTAGTAGAGCTCTTAGTACAGCTCTTTTGTTCAGAGTTCTCCCGGAGAACTGTCACTATACCCATTTCTGCCGTGAAGCAGAAGTGCAATTTAACAACTTCGGTTAGAAAGGGAATAGAGCCGGTGAATTTACAGGTGCATGAGACTTAACATCATCGTCTCAGGGTCGACAATGTTTTAGCAATGCCCCTGGTACACCAAGTCCATATCCAGTATCATAAGGCGACTAAAGAGTACCGATGCACAGTATGCACTTTTGGCAACAAATGCATTGCACAGGGGAATGGCGGCAGTCAGGCCGGGTTTAAAAACGACAATATCTCTTGTAATTATGGTTCAAATGGAATGTCAAATATATCTTGCGCCACATTATTGGAAGCTGGGCAGACTGATGATAATCTTTACCATAATTAGACATGCTACTGTATTTAATCCCGAAGTGAATATCTCTATTAATCTCTCTTGAGAACTCCGCAATTTGCAGAGCGGTACTTTATCGCCTGAATAACCACACATTTTATGTCAGAAGTTAACTGGCAGGTATAATACAATCTACTAAAAAAAATATAGAATTCGATCTTTAAAATTCGAATGATTTTGACAGCTATCCGCCATGTTCTTTCAAATGTCAAATGTGATATTAATTTCCAAAGCTCGAGAGTTCATTTTTAATTGAGGCTTTTTATGTTGTTGCAGCAAATATCTGCGCTAATAAGCTTTCCAAAGCAAAGTATGCGTTGTCAGTGAATCGTCGATCCCTCCACTACTACATTTTGATATAATCGTTTAATAGTTACGTGACAAATCAACATCAAAATCTCTGATACGTAGTACGCACGGTTATCTTCTATAGATCATGTATTATCAAATATCGATTCCCAGAAAAATTTATCCAGCTTATCGTTACTTTAAATATTTCATCAGATTTGATGCCAAGATCATTCATCTTATCACTTCCGACTTTGGGCTGCCTACTGCTGGGAAGATACCCTAACTGATCCTCAGAGGGCAGCTGTTTTTTTTTTTTTTCTTACACGATTGCGATTGACCTCAAGCTCACCTGAAGATGAGGCCGAAGATAGAGCTCGCTTTCCCATAAGTAGATTTATACCCAGAATTAATATTTGATCTTGATCCAATATCATTGGATGAAACATATTCTTTTGATAAAAAAAAATATGAGAGTAATATTATTTACCCTCTAATTTGTGTGTTTACAATGCATCTCTCAAATATTTTATTCTAGAAGCCCAACGCCGAAATTCGAGGTCCCCCTAGCTGTTTGTTCGATACTCAGTGCTCACTGAATTATATTCACTGCCTATGTATATTTGCATCACCACGGGTATCGCCAGTGCGTTGTCGACCCTGAGACGTGAAGTTGTTAAGTCTCATGTGGGCTTTATCGGCCCCTTTACCTTTCTAACAAAAACACAGTAATACAAGTGCACTACTGCATCACGGCGGGAATGGGTTAGGTGGTAGTCCTTCCCCGGGCAAACTATTGTCTACTTTTATATTAGGTAGGTCCAGCACCCTATTTAGCGAATACATACTTTGTCAAAGAGCCAGCGTAACGAGGCCTGGGAGAGCGCATCTCTCCAGTAAGTCTGTGATAACGAAAGAGACAGAACATATGGACCGCGATGAAACATCGTCAAGTGTCACTTATCCTACATAATAACACACCAAATCTTTATATATAACTTTAGTATTATCCAAGTCCGTCCTATGTGTTCGATATGTGATTAAATAAATTAATATCCTGGGACATTCTTTACGTACGGCCTGGTTCCAAACTAAGCAGAGCTTGTACAATGGACTACCATTTTTTTCTAAAATCTTAATATAAAATACATTGCGTTGTCGGCCTTTCAATAGCATCTGTACCCTATATTTACTTGTTCCTGCACGCACTTGGCAATTGTTTTAATGCCTAGCCCCCTTGTACAGAAGGGTTAAGTTTGCATGACTTTTAATCGGTGGAAAATGACCAGCATTCTCAGAATGGTAAATTAAAAAAACTTCCTGACTCCTATTATTCCAACTAGAGTGACGTCGCAGTCTAGACACTATATTTGTTCCGTTAATTATAGAGAATAATTATTGACCTAGAAATATAGTTCATGGGGAAATAACTGCGGTTTATTTTTCCATCGTTTTTTTTAAAGGTTCTCAGATACGAGTGTGCGAATCTTCGAGCTAGAAAGGTCGGTTAAAAATTATCAAAATCTTTTATCAGTTGCGAGATGAGAGTGATAATGTCACAAACATCTTATCTTTCATGTTATACCCACTAAATAAATAGTGCTAAGTTTTTAAGTTTTAACCCTGTTTTGTTCACAATACTTTTGGCCTTAGGATTGGGGACTAAGGTTTTGTATTTTTGTCAACCCTCTCTAGGATCTTCTACTACTCTCGTATAGATACCGCATAATATTTGCTTCAGACAGGTATGGGACTTGCTTTATTTGACAGCTCCTGCTATCGGATTTAAAACGTAACATGTTAAGGTATCATGATCTCATGTTACCTGTAACCCGAAATATTTTAAATGCATTCATAATACTGAATTTGCAACAATTATTTTGACACCTTCAAATGATTAGTAATTATAACAAAAGGACCTATATAATAATAGGTTCAATTTTTTTTAATAGTTCAGTCAAGCCTTTTTGCTTAAATGAAAGGTGATATGCAACTAAAACCTTCACACCGAAATAGCCTGAGATGTCAAATAATTTATTTGCGCAAACGATTATAGCCTGCGCTACTCGACATCGCGACACCATCGGCCGGCGAAGCTCGCCGCTCTTGAATAGAACGAAAAAAAGGTGTCAAACACACCGCAACTTTTTAATGAATAAAAAAAGTTTTAACAGGCTTTCCACTTTGTGACGTATGGTCGTGAGTCAAGCGGGCGCGCCGCCGGTCGTCCAATCAGAGCGTTTACCTTCCCATTATATACGTCAAGTGGCTGCGAGACCGCACAAACTGAGACCGTACGCAGCTCTGAGCACACGTTGTCGATATTTCACGCATCATTCGCGGGTTAACCGATCGTTCGCGGCCCATACGTACGCAAAGACCACAGGCGGGAAAGTGTTTGTGTGTGAACCACTTCTTACGGGAAAACTGTGAGTAGTTTATTGTATATATATTTTTTTTCTATTATACCTTTAAAGTTGTGTGCGTGTCCGCTTTGAACAGGCTACCGTAATCGGATAGTGGATTGTTAGCTCGACTGATTTTAACTTAGATCCAAGTGATACAATGTCAGTTTTGTACAGTAAATTGTTCAAAGTGGACAAAATCATCATCATCATCATCATCAGCCTATCTCCGTCCACTGCTGGACATAGGCCTCACCTATGGCACGCCACTGAGCTCGATCTTCAGCTCTTTGTTTCCAACCGCTGACAAAATGCTTGAAGAAAATTTTCAAGTTACCTTCGTTGGGTTAATTCTAAAGTTACAATAATCTGAAAAAATAATTATGAAATCAAAGGCTGATTGAACCTTGCACACACCTTTTTTTATGCATGTCAAATATCTTTATTATCTATGCATAATATTTGATCTATAAGTGCATAAAAGGTACAAGATATGATCTGCATCAAACCACCGGCAGAGATAAAAAGCACTCGAGCAAATCTTATTTCTCATAATTTTATATCTAGACGAACGTTATCTTTGACAAGTTCAACGATTCATTTCATGTCAATGTAATTTTCAAAAGGCTTATCAAATACAGTGACGTCATAAACCTTTAAATAAGTTCGCATTTTTAAACTTAACCGAGTCCAAAGTACCAATAACTTAACCGAATATTCAAAGGGAATTGTGATAAATTAATAAATTACACTCAATTCTGAAATCTACTTAGCCAAGGACAAAATAGGGCTTTTACATTCTGAAATGCGATGGCATTCTAAATAATAATACCTACAGAACCATTAAAGGGCCTGAGTCACAACCAATTTAAAGTTGTTTCATACAAAAATAGAAAATTACCGTTCCAACGTACGGAAACAGATTTTGTCGTAGATAAAAGATAAATAGTCACAAGTTACAGTTATCTTGGCGCAATTGCAAATACTTACAAGGATCATAATAAATATGCTAACTATAAATTTACACGCGAACAGAAATATTAAAAATACATTTACTCTACAAAAGCAAGACATAATTATCAGTTTATAATTCGAATTTGACTATTTTGAACAGTCATATGAAGAGCCTGATTCAATGTATAATTAGCTGTCCCCCGCTGCTTCACCCGCGTTTATCGATATCATATATAGCCTCTATATATATATATCGGAAAAATTCCGCGTCGAATGCTAGCAGTCACATCCCGATATGTTCAGTAATTTAGAGATATTGGTGCGCCAAAGGAAACCTATTTTGCTTATTATCTATGTTTAGATAGATATAGTCTTAAATAGGCTATAAAGTAGAATAATCATCATTTAAAACTATATTATCTTGTATTTAAAATAAAATAGTGTAAAAAACGAATTCAAGGAAAACTAAACCTAACACTATATAATATATTAAAAAAATACAACAAAACTATGTAATTACACACTAAAGTTTATCATAAACAATCTAAAATACATAGAGTACATTGTGACACAGTTAATGAAGGTTTAATGGACAATTCAGTAGATATAAAGGTCAAATGAAATACCTACCTGTTAGAGCATAATAACGACTAACTTTAAAATCTTTTTTCCTAACCCAGTAGCAAATAAAAAAAATATCCTGAGACATTAACACCCTGCTATCAGATGCCAAATTAAATAAATTTAATAAAGCCTTATTAGATACATACAAATAATATAAATTACAGGCACATGAGACTTACCAACTTTAACTCAGGGTCGAAAACGCATTGGTCTTGCACTTGGTCTGCGGTGACCACTTACCATCATGGATCGTCTGCTTGTTTGTCGGTCCATAAAACCATAAAATAGATATAAAAATGTGTTTTGGGAATGGAACCCACGATTTACAGCATAGTAGTCGAGGTATTTAACCACCGCACATAGCCCTTTGTCTTTGTTTTGCGTGTACGTCGGGTAGATTACTCACCCTACAAAACTACGTTCACCCCTGTATGTTTATAAAGTAACACACGTCACTTCGACTGACACGCAAACCGACTGTAGGAGCTCGTATCTGATTACAAATAATAACTAATGTATAATACGACTAATGTTAATATTCTGAGGTGATAAATCTAAGATTATCCGGCTAAACATCGTAGGTCATCATTTGATATATATCCTGGGATATTTCTTTTACACACCTCCCAAAATAAGCAGAGGAAAATATGAGAGAACTGCTTAGCAGGGTAACCACCACGTCAGGCTGATTTCATCTTCAGGCGTCTTATCTTATTTTAGCCTTAATCCATCGAAAGACCATGAAGTTAAAACATCTATGGTACATAGTCGTGTACACTAACGCCGGGTTACTATATACGATCCCGATCTAAAATCGCAAGATTGAATTAAAATTTTTACATACGTGTTTTAAAATTACTGTCAAAGGTTCATCAATCCATGGATTTTCGATCGGGATCGTATACACAAACGTATTGTTTAGTCTTATTTATTATCTAGTTAATTGATAGTAAAGACTCGTCTCAGTAATCGAATGGTATAAGGCAATCTTGGGTTCGATTTATGACTAGGCAGAAACATTATCAATGACTCTTGTTTTGAAATTATAAAGTAACCGAGAGAGGGATTCAATGTTCACCACATGTCACAGGTCTTAAAATTTCTTCAGAGGAATGTTTCTCACTTCTGTGACCTCTGGCTGCCTCTTCGAGAATAATCTGCGTGAAGATATATAGCGCAAGTAGGAAATGGATATGCTCTTCCTTGCTTAATTTGTTTATCTCGAAAGAGACAGAGACAAAGTATTGTAAGCTCGGCTTTGAAATTTTTAATCGCAGTTCACCTTTTAGAGCGTGTTAGAAAATCAGTTTGAACTGAGTTCACATGTTCTTTATGTCTATGTCGTATGAAAGTTGCGACCTACTTACGCACAGTTTCACTTCCAAAATCATTAATTTTGCAGAGAGATTAAGTACCACCATTATCTATTCATGAACGAAGGTAAAGTATCAACAGAAGATTGACAATGGATCATTGTATACTTTCTTAAATTGTTCGGTTACTTTTTACTACAGAACAAAATCTATATTTATATAAGGAAAATAGTACCTTTGACGCACCATCACCTCAAAACCACTGAACATATTGGGATGGGACTGCTACCATTCGACGCGGAATTTTTCCTAGATAGTTATAGGTTATAATAGTATCGATAGACGCAGGTTAAACCGCGGGGGACAGCTAGTGATAAATAAAATAAAATCGATTGATATTTGACCAGAACCTTGCCCTTATTAAACTCAAAGTTTTCTTAAGCTCTTTGAGCTCATTTCAGTTCAACAGCCTTTTTAAAAAAAGGTATTAAAGTCGGTTACAACGATATTATTTGCCATTTAAATTAAACACTTATTTGATACCATTACTATTTGATAAAGCATAACATGACCACACTAACTGTTCCATTAAATACTATGATATGCGTCTTAATCATCCCAAACAGTTATGCCCTTGAAAAGTGATAAATATCTCTCAATTGTGTAAAACAAGTCTATATTTCTATGTGTGTTTGTGCACGAATATCTTTTAGACTAGACAATAAAATTCTATGCAATTTTCATCATTATTTAGAGAATTTTTTTCGCTAAGTTTATGTATATAATAAATTGATATAATTCCATTCAAGCAAAGCCAGGGCGGGATACTAGTACATAGCATGATTTTAGCTTGACACTCGCTCCAATCAGATATATTTGTTCTTGTAATAAAACCGTCAGGCATAATTTATTCATAAAATTTATACTATACTACTATTACTAGACCGACCTTATTTTGACATCAACATATAAACAAGTGGAATAATATTAGCACCTTTCTCCGGGCGCGTGCGACGTCACAAAATGGATGACGCAATCGTTATAACGACTTACATTATCACGGTAACGGAATATCGATAAACGGCGTTTAACGGATTTTTTGTTACGATCACTTTATTTATAAATTGTTGGTATAATAAAACAAATGGAGTCACGAAGATATTGCTAAAGTGTGCAACGTATTTGCATTTTATATCAATTATCATCATTAAACGCTCCTTTAATCGTAAATGTAATACCAACATATATATTTATGGTATAATTATATATATTTATATACTTTAGTGATATATTTTATTGTTTATTTATGAGTTATATTGACCAACTTCGTAGGAGTTAACTGCAACACGCTTTTTATTGATATTGAAAGTAATTTACAACAAAAAAGGATGGCATAACATACACATATACGTATAGTATAATTTTATATATTTATACTATTACTAGACCGACCTTATTTTGACATCAACATATAAACAAGTGGAATAATAAATAAGGTTGTCTGGTAGAGAATACCTTTGGCATTAAGACCGCCTTTGTACACTACTGTACATAAAGTATTAAATAAATAAATAAATAAATAATATTAGGACCTTTCTCCGGGCGCGTGCGACGTCACAAAATGGATGACGCAATCGTTATAACGACTTACATTATCACGGTACAACAAAAAAGGATGGCATAACATACACATATACGTATAGAATAATTTTATATATTTTTAGAATAAAACTTAAATATATAATTTTATCTAAATAGTCCAAACCCGGTCATGCTTCGATATATCGCATTCCGATATTGATTATTAGAAAAGTAAATATTATACGTGTAAGTAAAAAAAGTGTAACATAGTTTAGTAAATTTTTCAGATATGATATAGCCTTTATTAGAATCTAATTTAACAAATAGTATTTTCAAATTTCTAGGGAAATTGGGTTATAAGAAATGTGTAAAAATACTCTTAAATATATATAATATCATAAATGCGAATGTTTGTATGTATGGATGTTTGTTACTCTTTCACACAAAATCTACAAAACGCATTTGGTTAAAACTTGGCACATATATAGAAAATGCCTTGGAATAACACATAGGATACTTTTTGTACCGGGAAAATGTTACATCCCACGGGAATACGTGTGAAACCGCAGTGGACAAAAAATTGCATAAAATTTCCACCAAATAAAATCTATGAAAATGAATGTTTGTCATCATCATCATCATCATCAGCCTATCTCCGTCCACTGCTGGACATAGGCCTCACCTATGGCACGCCACTGAGCTCGATCTTCAGCTCTTTGTTTGCAACAGCTGCCAGCCAGCTTGCATATATCATTGCTCCATCTAGCTGGAGGGCGCCCTACACTACGTTTACCGAGCCTCGGTCTCCACTCTAGAACACGTTTGTCATGTCATGTAAAATCGTAAACTATGCAACGGATTTCAATGCAGTTTTCAGCAATAGATAGAGTAATTCAAGAGGATGGTTTATAACTAGGCAAAGCAGGTAAAGCCGCAGGGCGCAGCTAGTGTTATATATAAATCTGTTTAGATAGTTTTATATAAGAAAATGTTACAAATAGACACATACTATATTATTAGACTGGTTGATAGTCACACGCCGTCACATCGTGAACACTATATGTATATGCTATATGTAATGTACACATGTTATGCGATTATATGTTGATGTATCTCGTTATGGTTATTGGAGATCAACCGAGCCTGTATCCTGCAATGATTGAGTCCATATTATCCGTATTGTTGGATCTTTTATATACATCTATTGAATTTCCATTTCCAAGATAATCTAGAAAGTAAACAAGGCTTTTTGAAGTTATACTTTTTTAGGCGCGTTATGAAAAAATGATGACAAATTTTAAGATGCGCGCGCATCAGTGTAACACAATATTCTCACGGATGAAGTTAGCTGATAGCGGTCTCTCCGGAACGTCGCACAAATCGCAACTGTCAGTGTCAATGAGTGAGTAATGATGTTATTGTCAAAAATAACCTAACAACGTCAAAATTGTTATTCGTTGCCACAGACAGGTCCCAAGAGTTTGGACACTACAATTTCACGACTGAATAGTAAAAAATGCTTTTAATGCTGTTTTTCTCACCTATAATTTCAGGTGCGTACATAAGTACACACACTTTTTTTACATCTTATATTATTACTAGCTATCCCCCGCGGTTTCACCCGCATTTATCGATACCATAAAAAGCCTACGAAAAATTCCGCGTCGAATGGTAGCAGTCCCATCCCTATATGTTTAGTAGTTTTGAGGTGATGGTGCGTCGAAGGAACCCTATTTTCCTTATATATAATATAAATATAGATATAGGATAGAAATGTAAGGGGGCTGGTATCATTAAAGGCACATGAGACTTAACAACGTCTTAACACGTCTCAGTGACAACGCATTGGCGATGCCCCTAGCATTGCAAATGTCAGATGCATGTCGGCTCACTTGACAGAAAAAAAAGGAAAACTGAAAACAAATTTCCTATATATAAATACGGCTTAAACTTTACTAAACAGGTAATAGAGCCCATTTTAGCCATTTTCAAAGATATAAAAGAAAGAACTGTCTAAAAGTTCAATTTGAAATTACAACCAGTAACAATAGAGGCTATTTAAAATACTTTCAAAAATATGGCTTAAACTTTACCACACAGGCAATAGAGTTCATTTTTGTTTATATATTCTAAATTTGTTTATTTTAAAGAAATAAAAGAAAGAACTGTCTAAAAGTTCAATTTGAAGTTACAACCACTTAAAATAGAGCCTAATTAAAATACGCACAAAGTTGTAAACAGAAAAGCAGTCAAATCACTAAAATTACATAAAAAACAAAGTTTAGCAACTCAAACATATCAACAACACACCCAACTACTAAACCTAGAAACTTTACGAGTGTTTTGTGGATTTAGCAATAACTGAAATAAATTAAGTTAAAATTAACTATTCCGCGGACAAATAGTTATTACCAGAGGTTCACGTCAAATGCGGTTAATGCAAATCTACTGTATTACTTAGCATTAAGTCGGTTAGACTCATCGGATTTATTACTTAGCCGTATTTCAAACTTTTACGATTTTAATTGTGGGTAATATACCTCGTTTAAAAAGAAAGTTTTTTTAGAGTAGTAGAGCTCTTAGTGCAGAGTTCGTCCGGGGAAGTCCTTACCCATTCCTGCCGTGAAGCAGTAGTGTACTTGTATTACTGTGTTTCGGTTAGAAAGGTAAGGGGGCCGGTGAAATTACAGGCACATGAGACTTAACAACTTCACGTCTCAGGGTCGATAACGCATTAGCGATGCGCTGCTGTTGCAAATGTCCATAGGCGGCGGTGACCACTTACCATCAGGTGGACCGTCTGCTTGTTTGTCGGTTCAAGTGGTATAAAAAAATATCCTGGCACATTCTTTACACACGACCATCTGGTCCCAAACTAAGCAGAGCTTGTACTATGGAAGCCATATACTACCGTTTTATTTTTAAATACATACTTATATAGATATTTACACCCAGACACAGAACAAACAGACATGTTCATGCACACAAATGTTTGTCCTGGGTGGGAATCGAACCGACCTTCGGTTTGGTAGTCAGGGTCGCGAACCACCATATATTTAAAAATGAATTAATAATAATAATAATTTCACATATCGTGATGAAAATTTGTGTATAGTCAGAACATGAAATTGCGTTAATGATAGGCTATATATGATATCGATGGACGCGGGTGAAACCGCGGGGGACAGCTTGTATTTATATTTAGCTATTAACACTAGTTTTCCACACAAAGGTTTTCAGTATTCCCATATAAAGTTACCCGCCCTATTTTCCCCCTTTTGGCTAAAATTTCAGAAAATAATTTCTTGGTTACCGTACGCTATAAAAAATCTACACTCAAAACCTTGCCACCGCCATGATCGCTCAGTCTGTCAATCCATTTATCTGTCAGGATGTAGACTCTGGAAGAGCAACAACTATAGTATATACTTAAAAAATCCATACTTCAATTAGTTGTAAAATTACATATAGAGCTTTTTGAAATTTTTAAAAATCATCCAATATCCCACTGTAACTAAAAAAATTCTTATAAAAATCACAAAAACAAACATAATAATAAAACTACAAGATAAAATGATATCTCTAATGATATAAATCATTAAGACATCTGTCGAAATAAATCAAAACTGTGAACATTTCGCAGCCTCATACAAAAGACATCAACGAAACGCCATTTGGACCTCACGGAGCGATACGGGCCTTCTGAGAAACAGTTTTGTTACCAAAATGCTGGCCATCACGAGCTCAGATACAATAAAACACAGTGGACTGTCTTTAGAACCCTCACTTAAACATAATATCATTTCTGGGAACATTATTCCGTTAGTAAAGATTCAAATTTGATGAGAAAAAAAATATGTAACAACTAATGTTATAAATGCGAAAGTTTGTGGGTATGTTTGTTACTCTTTCACGCAAAAACTACTACACGGATTTGAATGAAACTTAGCACATAGATAGAACATGTCCCGGAATAATATGTAGGATACTTTTTATTCCGAGAAATAGAAGCATCGTCCGGCAACGCGGGTAAAATCGCGGGGGACAGCAAGCTTTCATTTAGTTTCGTTGACGGTTCATTCAAATGTGGCATTTAATCAAAACCAGATGTTAGATGAAATTAATAAAAATACTTTGCACATATTTAGGTATACGCCAAGTTGTGAAAAATTAGTTTTGCTTTAAAACTAAAATATTTAATTAAATTTTTAAACTTTACATTATTGATTAAGATTGAATTCTTTTTTTTATCAAATTACCAAACTTTATATAAATACTAGCAAATATACATTTGCTGATTCCTAAACTAAAGTTCACCGCCACAATAAAAATGTAGGAGACCATCATAAAATACATAAAAGCAATTAAGATATCAATGTCATATATAAAAATTAATTAAAGAGACATAACTATAAATTATTAATTAGTTTTGGTCCGCACACCTGTGGGTAACCAGACACCGTCTGTGTCGCCGTGGGACTGCCATTATTATCCAATAAATTGACCATAACCGACCGATGTTTTTGGAATATCAAATATCGACTTTGATGTCTTTAATAATAATCTAAATTATTTTTTAAATTATATTATAAATCAGGTTAAGGAGCCGTTAAAATTGTATACGTTATAACCTCTTTTGTGTGGTCTGTCACGACATTAGTGAGTGAGTTTTTAATTTGAATTGTGACCTTATACTCTATGGTCTTTAGAACAAGTAACTTATTTGAATTAATTTTGTTCTTCAGCTTTCCCAACCATGTTGTTTTATCTATGTTCCTAAAGGACCTTATATTCCTTGTGATAAAATCCTGTATTATCTAGAAAATATATGATCTGTGTGGCAAATTTCATATAAATGGACATTTGCAACATAAGAGGCATCGCCAATGCGTTGTCGACCTCAACGTGAAATTGTTAAGTCTCATGTGCCTGTAATTTCACTGGCCACCTTTTTAACCGAAACACAGTAGGAAATACAGATGCACTACTGTTTTAAGGCAGAAATTGTGGTAGTACTTCCCCGAACGAACTCTGCCCTAAGAGCTGTACTCATTGGCGTATCTAACGTTATTTTTTAAGGGGGCCTGACCCCATTAATAAAATAAATTTCGTTGAGGTGTGCAGTTATTTAGTTAGTTATTTAGATGTTCTAGAATTCCGGTCCAACATTCTGGAGGGGCACTAGCCCATACTGGGGTGGACACGGCCCACCCGACCCCCTTATATACGCCTACTAGCTCTCCCCTGCGGTGTCACCCGCGTAGTTTGAAGTTGATCAGTTCACCAAAACACGTTGTTCCATACAAACTTTGCTGCTAAGTGCAGCAAACCCCTGTGCAAAATTTCAAGTTTCTAACCCTTATAGTTTAGGCCCTACGTTGATATGTCAGTCACTCAGCTTCTCCTTTTATAAACATAGATAGACTAGCTGCGACCTGCGGTTTTGTCCGCTTTAAATCCTAGTTAGAAAACTGCATTAAAATCTGATGCATAGTTTATAGTGATCAAACAGGGTATACAGACTGTTACAAAAGTACCCGTAAAGCCGAAAGAAGGTTAAATAGGGCCATATAACGAGTCCATACCCAATATTTAAGAACTGTAGTAACATTGTATAACATACCCCAAGAAATTAAAAAAAAAACGGATTTTTATGAATGAAAAATAGAAATCTATTAAAGTAAACAAATATTAGGTAATATAGGTACGTAGGCCCTTCTGTTAAATAATCTGGTTCCCTGACAGGACACTTACTAGGGTTGTTGGCTTTAATAAATAAATTATATTTTTACGAGATATTTTGTAACACGTTGTATAAAAGATGGCTGTACAACATAATACAGTAAATCAACTCTTTCACTCACAACGTTATTATGAGTTATGGGTGTTATAAAAATAGAAAATGTCGTACGATGCCGGTTCATTAGCTATTATGTTCAGTTCGTCATACTCGAAGCATTTGAAAACTAACGCCACGCCGCGATAGGATTACGCGGAAGCGTGCGGTATGTCGATGCAGACCGTGGCGCGGCTACTGCCATTGACACTTACTTGACCTATCCAAGGTGCACCGAGTATACATACTAAATAAATAAATATCTCGGAACATTCTTCACACGCGGCCATCTGATCCCAAACTAAGCAGAGCTTGTACTATGGGAACCATATACTACTGTTTTATTTTTAAATACATACTTATATAGATATTTACACCCAGGCACAGAACAAACAGACATGTTCATGCACACAAATGTTTGTACTGGGCGGGAATCGAACCCACGACCTTCGGTTTGGCAGTCAGAGCGTTAACCACCAAGCCAACTGGCCTGTCGAAAATGTGTATGTCTCATGTGCCTGCAAACGTGCACTTATCCACCAGTAGGGATAGCTCGGTAGGGATAAGTGTACCGCCCAAAAATATTGGTGTGTGTTTTTATGAACGATTCGAAGGCATTGCAACGCATGCCGGGACCAGCTAGAAATACCTATTAAATCTAATATTAAAACCATTTACGGTGTTAAAACACACTTATGACGGTGACATTGTTGCTTTACCACAAAAACGACAGTAACCACAAATTTCGATAACTCAACGCAACATATTATTTCGTTGACGCAAGTAATTGACGTTTCCTATTAAATACCTATTGAGTTTTTCCAGATACTTTGCGGTAGGAAATACTTTTTATTGTGTATTTATGGTTGCTATCTAATAGAAAACATTCATAAACTACCCCTTATTCAGCTAATACAAACATCATCGGCGAGCCACTTCACGGAGGCCTCGGAGAGCTTACCTCTCACGTGATTAGTAGTATTAGCGTAGTGAGTGACAGAGACAGAACATGGAGGCTGCGACGAAACATCCTCGAGTTAGAGTCATTTTCCTTACAGAATTGAGGCCCTCTATTTAAAATTTGGCTTGGCATTTATCTTTTATATAGATTTTAGAAGTGATTGAACTCTTTGTGCAGAGTTCGTTCGGAGAAGTACCACCTTACCCATTACCGCCATGAAGCAGTAGTGCACTTGTGTCACTGTGAGTCGGTTAGAAAGGTAAGGAGACGGTGAAATTACAGGCACATGAGACTTAACAACTTCACGTCTCAGGGATGTTTGTTTTTCAACCAAATGCTTTAGTTATTTCTGTATGTTGTGTTCAGCTGTAAGTTATTTCTAAATGTGCACCAAGCTTGTTTTTTTTATAAAATTAAAATATGAGTAGTAAATCAGTTATCTTGTTTCCATATTTCCTGCTTAGATTTGGATCAGATAGTCGTGTGGAAAAAAATACCCAAGACATGTATTTATTACTAGTTACCATCCTGCGGTTTCACCCGGGTTCTTGAGGGATGTAATGTAATCCGGATTTTCAACATAGCCTATGTCACTCGGGAATCGTCTAGCTTTATACCAGTAAAGTATTTTTGTCATAAGTTTCCAAGAATACTCTCTATATACATACAAACTCACAAATAGGCCCTCTAACATAATAATATTAAAAATAAATAAATATCCTAAGGCATTCTGATTCCAAACTAAACAGCTTGTATTTGGAAAAACAGATAACTGATGTATTACTTAAACTACTTTTTTACTCTAAATACAAACTTACACATATCTAGACATATTAGTAAAGATTAAGTTTATAGTTTTCAACAGGGTTCACAGGTGATACAGAACTACCCGTAAAGTCGAAAGGAGGTTAAATGGGGCCTTATGAGAAGTCCATTCACAATATTTAAGAACCGTAGTAACGCTGTATAACATACCCCAATAAAATAATTATTAAAAATAAGATTTTTATAAAAACTATTAAAGTTGACAATTATTAGGTAAAATAGGTCCTACGTACCTAATATACGCCGTATGTTATACAGCGTTACTACGGTTCCTTTCTGTTAAATAATCTGGTTCCCTGACATGACAGCTTACTAGGGTTGTTGGCTTTGATAATTAATTATACTTTTACGGGGTATTTTGGAACGTTGTATAGCTAAAAATGCGTAAGTCACAAAGCAAGTGCAGCCACGTGAAAAAACTAGCGAAACATAATAGTGAAAGGTAGTCGGTATCTTTAATTGAATCTCAGAACGTTGATTTCCTTGAGAGCGATTATATTTACAACGCGCAACATTAGCATCTGGATCAGAGAACTAATAATATTTCAACACGGATAATTCGGTCTTATCTCTATGTATACAGGGTTGTAATTACATCATACACCGTAAAATACATACCCTACTAATATTATAAATGCGAAAGTTTGTATGTATGGATGTTTGTTGCTCTTTCACGCAAAAACTACAGAACGGATTTGGATGAAACTTGGCACATAGTCAGAGTATATATTGGAATAATATATAGGCAACTTTTTATCCTGGGAAAATGTTACGTCCCTCGGGAACGCGGGTGAAACCGGAGGGGACAGCTAGTACGTAACAAATTGACACTCGTCAGAGTACTTGGTGAAGTTGTCGGGAACGAATGGGCCGGTTTTGACAGTTAAGAATATCATTCGAAAATCGACTTTATGGCTCTTGATTTAAGGTTCATCTATTGAGTAATTGCATTATGATGTAAATGCACCTTATCAGAACTCCATAGGGTTGATTGTTCTATAACACACTTAGCTGTCACATCAATATATAGATATTTATCTATATCGTACACAAACTGAGAAAAACGAATATACCTACTCATGCAAGATAACTGATATACATGAACAAAAGTGTTTGTACTATGTGGGAATCGATCCCACTACCTGCGGCCATTGCTGCGGCTACTTACTATCTGATAGTCAAGGTACCTAACCACCACAACTGACTGATTCCTCAGATTTTGTTTAGTTTTAATCATACAACATAATACCGTAGTCAACATGAAGATAGAAGCAGATAAAACCTTTAATATTATACTCTATTTCTTGTCAGTACAAACAGCTTAAGTCAAGCTTTTGAGCTCTCAAGTTACACTTAAACTCTTGACGTCTATATTAAGTTACAAAGATCACATGATTTCAAAGTTAGAGCTATACCTGAATAAATTGCCAAAGCTATTTAATTCATATCCAAAGCGAATAGAGTATATTATCCCCTGAATGCCAGCTCGTTTTAACATAGTTAACTTTACTACACAATATGGTGTGATTGGTATAGCATATAGTGCAATGTAGATTGGATTGCATGCCCGACGCATGTGCCGTAGATGGCGTCAAATTGTCTCCATGTGTCCCCCGTCTATGTAGTGGTGACACACACACACACACACACATAGGAGTGTTGCGATATTCTTAGGACGTGTTATAAAAAGGGATATATAAACCTGCATCTTTGCAGAAGCTTTTTTAAGTTAAGTAAAACAGAGATACAAAAATTGTCATGGAAATATTTTAAACAATTACATTTATTGGAATAAGAAAAAATTAACTTTTGTGTTAGAGAATTTTTTTACTTAACTTTGTGATAAAAGAGATTTAAAACTGGTCATAAAGTTTTCAATAGAACATCAGCTGTCACTGCTGTTCTTTACCATAGAATTAAGTTCAGGCATATCTCATCTTAAAATACCAAACCCGTTGCAGTGTAAACCGGCCTTTGGCTGCGCCTGCGCGCGTTGCCATCGAGTCTGCCGCAGTTACACACACACACGCACAACGTACGCGTCACCCGTGAAACTCGATCCACCCACACACACGCACGCGGGGAAAATCGGCAAACTGGCTGTTCGCTCAGTTGCTGCTACGTAACTCGATTAAAAAATATAAGCTTGCCGCATAAAAAAGCATGCGATATCTTGCACATCTGTTAAAGTTACGTTCCACTTTTAAAATTGAATTATTTATATGTCGCTCCAGATATGTCACTTTATCATTGATATGTTCGCTTTTTGAATTCTATTTCAAAGTTGGAACACATACAGATATCCGCAGGATATAATGAGTAACAGTGCGTTAGGAATATCTAGAAAATTCTATATAACAAACATATTAAAGTAAATGAACTTTAGTATAGCGTGTGTGGAAATCCGTTTAAATATTGATGCATTCCTCAAACTAACAATAACAATGATATCGAATACTATGATTCGTTAAATCATGGCCGTGATATTTTACAAAAACATGCATAAAATATTTGCGTTTAGGTACATATTCGTAGTTGTGACTATGCTCACATAATCAATTAGTCATTTAGTTCTATCAATGAATGAGTATCCTTTCCTCAATGTAAACTCATTCTATTATTAGAATCGGTTAGTAAAAACGCTTATGAATGAATTAGACAGAGAAAACCTGCTTCATTGAATATTTACCAACAATTATTAAAACCCCGCTTAGTGTAGACACCATTTTTTTTTCCTTATCACAAACAGCGAGACCATAGAGCTCAACGAAACTCAAAAGTATATTATTTTCAATAAATCGATGATATAAGTTAAAATATAATTCTAAAGGCAGTGCGAAAAAATAATATTAAAAGTATTACTGGCAATCGATAATACTGGCATATTTCAAATTAAATGAAAAAGAAGACAGACAATTTCTTTTTTATAAAGAGTTAGTGGATTTGAAATCAGAATGATATGTGATGCGTCTCTCTAATAACATTTCCTCGTAGAAATTATTTCTCGAATACGTTACGTAAAATATATTACAGACCAGTTTTGCAACCAGGTTTTGCAATAAAAAAGCAAAGGACTTCTAGTGTCCTACTTGTAGTTAATATACAGAAAATTGAGCGAAGTAATAAAATTGATAATTTTGAAATTAAATTATAATGCAATATTTAATGTAGCTATAAAATTAATATTTGAAATTAGAATGTTGTATTGACATTAGATGTGTCTATGGTTATCGGCCATTTTATATTTTAACATTGTCTATGTCCATCCTGAATATAGTACTTTTGGAACTATGAAATAATTTTTCGAATTGGTGCATATAAAAATACAAAATTTGGACTCTATATATTAGTATAGAAGACACAGTTTGAGTAGGACTCTGATGTTTTAATTATTAACTATTTTAAAGGACTGTTTAAAATAATTACATATCAAATTATATATGTTAGTAATAAATACAGTGTAACAGATCGTATGTCAAATAGAGTTTACTACAGGGTGACCTAAATTCGAGCTCTCGCGCTCACGTTACGGCGACAGTGCGTCTACTCATGGAACTACGTCCTTTAAGTTATTTAGAACACAAGGCGTGTTCTATATATACGGAATTATATAAAAAGTAAATCTTTGGAGGCAAAACTTTTTGGAGCATAGTTTGAAAGTTTTAATTATACTTTGTTGCGTTAATTAGCCGTCTTATACCCTGACTGCCAAGCCGTGGGTCTTACGTTCGATTCCCACTCAGGACAAACATTTGTGTGCACGAACATGTCTAATTGTTCTGTATCTGCGTGTAAATATCTATATAAGTATGTATTTAGAAAAAAAACGTTGTATGTAGTATAACAGTTATGTGGTTTCCATAGTACAAGCTCTGCTTAGTTGAGGATCAGATGGCCGTGTGTAAAGAATGTCCCAGGATATTTATTATATTTACGAAATAGATTAATTGAATATGGATAGATGTATTAGAGTTTTTTTCTCTTTTACCATTAGTAAAATCGAGACAAATTCCTCATAACGCATAAATTGGTTTGAAACGAATGTCAAGCAAAGGGTATGGCTATATTTCTGACCAAGTTCCGAAGACGCTGGGCAAAAATATCAGCTATCACGTATAGCGGGCGACTAAAATTATATTCCTAAAGCGGTCGTAAATTGTAACTCGATCATCTCTATAAATAGCTTCAGACGACTCTACACCATTTGAAAATTGTCTCTTTCTGGATAACCCTTATTAAAAAGATATTTTGGATGGGCCAGTTGGCTTGGTGATTAGGGACCCTGTCTGCCAAACCGCAGGTCGTGGGCTCGATTTCCTCCCAAGACATTTGCATGAACGTGTTGAGTTCTTTTGTGTCTGGGTATCGACGTATATAAGTGTGTATTAAGAATAGAAAAATAAGTATATTTGGTACATCAGTTATTTGGTTTCCATATTTTCGGTTGAGGGCCCTAAATGCTCGCCGAAATTCTCCGCGTAAGGGTGAAAGAGCGAACTAAGGCTCCTTCCTAAAAAAAAAAAAAAGTTGGTTTCTATAGTACAAGCTCTGCTGTGTGAAGAATGTCGTACGATATTTATTTATACGCTACAAGCTGTCCTCCGCGGTTCCACGTTCCCGAGGGGTGTAACATTTTCCCCAGAAAAAAATACCCTACGAATCAATTCTTGATACAAGCTATGTATGTGCTGAGTTTCTTCCAAATTCAAATTTAACTTTTGCCAGAAAGAATAATAAATATCCCATACCTACATGGGTACATCCATCCTTACAAACTACAACATTAATAATATAAAAACTAGGATTAAAAATTTCCTTTAAAATTCAACAATTTCTTAAGTCGTAAATTTAGAATAAAGCCACTTCTACATCACGTCACAAACCCTACCTAACATTACCAAGCTCTCTACACTTTGCTAATCTTCATAATCTCCCTATACCAGAGGTTCCCGACTGGTCCGTGGACCAGTGGCCCGCAAGAGCTAACGTATGGTCCGCGAAAAACCTAAAACATTTTATCATTATTAAATTATTCCTTTTTTATTCCTATTATTCCATTAATCCTTCCATTTTCCATTAATGCAAACTAAATTCAATTTTCTCAAAAAAGAATACATTTTCTATTACAATAAATATATTAGATAAATAAATAAATATCCCGGGATATTCTTTTATACACGGCCATCTGATCCCAAACTAAGCAGAGCTTGTACTATGGAAACCAGATAACTGATATACTACATATACTACTTTTTATTTTTCTAAATACATTCACATATAGATATTTACACCCAGACACAGAACAAACAGACATGTTCTTGCACACAAATGTTTGTCCTGGGTGGGAATCGAACCCACGACCTTCGACTTGGCGGTCAGGGTCACTAACCACCAAGCCAATTGGGTATTAATTACAGTTTAACGAATACTAATCATAAAAGTTAATTTTTAGATAAACAAAGTCATTTATTTATTGGACAACCAACAAAACATACACTGATACATGTAAATAATTTTAAGACGATACAGAAATGAAACTTGAGTGTTGCTTTAGTAACAGGTTGCCACTGCATGCAATTGAATACTATAAGGGCTATAAAGGGTTTTTACCCAAGTATGGAACTTAAAAAATGTACACATAATTAAACAGTTTTAACAAAAAATCATAGTCACAGTCATAATTTATTTTATTCATTATTTATTTATTATTAGGTATTCTACTAACTTTGTGGTCCCCGCTAACAATAAATAAATCAAAGTGGTCCCCGGTCCAAAAGTTTGGGAACCGCTGAACTAAACCAACTAAAATAACAAACAAATTCTTCCGTATTAAAATCAAAATGTCCCCAAACTGTAATCCCGCACTCAGCAATAAGTTAATGTGAAATACACATTGGATTAAACATATTTATAATGTTAATTAAAGTGAACAAACGGGTTAAAGGGAGCTAAAGTTAGACTCAGTTGTCTGGTTCAGAAGCTTGCCAACTCGCGTAGAACTACTTATGATCCAGGAAAATCGAATAAGATTGGCTAATCGAATGTACGAACAATCCCTACTAATATTATAAATGTGGATGTAAGTTTGTTTGTTACGCTTCCACGCGAGTACTACTTAACCGATCATCATGAAACTTTGTACACATATTCTTGGAGGTATTAGAAGTAATATAGGAACTTTTTGTCCCGGGAAAATGTTACATCCCTCGGTAACGCGGGAGACAGCTATATTCCATAATTAAACATGGCAACATTTGATTGCTTAATGTATGGTCTGTTGAAAAGACTGCCGATTAGCTGGCTTTTGCTCTTTGCAATTTTTTTTAAAGGTACATAATCTAACCTAACTGAGTTAATATTTAAAAACATATATCGCGTCTATGGTCAATTTGGATTAATCAATTATCCGTTAACGTCACATATCAATGCTTTGTTTGCATTTCTGTATCTTCGATCGCGTTATTCAATTGTTTCCCGACCTATCTTCCTGAAGGATGTATTTCGAGGTTAAAGAAGCTTTCTAAAAGTAAAATAACTACTAAAATCGGTCCTTGAGTTCCACTTTCGTCTTTCGTATCACTACTACTGAGCTATAGGATCTGTCATGAATATCTAAATTACTTAATTACTTTTCGTTATTCTAATTGTGGTTTAAGGAATTAAGCTTTATTTAGTCATTTGGATTCTTCTAAAGTATATATATAGATAGATAAATGTTCCGAGATAACTTAATATGGACATAAACTGTAATTTAAACTCTATCTTAAATATATAGAGTTGAAAATTGTTTGATAGAAATTAACTGAAGATTGATATTACCATAAACATTATTTGTATCAATCGGAAACCGCAGGTCTCACCTTCCGACTCGTGCTTGTTACGTGCTGCGGTTGACTCGAGATGAAATATCCCCTGATACGTAAAATACAGGGACAGACTTGGACTTTCAGCAGTGCTATTCACAAGCCAAACTCGCCGAGTGATCGCTCAGGTGAACACGCGGATAGAGCAGACCTCTCGTCTAATTGCAGAGTTGCGAGACAGAGACAGGGAATAGTAACTGCGTGAATTCATCGTCGAGTTTGATTGCAGAATATCATAGCAGATTAGGCATGTGACATATTACGATCAATTTCGGTACTTAGATATCTTTCAGCGTTAATTTCCGAAATTCTAGGTTAATTTATGGTCTCGATAATTTTATGTTCGAACCTAGACGAAACAAAATAAAACAGGTAATATTATATTAGTCAATGCCCCGGTCCCAAACCGGCCCTGGCGACGTAGGTGACCGACACCGACCCGCGGCCGTCTCGCAAGCCAACTCTGTATAACGTTACTAAATAAAACACATACAAGTACTAAATATAAATCGGCGTCTTCATTCAGCCCAGACAGACGGGTGGTCTTGTATAATAATGTACCTTTTTTATTTTTTATGGCAATAAAACTTGCCATGATTAAAAATATTGACGGTATATTCCATTATCTTTTTACTGTCTTCCTTGTCGTAATGTCACAGAACTTGTGACTGGATATTTACAAATTAATGGAAAAGTTTGAGGTTTATATCAAAGCTTTTTAATTACTTTATTGAAGGATGTTTACATGAATACGTTCACCGATACTGTATTTTTTTACTTCTAAAGTATCAATAGGTCTATGAATATGGCAATAACTTCTATACCAATAATCAATTACCTTACTTACCTTTGTATATTTATTTTTATAATATATAAACACAATTTGCCGCTGAATGGACGGCACACGCCCGCCACTCGTGAATGAAAATTTAAATTATGACATACTTACGATGATAAGTTCTCTTTTGGGTCAACGCCAAGATCTGGAAACGAAAGCCAATTCGGTGTATATAATGACAATAAACAAAACTTAATGTATCTGGCCAGACGGCGTTGACAAGTTTAGTCGGCCAGACGGTTTGATAAAAAGCGAAAAAATAAAAAAGAATACAAAAAAAGAAGCTCGAGTCAGCCAGATGTTTTGGAACGCGCCTTTTTAAATAAAAAAAAAACTTTGGACAAAATAATTTCGCAATTTGACATATCACGGTGCCTTCTACACATAAAAACATACGGCTTTTATTCAAAGTCACAAATATTTTATTCCAATAAAAACGAGTATTTTTCTAATAGACCTCGGTTCATCTGTCATTGTACTCTAAACAGGGTTTAATATTTAAATTTATTCAAACTAAAGCAGTAATACTAAACTATTCCTAGGAACGCCACTAGAAATAGGAAATAAAATTTGTATTTAATATTGATAATATTTTGACAAATATTATCCGCGTAAGGGTGTAAAAGACACGAGGAAAATCTTCTTAAACTCCATTAAAAAATATATAATAAAGAATAACAGCAGGTTTTTATCATAATTAGCGAGGTGCAAATTGCACGGGCCACGGATAGAATGATGTGTCATTTCGAAGAACATTGGATACTCGGAAAAATTACTGAGATTGATTAGTGACATCGCAGTTTTATTTATAGAATACTTGTCTTATTATAACAACAGTTGACAGGCTAGTTGGCTTGGTGATTAGCGACTCTGACTGCCAAGCCAAAGGTCGCGAGTTCGATTCCCACCCAGCACAAACATTTGTGTGCATGAACATGTCTGTTTGTTCTGTGACTGGGTGTAGATATATATATAAGTATTTAAAAAAAAAAGAGTAGTATATGTACTATATAAGTTGCCAGGTTTCCATAGTACAAGCTCTGCTTAGTTTGGGACTAGATGGCCGTGTGTAAAGAATGTCTCAGGATATTTACAGTACAGAGTGGTGCATGACGAAACTTTTTTTTTATATCAATAATGTTTCGGGAAACTTACTCATATTTTTATATGGTCCGTATCTGTATGCTCAATCTCAATAATGGAGTCCAAAGCAAACTAAATACAATATATTTTTATAGAGCAACGTCTCTTTATAGAAGACACGCTTAAGCACCTAAGTAACCTATTATGTAACATTTTAATATTATATTTATGGACATGCCAATCCTGTTTGTTCTAAAATAACTATAATGAATCATATATGAGTTTTTTCAATGTTTCTCAGCCACTTTTAGACATTATTAGATCCATATCAAATTGTAGTTTTTATATATGATGACACTTTGAGTTAAATGGAGAATTTTCGTCAACAAAGAATATTGTAATCATTAAAATTACAGTAAACTGTATATTCAGGTTAGAAGTTAGGTTTTAAGGTAAGAGCATATAAGTAACGTTTCTTCGCATAAATTTTTAATATGCGGTAACCAGATAACCAGATATCTGAGCCTTTGTTTGTAATAGTAACAAGTGAAAGAAAAGTACAAAAAGTAGAGCGTGAACCATGATATCATCATGTCTGATGATTCTAGAAAGGCAGACTCCAATTGCAAGAATCGCCGCGTCTCAGTCACATCAAAGAGTTGAACAGCTATAGGCAGGCGATAAATAAAACAAAATGTCTGTATTATGTATAATTGATTGTATAGAGGTTGTATAATTTTGGCCCAAAGTAACTACGCAGCCGAGACGCGTTGACAGTTGCGAGTTGTTTATATCGCTTCTCGGCGCAGACGAAAGATGCGTCCTCTAAAGAGTTCTCATTTGTTTATTTTCACGATATCTTTGATTTTATTTCGAATACACTCCCAGTTCTTACCTATTAAATCAGTCACATTTTTCCACAGCTTCTATTGACAGAACCATTGTTTTTTGATAACTCGTTTTTAAGTTACAAACAGTGGCGTAGCTACCGGAGGGCTAGACGGGGCCGTGCCCCGGTGCCCCCAAGCTTCGACTGGGGGACAAACGATTTTAAACAGTTTAGTTGGGACCCTACAAAATTTTTTGCCCTCGGGCCTTTGGTTACCTAGCTACGCCACTGGTTACAAACATCAAATAGTACAGCCTTCAACCGTTACTGTAGGATAGTGACAATTTCTGGGAAATAGTAAATGATAAGCCGCTCATATTATATCTACCTACGTATATGTCATACAGGAAATTATTACATAATACGTTAATATAAGTTTACGCGAATCGGATATGATGTAAACTTGATTAATCATTGCAATTTATTATTACTGTGCAATTATTGAAAAGCTACAAATGTTAAATAATTAACAGGTATGTGGACACTGGCACTAATAATCATAAATCCACGTTTGCGCTATCTAAATCATCAATATTCATGAAGCAGTTTACATTAATTAAATTGTTAAAATTTGTTGTAAAACATATGTTAAGTACCCTTTGACGTGAATGACCTCCTTTGTGAATCACGGGTTACAATACTGTTGTAGTTTTAGCATCGGCAAGTTGCTTAATGATATTACGTCACGAATGACTAGTTTATGTCCTACATAATATTTACAATAGTGAATTTATTTTGGTTTGTTATTTCCCCGACTACGAATAATTATGGCACACTTTCAAAAACTTCCTGTGTAATTGGTGAATTAAATGAGGATGGTATTATTCTATGTGTAGGGTTAACTAATTCATACACATAAATATCTTATTCAAATATTTGCAATATCCGTATGGTAATACCTAATTTTAAATATAAAAGGAAATTTTTTTTTTTATTAATTTATGCACAAACTATTGTGTATTCATAATTATAAAATAAAATAAATATAAAAGTATTAGATTATTATAACTGACAGGAAAAACATATTACACGATTTATTTTAAAACAATATACAGGTGAATACATAAACGTAAAGCAAAGGGAACCTAAATAGGGAAATAATCAATACAAAACTATGGTTTTTTTGTGAATACACATACAAAAAACCCTATAGCCCAAACCCGAGTAGGGCCCTGTAAAGGGTTTTTTTGTTTGTATTGGAAACATACATTTCTGAACAGATCAAAATTTACAAAGCTCCTTTTTCACGACAAATTCATAATGAAGAAATGTAGATAATTGTCTAGGGTTTTGCAGACACACATTTATAGAACTCCTGTTAACTTTTGCTTTCCATATTATGGACAGTTCTCTTAATAGTATAAAAGTATATTTGACCGCTTATATCTTTTAAATTACGAATTAGAATGTGATGCAATTTTCACCAACATCTAGTATAGAATTTATTTCAGAAGATTTATGTAAGTATTTTTAATAATAAATAACTCAGGCGATACCGGGGCAGTCGCTAGTTAGTAAAACATTGCTCCCTATTTCTAGGTATCTAATTATCGTGTGCTGGCATTATGTACGGTTCCTATTGTTTTCTAACGGGTGTCATAACACGCGTTGTGACACTAATAGGTACCGTTTATTTATTTCCTAATATACCTAACACATATATAAGTTTCCTTACTGAATCATTCAAGCAAAAAGTTCGCTTATGAAATTATTATCGTTGCTTTTTTAGGTATTACCCTCTATGACGTAGCTTAGACTCTATAAAAACAAATAATTTAGTCATAAATGATTTCATTGACGTAGTCTTTGCTTGTCTATTTACATGTCATGCACAGAATAAAAATAATTGTTAAAGGTTGCTCGGCGGGAACTTGCGAAGTGGCGATTCGTTTTTATTTTATTTTATAAAATGGTACAAGTTTAAGTTGTATTGAATAATTTCAGTGGTGTTTTATAAAATAAATATCAAAACAATACTCCAGTAAAATGTATCGTAAGATTTTAAATTGTCTCAGATAGACAGTGAAAAGTTTATGTTATACGGCTCGACATTGGCTACTAATAAAATAATGGATTTGGCTGCCATACTAAAACGTAAGAAAAAATAATTTAAAAATATACAATCTATACCCTGCACAGATTTTTTATATTAATACATTAATATTTATACAATACAGACACATTTAGTGAGCGAAATATATATACATGTATGTATGTTCATCATAATTTCATCGTAGCCTGTGTCTTCATCGCTCAGTTTCTGCCTTCCGCCTGATGAAGACTTGTCAGTCGATGCCGGCAACTTAGCTTGCATTACACGTCAATCGGTAAAGAGTATATTATTATGCCGTATTAAATTTATCTCTAGTAATCCAAGGCCCACCTGTACAGTTCAACGGCACTAGAGCCAACCAGTCGGTCTGGTTAACCGACCCACGTAAATTTACACTTGTCAAATGATTTTTTATACGATTCTCAACTTTATTACACACATAAAAGCCGCATTGTCAATGCAAACGATCGGAAACATGTTTGCCGACAAAGCGCCATTTGTGTATTTATTTATTTATTTTTTTAAACTGTATCTCGGTCTGGACGCTCGCGATTAATGCCAGTGCCCGCGATGTAGATGTTGTCTTTGTTTTTTTAATCCGCTGTTTTCAGGGTGGGCTTGGGGGTCGGCGTCTTAATCATATTTTTTAAATAATCTTCGGGCAAGTATTAACAATACGTATTAAATACGTACAAATTAATTATTTTATTAGATTATGTCAAGATAAGTAGGTATTATAATCTATTACAATCATTATCAAATTACCATAATTTTATTCAAAGCGTAGCCATCTGTATACTTAAACAGATAAACAAAACTAATTCACGATTAATTCAATCAAGCCAAATTAATTAGCGTCCCATATTTATTGCTTGTTGACTTTTGTTAACGATACTATAAAAACTCGTGCGTTCTGAAACCGGTATTAAACCGTCGATTTTTATCCGTCGAAAAACCCACTCGCGTACTGTAACAATAATTGTTTATGATTTAAATTGTTTTTATATTTTTTTTTTTGGTTAAAGAACCATGGTTAAATGCCTATGTTAACTAGAACTTTGCTTCTGGAACGTTCCGAGGCTTTTCTGAAGTACTGGGCATGTTACGGCTGCAGCTCGTGTACAATTTTCCAATAGTTAAGTTTTTTATAGTAGCTCGACTGGACTGTCGCCGCCGGCGTAATCTAGTTTTACACAAATAAACTTGATCTAGACTGTCGTGAGTTTTATGGTGTGGTTGTAAAAATGAATAATTTTCTTGCAATAAGATGTTAGTATTACGATTTTATTTTTAAAAAGAGCCTTGCTGTGATTGCGCTACTGCGCTTATGCATCCATACTGTATCTGACTAATGAAAATGAAAAATGCATTCGTACATAGTGGATAATTAATAAAACAATCCAATATTATTTTTAGCCGACTGCAAAAGAAAAGAAGGAGGTTGTTTCACAAAATAAACATTGTATAAAATTGCATAATTTCATACAATAGGAATACATTCTTGCCGAGTTAGTCACCCGCCCTTAAATATTGGCTGCATATGTACGTGTAGATGCAAAACCATAGATAATTTGCACACGGCTTGTCTATGCCGATCACGGCGTTGCACCTGGCACAATCCACTATTAGCTGCGTTCATCGACATTATAACACATCGAGTTTATGCACGCTTGTATGTCTGTGTACGTACATAATAGAAATTTCTAAAGTCCAAAAAGCGTACTTGTACGACTTACTACATTTAAACAAGCCTTGTTAATAATGATTGATAGCTCAAATGTGAGAAACTTTTTCTTAAATGTTTTATTGTTAGGTATTAAAAGCTCATAATATTTATAAAACCGCATAGATTTTTCGTGTTTATTTGACGTCACAACCAAACAACGTGTTGCAGCTTAAGCCATGCCTGCAGCTTGCCTGCGTAGGTACATGCAACGTAAGCGAAACGACGTGTAACCTGATGATTGCAAAAGCACGTAATTACAAACGGAAAATGTACGTAATTTCCACTGCACGCGGCATCTCGTCTATGTACCAACATACAGATACAAATTCTATGAGCGCACACGCGTACGGAGTGCGTAAGTGTGCGTTCGTGTGCTCCTTGCAGACAGCGAGGCGCGCACGCATTGCTTGACGTTCGAATCGAGACTTTGAATAAAAGTCGAGACTTTTTATTTGCGTTGTCAGAATCAGACGAACGTCTCTAACAAATGCGGTACAATCGATGATTTTCCTTCCATGATGTATCTAAATATTAAAATATCAATTAATAAATAAGGCTTCATAGTTCATAGAGGTGAAATTTGCATAGTTTACTACCTCCACGAATTATTCTTGTCATCTCCACTACGATAATACAGTTCATTCTTATGGAAATATGTTCTAAAGAAGGACGAAGGTGTAAATTCTTTAAAGTAATACCTGAAGCAGATCTTCAGTCCAAACTCAAAAGCAGAAAGTTGACACTCGTGACATGAAAATCTTTTCTTTTTAATTTATTCGATAAAGGTTTATTGCAAGTAATGAAAATGTCAAAACTGAAGTTCAATTGAAACAAAAATAACGACTTTATAAATAGTTCGTATATAATAAATTGGCAACAAACAATAGGCGAAGTTAGATGCGTCTTACCAATGACACCGACATTGATATAAAGATATACTAGATGGGTCTATTATTTTCATGTAGGTACATTTATTGTTACTGAGCTTTAAGTAATTCTCACGTCAATAATCTTATATCACTAATATTATAAATGCCAAGCATGTGATGGTGGATGTATTGATGTATGAATGAGTGTTACTCTTTCAAAATGTACCAAAGGGATTTGGATGAAACTAAGCGCATAGATAGAGCATGCCTTGGAATAACATATAGGCTTTTTATCCCGAGAACATTACTCGAGTACGCGGATAAAACAGCGGAGGAGAGCTAGTTATTTAAATTTAATATGATTTAACTCGCAAATATCTCGAAAACCCCGACCCCATTCTCATCACAGGCATAATAAACTATAGACTTACGTTACAGCATACATCTGAAGAAATAAATAGATATACAAAGAAAAATCTCCAACAAACGCCTGATAAAACAAACATGTTCCAAGATCACTGGGATTTCCCCGAAGGATAACAATTGAGGGAATTATACCAACGCATCGATTGCATCGTAACATTTTCAGCATGCAATAATTCCTTGTTGACCTACTTCGAGCATCATGTGGTTAATTACCTCTCATTGGTGGATCTGTGGCGCATCACGCGACGGCCTAGCCCGCTAATTGCTCCACAGATGTTTGATGCAGATCCATTTGTATATCCTCAAGATGCGCGGCTAAATTGATCTGATTAAATTGCGATTCACTTTCAATTGGTATGAGATATTCGACCGAAAGATATACTGCCAATCTGTTAAAATAGCGACTGTTTGTTCCGTGTCCCTTTCCTTAGTTATTTAATAAACAAAAATGGACATTCGAGCATGTAGTCTTTTAAATATGCAGCTTCTTGACACACTGACTTACGAATATTATTAATTACTTATGAAAGCGTGGTGTGAAAAAGATAATGGCTCGGTAACACGAAACCATAAAACCAGATGCATTGCAGGAAAAAATATTTAGAATTGCGCAGCAACTATCAATAGTCGATTCGCCACTTGAAATTCACAGAACAGTCTAGAAAATTCTTTCACATTATCTTATTAATCTTGCAATGATAAGCAACCATGCCACACTGATTTTCATGTGACAGGTTACACTCACTTTTATTGTACAAATAAAAAAACAATTAACTGACGCGTTCGCGCATACATTTTTAATGATTCTTGATTTAGATGTCTGGCTGTTCATTTAAATATCAGACAAAATAATCATTGATTTGTCACATTGTCATAAACCAGCTGCTGGCAACAGTATTAGGATGCCAGATGGTGATTTTCAAATTAATTTATAATATTTTATCTTTATGATTCGTAAGAACTTTTCCTTTAGCATACGCATAAGCGACTTGGCACATAGCGGTATAACTTTTATGTAAATGCTATGCTCTTTAATGCTTTAACGACAACTGTTTAGCAAACAAACAGTATTTCATTTAGATACAGTCCGAAGCCGTTGTTGGGGAATGGAGCTCGGAAAATTATTCATAGCTAAGACAATTGACAATCACTGTAGTCATAGCCTATAAAATATTATAGAGGTTATGAATCGAGCAGCAAGAGACAGATTCCTTGTCCAATAAAAATGTGTATTTCATATCCTAAACATACAGAGGTGAAACTAGGAAGTGAGAGCGCATGTGTGAATTCGTGGCTAAGGCCGTACACAGAGGTCGCATCGAAGGTTGCGCCTGCGCAGTCACTGACAATGCCTTCCGATCGCCATTCGTGATAATTCGCTCATTGTCTCTGGAATTTATTTAAATTCTGGAATTTGCGTTCTATTTTGTGTTTACGAATTGGTTCATAACTATGTCATTGATCTTCGTATAATGCTTAACATTCTGTTTGATCCTTCGCTCCTGCTCCGCTGCATCTATTCAATTATTACTTTGCGCATCCATGTTTGCAGAGAGCGACAAGTCATCAAAACAAACTGTCTTATTTATATGCAAACACTCCGACAGCTTCTTTCAGTAAGGTGTCATTGTATTTACGAAGTGGGAGTAAGCGGACAAACTAAAGTGGTGCCATGTCGTCTATAACACCCAACCAATAATACGAGACCTCAGAAATACGTGAGGCACCGACCTACCCGAGAGAAAGGGAGGTCGAGCTAATGTGGTCGAAGTCTCGAGGTTTTTGTAAACAAAATAAATTCATTTATTTTATGCAGCGGAACGACACTATGCGTCAAATCATACCCATATTCCAACATGCATCGAACTAGACGTGGTTTTTGCAAGAATAATATTTCCTTGCGTATGTTCCACGAGACTATAAGTAATCCCTTTTATGTACAGTAGATTGAAAACATGTTCCGATAATGGAGCATCCGGCTCGAAGGATCAATTATCTGTTGTTTTTTTTTGCACGAACGTGGGATAGTTAGGCTAAGGCTCGATGTGTTTTAGCTACGCGTTGGGTGGCAGGGCAGCCGAGAAGTCTAGCTGCGTCGGCCATGATTACTATGCATCATAGCGCGTCCTCGGCAAATTGCAGTCACAGCCCGCTACCCACAGACTTGTGTGTAATATGTGACAGCTAAACAGCAGTGCGTTCACTCTTTAACTACCTACAAATTGAATCTTGTTAAATTGATGATAACTTCATATCTGATGCTGTTTCTCATATGATAGTTTTGTTAATCCTATTTGTTTTTATTTTTAAACTGTTAATAGACATTCTAAGTTGAATTCATCACTTTAGGTATACGATGCTCGGCGCCAATGCGTCGGCGTCGCTTAGATGTGTCTTATTTTCCTTGTAGGTATAATCAATCTTTTTGTATAAAACTCTACACGTTTATTGATGGCGCCACAGTGAAGTATTGTTGGATCGTTAACTAGTGTTTTGATTATCGATACTTTACTTATTCTAGAGATTTTGGTAAATATTTATATTGAGGGTAAGTCCCTCAAGGAAGAGGAGCTATAATGACTTACTAACGTTCGTAACGAAGTCAGCCTTCAACTGCGTTAAATAGAAACCATCCATTTACACAAGACAGACTGATATCCATACTATTATTATAAAGAGTGCGAATTTTTTGAGACTGTATTTATACTGAGGGTTACCTTAGATCCGTGGGGTAACGAAAGCTAGTATAAAACAAACAATGCAATCAATCCCTAAACAACCCTATAAGCAAGTTCAAAACACAGTGTGCGGCTAAAAAGCCACAGTTCCCAGCGCTACATGGACATAATAACTTTATTACAAAACCGGGACATGAATCAGCGATGGCCCGGGGCGTCCCTCGTTGCACGTCTCGTTATCGGGCCCAAAGACCGCCGCCATGGTTTACGGACCCAAAGTGGGTAGACAACATCGCCCAACCGGTCCCCGCATTCGGCGAATCAGGAAACGTTCCCACACACTGCCTTTGATCTGTTTGTTTCTTGTTATAAATCTTGTGTATTTGAAGAATCTTAAACTAAATTTAACATGCAATTTTTCATTGTATGTTTTTTTTATCAATTTCTTTAGTCGTTGGTTTGCATTTGATGCCTATCATGTTCCCAATATCAGATACAATCATATTATAAAATTTACTTTCTCTTAATATTATCTAACCTGGCTATTTTAACTCTAATATTATATAGACAGACAATCCTTTATTAAAAATGAAAGGGAGCTTTTTGTTACATACTGTACACTGTAATAAGGCGCGGATCCAACCCACAAAAAAGTCAGCCATCCGAAAATCGACCAAGTGCGAGTAGGAATATGAACTCCTAAAAAGGAGGTTATTTATATTTTATAAAGGGATTGGATAAAATATCGTCAGCCTTTCTTCCTATCAATAGGCCATGAAAGTGTGACGTCACAAGTCTATAAAGGTTGTGGGCATGCCCATCGTGCCAACGGTCACATGCCAAATGTCACGTAGCGATTTTAAAATAAAAATACGTCACTTATACAGCAAAATTAGATTTTCAAAATACTCCACCAGTTATCAAACTCGATATGTATCAAATTGGAACGCAAATTTGATTTCTAATTTACCGATACCGGCGCATTAAAAGCAGTTAAGTTATTAACAAGATTACAGATTAATTCAGTGCCGTTGATAATTGTTCAATAACCTCAAAAGCGGCGGAGGTGGTCCGCCGCGGTGGCTGTGGCGGTTAATCGACGCAGTATATTTACACTTTACGACAGTCCACTTTAGTTAATCGCTATCCACTCACTTTACACTTTAAGCCGGGTGGACATTAGGCCGGTCCGGCAACACCGCCTGTTTGTTAAGGCGAAGATTTACTGCGTTAAAAAAAAAGCTTATCTTGTCCAAGTCCAATTACTACAGGCTCTTAAATTAACAAGTTGTCTTACACTAATACCATTATTTTCAAGATAACGCTTTGTGGTGATAACGAGCATACTTCACTGCGGTAGGGTTGTAAGAATAGGATATAGGTACTCTTTCTGAAGGCGAACTTAGGTACTAGTAAATTCTGTAAGCTGATCTAAAGAGTTAGTTCCCGTCTGGTCTTTGAATGGCTGCCACCTTCGACCATCTCAAGACTTACCAGCAAATAAAAACGGAATTTTTCATCTATTTACTAATTTATATTATGACTTATATATGACTATTAATATAGTAAATAAATGTTATTGAAGCGACATAAAGTCTAGCCTTCCAAATATCTAGCCCTTAAAAAGTTATAAACTCTAGCGGCGGAACGCCGGCTTCCCGCGCTACACTAACAGACTGCGATTACGCAGCGTAATCGCATTGCGTTGCGACACTAGGCCGCTCACTCGTATCGAATGTTCTATCGATTAATTTATCCTCATTTCCCCCTCATAACTTTATCGAGCCAGATACTTAATCACAATGAAACTGTTGCACCAATCAATCATACGAGGCATTAAAGTAAAAACCTTGGTAATTAACCTGAGCCCTATTCCAAAATCAAAATAAAAAAATACCTGTCAATGACGTTGCGTATGCGTCAATGCCATTCCGATAAGTTGCATGTCGTAACGTAGTGCCATCTGTTGACAATGTTGTGAAAATCAACAGTGCCATCTATTGACTAACTGACCATAAACAAAAATTACTTTCACACAATTTAAAACATCAATGGCCATCTATATATTATAAGAGTTATTTTTCATCCTTAGCCTGCCCTGTTCCCCTATAATTTGAAGCTTGCGCAACATGTATACTTTTTGGCCATTACTACATATTACAAGAAATTTGGCAGATTTTTTACGATCTGACGCCAAGTCTCTTTGGAAAAGCTTTAGTTGTCCACTTGATACAATGTGGAAATAACGTGGTCATTAGTATCCTCCTACGTCACCCATCCCACTTAGGTACATGACACAGCCTATAGTATAAAAACTGATATCCAATATGCCTTGTTACAGATGCATCTAAGCTCAATTCAGTTGGCGTGCGCGGCTCTGTTGGCGCTGGCGCTGGGCGCGGCGGGCGCTCCGCCGGCGGCGGCGCCTCATCACGTGGCGCGCCGCTCCTTCTTCACCCTCGAGTGCAAGGGCGTCTACGATGCGGCCATCTTTGCCCGCCTCGACCGAATCTGCGACGACTGCTACAACCTCTTTAGGGAACCACAACTCTATACTCTATGCAGGTATGTATTTTTACAGTGTTCGTTTTTCAAATGTGCCGTTTTGCAGATTTTTATTAATAATGACGCCGTTTTTTTTAATTTCAGCGTCATAGAGTTTACTTAACCATGTCCTATTAGACACGGTTTTATTAGTCCCAAAAAAATGTTAAAGGCACACATTGTTAATCATATATAACCATTATTAAATGTGCATTATTCCTTGGAACACAGGAAAGACTGTTTCACGACAGATTACTTCAAAGGATGCGTGGAGGCGCTACAAGAAACCGACCAGTTAGAACTATTCAAGACATATATAAAACAGATACATGGGGCTGATCCTAAACTTTAGGTATAAATTGGAATTATAATTTTGGTTTCCACCTTCTAACTTCTGTACTTAACCATTCTCGGGTGACCAATCGGGCGATTTGGTTTCATGAATCGAAGGACGTGATTGGTCAGATCTATTCTTCTTTTAGGAGATTTCCGAGCGCTTTTCTATCTGTGGGGATAACAGCACGCTATTACTATAAGCACGTTTCTAACACTAAACTAAGCATATTCTAGCAAGATTTTCTATTAGCTTTTGGACGATGAGAAACCTTTGATTTGTCATCATACCCCGTTGATGGTAATTCAAATCTTTGTTCTTTGTTCAACATTTAGATTCTAGACATTTTTTTTTTATTTAGACTAAATTATATTAATTTAATTAATAATTATATATCTATGGTATTTTCGACGCAATTTGATTTAACAGCATGCCTTCTTCCAGCTACTGCCTTCAAAACAAAGGATTCTTCTGTTTGTTTTCCTAATACTTACTTATAATGCATGTTACTTATAAGCTCAACTTTATTACTTTATTTTACAACTTTATTTACTCAACTTATTGTAATAACTTTTTATAAAATACTCGTATATATGTAGAAATCTCTTAAAACTAAATCATTAATTTTGCTCGCCAATTCTTTATTACTATTTCTGTTCTTACTTCAATACTTTTAGTCTTTTATACTATACTTTCTAAATATTTGTTTAATTTTCAATTCTCCTTCCGTTTTAATAAGTTTCTAATTCAACATATTGTTTCCACAGAGCGAAATGCTTCACAACGCCCTACTTCAAGGGATGCATGGAGTCTTTGTACCTCTACGACGAGCAGGAACAGATAGATCAAATGATCGACTTCGTCGGTAAACGCTAACATGCAAACAGCCAGCCCAACTATTTCGCGCCACCTCTGACGTATAACCCAATCGAGTTAAACGGTCACATTATTAAAGGAACAACGTACAACGCAACGGTAAACACAATTCCACCGCTTTGCAAAAACATAAGCAGAGACAATGTCAATCTCCTCCATAATATTTGACGTCTGCTTTCTATCCTCAACGTATTCTAGTCTATGCGCGACGTAAATTAAGATTTACGTACGCAACTAATTTTAATGTTATCGTAATTTGTATTAAGTATGATTATTAGGGACATTTATGTATTTTTAATAATATTTTGTGTTATTAAGTGTTGTAAGCTTCGTGAGGTACGGGAGTGTAAAGTACATTAAACAATTGTTTTTTTTTTATTATTAAACAAATTCACCTCCTAGGTATTTAAATAAAATACAAAATTAGAGACGGGTTCTTTCTGGTGTCGATGCTGGTCATCTTGATTTTTTAAATCTGTCTCGAGTGAAAAATATTCGATTGAGCTAATCGATTTAATTGTAATTGCGACGCATTCCAATCACAGTATTTAATTAAAAATTACTTATGCTTTTTTTTAATCTACAATTTCATTTTAACACGCGTTTAATTTTTATTGTATTATAATAATATGGTATTATGTATGTTAAACAGCTTATACTAAGCCTAAATGTAGATGTACCTATTGTAAAAAATATCACACAAGTGGCTTATACACCATGTATTCGTTTTCTGACTGTTAGTTTATTTAATTCGCTTAAGTTTTATTTGGAAATAATTAATTGATAACGCAATTATGTTCTCGTCGCATGTATTTTACGTCTTTGAATTTAAATATTACAACACTTTTAAAATGAAACAGTAATAATATATTTCTTTGATGTGAAATGTATTTTAACGCAGAATAAATATAATTTACTTTGCTTTCACTTTGTATATCATCACGAATCGACTTTTCAAAGGCGTATAATTAACTCCGATGCATTATTTCTTCGCTTTAATCAGATTTCGGTTGTATTATATAGTGCGAAAGGTTGATTTTTGATTATGAGTTAATTTAATTTAGTTTTAAGTATTTAAAAAGATTTATTTTTATATTCTTCCGACCTATTTATTATTTGTTACTTTTTAAGATTTATTTATGGTTTTCTTTTTTTTTTAATATTTTCGTACAGGCGATTTAGATTACCAGTGGTTACGTGTTTAATTCTATTATTTCTGATTTTAATCTGTAAGTTGCGGTTTATACTTATTTAAAAGTTTATTAGTTCCGCTGAAACTCTTCTCTGTGTTCGAATCTCATCTTTTTTTGTAGCATTCTCTATTAGCGTTTCTTATAAAATCACTGTGTTTCACTTGCGACAGAATTTGTTTCGACACTAACAAGCTCTGTTCTGTTTCACGGTATGTAGAAAAAATGGTGCCAATTATTGTCCCCAAGACACTAGTTATAAATTAGCTAATGATATTTAACAATTTATAGGACATGTGGAAATTATTTGTATAAAAAAAAAGATTATGATCTATAAAAAAATATTAATCTATTTGTATAAATTTTATAAAAACAGCTAAGAAACGCTACGGGTTCCATGAAATATATTTCATTTTGAAAATCACATGTTGCATTGTTATTTGACGAAATCCTTCCTATGAACATATACTTATCAACCCTTATCCTTACACGCTATTTATTAGGTAAATTATTATAAAAAATAGTGTCAAATATCCCAAGACATTTTTCAGACATAGTTACCTGATCCCGAGTTAAGCAGAGTGTACTGCTTAGACTGCTAGACTACTAGAGTGTAGCTTCAGTAACTTTAAATTTGACCTTCATAAGTGCCCTCCGAAGGCCTAAACTGAATAAATGGTTTTGAATTTTGAATTTTTTTGAATTTTATAGTATGGCTACCAGGTAACTGATATACTACTTTTTAAATACATACTTATATAGATATTTACACCCAGACACAGAACAAACGGACATGTTTATGCACACAAATGTTTGTCCTGGGTGGGAATCGAACCCGCAACCTTCGGTTTGGCAGTCAGGGTCTCTAACGACCAAGCCAACTGGCCCGTCAAACACTACGCTTAATCATGCACAAATTGACATATATCTACATAAATAAAATAAATATCATTGACCCTATTGTCCCCATATTTCACCGAAGATATTTAAGTCTTATATGGTGGGTGGTGTCATTGCCACATCACTAAATTCTGGGTACAGGTACTCATTCCTGACTAAGATATAACAACTGTGCTTTGCCTGTCTTGGACATTGAACCCAAGACTTTAGATTTCTAAGCTCAGTTTTACACCACTCCAGCGTGTGCGACTGTCAATCCGTCTCGAGGCAAGTAAGGTCTTTTCGAGCGTTTAGTGAGTTCGGATACGCGTCTGCAATAGTCATAGCCCACCTGTCTGTTAACTTAACCAAAAAAACTAACAAAGAAAAATGAATATTAAAAATACTTTATTTACATAAATAATGAAATACAATATTGAAACAAAATGTCGAATAACAGCCTTACAACAATCACACAGATCGAAAATTAACGTAACTAAATACATTTCAGTACAAAAAATTATTATAACTATCTTATTCTCTAATAATGTAGGATGAACATTTTAAATGGTAACAATAATCCTTCTATATATCATTTAAATAGACATGTATGAGAAAAATCTCATGAAATCACTTACTAAATCCATCATCCACTGACGAAGATGGCCGCCGCTTAACATTCAGATCAATCAATTGTGCTAACGGAAAGATAAACAACCACAAACCATAACAATTATTATTTCTTAAACGAGCACTTAATTGAAATGAACTACATAATCAAAATAAAAAAAGTTTTCACTTGATCGGAGAATCGATGTCTCCATTTCGGTTCCCTTGAAAACCAGCTTTGCATCTTTTAGTCATAAGATGCTTAGGAGCATATATGGTAATGGAAGAATTTTGATTCTAGTAAACATATTTCTTTAGATTTAATTCTTTCTTTAGATAAGACTCTCGGTTCCCAGTATTAAATACCTTTGACATACCGAAATTCCAAGGCATTTGTCATCAATAAATTGGAAATCAAAACTCAGACCTGTAGGCTCAAAGAATGAAAAACTCTCCTTGAGGAGTAACCCCTCAAAGGTGGTTGTATCACCCACTTAGTAATGACTATCAGAAATATTATTAAAGTCACGGGAATGTCGCTTTAATGTGTACCTTAGTAAGTCACAAAGTTTTTTGGCAGATCTTAAAGTGCTACAATGCGCGTATCACTTGGGCGTTACTGTTTTTTGGAATTGACTAGGTATTCCCCAGATGACTTACACATTTGGGGAATTGAGGGTAATTCAAACAACTACGCTGAGGGAGTGACAGATGGGACAAGGATGGGCTAGGGTCGTGGGACTCACATTTGGGATTTAGGACGTCACTTTGTGAGTCAATCTTTGAGCCTAATAGAAGTTAACATAAACAAAATAGAAATAAGAGTCGGCACTGTGAACAGTGTTGGTGTTTTTATTCTTAGGTAACCTAAGGACACTAATTATTTCGACTGTGTTCACCTAACTCATATGGTGGACTTGTGGACTTAGGTGATTTGATTCCAAGATGTTCAAAAGAGTTTTCTATTTTGTTGATCTAGGTCATATCACCCAGGTAAAGATAGTGTAATAAACCTCACGATGCCATACTCCTTTCAAATGCATTTGAAATACGAACCTTAAGAGTTTTGTAATAAGATTAAAAATGCATCGAATAAAATTTCTGCTGATATTCTTACATACGTATAACATTTAAAATCTTAACTTTTGAAAATATAGTCCTAGATATAAAATGGCACTAATATATAGTTATCTAAGGCCTGTCTGGATCAAAAATCTGAACATAATTCTACACAAAACATTCGACTAGCCTTTCACTAACTACGTAATCACGCGAGGCCTGCGCTTACAGGCCTTATGAAGCCGAGGCCTTTTTTTTCGAGGCTTTATCAATTTATATCATTAAGTAATTGAAACAGTCAAAGGAGTTTTTACTGGATAATATGTGGACCTATTATATATATGTTTTTTTTTATACCACTTGGGCCGACAGACAAGCAGACGCTCCACCTGATGGTAAGTGGTCACCGCCGCCTATAGACATTTGCAACACTAGGGGCATCGCCAATGCCTTGTCGACCCTGAGACGTGAAGTCTCATGTGCCTCTAATTTCACCGGCCCCTTACCTTTCTAACCGAAACACAGTCATTCTTATCACTGGTTCAGCCCCCTTATTTAGCTAATACAAACTTCGTAGGCGAGCCGCTGCACGAAGGCCTTGGAGAGCTTACCACTCACGTGATTAGTAGTATTAGCGTAGTAAGCGACAGAGACAGAGTATAGAGGCCGCGACGAAACCTCGAGTTAGTGTAATTTTCCTTACAGAATCGAGCCCCTGATCATGTGGCCGTAGTTAGTATTAGATAACCTATCTATACTTTAGGAAATCTGCAGAACCACGTGGTTCCACTAATGCAACCACCAAGCTGAATGCGGTTGATGTGCGGAGTGTAAAAGAATACAAAAATACAATTATTTAAAACATTGTCACCCAGTCTGTTTGAACACGCAAATTACCCAAATTACTAGACCAATTTTAATGATGTTTCACAAGAACGTATCTTTGGACAACATATAGGCTTTATTCCATCAAAATCGGGTCAACGGGACAAATAAAACTTTAATTTGAAGCTATCACGCGTACGAAGTAGCGGGCACAGCTAGTTTGTATTGTATGTAGTTTTGTCGTCAGATATTAAGGTAACATCTAAACGATTTAGGAAGCCTCAAATAACTACTAAAAACATTTTACTAAATGAAATATGATTTCATACATACGTCAATAAATAATTTATATAAAAATACATTACAATAAGATAACTACATACTAAATAGTATACACAATTTAATCACAATCAAGTATTTGGAGGTAAATATTAACTATGAACTAAAGAAGCTCTGATGAGGTAACAGATGCTGTGTGAACCTTTTACTTTAAGGTCTTACACACATGACTTCGCCATTGAAATTTGAATAATATTCTTGTGCGGTTACATTCCTCCACCAATACTTTTAAATAAGTATATTATATTATAAAACGCTAAGATCCTTAGTAAATAAACACATTTAGGTTGACAAAGAGATATACGCCGTGAAATTGAGGTTGTTTTCCCGCAGCGAAATTGTTTTGTCTTGGTTATACAATCGTTTTATTAAGAATTAAAGCAATAGAAATCAAAAATGGCAGATTTACCATTGTGAAAAACAAAACTCGAGAGCGACCACGAACCAATAGTATTGATACCCCGCGATACCTACGCTCGGCGCAAGCCGGGTGCCAACCGGCCGCAAGAAAACTATCTAAGTGCGCCCGCCGCCGCACTGATACAATAGGCAGCCGGCGCGCGGTTTCGTTTGTTACTGATGAGCGCAGGCTAGTTTATGTCTTATCACTGCACGCGAGAGCTTATTTTGCTTTGTACATTTATAAATCGGTATTTCCATTGTCGGCTTTGCGGCTGTTTTGTATTGTTGCGTACAGATTAACAGATGCCGTATTAACACGTCCAAGAGCTTATTTTACTATGAAAATGTATGCACCGCCGTTCCCTTTGGCGGCGGCGCGTGCGATTCGAGTAAAACCTGCAAGTTACGTCTACTGTTACTATTGATTCTTACGTTTTCGAGTTGATAAATATTTTTTTATAATTTTAAAAGGAAAGCATATTTTTTTTTACTTTTACTCTATGCTTCGAAAGTACTCCTAATGGCAAGTTGTTCATTCGCGGGAAAACAACATTTCACGGTGTAGAACAATACAATTTAAACATACAAGGCAAACGTAACCTTACGCTTTCATAAAACAGAAGTCATATGGTTTTGAAATGTTTCGTTATCTCTTTAATTGTACACTTTACTTATAAAGAGATAAGACTCACTTTAGAACCTCTTCTTCGATATTAACAACCTGTTCCTATTCCACAATATTTAAGATTTATAGAGTCACAACCAACGAATTGGGCGAGAAGACCAACCACAACGAATACCTAAATAATATTACAGGAGTAAAATTCTGGTCCTTTAAGCCAGATTTAAATTCAATATATGCCATAATATTGGCCTCATAATTTAATCAAATAATTTTTATTCTAAAACTACAATCAATATATTTTTTCATTCTAGACTAGAAAATTGCCAACACACATAGGTACATAGTATTTGAATTCTTTGAAAATACAAACAAAATGTTTGTACCGAAAACATTTTCAAAATTATTGGCCAAACACTAAGTCAGCCAACACGCCCAACATGTTGGCTTGTGACTGTAGTATGATTATTGTTACCAAAACGACTGATCTCTATTATGAGGTAAACTAGCTTTCTAAAGAGGTTATTGTGAAATACTGGCGACATTATGCATTTACCAAGTTTCGCTTAGAATTTAAAAATGAAAAGCTACGGGCATGTTTGACATGTCCGTGTATTTTTATTTAATACAGTAGATGCAGATTTTATTAGCACAAAAGTAACAAATATTCATTTATACTTTTTCTTTGTTTCTAGTTTTCCCTTTTGAACGCCTTGCTATAAAGGCATCTGGATGTCCTGTACGCCAAGCCCGAAAATCAATATAAATACCTGTATCAATCAAAAAGATAAATGTAAAGATTACCTTGGAAAACCTTATTAAAATTTTATGTTTATTTTTATTGTCGAGTATAGACGACAATGGCGCACAGGGGACGATTGTACGTGTAAAGTATAGCCGACATTGGCGTTCAAAAGGTTAATTATCACTTGATATTCAATTTAGTTCCTAATAAAATCAAAATTATTCTTAGAAAGGTTTAGTTTAAGTCTCAAGATCGTATTGACTGTCACAAACTGTATTGAGAACAGAAGTCTGCCGTTTAAGCATTTCATAGAAAAATGAACTTTAATGCTGTCAAATGTTTAATTTTGATGCAACAATTAATCGTATGAGCAGATAAACCCTCTCACAAAGCCATTGGGTTGATTTCCCAATGACAATTAGATTCACAGTTCAGTGTAAATATTTGGAGACTGCCACAAAGAGCAGCGTACAAGTAAAACTGACACGTATTAACATGTACTTATGATATAAATTTGCCGAGTAAATATATAGGATACTAACATTAGAAGTCATCCAGACAGAAGTCGAAGTGTTCCTCCATCTCACGGTAGTTATTGCAGGAGAAGTTCATGCATTTAGGACAGTTGAACATCTGGAAATAGGACAAAGAAACAAATTTAATTATTAATTCCAGTGTCAATCAATTTTATATACAAGTACAGTGGACCCTGGTAATCCGACAAACGTTTTGCAGGGCAGTATCGGACTATAGAGTACTGCCTAAGAAAGAAAGAAAGAAAATATATATTGACAGCACACTTTAACACTAATTACATAAAGATAACAAACATACAAAAAATCAATGATAAACAAGCGGTGGGAGTGTTGTCAACAGGGGGACCAGCTCAGCATGAGCTGTTGAAGACAACAGCGCTGATATTCAGCTGGCACTTTAAGTGACTACGGGCATAAATACAGATTTGACATATATAAATAATGTAGGATAAACTAAGCAATAACATCATAAAGTAAACAGATGTTAAGATCCTCCTATAGTCCGGATTTAAAAGAGTACCTTGTAATCCGACAAATTACAGATCAAAACAATAAATCATTGTACCTGAACTACAAATCACATTAGTGAAAATTTGCCAAAATAATGTCTGTGTAAACATTCAACAATGATTGGCAAGTCGGATTACAGGGGGCGCCGGATTAGACAGAGGCCGAACTACCGGGGGTCCACTGTATATAAAATTTACATCCAATCAAAGACAAACATAGAATAGGAATCATATTAGCTCGCACTCATATATTTGACAACATTTCATAACACATAAATCCGTAAAATTAAATAATTTAATTATTTATTTGTGCAGAATATCGGATCGTTATGTCGGTCATACATGTGACGTCATTTTGGTGCTTATTACTTAAGATTAAAAAAAAATTATCTAAGAATTTTTGGATCTAGTTCTATTTACAATTACAAATATAAAATGTTGTCAGTTGTTTGTGGATTATGAATTAATTAGAGAACTCGTCATACGTTATTATTATGTCGAAAGATGGTTACTACTTGAATAGAACACAAATAAGCTAAAATCAATATCGTTAAATAATATTTTATTTCTCATGTAATTTCCAAATGTCTGCCAAATCTAACGAATACTCAGTTTAAGAATGACAAAGAAAAATAAACTCTATTGCGCAAACATAAAGTTCATTTAAATCAACATACCTTTGGTACATTAACCAATAGATGAAACTTATCTAAAAAGCAAATAAAGTTGATTTTTCATTGCCGTTCTTAAACCTCAGTGTTCCATTCAGGGGATATATCTACTTTCGCAAACATGCCCAATATGAAAAACCACAAACACATAAATGAACAATGTGTTAGATATCCAATAATTATTGAATACTTCTGTATATATAAAAAAAAAGCACACAATAAATAACCATTCAGTTAATTACATATATCATTCAATATCAATAAACCATCAGATTTTGAAAACCAGAGAGTCAGAGATTATTCTCTGACTGACTTTATAGACCAGCTAGGCGATTGTGTAATGCCCTAGGAATCGAAATTGAGGCGAATTTGCTACTAGATTGTCGGTTGGGGTGATTGCTATCTCATTTACACACCTACGCGCAGAGAGAGATAACAATAGTTGGGCCGTCAATGTATCGGCAACTCGTCTGCGATTGCGAGACAATCGCCCAGCGGTAACAGTTGTTTAACTGTATCGGATTCACTGTTGAAACCGATTTCATAATCCATAAACTGCTCTCTTTTTTATTCAAGTCGTTTTTTTTCAGAACCTTTCCCTGTGGGAAGGCACAACTCACGTCACTCAGTTTTATCGTAATCGGAGGTATAGGAATGAAACAAACAAAAAGAGAGCGAGAGACAGGATTCATAGCTTTAAATGAAAATAGGACACCGGCTTCAATTTCGATTCCGACCACATCACACAATCTAGCAGGCATATAGAAACTGAAACGTATATCGTAGATTGTTAAGTCTATAATAGCACGGCAATAAAAATTTTCTCCAAATTGTTAGTATACTACAATATTATTTCAAACAGTCATATTAAGCCGTTTAAAACAACGAAAACCAAATATCTCACCCGATTCTTCATTGCAACCATAAAATTAAAATGATAAAATAAACTTATTGAAATAAGCATTTTTTATAATTTCCAAGTACATACATAGTATAAAATAGAAATGCATAATTGATATTGAACGAAATTGTGTGATTATTATTAAATAAATACAAGTGTAAATGCATTTTCAAATATAAATGCAAGCTGTTGCACAGTCAAATCTAGGGAATAATTAAAAGTATAAGAACCATTCATTAGATTAACAGATGAACCCTATTACAATGGTATAAAGTTAACTTTTCCATTACATTCTTAGTTGTCAAAATCCGGGATTCCTATCAACCTAAACTTTTAGTATGGGACCAACTTTATATGGAAGGTAAAGTGTCAACTACCCGATTTACCAACCCCACGGTTTAACCTGCATCCTCAATGAAATCTAAAGCTTTTCCCGGATATAAAGTTTCTTACGTGTTAATCCTGAATATATTCTATCAATTTGCTAAATTACATTAAAATCCGTTAAGCCGTTAAAGCGTGATTTAATCACAAACATCGACTCATATTTATAATATTACATCCTGACAAATCATAGTTCTAACACCAAAATTGAGTACACCGACCGCACTAAAGCGTATCAGCAAAGCATCTACTATTTTAAATATAGTCTGTAACTATGCGATAAAAAAGTATAAATCATTGACTGAACCATATTTCTGCAACTACTTGTTCTAGTCCTATTAAAATTGTCCTAACACCTATTCCTAAAGCTTATAGTAAACAGCTATCAACATGTTGTTGCAAGAATATCAATGTTTTGAAGCTCTTGTCGCAGACGGGACAGTCGAAGCGCGCGGGCGGCGGCGTCGACTCGCGCGGTCCAGCCGCGTCGTCCTCGGACAACTTCTTCTTTTTGCGTACCTTACATGTTGTATATTGTCAATGATTGGCAAGATAGATGGATTTAAATGTCTGTTTTTAACAGAGATACGTATCAGCACGCCCATTATCCTCGAAGAGCATTAAAGCACCCAAGTGTATAATATTTGACAAATGGTTAAAAAACACGTTTCTTGTATAGGGATAAATTTTCATTTTTTTTATACCACTTGGGTCCAAAGGAACAGACAGTCCACCCGATGGTAAGTGGTCACCGCCGCCAATAGACATTTGCAACACCAGGGGCATCGCCAAAGCGTTGTCGACCCTGAGACGGAAACTATCAAGTCTCATGTGCCCGTAGTTTCACTAGCACTCTTAACTTTCAAACCGAAACAATAATATATGAAGTGGATCAAGGTACGATATTGAACAAATCCTCACACACAATATTTTAAACTAGTTGTTCTCCGCGGTTTTCCCGCGTTCCCAAGGAATGCTATATTTCCCAGGATAAAAATACTTTGGTAGGTACTCTGAAATAACCTTGTGCAAAGTTTCATCCAATTCTGTTCGTAAGTTTTAGTTATAGTTAACCTTATAAAATTTCGCATTCATAATAATACTAGAAGGAGAATATGAATAAAGGTTATTATGCTATATAAAATCTAGTTTAATTTTCGACCGAGAAATGATCATTTGATCACGATGACTCACCATAGGGCCTGTGCTTGAAGTACTACCTCTAGCTAAAGATGATACGGGTTTGACGGTGGGTTTTCGAGTAGTGGCAGAGCGGTGTATGTTTGGGTTTAATTTTCGGACTTCTTCGAGCTGTGTAAAAACAAAATTATTGGTATAGTAGTTAATATACCTATTTTTTCCCTACAGGGGTCTAATTACCGTAATGTGTCTGCGCAAGGAGATCAATAAATAAATATCCCCCAGGACATTCTTCACACATGGTTGACCTGATCCCAAGCGATTAAGCAGTGTGCTTGTACTATGGCTACCAGGTAACTGATATATTACATATACTGCTTTTACATACATATTATATTATTTATATAGATATTATTAGACACAGAACAAACAGACGTGTTCTTGGCACACAAATGTTTGTCCTGGGTGGGAATCGAACCCACGACCTGCGGCTTGGCAGCCAGGGTCTCTAACCACCAAGCCACATCGTCAAACAATATAATTTAAACTAGTTTAGGTACGGTACAGTATAGTAACCATATAGTGCAGTAACCCAAATTTCAAAATTCGGAAGTATCGCACATTTGACAATTTGGTTGGAACGCCGAAATATCTTTATATATTTACACACCTACCGAAAAATCTACAAAACATTGTTTATCCTGTAGCATTAAGATAAAAAAGTTAACAATTAATCAAAATATCCTTTTTTTCCATCAAAAAAAAAACATTTCTTTTTTTAGCGTAGGCACACGTCCGGTATACGATTGTAAATAAATAAAGTAACACATACCTGTTGTAGGAGCTCCTGGTTCCGTTTCTGAGTGGTCCTCAAGTCTGTGAGGATACCTTCCTTTTCGCTCGCCATTTTCTCTCGCGACTCACGTTCGGCCTCAAAATCGCTCCTGTAAGTACAAAAGAAATTATTTAACTTACTATTTCAGTAAACTTTACATATTAAAGGTACACATAATCTTGTTGTGGGAATTTATGCTACCTTGGTTAAACTTACTACTATTCAAAAGGAGAAAGTTTCTCAGGAGAGTTAAATAAAATAAATAAATAAATACATACAAATAAGGACATTCTTTACAGACGGCCATCTGATCCCAAACTAAGCAGAGCTTGTACTATGGAAACAAGATAACTGATATACTACATAAACAACTTATTTTTCTAAATACATACTTATATAGATATTGACACCCAGACACAGAACAAACAGTTCACAGACATGTTCATGCACACAAATGTTTCTCCTGGGAGGGAATCGAACCCGCGACCTTCGGCTTGGCAGTCAGAGTCGCTAACCACAAAGCCAACAGGCCTGTCAAAGTTGGATGTTTGTGACTCAATCACGCCTGAACAGATCTGGATGGCATTTGGCACAGAGATAAAAGATAGATCAAAGATGGCGTTCACTTGAATAAACTGAAAATATTATATATATATATGTATTTTGAAACATTTATTTCATTTTTTAAAATAATATTAATTTCTATTTGTTAATGAGATGAAAATAAAAAAAAATCATTAAAAAAAGGATTTTACAAGCACTTGTGAATACTTTGACTATAATACGAGTTGGTTCTAAATCTAAAGATACATTTTTAAACATGATAGCATTATTAAAAAGATATTTTGTTCTCTCTTTGGGATGAAAAGTTCACTTCTCGTCCCCTGTCCCGCATGAACAAGTGTGTCGCTCTCTCCCGGTTGGAATACACTGGCGCGCATTCGCCTAAATCACTTTTCCTCCCGCTCGAAACACGAACATCCCAGTGTAAGAAAAACAGTAAACGCACCACGGGAGTAAAGTGGGGCACCCTCACCCGTTGTCAAAATTTTGCTGGTGAGAATAACTTACTTTTCTCCATAGGTGCGTAATATACCATTAGGTATACAACAAAATATCATAACTATAAAATATGTCATCTTTCGAAATGAACGCAAACTTTTTTAATTACGTGTACTTACTTGTATAACTCGAGTTGAGCTTTAAACAGTTCCCCATCTTCTTTGTGACTCTTCAGCTTGTTAATTTCAGTTTCCATTTGTTGTATCTGCTCCCCGCGCGCCACTAGAGCCGCCGTCAACGCTTCTATGTTAGAACCGGGAGCCTGCAATATACATTTTTATATTACACTACTAATCTAGATAAATAAGCGCCTAAGTAAATCTTCTATGGGATTATTTTTTACTTTTATACCACTTGGTACACGGTCCACCTGATGGCAAGTGGCTGCAATTGCAATAACAGACAGATGATCACCAATGCGTTGTCGCCCGTAATTTCACCGACCCCTTTACCTCTCTAACCGAAATACAGTAAATAATATAATAACATTTATTTAATAATGCAACACAGAAACCCAATACTGTTTGTAAGATCTCATTTTAGGGAAAGAAAAATTTAAAAAATTTTGGTCATCATCATTATCATATCAGCCCAGGTATGTCCACTGTTTAACATAGGCCTCCATAGACCTTGTATTTCCACCTCGAATGGTGTTGAGCCGCCTGCAACCAGCGGCTTCCAGCGACTCTGACCAGGTCGTCGGTCCACCTGGTGGGAGGTCGTCCCTCCCACTCGGTGTTTTCCTGTACATGGTCGCCACTCGAGAACCTTTCTTTCAATTTAGATATCTTTCAATAAATTTAAATTAAAAAATCACTTACAATATCTGGCTTCGTCGGTACTTTCTTCAATAGTTCGCTGTATTCTTTAAAAATACCCTCGAATATTGACAGCGTACCTCTGACTCGACATCTGAAAAAAATAACAGTCAATTAAAATGTTGAGACAACATAGATCAAAGGAGACATGAAATGAGGAGTGAATTAGGGCATTTAGACATAACAACTATTCAAACTTTGTTCTGTCCTAACTCATTATAATAATTAATGTATTATAACCATAAACCATCCAGACTTTATTATAATTTATTTTAAATTAGAATTATAAATCATTTATTTTATCAATATAATTCCGACCCTACCTCTATTTGAAACGATAATTGCAGCGCGCATGCTGTCAATCGCGCCAACTGTCAAACGACTGCCAATAATGTCAAACAGGTAAATAAAAAAAAAAAGTTTATATTATCAAAAGCGCTAGTAAAGTCGTCAAGTTTTCTTAAACTTTATAACTTTCCGCGCAACTTTCATAATTTATTATTTCATAAGAACCTTCTCCTGACAATAACAAACACTACAAAAAAAGAATTAGCGAAATCTGTCCAGCCGTTCACGCGTGATGCCGTGACCAAGGGAAATAGGGATTCATTTTTATATATATAGATTTAAGAGGAATATATTAAAAATTGTTTAAAAATTTGCTAATAGTAATTGTATTTCTTTTTCATTCGTCTTAATTACATATAATTTTAAATTATTGTTTTATTGGATTTGTATATTTTTTTTTCTCTCATTTGTTTTTGATTGTGTCTTTTGTTTTTACTATTTATTTTACTGTTTATTACTATTATATATTTACACCAACTAACAAACACATGTTCATGACCTGGGGGCGGTCAGGGTCTCTAATATAACCTATAACTTTTTGGGTAATGGTTGCACTTACACGATAATACACATCTTGTTTGGACTGAGTACTACATTTCCCCGTACATCGGTCATAAAGTCATTACTAAATTATTGGTACTATTATTGTACTTATTATGCATGTAAACGTGTAACTGAAAGAGTTATTTACCCATCTAACATAATATTTTACTTTACCGATATCATAATTGACACCAATACGTGAAGATTGTCTTATTATTATATTAAAGCATAGCTCTCTTCTGCCTGTCTTCTCCTAGTAATAACTGCTATTCATTTAAAGTCATCCTACCATCTATGACCCTGCCTACCTTTCTTTCATTTATATTGTCTATGACACAACTCTTTCACATCCGCAGACAGCTTCTTTTGTTCCTAATCTTACAAACGAATAAATTATAACAATGCATTTCCTAAATACTTACATATTATTCAACGCAGAACTATGTTGCTTCTCTAACTGCTGTTTGACATCCAGCAAGCCCGACTTGAACTGGTCTACCGTTGTCTTGGCAAGCTTGAAGTCGTTGAGGCTCGCCACCGTGCCCATTGTCTGTACTAGACTGTCTGATAGGCTAGAACAAGTACCAATGTAAGATTATACGAAAACCAAATATTTAGTAACTAATTCCGTTACATCTCCTTCTCTGTCAAGTCCTAAACAAGGAAATTCAACCGGAAATCGACACGTGTTTCGCTTCTACATGAAGCACTGTTAAATATAATTTTTTGAACGCAATTTTACTCAATCTGTCGTATACCTGCATCTGTCTTGCTCTACCATTAGCACATCACATGACAGATAGAGACAAAAGAGTTTTAGCGTCTCGACTTTTTATGAACTCACCCATTAGTTAGTAAATTAAGCAGCTCGGCGAGATACTTCAGTGTTCTATCGTACAATTTGACGTTTGATGAGAAGCTGGCGTCCTCCGAAGATGACTCCGGTTCTGAACCCAATGAGACGCGAACTGGTTGGAACACCTGGAGAATATTGAAGAATGATAAGGAACTGTTCTATAATTATTCTTCTCGAAAAGACCTCCGGACCGGTATTAGAGTCGGACTATTCATAAGTGCTTGTAAAGGCCTATAAGGTTAAAAGAAAAATATTTTATTTTAAAGAAAGAAGGTTTGGCTAGTGACACAGACACGTCATGTACCAGGATTTGGTTCTAGGTTTTGTATAGGTCAGCAACACATTGGCTGTGTCGCTGGTATTGCAAATGCCTATGAAGGACAATGACCGCTAACTATCAGCCCGTGCTTTCTCTAATGCAAGCCACGGCGGCAAGCCGGCCTTTGGGATTGGACCTCTCATGTGATCGAGGAGTTAACGATAAAGATAGCATGAAAGCCGTGTGACATATCCTATAGATAGAATCACACCAGTAGGACCACTTATCTGCTGGTAAATTTTCTGAACATTTTTTATTTATATTTATTTATTTACACCACATGGACCGACATACAAGCAGATGTTCCACCCGATGGTAAGTGGTCACCGCAGCCTATGGATATTTGCACCACCAGGGGCATCGCCAATGCGTTGTCGACCCTGAGACTTGAAGTGAGTAAGTCTCAAGTGCCAGTAATTTCACCGACCCCTTACCTTTCTAGCCGAAACACAGTAATACAAGTTCACTGCAGCTTCACGGCGGAAATGGTTAAGGTGGTTGTACTTCCCCGGACAAATTCTGCACTAAGAGCTCTGCTACTCAGATACTTTTGCTATCATTCAAATATTCATTTTATTTAAATGATTTATAAAAAAAACGATGACTTACCATATTTTGTGCATCCTTTATCCTATTCTGCAGGTCTTGAATCTGTTCTCTATACATTTTTCCTTGATCTGACACTTCAGATTTATATTTTGTATACTCCAACTGTAAAAAAAGTTCAATTTTAATCTACCTTATCATCTGCATTGTAATTGCAACTCTATTTGAATAGAATAAAAACGATTATTACGAGTCGTCTAAATTGAACTTAAAGCATTACTTTTTAGACACAATTTTATCTGAAGTTATTAATCACTAGTTTCCGTCTCCTGCGATTCCGTGCAATATTTCTTTTTCCTGGTAAAAATAGTATCCCATATCTTAATTTAGAAGATATTCTATCAATTGAATTAGATTTATTACCAAGCGTTTATGGCTGATATGAGACCAAAAGTCCATAGAATGTTCAAAATTCAATTCAAAACCATTTATTCAGTTTAGGCCCTCAGAAGGCACTTATGAAGGTCAAATTTAAAGTTACTGAAGCTACTACCAAAACAAGAAAAGAAACATACCCTAACATTCTCCAAGTCCAATATCTGCATCTGCATGGCTCTCATTTCGGTTTGCAGAGTTTTCACTTTGGTATCTAATTGGCTTATAATTTCATCACGTTTTACTATTTGTCTGGACTGAAAAATAAAAAATGTCAGGTTACAATTTTAAAATTCAAAATAATTTATTCAGTTTAGGCCCGCGGAGGGCACTTATGAAGGTCAAATGACTTTTACGCAATAATCCGTAAAAAGAGCGTTGAAGATTTTATCGAGTAAATTTGACACGCCATTGTTTAAGCACGCTATATAGACATGATAGTGTACTAGTTGTAAATAGGTAATAATTTTTAAATTTTTGTGAATTTACTTTCTTAGAATACATTGTATATTTTCAAAAATAAACTCATACCTTAATAAAAGAACATAAATTAACCTTCTCAACGGCTTATTAGTAGTAAGTAATGTAATATAAAACTAAAAAAAAATTTAATAGATATAGGCTAATTAATTATTATTTAAGAGTTTATATTCGCCAACAAACTGTGATGCAGTTTGGCGAAACTTAGCTTAGGGGGCGTCCATTAATTACGTGAGGTGATTTTGGCGATTTTTCCCTCACTCCCCTTGGTGAGATGTCATGAGATTTTGCTCGACCCCCTCTCACGTGAGATGTGATATTATCATAAGTATACGATTTCGATGTGAAAAAATATTATCATCATATAATTACAATTAACCATTGGATCAATAGATCAACCGTATCTCAAAAGTAATAGAGTTGATTCTTCAATAACATACTTAGTTGTCGAAACGGGCTTTACATCTAGATAACTTTAATGATATTCAAGGCTGTCGTTATGAATGTTCAACATTGAAAAAAAAAGTGAATTTACATTCATTGTTTTTAAGGCTGACTTGTCTATACTGTTTAGTCTATATTGTATAGAGATATGAAACGAATAGTTTATCCGAGGCTTATCCATAGTTTGAGAAATTGGCATTAAAACAACTAAATACATATATAAGATTTTTTTTCTCCTACTCTTCTAAATTCATTAACAGGCATATATTCATTAAAATGCATATGGCCATTGAACAATAGATGTTAAATGTGTAGGCATTGGGTACAATGGCGCTGGCAAAGCCTGATCAGAGACTCAAGTTAAGAATATATTTGACTTAAAAAAATGGGTTAGTTTCCACTTATATTCCGAAGTCAAACTTCAAGCCGTCAAGCGATTTGAAGTAACTTCTTTCTGTTAGTAATAAACAACAGTATAAAATTATACCTACAGCATTACTAGCGCACTGCAAATTGCTCTGTAAATCTTTTATTGTGATATTTAAGCTGTACATTTTTTCTGCATGTTCACTGTCCTTAAGTGCTAAATTCAACTGAAATTTTAACATAAAAATACTATTATTTTCTACGTAAAAAAAGCTATTTCTAGATAATTAAAATGAGCTTTATAAGCTTAATACCTCGGCAGCCTTAAGTTTCTCTTTAAGGTCGTCCCTTTCTTTGGATGTCGCGTCGACTATGTGTTCTAAGGATTCCTTCTGCCAAGTCAGCTTCTCATTTTCTACTATAACCTGAAATGTTATTCAGCCATTACAAACCCTATTTCATAAGACTTAAGTCATAACTTTTACTGACAGTTTTAGATAGAAATCCAGTCCCATTCGAAATAAAAAAAAAACAAATGTAATTTAAACCCAGATTCTAAAATAGGAGGTTCTTTTTACCATCTTATTTTTTATTTTTTAATAAATGATCATTCTTTACACACGTCCATTTAACCCAAACTAAGCACCGGTTGTACTATAGAAACCAGATAACTTATATAATACTTTAATTTCTTCTAAATACATACATACTCATATAGACATTAAGACCTAGATACAGAACAAAAATGGACATACACACAAATATTTGTGTATTTGGTTGGGAATAAAAAAAACTACAACCTGTGGCGTGGCAATCAAGCCAAATGGAATTGGCATTGCAGTAAGTTTAGCAATACATTGACGGCGATGACCGTTATTCCACACTGCTCGTGCGCCGAACGTTCAATCTATTATTAAGCTAGCTGTCCCCCGCGGTTTCACTCGCATTATGTTCTGATTATACCAATTTAATCAAGATCGATCAACTCGTTTCTGAGTTATAAAAAGACATTCAGAGACATTGATAATTAATAGGCTTTCACATTGAATCCGAGAGAGTAACACAATTGGGATGCTAGAAAGCGAGTAGAGGAGGCCGAAACTAGTTCAACTAACACCCACCTGCCTCCTCTGCTTCTCAACCAAGTCCAGCTGTGCTGTAAGTTTGTCTATGGTGTCGTCGTCCGGTGACGTCACGAACTCCAGCGCAGATAAAGGCCCGGATTTGTTCTGCTCGCCCGTCTCCACGTTCAGAGATGGCACTTTGGGGCCATCAGACTCCGTAAGCTTCGATAGATCCTGTTTGAGTTTCTTATTCTCTTGACGAAGCTAAAAAATAGGTTGATATTTTTTAATTAGACTAAATTAGACTTACTGAGTAGAAGTCAAAACTTAGCAAACTATGAAAGGTAAGATTAGTTCAGTTTTAGACTTAATGCGATGAATTAGACCAGTGCATTAACGTTTTTGGTGTTTCGAGACCAAATACAAACTTAATTCTAAATTTACAAAATCCCCAAACCTTTTCAACCAGGTCTTTGGTCTCCTCGAACTTCTCCTTATGGAGCGTGTGAGTCTTCATCATATCCTCTTGACACGACGCTATCAGTAAGAACTGCTCCTTCATAGAATCATTGTTCTGTTTGAGAGTTTCCTTCAGTATAACATTCTCGTCTAATATCTCTCCGAATCGCTTCTGAAGTTCTTCTGTGCTTTTGTCATCGGTTATTATTGTACTGGCCACCATCAGGCTTGCTGGAGAAGGCTGGAAGAAAAAGAAAGTAAAATTATAGATAATAAAAAAGGTGGCTATACAAAGAAGTCCTGTACTGCAGAGACAAATAACTTTAAGCAGGTCATTTGATAAGAGATGTATTCGAATGCAAAAAGTAGAAATAAATAAACAGGTGATTTTGTATTTAATTGATTGGAATACCCTATGATAATTTTTATTATGGTACTCTGAAATTACCAAATACATCATCCTGTAGTCATATTCATATTAATTCATTCTGCATCTAAGTGTAGTAGATACAATTTTATTATTTTTATTCGACAATGATCAAAATTGCAACCATTTTTCAGGTATATCATAAATTTACATTAGTATTTTTAAAAATTGTTATTATTGACATTTTAACGTAAAACATCGCGCCATATAATATACAAAAAAATATTAAAACACAAACGAAAATTTATCAATTTATTGATAGGACGAAAGATTTCGAAAAGCGATTACATACTTCTTTAAATACTTTAATAAATAGTCTAAAATATGGTACTGGCTATGCAAGGTAAGCATGAAAATCTAATAAACATACTATTTTAGTTGGGATTTAAAATATATAATCACATAGAAAATGCGCACAACCTAGAGAGTATTATATATAGGTATATCGATCAATACCTTCACTGATAAATACGAGATAAGATTTCAAATCCATACAAAATTATCATAGAATCAAAAGAGATTGGTAATGTAAAGTCCCTGAACACCCGAATAGAGATTAAGCCAAGTCATTTTCATCGCTATCTATATGAAAATGACTGTTAATAAAACCTAATTTCGAATGTAACCTGTGGCCTGAGCATGAACGTTTATCGTAAGCGTATCGTCATCGTATCGAGTGCGTAAAAAGCCAATGCAATGGGAAATTGAATATCGCGCAACGTCACGGTATGCGCGGTGTTCAATTACCCATACAAACCAGCTTTTTGGCGCACTACGATGACGCTTGCTAGGCCTCTGAGTTCGAATTCTGGAGTAAGCTTGAGGTTTCAGAGAACGCCTGCCGAATGCCAGTGTAGTACTACCAGTGTAGGTAGCCTTATACTAAGGTAGGAGGACCTTTTGACCCCGCGCGACACCATTTACTTATACATTTTGTATTATTTTAGTTTTTAATCAATAAATACTTTTTCTTTTTTTCTTTAAGAAACCATCAAAAATCATAAAAAAAAAACAAACGGAATATTCTGTTTAGGCCCGCGGAAAGTACTTAAGTAACCAGGTTAGGAAGACATGCTTCAACTGAGATGATAACAGCACTGTGGTAGGGTTGTAGTACCCGCTCGGCTGCTTTGTAGCACCTATATCGGTATATATAAGGGCTGGTTTTCATTGAAGCTCTGCATGCTAACTACCATAAGACTAATTAAGACTGTTTTAGTACAAAAGGCTTTCTACAACACAAATGATTATTTTAATGATGACAATGCTTGGGTGTAGCGCTCGCTCCAGCAGGACACATCATTATGTACAAAATTTTATTTTGAAAAGAGTAATTGCTGAGTTTATTGCCGTCTCTTCTCAGTAAAAGCAACCTTCCGAACCGGTGTTAGAGTCTGACCATTCATAAGTGCCTGTGAAGGCCTATTTGAATAAATATTTCATTTCATAGTCAATGAACAAAAATGATGAAACAATTTCATCCATCAATATGACTCATCGTCATTGGTGACTTTACTTTCTGGGATTCTCTCATTCGAGATATATTTTTATAAAATATTGATAAGTATAATATTAGTCATTATCATACTGATATTAATAATATGTCTATGACGTAGTATTGTCAGCAGTTAGAATCAATAATAGTACTCAACAGAAATTACAGACTTGATTATTTCTTTAGTCATGTAATACAAAACTAAGCATGGCATGTACTATTATAACCAGCGCTTTAAAAGCAACCTTCCGAACCGGTGTTAGAGTCTGACCATTCATAAGTGCCTGTGAAGGCCTATTTGAATAAATATTTCATTTCATAGTCAATGAACAAAAATGATGAAACAATTTCATCCATCAATATGACTCATCGTCATTGGTGACTTTACTTTCTGGGATTCTCTCATTCGAGATATATTTTTATAAAATATTGATAAGTATAATATTAGTCATTATCATACTGATATTAATAATATGTCTATGACGTAGTATTGTCAGCAGTTAGAATCAATAATAGTACTCAACAGAAATTACAGACTTGATTATTTCTTTAGTCATGTAATACAAAACTAAGCATGGCATGTACTATTATAACCAGCGCTTTATTCTTATACAAACTCCGTCAACGAGAAATCTGATGTCTCATGTGATTGTGTAGCTAGCGAAAGAGACAGAGCATAGAGTCCGCGACGAAGCATCCTCGAGCTAATATTATGTCATATTCCTTACAGAATCAAAGCCTTGTTCCTTATCCTTATACAAACTCCTTCTAAGAGACCTCGGAGAGTGAACCCCTCATTTGATTGCGTAGTTAGCAAAAGAGACAGAGCATAGAGGCCGCGACGAAACATCCTCGCGCTAGTGTCATTTTCCTTACAAAATCTTGAAAGTTACGAAATTTTGGTATGTATGTGAGTGGAATCTCCGGGACCACTACATCTGCTTTACTCATATAATTCATTCACTTATCGAAAGCACTACTCTCAAGTGACAGGCTATGATAAAAGCCCCGGATACATTATATCCCTCGTGAACACGAGTGCAGCCGCGGTACAGTATCTAGCTAATTATACAAGTGGGGTTTACTCTCAGACAGTACAAACAGACAAGTTCAATAAAGAACTGTGTAAGTGTTTGCTTACGATTCAAAGTACGTTGAAAATACTTATCAAGCAAACAAATATATTGGGAGAGAAGTTTCGAAGAATTGCATAACGCATGCGCGCATAGAATAAACAGTATTTTGCAACCTTTCAATAACATTATAGATAATCTTGCTTCGAGATAACGAGATATTGTATCGCATACAAAAAAGGTGAAGATAAATCTACGTATCCTACTTATATTATAAATGCGACAGTTTGTATGTATGGATGTTTGTTACTATTTCACGCAAAAACTACCAAACGGATTTGGATGTAACTTGGCACATAGATAGAAAATGCCCTGGAATAACACATAAATACTTTTTGTGCCGGGGAAATGTTACGACCCTCGGGAACGCAGTTGAAACCGCGGGGGACAGCTAGTACATATATAAATCTGTCTGTACATAATTTCTTTTCGCCCAAATTATGTGATATTGGTCAGTGTTTCCCGATACCGTTAACCGGTAAGCGTGCTACATCCTCAGCCTCGTCGTAGTTCCTTCTGGGGTCAGTCCAAGGCATGCCCATTTTAAATAAATAAAAAAAACACATTCATTTTATGACTAACTGACGCCCATTTTACTATTATTAAAAACGTTGCCTGTCCGTCTGTCTGTATGTCCTCTAATAATTTCCCTTTGACAAGCCAGTTGGCTTGGTGGTTAGTGACTCTTACTGCCAAACTGAAGGTCGCGGGTTCGATTGCCACCCAGGACAAACATTTGTGTGCATGAACATGCCCGTTTGTTCTGTGTCTGGTTGTAAATATCTATATAAGTATGCATTTAAAACAAAAAAAAATAGTAGTATATCAGTTATCTGGTGTCCATAGTACAAGCTCCTGCTTAGTTTGGGATCAGCCATGCTATTCACAAACCAAACTCGCCGAGTGATCGCTCAGGTGAACACGCGGATAGAGCAGACCTCTCGTCTAATTGCGGCGTTGCGAGACAGAGACAGGGAATAGTCACTGCGTGAATTCATCGTCGAGTTTGATTGCAGAATATCATAGCAGATTGCCGTGTGTAAAGAACGTTTCCGGGATAACTGGGATATATAATTTAATAACGATTGGATCAATCTTGATGAAAATTCGGTATACAGTCAGAACATGTGATTGTGCACGATGATAACTTCCTTTTGATATCGATAAACGCGGGTGAAATCTCAAAGGGCAGTTTATTTCACAATGAATTCCCGGTTGAGTCACATGTTGTGGATGAGAAATGATTCATTATTCGCTGTGAGATCACAGGTCGAAAACAATCTAATTTTACATGGAAAGCGAGTAACATGGAAATGTATGACTTATTAACTTAGTGTTTATACAATATGCAAGTTGGACCAACTGTATTGACAAAAGCTGTATTTGATGTTACTAAGTGACATGGAAAACGTATAAAAATACATAGGTACATATCTGTATACCATTATGCAAAACGGAAGTCTGTCTAAAAAATTATAAAAGTCTGTGGAGGAGCGAGGTATGAGACTCCTCCATTTAAAAGGGAAGATCTTCCGCCAGGGTAGGTGATCATGCCTGGGGACCGCGGTCCAACTGTTGATGTTGGAAGCTTGTATATATGTCAAATCCGGAGAGAATCTTGATAGTGCGATGTAGGATTCTCGCGTCTTACTACTCGTTGATAGATGTCGCCACATCACTGTGGTGCGGGCGTAGAAGGATTGTAGGCGTGTTCATAGATGTCGCCACAAGTCATACTTAAATTTAAGCGAAAACTGCTATTTATACGATAATCATGAAGTACCTGGATGGCCGAGCATTCCTCGAGATTCCTTTACTAACGTGATTTCTACCGTATTCTCTTTTTTAAATCACTGTCATATATAGGTACCTAGATACGAATTAGATGCGATAATAAAGGGCTCTCAGTAACAGTATTTCTCACAAAATATGAAAATTGATAACCTTACCTTCTAATGACATTGTAGCAGTTTTCATTGCCTAAAAACACGGATAAAACGACATTTTCTGAAAATGAATCCTAGCTAGATCGATTCAACGCCCCCGAAACCCCCTGCATACTAAATGTCATGAAAATCGTTGGATCCGTTTCCGATTATAATTAGGATTATATATACTCGAGTAAAGAATTGCTCGTTTAAAGGTGTTAGATAGATAGATAGATAGATTACTTCTTTTATCATTTTTCGCTTTCGCTGCAAGTTTGTCTTGAACAGGACGGTTGCTTTGATAGTTAGCGACCCTGACTGCCATGCCACAGGCCGAGGGTTTGACTGAAGTATGTATTTGAAAGGTGGTATATGTAGTAATGGTACAAGTTCTCCTTAATTTGGGATCAGATAACCGTAAGCGAGGAATTTTGCAGGATATTTATTATTATATTCACCGAAACGGATTGTAGATAATGTAATTTGGCACAGATAAAATATTTTCTGGAACAACACGGAGAATTTAAGATCCTTTGAGAGAGTGGGTGAAACCGAAATCCAGCTTGTATACAAAATAATAATTTAGTACCGACTCGATGCATATACCTTTTTTTTATCTATACTAATATTATAAAGCTGTAGAGTTTGTTTGTTTGTTTGAACGCGCTAATCTCAGGAACCGCCGGTCAGATTTGAAAAATTATTTCAGTGTTGGATAGTGCATTTATCGAGGAAGGCTAAATGTCCAATAAAGTAATAATATTATAAATAGGAAAGATTTGTATGTAAGTATGTTTGTTACTCTTTCACGCAAAAACTACTAAATGGATATGGAAGAAATTTGGCACATAGATAGAGGATATCCTGGAATAACATCTTTTTATCTCGGGAAAGTGTTATATCCCTCGGGAACGCAGTTAAAACCGCGGGGACAGCTAGCATTTCATATACTCGCGGCTTGAATGAGTAATTGCGCAATCTAAACCGGAACTTTATCTACATAATTAGTTCAGTAAAAGTGACAGCATTTTAATTAGATAATATTTCTTTATACAAACGCAAGAACCAGTTTGAATAGAGTACATTTCGAAAGTAAAAAATACACAAATACAATAAAGAGAAAAAAAATGTATGTTGTTTGTAATGAACAAACTCAAAAACGATTGGACTGATTTTTATCATTCTTTCATTATTAGAAAGCTATGTTGTAACTATTTTATAATCCCGAGATATATAGGATGTTACAAAACTACCCGTAAAGCCGAAATTAAGTTATATGGGGCCTTATAACGAGTCCATTCACAATATTTAAAAACCGTAGTAACACATAGCAAACCCCAAAAAAATTAAAAAAACTGATTTTTTTCATGAAAAATTGAAAAACTATTAAAGTAGACAATTTTTATGTAAAATAGGTAGGTAGGCCTTTCTGTTAAATAATCTGGTTCCCTGACATGACAGCTTACTAGGGTTGTTGGCTTTGATAAAATAATTATATTTTTACGGGGTATTTTATACTTAATTAATACTTGATGACAAAACTTTGTACCCCTATTTCATCATATGGCGTGTACGTATAAGTTTGTGAGATTTCGCATAGTTATATTTAAAGATCTAATGTATCCGAGGATTAAGTACCTTTCAAATAATGAAAGCATTAATCAAATAGGTGTCATCGTTCCCAAGATGATGTTACACATACATACAAACACACAAAATTCGCACTCTCTTTATAAAATTTGTACAGATGGGTTACCAATAATTTAAATTAAATATGCTGAAAAATTATTGTACAGTTTCATACCGCCAATATCAGACACATAATGACGTATTTGCAAACGCTCGCAGCTGTTGTAATAGAACAGGGGCTTGATTCTGTAAGGAAAATGACACTAGCTGGATGTTTCGTCGCGGCCTCTATGCTCTGTCTCTGTCGCTTACTACGCTAATACTACTAATCACGTGAGACGTAAGCTCTCCGAGGCCTCCGTGAAGCGGCTCGCCGACGGAGTTTGTATTTGTTGAATAAGCTGCCCCCTTATTCAACTATTTAAAAAATACTAGGTACTGGCAATTGTTATTTGGTCGGAATTAATTATTTATAAAAAGAACCTCAAATCGTTAACCTTCAAAAAAAAAAAGAAAAGTGGTTGAATTTCGACCTCTTGGCGACCAATAGTTTGAGATCGCTGCAATATTTTAGCTTGGTTCGTAGCCATTCAATATTGATACTTCATACATATCACTAGAGATTTTGCAAATCTATTACTAATAAGTAAAGCTTAAGAGTTTATTTGGTTGAACGCGCAAATCTCAGGACCTACAAGTTCGAATTAAAAAATTATTAGTGTGTTGAATAGTCCATTTATCGAAGAAGGCTATAAGCTATAAAACACCACGTTACAATCAATAGGAGCGGAGCATCAATGAAAAGTGTGGCAAAAGCAGGATAAAATATTCCTTTTGAGAGCATTTCTCTAACATTTTTCGTTATCAACGTTATTTTTGAGGAAACTACAATCCTCGGGAACGCGGGTGAAACTGCGGGACACAACTAGCCTTTATACCCGCACACAAATTGGGAAACTATTAATAATACTTTTAACTAACTAAATATACGATATATTAAGACCCTTCCTACAAAACTACAGATAAGTTAGAGTGGTATTCGATGCCGCTACCACATTTTATATGCCATGAAATAATAATGTAAAAAGTAAATAGAAACCCATATTATTTTTTTAAACGTCAGTTAGGCTACGGTCCACCTTAAGGTAAGTGGTCACCGTCGCCAATGTGTTGTCGACCCTGAGACGTGAAGTTAAGTCTCATGTGCCTGTAACTTCACCGGCTTTACCTTCCTAACCGAAACACAGTAATGCAAGTGCACTACTGCTTCACGGTAGAAACGGGTACGGTGGCAGTACTTCCCTGGAGGAACTAAGAGCCCTAATACTGCAAAAATTCCATCCATTCCATCAACCTTGATGCTAATAGAAATGAAAGTTGTATGCGCTACATTGTTTTATATTAACTAGCTGTTCCCCGCGGTTTTACCCGCGTTCCCGAGGGATATCACGTTTTCCCGGGATAAAAAGTAGCCTATATGTTATTCCATGATATGCTCTATCTATGTGCCAAATTTCATCCATATCCGTTTAGTAGTTTTTGCGTGAAAGAGTAACAAACATACTTACATACAAATCATTCCTCTTTATAATATTAGTATAGATGATCATTACATTTAAAGTTTACTCTGACACCGGATGAACGGACAAAAACATGATAAAGTCTATAATGCAAGCCCACTCAGTGTTCAATGTACAGTGATAAATATGAGAGTTTAGATGTTGTATGTTTGTTAGTCAATTACGCATAACGGCTAAAGGGACGGAGGTTATAGACCCTGACTGCCACATCACAAGTCGTGGGTTCGATTTCCAGGCAAGACTAGCATTTGTGTGCATGAACATGTTTTTTTTTGTGTCTGGCTGTAAATATCAATATCAATAGGTATATAAAAAACAATGTATATCAGTTATCTGGTTTCCAAAGTACAAGCCATCTGTAATTTGAGTTTGAAATTCCCATGTGCAAAGAATGTTAATTTTTACATTCTCTATTAACATATTATAGGGTATTTCTTTATTCCGGACAGTTATAAGATAACGTGGGAATTTACAATCGTATACATATTCACTTATAAAGTTGGTAAACATATAAGGTTATTTTTATGTCGGGAATATGTAACATAACTCAGGAACGCGGGTGAAACCGCGAGGGACAGCTATCACTACATAGTATAAAACAAAGTCGCTTTCTCTGTCCCTATATCCTATGTATGCTTAAATCTTTAAAACTACGGAATGGATTTTTAAGCGGTTTTTTTTAATAGATAGAGTGATTGAAGAGGAAGATTTTTATGTATCATACATGTGACATCTCACGGGAACGCGGGTAAAACCGCGGGGGACAGCTATATGATATAAAAACAGGAGAATTCTTAGTACACTGACTTCTATTATGTAAATTATAAATGATGTTTACTAGTTTTCTGATAGCATAGTTTTTTATTGGCTATTAATTCCTGAGTTATCAGAGAGGGCGGGGATATATTTAACTATGCTGATTAGATGTTTGTATACTTTAACAGCTCAGTTTACTTGTCTGAACCATATATAGGTAGTCAAGTTTGGGCATCGCGGGATAGCGTTTTTAAAAACATAAAATAAAATTAATTATTTGATTGAGTTAATAGTAATGTCCGATACATTTGGTAGCTTAATTATAACTAACTTAAACTTAAATACAATCATCAATGATGCCCTCTTATCTGTGATGCTTTCCGGTCGACCACCGGTAATGCAGACGCTAGTCAGCAGAAATAGACGCCTACGGTTGTATGGTAACAATGTCTTGCCGTAGACCGGACTGCATAACTAGGTATATACCAAAACTGTAGCCAAAAGTGGAAAGCGCTGAAAGCCACTGAGGAAAAGAAATACTAACTGGGAATGCATTTCAGAATCCATACTTATCCCTACTAATATTATAAATGTGAATAAAGTTTATTTGTTACGCTTTCACGCGATAACTACTTAACCGATCATTACGAAACTTATTTCACATATTCTTGGATGTATTAGAAGTAACATAGGATACTTTTGTGCCGGGAGAATGTTACATCCCTCGGGAACGGGGTGAAACCGCGGGGGACAGCTAGTATTATTATGCATTTGAAATTGCCCCTCAGTCTGTTTTTAAGTTTTGGTAGCTAAAATACTGAATGGATAATGCTGAAATTTACACACATAGCCTATGATACAGAGAGAACCATAGACAATTTTTTGTCAATTTTAATGGAGATGGAATCTCGTTATGTTGATTAATGTTAAGTGGTAACCACCAAGGAACAATATTTGCAACACCAGAAAAATTGTCAGAGCATTTTCGACCCTAAGGTGAAATTATTAAGTCTCATGTGCCTGTAATGTCACTAGTCTTACCATCTAACCGAGACACTGTTATACAACTAACTACTACTTCAAGCTTAAAATGGGAATAGTGGTACTTAGTACTTCCCTGGACAAATGGCACTAAAAGCTCTACTACTTCAAAATTCTTGCCGTTTCTCAGGCACATTACCAAATGAGGGCAGGTAGTCATTTCTGACAAAGAAACAACAACAATCCCTTGCCGAACAAACCTAGGACCTCTACTCCCTAATCTGAACTTTAGACTAATCTAGACTTTATACCAATGAAATAAATCACATAAAGGATTAACAACTCACACAATCTCCAAGTTTAAAATGAGCCTTTAGAGCCATGTTAGCCTCATCAGATAGATCCTTCATCGCCTCTTCCATCTGCTTCTTATCCAGTGAGATATCACCATTCTCTCCATTGCATTTTATGTCCAGACTTGTACCCGGAGATGTACCCAGGATAATAAAGGACTCCTCCTCATGGTTGTCCAGTGAAGCCATGTTTGTACATTAAACTGTAGACAGATACCTGTAATTGAAATACTCTGTAATTTTTGGTTACTTCATAATTTTCTCTTATATGAAGAAAGTAAAATTATTTATTTATTTATGGACGAGCAGCTTGGTAGCTGATGTGTCAACATCACACAATGTGTTCACTTCACACTTTATAGTTCCCTTTTGAAGATTAAAGTATTCTTTTTTTTAAATGAAAATTGTTGTTGTATTGCGTCTTAATGGCCAGTTGGTTTGATGGTTAGAGACCTGTCTACAAGCCAGAAGTTGTGGGTTCAATTCCAACCCAGGACAAACATGTGTGCATGAACATGTCTATTAGTTATGTGTCTAAGTGTTAATATATATAAATAAATACCCAGACATTCTTTACACACGGCCATCTGGTCCCAAACTAAGCAGAGCTTGTACTGTGGAAACCAGATAACTGTTATACTACATATACTACTTTTTTTTTTCATCTAAATATATAGATATTTACACCCAGATGCAGAACAAACAGACATGTTCATGCACACAAATGTTTGTCCTGGGTGGGAATTGAACCCGCGACCTTCGGTTTGGGAGTCAGAGTCACTAACCACCAAGCCAACTGGCCTGACATAATATCTATATAAGTTTGTATACAGTTTTGATTTCTGTGGTACAAGCTCTGCTTACTTTAGGATCAGATAGTGTAAAAAAAGAGCCCAAATATTTATTAACTCCCAGGACTTTTTACGAGCATATTATCAATAAGAGGTGGAATAAAGGTCATGTTTATTTACTCTTATTATTTTAAGCTCATAATACAAATATAACTTCTGTATCCTAATCTAAATTACATCAAATATGATAACAACTATTGAGTCATAATCATACTAACTAGGTATTAATGTAATTATGATACTTGAATATAAACTCAACCCTTTATCTAAAGTAGTGAATATGGAAAGTCTTGTACTGCATCAAAAGAATCACCAATAACAACACTAAATCAATCTACTGAGCTTGTTAGACTCTGATGGCTTTTAACACCGACTTTTTCAGTGAGTGCAGAGGGTTCTCAGCCAAAAGGAAATGAATAACTAATGTCCACACCGGCGAGGACGGTAGCTAGGCTGATGGCCTTGTGTGTGTCTATTGTTACTACTGAGCCTCTCATTAGAGGGCACTTAAAGAATTAAGTTTAAAAATGTTGGTTAGAAACTATGATTTTTTAGTAATCAATTTTTTTTTATTTTTAACACAATTGACTTAAATTTGAGCAGTAGTGCAAAAATATTAAAACTTGTTGCCAAAACAAAGATTTTTTATATAAGAATATTTGCTCTGATCAAAGATCATTGGCTTCACCAGCATTCTAAAGATGCTCTTTCAAATAATTATTGTTACCTACATAAAATATTAATTATGCTAATGCAATTGACATTCAGGTAAACCATCAGTCATCAGGGAAAATCCCTTTACCCACATATGTAAAAAACAGAAAATACAGGCTAAATATATGTACCCAGTTTAACAACCTTTAAACATATCGAATTCGACAATATTATGATAGAGATGGTGTGGAGCACCAAATTTCACAATTGTGTCACTAAAATTGAAATAATAATTAAGTCGTCGTTATTATTATGTCGTCAAAAGAAATTAATAATGCATAAATGAAATCTAACATACCAGATTATGAAGATACAGAACAATGAAGATTTTCACACTACTAAAATTGTTTAAATTGTGGCAGTAATATTTAAAATAAATACGAAATCAAAACATTAAATTACATGTGACGAATTGAATGAACGAATTCGCTTAAATGTTGGTTGCTCTCACTCTCACAGTCTCACAGAATAATTTTGAGCTAAGTTGCTCTTACAGTTGCTTGGTTAGCTCGGTCGAATCAAACCGATTGTGCACCAGAAAGTTTCGATGTTATCGATTATTTCAATCGAAGAAACGAATTAACGCATTGTACACATTACAACATTTTTGGTTTACTCACTTTACTTCACTGCGTGTGCTGTCTTTGTTGAAGTTTTCCACAGAATGTTGTATTATTTGATTTATATCAGTAAAAAAAAATATGTGACATATTGTTGGTGGTGTGCGGAGAACAACGTATAATATTGTTTAGTTTTAAAATCAACACTAATATAATAAAGAGGAAAGATTTGTATTTTTGTATGTAACGAATAAACTCAAAAAGTACTGGACCGATTTTAATAATTCTTTTTTCATTAGAAAGCTACATTATCACTGAGTAACATAGGCTATATAAAATTTTCAAAAAAGTTAGGGATCCATACTAAAACTCCAATAATTAAACCCACTAAACCCAAGGTGTGAAATAATTACAAAACATTCTTACATCGCGTGCGCTGCGAAAACTATTGATGATAGAATGAACAAAATAATGTAACATCCCTCGGCAACGCGGGTGAAACCGCGGAGGACAGCTAGTATCATATAATTGGAATGTTATCATAAAGATACCTAACGTGTCTTTGTCAGACAACCAACAGCGCGATAGCAAATTTGCTCGAGAGAGTTGGTGCTCACCACATATCACCATGGTGTTATTTAAAAAAACTATGATGAAATTTGAGTCTCAGCAACTTTGCCTACCTCTTCGGGTATAATGGGCGTGTCGATATTTATTTTTGAATCGAATGTGACATCGATTTTTTTTATCCATCCTTATTCTTTAGTGTCTGCCTCGTATCAGTCAGTGTTCTCTGTAATAAGTGATAGTAGTTTTATAAATACAGTACTAAACTGACTAATCTTAACTTAATATTGAGACCATTTGTTCTTACTTTGTACCTATTTATAGCTTTAAAAAATAGTAAAAACAAACTAGAAAACACGCTTTATATAGAAAACCAAACTAAAAAACAGAAAATAAATTTTAATAAACATTAATTAAGAATAATGTAAAAAAATAATTATAAATATAAGCTATTAATAGTTTGAATAAGAAAAAATGTTTTATTGTAGAACAAGCGTGGGGTGCATGGTGTCAATAGTTATAAATATTTAATTGACAGATATGAGAAGGATTATCATATCATATCATAATATCTTGAAAAGCACCCCCGCTTTTTTTAAAATAAAAATTTTTTTCTTATTAACTTATATTTATAATTTTTTTTTACATTATTCTTAATTAATACTTATTAAAATTTATTTTCTGTTTTTTAGTTTGGTTAATAAAGCGTGTTTTCTAGTTTTTAAAAACTATTATTTATTTTTCATTTTTTAATAAAAGCATTTTGAGTGCCCGAAAGAGTAAGTCTGGAACTGCACGCACGCGTAGTTCGCGCACTAGCTCTATCTCTCTTACTCGCATGCAAAGGATGCGGAAAGAAATTAATTAATCCTGGCGAATCTAATTAGGATAATCGGATGCTTTAATCGGATTATTGCATTGTCATCGATCTTTAACAGGTGTGCAAAGTTTGAATTAAATCTGATCGTTCAAAGTAGGACAAAATCGAGCTCAAAGGGGTCGGTTACATACATACGTACAGGTGAAGCTAATATAAAGCGTGTAAAAATCTGTGGTTGTGACTATAACATGGACATGAAATGAGTTAGCTATATTATATGGATCCTATAAAAAAATAAAATAAACAATATATAGCCTTCCGAAAACATTTTGAATTTTTCAGCATAGAATTTAGATATTTCTATAATCATTCGTCGACAACACTGGCTGTCTGTCTTGGCTGGCAACTGTCACTTCTGTCAGTGCACAGCTGTGCTGACTGAGCTGTGTTTCCTATAGAACTTAATTAATTTTTTAAAAGAAATGTCTAACGAAAATACATTGGATTTGCACTACGTCCACCAATGTTTCCAACGTAGCTTGAAGGAAGATGACGACGTTGTCATAGACGCATATATTGATGGCTACAATGAGCTCGTAAAGTAAGTGTTGATTTTGTTACGGATTTGTTTTTCATGTTTTTCCATATTAATTTGCCATTGATTATAAATTGCAACTCACTGACCTTCTCCAGGATGTGATTATTTTAATTACGACCATTAGAAAAAACTTAAAAAAAAATAACACATTCTCGGAATGTTTGTAGACAAAAGAACATCAATTGAATTATAAAGTCTGACATGAAACAATAAACAGACTGAATAGGATTAGAGGCATGTTGAATCGTTTTTATATGAGATTGAAATGGAATGCAATATTTTTTATTAACTTAAATTCTGTTGCTTAAAAAAAAATTAGTAAGTATTTAAGTTCCAAACCCAAGGCTATCAACAGCTTCATCATTGTTATGGAGGTTTGATAAATACATCCCACTTTCTTCAAGAATTGTTTCGTAATTTTTACGTGACTAACTTTACTGTTAAAAAGATTAGGTATCTAATTGTACAATTTATTTCTCATAAGGAACAAAGGTTGCGACCTAAAATAGAACATCTGACAATGATAATAATGACTCAATTGGGAAACACTGTATAAAACAACATGAATGATAAAAAAAACCTCAATTCGTAATCACTTTTTGTTATAATTTATTACTTTTTGTTATGGTATCAAGTGGATGCTGATTAAACCTTGCACTTTGGAAACCAGATGTTTATGCAGCAATGCCAGAGAAATAGAGATCAAGAGACTTTGAAGTTAGAGTAACTAATTCACTGGCACTACCCTCAAACTTCACAATGATAAAAAGTATAATTAATATTATCTAATGTACCATCCCCCATCTCATTAGCACTCACAATCAATATAGAGCAATTTTGTCAGGCCAGTTGGCTTGGTGGCTAGAGACTCTGTCTGCCAAGCCGCAGGTTGTGGGTTCGATTCCCACCCAGGGCAAACATTTTGTTTGACAAGTCTGTCTGTTTGTTCTGTGTCTGGCTGGGTGTAAATATCTAAAAGTATGTATTTAGAAAGTAGCATATTAGTACCCATAGTACAAGCAGTACACTCTGTTTAATTTGGGATCAGGTAACAATCTGTAAAGAATGTCCTGGGATATTTATAATGATCTATCCCGCATATCACGGCCGTGCCTGGAACGTGGATGGGCCGTGCTCAAAGCCGTCAGGGGCTCAAAAAAACAGTTGCCTACATTTTATATGAATTCGTTCACTCACGTCCGTGTCCGGAGCGGTGAAGTAAAGTCGACGGAAGTATAAAAACAACTTGTTTCTGATCTTGGCACGGCGACGGTCCGTCCATGGCACGGTCCTGATAACCGTGCATCCGTGTCCCGTCAGGGGCTTTCTGTTCAAAAATGTTGTTTTTATACCTCAAATCCATGTTTTTCGGATGAGATAAATCGTACAAAACGCTTTATATGACTACGGCCTCGATTAACAACTCGTCATTCATATTTAATGAAAAAAAAACGACCATGTGCACTGAAAATATTAGCACACCCGTGCATGTCACGGCGCGGGCCCGGGCACTGAAGCTCCGTCGTCTCTCCGGACACGGACGTGTGTGAACGAGTTCATATAAAATGTAGGCAACGATATTTTTTTGAGCCCCTGACGGAGCACGGCTCTTCCACGTCCCGGGCACAGTCCTGATATGTGGATAGACCTTTATAGGTAATTTAATATATTTTAGGTTCCTAAATCTCATAGGTTCAGTATTTTCATTCGTCAGCAGCGATGTAAAGAGTAAAATAAAAGTAATGGAGAAACATAGAGAAGGTGAAAATACAGTTTATTATGAATCATTCAAGAAAATGATGAAGTATGAGAAGGAGACAAGCTTACATGATAAGAGTCATTTTGTCTCTGGTTCGAGGACAATGCTACGTTTACATAGGGGTTTGGGTATGTATGAAGTTTTAGTTTTAATTGAACAAGCCATTTAATTTTTAACACAGGTTTAAGTGCCAGTTATAGTTGGAATATTTTAAATATTGGTACAGATTTATAATATAATAAATTCGATTCGATAGTCTCTCGGTCTGATTGCTACCTTTTCATGGCTAAACGGTTGAATTTTGGTAAAGAGATCGATTGTATCTTGGGGAAAGACATAGGGCACCCTTTGCTCCAAAAAAATATCATTTTCATTGAAAATGCGGTTCAAACCGCAATACTGGTTATAACCGAATTATAAAGCAACCAATATTTATATTATTTTAAAGCCATCAAAAATATTGTTTGGTCGCTGCTTGGAAACTATAAACAGTGGTGGTGTCAAATGCCTTGATGAAAGTCGTGAGTTTCGAATCCTCTATTCCTTCCTTTGATTAATTCCTTCAATTATTTTAATAGGTACTTATATATTTAAACACTAGTAATATAAATATGCTTCTAGACTTATTTTCCGGATCTCGGCATTACTATATATATATTATGTATATATGTGTATAAATAAATATACCTACATGTATGGCTTAACCAACCAGCTTGTTAATAACAAAAACTCGTGTACTCGTTTAGGTATTGTAATGGTAGGTATATATTTGAAACAGTTCTTCCTTCATGTGTCATTCATGTCACCATATGCGCAGTCGTTTGTTTTTTTATATAAAAATCTTAATACTATTCTAAATGCAAGTTTAGATGGAACAATGTTTGTTATTCAATTATGCCAGATCTGGATGAAATTTTGCATAGATATTGATTAATGTTTAGAATTGAGCATAGCCCTTTATTCTGGGAATATGTAACATCCCGCAGGAACTTGGGTCAAACCGCGGGGATAGCTAGTTAAGTAATATCTCAGTTATAACTTCGCATCATTGGTGGCAAGTAGGGAATGCAATCCCGACTCGAGATCGTAAAGTCGAGATCCCTCGGGATTAGAAATGTCAATCCTGCTGGATCCCGAAATTTGCGGGATCTCGTCTAGTTAAAAAAGAAATCACATTACTGAATACGAAAAAAAGTGCTTGTTTGTGATAGTGAGGTTAATTAAAACAAAATATTATTTGAAAGAAAACAAAAGCCTTTATCCTTTAATATTACTAACTAATTAATTAGCAGTTTCACTAACAAGAACATAATCAAAACAAAAGTAGGTATAGTGTAGCTCAAAGAGATTAAAAAGTTGTGACGGGTGATTTTGAAAGTAACTTCTTAAAAAACAATGTGTATCAAGAGTACTATCTGCTAACTGGCATCTAATATCCGCTGCAATGTCCGTCTGAGAATGCCCTTTCCCACTCAACACTGGTTAGCAACAGCGTGACTAAACAATTATATGCAAACTGTAGCATCGCTGACCATTGCCGCCCTATCCCGTTATCTCGAACGGGATCTCGTCATATTATGCTTCGGGATTGATCCCGAAAAATTACACGGGATTAAATGGGATTGCATTCCCTAGTGGCAAGGGACTGGAGGTATTTTGTTCGATTTTCAGGTCACGCATCACTACATAGTATAAAACAAAGTCGCTTTCTCTGTCCCTATATCCCTATGTATGCTTAAATCTTTAAAACTACGCAACGGATTTTGATGCGGTTTTTTTAGTAGATAGAGTGATTGAAGAGGAAGGTTTATATGTATTAGTATCTACATTGCACCTGAGCGAAGCCGGGGCAGGTCGCTAGTTATACATATAATAATATTTTATATTAATTATTTTACTAAATTGTAACCCAAAAGTGGTACTATAAGATGACATTAAAGTCACATATAAATGTCACATTGAGACTTAAAATAACTTGGTACAATGTGGGTCTCAGGACCGAGATATCTGCCTGCCTCTTCTTGGATAAAAGGTTACTTAGTTAGGTACTTGGATAATTTAAAGAAAAAGCTAAAAGACAAAGGCTTGTAATAGAAGCAATGACCTCATAGTGATGTAATGTATTTTTGCTTTATTAAGCAGTGAATAAATTTAATACATTTACTTATTTGAAAATAAAAACCGTGCAATCATTAAACATGAACACAAATATACTGAACTGAATTATCTTTATGTAACGCTTTATTATATTTATTATGATTTTTTCATACAATTCAGTCATCTACACAGTCAAATAATCCGGCACCCTCTGGTTTTTATTAGTGCCGGATTACTGAGATTCTACTGAATATGCATGTAGTATCTGGTTTCATGCTCTGCTTAGTTTAGGATCAGATGGCCGTGTGTAAAGAATATGCCCAGGTATTTATTGATGAAGACCTTTTATTTTCAGATTTCATCCGGTTATTCCTGAAGCGTCTGAGCGATTCGGACGAGACGATGAACACGTGTCATACTTGCCAGGCGTCGTATAACGAGACACTGGCGCTGTTCCACCCGTGGTATATCAGACAGGCGGCTTCTTTGGCCATGCATGCGTTACCCTCACGACCGGACTTATTGAAGAAGGTATGCTCGTAATGTCTCTTAGATACATGCAATCCTAGTTTAAGAGGCAGGGTTTTAATCGTTGGTCAAAAACAGTAATGGAATATTTTAATATGATGTTTTGGGTAATCGATGGTTTAAGTTTTCAAATGCTGGTTTATTGCAGATTTAAAACCGTTTTATTGTATGGTAGCTATGTTTTTACGATTCTCTACCATTCTGCATACCTCTCGTCTATCTCACAACACGTGATTTAGGAAGTGTCCCGGTAATGAATCCAATCGACTATAAATTGTGTACTGGTTTCTATAACAAACCGTAATAGGCCGGTTACTCTACCTTGTGGATATATAACTTAATTTAAAAAATATATTAGTACCATCTGTTCCCCTTGGTTTCACTCGCGTTAATCGATATCATATAGGTAGGTATAGCCTATAAGTATCTCAGAAAAAATCCGCGTCGAATGCTAGCAGTCCCATCCCGATATGTTCAGTAGTTTTGAGGTGACGGTGTGTCATAGGAACCCTATTTTCCTTAATATAGAAGATTATAATTGTTAGAAAATGGAGATTACATTTCCAGTGCGGCAACTAAAATCGATTTCAAAATTATTTTTATTACACTAGTGAGGTAAAACTGTATAACTTCTTGCCAGATAATTATAACATAAATGTAATGGACAATATAATCAAAGGATACATACGTGAATGCATTGTATAATATATCAATGCATATTATAATAATCTCACAGTAAATGTGGATGTAAATAAAAACACATCCCCGTTTTTGTCCCAAAACACAAAATCAGTTTTTCTCGAAACTATGTTAGCAGCTCTTCTCGGTTCAAGGCTGACTTCCTAATTATTAACAATATTGATAAAATTAAAAGATCTCATCTCACTTGAACAAAAAAATATATTGTTACTGTTGTTACTGTATTTATCATAATTTGCCTAAAATAAGGTTCTTTATCAAATCAGATAAAGAAAGGCTAAATAAATATTAACAATTTGATAAAGTTGTAAATGAATGCAAATATCCTTTCTAACTTATTATTATTATGTAGGTATATAGGTACTTGTGAGTATTTTGTATATATTTCGCCAAAATTATCAAACATAATATATGATACGGGGCATATTTGACCAGGATTGATTGCCTTGGTGGCTAGAGACCCTGATTGCCACCCAGGGCCTTCTCTTGCATTGGGCCCTCTGGGGCAAGTGTCCAGGGCCCCGCGATCCATGGGGCCCCATAGTTCTTATCACAATACCAATCGATAACCGATGTTATGGAAGGAATGGAAGCCGTTGGACGGCCAAAGGTTACACAGAATGCAATCTGTAACGTGTCGTCAGTATCGATTCGGTGTGTCGCACTCTTAGTGCTCTCATAATCTTAGGGGCCTCATTATATTATGGGCCTCCAATAGTTTAAAGACGGCCTTGCTGCCACCCCGCATGCCATGGGTTCGATCAGATCAACATGTCTGATTGTTCTGTGTCTGGATGTAAATATATATTTAATCATTATTATTATTTATCAGACAGCAATAATCCACGTGTTAGTAACAGATACTTAATTAAAAAGTAAGTGTTTAGTCTAAAATTAAAAATAATTGCCATGCTACATAATTAAATTTTACCTAACTAGAACTTGCAAGAAGTGATTCAGTATTGGAGAATCTAATTTATCCATCAACATCCTCATAGCCGTTCTGATGAAATATAAGTAGGTATGAATAAAAAAGTGGCATAGGTACGTAGTATATCTGTTGTCTGGTTTCGATAGTACACGCTTTGCTTAGTTTGGAACCAGGTGGCCGTGTGTAAGGAATGTCCCGGGATATTTATTTATGAATCTTCAGAATGAGTGTAGATGTCTCCAATATTTTTTTATTGATCACACTAAAGTTCTTCAATAGCTACTTAACGAAATAATTCACAAACAAAAGAGTAAATGCGGCTTAACTTTTTTTGACTTTACCTATTTTTATATTTATAGATTCAGTTTTAGCGGCGTCATCCACAGCTTATAAGAGGGAGCGGTTTCCCGAGATAGAGTATCTTGTATATAATTTTAATAAATCATCAGTAAAACAATTATTAGTAATATTTGTTTAATATAGCACAAGGTTTGGTTAGATTGATATTTCTTTATTTTAAGTGCAGACAGTGCGAGTCGCTAGTCTACAAAAATGTACTATTTAGGTATATATTGTTTAAATTAATATAAAAATGGTCATTCATTTTAATATCGCCAGCTTTTGTATGAAATGACGTAATTGAGGGAAAACAGTCTAAATACCTTGAACTTGGAATAAATAATGATAAGCCATAACGGTCCATTACAATATTATTTACTATAAATGTCCTATATCAATTAGTAGCTGTGCGCCGCGGTTTGACCCGCGTTCCCAAGGGATCTTACTATTTCCAAAGATAAAAAGTTGCCTACATGTTATTCCAGGGCATGCTATCTGTGTGCCATTCCCCGGGATAAAAAGTAGTCTATGTGTTAATTCAGGTTATGTACCATATATGTGCCAAGTTTCATCCAAATCCGTTCGGTAGTTTTTGCGTGAAAAAGTAACAAACATTAATTTCATCCTTACAAACTTTCCCATTTATAATATTAGTCGGATAATTAATTACCGTAAAATATAGAATACTAGCCGTCCCCCACGGTTTCACCCGTGTTCCCGAGGGATGTAACATTTTCCCGGCATAAAAAGTATCCTTTTTTACTTCTAGTACCTCCAAGAATATGTGTACAAAGTTTCATATGATCGGTTAAGTAGTTTTCGCGTGAAAGCGTAACAGGCAAACTTACATTCACATTTATAGTAGGGATAGACATTATTATAATTAGTTTTATTATTTCATTTTGTATTCACTCTAATTCTCTAGATTAAAACTATAGGTTAGTTTCCTTACTAATATTACAAACGGGATAGTGAGTTTGTTTATTATGATTTCAAAGTTAAACAGATATTGCTCAAATTTGTCACACACATAGCCTATACTCGGCTACTATACTATAGTTCTATACTGGTAGTACCAGAGCTTAATGCGTTCAACCAAAAAAACAAACTCTTTAGCTAAATATTTATAATCTATATATATATTTCCTATAAGCAAAATAGAGTTCCTTTGACGCACCATCACCTCAAAAGTACTGAACATATCAGGATGGAACTACTACCATTCAACGCGGATTTCGTAGATTGATATAGGCTATATATGATATGAATTAAAGCGGGTGAAACTGCGTGGGGTAACTAGTATAACATCACTACAATCTTTTTAATAAAAAGGCTAAACAGTAAAAATAGATTTCATTAATGCGCAATGCGTTCAACCAAGCAAACGGAAGTTCAGCTTTATAATAAAAATATAGATACATACACACCCAATACATACATACATACAGCAAACACACAATAAGGGTTAGTTAGTGCAGTTAATCTATTCGTAAGTATTGCAGTAGCTAAATTATTAGTAAACAAATTATTCATTCACTTGATTACATGTACTTCAGAAAACATAAAGAATTGCCTACTTATTTGTTATAAACAGCGTGAATCATAAGCTGTTAGAGCTTGGTGCCGTTGTACAAGGCTGGATTCAAGTGAAATCAATTAATAATTATATATTATAAAATATATATTGATAAATGGCATAAGTTACTCCTTATAATATCAGGCTATCTGCCATTGAAAGTCGCGTCAAATAAATAGTTTTTTTTTTAATTGTTTTTTTTTTTTTTTTTTTTAAGTGGGTGCTTTAAATACTTGCATATCGGCTTTGTTTGTTATTTTTAAATTACAAACTTACACTTAAATTTTATATATTTGTTTAAATAAATATTTCTGCTAGTATAGTTATTACACGCTTTATATTAGCTTCACTTGTATGTTTGTAACCGACTCATTTGGGCGCGATGTTGACCCACTTTAAACGGTCAGATTTCATTCAAACTTTGTAGATTTATCGAAAACCGATGACAGTTCAATATTTTAAACAGTTAGACCCTTATTATATCCTTACTAGGATAATCAGCGGTTTACCTAAAAAAAATAAAAAAAAAATAGTTTAAAAAAACTAAATAACACACTTTTATAGAAAATCCAACTGAAAAATAGAAACTGAAAATAAAATTGAATTAGAATATTTTTTTACAATAACATTCTTGTAATTTTTTTTTATTTAGGTACACTATTCTTAATTCAAATTTATTATCTATTTTTTTAATCTATGCTAATATTGTAATGAGAGAGAGCAGATTTTGTAAGGTTGTTTATATGTGGGGAATAAGATGCGGAAAAACTGCCTCTATTTCAATAAAAAACACTTTTTGAAAGAACATTAAACAAGAAATCGGGTGAAACTGCGGTACGGAAGCTAGTAATTTATAATGTAATTTGTCCTGTTAAACAATTAATTATTCAATCAGTAGAAATTAATTGGTTGATTACCTTTACAAGGAAAGCATTGTTATATTACAATAAATATTCTACAGTTACATAAGTTATGATAAAATTATTGCTCCACACGACAAACCATCCAAACTAACCTATAATTGGCTTATGATAAGTTGTATTTTTGATTGTAAACATGTTCTGTGTAATAGCTGTTGGTTTTCTAAATAAATAAATAATATAACAAAAAAACTAAAATGTATCAAATAAAACTTTAAAGAAACCTACTTCTCGAAATTATTTTTTTTAACTAGCTCTCAAATGCAGCTGCTGAAACTCCTAGAGAAACCCACTAATACGTCATTCAATTGTCAAATTTGTTGTATTGACTCTTTGCAGTCTCATTTCTTTTTCCTTCAGAAGAAGTAAAGTAGTTTGTGTATACATTCTTTTTTTGAAGTTACATAGTCGATGTTAGAAATTAATAAAAATAATTTTCGAATTTTACAGATCTTTGGTTCAGACGAGAGCTTGACCGCGGCATTAGTGATACTGCCACAGACTCTGTCATCATGCGACGAGGTGTACCAACGCGTTCAACAGCTTTACACGGACTTCGAGTTTCACGAATTGCCATAGATTATAAATTGTTTGGTAAAGAAAAAGTAAGATTTAAAAGTTACGGCTTTGGAGATTTTAATATGGCTCATGGAATGATTTCCATGTCTAAACATGCTTAACTATGTTTATAGTGAAATTGTCTTTCGGACGTTAATGTCAGCTTCTTCCGACAATTTTGTCAGAGGTTGGTGACAGAAGCAATTGAGGCATACGTTACATTAATAATCATAATTTTAAGGTATATTAGAATTCAAGTTTAAATCATTGTTTTTGCAATTAATTGACTAAAGATTATCCATAAAATTTATTGAGCCTATTAATCATTCCTCGATAAAATGAACTGTTAATTATATATATACAAGAGAGTTATATAATAATGTATATATAAAATGCAATGATCTCATAAACGAAGAAAATATTCATAATTATTCTTTTCAGCCGATTCTTTTCATACATAAAGAGTTATATAAAGCCAAAACTAGACAAGTGTGAGTTTGAGTCGCTGACGGTGGATTCCGTAAAATATAGAATCAAATTGTTTTTTGGAACATTTTAATAGAGGTTTTTTTTAAATCTCAATGTGACTTTGACATCTGAGTCGTCCAGTTTGTTAGGCATGTGTAACTCAGCTCTGAACCGATTCAACAGGTCAGATCACACCTACTTGAACTGTCGAGCTGCGGCTCAAGAGCAAACTAAGCAGCTCGCGGCTCACTTATTATTTTACAGTCTGTGATCTATTATGAAATATTCTCGTAGCGGTGTAGAGACTCTGTGATCGGTCTGCAATACTTGAGCTGATCTGTGAACTGGTTCGCAGCTCCGGCTCACAAACGTAAGCCGTGAGCTGAACCGCAGCTCATGTTTTTCGGTTGAGTTACCCATGTCTACACTTTGTCAGTTGTTTAGGTTTGTAAAAACATTTAAATAATGTCACAAACATGGCTGCCATTCGAGGTGCGTTTTGAAATGGAGATAATCTTCAAAATTGTATATATTTTAATTCATTGTTCCATATTTTATTGCAATAATAGTAATTGTGTATAAAAACAATGCTCAGTCGATGAAATTATTGTCACCAAAACTCAGTATGGTTAAAGTATTATATATTTTTCAGCGTAGTCGTTCAATCTAAAATACGATGTAATTATAGGTTTTAGGTCTGATTTTTCAATGGCGAAAATCGCAGCATCTGTCAGGTAATTAAAATGAAGCAGAGTTTGTATAGACTTATTCAAGGAATAGCGTTTCTGACTGATGTATAAGGCATCCATAGATTGAGAATTCGACCAATAGAACAAAAAAGCAAGGCCATTCCGCGAACGAACAATCTTTACCTCTAATGTTTATTTGAGAATGAGCGCTGACTGTATATGCGTACGAACAAAAGTGTTTCTCCACCTTCTATACTATAATAAAGCTGTAGACGTGTCGTTTATATATGTATATATAATCCAAGTAAAATATTAAATATTTTGTTTCGCTACATTCAAAATATTTGCCAAAAACTGATACCGGAATGTAGGGAGTGTAACACAATACAATGAAACCAATTTGAAAACTTTGTCTGTCTGTTTAAACACATGAATCTCTGAAACTACCAGACGTTTTTCAAAGGGGTCCCGTAATAGTATATATACCTTAATTTATTTAGTTAGTTATCAGGCGTACGAAGTCACGGGGACAGCTAGTATGAGAATAAATAGTCATGTCTTATTTTATATGTTAAAAAAATGGATTATACTTTTTTCAATATATGTACTTTAGAGTACAAATACCATCGGGAATGTATCCTCAGTAAAATAAATTTAGTTGCAATAATATACATCTTGAAATGTATGGTGTAACTGTAAAATGAGTATAAAAAGTATTTTGCAAAGTATGTAATCTCAGCTTAAAATGTATATTTATGTAAAATGTAATCTTATATCCTAAGCTTAAAGTTCAATTTTGAATATTTGATACCTTAAGCTTCAATGATTGAGTTTGAAAGAGTCCCTTCCATTAGTCCTTAACCCTGCTGTCATAAGGACCATAATTGTTAAAAAAAGTAATTAAATTGTACATTCTTGAGCTCAATTGCAACTTTTGCTCAGTCTAAATAAAACTGTAGCTTTTGATACAATATTTAAATAAATATATTGTAATGTAGTAAATGAATTTCCAAAAGTTGATCTGTTAATGGAGTTTTGCCTTATTTAGCTTTAAATTATTTTTTAATCTTTTGAACGCCAATGTCGGCTATATTCGACACCCGCAAGCGTGACCTGTACGCCATTGACGTCTATACTCGACAATAGGCAGGTCACAGAAAACCCCTACTAATATTATAAATACGAAAGTGTATGTATGGATGAAATGTATGTTTGAAACTACCAAAGGGATTTGGATGAAAGTTCGCACATATATAGAAAATGACCTCGAATAAATAACCCATAGATCATTTTTGTGCCGGGAAAATGTTACATCCCTCGGGAACGCGGTTGAACCGCAAGGGACAGTTAGTACTAAATAAACATATTAAATCATTACTTTTGTGTTTTACCTAGGTATTTATATCGATTTTTGGGTTTGGCATACAGGAGATGAAAACCGGTTATGGCATGGCGTTCAAAAGGTTATATAATCATTTTGATAAATCATGAATATAGTAGGAATCTTCTTTTTTTAAGTGCATATTATTAATATATTTTTTTTATTGTAATGAAAAATATTGTACATAATAGTTTATCTTAAATAAGTGGCCGTTATTTTTGTATATTTAACTTCTGTGTTGTTATTGTAGTTTTAGTTTCGATACAGATGTGTCATTTATTTAATTTCTTAGTTATATTCCGTTGTACGACATTATAATGTTTTTAAATCAATTTAATATATTTAAAACACCAATTTAAGAAAAATATGTTATTCATATGTATTTTATTTATATTTAATTAAAATAGTTTAGGTTTAAAAGCTTCAGCTATTTCAGGTCTTATTTTTCTGTATAATCACTATGTAAGTAGTAAATGGCTAATTAAATACTTTCGGAATATATTGCCGATGCTATTAAAACATGTTATTATTTTGGTATGTACTATTATTTTGTAAAATATAATATGTGTATTATACGATATCTTTTATAAAGTAACTAAGGTTTGACAGTGAACGTTATTTTTATTGTAACTACGACTGGAAATTCTCGTATTCTGGAGACTCGTATTCTTTTCGGAGCTGAAACTAGAACTAATTTGGAGTATTTTAACCCCTGAATATTGGAGATCTAAAATCCACAATTTTATCGGCATTTTGTTCTGAATTTTTTAACTCTAAATCAGTTTGTTTGAATAATGCTTTTGGGAGGTTGATCGGTTAGTTAGCTATCAGATCATGTGAAGATTCCGCCCAAAAGTTTGGCGTTTCATCAAATTTTTATTTTTGGAAAAGATATAATTTTTGTTAATAAAATAATTATAGTCAATTTTCTCAGAAATTGCAGATTTTATACCTCCAGTAAATAGGGATTAAAATACTTTAAGTCCTAGTTTTATCTCCAACAAGAAATATGATAAATAAATATTATGTCACCTTACCAGCTTTGCTTGAGAAAAATATTTTTCTGTAGATATTGGTCTCATAGTTACAAGTGGTGGTCTTCCCCTGTATCTCATATCTGGGAAACCCACGTATCGTTCATAGAGCAGACATAATACCTCCTTGTTTATTCACACTACATAAAACAAAAAGACAAACTATTTTTCCTAAAGTGTATCAGGGATGCTTCAAACATTCCCAGTTCTTTCCTAATTTGATATTTTAGGATTTATATTATGTTTGTTATAAGCCTTTTTGTATTTGCAATTAAAATAAATATTTTGGCAGTTACTGGTTTTAATTGTTAGCTGTTTCCTTTAGATGCTACATCATGGCCTAGCAATGGTCAAAATTCAATAGATTTTCCTATTTCGTGAACTTGGTGTTAGTTGCCTAAAGAGATAACTTGGATCGAGTTATAGTTTTTACAGCCTACATTACCAATTATGCAAGTGGTCGGTTGTATTACGTAAATAAAACAATAACGTATTGTGTGCATGAGCAAGTACCAGGCTATCAGAAGTTCGAAAGGTAATAAAGGAAGAAGTTATTTTTTTTTCACCCGCTAAAGGTTTAGTAAAAGTAAGTAATTATTGTTTTTTTTCCGGATTGTTGTTATCTTACTCTAAAAAGGTACCAGGATATCAGAGGTACAAAGAGCTAATGTGATGACCAAACCTCCTGTTTTGCCAAGTACCAATTTCATAATAAAAATATTATTCATGTCAATTCTAAACCCGTAAAGAAATCATTTTATTGTTAGGGTACCAGGATATCATGATTTTGTTAGAGGAGTCACCTCACAACACAATATACTGTGAGCTTGTGTCAGATATTAGAGAAACTTCTGTAAATATCTGTTGCCCTGGTAATATTTTTTCATAATCCGTTAATATTTTATTATGGATGGACAAATTTACGCCTTCAAGCATATGCTATCCTAGTAATTAGTAACCGTTCCACGCTTTACGCTAATTTGAAAAGAATCGAAGGACTTTGTAGTGTACAAGATTTGGTAGGCGTGTATTGCATAAAAAGCATTCTGCAAGTACATGCACCTACTGACCCATCCTGAGTGGACCAAGAGAATGAGTTAGTGAATCATAGAACATTTATACTCACGAGAAGAATGACAAGCGCATACATAAAATATGGGACAGAAATTTAGCCATCTAGTGGCAGCCCACAAAAACTTGACTGACATGTATACTAGCCGGGAAATTGAAATCTTAGAAATTAGGTATATATACCTACATATATACATATATGTACGGTTATAGTATACAATAAGTATAATAATATATATTATTGAAATATAGTAATGAACTGGTGGAATTAAAAAAATGGTATCAGTTTCACAAATTTATTTCTGCAATATGTAGTGTACAAATGTTATACAAAATAATCTCTCAATAAATGCACAAGCAGTTGCGGAAGGTGAACAACCACACTTGATGCACTTTCTTAAGTTTTCCTTTATCCGATTCATCATATTATACGACCAAAAGTAACTGTCTCACTAAAGATTCACTACCTCAAAACTTGATTCCACATACACAATGCAACATGATGCTCGACTGAACGTTATATATAATGGCAAAACAAGCGAATAAGTTTATTTAAATTTCAATAAACACAAGAAAAAACGACCATCCTCAACGGCAGACATTTATCTTGTAGTGTTACCCAGGCCCGGTCAAGTGTCTATAGGTGACCTTGGACACGACGTGGGCTTGAAAGAGTGACAAGAATAGCGATTGTTGCCGCCTCTGTCTAACATGAAAACAGACACTTTAATGTAACCATGTTAAATAAAATGAAATATTAACGTTATACATTAGCTTTTTCTTAAAATATATAGCTTATGGATTAGTGATTTAATAATTATTGGAACAATAAATGATTTTTTTTAATTTTGTAAGTAATTATCTACATTTAGAACAATAAATTAATTATTTCTGTTTCTATAATATAATATTAATAGACTCTGGTAGTTTGTTCTGGTAACACTGCAAGATAAATGTCTGCCGTTAAGGACGGTCGTTTTTCTTGTTTAATTAAATTAATATAATCTTATTCGCTTGTTTTGCCATTATTTATATAACGTTGAGTCGAGCATCCTGTTGCAATGTGTATGTGGAATCAAGTTTTGAGATAGTAAATCTTTAGTGAGACAGTTACTTTTGATCGTATAAGATGATGAATCGGATAAAGGAAAACTTAAGAAAGTGCATCAAGTGTGGTTCTTCACCTTCCGCAGATGCTTGTGCGTTTATTGAGAGATTATTTTGTATAACATTTGTACACTACATATTGCAGAAATAAATTTGTGAAACTGGTACCATTTTTTTAATTCCACCAGTTCATTACTATATTTCAATAATATATATTATCATACTTATTGTATACTATAGTCTATAACCGTACATATATGCATATATGTAGGTATATATACCTAATTTCTAAGATTTCAATTTCCCGGCTAGTATACATGTCAGTCAAGTTTTTGTGGGCTGCCACTAGATGGCAAAATTCGTGTCATTCGGGTTTTGCCACAGTCTGTGAAGCCTGACCGGCCTTTGACCACGACCTTTTTCGCACGTTCTTGTCGTACGTTCTTAGCTTCTTCAAAAATGGTTCGGTTTCATGACGTCATAGTAAAGAATCACAAATGAGTACACGGTTCATTAGGTTTCTTTCAGTGAGCTCGTGAGGTACCCAAATATCTAGCTTTTTTGTATACCCAGTTTTTTTCAAATGCGCCAAAACTGTTTTGTGGTCAATTCCCAGTTCTTTAGCTACGTCGTAACTACTGATATGCCGATCTTGCTCCACTTTTTCAAAATGGCATCCATTTTATCCGTAATGGGGCGACCAGAGCGACGTGCATCTTTGACATCAAAATTTGCGGATTGAAAACGCTTAAACCAAATTTATGCTACTCTCACAGACACTGCACTAGGTCCATAAACATCGCAAATTTTTTTCGCGGCTTAAGTTGCATTTTTACCTTTTTTGTAGTAAAATTTTAAAATTAATCGAATTTCTTCATTAGATACACTCATCTTGGCGGTACGAAAATCAAATGCATATCACACATTTTCCTAATTTGAATTTGGAATTATGTTCTTTGAAATTTAAACTTTCAATGATACCAAAACCAGCCAGATACAAATAGTATAGCCAAAGAGATATTATTACAAGTTCATACATACTATAATGCGAAAAGACTATACACACTACATACACTTACACACAATTACACATACAGACATATATATTATGTCCAATCCTGAGAGAATCTTGATAGCGCGATGTAGGATTCTCGCGTGTTTCTCTACTCGTTCATAGATGTCGCCACATCTCTAGTGCGGGCGGTGAAGGATTGTAGGAGGAAGGATAGCGCGTGTTCATAGATGTCGCTACATTATTAACCCAGTATAGGTACAGTAGATGCCTCGAAAATGGCGATGAAACAGAGGGACGGAAACTAGTACATAAATAAAACAAAAACATGCATAATATATCATTTATTCGACGTAGGTTTATATAGAAACAACTTGTTCAAAAATCACAACATCAACATTGATTAAATCTTCAATTCAAATAATATTATTAATGAACTTAACATTATTTCACAGTTCGCTTTTACACACTCGTTTATAAAAATTAAACTAAAATTATAATAAATATAAAGCTTTGTTAGCTTGAGGCGATTTAAGTGTTTTCTAAATATAATACAATTTCAAAGGTACCTAAGAAGAAATAATAATATTTATTAGAATAATTCCAAATATAAGTTCACGTAAATAATTTGGAAATGGTCACATACTTATCGTCCATTAGCGTGTCTTGTCTTACAATGTGATGATATTTATTTGACGTGTACACCTTAAAAATTGTTGGTCCCTGAATCAAAAGTTACAATTCTATAATTACTACTACGGCAGGTAATTTCGACTAAATCTGGGACCAAACAGATCCTCGCTAGCGAAGGGCCCTGCCATTCTATGCCTAATTACTTTTGAGTTTTGACCCAGAGACCGACATATTCATATATTTGTCGAGAAATTATCGACATATTATGAGTCCAATCAAAGGCCTAACACAACCCACTGCATTGGTTTTTGGCGCACTAGATACGATGATGTTACTTAAACTTGCGGCACGCTATGATGGCCGTTTTTACGTTTAACAATGACAAAGAAAAATAACCTTTATTCCTTCAGCCATAAGGTGCATCTATTGATCCAACAGCTAATTGTATGATGATGGAAATCAACCTTATTTCAAAGCAATACAGTTTCTTTTCCTATGACAGTCAAAACGGCCATCATAGCGTGCCGGTAGTATAGTAGCTTTAGGAATGCAAAATCAAATAATCACACCAAAATTAAAAATAACATTAGTATGTCATGTAAAGATACGTTAACATAGAAGTAATAGCAGAATGTATATATATTTTTTAACAAAAAGGATGTCAAAATTGACAAGTCGAAAGCTTATGATTATGTGAAAGTTAAGAAATCTTATCACATCTGAAATAGCTTTACTGAAATCAGTTGCTATTACTGTTTCTGAACAACTTATCCAATGAAACTATAAATATGTTAAAAATGGTTACAGTTGCAATCGAGCTCTGTTTGCAACTGTATCTGTCAATAGTAGTTATAGATTATACAAAAACAAATTAAAAACGTGTGCGTGTACTTATGTACACACGTAAGAAGTTATACCCGAAATTATAGGTGAGTAAAACTGCACCAAAAGCATTTTTTAATATTCAGTCGTGAAATTGTAGTGTATAAACTCTTTGCACCTGTCTGTAGCAACCAATAACAATATTTGATGTTGTTAGGTTATTATTGACAATAACATCACTACTCACTCATTGACACTGACAGTTGCGATTTGTGCGATGTTCCAGAGAGACCGTTATCAGCTAACTTCGTTCGTGAGAATTTTGTGTTACACTGATGCGCGCGCATCTTAAAATTTCACTCTCATAATTTTTTCATAACGCGCCTAATATTACTTAAAAATTTCCATGTTTGGGACTTGACAGAAAAGGAGATCCATCGGAATTAGTTACTAGATATTTGTTTTTGTATAATTTTAACTGTATTAACAAAAGTACTATATCAACCTGCAGGGTGATTGTGTAATGCGTTCGAAATCGACGTTGCAGTCAATTTCGTATTACATTGGCGGCGGTACGATTGTTGTCTCACACTGCTCGCGCGCCAAACCATCAATGTATATAATACATAGAATCCGAGCGAGTTATTCAATTCTGGTGCTGTTTCAATTAGAAAAATTGTAATATAGTTAAGTAATAGAGCCGCTATAATCCATAAATTGGTTACGTAATTTATTAATTAAATAAATTATTTATTAAAACAATTTAGGAATCTTTTTTTTTTAAGGAAAATGAGGTTTGTTTTTATTTATGTTATAGATTTTCTGTATCACAAAGTCTGTTTTGAATTTGAAGATCAATTTAAGTAAATAAAAAATAATAGCAAAACGATATTTGTGATATAGAACAACTGAAACCCATTATGTACTAAAGAAATACATGTACCTAGAATAGTGAATTATCATAGAAAACGCAGAAGGCAGCGCAGAAACTATGAAAATGCTGTCACTTAATTAAAAAAAAAAAAAACAATTGTGTGTCCTAAGACACTACAGAAGTGAAACTTTAGTATTCTGGGGAAACATTTAATTATCCATCAATCACTTTTGAATAGTATAGATTGTGTTTATCATTGATTTATCGTCACACAAAAAGGTTGCGGATCTGAATTTCAAAGTCCTCCCATAATATTCACTTCAAAAATTATAATAATAGAAACTACTTTAAGCAATAATTTTTGCTATCGTCATAAAGACCTACTGAACTTTTCGGGATCTAAAAAGTTTTGACAGTTAAGTGTGTCAAAGAAAAATGAGCTTTATTAGTTTTAAAATAAAGTCTCTATCTATTTATACAATGGTTAAATGTAACGAAATGAATGAAATATTTATTCAAAAAGGCCTTCACAGGCACTTATGAATGGTCAGACTCTAACACCGGTTCGGCAGATTGCTTTTACTGAGAAGAGCCGGCAATAAACCCAGCAATTCCTCTTTTAATTTTATTTTTGTATGATAATGAACTATATCATAACTGCATAAGGTTAATTTTTCAATAACATTTTCAGTTGCCGAGCCTTTTAGACACCGAAAAGTATTTTAGTGTCACTTTCATATCGCGGGCTAAACAGCGCTAATAGTTCATATTACCAGTGCATAAGGTGCATACATCGCGCTGCGGTATTGCATCGTAGGCACATATACTATTAGATCTAAACTACGCTATAATACAGGATGCTTTAGATTTAATAAATAAATATCTTCACGACCATTATTTTCGGAGGGGTAGGCAGATGTCTCAGTGTAAGGAGACCAACATTCCACCGAAGTTATTTTTAAGTCCTAACACGACATATGGTGCTGTCACCGTTTCTCGGACATGAACCCAGTACCTTCGGTCCCTACGGCGAGCTTTGCACCGCTCGGCGTGTCCATGACGGTAGCTTACACAAGATCTGATGTACAATTTGTTGTTACTACCTTAAACAGAGCGTAAACAGAGTTTAATTAGTCCGAAAATTTTTGTAATATTCTAGCAGAGGTAAATCTTTGCGCATTGTTTATAAGTTATCCTTGTCGACAAACGGGCAAACGGTCCACCTAATGAAAATAAGCATATAAGCATTTGCAACACTAGGGGCATCGCCAATGCGTTGTCGACCCTGCGATGTAAAGTAAGTCTCAGGTTCCTGTCAATTCACGGTGGAAATGGATACGGTTGTAGTACTTCCCCGAACGAATATTTATATATAAAATAAAATATTTTTTTTCACTAAAAAGGGAGAAACATATACAATAGGGTAGCGGACTGTATTAAAATAAAATTGCGAATTATCAATCATCAAAGAGATTGTCTCAAAACACTCCTATAAATGTACTTCAATTTTAATTTGGCGATTATAACAAATTTTATAGTAATTAAACAATTTAAAAAAAGTACAGCAATTGAGTTTTATAAATGATGACGTCATAAGTTAGTACTCAGTACTTTTTGCATACAAAATTTACGTTTTGACAGATGATAAAAAGTAACTGATTTGACAAGGCAGTCCGGTACCCTATTATAAGATTTAGCCTCGGCGAGAATGGGATAAGTAGTTTTTTTAAGGTTTCACATCTACCGCGCGTGAACTCCACGCACATTAATGTTTGCACTAATAAGGCTCAATTCATAATTTAAGGGCATATCAACACATAGTGCGCTATCGTCACAGACTTATAATGGTTCACATTTAAATATAATAAAATATTAATTACAACATTGAAAATCAATATTCATAGTTTTCTTCCTTTCACCCTGTACTGTACATTTAAACTATTATTTAAGCTACGCTTTAAAAATAATTACAAAATACATTATTGCATGATCATTGATCCATCAATTTCGACACATTGGACTTTTGACAGTATACAATGAAATGAACTCAACTAAAATGGTAAAATGTATTGAGCCTGTTAACTGGCAATGGTCACCAGATGGCAGCACACGCGATTGAGGTCTTGGTCTTGTGCTGTAAATTAAAAATAAAATTAAAAAAAAACTATTTGATTAATGATTGGAATATTTCTTACTAACACTGGCTTCTCGCCCAATATATTTGTAGAGGAAGACAGGTCTGTACTAAAACCCATATCACAAAATTATTTTAATACCCAACGCGACAAGTGTGTTTTGTCGCCTTCTCTCGCTCGCACTTCTCAATAAAGTAGTGTTACCTGTCTGTCAAGCCAGCATGGCAAGGTAGTTGTATAGCTTACACAGTGTACGGTGGCGTAGGTTACTCATGCGATTCAAGCCATTGCCATGTAGTGTTGCAGCCTACCTATGTGTCAAACTAGCAGAGCAGTTACGGATGTCACCTTATATGAGTGTCAAGCCTGTAGGGCAGGTAGTCATGTCACCTATTACCAATGTGAGTCAAGCCAGCAGGCCAAGCGTGGATGTACCTTACCTATGTGTGTCAAGCCTGCGGGGGCTCATCCAGCGGGTTGGCTCGCGGTAGGTCGTGGTCGCGCTCAGGAAAAGTCCCCGACGATCCACTGCGACTTGTTGAAGTCGATGTCGACGTGGAAGTCGACGTCGACGTTGATGATGATGAGGATGAGGATGTTGATGACGAGTCACCAGCTTCAGTTGCGTTTGTTTCTCTGTAAGATAACTATAATATGAATGGATGCAACAAAAGAAATAGTTTTTATTTTTATATGGATTATTGATATTTTAGATTTCTTTCTTTTTTTTATAGCACTTGGGCCGACAAACAAGCAGACGGTCCACCTGATGGTAAGTGGTCACCGCCGAGACGTGAAGTTGTTAAGTTTCATGTGCCTGTAATTTCACTGGTCCCCTTACCTTTCTAACCGAAACACTGTAATACAAGTGCACTACTGTTTCACGGCAGAAATGGGTAAGGCGGTAGTACATCTCTAAGAACCGCATCTAGATCTATTACATTTTAAAAGAACTAAGCATACAAACAGACAAGACGGAAATAGAAACTTTTTTCTATACTATTTATAGACTTGCAGGGATGATTTTTTAAATTTTGCATATAATATTAGTATTAGGACTACACCAAAGACACTGGTTGGTATCTTTCATGTTATGCTATAAGCGTGTGCACCATAGGGCACACGGTTAATCTAGAAAATTCTGATATTATACACTAGAAATTATAAAAAGGTAATTTTTTTTAATTTGGACGTAGAAAGTAGTGATCTCCGAAGCTATTCATGCAATTCTAAAAACTTTTTTTACTAATGGAAGGATATATAAATAAATAAATATCCTGGGACATTCTTTACAGACGGCCATCTAATCCCAAACTAATCACAGCTTGTACTATGGAAACCAGATAATAGATATACTACATTATACTACTTTTTTAGTTTTTTTTTTAAATTCATACTTGTAGATATTTACACCCAGACACAGAACAAACAGACATGTTCATGCACACAAATGTTTGACCTGGGTGGGATTCGAAGCCGCGACCTTCGGCTTGCCAGCTGGCCTGTCAAGATCTATGGAAGCTACTCTGTCTTCGTATGATGTAGGTAAACATATAAGATCTTGAGAGAACCCGGGAGACACTGCGGGATGGAAGAGATAATCAATAGAACAATATAACTTAAGGGCACTTACTTGTGAAACCCATTAGTCTGACAAGTATTGTAGGCACCACAATGTTGACATTTGAGTCCTACCACATGGAACTTCACCGTTGATAACTGAAAATAATAAAAGGAGATATAAGCTTGATTCACAATTTTTCGCTTTTTAAACTTCATAAGAGCCCTTCACGAGCCTAAACTGGATAAACGGCTTTGTATTAATACTAAAGTATTAAACTAAATTGAACACTTCACCATTCCCCAGTGGACCTGCATGTAAGACTAGGGGCTAAGTCTTTTCTACAATAAAAAAGGTGCCTATGTATCTTTAATTGTGAGTACATTTTGTAATTTATACCTTAGGACAGGGCATATGAAAGTCGAAGCTATGCTAAGGTATAAAAAAAGGAGTACCTTATGACAGTCCTTGCATAGTATAGTAGCTTTGTAATCAGCATACTCGGGAGGCATCGGCGTCGCCGCCACCTCCGAGTCTAAGTAGCTCCACAACTGAAAAATGTTTTTTAAGGTTAATAATTATTATTTTATCTTACTTTTATTATAAATGCGACTGTTTGAAATTCAGCTCTTAAACGTATTTTCGCAAACGGTTGATATATATCCTAGAATAGCTTTGTACAAAGAATAATTTCAATTCTACGGAAATATAATAATATGTAGGCTGGTCTGAAGTTGAGGTTTAAGGATCGATAACGCATTGCCCCTGGTGTTACAAATGTCCATAGGCAGTGTTTACCACTACCCATCAGGTAACCGTCTGCCTGTTTGTCGGCTTAATTAAGTTACACATACTTTACAAATAGTTTAATACTCACATTACACATATCAATCATGCTAGTCTGGCACGTGGGGCAGGCGTAGTGTCCAGAGTGCAGCAACTGCTCGAAGCAGGGCCGGTGCAGCAGGTGGCCACAGTCCGGGATGTGGCACGGGATGCGGGACGTGTGGATGTCTTCCAGGCACACGGGGCAGTTTGAGCGGGAGACATTTTCTACACACTGGAATTGTAATGTTGTATTTGTCAAGCTAAAGGTTTTGGTTGGTGTATTTGTTAGGTAGTTGTTAGTAGTCGTTTTTCGTCTGGGACTTATACAACGTTGATAAAAGCGAGAGGCATCAAATGAAACCACATGTACTATACGTGCCTACGATTAATTTGAAACTATTCAAAAAAAGTTTACGTGAAAAATACAAAAAAACTTTTTTCAAAGAAATTAAAGAGCTGAATAGTCAAAGTAAAACTTAAACATCCTTATTCCTATGTGGTAATAGTTATAGTAATTTATAATAATTTTTTTAAACATTCTTTTACACACGGCCACCAGATAGCTGATATACCACATATACTACTTTTTTTTTCTAAATACATACATACATAGTTATTTACACCCAGACACAGAACAAACAGACATGTTCATGCACACAAATGTTTGTCCTGGGTGTGAATCGAACCCGCGACCTTCGACTTGGCAGTCATGGGCGCTAACCACCAAGCCAATTGGCCTGTCAAATTCCTCACCCTATGTCCAACTCTCTGCAACTGCACCGGCAGGCACATGTTGCACCTCTCACAATGGAAGAACCGATCCCGCCCGCCCACACGACAAATGCCGCATCCTTCGCAGTGGTACTGCTTCTTGTCGTCATCGTCAAACAAGTTGCAGATGAGGCAGGTGTACTGGAAATAAAAGGGATAAATTCTATATTTACAAATATTTATCATTTTAATTGCTGGGCCAGTTGGCTTGGTGGTTTGCGAACCTAACTGCCAACTGCATGTCGTGAGTTCGATTCCTACCCTGGAGAAACATTTGTTGTCTGTTTTATGTCTGGGTGTGAATATCCATGTTAGAAGGTTATTAAAAATAAAAATAAATATTTATTCAAATAGGACTTCACAGGCACTTATGAATGGTCAGACTCTAATACCGGTATTGTTTATGTATATCTACATCCGTTATCTGGTTTCCACAGTACTACTACGAACTTAGTTTGGGATCAAATTTGGAATGCATTTTAATGCATAAAGATTTTCTGCGGGGTATGTAGCTCAATCAATTTAATTTATTCATTTCAAAAACTCCAATGTGAAATGGAATAAAATCTAGTGTCTTTTTTATAAATATCCCATGACATTTGGACCGTCAACCATTTCTGTTTTAATGCCAGGCTGTACCTTACAGCTCTTATCTGTGTACATGTGACAGTAGATTAATTCTTAAGCTGCATGGAAATAACTAACAATTTACCTTCCCAAACCTCACTCCACAGTTCTCACACTCTGGTCCAACTTTCTGCCGTTTATCACACTCCGTGCATATCAGCTCCGTCACAGACTTTCGGTTGAAGTAGTGCTCCTCATTCTCATCATGGCAATATCTGCAGATGTACACTTTGTTGCAGCATGGTGTCTGTAATAAATGCAAATGTTTTATGTGGGACAGTTTACAGTTACTTTAGGTCATGGACCGGGATGTGTAGATCAAAACGACAACAATAATGCGAAGAGTACTTTACAACAGAGCATGACACTACTAGGCAGGGACTACGTTTCCATTGGGCACTTTGGGCAAATGCCCAGGGCATTTATGGGGCCCCCTAGTTCGGATGGAATTGGACGGCCAGGTGTTAGTGAGGATGCATTCAACAAATCAAATCGGCGTGTAGCGCTCTCAGAACTTTCATAGCAGTCTTAGGGGCCCCAATATCTTGGTACCTGGGCCTCCAATTATTTAAAGACGGCCCTGATTAATGTAGAGAGTATGCTCGAAATAAATAAACCATTTTATTTATACAGTCTTCAGGCTTCAGTCTATAGGCTAGTTTTATTAGATGGTAACTGCCATGGTAACTGATCATGTCATTGTATCACGTATTGCACTGCAGATTTCCATTTTCAAACTTGGGTCAGTGAATAGATCTACAGGCAGTGTTGGACACTGTAAATTTAATAGTTTGCTAATTCATTACTATTTACTTCTATAATCGTTAGGGTGTCAGATGTCGGAAGAATCAATGTAAATTAATGTTAATCTGTTAGAGTAAACTGGAAACTTCTGATAGAAAGTAGTTATAAAAAAATTGGTATGGGCTTCTGAAGTTCTTACAGGAAATGAATTTTTTAAACATTTCTGATTATAATTAAGATGTATATTCACAGAATATAAACAGAAATTTTATTAAAGTTTTTATCTAAAAGGGCCCCTTTAAGTGTCTAAATCTTTGTCAGGGAAAACGAGTTTTAGGCTTCATGTTAAGCTACATTGTGACAAGACTTTGAGCTGTATTTCTCAAAGATCTGTAGCTTATAAGCCTTGAAGCTATACCAACCTGCAGGGCGATTGTCTAATGGACTCAGAATCGAATCAGAATTTTTCTTTACATTGTATGGTTTCTTACATCAATTTTGCTTTACATTGACTGCGCTACGAGTGTCTTCTCACACTACTCACTCGCCGAACCATCAATCTATTATCTATATGAAATAGGCTTCCACATTTAATCGGAGAGAGTTACATAATTGGGGTGCTGAACATACTTGCCGGAACTTGTTTTTTTATGCCAGTCTTTTTATGGCAAATACTTAATTACATTACATAGGTACTTAATTAATGGACTTATGAAAAGTTTATGGATGTAAACAAATCTGTTTACAATTTTTTAAGGAAACTTAAATTTTAATCTGTTACTTGAAATGTTAACTTTGTTAATTGATTAACAAAATAATAGCCTAGCTTTGTCTTCAGGAACACTATCAGGTTGAATATGTCCTCTAACAAGGGCAACTCTAACACCACTGTTACTATAATGACTTGTTCATAAATATCTGAATTAAAATTGATTCATACCTTATCAAGTACAATATAAACATATTAGTTAAAATTATATTCATTGAGCAATTCATAATTCTATTTAAAGTCATCACATGATCCCTATTTGAAAACAAAGATCATTGTGTTTAAACAGTTTTAATATAGACATATCAATAATGTCCTCTTTAATTGGGGTTAAATATGTTAATTTAAGACTTTGGAATATGTCTTCAGTGTGGGTGTAGGAAGTATAGTATTTAGTAATAGATGTCTGGTTGCCTCTTCGCAAAAATAACACCCAGAACCATGAATTCCAGTGCGTTGACTCCTCTTTGTTTGATGTATCCGCACATTACCCATTTCAACATATTTCTACGTCGCATGTTTAATTTTAGACTTCCGAGTGTATGAACCCGGCTTTGTCCTACAACTGTTTACAATATAGCACTGGATTAATCAAATTAATTCATTATAGATATACTAACTCACCACGAACTTCGCACGCCGCTTGTAATGAGCACAACCAATTCGCTTTTCACCATTGGGCTCACTCACAGAAGTTTCTGTTTCACCATTTTTTATTTCCTCTTTTTCTTTTGACATCTTCCGTGGCTGTTCACTTGTAGAACTAAAACGTAAACTCAAGGTCTATCCGTGCAGCAGTCAGTGATTCTGTATTTTTTATATTTGATAAATAATTCCAATATGTTTTTATGGCTCGATCATCGTGTCACTGAAAGATGACTTTCGATAGAATAGATTGATTGAACAACAATTTATTTTCGTGGTGACTTCTGACATTTCAGTGATTTGCCATAAGTTTTGTTCCACTTCAGCGTAACTTTTATTAATAGCATGATACTAAATGACAGTAGAAATTATAATGACAAACTTGACTAGTGTAAGCAGAGCAGTGAATTCTACATAGGTGAATGACAGAATATTAAAATCTAAATGAGATTTTAAATAAAACTAGCTAAAATAGCTCTATTTAATATTATGAGTAGCTTTTTAATTAACCTAGAGAATTTGATTTCTTTGAGGATGTTTTCTTCTTAGCTATCAGTCGATAAATAAAGTAATCGATTTGATATCACTCTATACCTGCCAGTGTCGATAAAAACGTGTGTGTGCGATACCATATCAAGATGGGGCGGGATTGTACTTTTATCGATATGAGAGCTACGGCCATATTTCGGAATATTTAATATCTATGGTGCACACTTATGACAAAACGTATTTTTTTCTTTGGTCAAAAACATTGTCAAGTCAAACAACTCAACAAAATTATGAATAAAATATAAATACTGTACATTATCTTCACGAAATCCATTTGATGAATATGTTATCGGTCGTATTGGTGCTATCATTATTATGTGTACAAATAGTAACTGGCTTGCTGCCGCCAAAATTTCAATGGAAGACTATTGATTTTGCGTGGCAAAATAATGAACGAGAGGGAGCAATTGCATCTGGGTCTTACATACCGGAAAATAATATGCCGTCTGGTTTAGCTAGGTGGAGGGACAAATTATTCATCACCATACCAAGGTGGAAAAAAGGTTAGGGAACAGATTTATTTCACTCTCGAGTGGCAACCACGAACCAAAATGGAGAGCATATCAGCCGCAATAGAATATTGACTGGTCGTATGGTATTTTGTGGTAGCCACCCTGGTTAGCGTTACCACCTTTAGGTTAAGAATCTGTCTACAGGCATCAATTAATGTGATCCTGCAACTGAATTTAAGGGCCAGTTCTATTCTATATTCTAGTTCTATATTTATTTAAATAAAATTACCTGGACTGGCTTAGAACAGTCAACGTTCACTTGTTCTCAAACTTTATACATTTATTTAACCAGCATTTTATTATCCAGGAGTGCCATCGTCTTTAAACTACGTTAGCCTGAACGGCAGCCAAAATCAGCATCTGACACCGTATCCAAGTTGGAATGACGCGTTTGTTTCTGATAAGAAATGTTGTATATCATCGAACAGCACTGTGGTGTCTACCTTCAAGGTTTGCGTGGACAGGTGCGATAGGTTGTGGGTAGTCGATAATGGTGTTTCGGATATGTCAAGTAAGTAGGAGTCATTTTGTTTTGTATTGTGAATTATATTTTAATAAGATGAAAAGAGTCTTTTTAGCTCAGTTCTAACATACTTGCTTTGGCCTTACTGTGTTAATAGTGTGCTATGGTGTGTGCGTTTGTGGGCTCATCGTTTAAAAATAATGGCTGAGTGAACAGTTTCATCCAACAGATAAACCTAAAAATATCCTTACTCCCTTCAACATGATACAGGGTTTATAGAATTACGAAGTTTATTTTAATACATAACAGAATTGAGACCATTGCATTGCTTAATATCAGAGAAAATCATGCGCACAGGGAGAATATTTTGTACACCTTGTAATTTACTACCTTGGATGTCCAGTTCAAGAAAACCCAATATCAGAGAAAATCATGCGCACAGGGAGAATATTTTGTACACCTTGTAATTTACTACCTTGGATGTCCAGTTCAAGAAAACCCATCCAGCCGGGAAAGCGTGATTTAAATGCAGAGAGCATCTAAACATTTGCAATTATTTCAGGAAATTCTCACTTCAATGTTTTACTAATATTAACGTAATAAATACATACCTGCACAATACTCTTTGGCTAGATGCCTTATAATTCAATAGAGCCTACGTATCGTATGCATCAGTAGAGACAACTCTATAGGCATTCAAGAACCGCATGGGTACAACTACCCGTTATGGCCATACAACATACGGATACCTAAGCATGAATATTTATCGTAAGCGTATCATCATCGTATCGGGTGGGACAAAGAGCTGGTTTGTATAGAAAAGCGCACACCGTGACAATTTCAAATTTTCCTTGCGATATGCGTTCGTGCTAGGGACGCAGGTCTCCACAATTTGTTGAGGTTTTATTTTGAGCTTAATAAGTTGGTAGTCAATTTATTCAACAGAGGACGTCAATCAAATCGCTGATCCTGCGATTGTTGTCTTTGATTTGAACACGGATACACTTTTATTTAGATATGTTCTCCCCGAAGATGTTTTACGGGATTCTTCTGTTTTAAGCAGTATTGTGAGTACTTTAACTTAATAGCTATAATTTACAATTAGCAGAACTAATACAAGCTCACGACTTAAATCTTACATTTACATTGTTGTGATTTAAAGACAAATCTATGCCGTGGTAATTAGGTTAGTTCTAGGTCATTTCTAACTTAAAAATATGAGACCTACTTACTAACCACGTTCAGAAGTTGCTGCAAATGCTTACTCACCTATTCGTATATTTCCTTATCTTCTGAGTAAAATAACAATTATCGTGGGCTGTTCAGTTTATCTGTCTTTAACACAGCTTAAATTTTCAAACAATTATAAATAACACATTCCGTTAAAAAACATGGCGGGTAACTGTCAAACGATATCGAGTTTCTTAGACATCCGCCATGTCTTTTTGCAAATGCGGTATTCTACTTTGTTAGACGTCGAAAGTGTAAAAATGGGGGCTCGTCTACTAAGTACGTGGGATTGGAGAAGAAGTTTAAATGGCATGTTATTTTGTCTAAGCCTCCTTCGGCCTTTTTATGAAATCTCGGGTAGCGAGGCGCGTGCGTCTTTTCGCGCATATAAGTTATATACCTCAGTACAATATTTTCTCCTGTAGAGTTCTTTCCGAATCCACTGTATATGCTGGGAATATGGGCTACAGAGTACTAAATACGTTCCAGGTGGTGGACGTAGTAGGCAAAGAGTGCGACGATGCTTACGCCTACATCCCCGATATGGGCTCGAGTGCCATCATCGTATACAGCCTGAGGGATAACGACGCATGGCGCGTGGAGAACCATTACTTCCACTTCGATCCCCACGCTGGGATTTATAATGTTGGGGGCATCGAATTCTATTGGAGGGACGGCGTGTCTTCTGCTGCTTTGTCACACTCAACATCGAAGAAGGGGGGGTAATTTTGACACCCATTGACTTACTCCACCCCCACAGTCCCGAGGAAATTCATGTTTTCCCATGATAATAAATATTCGAACAGTTATTTCAGAACATGGTACTTCTGTCTTCTAAATTTAATCCAAATCGTTCTGCAACTTATGACATAGAAGTCGAACCTCCGTTGACTGCAGTCTCGTTGCGCTGATTTGTTGAAGAATTATATTTTAAAGAATGCAAGCAATATACATTTCAGATATCGCGACCTGTACTTACACCCGACATCAAGTACGAAGCAATTCAAAATGTCGACTAGACTGCTCAGAGACAAAAATATTCCCCCGGAAGAAATATTTAATGGAGTAGAGGTAAGTAACCTTAGTTACATTCCTAAGTCGGTTCTCTCTCTCTTTCAAGTGTTTTCAAACCCCAACTTGTTTACATAAGATTGTAGGCGACCGAGGACCGAATACCCAAGCGACGGCCTGTGATTTTGACCCGAAAAATAATGTATTATTCACAACACAGGTAAATTTGTTAATTTACTTCTGTACAAACATTACTTCATGTAAAAAAAAAATGATTTCGATGGCTATTAGAGACATAATTTATGTGCTTTCAAAGGTAAGAATACAATAAGTTCTCATAGAATTTTACTATTACATATTATAATTTTAAGCGAGGGGACTTTTCAATTTTATAGACTGCTCAATGATTCTTCTAAATTAATCTTGATTAAATCTAAAATGAGTTTTTAACAGTTAAACAAGAACGGTGTGTCATGTTGGAATATCGACAAACCTTTCAATGACGAGAATAATGCACTGATTATAAGCGATTGTAACATCTTGGAATTTCCGAATGATATAAAGGTAAGAAACTAAGATAAAAGACTATTTGTCTATGTTATCCCCAAATTAACTTTGGCTTTTATAATTAGAATTTAATTCTACTTTGATTATAGCAGTCCCACACACTTTAGAGCGAGACGTGCAGCTTTTATCTCTCTGTCACACTTACGGTTTTGGTGCTATAGAATTTTTTTTATACTTTACTTTTACATGTAGTAGAACTCGTAGTGCGAGTTCGCCCGAAGTGCTACAACCTTACTACCCATTTTCGCCGTGAAGCAGTACCTAGTGCATTGGTATTATTCTGTTTAACAACTTTGTCTTAGGGACGACGATGCATTAGCAATTCCCCTTGTCTTGCAAATGACCATAGGCGGCGGTGACCACTTACCATCAGGTGGACCGTCTTCAAGGCTGTAGAACTACTTGGCATAAATAAAATATACTTTCCATATTCAAAGGTGGATCAAGAAGGCAACCTGTGGATATTAAGCGATAAGCAATCTAGATTTCTTTACGATGCCCTGGATTTTAAACAGACAAACTACAGAGTGTTAACAGCGCCAGTAACCTCGTTCATAAAAGGAACACCTTGTGAAAAATTAGGATCACTTAAAAAGGCTCTCAGCTTCATTAAACGGCCGAAATCTAAGGAGCATGTGAAGTAAAATATCATCCATAAATGGCGAGTGACGTCACAAAATTTTTGACAACTGTTTGACTAACATACACACAAAAAGAGTTTGCATTCGATTGTAAAATTTTATGGAAAAAAAATTATAACTACAAAATAAATTCATATTATTCTGTATTTTTAAACTAAGAACAAATGCAAAAAAAATAAAATTCAAAACTTTTCAGTTTTTTCCAAGTGAACGCAAACATTTTTTGTTACATACAATTTAAGCAAAGTTTTTATAATTATAACATACGTTTAATAACAAATGACAAATAAAACAAGGTAAATAATTTATTCTTTTATTTCAATATACAACATGGTTGTTATAACTATGTAATTAAATAAGTCTATGTGATTGAATTAATAATAATTTTTGCACGTGTCACCTTCGTTCTCAATCGTTATTTCGTTCACATAATTTCTCAGTCTTTTCGCTAATTAATTACATTTTATTGAGAACCTTAGCGTTATGGATATAGAACTTGCATTTCAGTGACAATATCGTATTACAAGGAAGGAAGTAACTCAATAACTTTTATTTTATTTTTATTATTAAAATCCAAAAATGTGTCTTGATCTTGTCACAAACATGATATAATCAATGGATAAGTCCTTGAAATAGTATAAAGATGTAGAGAAATGTAGCTTTTAATAAATTTGAAGACATTTCATAGATCATATACTTATTTCTAGTTACTTTAGTGCAGAGCTATATCCATAACAGAGTTTGGCGCACAACATTTTAACTTCTCTGCCTGTGCCTAAGTGTCAAACATGAACAAAATTTTCGAAGCGTTGCAACTGCTTAAATACGGAACATTATTTACAAATTTTATTGCTGAAAATATTTATCATAATAGGCCATAACGAGAAAAGAGTCTTTACAAATAAAAAAAAATGAATGTATCATCATTCATTGTAAAATAAACCTTATATTCATAGTGATAAAACAATGGTTTACATGATATAGTTTTGTCATTTTACTGCTTCCCTTCATCGAAAACAAGGAAATCTATAATTAGGCAATGACGCGCCTAAAATAACGAGACTGAAAAAAAAGTGAATTCTTTGCTGCATCGATGTTTCAAATTTTACTTTAAGCTTTTAGTGAGGGAAAAGGTTGTGAGGAAACCATAGCAACCTCGTGGCAGGATTTTGTAGGCACCCATCTGACTGGGTACTCCCTTTTAAATTTAGAATCTACCCCCGTGCGTCTACCCAAGTACTTACCACCTCCGGCGGTATCATCACATAACGAGGTGATGAAACAAATAAAGAAAATAACTCTCAGTTTCTGAGGCGAAAGAGATGGCGCCCTACACAATTGATATTAGAATTTGGTAGATTTAACATTATCAATGTTTTTTAATGTCTTATATTTATCTGACGATAAATCCCTAGGTAATAACTACCTATATTTGCAGCCCTGAAATTAACAAACAAAGCAAGCCATAATTTTACTCGATTTTCAACCATACTAGCAGGACAAAGGGTTGGAAATACTACAAGAACATTCTCACAACTCTAATATTATTCTTATCGATTTACTTGAACGTTTTGATTGATCGTTATTTTATTGAAATACTGTCATACGGCCAAAATTAATAATCGATCTAAAAGCTTTCGATTTATGTAGCTTTTTACAGAAATAACAATGCAGTTAATATTAAAAAATCTACGTCAATCTGTTCTCTATATTACTTTTATAATACTAAATAATAACTTCGTCTACTTTCTACCCTTCATTTTGAGTAAATTAACAATATTCTAATATTATGTAGTAAATACGACTTGGATTGAATAACGATTATCTTACAAAAAGTTGTCTATTATTTAAAGTAAAATGATAAGGGTTTTAAAAAGAAAACACCCAAATGTCCTTATGTTATGTTATCGAGAAAACGTGCTCAACATTCCTAAAAAAGTCAGTAAAAGTTATGGCAAAAGACTCCATACTTCTCTAAGCGATAAACATGGGTGCGTCACGAATTTATCAACTTTGCCTATAAACCTACAAGGTCCGAGATTGTTTGACATAGGAATTTCTACCTTAAATCTTTAGTTCAAGAGTCCACAACTGCTTCGGCGCCGTGAGTCCATTATCTGGAATTGTCTGCGTTTTCGGTGGCTTTGTGTTGTGGCGTTGTGTTGGTCTTTGAGTCGAGGCGCTTTCTGAGAGGCGTGTTGTACTCCCAGCCGTCCTCGCCTTTGGGGCTGAATAACTGGAATACGAGAAAATAAAACCTTAAGCGGATAATTGTGTGGCATCAGCGACTACTACGGATTTGGACGAAACTTGGCACATGGATACTTTTTATCCCGGGGAAAATTACGTCTCGGGGGAACGTGGGTGAAGCCGGGGGTCATAACTAGTTTTCTTAATATATATATAATAGGGGAGCGAGGTGTGAGCCTCCTACATGTGAAAAGGAAGATTTTGCGCTATATATATATATTATATATATGGTAAAATTCGGAGAATTTGATAGTGTGATGTAGGATTCCCGCGCATAGACACAGAATAAATATACAAACTGTGTCATTGATTGGGGCTTCATTACCATTGGGCACTCCGGGCAGGAGCTCAAGGCTTCACGATATATGGAGCCTTCAGTTCGGAAGGAATTGAAGCCGTTGGACGGTGACAGATCGGATCGGTGTGTCGCGTTTTCAAAGCTCTCATAGCATAGTCCTAGGGTCCCGTCACCCTAGAGGCCTAGGAGTACAGGTACCCACTAGCCAGTAGTAGCGGCAGTGTACCTGCGTGATCCACTTGCCGCCGGTGGCGTCGCGCAGCTTGACGGCGTCGCGCTGCGCCTGCTCCACGTGGCGCTTGGCGGCGGTGGCGGCGTCGCAGTCGGCGGCGCGCAGCGCGCACGTGACGTGGCGCCACACGCGCCGCGACTCGTGCGCCGCCTGGCGCGCCACCGGCGCCACGCGCTTGCGCCGCGCCTTCATGTGGCTCACCTCGAACACTGCTTCCGTGCGCTGTTCGGGTTACGCTCGTTATTAGTGCTTGGGGTGAAAGAAGGGGTTCTTTCACCTTAGTTCCGAGGGCTATTAAAACCGCTCTCGTTATTTAATATTTGGAAATTACACCCGTATTAGGGTGAAATAGGTGTGATAGTTTATATTAGGGTTTTTGAAAAAGCGTATGAAAGGGCTGCGATGAGTAAGTAGTTAACGCTAAAAAAAAGATTTCGAACATTCATCCCGTAAGCGAAGAAGCATATCAGTGTTTTTTTATTCACCCCCAAGGAGGGCGGTTGAAAGCTTATATCGGTGTATCTATCATTAGAGCAATGGCTTTTTTTTACCCTAAAAATCCTAGTGGGTAACAAGAGAAATCCCCATATTTATTAATAGAGACCACTTACCCCAGAATCAGTCCATCTCCCGTCCATCCTAGAGTTCCACTCTCCCTGTGCTGTATAATACGGCTTCTTGTCAGCGCCAGCGAATACTTCACATGTGACCCGATGCTTCTTGCCGCCATAAAACGGTTTCGTGAGGAACTCTACGTTCGCCTTGTGGCCGGTCTGTTGGCATTCTATGGACACTGACCCGCCCAGCTCTATCCATGGCACTGTTAGTATTGATCTGTGAATAAATACAGGGTCATTTTTATTTTGAGTCGACAGTTTTTCAGAGGCTTACCAAAAGATCAACTTATATCATGAGACACACTGAAAGCGCGAAAAAAATTTCGGGCTCATATATTACAATCGAGTAGGTATGGACGGACCTATAAATTTAACGAACCTGGAGTTGGTTTCATAATAAAACAACTTTGGGTATACATATTGGTTTCTCAGCAATTTCCACTCCTGCCAGAGAACATTTCTTTGACGCAAATTTTTACCCGATAAATTGAATAAGGAACAGTTCTGCGAGTTATCAATGGAATAGCGTATCCGAGGTTTCTTTATTGTACGAAAAATCCACCCGCCATTTTTTTTTAAGTTTTAAATCATGGAAATGTTTCTCACCTGCCATAGCCATTAGGAAATGTGAGCGTATATTCTTCGCCAGTGTCGAGTAGCGTCACAGTTCCTTTACCAATGTTGTGCACCCCGATGGATAGGCCCAGGAACTTGCTCTTGGTCCACACCCACGCCTCGAACTGTATCCTCTTGTTGACGTGTTCAGCGTAGAATGCGGATATAGGGGGGTGATGAGAGACTTGTTCCGCGACGAAGGACAGCTGATCAGCCGTGCACCAGGGTACCGGACCGTCGCCTACTTCTTGCTGAGGGTGTATTCATGATAATCTTTAATAATACTCGTGTTATAAAGAGGAAAGTGGTTTGGATGTCGGAAGTAAACTCAGAAACGTCTCGGACGATTTCAAAAATTCTCTTACTGATAGAAAGCTGTTCCCGAGTGACATAGACTATGTTATAACAGGAAATGTATTGAATATGAAATATTCTACTAATAATAAGTATAATTGCAAAAGTTTGTTAGGACGGGTGTATGGATTTACTCTTTCACGCGAACTAAGCGGATTTGGATTAAACTAGACACAAAGATAGTTTATAACCTGGATTAACACTTAGGTATTATCTCGGTAAAATGTAAAATCCCTCGAGAAATCGAGAGAAACCGACAGCTTTAAAAAAAACCAGAGTAAATTTTAGCTTCAAGGTGAAATTGCCAAACGCTTGCATAGAAAAAATTTCGAGTAGTAGAGCTCTTAGTGCAGAGTTCGTCCGGGGAAATACTACGTTACCCATTTCTGCCGCGAAGCACTTGCATTACTGTGTTTCGGTTAGAAAGGTAAGGGGGCCGGTGAAATTACAGGCACACGCACGAGACTTAACAACTTCACGTCTCAGGGTCGACAACGCATTGGCGATGCTCCTAGTGTTGCAAATGTCCATAGGCGGCGGTGACCACTTACCATCGGGTGAACAGTCCGCTTGTTTGTCGGCCCATGTGGTATAAAAAAAAATTAAATAATAAAGAAATATAATTATTGAAATCTGGTATGGGGCTTGATTCAAAGTTCGTATAAAGATTCTCACATACCTTATCAGCGTTACTGTGTGCCTCAGCGCCGTCCATGTCCCAGTGGCAGCGGAACACCTCGCCAAGTATCGGGTTGTACGGCTTCTTGGCCACCTGCGACTTGCGGCCGGCGTGGTACGAGCTCAAGTACCACCGCACAACTTGTACCATGCGCTCGCGCGGTGTTGCCATGTCTACTATCCTGTTTGGACGAAGAGTTTGTATTTAGTTTTTTAATTACTAGCTTTTATTCAACTTCACCTGAAAGGAAATTCAGAATTAAGAATGACGTCAGTTAGCTGATCATGTATATCACCAAAACCAAATGTGTGAGAACAATTACAGGAAAATCGGTAGGGGAGGAAATAGTTCTAAATTCAAATGCAAAATTTGTCCCAAACATGCTAAGGGACGAATCCGAATAACGTCATTCAAAATTCGTAACGTCAATTTAATTTGTTTTATGGCTCAACATTTTTTCTTTTAAATATGTTTTCAGTCATTTCACTGTAGTAGCAATTTGACTAAATAACTCCCATTTCTCCTCTTTTGAATATGCTTATACCTACCAATAAGAATCTTGGCTGTTAATAATGTTTTAAACCAATTTTTACCTTACCGAACTTGGGTCAAATATAGTTTATAACCTGGACTAACATAGGATTACTTTTTATCCCGGAAAAATAATATCCAATTAAAATTCTTTTCAAAATTAAACTTACTTAACAAACTGATCGGGGTGCGCGAATGAGTCTGCATACATTTCGAGTAGGGATCGCCTTTCTAGTATGAATGTTGGTAGTACAACCTGAAACAAACAACAAATAAATATCCTGGGACATATTTTACACATAGCTCTCCCATCAAAGATTACCGATATATCTTTCCTTTTTTTCAACTTATATGTATATCGTTATTTACACCCTGACACAGAACAGACAGTTCATGGATAAAAATGTTTGTCCTGGGTGGAAATCACGAGGTTTGGTTCTCAACCTGTGGCGTGCCAGTCAAGGTCAACTGGCCCTTCTCAAATTGTTTACAAAAGGCAAAAACGGCAGGGTGGGTAATGCAGTACCAAGATCTGCTACGTTTCATTGCGGATAAAATTTTTTCGTAATAAAAGTTAAAGGTTTTGTTTCTCCAGCTCTCCATTCTATTTAGTAGTTTGTATCACTCCGGTATCCTACTTTCAAAATCAGGGTGTGTCGTAAAGACAGATGATAGAAGTTAACCTTTGTATAACGGAAAAATTTAATTATTCATCAATCACTTTTGTATAGCATAGATTGTGTTTATCATTCATTTGTTTTTCGTCACACAAAAAGATTGAAGTTCAGAATTTCATAACTCATAAGAACTTTTACTTCAAAAGCCCTGATCGTAATAGATGGAAAGTAACATACCTTAGTGAGATCCATTCCAATCTTGACCTGGGACAGTAGATGGGTGACCACGGAGCCGTGGTTCTCCATCGAGCCCAGGTCGCTATCCGACTCATCTTCGTAGAGAGCTGGAAATAACAGTATAATGTGAATTGTAAGTAAGTCTGTTAAATAAATATCCAGTGCCGGATTAAGCACGTAGCAAATGTAGCTATTACGGGCCCCGCGTAAAAGGGGACTCTGCATGTCCAAGGCCACCCCCCACCTCCGCCTGAGCATAATTTTTTGAGTGAAACTAATTAGGATTTTATATTGAACTCGTACTTTTTGGACTAAAACGATTGGAAACCGATCATATTTGTGGCGAAAATAAAAAAGAATTTCATGCGGTAAACGCACAAGTTCTACAATAGCCGCTCGTATTAATGTATAGCATTTTAATCAGCCCGATAATCGGCTGAACAAATAGTCTGAAGTGTACGAGCACCCTTAGTCGCCACTAGACTTAGAATATGGGTGTTCCCATATTCTAAGACGTTTCCTCAGACGGCACTCGACTCCAACTCGACTGAGGATACCTTAAGCATTTTCTCGAGGAATTCTCAAAATTAGTATTTTAAGTCATAACTTACGCAAAACTCGAGCAATCCCGGCTGATGTCGAATCGAAGTGTAGTCAAGGTAATATGTCATTAGTAACGTCATTCTTTTATAGATAAAATATTAATGAAATAAAATAATGAGTTTCAGTAACTATTTACAAGCAATAAGCTTCCTTATTGTTCCTTATAGTTGGTCCCGACGTACCTTGAAGCTGACAGTTGTTTCCTCACCTCGAGTGAGAGATGTCAAGTCGAGCGGAGGAGATTTTTGTAATTAGAATACTAAATTAGAATCTTTGAGTGAGGATGAGTGGAGTCGAGGAATTTTCGAGGAAACGTCTTAGAATATGGGTGTTAGTGTGGATGCGTAATATGCATGATATCAGCCCTCTTATTCAGCTAATACAAACTTCGTCGCCGGGCCGCTTCACGGAGGCCTCGGAGAGCTTATCTCTCACGTGATTAGTAGCATTAGCGTAGTTAGCGAAAGAGACAGAGCACGGAGGCCGCGACGAAAAATCCTCGAGTTAGTGTCATTTTCCTTACAAAATCGAGCCCCTGAATTCGAATGGTCTCGATTCAAAATGTTCAAATTGTGTAATTGTAAGACTTTTTTTTTTTTTTTTTTTAAATAATATAAACTAGTGCTTGACTGCGATCCCACCTGATGGTAAGCAGTGATGCAATCTTAGATGTTGAGGCGCACTAGTTTATTAAGAGCCTATTCACTCTAGCCTTGAAGACACCCAAATTATAGTTGCTCGGGAAGACCGCAGCAGGCAAGTTGTTCCAGTCCCTCGATGTACGCGGTATAAACGACGAGGCGAAACGCTTAGTCCGGACCGTAGGAGTTTCGACAACGTAGGGGTGGATACTCGCCGTACGACGGGATGTCCGATGGTGGAAAGGTGATGGCGGAATCAAGTCATGCAATTCACGCGCACACTCTCCGAAATGCAACCTGTAGAACACCGAAAGGCTGGCTACCCTACGCCTGTGCTCAAGGCTTTGCAGATTGGATTTAACCAAACCTGGATCACCAATTAGCCTTTTTGCACGCCTTTCCACCGAGTCCAAAGCTGCTAAATGGCATTTTGCAGCACCAGCCCATATGTGGTTGCAGTACTCCACACACGATCGGACCTGAGCTTTGTATAACATTAGAAGCTGTCCCGGTGTGAAGTACCGCCGGACCTTTGCAAGAACGCCGAGTTTTTTAGCAGCTGTCTTGGCTTTGGACTCAATGAACCGCCCGAAGTTGAGGTCTGAGGAAACTTCAACTCCCAAGAGCTGAAGGCGCCTGGAATGCACCAACATTCCAGGGATACATTCCGGAAAGCAGGAGCCAAGGTGAACGGGCTCCTTTTTGCGGTGAACAGACACGCCTGTGTTTTGGCAGCGTTGAATCCCACCAGATTGGCTTCACCCCATTTGGAGACTGCCTGAAGTGAGATATTTGTACGCTCTACCATAGCCTCTCTTTCGGACCGGATTAGCTCCTTACTTGCCCGAGCACCCGGCAGATATCTCTCTACAACTGTGCTGTCATCTGCATACCCATAGACACCGGGCATCAGCAGATCGTTAATATGCAGCAGGAAGAGAGTTGCAGAGAGCACAGACCCCTGAGGGACCCCGGCATTTGTCGTCATGGGTTCCGATGAGCAACCATCGACAACAACTCGGAGAGACCGTTCACTCAGGAAGTCTTTTACCCAGGCAATCAAACCAGGAGAAATGCCGAACGCTGGAAGCTTGCCAATAAGACTAGCGTGCCATACCCTGTCGAAGGCCTTCGAGACGTCCAAGGAAACGGCTATTGCTTCCCCATTCTTCTCGAGGGCTTCGCCCCACAAGTGGGTGGCGTACACTAGTAGGTCCCCAGTAGACCGATTGTGGCGAAATCCGTACTGTCGGTCACTGAGGAGATCGTTACCTTCCAGGTATGCCATGAGGCGCGAGTTCAATACACGCTCCATAATCTTGCAGAGTATGGAGGTTACCGAAATCGGCCGATAGTTGGCAGGATCGGCACGACTGCCCTTTTTGGGCACGGGTTGCACATTGGCAAGCTTCCAGGACTTGGGCACTATACCAGTCCGAATTGAGAGGCGATACAAGCGTGTCAATACAGGAGACAACTCGGGCGCACAAGCCTTGAGAACAATCGCTGGTATACCATCTGGTCCACTAGCTTTATTCACATCCAGACGACACAGCACTTTCAGAACCTCTTTATTCGAGACGAGGACACTGTTACAGTACATCTGTCCGGATCGGTGGTCAGCAGAAGGTCCAGGCAATTTGCGGTATGACCAACTACATCAGGCACCCTAGTTGCTTGCTTAACCAACTGGGAAAGGCCCATCGCTATCGCAAAGTTACGCGCTTCTCTCCCAGCATGGTCGGTCTTCTGGTATGGGAAGAGCCAGTCTTGATGGCAGGCGTTAAAGTCCCCCAGAGCGACGAGCTGCGCATCAGGGTGCCGATGCAGAGCCGCATCGGCGGCATCACATAGGTGGTCAAACAGTCGAGTCGCCTCCTGATCACCGCTGTGCGATCGGTAGACACAGGCGTAGACAATTTTGTCCATACCAGTGTCCACCAATAGCCATAACGTCGAGAAATTAGGGTCTTCAAGGTGACGGAGACGTTGGCAACAGATGTCATTACGGACGTACACACAGACCCCGGCACGCTGCAGAAAGTGATGCTCCACTGAGTATCCTGGGTAGTTGAGGTACGCCGCATCTGATGGACATCTAATCTGGGTCTCCGTCAAGAAAAGCAAGTGTGGCTTGTCAGTCTCTAGATGGTGGTGGACCGCATCGAGATTAGAGTGCAGCCCTCGAATATTCGAGAAGTGCACTTGGAAAGAGAGGACGTGCCTCCGCTGTAGACACTTACTTTTTCTTATTTGACCTTTCATTTAGTTGTTTTTTTTTTTTGTAGAGTGAATAGGTTTGGTGGAAGATGGCAGTTGAGCGAGGTAATGCGATATTTAGCCCAACAACACGACCAGAGCTGCTGCGCTAATGGAGGGTTGATCTGGAGACTGCGGGGACGCCCGAACCCCCCGAAGCCCGAACTTAAATTCTAGGGCGTTTTAAATTGCTTACATAACTGTTCAAGATATTGTAGGCGTCTCAACTCAGATCACAAGTAGGAATTCAAGTACAAACTCTATTTTTGTTTGGGAATGATTTCCTGAAGCCCAGAAATGGTAATGCGCCTGTGAGACGGTGACAATGGCCACCACATGTTATGTCGGGGCTTAAAATATATTCTGTAAAATGTTGGTTTCAGTATCTACCTATACCTACATCTGCGCCGTGAATATATTTAATAACACCCTATAACGTAAACAACGGCACATTGTTGTCAAATAGAGTGTGTCGACAAATACATGACAATATAAACAGTTTTTTATGTGAAGGGGTTTAACCACTTGCCCAAGAATCTTACATTTTCTTGGGTTGAAATCCTTTGTGTTAAGTTAGGTAAGAAACCACATAGTTTATGCTATATTTAATTTTTGCCTAATTGAGTAACAAACTTTCACATTTATCCCACGCGGGCTTACCCCCGCTTCCGAGGAATATCACATTTTCTCGAGACAAAAAGTATCCTCTGTGCTAATCCAGGTTACAAACTATCTATGCACCAAACTTCATCCAATTAGTATTAGTAGCTTTAGCGTAAAAGAGTAACAAATCCATCTATCCTGTTCCACTAGCTGTCCCCCGCGGTTTTACCCACGTTACCGAGGAATATCACATTTTCCCGGGATACAAAGTAGCCTATATGTTATTCCAGGATATGCTCTATCTATATGCTAAGTTTCATCCATATCCGTTTAGTAGTTTTTGCGTGAAAGAGTTACAAACATACTTACATACAAATTCCTCTTTACAATATTAGTATAGATTTTAAGACAATTCTTAAATGTACTCAAAACAAATCTTACAACACATCTGACTCACAAGCTCTTTCTGATTCAGTTGTCAATTGCTGCATCTCGCTGTAACGAGGCGACGAAAGCAACATAAACATAGTATAATACTGCGTAGGGTTTGCGGCGCCATCGCGTCTAATACCGGCTTACTTCGGCTTAATTCCATTAGAAATGTGCGTTGGTAACCGCGTACGTTCATTGAGCGTTACGAGCGAATGAAAATATTCGTATTTTTCGGAAGAGTCCAATTCTACGATCTTCACGCAAGTAATCTTCGAAGAAGTAGGCAGATACCTCAGTCATGAGACCCATTTTCTACTAAATATATTTCTAGATCCAACGTCCCCTATAGTCCCTGAAGAGATAAATAAATATCCCAAGACATTCTTCACACATGGTTACCTGATCCCAAGTTAAGCAGAGTGTACTGCTTGTAGTATGGCTACCAGGTAACTGATCACTATATATTATAAAACAAAGTCGCCTTCTCTGTCCCTATATCCGTCTTTAAAACTACTCAACGGATTTTGATGCGGCTTTTTTTAAAAGATAGACTGATTGAAGAGGAAGGTTTTTATGCATTTAATACATGTGACATTCCACGGGAACGCGGGTAAAACCGCAGGGAACAGCTATACTATTTTTTTAATACATCTTAATATATCGTGTGTATGTGACTGAACTCCTCCTAAACGGCTGGACCGATTTTGATGAAATTTTTTGTGTGTGTTCGTGGAGATTCGAGAATGGTTTAGATTTACAATTGGACCCGGTAGGGGGCGCTGCGATCGAAACCCTGAATTTTTGTATGGACTTATTTTGGCAGGACAACGTCTGTCCGGACAGCTAGTACTTATATAGATATTTACACCCAGACGCAGACGGGAACGCGGGTAAAACCGCAGGGAACAGCTGTACTATTTTTTAAATACATACTTATATAGATATTTACACCCAGACACAGAACAAACAGACATGTTCATGCACACAAATGTTTGTCCTGGGTGGGAATCGAACCCGCGACCTTCGGTTTGGTAGTCAGGGTCTCTAACCACCAAGCCAACTGGCCAACACGCGTGGACGGCTGGACCGATTTCGGTAATTCTTTGTCTGTTGTGTTTGTTATTGTCAGGAAATGGTTCTTATGAAACAAAAAGTTAAGAAAGTAGCGTGGAAAAAGAAAACGTAACGACCATATTAACTTTTCTAATGTAACCTTACCGCTTTTGACAATATAAACTCTTATAATGTAACCTTATGATGTTTGACGTGTCAGTCGTTTGAAAATATCGTTTAAAACAGAGGCATAGGTCGGAATTTTATTGATAAAATAATTAATTAATCATTACTTAGTGCACAATCGATTCATAAATATTATAATATTTTCATAAATATTCCGATTGTCCGAATATCATGTATAGTTTATAATAAAGTAAATATGGCAATACAACGTTTGCCGGGTCAGCTAGTATGTAATAATTTCTAATCAAAAACATGATATTTCCTAGTTTGAAAACCCAGCCACCTTAGCTAACACAAGCTTCGTCGGCGATGCTTGGAGAGCTTACCTCTCACGTGATTGTGTAGTTTGAGAAAGAGACAGACCATAGAGGCAGCGACGAAACAACATTGAGCTAGTGTTATTTTCGTTACAGAATCGATCCTGCATCCGGGTCTCTTACTAAGCTTTACTGTTCTAATATCGAATAACACGATGAAGTAAAATAGTATATTTTGGCAACGGAGTAGCTTTGGTTGACCTTAAAGTAATGTAATGTACCATAGACATTTTTTGTTCTCAATAAATCAAGGACATAAAAATGTCAAGGACGGGACGTCTAGAGATGGGTGCCAAGATCTTGAGGCTCTCAGAGTTTAGAGTACTCTTTGGGTCACATGAGTACTTCCTGCTGGGGCATAATTTAACCCAATATTATTCTGTCACATTTGTTTAGCACTCTCATGGATACGACGTTGTTTTCTACGCTTTTCTGTCATTACTAGCTGCGTGAATATGTATGTATGTCCTGTGTCTGGATGTAAATAGCTATATATGCATGTTTAAAAAAAAGGAGTATATGTAGCAGATATATCAGTAATCTGGTCCATAGTTTGGGATCAAATGGCCATGTGCAAAGAATATCTGAAGTTATTTATTTATTTATATTTGTATTTATTTGGAGGGTTACCTCAGGAACTACGACACCTATTTGAAAGTATAATGTTTGCAAAAGACGACATTAAAATAAAAAAATCTTACATTTTATAGAGCTAGATCGATCACATTATCTATGAAAAGTATATTCTATATAATATGCATTTTGTATAAATAGACTTAGGGTTGATTTTTTAACATTGCTCCAAAATTTGCACACCATTTAGGCATTTTAATGGAACTGTTATAATTGCAGTACCTTCACAATACATAACACCTAAAAACCAAAAGAATAAATTATGATAATATCTCATGACCAAAAATGTTATAACAAATCTAGAATTTTCATTCAAAACCTTCTTTACATCAACTGTCAGCGACAGGAGAGTTATTAACTGAGGTCTCAAACCCGGCTTACATATTGTATGCTGATCTTTATTACGCTTTCATAACCAGACATGGCTCACGTGAATTATGAGTCGCCGAGTTACCGCCGTGTTCTCGAATCAGAATAATGAGTTGGAAATATGCTACAATAATTATAGGGTCTTAAATAATCCCTGAAACTGGGTAATATTTTGTTAAATGTAGATTTACGTACTTCAAAAAGATATGAATTCTTACTATCTACATTTATGAAGACATTGTTTTTTTTAATTTTTTTTTTTTATTTGTCCAAAATTTGTTAAACACTAAAATTATACATGAAATCTGCCTAACTGCATAGCAGTTTGTCGGTTTAATACAATAATATCTGTTTTGTTCACAACAACAACATACATGTGAAAAATGGCTCCAGTTTGGTACAAACGATGTTCTTTATGTATGATAAGAGTTGAGATCTAATGGGTGTTAAGTTCGATAGCCGTTTATATTTAGTTTACTGGTCAGAAATAATAAAATGTTATATTATGGCTGGAAGTGGTAAGCACACAAAGCCTATAAGAGAACTGGCTCTCAAGTATACCAATCACATCCACACACACACAAATACACACGCACGCTGCTCTAACACTTTATTTAATTATAGCTGCCCCCGCGGTTTTACTTACGTTCCCGAGGGATATCACATTTTCCCGGTATAAAAAGTAGCCTATATGTTATTCCAGGATGTGCTCTATCTACCATATGTGCTAAGTATCATCCATATCCGTTTAGTAGTTTTTGCGTGAAAGAGTAACAAACATACTTACATACAAATCTTTCCTCTTTATAATATAAGTATACATAATTACTTTCTAATAAAAATAATAAACTAAGACATGTCCTTGGGGATTTTGGCGCTGTATGCTGTAATACAGGCATTTTGCCTATCTCAGACAGATGCTAAGCTATTATAATTATTATTTAATCTTAGATATCTTCGTCAAACATTTTTTTATACCTCTTAGGCCGGCAAACAAGCAGACGGTCCACATGATGATAAGTCGTCACCGCCGCCTATGGACATGTGCATCACTAGGGGCATCGCCAATGCATTGTCGACCCTGAGACATGAAGTTGTTAAGTCTCATGTGCCTGTAATTTCACCGCCCCCTTACCTTTCTAACCGAAACACAGTAACACAAGTGCACTACTGCTTCACGGCAGAAATGGGTAAGGTGGTAGTACTTCCCCGGACGAACTCTGCACTAAGAGCTCTACTACTTTAAAAAATAGTATTAAATAAGCTATGAGTCAATAAGCATTATTATTATTATACCCGTCTGAAAAACACACACTAGCAACAGTTGTTCGACTTGAGGATGGTAAGGTATCCAGGCCGGTACCTTACCACCGTGTGTGGCTTCAGTATCTTTGACCTTTATAAGAGCCCTTCGCGGGCCCATAATAGAATAAATGGTATTGAATATTTTTGTTAACTGCCGACAAAGCTATCTTTGCCTCTGGCATTTCCTTTAATCATAGCTATAGGAAGGTACAATGTTCTTCAATTAATTTATTACGTTCTTTGAATTACATTACAACTTAGTAAAATATATTTAATTGGTAAAGTAACATTTTAGTCAAATACTTCGGTCAAAGAATAAGCTAAGCCAGGCAAAATACCCAGACTGGGTACTTTACCTATAGACGGCTCTAACAATCTAAATTCAGTTTTTTATTTTTAGATTAGGTACTAGTAGCTTCAGTAACTTTAAATTTGACCTTCATTAGTGCCAAAGGCCTAAATTGAATACATGGTTTTGAATTTTTATTATATGTGCCACGTTTCATCCAAATCCGTGGGGTATTTGTAGTGTGAAAGAGTAAAAAACATCCGTACATCTGTACATTAATCCTAACAAACTTTCGAATTTATAATAATAGTAGGAAGTATAATTAAACAAGTTAGTGTAAAAAAAAAGTGACTCAAAGTTATTTAAAAACTGCGTAGATTTTTATTAATGTGACTGCGCTGTACTTCCTCTTCGAAAATAAAATTAAAAAATAACAATAAAATATGCGAAAAAATTCAGCGTCAAATATTTCAGGTAAAAGATAGACAATTCATTTTGGCAATAAATGTCTTTGAATCCACAATAACGTCAACCCGTAACTTTATTTCAATAAAAAAAAGAGATACACTCGCGACAAAAATGCTTTGGGAATTTCGAAGTTATAATAAAAAATAATTGACAGATACGGGAGCTATGTCATGCGCGAGAATAAAACATTTTTCAATTTAGAAATACGTTGCTTGTTCAGTTTTACGCGTTTGATTATGACAACCTTGGATGTAAATATAGAGTTGGAATCTAGTTTTAGCCTGTAGCTGTTGTATGGTGCTTTTAATTAAATAATTAAGATCAGTACATGTATGAAATAAATTATTGCAGGTTTTCATTTTAAACTCAATGAAACGTAAACGCGACACTAAAAAGAGATAAACATAAGATTTAGCGTGCGAGAGAATGAGATGGACAGCTTTTTTAAATGTTTTACTACGTCCCCGTGTGAACACATTTCTTTTTAAATACCCATTTTCCTCTATTTTAAATTTACAGAATATATATTTAAATATGCAATGACTTAAGTAATATTATTACTTAAGAATTAAATATTCAAGTACCTACCATTTTCTCGTATGTTAGTGAATCGACTTTTCATTTTTAATTTTGGTTTAGTAACTATTGACGTACTTTAGTGTTATCAATAAAAAAAAAAAAGATTTTTTGTAGCACGCAAATTCATATATTATATTAGTAAAATTTTCAATAGTGATTATGGATGAATAATGAACACTAGTAAATTGAAATAGTTAAATTAAAATCAATAATAATGTATAGTTTCCCCGACTGTACCTTAATAAATATATTAGCGCCCGCATGAATCGTTAAAAGCGACACTCTGCGTGTACTATAAATCTTTTGCGACTACATAATAAATGGACGTGCTTTCTAATAATAACATAACTTTTACAGGCAACCATGTTATATTTTGTTACGTAAGATTTGATAAAAAATATAAAAAAGAAAAACAAATCCTAAAACAAAATAAACAAAGCGTAATATTCTGCTTGACAAACCCTTCCAAGATATGGAGAGAGGTTAACTATTTGACTAAGGCGTGACCTTGCGGAAATCCATTGTAAGATTATACAAAAACAAATATCTAGTAACTAATTCCGCTGGATCTCCTTCTCTATTAAGTCCCAAAACAAGGAAACTCAATAGAAAATCAACACGTGTTTGGCTTCTACACGAAGCATCTTCAGGACGTATTAGACCCGCTGTCACTGAGTCGACCCACTAGCACCACAGACGTGTTACCTCACCGACCGCCGGTCTCCGAGTCTCGATTTCCTGTTGAGTTTCCTTGTTTTGGGACTTGATAGAGAAGGAGATTCAGCGGAATTAGTTACTAGATATTTGTTTTTGTATAATCTTGGAGAGGTTAGTTGTCACATCCGCCATCAAATTCAATTTAGAATGACGTCACTTAGCTAATCGTGCATTGTCAGTGAAAGCAAATATGTCTGCAATATTACAGCTGAATACGATGGCGGACCTAGAATTAATTATGTTACAAGATAAGACCCCAACATCATGCTAATATTATATGCGAAAATTTGTGGAAATCGATTTATAGAGGTATGAATGTATCGTGGGACTTAAATGAGACTCGGCACATAGATAAAACTTACATTTGAACAACGCGAGTGAAACCGCGGGGGAAAGCTAGTGTGACTATAACTGGCAGGTGTAGATAAATAAACGCTAATAAGATCCTTCAACATTAATTTTATAATTATCGATTTACTGAACCTCAAAATAGCTGAAAATACTCCGATCAGTTTGTGACTACGGAAGACAGTTGTATTGTTCCTAAAGTTATCAGGTTCGGAAGTCAGCTTTCAACTGAGAAGAACCAGCAAGAAACTCAGCAAGGTTAGATTACTTTATGATCTGACTCTAGGGCTATTGTTATCTTTTTCGAAATCTTGCTATTGTTATAGCTGCGTTAAAAAAGTTTGTGAGAATGGATGTTGGGATAAAACTTGGCACATAGATAGTTCATCATCTGGATTAACGCATACAATTATTTTTATCCCAAGAAAATATAACATCCTTCAAGAAAGCAGGTAAAACGCGGAGGGCTGCTAGTACTCAATATCACCATGAAATACATTTTTATTTATTACAAGCTGATGATATCGAAAGTAAACAAAAATCACAAACTAACGCACAGACATTGACAAGTTACTTCCAACAAAAACTAACATAACAGGTGTGAGGTAATACCACATAATATCCTCATTTCGTAACGTCCCTTGTTTACCGATAACTCGGTACCCGATCGCCCGATTCGAATGATTGAATCGATAAATCACTAGTAGCGTTAATTGATACCGTTATATGATTGGAAATCAAGTTACCCTTGTGTAGGGTTGCCATCCGTCTGTGTTTTCCCGGATTTATTCTAGTTTAGAGGGTGTCCGGGGAGCGTCCGGATGGGGTTTTTAAAAAGAGTCCGGGTTTCGAATCCCAATTTATTAGTAGATAAGTAGTTAAAAATTTAATCATGAAACGAATCCAATTAAAATGTAAACTATAAGTGTAAAAATTGTTTTAGGCGTGTCCTGGAAAATACCCAATTTCACCTAAATGTCCGGGGGTTTTTAAAGATTTTGTCCGGCGTTGGCAATTTAGTAGAATAATGAACGACTAGAAGGGTAATTGTGTAATGCTCTCGGAATCCGAGTTGAAGCTGATTATTCAGCAACATATAGTTTGTTCAATATAAGAAACCTCTTTAGACGTTTCATAGTATTAAAGAAAAAATTATCTTTCAGCTTTCTTTTAAGGTTTTTTTTACATCATTATACAATTAACCTTTCGCTTAATAAATGCACTTTATTTCAAAGCTAATAAAGTTGTTTTTTCTATGATATTCTTAAACATAAAAAGGGATTTTTATATAAATAAAAATTTACAAAACTCCTGTACACTTAAGCTAATCCATAATATAGGATTGTGATGATACTTTTGTTTCCTATACAAATATAGTTAATTAATAAATAAATATTACAGGACATTCTTTACACACGACCATCGGTTCCCAAACTCACCGGGGGACGAGCTAGTTAACGACTAAATCAGAAATACCATGATGCATGCGCAAGTAGAGCTCTTAGTGTAGAGTTCGTCCGGGGAAGTACTGCCAATATACCATTTCCGCCGTGAAGCATGCTCTAGTATTACCGTGTTTTGGTATAAAGGCCGGGCACATAAGACTTAACAACTTCATGCATTGTAATGCCCTAAGTGGTACAAGACGGGGGTGACCACTTACTTGGTTGGACCGTCTCCCCCTTTTTCTCTTCGTAGATGATATTAAAAAAGACGTCTTATTTATGCAAAAAGAAAGTTATTTTTATCACTTTCATATACACACAGATAATCTATATAACGATGGCGAAATCACATCTATCAGGATCGATCAACATCGATTCGATGCGATACCACAGCAATATATCAACACCCTATCCTCTGACACGTCATCCAAAACTTTCTGGAGCGTATCGGAAATGCGTACCAAAGCTTTGTACTCGTAAACAACCATCAAATGATCCGACTCGGCAACTAAGGTTTTTTTACTGTCTGCGCTTTGAAGAAATTTGTAAAAAAAAAGCAATTTCAAATATCGAGGATTGCGTGACGTCATCGATGTTATAACAATCGATAAGACTCTTTATTCTTTACTCGGCTGGCATTCCGATCGTTGGGAGTAATTTTACTGTATGAAAATACAGATGTTGTAGTAGTGACTCTATTTTACGTGTGACAATCGATTGCCTCATTCCAAAAGGAAATTGATTCGCTAGATACCCCCATCGGTTTGCCACCCGAATGGCTCCGAGTAGCTCCGAATAATCACGATCTAGAAATGGCGAATTCAATTTTGGATAATCAGGATTGTGATCTGGTAAACAAGGTAAATGACACTATCCTTTTGCTAACTATACAATCATTGGAGAGGTCCTCTCTACAAGACGTCGTTGAGGTGCTGGCTGACAAAAACAAGAGAACTATCTAATGCTTAGTAAAAAAAAAATCGATATAGGTAAATCAACACCAAGACTGTTGGAAAATATCCTACAAAAATTAAATGTTTTTGAGAATGGATATATGGATGTTTGTTACTCTCACGCAAAAACTAGCAAAAGAATTTAGATGAAACTTGGCAAATAGATAGAGCATGCCTTAGAATAACATTTTGGATACTTTTGACCTCGAGAAAGTTAAACAACCCTCGGAAACGTGGAGCCATCTAGAAGACTAATGTTTTAAAGAAGTCCGTTCATATGTTCATAGAAGGAGGTGTATTGAACTTCTAAAAATTCGTCCACAGATAGAAAATTGACCCGAGTGACGTCTGCTGTTCCTGGGAAATCACGATGAAACCGCGGTAAAGAAGCTAGTTTAGATAATATAGGTGTAAAACTTACCATCATAATCGATTTCTCCATCTCTAGTCCGTGGTAAGTCGACGGTGGGCTGCGCAGAGTCCTGCTCGGGCGCACCCTCCACCGTGCAGTTGCGACTGGCACTGTAACAATGGAAAATACACTTTAAAACAACATTATTTTGAGTCAGATTTTGCATGTACAAGAATGGATATTGTAAAGTTGTCGAGATTTAAAAGGTCTTATTGACAGTTAAGAATGCAATGGAAAATAATCTTTACTGTTTTTTTAAATAAAATTCGTCTATTTATCCAATGGTTATTTGTATAATAATACTGATGAGCTGTATTATTACAGTATAGGGTTAATTTTACAATAGCACTCTTAGCTGTAAAAAAGGATTTATTAAAAATAAACAGAGATACAGACTCAGCGATTACCTAACAGCTTAAACCTATTGGTTACTTTCAAATTAATACGAAAGGCAGAATTCTGTTTATATTTAACACTAATCATACCAACACTTACTAGGTACCAATTTCTACCATAGCGGGTCAAATGTGACTTTATATTCCCTGCTTGTATGTATGAAATATGGTTGTTAGGAAGGGAAATAAATAGTATAACTGTATATTAATTAGTAAGAAAAAGTCATGAAGTCAAATGTGCAAAAGCAATAAAATGATACGTGTAATTTCAATGCAAATTTCAAAATGGGTCATTTGACCCGGTTATGGTATGTTTAGTGTTAAAGAATAATTTTTTATCCAGTAAAACACCAAAATCTCACCAAGAAAAGTCATCTGAGGATAAAACTTACGTAGTTATAAGAACCCTAAGGTAAAAAAGGTCAACAATCTAACCGAATAAGTTACCAAAAGTACGCAGCAATAGCAACATACCAATAAATTGTTACCTCAGCAATTTAAAACTAAAATATTCAAGTAAAATTTTGTTAGGCCCGAAACACTAAAATATGTATACTAGTAAAATTCCGTAGAACAAATACCCTATAACTATGGAATTCTTGAAAAATTCAAGCGTTTAAAAGAGAAAAATGTACATATTATAATTTGTTGAGAGTTTTCTATATTTAGAATAATCTGTATATAAAAAAGAACTAAAACTTTATGTGTTTATATCACATACATATATATTATATACATTAAACTGAGATCAAATAGATTTAGAAGCGAATATTTCACAAACTTTTCACTTAAAATAAAAAAGTAGATGAGTTTGTTAAAACCTCTAACTCGTTTTTGATGACCTATCTTAAGATATGACATAGTAAAGTGCCTCTTGAAAAAAAAAGGTCTTTTGATGCGACGTATTTCAGTTGATATAGACTTTGACATATGAATGTTATATACGAGTACATATATACAATATATAATTTAGTTAAATCGATCTAGCTAGGATTCATTTTCAGAAAATGAAGTTTTGTCCGTGTTTTTAGGCAATGAAAACTGCTACAATGTCATTAGAAGGTAAGGTTTTCAGGTTACATATTTTGTGAGAAATACTGTTATTGGGAGCCCTTTATTATCGCATCTAATTCGTATCTAGGTATATATGACAGTGCTTTAAAAAAAAGAATACGGTAGAAGTCACGTTAGTAAAGAAATCCCGAGTAATGCTCGGCCATCCATCGGTATTATATTTATACATTACCGGTTCATGGAATACAGCTATCTTTCCATACATTTGTTTAGTTCCAATAGTCTCTAAATAATATAGCTGAGACATACGGACGAAATTATAAGATTCCGTACTATGCCATATGGTTACTTTAACATGACTAGCAACAACTTCAGAGTGAAGAGTTCTTTTGATAAGAAAATTGATGATAAATCACTACATAGTATAAAACAAAGTCGCTTTCTCTGTCCCTATATCCCTATGAATGCTTAAATCTTTAAAACTACGCAACGGATTTAAATGCGGATTTTTTTAATAGATAGAGTGACTGAAGAGGAAGGTTTTTATGTATAATGCATGTGACATCCCACGGGAACACGGGTAAAACCGCGGGTGACAGCTAGTATAAAATAAATGATAGTGATAATGCAAAAGTATGAAGGATGGGAGACGCAAAACTCCTTAACGGATTTGGATGAAACTTGGCATACCTTGGAAACCTTTCATCCCGGGAAAAGGTACAGTCCCTCGGGTACCGTAAACCCGGGAGAAACCGCAGGGGACAAGGTATATCAAGATTAATTGGGTATTATAATCGCTTGAATTCACGGGAAGCTAAACACATAACGGTATTTGTAAATGACCGTTTCAGTGGAACGTTAAATCGTGTAGAACCCAAGTACAGGGTCACCGTTGGTTGCTAATACAATTTTAAGGTCAAGGCAAAGTTTTCATTGTGTAACCAATGTGTGAATATTTCAGGCAATTTACTCAATATATTAATGTTAATGCTAAGGCGTTTTCGGGGAGAATGTGATGTAGAGTTATTGCACAACCTTTTTTGTTGGTCTGATCTTTTAACCTTCAGGGGTTAGCCTTCATGGCCGGCAATCAATGGACAGTTTTTACTTATAATCTTGTGCTTTTGTTAGACAATAACGATTGAGTTTCAGGTGGTTTTATATTTTTGAAGTTATACTTCTTTAGGCGCGTTATGAAAAAATTATGAGAGTGAAATTTTAAAATGCGCATATGTGTAACACAAAATTCTCACGGATGAAGTACAATTTCGCGATTGAATAGTAAAAAATGCTTTTATTACAGTTTTTCTCACTTATAATTTCGGGTATAACTTCTTACGTGCGTACATAACTACACACACACGTTTTTTTCGACGATTTCTCTTTCCTTATCAGTTGGACCATTAACGATTAAATCATTGTACGGGATTTTGGCAGGCCAGTTGGCTTGGTGGTTAGACACTGACTGTCGCGATACAGGTTGTGGGTACGATTCCAATATAGGACAAATATTAGTGTACATTTTTATTTTTTTATTTTATAAGGAATGGGCTTGCGTTTGGCCTTCGACTGACTTCAGAAGGAGTCACGACGAGGCCGAGGATGTAGCACGCTTACCCAGAAAATGCCTATTCACTCTGGCCTTGAATAAATCCAGGTTATAGCTGTCGGGAAACACTGACCCCGGAAGAGAGTTCCACTCTTTTGCTGTTCGTATAACGAACGAAGAAGCGAAACGTTGTGTTCGTAAAAGCGGGGTGTCGACAACGTGTGGGTGGAAATTCTCCCGGCGACTTGTGGTTCGATGGAGAAATGGGGATGGAGGAATTATATTGAACAATTCAGTCGCACTCTCCAAAATACATCCTATAGAAAACCGACAAACACGATACCCTACGACGATGTTCAAGGCTCGTTAATTTCGCCTCAACTAGCGAAACATCACCGATGAGTCTCCTGGCACGGCGGTCTATTGAGTCAAGGGCCTCCAGCTGGTATTTGGCAGATCAATCCCAGAGGTGACAGCAGTACTCCATGCACGACCTGACTTGCGCTTTGTACAGTTGGAGCAACTGACTCGGCGTAAAGTAGCGCTTCACCTTCCAGAGGATGCCCAATTTTTTTGCGGCAGTTTTAGCCTTTAACTCAATAGAACTACCAAAATTTATTTTGGCAGTTAAGGTTATGCCCAGGAGTTCAAGCTGGTCGGAAATCGGTAAGGATGTATTCTGAAAAGAAGGAGTCAGGTCGGGACTCCTTTTAGCTGTGAACAGACACGCCTGTGTCTTGGAGGGATTAAACTTAACCAGATTAGCATCACCCCAATCGGATACTGCTTGCAGGTTCAAGTTAATACGCTCAACCATGGCCTCTCTAAGTGTCAAGGTTTCGTCACTGGAAGCCTGTGCGCTGGAAAAATATCTCTCCACAACTGTGCTGTCATCTGCGTACCCAAAGATAACGGGTTATAGCAGGTCATTGATATGCAGCAAGAATAATGTCGCAGAGAGAACTGATCCCTGAGGAACTCCGGCATTGATTGCCAGTAGATTCGACGAGCACCCGTCTAAGACAACTCGTATGGACCTTTCGCTCAGGAAATCAGAAATCCAGACGCACAGGCCAGCAGATATTCCGTACGAAGGAAGCTTGTTTAAGAGGCTGTCATGCCAGACTCTATCGAAAGCCTTAGAGATATCGAGGGAAACAGCAAGAGCTTCACCATATCCCTCAATAGCTTCGCTCCATAGATGTGTGGCATACACAAGAAGATCCCCAGTCGACCGTTTCTGATGGAAGCCAAATTGGCGGTCGCTAAGGAGGTCAGATGACGATAAAGATGTCTTCGAGGTATGCCAGGAGCCGCCGATTCAATACACGTTCCATAATCTTACAGAGTATGGAGGTGATCGCAATCGGACGATAGTTTGATAGTATGTTTGTTTTGTAACTTAGTGAAAGATATTTTAAAATATATTAGAATTTAGTTGGTACCAATATCGGTTATCTGGTTTCCACAGTACAAGCTCTGCTTAGTTTGGGATCAGATGGCCGTGTGTAAAGAATGTCCTAGGATATTTATTTATTTAAGAGACTTGTAGGCGAGGCGGTTAGATATTACCTGGGACAGACATTTGTGTGCATCAACACTTCTGTTCATTTCTTCTTAAAGTTGATTATCGATTACCTGGTTACTGGTTACTTTACTACGGTAAGTTGTAAAATGTTGGTTTTAAATAATAAATATCCTGGGACATTCTTTACACACGGCCATCTAATCCCAAACTAAGCAGAGCTTATACTACGGAAACCAGATAACTGATATTAGTACCAACTACATTCTAAGTAGTAGCTTCAGTAACTTTAAATTTGACCTTCATAAGTGCCTTCCGAGGGCCTAAACTGAATAAATGGTTTTGATTTTTGAGCTTGTACTATGGAAACCAGATAACTGATATACTACATTATAGAACTTTTTTTTTTGCTAATTACATACTTATGTAGATATTAACACCCAGTCAGTACAGACATCTTTATGTTTACAAATGTTTGTCCTGGGTGGGAATCGGATCCGCAAGGCTTGGCAGTCAGAGTCGCTAACCAACTGCCCTGATGAGATCATTTGTTAGGTCTTTTGTTGTTGGCGGAATGGCGGGACAGGCTTTCGCGCCCTACCGCCGGCCTCGACATAGTCGGGGCGATCCGGCCGGTGCTCGAGCGCTGGCTCGGGAGGAGGCACGGCTCCCTGTCGTTTCGGGCGACGCAGGTGCTCTCGGGGCACGGTTGCTTCGGGAAGTACCTGTGTCGCATAAACAGGGAGCCGGACGCCCGGTGTCACCACTGCGTCCATTGCCGGGAGGACACGGCGCGGCACACGCTGGCAGAGTGTGCCGCTTGGGAGGAGCCGCGCCGTGCCCTCATCGCCGGAGTAGGCCCGGACCTCTCGCTGCCGGCCGTGATCGAGTCTATGGTCGGCGGCGAAGAGGCCTGGGACGCAGTGGTAACCTTCTGCGAGACGGTTATCTCGCAGAAGGAGGCTGCGGAAAGGGAGAGGGAGATTTCAACCCCTCACCCGATCCGCAGCAGACGCACCGGGCGTCGGCGGAGGGCGGACAACGCCCTCTTCCAGCCCCCCTAAATGGGTCCAGGGGCGTCAGACACGGGGATACGTCTGTCGCCCCACAACATTATAAGGACCCGAGGTGGCGGCGCGCGTGTGATGTTCCACGCGCGCCCCTCAGAGAAGTCGGGGGGGGAGGAGTTAACACCTCGCTCCCCCCCCTCGACCAGGCGGGGCCCGCGGTGGCGGGCCGGCACCAGCCGGGGGTTGCGGAAGCTGAATTCGTGCCCGCGACCCTCGGCGCTCAAGTGTGCGAAGGAACATCGGAGGGGTTTTAGTGGGTATACCCTCGGGCCCCTTCTCATTTTTGATATGAGAAGGGGAGTTTGCGAGTGGGAGTCCCACATAACCACCGCGTCTCTCCCCGGGCGCGGTGGTATGCGTAATGCATTTCCCCTCCGGAAAAAAAAAAAAAAAAAAAAAAAAAAAAAAAAAAAAAAAAAAAAGGTCTTTTGTTGTTAGTCGACAGGCCAGTTGGCTTGGTGGTTAACGCTCTGACTGCCAAACCGAAGGTCGCGGGTTCGATTCCCACCCAGGACAAACATTTGTGTGCATGAACATGTCTGTTTGTTCTGTGTCTGGGTGTAAATATCTATATAAGTATGTATTTAGAAAAAAAAAGTAGTATATGTAGTATATCAGTTATCTGGTTTCCATAGTACAAGCTCTGCTTAGTTTGGGACCAGATGGCCGTGTGTAAAGAATGTCCCAGGATATTTATTATTTATAGTTATAGACACTATGTTATTCTTTGACTAAATCAAGATAAAGGATAAAGGGGAGAAAAGGAAGTCCTTAAAACTCAGTTCATTACTTACAAGATTTGCCAAGTTGGGGATAAAATGGCCATGTAAATGGAAGGTTCCATTTCCACACGGTATATTCATTCATTCAACTTTAAACCATAGAGGTACATAATGCTTTTGGTCCATTACCACCCGCTGGTGTATTATGTAAGGTTGTTGTAATAAGTCTGAATTTTCTGCGGATGAAATATAACGGTTTTGAAGTGAAGTTTACTTTTATAAATTTCAAATCATACAATTTATAAATAACTAGCTGTCCCCCGCGGTTTTACCCGCGTTCCCGATGGATGTCACATGTATTATACGTAAAAACCTGCCTCTTCAATCATTCTATCTATTAAAAAAACCGCATGAAAATACGTTGCGTAGTTTCAAAGATTTAAGCATACATAAGGATATAGGGACAGAGAAAACGACTTTGTTTTAAATATACTATGTAGTGATACGATAAGAACTCCTTATGAAGTAAAATTTTGGTGAATGAAAAAGATATATATTTCAATGAAATCCTTATTACGATAATACAAAACTTTTAAACAAAAAAAAATTGGCGAAATAAGAAGGCTGAGAAATGAAAAAAAAAATAACCTTAGGAGTTTAATTTTTTTCAGATTTATGAAAGGTTTATGAAATCTAGCTACTTTGTAAAAAGTTATGTATCATACATAAAACAATATGGTTGACTTAAAATTTCCGTCGTTTTTTCATCGGTTATAAAAGAACGTAGCCTACGATTTGAAGACTATTTTCATTAAAGAAAAAAACTTTTTGGTAAGTTAAGTAGAATCTTTACTGGCAGTACCAGGCATAAATAATGCAATGTTACACTGAATTAGGTATATAAGACGCAATGCGTAAAGTATGTGTTGAAATTTTCAATGAAGTAGTTTGTCAGTCTATCTATACTAACATTATAAAGAGGAAAGATTTGTATATAAGTATGTTTGTTACTCTTTCACGCAAAAACTACTTAACCGATATGGATGAAACTTGGCACATAGATAGAGCATATCTTGGAATAACATATAGGATATTTTTCATCCCGGGAAAATGTGATATCCCTCGGGAACGGGGGAAAAAGCGCGGGGGACAGCTAGTTATATTTATGAAAAATATTACATTGCTTTCGTTGAATCTATTACATCATGAACAGACGTGTTCGTACACAAATGTTTGGCTCAATTTTTTTTAGAGTAGTAGAGCTCTTAGTGCAGAGTTCGTCCGGGGAAGTACTACCACCTTACCCATTTCTGCCGTGAAGCAGTAGTGCACTTGTATTACTGTGTTTCGGTTAGAAAGGTAAGGGGGCCGGTGAAATTACAGGCACATGAGACTTAACAACTTCACGTCTCAGGGTCGACAACGCATTGGTGATGCTCCTAGTGTTGCAAATGTCCATAGGCGGCGGTGACCACTTACCATCAGGTGGACCGTCTGCTTGTTTGTGGGCGCAAGTGGCATAAAAAAATAAATAATAAAATCTGATATTCAAAATAAAAATTGTTACACGTGGTGTCGTTTTTATCTGATTATACCTACGTTACAATTCAATGGTTTATTATAAACAATGAAATAATATAGAGTGCTTTATTGAGTTAATTTTCAAGGTGAGTCAACAATGGATACGAATTGTGGTAAATTTGTGTAATTCTCGTGAAAGTAGAGAAATATATGGTATAACGTTTCAAGGACTTGTGGTGGTTGTTATTGTTACAGACTATGTAATTACAGGTTGATTGTTGAGATGTGGAGTGATATTGTACGGCTAATGTCTTTTTTTATTTACGTTTGAAGGTTGGTGAGAGAACAGACGGTACCGTTGCCAATGAACATTAGCAATACCAAGGGGAATTGCCATTGAGGACTGGCTTCTAGTGAAGCTGTCGGAGCATAGCGAGGTACTTTGTAGTACCCGCCTTAATTTACGTTAAGTAGGCAGCCGGTCCACCTGATGGTAAGTGGTCACCGCCGCCTATGGACATTTGCAACACAAGGGGCATGGCCAATGCGTTGTCGACCCTAAGACGTGAAGTTGTTAAGTCTCATGTGCCTGTAATTTCACTGGCCCCTTACCTTCCTAACCGAAACACAGTAATACAAGTGCACTACTGCTTCACGACGGATGAGTACTTCCCCTGACATTACATTTACAGGCCCATGAAACTTAATACTCTGGTGTTGCAAATGTCCATGTCCGGCGGTGACCACTTCCCTTGAGGTGGACCGTGTGCTTGTTTGTCGACTCACGTGGTATAAAAAAATAATAAAAGACCTACTCTGGACTAACAGCTCTACTACTGAAACCGAACATCGGTCGCATTTATATCGGTATCTTCCGACAGCTGGATTGAGACCAGGTCCTCTACCTCGTGTGGTGTCACCTTGTGCCACATTATTACTCGTGAGATTGTAGTCAAACAAAAGCAGTAGGTACAATAAAACGAGAGCCTTTTGTAAATAAAACTAAAACTTTCTTCATCTTCTCTTCCAAATGGTTCTGGCAACAATAGGATTCATCAAGACTACTAAACCTAGATCCAAACTAGTGATAGTAAATGTAAATCTTTTCCCATACGTGTCAGTGGGACAAGCCATTTAAAGGAATGCCCATCATGGTGGCAGGCACTTTTACAGGCACAGAATCAGGCCAATTCGACTAATGTCTCAATTTGAGTCCTACACAATAGAACGTATAGCAGAATCGGCAGAACGCGGCATTCTTTGCCATTGGATGATTTTTTTCTTTTATTTATACTATGTCGTATGTCGTAATTGTTATCATCATCTTTATTAAACTTGTCTCTATTTCTTCCGTAGAACAATCCCTCTAATTTTCACGACTATTATTCATGAAGAGGCAGGCAGAGATGTCAGTAACGAGACCTACTTTCCACCAAATATATTTGTAGTCCCGACGTTCTATTTACAATATAAAATCATTAATATTACAAATGACCGAGAAAAACGCAATTCTTTAAATACAGTATGTCCTTTATAGAATCGTAAACTATGCAACGGATTTTAATGCAGTTTTTAGCAATAGATACGAGTAATTTAAGAGGAAGGTTTATAACCAGGATTGAAAGCGGGCAATGGCGCAGGGCGCAGCTAGTAGGTTATATAACAACGAATAGTTGCATTTAAATGTTAATTTACACTACAATATGAAATACAATTTATAGGCTGCAACAAAATCTCAGAAAAGGAAACAAAGAATACGTCTTTAAGACCAATTACCGAACAAACAACCACCCTTGGAACTTTCAATGCCAATGTTACGAGAAAGGCCATTTAAATTAATCAATACACCCCCACGACCCTCCTTGACATTGTCCGAGTGATGTATCATCACTAAATTAATAAGAGCGGCCGTCAATTTCACTGTTTCTTTATAAGTATTAACATAGAGTTTAAAATGGCTCTATTGATTTTTGCGATATTACCACATCATCAAAAAAATTCTAAATTCAAATTGGAAATCATTTATTCAGTTTAGGCCCGCGGAGGGCACTTATGAAGGTCAAATTTAAAGTTACTGAAGCTAGGTTCGGAAGTCAGCCTTCAACTGAGAAGAACCGGCAAAGAAACTCAACAAGGTTACATTTGTTTATATATTTTAAATAAATTTTGACTTTTAGGCTATTTTATTATCTGATCGTTATTACATGCCATAACTCGCCACTGAAATTTGAACCTTATGTCATATCACATATAGAACCATTTTCTATACGAGTGATGAAATGCGTGTCTAATCTTTTACACCGTGATTAGTTTTATATTTAGGGCTCACGTGGGGCATCAGATGAGTTAAGACATGTTAACTTACTAAATTCAAAAGAATTAAATCAAATTAAATTTATTCAATTATATCTATGTGTAATCCTGAAACCTGAGTCTAAATATATTATGTAAAGAATCTTAATAATTTCTTTTTATTAAATATTTAAGTATCTAAGTGCTGTCCATTTTAGAAATTACTTGTATAATTTGTTCTCTTTGATCTTACTTATGTATATTCAGTTAATTAAATTTTGATTTCATTAATTTTTTTAATTTTTAAATATTTACATACATCTAATTTACATTTTTGATACCTGTATAAATGAATAATTATGATGTCTACTAGATTTCGCATTCATATTAAGTAACTTTATAATTTATTTTTTGCCCCGCGGTTTTACTCGTGTTCTCGTGGGATGTCACATGTATTATACATAAAAACCTTCCTCTTCAATCACTCTAACTATTAAAAAAACCGCATCAAAATCCGTTGCGTAGTTTTAAAGATTTAAGCATACAGAGGGACATAGGGATATAGGGACAGAAGCCGACTTTGTTTTATAATATGTAGTGACAGTGATACTGTAAGCGTAATGTTAGTAAAAAAATAAAATAAAATGTATTTATTCCAAAAAATATTGTTTTCATAGTAAAAGGTATGACAGTATGATTTTTATGAAGAAACACAATATCGTTGTAGATTATATAGAAGCCAAATATTGGCACACAATATTCTACATTTGCTACTACAAACCTCGCCAACTGTCATGTAGGCGACAGATTCTTTACATGAACTAGGGAAAACACGCGTTCCCGTGGGGTGGCACATTTTCCCGTGATAAAAAGTCCTATATGTTTTTCTAAATAAAATACTCTCTGATTAATAATACCGATATTACAAATCCCTACTAATATTATAAATTTGAATGTAAGTTTGTTTGTTACGCTTTCACGCGAAAACTACTTAACCGATCATCATGAAACTTTAGGATACTTTTTGTGCTGGGAAATTGTTACATCCTTCGGGAACGCGGGTGAAACCGGGGGACAGCTAGTAAATAATAAGAATGCATCAATTTGTGAGAATGGATTCATAGACATTTGTTACTCTTAGACGCAAAAACTACCGAACGGAATTGAATGAAACTTTATATAACTAGAGCATGCCCTGGACATCAATATAGGATTTTATACCGGGAAAATGTGACATCCCTCGGGAACGCGGGTGAAACCGCGGAGCACAGTTAGTCCTATAATCCCATAATTAGATCTGATAATAATCAAATAAAATGTACGATAGTACCCGTGTCTCGCTTGCTATTTGAACAAAATGTCCGAGAGGTAGATTTTAGTGAGATGAATAAATCAGTTAGGGACTTCACGAGATAATTTGATTTTTGTCTGTAGAATTGTGGATTGAGGCAGCAATGGGAATTGTGATTAAATAAATTGTTTGTTATACCCACGGGATAATTGGTTTACAGGGATGCGAAGGCGAAAATAAATTATAAGCGTCACGTTTTTAGGCATTTGGGTACGGAGCCGTAAAAAGGTTTGTTATTGGTTTAGTACCAATATTATAATTAATTTAATATCCTGGGACATTCTTTACACACGCCCATTTGATTCCAAAGTAGAGCTTGTACTATGGAAACCAGGGGCTCGATTCTGTAAGGAAAATTACATTTACTCGTAGATGTCTCGTCGCGGTTTCTATGCTCTGTCTCTGTCGCTTACTACGCTAATACTACTAGTCATGTGAGAGGTAAGCTCTCCCAGGCCTCCATGAAGGGGGCAGATAACTGATATGCTACATATACTGCTTTAAATACATATCTATATAGATAATTCCATCCAGAGACAGAACAAGCAGACATGGTCATGCACAGATATGTTTGGCCTGGGTGGGAATCGAAACCACGACCTGCGGCGCGGAAGTCAGGGTCTCGAATCACCAAGCCAACTGGCTGTCAATTTATAAGTAAAGGATAAATTGAAGCATGCTTTAGGTATCTGTTTTGTCTCTTTAAAAAGATAAATAAATTATAAAAAAATGTGAATGGCAATTCAAATATAATAATATTTGGTAGACTCTTCAGTCTTGCACCAGGAGCTTAGCAATATGTTGGCAACCTAAACAGAGCCTAGAATACAAGAGCCTTTTAACTCTTTCTATAAAGGTCTTTTTTCATTTAAACTCATTGTAGCATTACAACGACTTTCACGCCACCTACAGAAATCTTAATCCTAGCATAATTATAAATACAAAAATGAGTTTACTACACCACCAATTGTGATGAAATTGTACACATACGTAGCCATAGAGAGGGCTATAGCAAACATTTAATCTCGCGAAACGATTCGATCCCTCAGGAACACGTGTATAAACTGCGACACGGAAGTTTGTATACAAATAAATAATAAAATACAAAATTAAAATTTTTACACAATTTCCCACGAGGACAAAAACATGCGCATTATAAGCAAAGAGAAAAAAAGTGCAAACTAGTACGGAATAAATTATGAGCAGTGACACGGCAAGCTCATTATTCTGCCATTTGAAAGGAGTCATTAAAAACTTATGTGTGGGAGGGTACAGTTGTGCCTATAAAGGTGACGGCCATACGGTCATTGTCAGGGTTGTGCTATTGTTAATAGATCGAAGGCGATGATAGCTTAGTTGGCCGTGATGTCATATGTCGTGGATTCAAATCCAATAATGAGTTTTAAAGGAGAAGGAAACCTTCGCCCTGTGGTAAGGTACAATTTACCCGCCTGACTGGCTACCACATACCATTAAGCCCTCGTGTTGAAAATCTGTCGCCAATTTGTTTTTTTTTTTTTATTAATTACTATTTAAAACATCTTACAATATAATTTCAAACATTACAATCTAAAAAAACCACGGAGGTTTGTCTCGATTGCAAGTAGCAACATTCTGCAAACAGGCTCGCAACAATAATAGTTAAGACTACCCACATAATGCTGCAATGTTTTACAGCTGCACTTGAGAGTCTGTTTACATCTAGGTGTGTTTGACACCTTTGGCACATCATATCCGTGGTAAGCTGTGACAAGCTATGCCAGAAAACACTCCGTCAATAAGCCTATACCCAAATAGCAAAATAAAAAAATACTTTTTTCTAGCATTTGAAAGGACCCATTAATAACTAATATGTTTCTAGTCAAGGGGATGGTCAAACGGCCACTGCCAGGGTTGTACTATTATAAATAAATATCGATTCGAGAAACATGGTGGAAACGAAGGCCAAGGCGTGCAAGGTTTCTGATGAGAAAGGTTGCATGTGTCGATAAAGCAACATTTGACATGCGAACAGTAATTTTGTTGTCATTGTTAGTATTGTAGACTTTCAATATATAAAGTCAAAAGGACCGGGGATTGATTCTGTAACGTTTCGTTGCGGACTGCGCTGTCTCTTTCACTGACTATGCAATCACTGGAGAGGTCCACTTTGCGAGGCATCGCCGTCTGTATTTGTATTAGCTGAATAAAGGGGATGATTTTTGTGAATCGAAGTCCAAACACTTACGAAGGAATTATCTTTGGATTTCTATAATAAAAATAATATAGTATGGCAGTAGTTAGTTGTATACATATATATATCACTAGATATATATATATATATATACAATATATATATCACTAGCTGTCCCCCGCATTTTTTTTTTAATTTTTTTTTTATGCTACTTGGGCCGACAAACAAGCAGACGGTCCACCTGATGGTAAATGGTCACCGCCGCCTATGGACATTTGCAACACTAGGAGCATCGCCAATGCGTTGTCGACCCTGAGACGTGAAGTTGTTAAGTCTCATGTGCCTGTAATTTCACCGGTCCCCTTACCTTTCTAACCGAAACACAGTAATACAATAGCACTACTGCTTCGCGGCGGAAATGGGTAAGATGGTAGTACTTCCCCGGACGAACTCTGCACTAAGAGCTCTACTACTCTGAAAATCTACTTTATCTATGTGCCAAGTTGCATTTAAATCCGTTTAGTAGTTTTTGCGTGATTGAGTAACAAACATCCATACATACGAACTTTGCATTTATAACATTAGCAGGATATTGTTTACACTACCATTGCTCAAACAGTAATCTGTGGTCAACGGTGCTGGTGACAAAAATACTCAGATTTAAAATATTACTCATATTATAAAATGGGCATTGTGATATCATTTTCATTGGGATGAGTCGTGACAGTTGAAGGTTTTTTACCCATATCTTGTGAAATAGCACTTGATTATTCAGATATACTACACTAAATGCTTCATGAGACCTTGCTCTGTTACGATATTCCCTTATTATGTCAATATTAACATAAACTATTCAGAAATCTTATAAAACACCATGTGTCACCCAACTCATGGTATTTGAAAAATACTATAATGCTAAGCATGAAAAAAATATTATATAACCAAAATAGAGTTTCTTCGACGCACCATCACATTAAAACTACTGAGCTATATTAAATATACACACAAACACAAATCAGACTGTTATCATTCGACGCGGAACTTTTCGTAGATAGATATAGGCTATATATGACATCGATAAACGCGGGTGAAACTGCGGGAGACAGCTAGTATATATATATATACTAGTTGTCCGGACAGACGTTGTCCTGTCGAAATAAGTCCATACAAAAGTGCAGGAATTTGCTCGCAGCGCCACCTACCGGGTCGAATAATGAAACCTAAACCACCCAGGGCGCCACCCAAACGCATACAAAAATTTTTATTCAAAAAGGTCCAGCCGTTTAGGAGTTCACTGTCAACACACGTACAGAAGAATTATATACACCTACATATATAGAGATAAGGCGCCCCGCCCCGTATACCCAAATAAGGTCTTGCAATTGATAGAACATATCAACGTGTATTTAAAACTTTTTAACTATTAAAATCATTCCCAAACTATATCAAATGTCTTTCAGTGAACATCTTGCTTGTATTTTGTACTTTTAAAATCTATTGTTTACTCATACCCTACTGATGACGATGAATGTACCTGCATGCTACATTTTCACGCAAAAACCATTAAACCGATTTGTATGAAACTTGCCACATAGAAAGAGATACTTTTTGTTCTGAGAAAAAGTTTAATACCAAGGAAAAGCGGGTGAAACTGCGGGGGAGAGCTAGTGACTTTATATGAATGAATTTTATATAACTTCATCTGAATATTATCTACGTCTCGTGCCAAATCTGTGAGACGATATCCCCTATATTATCATAGTCCAATTATACTCAGTAGTACAGATTGAAATAGTGGATAAAATATTTGTAACGTTAACTAACCGAATGAATTTCGAGTAAATATTGCAGTAAAATTATTTTAAATAGTGTTATCAGTAAACTTCAACATTCATTTACATATTCGAAAGTCATTACAAGCAATGTTTCGTGATAAAACAACAAACTATTTACGTAGTTTACTAGTTGTCCCCTGTGGTATCACTCGAGATCCCTAGGGAAGTTACATATTCCCGGGATAAAAAGTATTTTATATGTTATTCTAGGGCAGGGTTTCCCAACGTTTATTGCGCCGAGCCTCCCCGAACCAAAAAAAAAATATTTTCACCTTTAAGTATATTATCTATAAAAATAAAACACACATTTATTAAATTTTAAAATAGGTACAACACAGATATAATATATTTATTTATTATGGATCTTTAGTAAAAGAGTACACTTGAAAATAATTAATTACTCTTACATTTCTTATAATTCTCGCTTTGTTTTTCGAAAATGCAAACGTACCTATTAGGCCCCCCTCCTATTAGGCTCTCCTCCGTGGCACGAGTGTCATCTGCTACGCGGATGACACTCTTCTCACTGCCCGGGGGAGAAGTTTTAGGGAGGCGGCCGACTTGGCTTCGGCTGGCGGATCCTTGGTCGTGGGAAGGATCCGTCGGCTTGGATTGAGGGTGGCGCTAAATAAGACCGAGGCGGTGTTTTTCCACGCGCCTCGGCAGCGCACCCCGAGCGACGCCCACATTTTCGTGGAGGGCGTCAGGGTCGAAGTAAGGGCCCAGATGAAATATCTGGGCCTAGTCCTAGACAACAGGTGGCGCTTCGGCCCGTACTTCAGCGGGCGGTCGACGCGCCTGCTGAAGGTCGCGGGGGCGCTTTCGTGGCTCCTCCCGAATATGGGGGGGCCCAAAGCGCGATGCCGGCAGCTGTATGCCGGCATCCTGAGGAGCATGGCCCTCTATGGGGCCCCCATCTGGGCGGACTCCCTCCAGAGGAGGGAGAACTCCGCCGCGATACGGAGGCCCCAAAGGGCAATCGCACAGCGGGTGGCGAGGGCCTACCGCTCGGTGAGTTTCGCGGCGGCGTGCGCTCTGGCGGGCACCCCTCCTTGGGAGCTCGAGGCGTGGGTGCTTGCCAGAGTGTACGAGTGGTCGGCGGGGCGCAAGGCGCTCGGGGAGCGCGGCGACCCGACGGAGCGGGAGGCCGTCCGGCGAGAGGCGAAGGATGCCATCGTTCACCATTGGGCGGAGGACCTCGCCTCTGCCGTGTTCGGCCGCCGAACGCTGGACGCTGTCGGGCCAGTCTTACGGGATTGGCTCGAGCGGCCCCACGGCTTCCTCTCGTTCCGTCTGGTGCAGGTATTGTCCGGGCACGGGTGTTTCGGATCGTATCTGCACCGGATCGGGCGGGAGGAGGCCCCGTCGTGCCACGGTTGCGGCGCGGCGGAGGACACGGCGCAGCACACCCTCGAGGTATGCCCGTCGTGGAACGAACCGCGACGCGACCTGGTCGCGGTGGTCGGGCCGGACCTTTCGCTTCCCAGTGTGGTCAACTCCATGCTGGGGGGCGAGGCCGGCTGGGCCGCGGTCGCCTCCTTCTGTGAGGATGTGATGTCACAGAAGGAGGCGGCAGAGCGCGCACGGGAGGAGGACCCTCTTGCGCCGCTGTGCAGGCTTAGAAGAAGGGGTAGGAGAAGGCGATTATAGTCGCCTTCTCTCTCCTCTTGTGGTGGTGAACGGCGGGAGACAGACGTGGAGGCGTCTTCTCCCGCATTGCACTCGTTCACCATCCCCGTCGGGCGGGAACGGCAAAGTCGCTGCCGTTTCCGGGCCCCTCCTTGCAGGGGGAGGGGCGTGCGGGCCCCGCCGTAAATGGCGGGCGGTCGACGGGGGGGGGCTGGACGTCAAGGCTCTGCCGGTTTCCCAGCCCCTCTCCACATAGACGATGCCTGAGCGCCGCTGGGTCGTTTAGTGGGTAAACCGGGCCACTAGGGTCCGGGAGTCCCACATACCCCCCCCATCCTCCAATGGGGGGGAATGCGGAACGCATTTTTCCCAGCGGAAAAAAAAAAAAAAAAAAAAAAAAAGTCCTGTTCTAGGGCATGTCTTATCAATGGGTAAAGTATGATCTAGATCTATTCAGGCGTTCTGGCATTCAATATTAACAAACAACAATCCATCCAAATGTTCGCATGTATAGTAAGTAATACATAGTAACATTAATGTGATACAGCGAAAACTAAAACTTCGAATACAGTTAGCAACAGAAGCCGCTTGTTTAACGACTCATTGCAAATTGGTACCCAGAGTATTTTGTATCTTCAAATGACAATTTCGTTTTGTACTTTAGTTAGTGTTGAATTAACAATTTTAGTATTTAATATTTGAAAAAGAAAATCTGTTAACGGACTTTTGTCGCCAACTGTACTATAAATGGTATAAAAATTTAGGCCACATCACCACTCCTATATGGTGAGATAGTGACACGCCATTCGCAATATAAGCAACAGGGGCTCGATTTTGTGAGGAAATTTACACTTACTCGAGGATGTTTCGTCGCGGCCTCTCTGCTCTGTCTCTGTCGCTTACTACGCTAATATTACTAATCACGTGAGAGATAAGCTCTCCGAGGCCTCAGTGAAGCAGCTCGTCGACGAAGTTTGTATTAGCTGAATAAGGTAGTTTAAAAAGTCATAAAAAATTACCCCTGGGCAATCGCTTGAGCTACTGTTAGTAAATACACTGTGGCATGAAAATGCAGACAATAACAAGACGTTCACTGGTGGGCGTACTCATGGTACATTGCCAAAATGTTACACTATAAATTCTATACATTCCCTTCTTTGATATTACCATCATTATAGAATATTGAGTTCTATTTCAATGGTAGATAAGTTCGTTTACAATCGTCTCAAAACTAAAGATAGTCGCTAAACATTTCGTTAACAGAAAGTATGATTGTTATTCTACAGGTGTAGAAAGTGTTTACAAATATAAATAGATATCTGTTTTTCATAATACAATTGATACCTTTATTCAGGGTCGTATTTGGGTAGGAAATAATTGGGCTAATAAAATATATTAACTGTCAATCCATAGATGGGCATAATAAAACTGAAATAGGATAAAAATAGTATATTCTTGTAATTACGTCTTTAATATAAGATATATTATGATATTATTTATTTTATGGGCATTTATCCCGGTATGTCATGGATTTTTGGTGGAGTTGTATTCGGATTGTACAAGGTTTTTGCTTATAATAAAGGCATTGGATCTTGTTATAAATTAATTGGTAGTAAATATAATCATAAGGTAAGATAGCAGTATTACAATATTTTATTATATCTATTTTGACAGTAAGGGGGCGTCCCCTTAATTACGTGAGGCATTTAGGGGGGAGGGAGTCAAGCCGAATCTCACCGAATCTCACGTGGAGGAGATGGAGAGTCACGGCAAATATCTCGTATTTTTTTAATAGCAAGAAACAGTGTAAAATTGCTAGTAGAGGGTTATATATAGTAGTAATCTAAATCTTTGACTTATGATAATATCAAATCTCACGTGAGATTAGGGGCGGGGTGAGGGGGTCGAGAAAAATCTCATGACATCTCATCTAACAATTTTACAATATACTTAAACAAACTTTTTAATCTTAGATAAATATTATACATTATTGAGGATACAAAAGTAAGGAACTCTATCTTACTATCTATAAATGCTAAAATTTATGATAGGACGGATGGATAGCTGTTTGTTACTCTTTCACGCAAAAACAACTAAACGGATTCAAATGCCACACATAGTCTATAACCTTCATTTACCCATAGGATACTATCTATCTCAGAAAAATGTAACATTCCTTAGGAACGCGGATGAAACCGCGGGAAAAGTTAAACCTATATAATATTGGTTACACGTAACATAATAATTTAATAATGAAACATTAACTCATTCAATTAAATATAATTTTAAATTCATTAGTCCATACCACGTATTCTCTATCGCAAAACGTTACGTAACATGTTAAAATTTTAATCATCAATTAAAATACTAGGAAAAAATAATCATTTTTACATTAATTAATTCCTATTATCCAACATACGCGTGGAGTAAAATGGGCGGTCAATAGAAATTGCTCGCTGCGAGGTGGAATTAAGAACTACACGTGAGCACGTGAATCGACTCCCTCCAATGGTCTTACCACTTCACCAACCGTTCAATAAATATACTTGGACAAGGAATGGAATATTAAATAAGCGCTTCAGAAGTTACGACATTTTATCGAAAAAAAAATCTTCTGAAAATTATTGGGCTAAGCGTTACCATATTGCCCGTATTGCCCAAACCTTATAGTGACCATAGATTTATTGTAAATCGATAATTTAAGTTCTTGCACTCGAACATGATTATGCCACTATAATAAACTTAATTATAAACGTAAATTTGCATAGGTGCATGAATGTTACCTATATTGAGTATTTTGTAATTTTGAAATATATAAAATTGATATAATTTTTTTTTTAAATTAATATTTATTGATAAAAAAATTAAAAACAATGTAACCTCGCTGAGTTTCTAGCCGGTTGTTCTCAGTTGAATGCTGACTTCTGAACCGGTAGTAGCTTCAGTAACATTAAATTTGACCTAAAACCTGGTCATAAGTGACTTCCGAGGGCCTAAACTGAATAAATGGTTTTGAATTCATATCACAGATCGTTACGGGACCGTGTCGTGACGTGTAAGCCGGCGACCCGGACGTAACTCTCGGTGATCGTGAGCCGTGAAACGGTACAGTTATTACGTCGGAGTACAACGCACGCCCGCCATCAAACGTAATAGCTTTGATATTTCCAATTGCGAGGGGAACCTTCTTTTTGCGTATGAAATGCATTATTCGGTTGGAATTTAGAACATCGGGATGGTATTTAGCTTGATGGTCAGCGACCCTGACTGCCAAGTCACAGTCGGGTTCGATTCCCACCTAGGACAAACATTTGTGTGCATGAACATATCTGTTTGTTCTGTCTCGTTGTAAATATCTATGTGTAATATAAGTATGTATTTCGAATAAAAACGTTGTATATGTAGTATATCAGTTATCTGGTGTCCATAGTACAACTCTGCTTAGTTTGGGATCAGATGGCCGTGTGTAAAGAATGTCATAAGATATTTATTATCTATTTATTTTGAAAAGGGGCAAAAATGGATTGAAAAAGTGTAAAAGCCACCAACTTTTACACTCGTACGCAAAAAGCATTCTGGGAACTGCCAGAAAAAAATATTATTAGCTAAAAAAAGCCATCAAGGATGACTACATTTGGCGAACCATTATATGACCAAAGGTTCTAGAAAAGATCTGAGAAGGGTGCTGGCAGCTGACGATGCGCTCGGGTTGCGACATTGAGGGGTGCTACGACCTCGATTTCTTTAGGCAGCGCGGCGCCTTAAATGGCGCTATTACTCACAAAAATTAGGTGAAAAACCTATACAAATAATATTATTTCATTTGCAAGAAATGGTCACAATTACTTGAACTATTGCACTAACTATACTATAACTGTTGCTATAACTGGCATGCAAACTTTAACTATAAATCGTCTTATTTTGAAACAACTATTGTACATAACTTATTAAAAAAATATATTATAGTTAATTATATTATATTTGACTGACAATTAGTAAATTTATTACCTTACACGTAATATTATTTTACACTTAAACTGAAATTTTCCTCTAGCGAATAAAATCATGTGCCACACATTTTTAAGAATCTGCAGGGTCCAATTTGACTCTTCCGTTATAATACACGACAATGAATGATGGCTCACACACAGGTGAGTCACCTGAGAAATTGGTTGGGCAGCCTCAAGATGTATATACGCATAGGATGCTATACGGACGGACATGAAATGGTGTCAGTAACAAAGTGATCCGGTTTGCACAGGTCAACTATTAGGAAGATGGATTGCATCATGTATTTTTACATTATTAACGCACTAACATCTGCCCTGCGTTTTGACCGGGGTTCCCGGGGAATCTATGTTTTCCCGGGATTTCGTATATCACATGGGCTGACAAATAGGCAGACGGTCGATCTGATGGTAAGTGGTTACTGCCGCCAGTGAAAAATTGCAACCCTAGGGATAGAGTAGTAGAGCTCTTAGTGCAGAGTTCGTCCGGGGAAGTACTACCACCTTACCCATTTCTGCCGTGAAGCAGTAGTGCACTTGTATTACTGTGTTTCGTTTAGAAATGTAAGGGGGCCGGTGAAATTACAGGCACATGAGACTTAACAACTTCACGTCTCAGGGTCGACAACGCATTGGCGATGCTCCTAGTGTTGCAAATGTCCATAGGCGGCGGTGACCACATACCATCAGGTGGACCGTCCGCTTGTTTGTCGGCCTATGTGGCATAAACAAAAAAAAGAAGAAGATGCGTCGTCGACCCTGACCTGCAGTTGTTAATTTTCATGTGCCTGTAATTTTAACTGTGTCCTAATTTCATGCCATATTTTTTAATATTTATAATATTTTTAATATAATAAGACTCTACTTATGGGAATAAGAACCATTTATGTATTTTAATATCTGACAACGGAAAGAGAAATACAACATTTTCAACGAGAAGTGTATTCCTTTAAATGAATATCTGGAAGAAGCACGTATAGTTTACATTCCATGCGTAGTTTCGGGCATATAGCAGACGTCACCGTTGACTTATTGCTGCGGATACGTTACCCGAAAACTTACAATTCTTCTACTTTCACAATAATATAACAGCTTCCATGCCAGGAGCTTTTGTTTTATATTTATAAGCATTCCCTAGTCGGTTACTGAGTTAACTAGGAGATTTAACACACATGTGAGACGTACGTTTTTATTTCTTAATTTAGACGTCAAATAAGCTCACAAATAGACCGCCTTATGGTAAGTGGTCATCGCCATCTATGGACATGCAACATCAGGCATCGCCAATGCATTCTCAACCCTGAGACGTGAAGCTAGTAAGTCTCATGTCTATAACTTCACCCTCTTTAGAGAGGCCAATAGAAGCTGTGATGCCAGCAGGTGTAGTCCTGAACGTCTGAGACCAGTAGTCAGATAGGCAGACGCTATTCAGGAGTTCTCAGAAAAGGCCTAACGATCTAATTAAGGCTGAACTTAATTGTTATTGTGACAAGAGACGTCAGAATGTTCGACAGAAAAGCAAATCAGCTTACGTCAAATTGGAATCAAGAATTTCGCCACATTCGTAGGTTAATATGTTTTAATATCTAAATTTAATTATAGGTATTATTATCAGCATCAAGCGGTAAACAAATTGGAAATTATGGCCTCGAAATAGACATAGTGAAAATAATGTTGATAAAAACTAAAGGAGTACAAAAAAAATGCTATAGTCAAAAGACTTTATGATCAACATGGAAGGAACGCCTCGGTGAAGAGGTGGTTGCGAGTCTTCAGCACTAATCGAAATGTCTCGGACCTCGGCTAGTTATCAAATAATGTAATTGTAATCGGCTTTTTTGTTCAATCTAGTAGAATCAATTGATTGAATCATCAAATACTAATAAAATTAAAATGATACTGATCAAGATATCCGATATTGATCGTATTGTCGACAACATATTCCTCTGATATAAAACGACCGTTTGAAACTTGGTACAGCCAGGAACATTAGCAGCTGACCTGATTCAAATAAAAATATCAATCTCATGACATGAATCATATCAAAAAAGAAATATCAGTCTTGCCCGAATTCAAAACTGATATATATGTATTTTGTCACATATAAAGCTGACATGCAATCGGTCATTCACTTGATGGTAAGTGGCTACCGTCGCCTTCAACATTCAAAGCCATTGAAGGGCACTTATAAATGTCAAAGTAACCACCGGTTTAGGTTATCAATACCTCTGGACACCTTTACAAAAGGCACCTTTTGAAGGCCCGGCTCACAAGTACTGACGGAACACGATAGTTGTTTGGCGAAAAGATTTTCAACTTGGAGTTGTATGGACATTCAATTATTACCAAGTATACACTGTGTTAATAATAATTCTTATTGTGTATTCTTAAGTACCGTCATTAGAAAATCAATTCAAAAGAATCATTGGTGTCTTCAAAGATGCCACAAAGAGACAAAATGCACGGATATTTAATTCTCGGTCGGACAGAAAAATAAGTACAAAGCGAGGAGATAAGAGCTGTTGAATTCCAGCCGCTCTCGTGGATGGATAAAAAGTTACTTCTCGAGTAACGTGTCGAGAATTTCTGCCTTTGAAATATTTTAAGCCTTACCTCAGCATTGCTTAATGACACTATTTTCTTCTCGGTGTCAAAGATCGATTGACCCTTTGAATACCTTCGAAAGAGTTCTTTATATGAGGTTGGACTTACATTTCTTTTTGTATTTTTAATGTCGCTTTACAATAATTCTGAGAAATCTTTGGATTTTGAGCTGATGCATTTAAACCTTCTGGCGAGTTGTAATAATGTCTTCAATGGGAAATCTAGGGCATTATTGGTAACTAACCTACATTCGTCAGTATTGTAACAGCCTTCACTTGACACCATCAGACAAACTTGGCATTTAATTCATGTCGATTGTTGGCCTCCCTTCATAATTACTTTCGCGGTTACCTAGAATTAATAAACCGGACCGTACCTTCATATTTCATTTACGATTTAGTATGGTGGTATTCAGTTTGTATGGTACAAATCAATTGGGTAGGACCGGCGAAAATTTTGTTATGTATTGGATTTACCTTCTATATTGTTATTACATAGAAGCTCTATGTTCAAATGCATGCAAATTTACATCCACTTGGTGGTAAATGGTCACCGCTGCCTATAAACACTTGCAACATCAGAGGCATCACCAATGCGTTGTCGGTGAGACGTTCAGATGTTTAGTCTCATGTGCCTGTAATTTCACCGACCTACCTTTCTTACCGAAACATAATGATAACATATGGTATAGGCAGCGGTGACCATCACCGCTGCCTATAGAAATTTGCAATTTCATTTTTTCTGCTTCACGGTGGGTAGGTAGCACAAAGGGTAAGGTGGTAGTACTTCCCCGCGAATTCTACATTAAAATTATCTTTTAAATCAATAGTTATAAGTGCTAAATTCAATTGCATCATCTCACCTCTCGCTGTCCCGCCGTAATGACCACCTCCTAGAAGTCAAAGCTCGAAGCATATTGAACACTTAACTTCACAATATTAAAATTCATTACAAATCAAAGTTTGGATTAAAATTACACCGTCATTAAATGCACTTGTATTTCACGTGTAGTTTTTATTTATCACATTATTGAGGCACAGTCTTTAGATATTTTAGTTAGAACGATTAGGTATAATTGACAGTATGTTATGGCTAATAGAATCTGAAATGTGACGTTAATAATTCATGGGTTAGGTAAAAAGGGAATTGGGTAGGAGGGCTTCTTCATTAAAAGATACCTACATAAATAACGTCAGTCCTTAAATATGCTCAAAGGCAAATTTTCCATATCTCCGGTGGGTTTTAGGTCACTAATATAACGGTGGAAGCAGTGATATTAAATTACTTAAAAGTTTTCGAGTGAACACACATTTCACGGTTCCTCGGGAGAATAATTAAGATAAGCAAAGTTAAGAATAATGTTATTTAGTCGTTTCTCTTTCCGTGGGCAAAAAATTGGGAGTTTCTTTAATCTTTCTTTTTATATCTTCCACACCGCAAATTTTCGCTCAATCCCCAGAGATCTAAGATTGGATATCCTATATTTAATTTTAAGATAATCCCCCTATTAGCTTTGGTTAAAAAGATAAATCCAGTTTATATTAGTCGAAATAGATATGATATATAGATATTGAAACTCAAAAACATAACATACAGACATGTTTATGCAAACAGGGGGGCAATTCCTTTAACATATTATGCACCGAACCATTACCATATCACAACCAAACGTCAAATTTGACGTTTAATCGTATTGTACTAAACACACCAACTATCGAACTGCGGTTGTGTTTCGGTAATGGTTCACATTCGTTCGAAAGATTACGTCAAAATGTATGTTTGTTTCGGTTGTAGTGCGTAGGAATACCATATTTAAAAAATGTCAAACTTCAATTTGACATTAATCGTAACCATACCATTGCCGAACCAAACGTGCTCGAACGTTGCATTTAGTGGAATTGGGCCCCAGAGGCTTGTCTTGGATGGGAATCGAACAAACGACGTGTAGTGAGGTAATCGGGGTCTCTAACCATCAAGCCAACTGGCCCCTTAATACAATAACATCATACTTGGCAGTCGCCTCAGTGGTTGAATAATAGTAAGGTCAGTTAAACACTGGAGGTTCTGGGTTTAATTTCTAGATTAGGTAAGTTATAAATTGAGGTTTCGTTGTACATATAGCCGGGGTTTGGTAATGTACCCGAGAGACGACGTGAATGCTAATCACAAATGTAGTTGGGACATTCGATAATAGCCATTTTCGACTATGTTCAAAAATGGCCATAAAACATCGAGATGCAGTTGTCATGGAGTTTTTTGGGAGCGAAACCATCCGAGGCCGAAATATTTAAACAAATTTAATATTTAGAATGTATAAATTTTGATGAATTAGTGTAACTACATTTTTAATAAATCTTAACATATTTATTTATAATCCATGCATTCAGCAATAGAAAAATTAAATGTAACACTATATATTAAGAAACCACAAGCCTCAGTTCAAAACAACGAGCTGAGCCAGCGCGGAAAGACGTTAATTTATAAAAACACAATACAATTAATCTTAAAATAATTTAGCGTAGAATCTTCAAAGAGTACGGACGGTAACGGCGAAAATTAATATGCAATCCCGATCGAAAATCCATGGATTGATGAACCTTTTGACAGTAATTTTAATACACGTAATGTCAAAATTCTACTTCAATCTGGCGATTTTAGATCGGGATCGTATATTAATTTTGGCCGTAAGAGTCCGTAGAAAAAGAAAAAAAATCGTTCACAATTAGAAAGCTCTTTAACCCAGGTCCATTGGGAACACGGGTGAAACCGCGAGACGAAACCTAGTATACTCGTACAATAAATATTTATAGTGTTCTAATAATGAATGCATAGAGCATTGATCTCTCAGCCAGTCAATCAATCAGTTAGACCTGGGTCTTTTATATTTAAAGACTAATTATCCCCCGCGTTCTCTAGCGAAGTTACATTTTCCCGAGACAATAAGTATCCTGTGTTAATCCAGGTTATAAACTATCTTTTCAACCAAGATTCATTTTAATCAGTTAAATAGTTTTTTCGTGAAAGAGTAACAAACAACTATACATCCATCCTCGCACACATGCATTTACCCCCGCTATCCCCCGCGGTATCACCTTTGTTCCCAAGGGATTTAACATATTCCCGGGATAAAAAACGCCTATGTGCTACTTCAGACTATAATCTATCTCTGTGTGAAATTTCATCCAGATAGGTTCAGCCGTCTTGGCGTGATTGAGTAACAAACTTTCATCCATAAAGATTCGCATTAATAATATACTAGCTGTCCCCCAGGGTTTCACCCGCGTTCCCGAGGGATGTAACATTTTCCCGGCACAAAAAGTACCCTATGTTACTTCTAATACCGCGAAGAATATGTGTACAAAGTTTAAGTTAAGTAGTTCTCGCGTGAAAGTGTAACAGACAAACTTACATTCACATTAAGTATGTATTTAGGAAAATAGTATTAATAAGTAGTAGTATTAATAGTAGTAAAAAGTAGTATATATGTAGTATATCAGTTATCTGGTTTCCATAGTACAAGCTCTGCTTAGTTTGGAATCAGATGGCCGTGTGTAAAGAATTTCCCGGGATATTTATTAATAATATTAGTAGGGATGTAGGATAGATATCATCGACAATACCTACCTAGATATACTTATATACTAGGTATATATACATAATATGCCGTGAGAAAGCGCGAGTGGCAGTATACACAATGGTAGATTCCTAAGCAATGACGTTTGTTGAGTTTCACAATTCTAATAACATATTATGTATAACACAATTCTATCATGTACTTAATGGGAATTGGTGTCAAGCAATATTTAATATTTTTTAGTACATACACGGTAACTTAACGTGCAAAATTGTATGTCCTGTTGAGGAAAATATTAATTTGCGGTTAAACCTCTTTAGGTTAATAGCGCAATAATTAAAAAGATTTTTTGTCATATAATGTCATTACAAAAATGTATAATATATTTATGATTATTAAAAATCTTTTAGTTAATTAATATAATACTTTAAAAAAATGCCGTAAAAGCTACCACAAAAGTTGTATTACGGCGATTCGATATACTTGTAAGTACCAAATTAAACTTCCATCTAAATAAATTACGAGACCAAATATACAGGGGGTTATATTATAAAACTCATCTTTAACACTAATCATACCAACACTTAGTAAGTACTTATGTATTTCTACCATAGCGGGTCAAATGTGACTTTATGTTTCCTGCTTGAATGTATGAAATATGGTTGTTAGGAAGGGAAATAAATAGTATAACTGTATATTAATTAGTAAGAAAAAGTTATGAAGTCAAATGTGCAAAAGCAATAAGATGATACGTGCATTTTCAATGCAGATTTTAAAATGGGTCATTTGACCCGGTTATGGTATGATTAGTGTTAAAATAACTGTTTCAGAATTATATCATTAGAATTAATGTAACATAACTTGAGTATATTTAAGGAAAATTAATTGCAAATTTTCAGCTTTTCCGCAGTAATTAACAAGTTTTAAATGAGTTGGTTAATAGGTATTTTCCTTATAAACCGAACAATGTTATTAAAATGGAAGCGACGCAAATTGGTTAATCCGAAACTGGTTTAAATGTGCAAAATACAAAGACCTAAAAATACTTTCAACTCCAAGTTACAAAACAGCACTCAGGTGACTCAAAGGAAGTCGTTTCCACACTAATGAGGCAGGAGAATCCATAAAATAGCCGTTCAAAACGAAACCATAACACAGAGACAATAGAGTCCCATTTCAATACTTATTACGGGTAAAATAAACCCTAAACTCACGAAAATAATTTAGCCACGGTTTCAATAAAAACATTAAAGAAACTATATGCATTCCCGAACGCGAACGCGCACGTAAACATTAGGTAAATCCATGACACAGAGATAAAACAACACACGCCGGGTGTTTAAAATTAGAATACAATATAAAAAACAAAAGGGCTGTTGCACAAACAATGGACGTACGTTATTTTGACGTTTGGAATGTGACGCGCCGCGTCAACAAACAGCGTGGTTTGAATTTGGAAATGTTATCGATCGCTCGCACACGGCAGGAGCTGTCGCGGGGGAGTGCCGCGCGGCACGTACCGTCGTGCACTGAAGTGCGAGGCGAGAGTCGAGATGAACATAGATGAGTATTATGTAGATGGGGCAGTAGGTATTACTATATGAAGCATTTCGATGTGTCAAATGGGTGAAAATAGGATGATGTTGCAACTGATGGTAAACTCTATTATACCATATAGAATAAAAATAAGGATCAGGGATAGAACAATTTGATTAAAAACTAGGCAATTGAAAGAAATAGTCTTTAGATACACCAAAGTTATGTCACATATTATAGCACAGATTTGAGGATAAATATTTATTCTGTTACTTTATTCATCAATTCAGTAGGAATCAAACATTTTTCTATTAAACTTAAAGAATATTCAAAAGGCTCTATTAAAATTTTTCATTTATCTGTCATGTGTGCTATCAAATAATTGACGCATTACCACTTGATCGTAAAGTCAAAGTTATTCAATATAATATTTAGTTAATAAATTGTATTATTTGTACATAACAAGTTTAAAAATAAATTTACTGTTCATTCAAGTTATAACTACTCAAACATAATCATAATGTTATGTATTACTTGTAAACGAAATGATAACGAATAACGATAGGAATTTTTATCCAGTTTAGGTAATGACTATGTTAATATTTATAACTAATTGCAAAGTAAATATGTGAACAACAAGTAATATTGTGTTACTATGTACTTATCATATCACAATAAATTGATGACGCTTTCCTGTTTGTTACACTGTTGTAAAGTTAAAACATTTTGTGTGGTGGTTTTCCAGAAGATGTACGCAACGTGGGTAGTTCAATTCAGAATATAACACTTTATTTTTATACTACTAAGGTGCTACTACAAGCTTACGACCAGCTTATTGGTAATGTTTTTATTCTACAATTTGTGAAATTTATTAAATTAGGTAACCTACATAACGCTAATTAAAAAATAAAATATTGTAAAAATTGATTTAGTACCAGACAGTACACATGTTATTTTCATCTTGTTAAATTATTAGTCTTAATAGCACTAAGCAGGCTTTCTTGATTTTAAATTAAAATATTTATTCTTTTAACTTGCATATTAAGTTGCCTCGCAGCGTTGCCAATAAAATAGGTAGATATCACACGACGTGGTATTTGTTTAATCTATGACGGTTGACCGCACCGCGTCGGCGCATCGATTGCCGCTCTGCGCCGGCTGGATCGACGGATAAACATCGAAGTTTTGGCCATGTTAATAAATAAACACCATGTATGCAATATAAATGCATTTACATAAAACTTTCAAAGTAACTTTGTCTAATAATTTCAGAAGTAGTAGAGCTTAGAGTTCAGCCGTATTCATTTCCCCCGTGAAGCAGTAGTACACTTGTATTACTGTGTTTCGGTTAGAATGGTAAGACCGGTGAAATTACAGGCACATGAGACTAAATAACTTCACGTCTCAGTGAGCATTGGCGATGCCGCTGATGTTGCAAATGCTTACAGGCGGCGGTGACCACTTACCATGAGATGGAGGGTCTGCCTGTTTGTCGACCCATGTGGTCTAACAATTCTACTTCTGTTTCTGATTATCACAATTTCACCACTTGCTATTTGTGGATAAGCATCATCATCATCAGCTTATCTGCACTGCTGGACACAGGCCTCACCTGACACGGCACTGAGTTCAATCTTTAGCTTTATGTTTCGAACCGGATAAGCATATTAGAACTAAAAGGGAAGCGTCTTAAGTGCACCTGAGTCTCGGAACATCCACCGCGTTGAACGTTTGATAAATTTGTGTGTATTGTACATGTGTTACGTGCTACGATGTTGTAAATTCTATGCTATTTTGAACTCTATTCATTGTCAACTAAGCACAAATTTTGTTTACTCATATTCATTTAACTGAGCTATCATATCATCGTCTCAGGGTCGACAACGCATTGGCGATGCTCCTAGTGTTGCAAATGTCCATAGGCGGCGGTAACCACTTACCATCAGGTGGACCGTCTGCTTGTTTGTCGACCCAAGTGGCATAAAAAAAAAAAAAAAAAAAAAAAATATCATAATCAACTGCCTGTCCTGTTTATTATTATTTGGGATCGGTGTACTGCTACAAATATTATATTTATATTATTTTTATCCGACTTCAATTAATTTGGAGGTACTCAATTCGGAATTTTTTTGTGTGTTCATTTCATATTTCTGTTATAGACAGACCGATTTGCTAAATAATTATTTTGTTCGAAAGTGTTTTATTAATCAATTTTGACGCGGTTGAAACCGGACGCTTGTATTTCAATAAAATATCACTGAGGTGGCCGTAATTTTGTTTTGACACATCGACTGACAAACAGGTAAACGGTGCTCCTCAACTGCTTCACGCCGTTAATGGTAGTACTTCCCCGGACGAACTCTACCAGAAGAGCTATACTACTTCTTATACGTCTAATTTTAACATTTGTACGTTCATGAAGTTCCTTTTTAACGAAGGTAAGAAAAGAGGGCCAGAATAGCGTGTATCTAGTTTTTAAGCTTAGCTTGTACTATGGTAGCTTAAGATATTATTAAGGCTTAGTCAAATATAAAAGACTAGCTGACCCCCGCGTTTTTACCCACGATCTCGAATGACTTCTCGGGATAACAAGTATCCTATGTATTATTCTAGGTTACATACTATCTAGAGCCTGACCATTCATACATAAAGCCCTATTTGAATAAATATATTTCATTGCTCGCTCTTCTCCGTAAAAAACAACCTTCCGTGGTTCGGAATAGAGTTATTATTCATAAGTACATGTCAATGCCTATTTGAATAAAAATATTTATCCAAAACTTTTTGTAGGTACTTTTTTTTTTGTGGAAGAGTAACATACATCCATACATCTTTACATCCATCCATAGAAACTTTCGCATTTATAATATTAATAGGACGGTAGGATGTTCGAGGTAATTAAATTTACACTAGGATAAGTTGCCTCGTACCTACATATTTCCAGAGTTTTATTGACCTGTACCTTACCCTTATAACAATTCTGTCCTAAAACGTCAGATTCAATATGAGAAAGGTATAATTTACATAGTAAAAGCCTGGGCCTCGATTCTGTAAGGAAAATGATACTAACTCGAGGATGTTTCGTCGCGGCCTCCGTGTTCTGTCTCTTTCAAAAACTACGCTAAACTACTAATCACAGAGGTAAGCTCTCCGAGGCCTCCGTGCAGTGGCTCGCCGACGAAGTTTGTATTAGCTGAATAAGGGGGCTGGTCTAATATAAGTTAATACCGTGTGGGTTTGGGTCCTTATTGGAAGGCTCGTTTTTCAAGATCCCGGCCCTAAAGCCTAATGAATCCTACTAATATTATAAATGCGAAAGTGTGTATGGATGTATGTTACTCTTTCGCGCAGATACTATTAGGTTGGGGAAAAAGTCTTTTCGCATTATAGTATGTATGAACTTGTAATAAAATCTCTTTGCTATACTATTTGTATCTGGCTGGTTTTGGTATCATTGAAAGTTTAAATTTTAAAGAACATAATTCCAAATTCAAATTAGGAAAATGTGTGATTTGCATTTGTTTTTCGTACCGCCAAGATGAGTGAGTGAATCTAATGAAGAAATTCGATCCATTTTAAAATTTTACTACAAAAAAGGTAAAAATGCAACGCAAGCCGCGAAAAAAATTTGCGATATTTATGGACCTAGTGAAGTGTCTGTGAGAGTAGCACGAATTTGGTTTAAGCGTTTTCAATCCGGAAATTTTGATGTCAAAGATGCACGTCGCTCTGGTCGCCCCATTACGGATAAAATGGATGCCATTTTTGAAAAAGTGGAGCAAGATCGACATTTCAGTAGTTACGACGTAGCTGAAGAACTGGGTATCGACCACAAAACAGTTTTGGCGCATTTGAAAAAAACTGGGTACACAAAAAAGCTAGATATTTGGGAACCTCACGAGCTCACTGAAAGAAACCTAATGAACCGTGTACTCATTTGTGATTCTTTATTACGACGTCATGAAACCGAACCATTTTTGAAGAAGCTGATAACTGGTGATGAAAAGTGGATCACGTAGGACAAGAACGTGCGAAAAAGGTCGTGGTCAAAGGCCGGTCAGGCTTCACAGACTGTGGCGAAACCCGGGTTAACTCGCAACAAGGTGATGCTGAGTGTGTGGTGGGATTGGAAGGGCATTATTCATTATGAGCTGTTACCACCAGGCAGGACCATCGATTCTGAACTCTACTGCGAACAACTGATGAGATTAAAGCAAGAAGTTGAGAGAAAGCGGCCGGAAATTAATCAACAGAAGGGGTGTGGTTTTTCATCATGATAACGCTAGACGTCACACATCTTTAGCCACTCAGCAAAAATTAAGAGAGTTTGGCTGGGAGGTATTAATGCATCCGCCGTATAGTCCTGACCTTGCACCTTCAGATTTCCACCTGTTTCGGTCTCTTCAGAATTCTTTAGCAGTGTCAGGTTAACATCACGAGAGGACTGTCAAAACCACTTGTCGCAGTATTTTGATCAGAAGTCCCAAAATTTCGATAGCAATGGGATCATGTCCCTACTTACAAGATGGCAAAAAGTTATCGAACAAAATGGTACCTACATACTTTAGTTAAATGTAAATAAACTATATTAAACATGTTTTGAATTTTCTTAAAAAATGCGAAGGAACTTTTTCCCCAACCTATTATTATACCATTGTGGATGTCGCTGCCTTTTGTTTCGCATATCCAGCGAAACAATAATGCTTTTATAGGCGATATGGCGGTTTACTTTGACCACAGATCTTATACCAATACACGGCTTACATATTAAATATAGGTTTATTTATTTTTATTGGTATTTATTTTCAAAAGTGAATTATAAACTGCGAAGTGACTTTTAACACTGTGATAAAGACACATCAGCTACCAAGCTGCTCGTCTATAAATAATTTGCTTCTATCAGTTCGATAGACAAATATCGAATAGTTTGTGTGCATGTAATTTTTTTTTATATCACATGGGCCGACAAATAAGCAGATGGTCCAATAGACATTTGCAACACCAGTGCATAGCCAATACGTTGTCGACCCTGAGATATGAAGTTGTTAAGTTTCATGTGCCTGTAATTTCACTGGCCCCCTTACCTTTCTAACCGAAACACTTCACGGCGGAAATGAGTAAAGTGGTAGGTTTTCCCCGGACGAATTCTGCACTAAGAGCTCTACCGATCGAAATATCTCATTGTTCGTATTTCTTGTGAAAAATTTAAAAATTTCTTAACACAGATTTATTTATTAGATCATCTGACATCTAACAGCATAAATTTTACATAGTCTTATGTATGTTATATAACCAATAACAGTAAATTACAGTCAAGTGTAAGACCAACAAGGAGCATAACTACGAGCGAATTAACTTTAAAAACTATATACTTGTATACGTGCATTGAGGTTAGGATATTTACATCCAGACACACAAAAATTGACATTTTAATTCACACAAATTTAATTTTATTTCAGGTTATAATCAAACCCACGACCAGTCACGTATCTAACTACTACGCTATCGTGCCAATCGATCCTACAGTGTATTTCAAACTTGCAATGATAGCACAATATTTCCCGTCATCGCAAAGGTCAACTGATATATACAGACAGGTTATTTTAAATGACATTTATTAATATTTCAGTGGCTTGAACATTGTCTAGTCTAGATTGTATTCTACCGTTTAAAAATGAACCTTTTATTGAATAACTTTTAGGCACTCTTTTCAAATACAAATCAAGCAGTATACAGTATAAAATATGTACAATTCGTGATACAGTAAACTATATAATTACTTCACATATAGATGTTAGACATACTAGATTTAAAATCACAAAGTTGACAATACTGTACAAATTTTGACTGTCCAGTTTGTTTGGTGGTTAGATACCCTGTTTACCACGCCACAGGTCATGGGTTCGATTACCACCCAGGACAAGCATTTCTGTGCATGAACATGTCTGTTTTTTCTGTGTCTGAATACCTACATAAGAATGAATTTCAAAAATAGTATATCAGTTATCTGGTTTACATAGTACAAGCTCTACTTAGTTTGGGACCAGATGGCCGTGTATAAAGAATGTCCCGGGATATTTATTTGTCACACATAGATACAATAACTTCAAGATAAATAACGCTTGGTATGCCGCCGTATATGTACCTATAGATAACCACCGCTTGCGCGAAACTAGAATACCACCCGTACCTCTACTACTTCATAGCCAAGTTACAAAAAGCCACTGATCGAGCGCCAGCGGATAGACAACAGGTTTCGCAACTGCCAGGAAGTAGCGGGTTCTAATCTGGGTCGGTCAATATGTGCGCATTGTTCCATTACCTACAGTCTTACAGTGTCATGCCAAATCATAGGGATTGTAGGTATGCTTCTATATCTATACTATACCAGCTGACCCGACAGACGTTGTCCTGTCTTAACCATGAATATTGAATTTGAATCTTCTGATTGAATCGACTGTAAAATGTGCACTTAATTATATAGAAATATATTTTTTTTTTTATCAATATAATTCCGACCCATGCCTCTATTAAAAAACGATATTTGCAGCGCGCATTCTGTCAATCGCGCCAACTGACAAACGACTGACAATAATATGAAAAGGTTACATTAAAAAAGTTTATAATAAATATTCTTAAATTTTCTAATTTTCCACGCAACTTTCTTATTTTTTTCTTATATAAAACCTTCTCCTGACAATAACAAAAAAACCAACAAAAAAATAATTAGCAAAATCGGTCCAGCCGCCCATGCGTGATGCCGTGACCAAGGGAAATAGGGATTCATTTTTATATACAGTGTAAACTCTTTATAACGTTATCCTTTATAACGATAAACTCCCTATAACGTTGAAGTGAGCCCAAGTTGGTTGGTTTGTTCACTTTGTTTTGTTTTTTTTTTGTTCACTCCATATAACGATAACTCTCTATAACGACAAAAAATGCTCAGTCCCTTGAGTTTCGTTATAAAGAGTTTACACTGTATATAGATTTAAAGGTGGCTATGTTCTTAAGTTTAGATGTGGTAATCTCCTCATCGATTCATTTGATTCAAAATTACATTTTATTGATAGAAAGCTAAAGTCTATTTCCGAGTGACATAGACTTTGTTAAAATTGAATTATCATCAGAAACCAAGATAATGTACCTACTAAGCTTGTTTGACCACAACCTCACGATGGTAAGGATGATGTATGTATATACTTATGTACACACGTAAGAAGTTATACTCAAAATTATTGGTGAAAAAAACTGCACTAAAAGCATTTGCCTTTACTATTCAGTCGTGAATGCGTGCAACGAATAACAATTTTTGACGTTGTGAGGTTATTATCACTACATAGTATAAAACATATTCGCTTTCTCTGTCCCTATATACCTATGTATGCTTAAATCTTTAAAACTACGCAACGGATTTTGATGCGGTTTATTTTTAAAAGATAAAATGATTGAAGAGGAAGGTTTTTATGTATAATACATGTGACATCCCACGGGAACGCGGGTAAGACCGCGGGGGACAGCTAGTTGAGAATAATATCATTACTCACAATTTGACACAAACTGTTGCGATTTGTGTTTGATCATACTGACAGGGGTTCACCTTGAGGGTAGTCTGGTAGCCAGGCAGGTGGGTACCTACAATAAAGTACCCTGCAAATGCGCTATGCGCTTTCTCACGATGAAATCCTTCACCGAAAGTTAAAACTCATCATATAACCCACTCTCTTTCAAATTTATACAAGACTAGCTGTCCCCCGCGGTTTAACCCGCGTTCCCGTGGGATGTCACATGTATTATACATAAAAACCTTCCACTTCAATCACTCCTATCGATTAAAAAAAAAACGCATCAAAAACCGTTGCGCAGTTTTAAAGATTGAAGCATACATAGGGATATAGGGACAGAGAAAGCGAATTTGTTTTATACTATGTAGTTAATAAAGTTACAGACACAACAGCTTTCAAAACCAATATGGGTGATCTAGATAAACGAAACCGAAATAAACATACGGGTAATATTCAGATTGGCGCTCTGATTTATAAGCTAGTGACGTAGAAACGTATGTACAGAATTGGAGCTACTGGATGCGGTAGGACAGAGTGTAGTATTATTAGAATCCAATGGCCCATTTAAAGATTCAATAGTTCTCTATTGTTGTTCGATGGTTTAACCTAGTAATATTATAAATGGGAAACTTTCTGAGGATAGAAAGGACCGGATTATTCATTAGGCAGTGTAGGCAACTACCTAGGGGGCCCGCTCTAGGCAGGGTCCGGACCCCGAGAAAAAACATAATTAGAAAATGGTTTTCATGTGTCATGTAACAAAACACAACACACACATACAATAATTCCCATATTTTATTTTTTATTAAATGTGGCACACAAAACACTTTTTTATCGTGAGAGACATAAGACTACTTTTTATCTGCGTGAAATTGCGGGGGACAGTTAGTTGTGAATATTATTGTGTTTTTGTAGAAAACATATTTTTTAGGAACTTATTAAAGGGTCCCCGTGACATGGATTGCCTAGGGGCTCCGACATGTCAATGTCCTATGGCATATTCTTTGTTGAGAGATGATAACATGTCAAGTTAGTGGCATAAAATATACTCATATAGACATCTGCTTCCCTCTTCAAGGTTAAATACGTGAACATATATTCATTACTACCTTTCAAAAGTTACACAATCAGGCGTCCTGTTTTGTTGCTCACATTAGTGGATCAAGAAGACACAATTAACAAAGTACCAATAAAAAAAAGAAACAAAATTAGCCACCGCTTAACGAAACAGGTTTTGCATAAAATCAGCATATAGAAAAGTAATACAAAAGTTTATCGTGCTCTTGACATTTCCATACTACCCTATAACTATATATATATAAGTATATAAGCCAATAACAATGTCCTTACATTCGGTGGTCAACCTTCAGACCGCCATTTAATCACTACAGTCACGCAGGACCGAGCCGTAGCGTGTTGAAGCTTTTCACCGGAGATATGCGAGTCCTCCATTAGAATCGAATTATTAGAGCTACTAGCTATCCCTTGCGGTTTTATCCACTGTGTTGGGGGATGTTACAGTTTCCCGGGATAAGAAGTATTCTATATGTTATTCCAGTTTATAAACACAAAATGTACACAAAATTTTTAATTGAGTATCTGTTATCTGTACATATCATACATTTCATTCATGATCTATACATCCATTCTCACAAACATTCGCATTTATAATATTAAACTTTCGGCACGCTATGCCATCATAGCGTTCCGCGTTTTGACGATTTACAATGACAAAGAAAAATGACCTTTTTCCTTCAGACATAAGGTGCATCTATTGATCCAACAGCTAATTGTATGATGATGGAAATCAACCTTATTTCAAAGCAATACAGTTTCTCTTCCTATGACAATCTGAAACGTCAAAACAGCCATCATGGCGTGCCGGTAGTATAGTAGGATATGAAGTAGCGCACAGCTACCTCGCCCATCCCTGGTGGAAACAAAGCCTAAGGGTTCAATGTGTTTGTATAGAAACGGCGTTTCGACGTAGTTGCGTGATATGACCAATGATAAAACATAATGGGATAGTCTATCGTGACGTCACAATGAAAGTAGATATACTATATTACCATGAATTTATTCTTTCTTTGCCACAACACTAAAAAAGGAAGACAAGGTTAAATATGACATCTACATAGGTAAATATATATTAGGAAAATATGGTCCTTTTGACGCATCATAACCTCAAAACTACTGAACATATCGGGATTGGACTGCTATCATTCGACACAGAATTTTTCGTGGAAAAATATAGGCTATATACGATATCGATAAAGGCCGGTGAAACCGCGGGGACAGCAGGTAAATAAAAATTAAATGTTGTTCGTTGGTAAACACACTTGAAAACTAACTAGAATGACATGGACATTTTTGAAATTTATGTTCGTAATAGACTCAATAAAGTTTGAAGAGAAAGAAAAGTTAAAAGTTCCCTGGAAATTTACAGAGAATTTCTCTTTTGTATATACTGTAGTTATGTAGACTAAAACTTACGATTCGAAGATGCATTGCAACACTTGCCGGGACCAGCTAGTAAAAAAATGTTCCTTGTCAAGCACATTGCTCGAGTACGACTGGACAGATTCAGATTGTCTTTAATGCGCGTTAAATTCCGAATATGGAAAGAAAAAATAGATCAATTGTCTGGAAGCATGGCAAATTTGTTTGTCATATGTCAAACAAATGTCATACTCAAATAGGATCATAAACACTTTTTAATTCAGCACGATACTCAAGCTATTTAAAATGAACCCATTATCTCCAAAGTACATGATCTTAAATCAATTCTGTGAGAAAATGTCAGATGAATCAAAATGAGAAGGTAGTATTGATTAAATTACTAGTTACCTTCCTGAGGTATCCCAGCGATCCCGAGGGATCGAATCTATTCCTGGTCACTTGGGAATAGTGTCGCTTTCTATCAGAGAAAGAATTATTTAAATCTGATGAGTATTTTTGGATATTACCTTATACTCGTACATCAAAATTTTGAATTAGACGGGCCAGTTGGCTTGGTGGTTAGTGACATGCCATGCCGCAGGTCGTGGGTTCGATTCCCACCCAGAACAAGTCTGTTTGTTCTGTGTCTGGATGTAAATATCTATATAAGTTTGTATTTAAATGTAGTATATGTAATGTATTAGTTGTCTGGTTACCATAGTACAAGCTCTGCTTAGTTTGGGATCAGATCTGCTATCTAAGCAGTGTGTAAAAAATGTTCCAGGATATTTATTATACCGGTTTATAATATTACTAGCTGTCCCCCGTGGTTTAGCCCGCGTTCCCGAGGGATATAAGCATGCATATAAACCATCCTCTTGAATTATTCTGTCTAATGATGAAAACTGCATCAAAATCTGTTGGGTTGTTTAGAAGATCTAACCATATAGCGACTTTGTTTCATACAGCAAAATAAGGTTCCTTTGACGCACCATCACATCAAAACTATTGAACATATCGGGATGGGACTGCCTGAATTTTACATAGGTTATAGGCTATATATGACATCGATAAACGCGGGTGAAACCGCGGGTAGTAGTTGTATAAAATTTGTGTGTCAAGGTTTAAGTATGTTGTACGGTTAATTAAATTAATATTGGATTCAAGGTTGCCCCCGTTGCCTAATCAAGTTTCGGGAATCTTTGAAGTTATAATAAAATTATTTTTACGATCATGAACAAGCATTTGTAAGGATAAGTGGGAGGGGCTGTTATTATGGGGAAATGGCTAAGGTTGCGATACTAACGCATTCGATATTTAGCATAAATAATGAGCGGACTAGCAAGATGCTTCCAACTATACCTCATTTGTCAAATCAGAAGATATGAGGGAATAGATTAATATAAATAGCGGTCAAAATCATGGCCCTTTTTTTGCTTCGCCGTAGTAGTGGTTCTTTTTTTTTCATTACCGTCTCAAATAATTATTATTCGATGCCGTAACTAAAGTAGGTACATAAACATTACTAAAAAATATTTATACAAAGTGGCGGAAATGTATAAAAATTACAGTTGTTTTCGATAAAAATTTCGAAAATTTGATTCAAGTGCACTACTGCTTTACGGTAGAAGGTAAGATGGTAGTACTTCCCCGGACGAAGTCTGAACTAAGCGCTCTACTACTTCTTAAAGATTTAGCGCAGATATTTTTACCGCAGTTGTTAGTTTTACAATAATTCTAAGGCTATTTCACGCGGTCCCTTAATAACTCCGCACTAAGAGCTACTAAAATCGAAATGAAAGAAGGGAAATGAATGAAACCCGAAGTCATTAATATCACGCCCATATCTATAAATATTAGTAGTAGTAGATGGGACGAACCAAATACTACAATGTATCGCTCAAGAATGCATGTAAAATCATTATTGAATGTAATTTATCGTGTAGTAGCTAGACATAAAATTTTTACTCATACAAGCATTGGCCGGACCAAAATTCATTTGTGATTTAACTATATTTCTCACAAACTATCCCCCGCGGCGTCATCCGCATTACATGTTGCTGTTTCATGTATCCTATGTGTTAATCTAGACTATAAACTATTTATGTATCAAGTTTCATCCAAATCCGTTTAGTAGTTTTAGCGTGAAAGAGTAACAAACATCCATAGATCAGTTTCTCACAAACTTTCGCCTAGTAGGATAATGAAGTAAAATTTCAATTCTGATATTTACTTAGGTCAAATTTTTTATGCTTAGCAGAACACAGGCACATGAGACATATCAACTTCACGTCTCAGGGTCGACAACGCATTGGCGATGCTCCTAGTGTTGCAAATGTTCATAGGCGTTCATACCATCAGGTGGACCGTCCGCTTGTATGTCGGCCCAAGTAGTATAAAAAAAACACAATGCTTTGTTGAATTTTCGGTTACACGTATATAATATTCGCTATGATTTACCTTGTTTTGTTAATTATTAAATACTTTAGTTACATTGATAATATAGGAGAAAGATTCGTAATTATTTATTCAATAACGTGAACAAATATACGAACTTTCATTTGAATCTTTTGACCTTTAAGAATGTCATTGAAAAATGGCATTTATTGCTTAGAAAATAAGGTTTCTATTGATCCAATAGTTAATTAATGAAAAAAAAAACAAAAAAGGTTTAATTTTTCAAATAACATTCATAAAAGTCCAAAGAGGTTTCTTATATTTTTCCTTACATTTTACTTACATTCCATCCATATGACATTGAATTTGAACTTTGATTGGAGTTCATAGATCAATGACCGATTATTTTGGTATCAAAGCCGTAACCTGCAAATATCCTATGTAGCCCAGATCCAATATAGGAACGGCTGATAAAGGTTATAGTCATGGACAGATGCCTTTATAGATAGAGTTGCCATTTATTTTCCTATATTTCATTTACTTTCGAAGTCAATATTTTTTTTCAGCCATCGTCATTATAATCAATTTTAATGATTTAAACTTAGCAGTGGCTACATTTTATTTAATTACAATATATATTTATAAAACTTTGTGTTTATTCCAAACATATCAAAACTGTGTTATCCAAATATTAGCTGATTAGCTGTTGAGCTAATAAACATAAATAGAAACCTACACACAAACTTCGCCTCTAAATTGTAATAAACAAAGTCACTATTTCTCTGTCGGTTTGTGTTATATATATTTTAAATTACGCTATTGATTTTGATGCGGTTTTTATAATCATTTAGAGAATATCCTCGGAATGATTTGTGTGTATGGTACATCTATATTATTATATTCAGGGGAACCGAAGTGGGTCACTTGTTTATTAATTTAGTAAGAAGTAAGTTATTCCGTAAGAGCATAAGTATATATTATTATTTATTAACACGCGACAAAAGAGCTCCAAGTTTGGTATCACATTTACAATCCCCCTAATATTGCAAACTAGCTGTCTCGATCGGTTTCACACGCGTTCCCGAAAGATGTGACATTTTCCCGGTATAAAAAGTACCCTATATGTTATTCGAGGGCATGCTCTATCTATGTGCCATGTTTCATCCAAATCCGTACGTTAGGACTGGTACTAACTCTTACATCCTGACGCGGACAATTTCACTTAACATCTGTTGGTACGTATGTCTTTTGGATAAAAAAAGGTTTAGCAATAACTTTTACTTGGACATTCTCTACACTCGGTTTTCTGATATCAAACTAAGCAGGGCCTGTACTATGATAACCAGATATTTGGCATATAATTTTTAAATACATATTTATATAGACACAACTTAGATACAGAGAAATAGAGATATATCATGTATATAAATGTTTGGAGTGAGAATCGAACCTCTGGCTCGTCAAATGTCCAGACCCGAAACCCCAAGAGACATGTCAATAACTAGCCATAAACAAAATATCCCATTTTCAAAACGTTACAACAATTCCATCCACGAAATTATTCAATGCAGTGCATCAACCGCTTGGCATGATGCATAATATTTACTTGTACGTAAAGTTCACGACCTGACCCAAGGTCTTTGAACTTTGACGCGACCTAATTCACTGTAGTTCGGTGGTGAGATTATGCAATTCTTACAACTAGAGCTACCGAGTAGGATTTATTCGCGTCAATTCTAAGAATCCATACCATAATAATATTATAAAATGCGAAAGTAACTCGTTTGTATTTGCTTTATACCACATGGGCCAATAAACAAGAAGGCGGTCCATCTGATTGTTAGTGGTCACCGCCGCCTATGGACATTTGCAACACTAGGTAAGGTGGTAGTATTTCCCCGGACGAACTCTGCACTAAGAGTTCTACTACTTCTTCTACGTCACTAATTCTTTGTTGGCTACCTTTTCACGATTAAACAGGTGATCGGATCAGATCTTAATCTGGCAAGGAGATATGTTATATCCTGGGTAAGGACATAGGGCATAAAAAATGGGTTGAAAGTTTATATGCGCAATCCATATTTCCTCAAGTTAAGGATCTGAAAATTCATATTTAGGCTTTTGGTTAGAAATAAAGAAATACGTGTTTCAACTAAGGAGCGCGGGTGAAACTGCGGGCGACAGCTAGTGATATATATATTTAAATATCGTTCCTTATTTAAGAATGACAGGTGTAGGGGGTAATTTAAGGGATGCGATAAGTATCTATTAATAAAAAAAACTAAATTCTTCGCCTACGCTTTAGGATGAAAGGTTAGCGGGGGTCATACAGAGATGCGATGGGCAAAGGATAACAATGGAGAACCATTGAATAGATTTGATTTTGTAATTTCCATTTGGTATGAGGCAGCCAATCGGTACACGACAGCTCTTAAAACATACTGCTATAGAACAGCATCAGCATATATTTCATTCAACAAAATTGTTTCTACCTATTGGAAAGTTATTTGAGTGGGGCTGAAAATAGGAGTCTGAATAATGCATTATTTTTACATATACAGTGGAGCCCCGGTAATCCGACAAACGTTTTGCAATGTCGGACTATCGAATTTGTCGGACTATACTGCCTGAGATCCCCTATAGTCAGGATTTATTATTACTATTATTTTTAAAAAGAGTACCTTCTAACACGACAAATTACAGATCAAAATTATAACATACTACCGGCACGCTATGATGGCCGTTTTGACATTTCAGATTGTCATAGGAAAAGAAACTGTATTGCTTTGGAATAATCTAATAATTTGATTTCCATCATCATACAATTAGCTGTTGGATCAAAAGATGCACCTTATGTTTGAAGGAATAAAGGTCATTGTTAAACGCCAAAACGGCCATCATAACTGCCGCAAGTTTAGTGAAAATTTGCTAAAATAATTTTTGTGTACCTACATTCAACAATGATTGCCAAGTCAGATTACAGGGGGCGCCGGATTAGACAAGGGCCGGATTACCGGGGCTCCACTGTAATAATAGTCTTTGCCAGAATCTATAAATAAATATCCAGTGCCAACGAAACCCTTTTACTAAAGCTCCGCTGTCCGTTCGTCCGTCTGTCACAGGGCTGTATCTTTTGAACCATAATAGGTGGACACTGTCCCCCGCGGTTTTACCCGCGTTCCCGTGGGATGTCACATGTATTCACACACATACACATCGTAGTTTGAAAAGTTTGAGCATACATAGGGACATAGGGATATAGAGACAGAGAACATCAAAAAGTTATCATCATAAAAGAAGAAACTAATTTATTTGTGACTAAGGGAAAAATAACACATGGAAAACATCATCATCAGCCTATCTCCGTCCAATGCTGGACATCGTTTTTGTTAATTATTGTATGGTGGTTTGGAACCCTTCGTGTACAAGACCGATTCAAACTTAGCCGCTTTTTTGAAAATGACATCAGATGCTATGCTATGTCCTACGGAAATCTATAAATAATACATGATTACCACGAATTTGATGGGGGTGGAATCGAACCGATCACCTGCAGCTTGGCAGTCAGAGTGTCGAACCACCGAACGAACTGGCCAGTCACATATCTATGCTAAAAATGGCCAAAGACTAGCTTAAGCTAAAGCTCAATCTGACTAGCTTGAGATATTTATTTTTAAATATTTTTTTTCTCTCATCAAATACAGCGTCATCATTCTATGACGATAGATAACTTTAAAATAAGAACCATGGAAGACATCATAACATTCCTAGTAAATCTCATATACACCGCAAGATGGCGCTTTCAATAACAAATAATTTTACAGTATGTTTACGGAGCCGCGTTGGAAAACGTGAATATAATGGTTCTTTTTTATTCTTAGAAATACCACACTTTTGCAGTATCAGTAGTTATTCGGCAGAGTTTGTTCTGCAGTATATACTTAAACGAATACTGACAATAAAATTAGCAACAAAACACCATAGGCGAGATTTTTGTACTATTATAGCAGACCAAAACAAAATAAGTATATATATTTTGTTTAAGTTATTCTAGTGTAGGCGTCAGCTGAAAATGCTCTGCTCACAAACTAGACAGTAGTATTTTACTGAGCTAATATTCTTTTGCACCCTATAGCATCAATAGGGAACTATCCTGTATTAAAGATAAATGATCAAACACTAGCAAGGGCATTGAACATCCAAAAATACATGGATAAATCAAATGTGATCAAAATTCCAAAATTAATATGATTTTTAAGTACAGATCTAACCACAAAGAGTAGCTCTTTTGATGCTGTACAATTATGACGTCACAACATACATCGTCCATACATTCGATCGTTTTGACATTTAATAAAAAGTTGCTGATTTGACATGTCAGTCAACAACCCTATTCTACGTTTCATATTGTATTCGTATATTTTTCTGTGCTGTTTTTTCAATTTAGTATCATCTTTCTTTTTCCATGTTTCTAGTAACAAAAAATTTCTTTTGCCAATATGGCGAATATCCAAGGCAATAAGCATGTCATGCTTACTCAAATACCTTTGCTTAGAAATACTACATGAAGGTTGGATTCCGAACCATAAAGCGATTATATAATACTCTTGTAATAAAAGTAAAAGCCGTTTTTATGACATAGACTAGCGCCGAGCATTCACGAGCTCCAAGAAGACACAATTCGGGAGGGCGATTGTATAATGCGCTCGGAATCGTAGTTGCACTCATTTTGTATTACATTGATGGCGCTACGAGTGTTGTTCTACACTTCGCGCGGCAAACCAACAATATATAAAGAAATAGGTCTCGACATTGAATCTGAGAGATTTGCTCAATTCAGGTGCCGGTAGTTACTTCTTGACTTTCACAAGCGTCCTTCTAGGGACTAAGGTAAAGGTTCAGTATTCGTGAACATATTAACATAGCCACTAACCTGGGTCCTGGCTGTGGAGTGTCTGCCGGTTCATCATCAGCATCGTAGAAGTCATCCTCACCCTCAGACGACGAATATGATGTATCTGGTACTAGTAGTGACATTGCTTGTCCTGGGAAAGAAATATAAATAAATAAATACAACATTCCTGGCACACGGATGTCAGCTTATATTAGACCATACCGAGAAATATCACATTATCCCGGGATAAAAAGTACCTTATATGTTATTCCAGGATATGCTCTATCTATGTTCATTTTCATCCGTATCCGTCTAGTAGGTTTTGCGTGAACGAGTAACAAACATACATACATACAAATCTTTCCTCTTTATAATATCAGTATAGATTTCAATGTGAGAAATACTGAAGTTTAATTTCATTCTTAGTCTCTTTAAAATTGGAATATTATATTTTTGTGTTTAATTAATACCCTGGGATTTTAAATACACACGGCCATCAGGGGCTCGATTCTGTAAGGAAAATGACACTAACTCGAGGATGTTTGGTCGCGGCCTCCGTGCTCTGTCTCTCTCGCTAACTACGCTACTACTAAACACGTGAGAGGTAAGCTCTCCGAGGCCTCCAAGCGGCGGCTCGCCGACGAAGTTTGTATAAGCTGAATAAGGGGGCTGATCCCTAACTAAGAAGGCTCATATTACGACTTTACCTTTGAGATACTTGCATTGAATGTTATCATAGATAGGTACCTTAAAACTCAACGACAAAGTTCCCGATTTTACAAAAAAAAAGCATAGCCCAAGTAGTTTTTCTTAAATTACAATATTGGATACGCAATTTCTTGACCATGTATACTCACTTGGAGCGTCGATGTCTTCAAGAGGTTGTATGGAGTGTGTGGGTGTTGATAGCTCCCTGCACTCGGAACCCATTTCAACGTTAGGAGATATGTCTGCACCTGCGGGATTGACATGAACGTATGGAATTTAAATACAAACTTTTATTGAAAAGAGTCAGTCTTCATTTCCAACCAAAAGGCAAAAAAAACATTTCATGAATTAATAGAAAAAAGCGGTCAAGCGCGAATCGGGTTGCCCACTGACAGATAGGTGGACGAGCGGCGGAGGCTTAGTTATCGAGTTCCTGTTGGCACCGTTTTAGGGCCGAAACCCCAATACTACGGATTTCCATACAAACTGATATCACTAATTTACCCTCCTAGGGGAGGATTTTCATAATATCCTTTCTTAATGAATGCTAACATTACAAAATTAACTTAATGTCCAGATTTTAGGAGCTTCATTCACCATGCTATGTGATGTTGGTCAAATGTGGTAAGCACACAAAGGCTAAAAGGAAACCGGCTCTCAAATGTGATGCCATTAACCGGAAAAGATTTTTCATTTGCAGGATGGTAATAAATACCTTAAGACTTTCCTTGTCTATAAAGAACCTTAAATGTGTGTATTTCACACGCAGTAGAAGTGAAACCTACAGAAAACTACCTATTTCAGTCTCTCACAGGATAAATGCTAAAGATGCACATGTTTGTCTTCTTCAGTGTCGTTTCATCCTTTGATAGAGTTCAAATCATAACGGTAATAAAGGAGTTTTTACTTCGTAATGTGTTATAATAGCTACAAGTACCTTGTTTGATATGTGTTTGTGAAACGTTCGTTGGTCCTTGATATACCCCATTGACTGGGTTAACAGTATTCTGAAAATATTACAATACTTTAGAATCATATATGAAAAAGTTAAAATTATATTAAAAAATGATAATTTAATAAAGCGATGGTTTACAGTCGAATATAAGTTTTAATACTAAAGTAATTAAGTTATGGTTTTAAAATAATATAAACAATGTTTGAATATGCTCCTTTAATATCATGGGATAAAGCCATCAAGCTCTTGATTTCATATTTTGTAACATCAAAACTTAATTTTTTTACCCTTTACTATTATTCAAGCAATTTCTGTATTCTATTTATGCGATAGCATATTGAATTTATAGATTTCGATAAAAATCTCGTACAAGGTGTTTTCGATTAGTTAGAAGAGCGATTGGGTAATGCTATCGGAATCGAAGCGAAGCCGATTTGTCAGTACATTGTTCCCACCTTCTTTGATTTCTATTGAGCGCCCTTGTGGCAAAGGGATACACAATGTAGCGACCTAGATAACGGCCCTATATAAACCCAACTTTTCTCAGCAGTTGGAATATATTCCAAATCTCATCAAACAACTGTAGTCCCCGGGATTGATGCCTAGTACAGTGGAAAATCATTCCTTTTTGCTGCGCCTAAAATACATTAGTAGCAATATTCGAACCAAGTCTGGTAATAAATCAGTTTCAAGTTCGATTCCGAGAGCAATACACGCACGCAAGCATAAGCTCCCAAGGACTAATAAAATAAAAAATACAAACAATAATTACCTTAGCTATTTGTAGAAGCACTATGGAATGTTTAATATTATCCAACATTGCCTGCAAAAGAAAAAAAAATGTTTTATTAAGACTTCATCTACTTTATGGGCCAATTGGCTTTGTGGTTAGAGACTGACTTCCAAGCCGCAGGTCGTGGGTTCGATTCCCACCTAGGACAAACATTTGTGTGCAGTTTTTAAAATCTATGCAATCGATTTTGATGCGCTTTTTAGTAGCATTTAGAAAAAGTACTATATACTATAGTATATCAGTTATCTGGTTTCCATAATATAAGTTGTCCTAAGTTAGATATCCGTGAGTAATTAACGTCCCAGGATCTTTATAACAAACATTAAAATAATCCAATAAACTTAGACAGACTAATAATGAGAAAAAACTGAAATATTTCTTACATTGGAATGGTCTAATATAAGTTGTCCTTTGCTCTTCTCTTGCGGGTCTGCTAGCTCTGTCACTCTCGTACTCATTTTCTGAAACAAACAATATGATAAGCATCTCAAACATTCACTTGATAACACGATCTCTCTATTTTATTTTCAAAGCAATCACCTCGTTAATTATTTTCTAAATATAAACTGAACTAAATATCTTCACATCGCTTTTGCCGGAAGAGGTAGGCGGTGGTTTCAATACTGTAACACATTCCGCGGATGATATTTAAGTCTCAACGTGAGTTTTGGTGAGAACCGTAGCAGTTTCTCGGGCAGGTGGTCATTTCTGACAATGAATCATCAACTATATCTTGTCCGACCTGGGATTCGAACCCAGAGACTCCGGTCTCTATGCCGAGCTATATACCCTCAGCGGAGTTGGATAATTTACCCTCGGACGAGAGCTCTACGTGTACTGGAGAGTGAGCTTAGCCTGATTTCTTTCCATAACTAAGGAGTTATCTAATTAATAAATCCATGGATTGATGACAGAACCTTTTGATAGAAATTTTAATACACTTGCGATTTTAGATCGGGATCGTATATTAATTTTGGCCGTTAGAGGATTCGATATCGGATAGGATAATAATCAAACATTTATTAATTTTTTTTTTTTTTTATGCCACTTGGGCCGACAAACAAGCAGACGGTTCACCTGATAGTAAGTGGTCACCGCCGCCTATGGACATTTGCAACAAATTATTATATGAATTAGATAAGTCAGTAAATACAATGTGTTGAATGTGAGCTTCTGAATCGATGGTAGCTTCGGCAGCTTCTTAAGCATTCCTCGTAGGCCTAAACGGTAATTTTGAAGACAACCCTTGGTCGCCAGCTCTATAATATACTTACAGAGACGAGGTCTATCATGATCTGCAGGTAAGAGTCCGCCTCGGAGATGCGTCGCTCGAGGTCCCCGTGGCGATGCCGCGGCGCCGGCACACAGCGCGACCACCTCTCTCGGCGCCCGTGACGCGCTATCGTGTCCTCCAACGCACGGACCCATCGCTCTCTTTCTGAACCATCTCTGGCCTGAAAGAAACATTTTTTGATATACTAGCTGGCCGGTTGACTTGGTGGTCTTGCATGTGTGCATCGACAATAGGGATGTGTTCTGTCATGTCAAATTAGCAATTCATTATTGTCAATTCTTTAAAATAGCAAGTTTTTGTAATTAGATCGATACTTAATTAAATCAAGATCACATTAATGATTTAATTAAATGAGATTGTATGAAGTATTACTTGGATTTGATTTTTACCTGGAAGTGAAATGTCTTGTGATCCACCGTGATGGTGAATGTGGAGTCATCTTCATCATCGATGCCGATGACCGCTGCCCGCAGTCGCACGCAACCTCGTCTTACTCCTCGTGTCATTTTCTCTTTTGACTGGAAAAGGAGGAAAGCATTTTTAAAGTTTTGGATTTTAGTATTATCATCATCAGCCTATCTCTGTCCACTGCTGGACATAGGCCTCACCTATGGCACGCCACTGAGCTCGATCTTCAGCTCTTTGTTTCCAACTAGATTTTAGTATAATCCTACTTAACTAGCGATACGCTTTGCTGTTTTGACGTTCAACAATGACAAAGAAAAATAGGCGTTAACGCTTTTGAAATAAGGTACATCTATTGATCCAATAAGTAATTGTATGACGATCAAGTGAAACTAGCGATATACAGCTAGTGATATAAACAAAGCTTTAGGGTAAAATTTTCTTTGGCATTTTTAAATGTCATAGCGGCCATTAATATTAGGTGAAAATACAATACTTAAATAATTATAAAATAACATTGGTAAAGTAACTGTCTCCTTCAGTTGTATTTTTACAATTCAATAATGGCTGAATCAATTTTGATGGTGTATAGTTTACTTTAGGTCACGAAATAGGACTTAAAGTACATTTAATTCCACGAACACGGGTAACACCGCGGTTCGGAACATAGCAGTTTATATTTCGCCTCTGGGCAAACATTATAAAGCTCGCATATTCCCAAAACGATTTAAGTTTGTTCATAATCAATCATTACAATTAGATATCGTCAGATATCTGCGTAGCCAAATGCGAATTAACATAACAAACCTGTTAAGGGTACATGCTGACTTATCAAAAAAAGGAATAATTAATGGTAAAATACTGTCTTATGTCATTCTATTATAATACACGTATTTAATCAAAAGTACAATTCTTTAATGCACTTTTGACATCACATGCAAATTGCAAATGAACTACATGTTCGTATAAAATGATACAGCATGCTATAAAAATATATTTGAAACCTTATAAAAACATTATTATCTATTCTTATTACTCTGACAGTTACAGACTCTGACTGACACGCCATTGGTGGTGGTAGTTCGATTCCCACCCAGGACAAACATTTCTGTGCATCAACATGCCTGTTCGAGTTCGGCGTAAATAACAAGTCTTGAAAAAAAGTTGTACCTATATGTAGTGTATCAGCTCAGAAACTCAGCTTAGTTAGGGATCAGATGACCTTGTATCAAAAAAAGTCCCTGGATATTTATTTATTATTTTATTAATTGGTTTACTCATAGTTCTAATTGTATTCTAGTAGTTTAGAAATGAGTAAGTAAAAAAAAAGTGATAAGTAAATATTCGTTTTATAAAAAAAATAAAGAGAATGACAGTTCGCGAGCACGGAAAAATATATATTTTTTTACTATAAAATTTTATGGACTAAAATATTAAATTAACTAATGAATATTTGATAAGTTTCTTTATAATTACGCCCCCGTTCACTACAGTACCTATCTGCTATATGTTTTCTATCCCACGCTGAGCCCTTTCAATATACGTATTACATAATGTAGTAGGTCTTAATAAAAATCTATATTAACGGGTGAAATCCACCCTGCAGGGCATGACAATCTAAAGAAACTTACAAGCCTTTATAAAATAACAAAAGACATACCTTACAACCTGTATATAACTAATAAATTCAGACTACAGGCAAATCAGAATGCATGCATATATTAAATACAGGTCCAAAATCCAAAGCTAATGTTAGTGTTACAGTGAAAGTGCACCCGTATTCGCCGCAGTCGGTTAAAATCATGGAAACTATAAAAAGATTATACACCACAGTGTTTTATGAAAGAGCAGGTAATTGATAGCTTAGTTAATGTCGCGGTAATAATGTGATTTGTCATTTCGTGAAACGACTTGACATTTGCTAATGTCAACGGCTACAATACAATAGTATGGTGGAACTTTGAATAAGCTTTTGTTAAGCTTTTCAAATTGCATGAAATAATAGTTGCACTTCTTCTCTAAATAGTATAAGTGCCAATTTCTCGGTGTCTATTTGTGCGATTAGATCGTTTAAACCATGTTATGTATTTTGATGCAGTTTTCATCATAATTTACGTGTATACACAATATTTGTACTGTGGTAAAGGTTTCGATTGAAAATCAGTTTTAAGAGTAAAACTGATTCGAATACTTTTTGGCGTCACACAATATTGAGGATTGTAACTTTTTGGTTTTCATCTATTTATCTGGAATGTTGAGTATAAGTCATTAGTTTGACTGTTGTCAAATGAACATATTTCTGACATTCTATAACCTTTTCAGGCGACTACTTTTTCTACGAATGTTGGTTGTAAAATAAAGTACAATATATTTATACAAATTAAGCCGTCACAGACACTTAATAAATGATATCAGACTGTCCCCTTAAATGTTACATTTTCCCGGGAGAAAGACATTACCCTACCCTGTTCTACGGTATGCTCTATCTATGTGCCAACTTTCATCCAAATCCGTTCGCTAGTTGCGTCACAGTGACAAACATTTATACATGCATCCTAACAAACTTTCGCATTTATAAATTAATAGAATAAGATTGTGTGCGATTATTTCAAGCCATTAGCCGTTTGGTTACCGGCTTAGAACAGGACCAACTCAAACCTAAGTTTTATGGGTGTCGTAAAAGGCGACTAAAGATATACACCGGTAAACGGGCAGCAGTCTACCTGAGTGATACCACCTCCCTGCGATCACCAAACCGCCTGCCAAGCGTGGTGATTATGCCCCTCACTTAAAAATCTCAAACAGTTTTTTTTCATGAAACCTACTTACTTGCTACTTAGCGTACTCGACTTAAGCTCGTTAAAGATTGCAAATCACATGAAGCTATCGTGACTGCTGGAACTTTTTACCACCAGGTTAATTATGTTAACACGATTTTATAACATAACACGGCATATATTTACTTATGTGATTAAGTGCATCATTAACATGTGACGCAAGTACGAAACATCTTACAGTATTGTTTTAAGAGATTTTACGAGCTGACTGGGGTTGTAGTGGGAGGATAGACATTATAATATGCAGTTTTAATGACAAGAAAGCGACAGAAAGATGGTCCATCTGATGGTAGGTGAGACGTGACCGCAGCCTATTGATATTTGCGCCTCTAGTGGCATCGCCATTAGACGTGAAGTTGTTAAGTCTCATGTGCCTGTAATGTTAGCAGCCCCCTTGCCTTTCTAACCGAAACACAGCAAAACAAATGCACGACTGCTTCAGCTCAGAATTTGGCATGGTAGTAGTGCTTCCCCGGACGTACTCTTCACGAGTTCTACAACTTCTCAAATATGAGCATGTACATGTTTGTTTGTTCCGTGTGATAGTTTAGGTGTTTGTTTTGACATTAACCAAAAACATGAGAACAGATTTAGATGAAACTTCACACTTAGATAGAATATGTTCAGGATCAACACATATATCAGGAGTTACAACATAGCTACGAGTAAACAATTTAAAAGAAGGTCCAATCAAATCCATTGCAATTGGAAATTTCCAAAAAAATCCGCCATCGCCAATTCCTCAGCAACATCAATACAAATGCCCTTGACTTTTAAACTTTCGGTTATTTCCGGCCATATAATATTGCGCCAAACAAATAATGTTAATTAAATATTTATAGAAAACTATAAACATTTCACAATTACGCAGTTAATATCTCTGCATTATGGAATGCAAAAAACGACCATCGTGTCTCAAATGTGGCCATATTTAAGACGCGTAATCCTTTCACTAAACTATTAACCAACTCTTGCAAAATCGTTGATGAATATAATTTTAATATTCTTTTGTATGTTACTATTTGATGCAACGATAAACTATCCGTGGTTTAATGTAGATTAATTTATGCCGATACTGATTGTAGTTTATAAATAGGTGATCGTGCGATGCCAGAATGCATTGATAGGGTCCCGCTGGGAGTTTGGGAAAACGACAACTTTACACTTTCTGATATTTCATCTAGATCATAAACATTAATTTATTCAGCTAATAGAAACTTCGTCGGCGAGCGGCTTCACGGAGGTTCAGTAGAGCTTACCTCTCACGTGATTAGTAGCATTAGCGTAGTAAGCGACAGAGCATAGAGGCCGCGACGAAACATCTTCGAGTTAGTGTCATTTTTCTTACAGAATCGAGCCCCTGGAGCTACGTTTGACATTTCTGTATTAGTTTTATTTTTTAGTAACCGGATAACAGATATACTACTTATTTAAAACAAACAGAACAAATGCACCCAAATACGTAAAATTGGTGTGAATACAAACCCTCAATGGCATGGTAGTTAGGATAAAAAAACAACGGGTTCAATTCCGGGAGTGCGGGCAGAAGTGAAAACTTAAACATTAACGTTGTGCATTTTTACCGTCTTACGAATTCACGTGTCCTGACGCGAGTTTAACATGTTATACCCATCCCAAGAAAAGTGCTAAACGCCGCTAAAGTTTTCACTTTAGTAATCGAAAATCTAATTAAAATATTTCAAATAAAATTTTAAAGGTTTACAACTAAGTTATCTTGACTGCTCCGCCAAAGGTCGTGGGTTCGATTCATACCCACTTGTGTGCATGCACCTATCTATTTGTTCTGTTTCTAGGTACCCACGTCAAGCATTTGTATCTTACAAGGCGACAATTCAAGTAAAATTACACTACATCTCATTGTTAATAAATTTCAATATAATTATACGGAATACTAATAACTGTCAGTCGCAATCACACTTGACCGGATCGTTACATTGCAATCTGTTACATTACAAAATCTAGGCCACGATGAAGTGATGTAGTAGGTAGTCATCTTGTTGATTTCATTACAATTGTTCTTTTACAACCTTCGGATTACTTTTAATAGTTTCCTACTTAACAATAGAGTAATAGTTTATAATAAACATTTAATAGATATGCCATAACACCCTATAAAAATGCTTTAATGTTTTCTTTCGATTGACCAATCTTATGATGAACAATCAGTGGATATTGAGCACTTTAATTGTTCTCCCATAAGATTAATTATCTGCTAACTCATTCTCTCTCATCTGTCCATTCGATGCATTCAATATTACAAGAGATTTTTTAAATGGCATAGGACTATATCAGTAGATATATCAATAATATTAAGCTCCATAAAAAAAATCTTTTTTGCTATGGCAACCTCTTTGGTGCAAGGTACTAAAGTGCTAAAGCTGCGATATATCTCAAGCATTGTTTTGGCGCCTTCTATAATAATAACGAGTGACGAGGCACGAACGAGGGTCTGGTGATGGAGACCATGAGCCTCCGGGCTTCTCAAACTCCTATGTTTGGTGTACGTCAAGTCCGATAAACAGGCAGTTGGTCTATCTGATGGTAAGTGATCGCTAAAGCGTTGTCAACCTTGAGACGGATCTGGACGGTGGAAATTGGTATGGTAGTGTAACCTACTTCTAAATTGCCACAACTACATTATACGAAGCCTCCCGGTATACTCTTTAGTTGATGGCAGTATTATATTATACGCTACTAACTAACATTCCTAAAACCTGATTAAAACAAATCAAATTGATTACAGATCCCCGCGTCAAAGACTGGCTCCTGATGACGTCACCATGGCCCCTCGCACTCATGCTGACTGCCTACATGATACTGATCAAACTGATCATACCTGCGTACATGAAGAACAGGCCACCTTACGAGCTGAGGTCTGTCATCAAGTGGTACAATGTGGCGCAGATTGTTGCTAATGCTGTTGTTACATGGGGGGTAAGTGAGGGAATCTGGGAAACTGACGACTCGTCTCAATTCGGCTGTTTTCCAAGCTCGCTGGGAAGTATGTTTTATTATAGCTAACTTTACGGGAAAAACGTGGAGTAAGACGAATATGATAAAGTGTTGTCTGAAGACCGATCTAAACTTGAGGTCTATCCAGTGCCGGATTAAGTAGGGCCCGTAGCAAATTCCTCGAGGGGCCTTTGGTCTGCTATAGGTTCTTAAGTACAAAGTGGTAAAAAAAACAATCGGTGGTGGGCGGCCTTAGACACGCGGGGCTCGTAGCAATTGCTACTCTTGGTACGTGGTTAATCCACATTTGAAAGGGTGGACGACGGGCAGGCCGGAGCGAGGACAATCTTACTTATCTATATATATATATATAAATGAATCCCTATTTCCCTTGGTCACGGCATCACGCATGGACAGCTAGATCGATTTCGCTAATTATTTTTTTGTTGTGTTTGTTATTGCCAGGAGGTTCTTATGAAAGAAAAAATTAAGAAAGTTGCGTGAAAAATTGGAAAACTTAGGAAAACTACAATTTTATGAGCGCTTTTGACAATGTAACCTGTTTGACATTATTGTCAGTTGGAGCGATTGACAGAATGCACGCTGCAAATATCGTTGAAAATAGAGGTAGGGTCGGAATTTTATTGATAAAATAATTTCTTAGTGCACATTTCACAGTTGATTCAATCGGAAGATTCAATTCAATGTTCTTAGTTCAGACAGGACAACGTCTGTCGAGTCAGCTAGTACATATTATAATTGCGAAATGTGAGGATTTCTTACTCATTCCCTCAAAAACATACTCGTACGATTACTATTATCTGAGGCAATTGCACCTAAGTGTATCGAAAATAGCATTCAGCATTCGGGAAGATCCTCTTTGAAATGCATGGGAAAGTTGAGTATATCACACTGATTGCTAAGTGACGGTGTGAGAGTTGGTATAAACGGCGGATGTGTCGTGTCGGCACGTTAAGGTTTCTCGAAGATATTGTCAAATTGTATAATTTTCGACCTACTGTTAGTAGTGGGACCATGGTACCAAAAATATCTGTATATAAAATTCAAATACATTTTAAATATCCTGGGCCATCTGGTCCCAAACTAAGCAGAGCTTGTACTATGGAAACCAGATAGCTGATATACTACAAATAATACTTTTTTTTCTAAATTCATACTTATACAGATATCTACATCCAGACACAGAACAAACACACATGTTCGTTCATGCGCACAAATGTTTGTCGTGGGTGGGAATCGAACCCGCGACCTTCAGCTTGGCAGTCAGACTCGCTAACCACCAAGCCAACTGTCCTGTCAACAAGAAATATGGTGTTAATTTATTCATTTGAACAAATTAAAAGAGATATTTTTAAGCCAGTTTCTGACGTTTCACGTCAAACCAAAATTACGATCAGCTTTGTACTTTGTTTGATAATACATAATAGATGATTCAGAGGTTCAGTGATTAGCAGACCTTTCTAGCCCGAACGAACCTGGGGTATGATGTTGGAAATCTTTTTGTTTTTTTGGTGTCTTTATTTGTTTGTCAGCCAAGTAACCGGACAAACAAATAAAGACTGTCAGACTGTCTATGGAAATTTTCAACTCCAGGCACCGACAATGCGTTGTCGTTCTTGAGACGTGAAGTTAATAATTGTAATTTCACCGGCTTCTTACCTTTCTAACCGAAATACAGTGCACTAGTGCTTCACGGCGGAAACAGGTAAGGGGCCATTCAAGTATTACGTAAGCAGGTTTATTACAATTATTTACCCCCTCCACCCCCTTGTGAGCAAAAGTAAACAAAGCTCTTACCCCCCCCCCCCCCCCCCCCATGCTTACGTAAACCTTTTTCAATTAATGCATTGTTTTTTTTAATAGATTGGATTTATTCTTAGTTGCTGCTTGTAATTTCTCTTCAATTCTCTTAGATACAATAATATCAAGTTCCTTGTCGGCCTTTGCTTGTAATTTTATATTTAAGTTTAACTTTTAAACTAAATTTTTACAAGTGAATAGCGCGCGGTAATTCCCCTACTCGATTCAAAATTCAAAACCATTTATTCAGTTTAGGCCTGCGGAGGGCACTTATGAAGGTCAAATTTAAAGTTACTGAAGCTACAACCGGTTCGGAAGTCAGCCTTCAACTGAGAAGAACCGGCAAGAAACTCAGCAAGGTTACATTCTTTTTTATTTGTTATATAAATTTTTATCTATTCTGACTTTTTGGCTATTTTATAATTTCAATTTTACATAATTTTATATTTAACAATTACAAAATACTTATTATAGGTAACATTAAAAAATAAAACAAAAAAAAAAATATGACAAGACTACAAAATAGAAAATAACAATAATTAGGTACTTACAACTTAAAAAAGAGATTTAGAGGTGCACTGTGCAGAGAGCAGCTATTTCCATACATTTTTATCTTCAATATAATGAACTACCTTGTAATACGCTTTCTCTTTCAAAACTTTCCTAATATAATTAATAAATTTATGATCAGACATTTTGGTTACTGACAGCGGTATTTTATTATAAAATCTAACACAATTACCAAGAAATGACTTGTTTACTTTAGTTAATCTAAAGTATGGAACAACTAACTTCTCCCTTTGTCTTGTATTTATACTATGAGTATCTAATTTTGACTCAAACATTCCTATGTTTCTACGTATAAACGATACCTGCGATTGTAAGCGAGTACCAAAACGTATACATTATTTTTGGGAATCCCCGAAAATGTGTTTTCTTTTCAAGCATAGACAATGTGTAGGTTGTCATATGATAAAAAGCAAATAGTTACGGATGACTAAATCATAGTCTAAACCCCCCAACCCCCCATGTCATCCAAAATAAGCAAAGCTAACCCCCCCCCCCCCCCCCCCCCACGAACTCTGCAACTAACAGCTCACTACTGACAGGTATAGGTAACTTGACTTATTTAATATATAGTCTATCCTAACGTATGGTCACTTTCAATTGAGACATGCGTACACGCACATTTTGAAAATTGATATCATCTTACAATATAATTACTTACGATTCAACAGTAATTTTTCTTACTGTTATAATTCATCATTTCGTACTATCATGGAATGTAACAATTTTAAATGCGATGCCAGTATAGTTATGTAAACCATTACTAGTGACATGATTTGTGTGTTTTAAATAGATTCAATTGCCTTTTTAATTTTTATGTATTATACAATTTGATTCATTACTACGGTCAGTAGCAGATCTGTTTGCTATAGCAATAAATTTTTTTTTATTCCATATTGGTCGACAAACGAACAAAGCAGACAATGCACCTGATGGTAAGTGGTCACCGCCGCCTATATACATTTGCAACATTAGGGGCATCGCCAATGTGTTGTAATATGTGCCTGTAATTTCATCGGCCCCTTACTTTTCTAGCCTAAATTCACAGTAATACAAGTGCACTACTGCTTTACGGCAGAAATGGGTAAGGTGGTAAGTACTGCCCCGGGACGAACTCTGCACTAAAAGCTCCACTACTCAATAAATGTATGGTACCTACCCTTAAACCATTTCATAACATATAAATTCATTTTAAGAAACAGAAACTCATCGAGCTAGTGTCGTTTATTTATAGAATCAAACCCTGACATCTATCGAGTGACAGCTCTTAGTGCAGAGTTCGTCCGGGGAAGTACTACCACCTTACCCATTTCCGCCGTGAAGCAGTAATGCAATTGTATTACTGTGTTTCGGTAAGAAAGGTAAGGGGGCCGGTGAAATTACAGGCACATGAGACTTAACAACTTCACGTCTCAGGGTCGACAACGCATTGGCGATGCTCCTAGTGTTGCAAATGTTCATAGGCGGCGGTGACCACTTACCATCGGGTGGACCGTCTGCTTGTTTGTCGGCCCAAGTGGCATAAAAAAAAAAAAGTTAAAACAGTTTTCACCAATAACACTAATTACACATATCTACTAAGGATAACAATAAATGAGATCAATAAATTTACAAAAAACAAACCTGTTATATAATATATAGCAGACGTTGCTAGTAAATACAAAAAAAAAGCCTTTTAAAGCTACGAACAGATTCCTACTCAGTAAGCTATTGCAAAGTTAATTTCAATAAACAGCGAAAGAATTGTTACATAATATTTTAAAGCGAGGTTAAATGCTCATCCATTCACATTTTCCCTCCATCCATTCTATCAGGCGGGGAAGTTAGCTTAGTGGTAAGAGTCCCTGACGGCCATGTTACAGCTCGAAGAATCGATTCCCATTTAGGACAATTTCTCCATGAACATGTCAATTTATTTTGTGTCAGAAAATAAGTATGTATTAAGGAAAAAAGGTGTGGGTTCATCTGGTATCTGGTTTCAATAGTACAAGCTCTGCTTAGTTTCGTCAAAAAACTTGCCATGTGCGAGTCGGACTAGCGCACGATGGGTTCCGTACCTATAAAAATAGCAAAAAAATCATGTCTGTTGTATCTTGTATGTTGCCCCCTTAAATATTTATTTTATTCTGTATTTTAGTATTAGTTGTTATAGAGGCAACAGAAATACATCATCTGTTCAAATCATCAAATTTCAACTGTCTAACTATAACGGTTCATTAGATACAGCCTGGTGACAGACGGACAGACAGAGACACAGACAGACGGACAGCGGAGTCTTAGTAATCCCGCTTTACCGTTTGTGTACGGAATCCAAATGTATTGTATGTGTTGGTTTATCAGGTATAATTTCAATAGTACATGCTCTGCTTAGTTAGTCAAAAAAGGCTATCAAGTCAAAATTCATGAGATTTATTATTTTTTTGTTAACATAACCAGGTATGAAAGACACCTTGCAGAATATAAAATGCAGAACACATCTGTGAAATGACGCAAAAATGCAATGCACATCCGAGCGATGACTTATGGGCAGCGAAAGATAACCGCAAAGCAAGACCACACCCAGAGCTTTCATGTTGTAGGATGCAAGATTATGACCGGGCGTTGTTAATGGATTGCTCAGAGTGAGTCATATTGTGAAGGCTTGTCCGTAAAGAATGTGAAACACAAGACACTAATAACGTTTTGACTTTATTTAGGCATACGCCAGATTTGATTAAAGAATTCCCAGCTATTATTTTTCTTTTAACCACAAATAATTTATAAAACACCATTTCATTGGCTCATTATGTCAACACAGATCACCAAGAAGACAGAACACGAAATAAAAAATGGCATACAATAATTTATATATAAATTTTTGAATTTTATAAGCAGGGCGTTTGAAAAAAATAATTTAAATAAAAAGTAACATTATAAATATAGTGAATTTTGTTAGTTGGTGCGTTTGTGGGTGGTAATCTCGGAACTACATTGAAATTAATTCACAGATAGAAAGTTAGACTATAACGACGTTACATAAGCTATATTACAATCACAGGATTCATTCGTTCCTTTGGTAACACGAGTAAAACCGGGGGAAGGTACATAGCTATCACTAATTAAAATACTTTATATACATATCAATACAAAACTGGCACATATAGATAGAGAAATAGTGGTAGAAGTAATTTAAGCACAAAATAATAGTGGTTATCAAAAAACCATACACATTAGGATACAACAGTGCAGCATTACATATGGACGACTCTTAAGTCGTTAAAAAGAAGAGTTACAGGTGTGTCTACTGCGACCAGACTGACTCGACATGGAATGTTATCCAAATCCGTGGCCATGCAACGAACAGTGTTGCATTCTCCATTTTAAGGCTTGCTACTGGCAAACAGCTTTCAAAAATCACCGAAACATTGGCAAAATAACAAGATACAATATTAGGCAATGCAGGGTTCACATAAAGCTTTGAATTTTGGTAACCATTTAAAAATACCAATAAAGTGAGAAGGAAATAGCTTTTGAAGTGTCTATTCTGGTTCCACTCAGTTGCGTAATGGCTTTACGGATTTAAATGAAATTTGGCACACATATAGTATATGTTTTGGATTAACATATAGAATTAACCCGAGGATCATTCAGGAACGCGCGCGAAAAAATAAGGCGGAAGCTGGTTTTATATAAATATCTTCGTCCAAGAGGAATTCTTAGATTGGACAAGGTTACATATTAAACTATTACTTTATTATATATTAGTTTATAATATTTAAACTTTATTGAGTAGTAATACCGTAAAATTGTGATAAATGCTGTACACTTAGTAATTAAATGAATAAATAAAATTCAAAATTCTACTATTATTATAAATCCATATTTTTTACACTTTTTATCCAGGGAAAAAGGAACATCCCTCGGGAACGCAAATAAAACAGCTAGCAATTTATAAGATACCGTATCAGCTTCATTAGACATAAACATTATCACATAGGTTATCGTTGTACAAATAACCAAAACAGTATGCACACTTGGCCTATTTGGCAATTGGTTAATGCGGCGTGAGAACACTTTGAAAGCAAATTAATTAACCAACTTAAACTAGCGGTTACATTACTTAGCGTAATGAGTTTAATTACACGGTTATAACCTTTATACGCTACAAGGGTAGCAGGATTTCGCTTGATGAAACTCTTGTAGGTGAACTCGCCAGAGGTCAGAGGCGACGGACGCAACCATACCTTGGAAAGGAGGAATGAAAAATCGGATCAATTCGATGAAGAGTTCGAATCAAAGCCATTTAAAATAAGGCAAGACTATTTAGGTGGATCGACGACCTGCTTAAAGTCGCTGGATGCAGGCGGCTCAAGACCGTTCGAGGTGGAAATCTAAGAACTTCTGAACATAGGCCATATTCAGCAGTGGACATCCCTGGGCTGATATGATGATAGTGGCCATCTAGATAAGACTAAAATCACTTATATAAAGTTTACAGTTACTGGAGTTACCTCCGCAACAACATTTCTAGGGCTCCGTATCAAAAGGTGCCAACAGAACTCTATTACTAAGGCTCTGGTATCTGTCCGTCCGTTTCTCTATACACAAAATGTGTTTTTCCAACGATTTGTTAAACATTGTACTGTGTTACGTAATCCTATGTATGCGAATCTGACGCGCATTTAGACGCCTAAAAAAAGAAAGAAATTATTAATATTAATTAATTATTTAATTCAAACATCAAGAAACACATACATCTATTCACTATTTATAATGAAAATAGGGTTCCTTTAACCCACCATCACCTCAAAACTACTGAACATATCGGGATGGGACTGCTACCATTCGACGCGGAATTTTTCCGTAAATAGTAACAGGCTATATATGATATCGAAACACCCGGGTGAAACCGCGGGGAACTGCTAGTATATGTATAGAGGCATAATATAATATTTTTGAACTAATAAAATCATCTCCTCTTAGTATATTCCAACCGCGAAGAGATTAGCAATCAAATTACAAAGTTTATATCAAACTTTCCACAAGCGAATATCAAAGTGGACATTACGGTGTACACAGAAAGCACAAACTTCCAGTAATATAGCCACTTTACCAGGAATATTAATCAATAACACGAACCTTCTATTGCTTTAATAATTCAAAGCCCTTTGTAAAGTTCCTGAAAGTCGCATGACCGTATTTAACCTAGCTTGGGACTTGTTAACAGGGATTTGTGGAATTGAAAAACCTTAGTGTAGATGCTCGAAAGTTTTAGTTAACTAAGTACCTTAACGTCTTTGGAATATGGTTCATATTATTATTAACGGTTGCTTTCAATGTCGTCCTGAAAATTGTACTGTATTATTTTAATCAGTTTGGGTTCCATTTTTAATATACTAAAAGCTGTTCCCGGCATGCAGTTTAAAGCGTCTTCTCATGCGAAAATCGTGAGTGAGTTTCATACTCGTCCAAAAATCCCATAGAAAAAAGAAATTTTAATTATGCCGTGTAACATTTCCAATTATTAATTCCCTAAAAACCTTAATCGGGCAAAAAAAAACATTAAATTAAATTGAAATTTAAATCGGTTCAGCTGAGATGGGCTTAACGAACACCAATTGATTTTTAACCGACGTGCAAAGAATTATGAGGTTGTTTTTTTTGTATGTTAACCATAAACCCAAATGTCTAACGATTTGGAATAAATTTTTTTGATTCATAAAGTACGTACAGTTCTTAGTTATTCCCATTTTATTATTTATATAAATATATAATATAATAATTCCAGTGTGATAAAGTAGGTCTTCTCTTTTATGTACGTCATAACCCCATAAAAGAAGATAGTACAATCTTGACCTCGAGATCCCCTACTGAGAATAATAATTCATGAATATCTAACGAGCCGATTCAGAGATCAGGAATAAAAATATTTACTTACAATTTTCATTGTTTGGCTGTAGGATTTTCGCAAAACATTTGTTTAATGTTGTCAGATTATTGTTGGTTCTAATATTTTTACCCGACTACGGCAAAGTCAAAAAGGGATAATAAAGGGCAAATGCTTCTTTGTATATTTGACCATAAGGTCCAATCTTGAAATGCGTTAATCCAATGTTATCATCAAAATATAGAACGAGTCTTAACATTATTTCTTTTTATAAACTTATTCCAGAATATACATAAAATACAAACATAATTAACAGCATTTAGATACCACAAAGGTTTGTAGCAATGCCTCAATAAAACTTTATGCGAAAAAATCTATTTAAGAAGTTAACTTGACAGTTAATCTCTCTCCAGATAATGACATCAGGGTGGACCACAACCTATCACTTCGGTTGCATGCTCCCAGACTACTCAATGAAGGTGGAACCTCTGAGGATGCTCCGGTTCCTTTGGTGGACGGTGATATTGAAGATTGCCGAGCTATTCGAAACGGTATTCTTTCTGCTGAGGAAGAAAGATCGGCAGGTGTCATTCCTGCATGTTCACCATCATATCAGCACTTCAATCATGATATGGGCTGGAGTTAAATATGTTGGAGGTACGTTGATTGTAGCTTTAGAGTTGGTGATATCCCATTAATTGTGACACTGCAATCTTTTAAAAGCAAGACAAACAATGCTATAATTCCGTTTCCAATCATATTAAGATCACATTACTCAGTGAAACGAACAGTGTTCCTACCTGCTAAAGATTATTTAACTCTCATGATATTCAGAAAGGTCGCGAATAATGGCGCAAGAATAGACTCCATCGCATTAATTTAAATAGGATGTAACTGCTTTATTCGTGTATCGCGTGTACTGAAGCCATTTTCGAAAATAACCGCTCCATTTTCGTCGGGTGATTTTAACAAATGTGCCGACGTTCCACCGATGGCTGCATGCAATTTGCCTGCACCAGTGCTATTTATTTAGCGTTAACTCCTGTTATTAAATTTAATGCATCAAAAAACAGATAATTGCACAGCTTTCGTCGTTATGGCGGTGTTGAAAGCCGATTCAATTGTTGGAACAGTCTTGTTTATGGAGATAAATTATAATGGTGCTTTACCACAATCGATGTAGATTTTTTCATCATTGTCCATAAGAAACTCGTACGGTTGCTATAGGATTTTCGACTCGATATATTGTCACAAACTAGTTTTCGGCAGCTTTCTAAAACAAGCTAGACACGCATCTTTTACTTGGACGACACACTTATTTTATCAAATCCACAATACGATCACGGCGATGCTTCACGGTTCAGGTAAGTGACAAAGAGATGGTGATTTTCATTTTATGTTAAAAACATCACTTTTATTTCAAATTGCAATAATGCAGTAAACGGGTCTTATTGCAAATAGCTCACGATCGAATAACTTTAAATCCAATACAGAGCGACTTACGTTACATATTCATAAAGACGACGCAACAAATATGGAAGCTTTAATCAACAGCCCAAACGTCGGAGCGGAATTAATGTACCTCTGATTAAATCACTATTACATTTTCTTCTCAATTACGAAATGTACCTAAACAATTAGTCTAACGAGTAACTGTGTCAATTCCAAATGAAATGATACTAATGAAGCTTGTCACATCAACAAACGTACATAAAACTCTCCTGCTTATTTGTATAGAGGTCATTATTGAATACCTTTATGCTGATTAATTTTTGACAAGTTATCTTGGTAAGTAAAGTACAGTTTAAGCAATCTAAGCATCTGATGGATAAATTAATAGAAACAATTATGTAACTAAACTCTGATTCGGCAACATTGATTTCAGAAATTGCCGAATCAAATCCCAACATTTGGTTTTGTGATTTGTGCGTGTAATTTGGTCTTCATTGCGTAAGTTACGTATTAGGTTTATGGCCGACCCAGAATAAAAGTGTCTTCATATGTGTGGATACGTGTGTCTTACGTTAGAACTATTTGGTGAGACGAATAAAATTATTTCTGTTTCTGTAAATTGAACTGTATTGAGGCCAATTTGTTTATTATAGTTATATCGGATATGTTATCACAACTTTTAGAGTAGTGGACCTCTTTGTGCAGAGTTCGTCCGGGGAAGTACTACCACCTTACCCATTTCTGCCGTGAAGCAGTAGTGCACTTGTATTACTGTGCTTCGGTTAGAAAGGTAAGGGGGCCGGTGAAATTACAGGCACATGTGACTTATCAACTTCACGTCTCAGGGTCGACAACGCATTGGCGATGCCCCTAGTGTTGCAAATGTCAATAGGCGGCGGTGACCACTTATCATCAGGTGGACCGTCTGCTTGTTTGTCGGCGCAAGTGGTATAAAAAAAAAAAAAACTTCAAATCTCCATGTGCCATTTTAAGATCATATTTAAGCTGTGCTCCGTGATTTTACCCGCGTACCCGAGGGATGTCACATTTTTCCAGGACAAAAATTACCCTATATGTTATTCCAGGATATGCACTATCTATGGTCCAAGTTTCCACCTATTGTATAAGTAACTGATAAAGTAAATAAATATCTTGGGACATCTTTACATCAAATTAAGCAAAGCTTGTGTTATGGAAACCAGATACTACTTTCCTACACAATTTTCTTACAAAATATGTCCATACTTCTTACACTGAAAAAACAAACAAGTTCATGCACATAAATGATTGTCCTGGATGAGAATCGAACCTAGAACCTGTGGTGTGGCAGTCAGGATCTCTAACCACCAAGCCAAATGGCCCATCAATTTATTTATTAATATATTTTGTCAATAAGAACTACATTGTTATCTATAGTAAAGTAAAAAATAACATTTTTTGGGTAACCATCTATATTACTTTTGGTTTTGTCCCTATTCACTCAACAATGTTTGTCCTGGATGAGAATCGAACCTACGACCTGTGGCGAGGCAGCCAGGGTCTCTAACCACAGAGCCAACAGGCCTGTCAACTCAGACCAGCTCGTAACGTAACATTCGGATTATTCTGTCTTTTTTTAATTTTTTTTATACTGCTTCACTACTGCTTCACGGCAGAAGTGGGTAAGGTGGTACTACTTCCCTGGACGAACTCTGCACTAAGAGCTCTACTACTCTAGTACTGTCTGATTTAAGAGACGTTTTGAAAATAACCTGGACGTAACTCTGTAATATCAGTCTAGTGTGGTGTTGGACAACATACTACAGTAATCTTTGTAACAGATCTGCTTAGATTGTGATCAGGTGGGCGTGTGTGAAGTACTGTCTAAGGATAATAAAATTAGATACTGAATATATCAGTAGCATTATTTAGTGTACCTACTTTATATGTATCTATTAATATTATAAATGCTAAAGTGACTGTTTGTTTGCGACCTTTTCACGACTAAATGGCTCATCGGAACGTAATAAAATTTGGCAATAGAAGGACATAGGCTATCTTTTGCCTTAAAAAAAATATCTTTTGGAATAGGGGTTGAAAGTTTGTATGGACAATTCATAATTCCTCAAGTTAGGATATAAAATTAATTTACTATTAATAACTTAGGCTTTTATTAAGAAATAAATACAAGTTCCATCTCGAGGACGAGGGTGAAACCGCGGAGGACAATTAGTATAACTATAAAAGCGTTAATGTAAATTTATAGCAATTACTGAATGATTTATGAATTACTAATTAAATTACAGGCACATGAGACTTAACAACTTCACGTCTCAGGGTCGACAACGCATTGGCGATGCCCCTAGTGTTGCAAATGTCCATAGGCAAAAAATTATAATAAAGGTAACGAGATAGGTTACATAATCACAGATACACAAGCACAAAACTAACGTGAATAGCTATCCAGTCAGAAACAGATATGAGCAAGCGTGGAAATGTTACATATAAATAAGCTAAATATTCCACGACTCACTGAGCTAGCTGAATAATATATCTATGAGATAAATGTCACTAGATAGTCAAACAATACTTGTGGATGGGCTTTGTAAATGACAGTACAAAAGCTTGTCTCTATCAAGTTATCTATAATAGATACGGTGCTCAAAGATATTACCTTTCAGTTTTTTTTTATACCACATGGGCAGACAAACAAGCGAACGGTCCACCTGATGGTAAGTGATTACCGCCGCCTATGGACATTTGCAACACTAAAGGCATCGCCAATGCGTTGTCGACCCTGAGACGTGAAGTTGTTAAGTCTCATGTGCCTGTAATTTCACCGGCCCCCTTACCTTTCTAACCGAAACACAGTAACACAAGTGCACTACTGCTTCACGGCAGAAATGGGTAAGGTGGTAGTACTTCCCCGGACGAACTCTGCACTAAGAGCTCAGTTCACGTTTATTCGATATTGCTAATCTGTGCATAGGTTGTACACAGCAAATAGATTATTGATAAAGCCTACTAATATTAAATAATAAATAGGAGGTAAGTATGTATGGATGTTGTTACTCTCTCACGCAAAAACTACCAAACGGATTTAGATGCAAATTAGCACATAGATACAGCATATTTATTTATTTTATTTTTTATATTTATTGAACGGTACAGTAACAGATAACAGATTGGAATTACACAAAAACATAAAGTAAATAAAAAAAATATTAGATACATCTGCTATCCAATGACAACTGCACACAACTTAAACAATTAACAATCATGGAATATTCAATCATTATGCTGGAATAACATATGCTACTTTTTATACCGGGAAAACGTGACATTCCTTTGGGAACGCGGGTAAAACCGCGGCGGAAAGCTAGTACCATATAATGTATTTACGTCTATTAGCCCCGAAGGCAGTCTGGATGTCTTAGTAACGACCCATATCATACCGAAGACATTTCAAGACCCATCGTGACAAGTGGTGACGCCGTCTCTCCGGCATATTAAGTACTGTCCTCAACGGTTTCATCCACGTTCCCGGGGGATTTCACAATTTCCCGAGATAAAAAGTATCCTATGTGTTCATCCAGATAAACTATCCATTTGGTGAGTTTCATCCAAATCCCTTAAGTAGTTTTTGGTTGAAAGAGTAAATCAAAAATAAAATAATAAACATCCACGCACCAATTCTCACAAGCTCACGCATTTAAAATAAGAACAGGATTTCGAGGTTCAGTTCAGGTAATAAAAAAAAAAAAACATATATTCAGTTTAGGAACCTTATAAAGGTCGAATTTAAAGTCCGAACCGAGAATCGAGCTAAGGACCTCCAATCTTAAACCGAGCTTTATAACACAACCACCGAGGCGATGGATAAATATGAAGAATCAATGTAACCTGAGGTCATGCAATGTACCTATCCAATTAGTATTCAGCGAATAACGTAAACTGAACTGAAGAACATTTATTTTTGTCAAACATGATACAAAGGAAATTAAACTCTACATCACGATTGAGTACATTAGATGTTTGCCTAACAAACATGTGTCTGAAATAAAACACGATCAAAGAGAATGACAACATTTCTATCGTTGAAAGAAGAACACTTTGCGAGACCGGTGACCTGATTCGAAACTGGTACATCAAACGCAATATATAATATATTATTATCCTTATTCGATATAGTAATCAACCCTTTTCATCATACTATTGAGACTAGGCCACCCCTTTCCCGTCCTATTTGTAACCGACTTTAAAAAAGGAGGAGGTTATCAATTCGTCTGTATTATATTTTTTGTTTTATGTTTGTTACCTCATAATATCAGTTACAAGTCTTCTCATTATTTAAAGGAACTCGTTTGACTATCGTTTTCGCCTTATATTAATTATACTTAGGTCTCAGAGAACGTATCCATCTATAAAAAGTATCAATACACATACATTATACAGTATAATTAGCATTTCTATGCGGTTCGGGCAAAGTTCAACTGTAGCTCAAAATTTGTAATATGGCCGAAAAATTTTGATACTTAAAATACCTTCCTTGAAATGTGTGTCACAAAACTGCATCCTCTCCTTACCTATTCGGACAATTATGATTTTATTTATTTTGACAAGCCAAATGGCTTGGTGGTTAGCGACCCTGACTGTCAAGTCGAAGGCCGCGGGTTCAATTCCCACCCAGGACAAACATTTGTGTGCATGAACATGTCTGTTTGTTTTGTGTCTGGGTGGAATATCTATATGTACGGATGTATGTATTTAGAAAAATAAAAAAGTAGTATATCAGTTAACTGGTTTCCATAGTACAAGCTCTGCTTAGTTTGGGATCAGATGGCCGTGTGTAAAAGAATGTCCTAGCATATTTATTTATTATTATTATTTGTTTATAATCCGATAATGGGCGTGAGTTATTTTTTGCGATTACAAAATCTGTCCCATAATAAAAGCGTTTATATTTCCCAATTAGCTTGGTTCTTAGTAATACCCTATGTTGAGACTAGATCAAAATCCACCATTATCACAACTCAACAGTCCGTGAAGGTCTCCATCAAAGCAATCTGCCGCCACGATGTTCGTATCATAAACAACACGTGCGTAATCGATAGCCTGGCACACACCCCAGTACTTCCAGTCAGTTTGCACAAGGCGAGGCAGTGGCTGTGACAATAGGAACATAATTGTTTGTTGACACAGTAAACTCGGTGTGATAAGAGTAGCATTGTTTGGTCGAGTTTTAATTGATATGTAAGGGATTAGATATTCAAGGTAAATTATATTGTTGAAAGGCCGAGATGTGCTCGGTGTGGTAAATAATTTAAATGAATCTTTTGATAACGTTGCAAACGAAAATAATAACTTTCTAATCGATAATAGCCTAGGGTCTTGTAAAGGGGCTTTATGGCGACAAACAAATTTATTAGAATTTTACTGAAGTTTTTTTCATTGAGCGGTTATCAATTTCATAATTTCTCCATAATATAGCCTTGTTACTGAAGATGAGCTAATGATCCAGCACCATAAAACGCTTTTACGGTCCATTAAAATTTATTAAACGAACAGGAAGATTCAGAAGATACAAAAACATTAGTACATAATGAGTCCAAGCATGAATCTTTTAATGGTGACCCTAATTAATTAGTAACCCGGCTTGATGAGGTTATACCGTCTTGCGTTGTTAACTGGGATCTTTACTGTAAATTTCCCTGAAAATAGTCTTTACTTCTAGCTACATTAATAACAATACACCTGAATTAGCAGCAGAATCAATTTCGCAAGAATCCCAAATTGGGGTAGATCGAGTTTTGAGCTATAAGCCTGAGATAGCGATCCAGAGACATATTATCACAAACTTATGGTCCCAAACTAAGCAATGTGTTGAAATGGTCTTCAAAATATTTTGGGATCCTTCCCTTTCAAGGTAATCTATGTATCCCACCCTCAGAGCGACAGAGGCTTAACTCAAAAAAACACTTTTGGCACATCTCTGATTGGGTCACTTTCGCATTGAGAGGAAAGCTTATTCTATCATTAAATTGACTATGTTTTACTATTCATCGGATAGAGCATACTTTGTTTAGTCTCTCTATGATAGTAACTCCATTTCGCAAAATGTTGAGTTTAGCCCTTATCGTATCCTTTGACGCACTATCAACTCATAACTACTGAACATATCGGGATGAGACTGCTACCATTCGTTGCGGAATTTTTCCTAGATGGTTATAGGCTATATATGATATCGATAAACGCGGCTGACCAAGCGAGGGACAGCTGGTTATCTAATAAATTAAAATCGCTATTGTGATTACATAACAAGGTATATGGAATAACAGAAACACTATTCAAACTATACGAGATCGCAGATGATAAAATGAGACAATAAAATGAACTAAAATAGAAACGATGAGCCTATAATTATGAACTCATCTAAACAAGACATGTCAGAAAAACAAATGCTAAACGTGTAGAAGTCAGAACAGAGAATTTCACATTTCGGATCATTATAAATGAACCAACAAGTGTCGAGACTAGTAATCACGCATAATGAACCGAATCGAATGCTACATGTCACAATTGTGATAGATAATGATACTGAATAGCAAATCTGCGATAGTAATAACATGACAGAAACCGTGTTTTAGCGTAAAATCAGTCAAATAGCAAACGTCATTTTCACAACACCCGACCTTTCAATTTAACGAAGCGAACGCAACGTTATAGACCTATAAACCGTTTAATTCGATCGTTTCTATAACGTTTTGTGATTATATTATACCGGTATATATGTACCTATTTACGTCATACCTACGTACATGTTGACGTGAAGTTATTTGGGTATATTGACTTTAATTTATTTGAATAATGAAATAAAAATCTTAATTATTCCTACGATTAAATTACAGCTAGTGAAAATCAGTTTATTTCTATTTAAAACTCGGTGTTCCCCGCGGTTTTACACGCGTTTATCGATAGCATATAAAAATTATAGCCATCAAAGAACAAATCCGCATCGAATGGTAGCAGTTCCATCCCGATATGTTCAGTAGTTTTGAGGTGATGGTGCGTCAAAGAAAACTTATCTTCTTATGAATTAGCTGTTCCTTCATAATCGTATCTTCGAATGGTCTTAAATTTTCGTACGACTTTTCCTCTTTTTTCTAAGACGTTCATAGTATAATAAGGGGCCTATAAAATTGTGATGGCCTCGAAAAGAAATTAACCCTTATGAACTGACATTATTTACTAAAATTATAATAGTATTGTTTGACATGGGTGGAAAAGCAATAAGATATATTTTAGGCTGATTAAGGAGGTATCTCGGGTTGTTATAAATTTGTACGAATATGAAAAGACTTGTTTGCGTTCGGTGAATACAAAGACTCGAACTGTTTTCATTCAATTAGAGGTAAGAGGTAGGAGGCAGGAGATAGATACAAGCACTTTTGAGTGTGAAATCTACCTCCGCTGAGTGTTATTCTAATTGATTAACGAACTTCGTAATACAACCCACACAACCCAAAAACATAAGTACCTGGGTAATGTTTTTGTTAATACAATTTGTACCAAAAGATAAAAATATAAATATTCAGGGACATTCTCTACACACGGCCATCTGATCCCAAACTAAGCAGAGCTTGTAATATGAAATGAATAATACACATACTTTTTGTTTAATATGAAATGAAAATATTATATTCATTCAAGTAACCTTTATAAGCACTTATAAATAGTCTGACTCTAATACATCTTTATCATCACTACATAGTATAAAACAAAGTCGTTTGCTCTGTCCCTATATCCCTATATATGCTTAAATCTTTAAAACTACGCAACGGATTTTGATGAGGTTTTTATTAATAGATAGAGTGATTGAAGAGGAAGGTTTTTATGTATAATACATGTCATCCCACGGGAACGCGGGTAAAACCGCGGGGGACAGCTAGTATATTATATGTATAATTCTTCTGTACGTGTACGACAGTGATCTCCTCCTAAACGGCTGGACCGATTTGAATCTATTTTTTTGTGTGTGTTCAAGTGGATTCAAGGATGGTTTAGATTCACAATTGGACCCGGTAGGTGGCGCTGCGATCGAAATCCTCAATTTTTGTTTGGACTTATTTTGACAGGACAACGTCTGTCCGGACAGCTAGTACTTATATAGATATATTGACGGACCAGTTGACTTGGCAGTTGGTTCGTTACCCACCCAGGACAAACAATCGTATGCATGATCATTTCTGTTTGTTCTGTAAGCAGTGCACTGCGCTTAGTTTGGGATCAGGAAACCATGTGTGAAAAATGTCATGGGGATATTTATTTATTGATATTTACATTTAGATCGTATATGCAAGAATTTGCTTATAATTGGGTCTATATTCCAGCATGTTTTTCATACTCGTAATGTTGTATATAACACTTACATAACGTACATCTATTGGCATTCCAATTTCGTATAGCTTATTGCTAATTATTCTTCATAACAAGAATCAATACCACTTTCCTGGCATATCATTAACGCTTTATGGTTACCAGCTTTGAATTAGAGATTTTTCCATTATACTACAGGTTTTGGGTTCAATTTCCATTTAGGCTGAGCATTTGTACATGAATGGCTAAGAGTGTGTGTTTGTTAAAACAAGAAATACGAAGTTGTATACATATCAGTTATCCGGTTACTACGGGATTCGAAGAGTGTTCAAAGATATTTCTTTATTCCAATTATTCAACGGGCCACTTGGCTTATTGGGTCGTGGATTCGATTCCCACTCAGTACAAACATTTGTGTGCATAAACATGTCTGTTTTTACTGTGTCTGGGTGTTAATATGTAAATTGGTATTTTGGAAAAAAAATACATGTAGTATATCAGTTATCTAGTTTAAATAGTACAAGCTCTACTTAGTCTAGTATTAGATGATCCTGTGTAAAATAATGTCCCAGAATATTTTCATATGTGCCCTCCGCGGGCCTAAACTGAATAACTGTTTTTTTTTTTTACCTTTTCAGACATAAAGAATCTTCAATTGCAAACAAAATGTCAATGTGTAGACATAATTCTATTACCTCCGTTCTATATAAGCCAAACGAAGGTTAAAACCTGTTACGCGACGACTCTATCTTTAGCATGAAAGTGCTCGCGAGAGGTTTCACTAAATAAATTAGCAACCTGCTCACCGAAATGAATAAATTTCAATCCATCATCAAAGGCTGTCTCGGGACAAAGCTTATCAAACTTATAGCTGTACCAATTTTCAGGAGTAGCCACCATTTCGAGAACCTCGACCATTATCATTATAAATTAATGTTTTTGCGAAGTTAATCCTTCTTTGCTTTTATTAAATTTTTAAAGTAACGGTTAAATAGGGCGAATAGACGCAAGAGTGGATAGAGACAAAACAAAAGTAATATAGATTGTTACCTAAAAGTGCTCTTTTTACTTTATTATAGTAAAAAAAATAGTCCTTTTTGACAACATACTATATTTACTTAACGTTAAAATCGCTTGTAAAGTTTTTTCCCTCAAGTATAGCTCCTGGAAATCACCATTAGGTAGTTGTCAGTTTTTCAATTATTTCATAATTTATTTTGTTTCACATGAGACTTAACATCTTCATGTCTCAGGTTCGACAACGCATTGGCAATGCCCCTGGCGTTGCAAATGTCCATGGGCGGTGATCACTCACTATCAGGTAAAATAAAAGTGTGTAAATCAAAAAGAAAACCAAATCATTGTCAACCCTATGCATTCTGCACAGAGGCGGAATTTCAATGAGGCGAATTAGGCCCGGGGCAAGGGCGGCCAATGGCTGAATAAGTGCTCAGAAATGCTAATGGAGGGGATGAAGGGGTGACTGGCACTTACACGGCCTTAGGGTACAGTGGGGAGAACAATTTCCCTCTATACAATATGTAACAAAAACCCTGTTGTTCCTTCTACCTACGTTTTAAGAATCGGTATACATACGTAATAAAGGAAGTCATTTATAATAAACTGTAAACACAAATAATTAAAATAAATATTTAATTATTAATATTTGTAATGTTATTCTGATATCTTACCTCTGCATGAAGCGATGACCCGAAATCACAAATAATAGGAAGAAGTTCTACCCGACCCGACAAAGAGAGTGGCCTCTCTTTGTCGGTGCCGCCGCGCCGCGCCGCGCCGGTTATCTACCTATTTTTTCTACACAAGTTCACGACTTTGTCAGCTGTTGTTTATCACTTTAACGAATGAATCTTTGAAAATGTTGGTTTACACGATATTTTTCTGCACAATTGATAATTGTTATCAGTACATTTAACACTTTTACATAAACAAAATAAAGTCCCCGCGTCTGTCACACAAAACCTTAAGTACCTACTTGCATTTTAATGTATTAATTTATTATAACGTCTACTAGACGGGCACGGAGATGCTGTTCAATATGACCACCTTGTACCTCGACACATTTGTTGCAACGCCTAATAATATTTTCACGTACGCTTTGTAAAATGGAGCTATCGAACTTGATGTGGTCAAATGCTGCTACTATGCGTGAACGCATTTCGACCTCCGTATCACACGGTTTTTTGAACACCTGTTGCTTAACAGTACCCCAGAGGCAAACAATCGAAGGGCGTCAGATCAGGTGATCTTACGTAAAAAAAACACAAGTCACTCACTAGGTCAACAATAACAACCGTTCGAAAGTAAGTTGCGCGGGAGACTAAGGAATTCGCTTATGATTCGCAGGGCGGCGGGTGGTGGGGTAAAGGGGTAGGAAGGCACGTGGCAGGGATACGAGGCACGCGCCTACGTTTTAGCGGCATCTTCTGTCGCATCAAAGAAAGCCGCCGAGCTCGTAGGCTATTTAGCGAAATAAAGATGTATTTGTAAAATCAGATAATCTAAACATTTTTTTGAAGGTGTCGATTTTAATAGTTATTTGATTTTGACCTTTGTACTAGCCAATGTTTATAATTGTTAAATTCTTATATCATTAATGGTGTGCTTGTAGGTAATGTATAACGTTCCTAAAAGGAATAACAGGGTTTTTGTTACATACTGTATATTGTAATTCATGTTCCGAATTCGGAGCTTAATATTTTTAAATAATAAATGATGAATTGCAGAGATTTCTCTGTTTTTGGAAATTGAATACGCCTTTGTAATTCATTGGTGAAATTAGTGGAAGTACTGGTAGTCCGGGTCGAAGAAAGCAGGTTTTATTCAAACAATATTTAAACCCCATGAGTTCATTATGCCAATTAATTGCCAACCTCCTAAATACATTAAAAAGAAGTGGCACAGCAAAAAAACGACTGCACTACGATAAAAATAAGATTTATACCTCCAGCAAAATCCGCACGGTTTTCCTCACTGACATTTCTGTCCGACTTCTAAATAAAACACGTGCAAATAAAAGCGAGAAAGCCTCTTTCCGTTGGTTGAAATAGAGCAAGCAATTAAGAATGCCTCTCGTTTCGAGGTCATAATATTTTTTCTAGGTTATAATTCTTAGTTTTAGATTTATTACTTGGACAGTAATCCTTCGTGATCCTCGTTATTTTTTAAAAAGACTTCTAAAAAGTACAAGTACATATATATTTTGTATGTATCGGTATTATTTTTTTTATTATTCGAAAGGATACTCTCTCTCTTACTCTCGTGTCTGATGTTCGTAAATTCATAATCTTTTATTAAGTTATGCGAATAAATGGCACTTAAGTCAAAGCTACTAAAAGTTACCACCAGTTCTAAAACAGCGTTCGACTGAGAACCGCTACTACCGATTACTATATACTCGTATACTCCGCATATGATATGTTTTGATTAGAATTACACTTGTTAAGGTCAAAGGGACTGAAAGTTACCATCAGCTTTGATATTCTGCATTCAAACTCGACGATGAATTCACGCAGTGACTATTTCCTGTCTCTCTCACGACTCTGCAATCGAACGAGAGGTCCGCTATCCACGTGTTCATCTGAGTGATCACTCGGCGATTTTTAGTTTGTGAATAGCACGGCAGTTCTAAAATCAGGGTTCGACTGAGAACCGCTTGAAATTATTCAAAGATGTAAGTACTATATACTCAGCATGTAGTACCTACGTTGTGATTTATTGCTGGATGGTTTATTCAGATCGATCATTCGAAAGTCAGGATCATCAGATAACTTATAATCTTGGAAAGTGATCTCCAGAACCACTACTGTACCTACTGTAGAAATGTTAAAGAGGGTTTTAAAGACACACATTAAAAACCAAGCGCGGATTCACCTTTATAAAATGATATGTCTAGAAAAAAAAATGTTTATGTAGTAGTTGTATGTGTCAGTTATCTGGTCGTGTGTGAAGAATGTCCCTGGATATTTTTTTTAAAAATAAAAAAAACTCCTTGTAGGAATGTACTATATCGATTAAGAGCGAGTTGTTACTTTGCACTAGACCGATTTTCGGATACTATGACTACAACCTTTTTTGTGGAGCCGCGCCTGTTAAGAACACATGTTTACTTAATTTTTCCATATTATGGATACCTGTACTTAATGTAGAGGTTCTTTTGTACTTTCTATTTAGCTACATAAGTTGCTGATCGTACGATATATTTATTTTCACATTTGAATACTTTATAACATAACCCCCAAAGCCAACTTACCATAATCCGCGTGACCTTAAAACAATTACGCTTTTATAATTTTAATTCATTATACTGACCCCAAGGGGTTTGATGAGCCCAGTTTGAGAAACCTTTTCCCCCGTTTGATTTATCACATATAAGAGATATTAAAGTATTTCGTTTTCTTATTTTAATAAATTTATTTTTTTAATCAAAATACCCTGGTACATGATTTTGTTATATATCATCGCCAAACGGCTTACTTTGTTAGTTAGGTACTTATTAACTATTTTACATTGTCCGGATATATAATAGGTTGGGGAAAAAGTTCCTTTGCATTTTTTAAGAAAATTCAAAACATTTTTAATATAGTTTATTTACATTTAACTAAAGTATGTAGGTACCATTTTGTTCGATAACTTTCTGCCATCTTGTAGGTAGGGACATGATCCCATTGCTATAGAAATTTTGGGACTTTCAGATCAAAATACTGCGACAAGTGGTTTTGACAGTCCTCTCGTGATGTTAACCTGACACTGCCTAAATAACTCTGAAGAGACCGAAACAGGTGGAAATCTGAAGGTGCAAGGTCAGGACTATACGGCGGATGAATTAATACCTCCCAGCCAAACTATCTTAATTTAGTACTACTTGTACTTTGCACTTAGTAAAATAAAATGAAATATTTATACAAATAGGCTTTCACAGGCACTTATGAATGGTCAGACTCTAACGCCCTTTCGGAAGGTACCTTTTACTGAGAAGAGCCGGCAATAAACTCAGCAATCACTATTTTCAAAATAAGACTTTGTACATAAATACGTGTCCTGCTGGAGCAGGCGCTACACCCAAGTTTAGAATTTTGCTATTTACTGAGAGTACTCGACGCTAAGTCTTAGGCCGATTATTAGAGTCAAAAAGGTCATAAAAAAGTGGGAGAGCCAATAATAAAGCAGTGTATAGAGAACACCGATTTATTACAAATAACAATAACCATAATATCGCATACAACTTTATCAGTCAATTACCATTCGTTTGATAAGAAACTATTGTTATAAACACTTCAACTACTGCATTTAGATAGGACGGTGAAAGCGATGGGTGGGCGATACTGATGCTATCAAATCAATTTCTACGTTACTTTAATAACATAGAGTGCATATTGCTGTGGGGAGCGTGGCCGGATCACTGCTATCGTGTCAAACTTTGTGTAATAATAATAAGACATAATATAGGTGTATTATGTCTTGAATACATTATAATTCGATGCTAACGGCGAAATATGAAATTTTTACGTCCGTGCGTGACACATGTGTGACGTCACAAGGCCTGTGTCACGCAACAGACGTATAATGATATGAGTAAGAGATATGATCAGATCATAAAATGAAATTATTTTTAGATGATTAGGCCGATGACAGTTCATAGGAACGAACCATGGAGTTTCCATGAATATCTTGCGAGGAAACCATAGCACGACGTCATACACTAACCCGTGTGTCCGAGGATTTGAATCTGGGAGCAAGTTGCTTCTAATTTATGTATATAGGCACCACATTAGTATTGCTATAGTGTATAGTCGGCGGTGACCACATACCATAAGGTGATCGTCTGCTTGTCTCAGCTTTCTGACAAAACAAAAACTCGTTGAAATTTTTCACAACATTTGAATAATTGGAAACTTAATGCTTAATTAAACTGGTTTGCTTCATTTGAATGAAAGAAAATAAGTTTATTCATTTGTTTTGTCTTCGTATGTCATTAGAAATTTTGATTTCTAAACGAAGAGTCAATAATTCCAAAACGGTAGATTCAGTAACTTCGCCCAAATAACCCTCCGAATAAATTGTTTTTTTATTTTGTAGACTCAGAAGGAAAAAGCAAAAAGTACTGTAGTGTACGAGGGTGTAATTACAAAAAAACTTATCACTTGTTAATTATTTATTTTAAAATTTTTAGAACATCAAATTATTTTATAGAAAAAAAAACATCTGTTCGTGCTCACGCACTGTCAATCTATTTCTTTTTTTAGAAAACGAATATTAACTTATCAATTCAAATAATCGTCAGCCAGTAACAATAATAAGGGCCAGTGCGCTAGCATAGACCTTCCTTACAGTACCTACCTACAACAATTATTATTGGAACAATGGCGTCTGTCTTATCCAAGTCTTACTACTTAACAAGACTTACCTACAGCCTGTCTTAATGTACTAATTGCATTAAAAAACCGAACTAGTGTAAATCGGGGCACAAGCAGTGTACATTTCCTTACTGACCAAGTATTTTTATAGCTTAGTCGATTACTTTTTTTTTTTTTTTATGCCACTTGGGCCGACATACAAGCAAACGGTCCACCTGATGGTAAGTGGTCACCGCCGCCTATGGACATTTGCAACACTAGGAGCATCGCCAATGCGTTGTCTACCCTGAGACGTGAAGTAGTTAAGTCTCATGTGCCTGTAATTTCACCGGCCCCCTTACCTTTCTAACCGAAACACAGTAATACAATTGCACTACTCCTTCACGGCGGAAATGGGTAAGGTGGTAGTACTTCCCCGGACGAACTCTACAAGTTAACTTACTTGTTAACTTGTAGAGCCTACATAGCGGAGATAGCTCTCCTTTTATTTCGTTATATACCTATATACTGCTATTCTGATTGTTTTCGCATATCTGAAATCAACTGCTTAGCTTGTGTGGGGGACGAGTGACAAATCAAAATATTTGCTTTAATGATTAATTATTCGCAAATGGATATCACCAGGAGCTCTTAGTCGAATAATGTTCTTTCCCTATCGCCAATATTTTTGAAAAACCTATCCCACACCATCTTGAAATAAAATTGTCGAATACCTAAAAAAAAACCTCCTTTTACGGGTATCCGACCAGAGACCTAATTTTTTTAAAGATTTTATTTATATATTTAACTTTGTCGGTACGATTAATATGTAAAACCTTGCTAAATTACAGATTGTAATTAATTACAAATTTTTTACCAAGAGCTTCTGAGTCGAGCCGCGGATAGATGGAAATAGCTTAGCTATAAGGGTTGACTACGGAAAACTAGGTACAATCGGCAATAAAAGTATCCGAACAGATGCAAATTAATAGAACAACCGTACACACTGAAACTAATCCGTATTAAAGAAAAGTTATGGTGACATGTTTACTTATCTATACTATCTTCAACAATCTATAGCAAAATGGGCTTCCTTTGACGCACCATCACATCAAACTACTGAAGATATCGGGATGGGACTGCTACCATTCGACGCGGATTTTGTAATTAATGCATATAGGCTATATATGATATCGATAAACGCGGGTGATACAGCGGGGGACACCTAGTAATATAGTAAAGCTAGAGGTTGTTTGTTGCGTCAATCTCAAGAAATACCAGTATGGTTTTAAAGAACATTTTTGCATTTAATAACCTAATACTTGAGGTATTTAACGTCACGCTACAGTACAACCCTTGGGAGCTGAGCAAAAAGTCAGAAATAACGCTAAGCGAGCGCAGACGGGCGACTCCTTTTAAATTAAATGGTGGGTGAAACCGCAGGGTACGGCTATATAAATAATAATAGGTTGGGGAAAAAGTTCCTTCGCATTTTTTAAGAAAATTCAAAACATTTTTAATATAGTTTATTTACATTTAACTAAAGTATGTAGGTACCATTTTGTTCGATAACTTTTTGCCATCTTGTAGGTAGGGACACTATCCCATTGCTATAGAAATTTTGGGACTTCTGATCAAAATACTGTCACAAGTGGTTTTGACAGTCCTCTCGTGATGTTAACCTGACCTGACACTACCTAAAGAATTCTGAAGAGACCGAAACAGGTGGAAATCTGAAGGTGCAAGGTCAACTATACGGCGGATGCATTAATACCCCCCAGCCAAACTCCTAATTTTTGCTAAGTGGCTAAAGATGTGTGCGGTCTAGCGTTATCATGATGAAAAACCACACCCCTTCTGTTGATTAATTCCGGCTGCTTTCTCTCAACTTCTTGCTTTAATCTCATCAGTTGTTCGCAGTAGAGTTCAGAATCGATGGTCCTGCCTGGTGGTAACAGCTCATAATGAATAATGCCCTTCCAATCCCACCACACACACAGCATCATCTTGTTGCGAGTTAACCCGGGTATCGCCACAGTCTGTGAAGCCTGACCGGCCTTTGACCACGACCTTTTTCGCACGTTCTTGTCGTACGTGATCCATTTTTCATCACCAGTTATCAGCTTCTTCAAAAATGGTTCGGTTTCATGACGTCGTAATAAAGAATCACAAATGAGTACACGGTTCATTAGGTTTCAGTGAGCTCGTGAGGTACCCAAATATCTAGCTTTTTTATGTACCCAGTTTTTTTCAAATGCGCTAAAACTGTTTTGTGGTCAATTCCCAGTTCTTCAGCTACGTCGTAACTACTGATTTGCCGATCTTGCTCCACTTTTTCAAAAATGGCATCCATTTTATGCGTAATGGGGCGACCAGAGCGACGTGCATCTTTGACATCAAAGTTTCCGGATTGAAAACGCTTAAACCAAATTTGTGCTACTCTCACAGACACTGCACTAGGTCCATAAGCATCGCAAATTTTTTTCGCGGCTTGCGTTGCATTTTTACCTTTTTTATAGTAAAATTTTAAAATGAATCGAATTTCTTCATTAGATTCACTCATCTTGGCGGTACGAAAAACAAATGCAAATCACACATTTTCCTATTTTGAATTTGGAATTATGTTCTTTAGAATTTAAACTTTCAATGATACCAAAACCAGCCAGATACAAATAGTATAACCAAGAGATTTAATTACAAGTTCATACATACTATAATGCAAAAAGACTTTTTCCCCAACCTAATACATATTCTATTTTAGCATCTAATATGGTGTAAGGGTTCATGTAAAAGTGCTGTCTTTCTTTATTTAAGGATAATTCATCACCGGTCAATCTTCATATTTGGAAAAAAAATTAAAAAAAACCGAGCACTACCAATTCTCCATCGTTTATCTTCAAACATCCTGACACTGGCGGAATTGTGTAAAAAAAACACATCTGATGCCATTATAAAAAGAAGTGAAGTGAAATTCTACTTCAATCTTGCGATTTTAGATCAGGGTCGTATATTAATTTTGGCCGATACCTCCCTCCGTTTGGTAGCTTAAGAATGCCTCGATATCCTAAAAGAATTTCCGAGGAAGGACTTCATTCCAAAATAATATTAAGCCCGGGTAAATCACCGGGCGAAAGCTAGTAACGTATAAAGAGCCTTAGCTCGTGAGATCGGCTATAAAATAATTTACGTTTATGAGCCTATAAAAACTACCTTCATAATTAACTTCATATGGTATACGTGTGTAATTAAGTAGCTCATATAAATATTAGGACACGCGTTTACGTTAGAAACCGTATTATTCTGTGTACCTAATTCTGTCACGATATTTGAACATGTAACCCATTAGTTTTACTTTTATTATAAAATAGCTGTCCCCCGCGTTCCCGAGGCATATCATATTTTCCCGGGATAAAAAGTTGCCTATATGTTATTCCAGGATATGCTCTATCTATGTGGCAAGTTTCATCCATATCAGTTTACTAGTTTTTGCGCGAAAGAGTAACAAACATACTTACATACAAATCTCTTTATAATATTAGTATATCTGACAGTGACATATGGTCTTGATGGTTTTATACAAATATCTCATAGTAAAAAAGCATGTAAGGTTTTCCCAAAATTTGAGGAATAATCATTTCGGTTTTATTGTAGAATACGGTGTTTATGGGATTAGCGGTTGAAATTACTGCCACGTCAGGCTTAACAAATTCATGTCTCAGGTTTGAGAACGAATTGGTTACATATTACCATCAGGTGGGCCGTCTGCCTGTACATCGACCTTCTTAAATAAAAAAAGCATACGAAACTCTTTGAATACAATGAGACCAGATAGTGAATTTGTACCTTTCATATTTGAAAAGGGAACGAAAACTGGCTTTTAGTCAAATTTAAATTAAATTAAAAAGTATTTCTTCATTATATGGGAATCTCAATCCCCACTAATATCAAGAGTATTAATATATTACTTGTGTATGTAATTATGGGTTAATTTCTAGAACTACTAAAACTATGCTGAAAATTCTTTCACTGATACAATGCATTACTCCCTTCCCTTAGGTATCAAAAATCCTTTTTAAGGATTGTTATTAATAATGGGAAAACAAAATTCCTACAAATGGATCTCAATCAGCATCTCAATACCTTAATTAGCAAATCAGATAACTCCATAAGAGCATATTTTTCAGGAGAGACACCTGATTATATATGAGTTGTTGTTCTTGCAAGTCATGCCCAATTACTTTTGCATTAAATCTGAACCAAAAAATTAATTTTGACAAAATGTGGAGTTATCGGGTTTGCCAATTAAAGTATCAATATATTGTTTTGAAAATCTAGTCTATCATAAATTTATTCCTAGGTGGAATCACATCCTTCTCACCGATGATCAACAATGCAGTCCATGTGATCATGTACAGTTACTACCTGCTGTCAGCTGAAGGCACACCAAAGATAAGGAAATTCTTGAATAAATACAAGAAATGGTTGACTATAATGCAGATGGTACGTATTTTGGGAACTGTTTTGACATTAAAATAATGAGTCAAGCCAGTCTGCATAGTGGATAGATACTCTGCTTGGCAAACTGCTATTGTATGACCCTGTTTTTGTTCATTTTTGACACAATAATTCTAATGATTAAGTGGTAATTGGCTCAGATAGGATATGTACTCTGCTTGGTTTGGGTTTAGATTCAGCTTTGTGTAAAAATAATAGGCCATATTCTTTTTACTATAAAAGGTTATTGATCCCACAGGTGAACAAACCAAGATAAGCAATCTGGTCTCATCATTTCATAATCTATGAAACATATCTTAACAACAGTAGACCCTACAGATAGTAAAGATCAGGGTCTCAGTGAGAAATAGTTGCTCACAATGGCCATAACAATGTTACCATACAGACAAAGTATTATAAGTAAAAAATTATGTTTTGTTACAGATACAATTTACCATAATGCTAATCTACTCCTCGCAAGTTTTCCTACCAAGCTGTCCAGCACCCCTCGGGGTCACCGTTGTATTCTTCCCTAACGTCATAGTAGTTTACTACATGTTCCTAAAGTTTTTCAAACAGAATTATCTTAAGCATAGAAGCAAACATATTCCAAATAGAAATAATGTTAAGACATTTAAATGTATGTAATTATGAATCAAAAATATCAACTTTTTTTAATCTGCCCCTATAATATCCAATTTACATTATGACAAGGTGGTCAATAAATAAGTTACCATTATATACTTTAGAAAAAATATATAAGAGACATAAGAATAGTAATATTAGTATTCTTGACAATTTATAAAGCGGTTTACCATTTTTTTTATTGCTTTTATTATAGTGTATTCAATATACTAAAAGATTAACATTTTCTTATTCTGTAAAAGGGAGTCGTAGTTTGTTAATTAAAGTACATTGTATGAAAATATTGTTTGTTATTTAAAATAATTTTCGGTATTTTTGTAAGCATTGGGAAAACAACAAAGGTACATAATAAACTTGTTGTAAAATCGTAAAATTAATTCATGTGTTATCAGGCAACGATACAATACATTAATATGTGCATTTAATACCTATTTAAGTGATGAAATCAGCCTGATGTCGCTTTAGTGAAGTTCTATTTAACTTTTAGAATCAAAAAGTTCAAGTGACAATTTTTTTTAAATATCTTATCTAATTAATTCTTATATTGTTATGTCAGCATAAAAGGTGTTTTCGTTAGATTCTCCAGACAAATCATTGTTTTTATCCATAAAACGTTATTAATGATAATATGAAACGTCACTTACCGTGTAGTACGAGAGAAGACCAGCATTCTCATCTAAGACGAACCACCTGTACTGCCAACCCTTCATAACATTTGTCCATTTACTCAGGGAACCCTCCATCATGATGATAACACAAATTTAAAAATCAAAACTCATGGAAAACAATAAAAACTGTAAATTTTAACACTGCGGCAAGGACCTTCCACCATAAATAATCCATACGTTTGACATTTCTTTTTTTGACAGCTGTCTGTGCGGCTTCGTGCTGCCAATTGAAAAAAACAGGAAATCGATTTTATACATATCGATTATGTACGTGTTAATTGTGTTCTGCTTTATCGGATGAAAAATAACTTGATTTGAAATTATAATAAATAAGTGATTATGTAGTGTTGTATGACAACACTACATAATCACTTATTAATTTAAGAATTAATAAAATTAATGTTTTTTTTAGTTTTCCTTACATGAAATAATTATATTCAATTTTCCTTTACTTCCTTACCATAAATAACCAAATCAAAAAGAAACACTACTCGGAATCGTACTAGATCAGATGTGTGTAGAGTATCCTATAATCATGTCGTTGTTTTGAGTTACAAGTCAGCTCTAAATGTATTATTACTTATTATGTGGTTACCTTTTGGTTGTAATTTGTATTGTGTAACCTAAATAAATAAATAAATCAGAATGGGGCAGTACTTGCCCGTGGACTTGTGTTGATTCCTGGTCATGAACATATTTGTATTCTCTTTTAGGTCTAGAAATAAATTATAATATGTGAAAGTAGGTTATATTCTACTGAAGGAACGGTTAAAGACACAAATGTCCTACAGTTATTATGAGAAAATCCTACGTGAAGTGCAACACAGATTATTGTGATAGATTCATGTGAAATGTTTACATTACCAATGAAAGAAAAATACTTTTTTATAAGGTAGTTACTTTAATATTGTACAACCGTTATCACTTTTGTAGAAAAATAGCGACTATACGCATTATCGCGTTGTTTTAATTTAGTAATACTAAAACTATACTATTTACAAGAGTCAAACGCCTTTCGGCGCTATGCATGTCAATGTCTTCTTAAATTTCTGCCAAGTTTTGTTTTACTGTAGCCAGACGCTATTGAAACTTGGTTACTGTTTTGCCGGTCTAAACTTAAGCCCGATAAGTCTACAAGTAATGGCACATTTTCTGATCCTTCAGCAGCGATTTCCTCTTCTTTTGTATCCTTATTAAAATCCTCAGGGGTTCCATCTCCTTCAATAGCGAGAGTGTCTATATCTTTGCTCAGCGAGTTATTTTCCGCTGCTTCCACAAAAGCGTTCGAAAGTTCACCACTCAGCTTATTAACGTTGCCTGATGATACGTCGTACATAAAAATTTCTTTTTCTTTAGATGGCTCAGCATCCCTGCAACAAAAATAAAAATGATTTTATTACCACTTTAATTATGTCTTTTTTTGGCATTCTTAATGAATTGTTACGAATTATTGAATGTAAATAATATTTTCTTACCCAGTCACAAGTAGGATAATGGATTGCATATCTGTAGCTGTCTCCTTTTCTTTGTTCAACCATTTTTCAAAATTGTCTTTGGATGGTTTTTTGAGTAAATCTTGAAGACTATCTCCAGCAACAAACTTAATGCCTTTCAAACTACTCGTGTCCCTCTCTGTTCTTGTATGGTCACCATTTAAAGCTTCTGTTTCTACAGGAGCTAATACAACTACTGATGTTACTTTTCTTCCTCTTAGGATATCTGGTAGTGGAAACTGATTGCCACTTACCTTTAGAGGTAAATACCTATTATATTTTTTATCATTTAATGCTACTGGATCTACTTGAGTTGCATTTTCTTTCACGTATTCTTTAGCAATATTTTGACCTTCAACTGTTTTAGGATCGAAATGAACCACTTTCATTTCAACGGCTTGATTCTGTGATGGAGGAGCAGCGACATAGCTAGGAACATTTTCTGAAGCGGCGCTATCTTGGTCCTCCTCTTCCATAACATCTACATCTATCCTAGATTGGATTCGAGCTTCACTAGGTTTCACGTAGACTGGTCTACTTTCACTAGCAGCTATTTGTTGACCTCCACCAGCGCTGAAGAAATTAGCTAATTGATCTGGGGGCAATGAGTCGAGTGGTGTCTCACCAACTTTGTCATAGTCCAAAACACTAATGTCAGCGTTATCTAATATGCCAGATGACAACAATTGTTGACGAAGGTCATCAGGAACTTCATCTGGTAGTTCAATTGTTGGTTTTTTCTTTTTCTTTTCTTTTCTAGCTTCAGGTGTAGTGCTTATTGAGTTTGCAGTTGAGGATACATATTTTGGAGTTGTTGGTTTGATTTCAACCGTTCTTGAAGTAGATTGATAATAGGGTGGAGATGACGTACTGGATGCAAATGAAAGGTGAGGTCGTGATCTTTCTTGGATATACTGGGATCTTGGTGATGTAGCTTGAACTTGTTGGTTGTAGTTCTGTACTTGTTGGTTATAGTTTTGTTCATACTGATTTGTTTGCTGCTGCTGCTGTTGGTGTTGTTGTTGAGTATACAGTAATTGAGCTTGAAGACGTTGAATTTCTTCTTGTTGTTTTTGGACATTCTGCGCCAGTTGTCGCCTAACTTGTTCTTGTTCTGCATCAAATTGATTTTGCTGTTGTTGCTGTTCTTGTTGTTGGCGATGTTGTTCTTGCTGTTGTCGATGTTGTTCTTGCTGTTGTCGATGCTGTTCTTGCTGTTGCAGATGCTGTTCTTGCTGTTTGCGTTGCTGTTGTTGATGTTTTTGTTGTTGTTGGTGATGCTGTTCTTGCTGTTGCTGTTGTTGTTGTTGTTGCTGAATAAGTTTATGATATTGCTGTTCTTGATTACTAGGCGCAGGTGATGGTTGACTATTCTCACTCAAACTATAACTGGGTTGGCCTGTGGGCCCCACAGTAAAATGTTGTTCGTACTTGGGAATAGCGGCAACAAGTTCACCACCATTCGGAACAAATTGGCCTACGTTTTGTTGATGCTGGAGATTTGCCTGATCATGGAAGCTTGGTGGTGGTCTTTCCGAGGGTCCGTGAGATTGATGGAATGCTGGCCTCTCGGAGGGTCCATGTTGCAAGAACTGTGGTCTTTCAGATGGAGAGTTCTGCTGTAGGAAATGTTGTTCAGGTGTTGGAGATGGTTGAGGGTGGAAATTGAATAAAGTAGGTGCTGAAGGTTGGGGTAAGAATTGGTTCTGAGACAGTGGTGAAGGTGATGGGGATACGCCTGAGAATGTTTGATGGCTTTGTACATTTTGTTGAGCATGTATCTGATTGGATGGTCTGGATAGGGGTGTTGGACCTTGATGAAAACTAAATGGCTGTTGTGGTTGAGGTAGATGTGTCTGGTGTTGTTGGAAGGGAGGACGACTTTCTTCAATCTGAGGTGGTGACGGTTTAAGGTTAAAGAATGGGGGCCGGCTTGGACTTATCGTAAGTGGTGGCTTATTGTGAACTGATTCGATGAAATGTTGCGGTGGTCTTTGCTGAGGCAGTTGTTGATTATGAGGGATAATTTGGGGACGTCCATGATGTTCTTGAAACTGCGCTGGCGTTGGACTAGGACTTGGCTGGGGAAGATGGTTAAAGTTTTGAGATTGTCTATTCGGAAGAATTTGTTCTTTTGAGGGATCTACTTGCTCTGTTGTTATAGTGTGATAGTTCTCTTGTAAATATTTAGCTTCATCGAAATAAGGCTTAGCCTGTTGTTGATGTAATGGTCGTTGAGGTCCAGTATGAAAACTTGTTCTAGGGGGACCGCTGAATTGTGGTCTACTAGCAAATGGAGGAGGACCATTCGGTCGGGGGTGGAATGTAGGACCATTATTAGTTCTAGGGAAAGCCGAGGGAAAAGCTGGATTTAATGCACTTGGAACTGTAGGGCCACCAAAATGAGAAATTATACCGGGTGGACCAGGGGGCCCACCACTAGGGAATGCTGAATTCGGACTGAATGAAGGAGAAGGACCAAAAGGATTTCGAAGTACATGAGACTGGCCTCTGAATGGTGATACTGATGGACCCTGTCTTGGTAATTGTTGTTCTCCTGACAGATACTGTGGCTGGAATTGAATTCGGCTTTGAGCATGGTGGGGTGGCGTTCTATAGTTTTGTGTGGGCTTAGTAGCAGTTTCATGAAATTGGGGTTTTGGTGAAGCTGATCTTTCAAGTTGTGGATGACTTTGATGTTGGGGCTGATTGGGTAATGCTATTGCTGGCCTAGGAGCAGTTTCTTCATGGTCTTCTGTATGAGTGTTTCCCTCTCGTCTGTCACTGTAATGACGTCCTTCGTTGCCAAAAGTAACCTTAACGCTGCTATCGCTATGATATACTTCAGACTCAGGCTTTATTATAGCTCTTAGAGTGGTCGTCTTCGGCGCAGAGTATATAGGTTCAGGTGTCACCGTTACATATTCCTCGTGGTGGTCCTCTTCATTTGTTGGAGGAGTAATGGCTGGTATAGGTTTCTCATAAATGACTTTGTCTTTTGAGTGTGGGTCTTTGCTATATTTCACGTAAAATACATGCACTGGTTCCTTCTTCTTCTTTTGAACTAGTTGAGGAGGAGGTGCTGGAAGGGTTTCGTTTGATTCCTTGATGATAATCTCAATAATGGGCTCAGGGGCATCGTAGTAATGATGATGTGGTTCATGGCTATACAAAGGTGCAGTTGGTAGGGATCCGTAAGGAGGTCCAAAATTACCCTCCGCTGAGTCTTGCACATTAAGAATTTTAGGTTGAGCATATATTTCATTCTTGTTTACAACCGAATCGTCTACGGTATCATGTCTTGGGTCATAGAGAGGATCTTTTTGTGAATATTGGACCACCGGTTCCATTTGGACCGCATATGGCGGTAGATTTCCTCCTTTTCCGCCATGTGATATTCTTCGGTTATTATTGTTTCCTAGTGCTCTGAAGTGTGACACTCTTGAATGTGGAAGAACTAATGAATACTGCAAGTTTTGCGGTGATCGTATGTTATCTAGTTGTCGTTTCGGTTTCGTTTTTGCCGTCGAATTCTTGGCACATGTAATGCTGAGCACAGCCAAGGCTGTAACCTGTAACAATAAAAATGGTAACATTATTAAAAGGTTCAAAATACCACAATAGTTTTATCCTATAGGCTTATATCGATAAGGTCACTCGATTCAAATATTGTTTTTCTTAATGGCAACCATCGAATATTTGTGTCAATGTATAATATATTATTTACTTTAGCCAAAGTCGAACAAACCATAGAGAGGGATACGCTGTGATCAATTTTATTTAATCACGTCATTATGCAGCTGTTATAACTAATTTCAAAACAATATTTGAAATTACTGAATAGCGATGACGACAAGAACTTATAGCTCGTTCAACAACTAAAGTTATGGTACTTTAAGTAGATACTTCGCGGTTAATTTCATTATGGGTTACCTATATGTATTATATATTAATAAATACTTTATTATAGGTATAGTATAGAAATGACTGAAACTAGCATTCTATTGTTTATGATGTTTTTTTGTTATGAGCACATCAGTCTCGATTAGCTATGCGTTTGAATTCTAGATGGCACCATTCCAAAACAAAATGGAATTGTTAGATGCATTTTAGATTTATATATAACTAGGAAGATGTCAAGCTAAACCAATTTGTTAAATAAACTCAGTAACACGATGAGCGTACACGTAATAGTGTACATAACATCTTTGTGTGAGGAGAAAGTGTTTTTATGTGAAACGCGGTAAAGTGTGAGCATGTTTACTCACTTTGGGACGTTCCGTGACGCTGGACCGCTTAATGTTAGAGGCTGAAGCGATATTTATTAAAAATATTAATTTTAGATAGAAATATATAATTGTACCTAATTGTAAAAAAAAATGTCTAATATGTTATGATCATGAAAATGATACTTTTTTTTTGGAACAGACGTAGGTGTCAACATGGTGGCTTTTATACCCTTAGGCAGACAACAATAAATTGCTTATCATATTATGGTAAAAAGGAAGTTTTAAAATTTTTTTTATACATAGGGTTCTCATTTACTGGACAAACTATACGAGTAAATGTAAACAATATATAATAATGGATTCAAATCGAAAATAATTTCATATTTATCGTATTCATGAGTTGCATCGGGAAATGAATTACAGATAGCTCTGTTTTTCAAACGGAAAATAGAGACAAGGATGACTGATAAGTCAAATAAGTAACTTTTTAATAAATACTAATGAAAACAATTTTTTTTGTATGACACAGCAAATTGCGACGTCATAATTGTACAGTATCAATAGATCTACTCTTCCTGGGCTGATTGTTACTTAAAAATCAATACTTATTTCGAAATAAAGATCAAATTTGATGTATCCAGATATTTTTCGATGTTTAAGTACTTAACTAGTTTTTTTTTAATGGACGAAGGTCACTGATGGCTGGATGACAATTTTGGCGAACACAGAGGGTTCTCAGTCTAATTCAATTTACTAGTCAGTATTTGATTTTATCTTGAAGACAGTATAATTTCCGATTTTACCCGCTCTACGGCTGTCACTCATCCCACCGGCCAGCAGGTCGTCCAAAATTTCATGCGGCCAGTTATTCGGCATTCCAATAAGATTAAAAGTATACCATTCGGGTTGTGCCGGCTGTGGTCAACTGGTTTGGTTCCATGTTTCACGCTCGGGACTTGGTATCTGAGTTTCCGGGAACATTGATTGAAATATAAATAAACCTTAAACTTTGAGTTTGACCTTCATAAGTGCCCTCTACGGGGCTAAACTAAATAAATGTATTTGAATGGCTTTTTTAAGCGGTACCTACGGACAATTTTTCCATTTTACTTTTATTAGTAGTTCCTAAAATAGGGCAGAACCCTGTAGTAATTTTTTTTATTTATACCACATGGGCTGACAAACGAGCAGACGGTCTACCGTCCACAGGACGTTGTCACCACCGCCTATGGACATTTGCAACACCAGGGGCATCGCCAATGCGTTGCAAACTAAACAGAGCTTATGGTATAGTAATTAGATGACCGCTAACTACGTTTATTTTATTTACAAATGAATACTTATGTTGTGATATTTTCACCCGCGCAGTTTCACCCGGAAAAAATCACAGCTCTCCGTACAGTAGGCTACATGTGTGTAAAATTTCACCAAGATCCGTTCAGTAGAATAGCCGTGATAACGTAACAGACCGACAGGCAGACAGACGGACATACAGAGATACTTTTGACTGTATAATATTAGTATGGATTAAGGCCCAGTTCAATAACAAGAATGTTCGTCCTGGGTGGGAAGATTTATGACGTAATAGTGGGATCGTGGGTTCAACTCCCATCCTGCCAACCGGCCACTCAAATATGATGCTAATGACATGGTGCATATTACACAAAACCGTTTTATTACCCTTTAGCAATATATACTTTAGTTTGACTGTTACCAAAATAAATGATCAAGTAAAAGTGACCACAAAAATAACTGCGACCAGTTTTTGAAGGGCTAAGTAAACGATTACAACATTCGACAAAATTCTGATGTAGCAATAAACCCTGGTTTTGAGATTTAAGAATAACATAAGTATTTACTGTGCATCTTCATATTAAATCTTTTACAAAGTATTTAGTATCAATAACACGTGACAATTTGTATCAGTAATTTCTAAAACATTTATAAATAATAATAATACTAGTTATTTTTTTTAAATACATACAAATATAGATATTTACACTCAGCCACAGAACAAGCAGACATTCATGCATACAAATGTTTGTCCTGGGTGGGAATCGAACCCACGACTTGCGCGACTTTGCGGCTTGGCAGTCAGGGTCTTTAACCATAAAAATGAAAACTATAGTTCTACTAATGAAAATCATAGTTTACGTCACGTGGACGGTAAATTAATTAGAGCCGAAATAGGCGACTCCATAAGTAAATTCGCCATCAAAGATTAACATATTGTCTCCCGATGTTCCACTGGTTATTTACGCAATTTAACAGTTCAATATATGACCGCTCACTTTCAATGTGCAATCCGTGTGTTGTAACACTATTATTTCCACCTTTTCCCATATTAAGTTCTCTCGACCTACATAATGTAATGGGTCTTTATCTGCCATGTCTATTCTATGAATAATCCGATTCGTTCACGAGATTTATTCGCGATAATCTGCTTTGAAAAGCAAAACTACGATGTGCTTTTGGTTGCAAACTTACACATATACAAACTGTGTTAAGAAATTGCGAAGTATTGCAATGACATGAGACTATTTTTTGATTTTAATAGGCCTTCATAAGAGAATGAATAGTCGAATTCTAATATAATATTATTATTGCTTAATAATTCTTCACTTCTGCGATAACACACAGGTTTTGTCAGTGGCACTAAATAAATATTTTGTAATAAATCTTAGTTAATTTTTAAAAAGAGTAATTGCTGAGTTTATTGCCGGCTCTTCTCAGTAAATAAACAACCTTCCGAACCGGTATTAGAGTCAGACTATTCATAAGTGCTTGTAAAGGCCTATTTGAATGAAAATTATTTTCATTTTCATAACACCGGTTCGGAAATTAGTGAGTTGGTTTACGAATACATTTGGAGGGTTCCGACACAAAAATACGCAACAAAAGTCGTATAGTAGCATGCCGGGAACAATTATTATATTATAAAAGCAAACATATAGTACAAAGCGTTTCTAACTACCTATAATAGTACAGTGGTAGAGTGGTAGAACTTTCGGTGAAGAAAGGCATCGAGGGGAGGGTTTACGCGTAATTCATAAGGTATTTGAGAAGTGGTAGAGCTCTTAGTGCAGAGTTCGTCCGGGGAAGTACTACCACGTGAACCAGTAGCCTCTTATTACTGTGTTTCGGCTAGAAAGGTAAGGGGCCGCTGAAATTACAGGCACATTAGGCAACTTCACGTCTCAGAATCGACGGATTGATGATGCCCCTGGTGTAGCAAATGTCCGGAGGCGGCGGTGACCACTTACCATCAGGACCACCTGCTTGTTTGACTGCCTACTTGAGTATAAGTGTTTTAATAGATGCGGAAGGATAGAAAAGTGAATGTTACAGTGTACAAGTATGACTTGATTATTATTTCAGACTCACTGTAGCATCTATTTCAGTCTGTCCGTCTTGGTACGTAATAAACACGTAACAATCGACCTGATCGTTCTAATGACGGCTACAGTGATTCAGCGACTTATATTGGATGTGTTATTCACTTTTTTTTTTACATCTGTCGTGTGTTACGTAACTCTCTTGTTTCATCTTTATCGTTGTTTATTTTGTGATTTCGAATTTAATAGTGATAGATACCTATTGGGGTTTATTTAAAGTTATTTGCGGGTAAAATGGCATCCTTTTTGTGTGTAAACTCTACTAATATTATAAATGCGAATGTTTGTATGTATGGATGTTTGTTACTCTTTCACGCAAAAACTACCGGACTGATTTGGATGAAGCTTGGCACATAGATAGAGTATATTCTGGAATAACATATAGGCCACTTTTATTTCGGGTTAATGTGACATCCCGCAGGAACGCAGGTAAAGCCGCGGGGGACAGCTAGTATCGATATAAGTATTTATTTAGAAAAAAACGTATATATCAGTTATCTGGATTCCATAGAATGAGCTTTGCTTAGTTTGGGATCAGATAGCCGTGTGTAAAGAATGTTAAAGGGACTTTTTTAAATCACTACATAGTTGAAAACAAAGTCCCTATATATGCTTAAATCTTTAAAACTACGCAACGGATTTTGATGCGGTTTTTTTAATAGATAAAGTGATTGAAGAAAGTGAGTGAAAGAATGTGACATCCACGGGAACGCGGGTAAAACCGCGGGGGACAGCTAGTACGTTATAAATACACAACCTCACAAGATTGGCACCTACTCTTTATAATATTAGTTAAGTTAAGATTAAATAATCTGAAAGATCGAGTCCGAAGAAGCTTAGAACCATTAGAACGTAGATTGTTTGAAGCCTACTTTTAGTGTCAAGGTAACGAAGACTACAGCTCCTCATAGCAGACCAAATAGACCAAGGTGCTTGTGAATAATCACACAAGTGTTTTTATTCCACGGCTATTATGGAAAGCAAACAATGACAGAGAAATAGTTAAACAGATTTGCATATCAGATCGTTCCCCTATTATAAAAAAAAGAATTTCAAATTGAAGATTCCTAACAATAAACACTTCGGCGTGAGAATAATAAAAAACACAATAGGGTTACCTCACTTTGACTTTCGTTTGATAAACGTGGGTTTTATTTCTTTGACGCAAGGTTCAAAGTACTTTGCAGCACTGAATATGCTAAATAGGTACATTTCACTTATAGATTATTATGTAAAAGCTTGGTTTTTTGAGTCACCAGACGCTTGCGAACCGCAATAAGTACGTTAAGAAAACCCAATGGGTTATGTGGACATATATAACTGACCTGACGTCACTGTAAAGTGAAACTACGCCAAGCCGCAAAAGGATCAAATTCAGAAGAGATATTTTCGAACACAAAAATATTTAATTATTAATCTCTCACATAAACAGAACATGCATTTAGGATGGTTTTTATTTACGTTAGTAATAGATATTGTAACTCATACCTTATTTATTTATCTATTTATTCTTATAAGATACTAGCTGTCCCCCGCGGTGTCACCCGCGTTTATCGATATCATATATAGCCTATATCCATCTACGAAAAATTCCGCGTCGAATGGAAGCAGTCCCATCCAGATATGTTCAGTAGTTTTGAGGTGATGGTACGTCAAAGGAACCCTATTTTGTTTATATATAAGGTAAGTTAAATCATCAAAAACGACTAAGAAGAATAGTTATCCTTTCGTCATAAAATGCTTATTAAATAAACAGTTTTAAATGGACACATATTTAGTGTCACATTTTGGATAATGACATAAATATGGTCAATAATTAAGTGACTATTATTAACACTGTTTTATGAGAGATCAATCATAAGCCACGATTAAATTATGGTATAAAGGAAAGGAAAAAAACAAGCGAGTGTATAATATACATGTAACCTGTGGTCAAAAGTAAAAAAAGTTTAAAATTATATTTATGGTATGCATTGTTGCCCAATATTTTAATGTCTCGCAAAGCAATAATTTTATTGTTCATAATAGTTTTATTATACCATTTTATTTATAATGCGTGCTGTGTTATGAAATTGTAAACGGTTTATTGATGCAGTTTGATTGATCAATCGAAGTTGTGAATGTTTGAGATTAAAGTCACAAACATTTTAAATGCGTTGAAGTAAGAGCTGTGTCGTATTTCGAAATTATTCCAAGAACTTCCTGAGTTATTGTGCGAGAAGATTGTCTAAATATTATAAATAAATTCTTAATTTATAAGATCCTATTTAAAATTACTTAAACTGTTTTAGTATGTATTATTTGTCTTGTGTGCAGGGAAATAAGAACATATAATATAAAAAAAAGCGGCCATGTAGGAGTCGGACTCGGGTACGTACGGTTTACCACCAGACAATATTAAACGAAACACTTATACTGTTTATTTTCTTTTTACTATTTGTTGTTATAGCGGCCATAGTAGTACACTCTGTAAGAAACACAAGTGTCTATCTATTACGGTTCAAAAGATACAGCGCTGTGACAGGCGGACAGATGAACGATGGACAGCTTAGCCTTAGTATTAGGGGGGGGGGGGGGAGGGCATTGTGATCCTTTTGATATGATAATATTATTTTTATATAACTTGCTACTATTATAAATGCGAAAGTTTGGTTTGATGAATGTTTGAATCAATCACGCCAGAACGGTTGATCGGATCTGGATGAAATTGAGCACAGAGATTTTCTTTTTTATTTTTTATTTATAATGGGCTTGCGTTTGGCCTTAAATATAAATAAATTCAATTCAATTCAAAACCATTTATTCAGTTTAGGCCCTCGGAGGGCTCTTATGAAGGTCAAATTTAAAGTTACTGAAGCTACAACCGGTTCGGAAGTCAGCCTTCAACTGAGAAGAACCAGCAAGAAACTGAGCAAGGTAACATTCTTTTTTATGTTTTATTAAATATTTTTTATATAAATTTTATCAATTCTGACTTTTGGGTATTTTATAATATCAATTTTATATTTAATAATTATAGTCTGGAGTAGCACATATGACTACCGAACTGATTGGGTTGTTACTAGGCACATAAATAGAGCATGTTCTATAGGGTACTTTTATCCCGGTAATGCGTAATATCCCTTAGGAACGCTGATGAAACTGCGGAGACAGTTATTTGTATATTATTTAACTAATGAAGCGCCTATACCCCGTAAATTCGTTATCCCAAGCTACCCCTGGCTCCTACCCCTTATAGGTTTCTTATGACGTCTATACTCTACTTTTATGTTTGAACAAAGAGCTAAATAAATAATAAAGGAAAGAACTACACGCTTGTCTCTCAAGACTTCAAGCGATACAGTAAGCGTGAAAATCGGTTTGAGCCGTGACTATCTCGAGTAATAAGATTAGGCGCGGAAGATTCCGCATTAATTATCATTCACGCCGTGTTACATTCTACATTACACTGTAGAGTTGACGAACTTTCTGTAAGGTGGGTTTCGTAATATGTTAGTTTATTGGGAGATGTTACTTTTCAATGTAAAAGTATTTTAAACAGCGATCAGCCCCCTTATTAAAGTAATACAAACATAGACTTGGAGAGCTTACCTCTCACGTGATTAGTAGTATTAGCATTGTAAGCGGCAGAGACAGACCACGGAGGTCGTGACGATACATCCTCGAGTTAATGTCATTTTCCTTACAGAATCGAGCCCCAGATTTCTATAGTTAGTAAATCTATATAAACAAGGAAAATGGAGTTCCATTGACGCACCATCACCTCAAAACTACTGAACATATCGGGACGGGACTGCTATCATTTGACGCGGATTTTTTCCTAGATGGTTATAGGCTATATATGTCGATAAACGCGGGTGCAATCGCGGGGGATTGCTAGTGACTAATAAATGCGAAATTTAAATCCTATTTATGTTATAAATGCTGAAGTTTTGAGGATGAATGTTCATTATTCTTTCAAGCAAAAACTACTGAACGAATTTTAATGAAACTTGGCACATAGATAGTATAGAACCTGCATTAACACATAGAGTACTTTTTCCCGGGAAAATCTAACATTTCACGAGGATGAAGGTGAAACCGCAGGGGACAGCTAGTGACTAATAAATGCAAAGGATAAATTCTACTAATATTATAAATGCTTTTGTGAGGATGCATGTATGAATGTTTGTTATTCTTTCACGTAAAAACTACCAAACGGATTTGAGGAAACTGGGCATATAAATAATAATAATAATGGTAGTTCATGCAAATCGACGAAAATTAAATATCACACAACTCATACACACACACGTTAACGTAGCTTTAACTAGCCAATGAGCTAAGAAATCTAACATATTTTTCCACAATAATAAACATTTTCAAATAGAACATGCCCTAAAATAACGTAGGGAACGTAGCTGAAACCGCGGGGCACAGCAAGTAATATTATAATCACAAATAGTGTGCATTGCGTTTGTTGACAACTTAACAAGTCGGAAGTAATTTCGCCCGGCATTATGTCGGTCTGTCACACGCAGTCTCATAAACGGCTACTTAGCTCGTTCGTGTGATTGTTTGTTTACAATGTAGTGTTTCACAAATTGTCGCTGTTTATGTAACTTCTGTGGTCATTTCCTCAGTAACGGTTCATTGTATCTGTAGATTTTTTTATTCGTTCTCTTTTGTAACGAAGAGAGATAGCAATTTCTTTTTAATTGCCTTTTATGAGTGTAAAACCTTTTTTGTTGCGGTTAATTGGATGCTATTACTGCCACATGAGACTTAACAACTTCATGTCTCACTGTCTATAAAGCATTGGTAGTGCCTCTGGTGTTGCAAATGTCAATAAGCAGTGACCATTTACCATCAGGTGGACAGTCTGTTTACCAGCCTACTTAACAATAAAATAAGATTTCGTATTTTTGAGGAAAAATACTATATTTAGCAGCTTCAAAATACTAATTTTTGTTCTTAAAAACAGATAGCTTAAAGCAGGCTGACTATCTAAAAAAAAGTTCAAATTTATTTTATTAAATACTAGCTGTCCCTCGCGGTTTCACCCGATTTCCCAAGGGATAAAAAGTAGCCTATATGTTATTCCAATATATGCTCTATCTATGTGCCAAGTAACATCCAAATCCGCTTGATAGCTGTTGCGTGAAGGAGTATCAAACATCCATACATACAACCATTCGCATTTATAATATTAGCAGACTACCCAGCGGTTTTACCCGCGACGTATTACGCATATCGACGGGTAAAAGGCGAATTGACTCAACTGGCATTTTTGACGAAAGTAACATTTTTCTCAATTAATTATACTACTATGATGATGGCCATTGCACAAATTCGTTGAAGATTGCATTTGGTTTTAATATTCAACAGCTTCGATGTGGAATGTTAAGAAGTTTAGATGCAGTGTTTTTGGGTTTTAAAATTTTCAAATAACTCTCCTGTAAAGTTTTCAAAATGGCGCTTGAATCAAGTCGCCTTTTAACCGTCGATATAACCATCCTCATGAATCATTCTGTCTATTGATGAACCGCATTAAAATCAATTGCATAGTTTAAAAGATCTTACCGTACAAGCAGCGGGAAGAGACTTTGTTTTATAGTATGCAGAGAAATATGGCTACATCATCCATGTCATGATCTATCATAACTGACATAAAACGTGTAATTTACAAATAGATATTTTATTTATGACAAATAATGATGTTGATGGAATTATCTGGTGTATAACTTGACGTTATCCTAAACGATATCGGTTTGACAGCTTGAACAAAAAAATCATTTCAATTTGATCGTGTTTTGAGAGTTGATAAAATCGAAATGAAAGCTTTTGTTAAATGTCAAAATGTCCAAATGTTATTTTTGTTATTGCGAAATACTTTAAAATTTCAAAATATATAATAATGTTCCCTATATCTATATGTCTTAAGGCTGATTTCTCAGTAGAAGGATAAACGTCGGATACGCTATTCTCTTATTAAGTGTATACAAAAACTGTTGGTAAGTTTGTAATTGAAGTTAACAGCGCTGTTTACTGGAAGAATATATAACTACAAAGTTTTTTTTTTTATAATACTTAACTAGTTTAGTTTATTGCCGGCTCTTTTCAGTAAAAGCAACCTTTCGAACCGGTGGTAGCGTCTGACCATTCATAAGTGCCTGTGAAGGTCTATTTGAATAAAAATATTTCAAATTTCAAAAACTAGACACTGAAGCAAAGTGTACATTTTTAATTATTAATAATGGTTTAAGAATGTGATTAAGAAAAGGTAAAAAAAAGCTAATAACATAAAATTATAAAAATTATATTTAAAGTTGAGAAATCAATGAAATAAATGATGGTATAGAAATATTTATTCAAATAAATTTCACATTTTGAAACGTATCTAAAAGACTAATTAAAGATACGATCTTTGAACTTTGTTTAACCTTACTCTTTGAACACAACAAATTACATTAGCAGCCATTGCAATTCTGCTTTCCATTATTTGTCAATAATGTTAAAAACATGACTTATAAAGTTAAGAGACATGAACCACTTCACAAAAAAGGGCTTCGCTAATAAACTAATTCATCAATTAATCTATTTATTGTGGAAACAAGCTTATCTACCTTAAAGACCGAGAGATCAGGATTCGATTGTCAGGTCAAGCACAAATAGCATTTATTTGCTAATGCCTATGACATGAAACATATATTCCAATAGGCCTACAAAGGCACTTATGAATGGTCAGACTCACTATATCTAATGATTATCTGCTCGTCACATATCACTTTGACTCACAAAATATTATCGTCTAAACATGAATCTCACTACTTCCTGCCTCTTCAGGGATAATGGGCGTAAAGTTAAATATTCCGCCTATCGGGGCTATCGCATACCTGCACAATCAACTATTGTCATGTCACATCAAACCATGCAAATCAAGACGGTAGCTCTCAAACCGTGAATACACAAACAAATTTAGCAATTTAAATTGATTTTTAACAAGCGAATCGGTAAAAGATCAAGTTCAACAGAGACACTTTCACCGACAGACAATGGCGTATCTAGTTGTTTTATTTATCGATGCAGGGTCTTAATGAGGACTTATTTATTCAGAGCGCGAGCATCCGCAATGTCAGCTGCCGGCGGATTGTTTGTTGGAGTTGTATAGAAAGTGGGAATGAGAGAAAAGAATTAAGCAGTAGTCGACTATTTACACTTATAACTATACCCCAAAGCTGTCCCCTGCTGATGTACCCGCATTCCTGAGGGACGTCACATTTCCCCGGGATAAAAAGCAATCTTATATGTTAATCCTAGATACGTTCTATCTACGTGTCAAGTTTCATCCAAATCTGTCGGGTAGTTTTTGCGTAAAAGAGTAACAAACATCTATACATACAAACACACGCATTTATAATATAACTAGCTATCCCCCGCGGTTTTGACCGCGTCCCGAGGGATATCACATTTTCCCGAGATAAAAAGTAGCCTATATGTTATTCCAGGATATGCTTTATCTATGTGCCAAGTTTCATCCATATCCATTTAGTAGTTTTTGCGTGAAAGAGTAACAAACATCTATACATACCATACGCATTTATAATATAAGTAGGAAGGATAATCCCTGAACTTATTTCTAGTGTGTCGTAAGAGGGAACTGTTACGAAATACCCATAATCGTGTGCTCTTTACGCTAGGGAAGATGTATAAAAAAAAAACGTTTTAGCAAATGCATTTTCAAAAAGGGTTAGTATGGATGTATAAAAATTCTCTGCTAAATCTTTCCTTCCTAAAAGACCTTATCATCATTACTAGCTAATTAAGAAACAAACTTGGCATTACTTATATTTAAAACTATTTAATAAAACATAATCAAGTTATAGATACCATCTTCATTAGGAAAGCTGATTATAATCGAAAGTCAGAATTGGTCATTGAGAAAACCAAATATCAAGGCCACTGTTGCGTAAACTATGCCGAAATAAAAAAAAACTAATTTCTACTCAAGGTCAGTGAAGCGCGAATACTTTTTCTTATCGATATCGACTTTTGGTCTACTTTAATAGTTGTTATTTTTGCACATTTATTTTGTAGCCTAAATTTATGGTACCTTCAGAAACTTTGACTTTCATGAGTGCTGTCCGCGGGCCTAAACAGAATATATGGTATTGAAGTTTGTAACCTATACTCATATTAGAAAGAGTAAGTATGGCTTGTAAGTTTGTATAAAAAAGCTTATCTACGAAACCGTTATTCCAATAAAAAATCATCATATCTTTTTTATTGAAACCTACACTATTCCCGAGAAACATAGGCTATGTTATAGTCCCTGTATACTCTAGTTTCCTCGAAAATACGGGAAGATACGTAGTAGAAAATTAAAGTTAGGATATCAACATAAAATAAAAAGTACAAAAAATATTTGGCATAGTATTTTTGGCAAATGTTTGGCATAAATACTGATCAAACACTACCCAACTTTCAAACTGAAGAGCAAACAAGCATGTTAAACAAGCGATAAAGTTTTTTATCTTTTTTTTAAGGTTCAATTTTGTGCACGATAAAGTTAACATAAAGCAAAATTTGAATACATATTACAACATAACAAAAGGAAACGCTATAAAATGACAGTCAGTGAAAACATAGTAAAGAGCATTTTCACAATGGGTAAATACATTATCGATATTAACATAAAGTGGATACATCACTAAAATACATAAAGCGAACGTGAATGCAAGTATGCATTTAGTGACGAAGGGTGATCGGTAGCTTTCTAATGACATGCGTTTGTGCATTTGCAGATCAAAGATACGTACGATAGAGTGACGACTATGTTGAGAAAAACATAGGAAAAGCACGTGCAGAAAATGAAGGTTGATTTCCCACGCGGTTAAATTTATACTAATATATCTTTTTAGAGTAGTAGAGCTCTTAGTGCAGAGTTCGTCCAGGGAAGTACTAACACCTTACCCATTTCCGCCGTGAAGCAGTAGTGCAATTGTATTACTGTGTTTCGGTTAGAAAGGTAAGGGGGGCGGTGAAATTATAGGCACATGAGACTTAACAACTTCACGTCTCAGGGTCGACAACGCATTGGCGATGCCCCTAGTGTTGCAAATGTCCATAGGCGGCGGTGACCACTTACCATCAGGTGGACTGTCGGTTTGTTTATCGGCCCAAAAAAATTAACACCCAGACACCGATGCTCAAGCTGTGTTAACTTAAATTAGGATATCCAGCTTCTCCTATAAGTCTATGAATCAGAGATATAGTGCTATTCCAAGAAACAAGAAAGTGAGATTCTATTAGTTATCATTGTGTAATTTTCAGATTTCTACTTACTCACTCTTTCAATTTGCCAGTTTCCTGAATAAACTGTTCCGGCTTCCTGTCATTCAACAAATGCTGTCAGTTGACTTTAATTTATGCAAATTTATACACTTTTTAATACTAATGTCAATAATTGCCAATTTGAAAGTGAACATTATTGCAGAAATATGCAAATATACTGGCTTTTGACTTCACATCAATGATTTCGTTCCGTTGGAGACTGAATGAAATTTTGTTTGAGGAAATATCAAACTAAGTACGTAAACGTGAGTAATAGCCTGGAAAAGTAAGAAGTCTCAAAAAATTCAAAATTCAAAACCATTTATTCAGTTTAGGCCTTCGGAAGGCACTTATGAAGGTCAAATTTAAAGTTACTGAAGCTACTACCGGTTCGGAAGTCAGCCTTCAACTGAGAAGAACCGGCAAGAAACTCAGCAAGGTTACATTCTTTTTTATTTGTTTTATAATTTTTTATATAACCTCAAATTTTGTTAAACTAATGGATAACAATCTGAAATGGTTTGAAAAATTTCTAATCGTAAATATCATGACGAAAAACGACTTTGAAACCTTTATCTATATATATAAAAATGAATGTTTGTCTGTATTTCCTTTATAGAATCGTAAACTATGCAACGGATTTTCATGCAGTTTTCAGCAATAGATAGAGTAATTCAAGAGGAATGTTTATAACCAGGATTGTAACCGGGCAAAGCCGCAGGGCGCAGCTAGTTATTGTATAAATATTAAAGCATATATTTTCAGAATTTGTAAAGTATGAAATTAAATTTGAAATATTTTTCACTGACAATGATTTTAATTTAGATTTCTCTCAATTTTTGTTTTCATTATTGTTCTTATTTTAAATGAAATTAAATGTTTATTCATTGCCATTTATAACTATAATGCCGAAGACCTCATAAATAAATAAAATTAATTAAATCAGTAGACTTTTTTTTAATAAATAACCATAGATTTACAAAGACCTAGACCTAAATAAATTATTCAGTTACTCTCTCCGATTTCAAATCACAGTGAATATTTTAACACTAATGAAGTTTCTGCTAAGAAATCGTCAATTTTAATAAACAAAAGAATTCTACGCAGAAAATCCGGTATTGCAATAGCTTTGCCAAGAATCATTAGGAGAGGCATTTGTTTAATGACAGAAGTTCGTGTCACAAATACCCATCGAGTATTTTCACTTTGGCATTTTTCCAATTTTCGAAAGCTGAGGATTTCTATGCCTAAATTCTAGTTCAGTTCAACTGACAAAATATCTATTAGCTGACAAACAACAAAGCCGACATCTTCACGAATTTGTAAGTTAGGATGTTATTAGCCCTGATGAACAGTTACCTTCTGAGATACAGTCTTAACTAGTTCAGAAAGTTCGGAACTATATTCTTAAGGTAACCTAAACTAAAGATACAGACACACCTTAGTTTGAAAAGTATAATGTACGTATATGCTTCCTGTATTCTATTTTTAAGGTTTATTTTTGGTTAATAAAGAATTTTTGATTTTTTTTACACCTAATTTGTTTAAATCCAAATCGTATTCTATTAAATCTAAAGTCCAAATTCACAAAGCACCAGGTACCTAGACTATAAATCCTCCTAATATTATAAATGCGAAAGTTGAAAGGTGAAAGAAATGAGGGTATTATACATGTATGGATGTTTTTTACACTTAAAAGCAAAAACTTTGAAAAAAAATTGGTACATAGATAGAGCATACCATACCATACATAAAGGCCCACTTTTCTTCCGGGAAAACGCAGCATCCCTCGGGAACGCGGGTAAAAGGGTAGGAGGTAATCCATTATGTTGAAATATAATAGTATAGGATTTTAGACACATATTTTGAAAACACGTATTTATTTACTATATCTTTGCTGAATACAGATACAGGTATTTTTTCAGCTTCTTATGTCACATATCCATAATAAATATGTGCGTAAAATGAGTGCCTTATAAATTCGAGAAGCGCTGGTAGCAGACTGGTCGAGCCGGAATGTCGTAGAAAGCTTGCGTCTGCGCTCCGTGACGTACTGCCGATCGAATATTTTGGTCATTATTGAAATCTTTGCACATTTTAATATAGAAATGTGGTTTTATCGACCTTGTGAAGGTCGTGAGAATTTTGTCGCTAATTAGATGAATACGTTACCATATTGGTAGCTGTCTTTTTGTACCGGTAAACTGGTGTTCGACCACAATATCGCAGTGGCGAAAGATGTGAACAGATGTGGTAAGCACATAAGTTCAAGGAATTTGATGTCGTGTAGCTCTTAGTGTGACAAAGCTTTATTAATATTTGAAATTCAGACTAATCTCAATTTCTATAACTAATTAACTCAGGCGTGCCCTTGCGGAAATCCATTATAAGACTATACAAAAAACAAATATATAGTAACTAATTCCGCTGGATCTCCTTCTCTATCAAGTTCCAAGCAAGGATACTCAACAGGAAATCGACCCGTGTTTCGCTTCTACACGAAGCATCATCCTGAACTGTCATCCAGCCATCATCTCCTGAGTTTCCTTATTTGGAACTTGACAGAGAAAGATATCCAGCGGAATTAGTTACTAGATATTTGTTTTTTGTATAGTCTCAATTGCTATGTAGATAAGGACCATAATTGCCTTTGAAGTAACTCTTTAGACTATCACGTCATTTTATAACAACCGAAGTAAAGCGGGGTAAAAGCAAGCCCATTACTTTTCTAGATTCAATAATCAAGTTCATACTTAGCCAAGACTACTGACAAGTTTCACATAGTTTTCACTAGTTCTACTGGCTCGTGGGAAACTGTAATTGCCTACTAAGTTACTAAACCTAAGACTAAGGATGTTTACAATTTGTAATGTCGGTGCGGTGTATGATTGCCATATCTACAGATCTAGTACGAGCTTGAGATGTAATAGCTCCTCTGTCGTGAATCAAATTAAACCTGTAATGTATAATCGACAGGCCAGTTGGCTTGGTGGTTAGTGACTCTGACTGCCAAGCTGAAGGTTGCGGGTTCGATTCCCACCCAGGACAAACATTGGTGTTCATGAACATGTATGTTTGTTCTACGTCCTGTTGTTAATATCTATATGATGTATGCATTTAGAAAATAATAAAAAAGTTGTATATCTTTTTTTTATACCACTTGGGCCTATAGGCTTGTTTATTAACAAGCAGACGGCCCACCTGATGGTAAGTGGTCACCGCCGCCTATGGACATTTGCAACACTAGGGGCATCGCCAATGCGTTGTCGACCCTGAGACGTAAACTCTGAAGTTCTTAGCTCTCATGTGCCTGTAATTTGTATATGTAGTTTATCAGTTATCTGGTTTCCAAAGCACAGGCTCTGCTAAGTTTGGGATCACATGGCCGTGTGTAAAGAATGTCCCAGGATATTTATTATTATTATTATAATAGGTAGTTCGATTTATTATTTATAAGAATATTAGAGAGTAGCTAATGCCGCCAAGCACTGTGAATTACTTGTGTGTTCAGTCTGCAATACCACCCAACAACCCAATAACGAAGACGCATTTCAATGAGCTCTTGCCGCCCTTTCACACAGTATACTCTACAACCTATCAAATTCTCTTTCTTGTAAGTGGAAATGATTTGACGAGCCAGTTGGTTAGATCGTAAGATACCCTTTTTGAAATGCCTCAGGTTGTCGGTTCGATTCCAACTCAGGAAAAACATTTGTGTGCATGAACGTATCTGTTCTTTATCTGAGGTTGGTTATCTTTATCCTTACATATCCGTATAAAATAAAGTTGATACGCTGTACGCTTAGATCTTTTAAACTACGTGGCAAATTATGATGCGGTTTTCTTGAATAAACAGAATAATTCAAATGGAAGGTTTGTATGTATGCTTATGGCCCGCGGGAATGTGGGTGAAACCGCGGGGGACAGCTAGTTAGGAATGAATAAATGACCATAAACAATTGAGTGTCCCAAAAATTTGAGCTCGGTCGAATGGAGGCCTTGCCCATAACTCAGTTGCAATTCATTGTAATGCATACTAATGAAGTTAAAAAATATAATATAAAAAACAAAAGGAAAAGAAACCAGAACAAATGCAAATCGTTATAACTTCCAACTTTAAATGAATATCAACCGCAATATATTATGTGGAACTGTGGAGCAATCTCCGAACCCGTGAAGATTGCAGTCATTAGCCAGATGACTTCCTCATGATGATGCGGATGATGTATCTGTTGCAGCATAACTAATGACTTATATAATATAACCTGATTTTGCTTTCATATTTCTACACTAGGCCGACAAGCAGACGGTCCAGCTGATAGTAAGTGGTCACCGCTTATGGACATTTGCAGCACCAGGGACATCGACAATTTGTAGTCGTCCCTGAGACGTGAAGTTATTAAGTCTCATGTGCCTGTAATTTCACCGGCCCCCTTACCATTCTAAACGAAACACAGTACAATATTGCTAGAAGACGGAAATGGGTAAGGTGAAAAATGATATGAAAACTGAAAAGTTAGAAAAAGATGTGATGTTTGACAGACAAGCGGATTAAAGGCTAGTTTTTGACCACAGTGGTAAGTGATTATGTGTACCTAGTACTGTACTGTACTACACTACTTGAAGTTGAACGCTACTCTGACCATTCTCTCACTCATTCAAAACATTGTGAGAATGAAAAGAGCGACTTTCTTATCCTGTCAGATTTCAACATCATAGAAATAGTGGTAATTAATTTAAGTCTTTATTGATAGCATTGTATGGATCAAATTAAAACGACACAAAGTCAGAAGTTATGACATCAATTAAGAGAATTCAATGAAACTGGATTGATGTAAAGCTGAGGATAATCAAGCTGTGTGACGTAAAGGATTAACTATACAACCGGCACGCTATGATGGCCGGTTTGACGTTTCAAATTGTCATAGGAAAAGAAACTGTATTGCTTTGTATTAAGGTTGATATCCATCATCATACAATTAGCTGTTGGATCAATAGATGCACCTTATGTGTGAAGGAATAAAGGTTATTTTTCTTTGTCATTGTTAAACGTCAAAACGGCCACCTTAACACCGCAAGTTCAGTGAATAAAAGTGATTCAAACCACGGGGCGCGCCGCTTAAGCATGTAATATTTGGTATTCATACTTTCTAATACGAAATAAGGTCTCAGTTACACGATGAGGAATTCAAGAAGTGATTTAAAGCAGAAAGTTGGTTTTATTGTATCTGACACATGCTTAGGCGCAATGCTGTACCTACTGGGTAAGAATCCGCATATCCGTATTACGTGTTTTTCGGATTAAATGGACAATGCAAGTCGAAAAATATCCATATTTGAAAATCTTAAATTGGTAGTTGTAATCAAATCTAAAAATGCATTTTGATGTCAATTTTGGTGCCAAAAAGAATCATAAATTGTAAAATCTCTACTATCTTTCTAAACTTATTAAATTACAAAATATCTCCAATATGTGAATAATATAATGTATGAATTGAGTATATAATATATGAATTTTGCCACACAATTCTTCTTCTTTTCTTGGTTCTTAAGGTGCATTTGTCCCGAAAAAAAGATCCCTTACCAATACAAGTAAAACCGAGTACTGGCAGCTAATTAAATGTCTTTAGTTTGTAAATGAATGTATAGATATGCATATTTGATTACTTACTCCAACACTTTTTTATCGTCGCATTCCGTCTACAAAATATCTCTATTTCCAAACTCAACTTTGGTGCCCATTAAAAAACGTCTCAATAGTTATCGACAATAATCTTCAACAAAAACCACATTAGATATTAGTAGCCGGATAATCGTTGGGTTCAGAATTAACATAAAGCCTCCCGCTATCAGATCGCATTTATACTAAACTTTCCCCCATTCATATCCGTTAAGATAAATTAAGTTTTTAACTGCTTACGTAAACTCTAGAATCTATGGCCAATTAAATATTATATTATTTGAAATAAGAAAAATTATATTCTTTATTTTTAAAGTGTTCGAATTTCAAATATGCGTAGGAAGGGATTATTATGTTTCGAATAATAAAAGAGTTCCATTAACTTTTTTTGTAAGATGAATATATTATAATTAGTTACGTAAAAAGGTTTTATTAATTATATTATAGAAAAGACATTACGTTCTCAAATTTGGAGAATGAAGTCAAATAGTTCTTACTTAATAACAGTTTCGTAATATTGTTTGTTATTAAATAACTATTTATTTCGTAAATAATATTATATGATTATTATATATTATGATATTATTGAGGCGTCGTAAAGCTAGTCATCGCATACCAATAACTTAAATATTTTGGTGTAGCAACATTGAAACATGGTATTTTAAGTAGCTCTATATTTGACATGGAAATAACCATATATGAAATATATTTCCAAATTCAGAAACGATTACCTATTTATCATGTTTGGCTAACATTTAAGGCTCATCCGGACTTGAGAATTTAAAGTATTTCCCAAAATAACATTCAAATTATAAGTTCTATATAGACTTCTTACAAAATCGTTGACATATTTTTTTCATACGGTATTTTGAGTTTGCAATACCTACATAACATATTTTTAGATTGGTAACTCATAATTTAATTATTTTTTAAGTTTATTTCCCGGATTCTCCAGGAATCTTTTGGTTTTACCTAGTTAAAAAGTATTCTTTGTCCATTTGAAACATCCTTACTACTATTGTAAATGGGAAAGAGAGTTTGTTTGTTTTTATGCTTTCCAAGCTAAAAGACAAAATTGATATTGGTATATGAGATAGGCCCGGTATTCTTTTTTGTTTATTTAGGAAGGGATTACGATTGACCTCGATCTCATCTGATGGTAAGTGAAGATGAGGCCGGAGATGGAGCTCGCTTTCCCGTTAGTAGCCTATTTCCCCTTTTCTTAAAGAGCCCCAAGTTGTAAGTGACATGAATACGGTCGATTTTCTAAAGACAACTGTGGTAAAGCGGTAAGCTAAGTACTACCACTTTTTTGAAGTCGGTTGAGAAAGGGCTCCTAAAATACTTTTCAAAATTTCCCATTTCATAATATTACGTTCATCTAATCACAAATTCAAACATCTCTTACCAACGAAAGTGAATCTCGAAGCATTGGCGTCGCTTGTTAACACGTTGTAAAAAAAGTAAAAGTTGAGTTACTCTGAACTCCGTGACACTTATTACCTAAGGTATACGTTTCAAAATTGAATAATGTAATTCGATGGCACGTTAGTTATTTGCCCATTTAAAATTATGTATTTGTCAAATGTTTTTTCTATCTTGTGTCGTGACTATGAACTTTCCCTGAAGGTCGCGTGGAACAGAGTTGTGGAGATGACTACATTTTACAAATATATTTTTATTTATTAAATTGTTTATTGAGATAACAAGCTCTACCAAATACATCGAGATGAATTAATGTTATTAAGCTAATGGATAAAGCTGCTTTTTAATATTTAAAACTAGCCTTCGCCCCACGGTGTTACTGGCATTCCTGAGAAACTCTCTTAATTAAGAAAATATACTATCTGTGCGCCAATTTTCATTCAAACCAATTAATATTTTTAATTATGATTGAGTAACATTATGGATGTCCAAGCTTCCACATTTATATTGTTATAATACATAGATCAAAGTACCTTACCAACTTAATATGTAAGCATCATAGCTTAACTGAAAGCGTGCCAAATAAAAAACAAAAAAAAAGTATTGATGTTTTTTCAATGACAAAAAAGTAACACCAACCGCGTTTCATTAAAAAAGTGCTCTAAAAAAATATATTAACTAGAATAACGACTCGATTCTCGTCACTGTTCTAACCTAACATCAAACACACAATAGCGCGTATAATGCAGAAAGAAACATCTATTATCCAATTTACTGTATAACCACTTCCCATTGACTTAACCGATTACATACGCTCGTGTAATTGTTTATCAATTGTTTTTTGCTATTTTTAGCTAATAGTCCTCTTTTGTTTAAGCGTTTCCTACTTATTGACGGTTTGATGAATAACTTAGGTACCCCGACTATCATGAGACGGGTCGTGGATTCGATAACCACCTTCGAACATAAAAGTTATAATATAATAATAAGGTATAAGTAGACTTAAGTATTAATAAACAAATATAGTCTTTTTGGTTCATCAATTTCTGATATCACATAACTTTCAATTAAATAAAATAACATTATAATTGGATTAAAAAAATATAAGATTAATATCAAAAGCAGCAAATAAAAGAAGTAAATAAAAAAAAACCGAAATGAATATTTAATAAAGCTCATATCTTTTTAATTAATGTTTTTGAAATTATTACAAAATACTTGTCGTAATTTTTAATTAATTATTATCAATTTAACCTTTTCAACTTTATAAGTTTTGTAATAAGCCTACGCTACGATTAAATGTGCTAAGAACTTACTTCACCAATGAAACTAATATCACATAACATTTATTTGTTTGATAATAAAGCTGTCCCCCGCGGTTTCACCCGCATTCCCGATGTATTTAAGCATACATATAAACCTTCCTCTTGAATCATTCTGTCTATTAATGAAAACTGCATCAAAATCCGTTGAGTAGTCTAAAAGATTTAAGCGTACATACAGTGGAAGTGATTTTGTTTTATACTTTGTGTGGATAGCAAATTTGTGTTGAAAGATTTTCCGGATATTATGCGTTTACGGTAGTCTATGGCTAATGTCAAATGTATTGACATTTTTGACAATATTATTCGCTACAGTGTGAAAGTATTGGCAAATATGTGTGTCCCACGTTAGTCTTGCTTGTGAGATCATTTGATCACCTTTCAACGAATTTTTAATAATTTTCTTATAATATTAAGATGAGATCTTTTATTAAAATTAAATGGCCGAAATAAGTTGGTGATTTATTTTAACATAGTTTTCTATATATAAAAGTAGAAATATAGTTTTTAATATATTAATAATTAAAGTTTATGCAAAGTCAACCTTGTCATCTGATCTTACCTAGTTCTAAGCCATTTTATAGAAAATAATCCATTTCATTATTTATTTATTCATTATCAAATAAATTGATTATATTTGAAATAAACAAAAACTATTAAAGAATTCTTTATCGTTATATAATGACTAGCTGTCCCCCGCGGATACACCCACGTTTATCGATATCATTTATAGCCTATAACCATCTACGCATTCAGCGTCGAATAGTAGCAGTCCCATCCCGATATGTTCAGTAGTTTTGAAGTGATGGTGCGCCAAGGGAAACCTATTTGCCTCATATATATATATATAGAAAAAGATAGATGCGATCAACCTTATCACAAAAACATTAAAGATGATTTTTCAATGACAAACCTTTTATCTCATAAATAGACAATATCATCAGTACGTTGACATCTCTACCAACACCTCAAACACCACAACTATTGTCTCATTCACATTCATAGCCTGTCATCTGAACACTGCGGCTGCATCATTCACGGTCGACTTGTGACAATGTCAAGGCCTTGTGCTCAGCGAACTGTATCCAACACGAAATTGGTTCCGCTCGAGCCCTTTCTTGTTACATCGATACACGTAAGTGATATTGCGTGATTGTTGTTTAAGGAGTTTGGTTATAGTTGTAGATTGTTTTAAGATCTATTTTCGAACTATTTGTTCCCGGGACGTGTTGCAATGCGCCTCCGGATTGTAAGTTGGTACAAAAATTCTATAAATAAAAACTTTTCCAATATTACTGGCAGCTTTTCCTTTTTTCCCTAAAACCTTTTTCGAATGTTTAAAAAGAAAAATTTGCTAAATTGGTCCAGCTGTTCTCAAGTGATGCTTTTACCAACAAACAATATAGACGATATTGAGTTATTTAAACCTAGGATTTTTAGATTTAAATATAGCATCATATAATTGATAATACTACTTTTAAAATGCATACTTGTGCATTGGCGTATCTAGTTTATTTCAGGGAGGACCTGGCCCCAATAAAAAAAACAAAAATGTCGTGAAGTTATTTAGGTATTCTGGAATTTCGAATCGGTCCAACATCCTGGGGTTGGCACGCCCTCCCCCCCCCCTTTTTTAGGCCTATGTACTTGTGTAATATTTACACCCAGATACAACTGTTTATTTGCGGCTTGATAGCCAGACATCCACGCCAACACGCCCGTCCGTTCACTTCATATTTCTTCACTAATGCAAATATAATTGTGTTAAAATAAATTAACCCACATAATTACGAAGGAGTGTCACATACATGAAAGTGATTCACGACTATAAAGATATTATATAACAGAGTAAATTATACAGGAAGTACTTAAAAAGTAGTTTGCCGAGATATACCCTTTATTGAGACCTCCTGTGTTGCCATTTCGATTGGTAGTATTTTTTTTATGATTTTTTTGCTGACGACTACTACAGAGTCGCAGTATGTTTTTTACTGCGGCCGCGTACTGATATAACCCCATCATCTATCTATGTACATAAAAATGAAATGTTTGTTGGTAAGACGGGTAGATTTAGGTATTTTTTTTAAATTAAAATGTTCGTTATAGGCCAATTAACGGTTTTAGGAAACTAAAATTGATGGTTGAAAAAGTATGTGTTTTTTGTATGAACACAATACCATAAATCAAGATTTAAACATTGCAACGCATGCTGGGAACAGCATGTCAAATAGAAATAAGATAGAAGATGCAATCATAGAAATGTGAGCAATTTTTTGTACATTTGTCATATCCAGAAGGCTAAAAAACCAATTTTTGTTGTAAAAACATCTCTAAATTACATCATTTTAAGGTCACGTTTTAGAAATAGAAATTGTGCACGTCATAACGTTCCAACCACATCAACAAAGGCGCTAACTGTCACCAAATATTCTACCTGTTGCCAGGAGCTCCTTAAACAAACAGGTGCGTGTCGTGGTTACAGACAGCTGCTATGCCTCGAAAGCGGTCGCAACGGTTCCTTTACAAGTGGCCGACCTTAACTCATGTCCTACAAAAAATCGAGTTTGTGAATGTCACAAAAAGTCTTGGCTTCCGGTCGATTAGGCTTAAAAAGTTTACAGATAAATTTTAAAAATGGTTATGGTTGATAGGTACTATATTTTTGACTAGTTTTTGCCCCGCATCTTTACCCATGCTTCTAAGGTATCTGAAGCTGTGTGGTATAGATTTGTGGGAAATTAATTATTATGTAGGTACCTACATTATTTCAATAATATATTTTTACTTTTTGATTATGGAATAAAGATTTGTTATTATTATTTAAAGGCTTTTCATGGATATAAAGTATTCTATGGTCATAATTTCTTTTTTGTAAATATTTAATAAATGTATAAAAATAATAAATGGATATACGTTCCATATCTTTCATTATGATATTGATCACCGTAGCATGTAATGTGATCTGATAGTTGATGTAAATAATAGTAGAAAGTATTTTATTTTAACTGATTTTCAACCGGCCAGTACACCTAGTTCATATGTACTTCAAGATGTTTACCTTCACCGCTAGGTCTATACTGGAAATTGTTAACACCATGTGCAATCATCATGATTTGCTGCGACGTTGTGCAAACCAAATTAACCCTTAATAACATAACTCAACTTGTTAGTGTTTTGACATTTGCCTAATGGCTTTTCTTGCGAACACAAATCACCTCAGTCGAATACAACTTTTTGAGTTATAGCAACAAAACTCCTTATTGAATAAACACATTTAACTTTTGAATCTAACCCATATTATTCAATACCTTACAATCAGAGAAATAAGGATTCAAGGGTTATACCTCTCACGTGATTGCGTAGTAACCGATAGAGACAGAGCATAGAGGTGACGATACATCGTCGAGCTTGTGTCATTTACCTTATAGACCCTAGAAATCTTTCCAATCGCGTACGGAGAAAAGAAGATATTTCCAAGTGACAGTTTGAAATGTATTGAATACAACCAAGTGGTTTGAATGCAAAGCAGTCTACCTTAACCTCAACGAATGCCCTAGAAATGGAAGGACGTGTGATTAAAATGTATGTATCGATTTCCCTTTTACTTTTTTTGTTTCATTGTCAGTTTAGATATTTCTAATGATGTCTTGAAAAGGCCATATTTTTTGTGATGGGTAGATTGGAGTTCGTCACTATCAAGCCACAGGTTTTGGGTTAGATTCTGATCCAAAAAAAGTATTCGTGTATTTGAACATGTCTGTTTGTCCTGTGTTTCGGTGTAAATAATTGTATTTAAATATTTTATTGAAGGTGATTACAAAGTATGTCTCTAGTATCACAGCTAAGTTTACGATCAGAATGTCCCCGGGTATTTATGTCAGAAGGCTGATATACAGGTAGATGATTAACCCGATGGTAAGTGGTCATCGGAGCCAATAGAAATATTCTTTATTGATACAACCTTTACAGCCCCCTTATTCATCTAATACAAACTTCGTCGGCGAGCCGCTTCACGGAGGCCTCGGAGAGCTTATCTCTCACGTGATTAGTAGTATTAGCGTAGTTAGCGAAAGAGACAGAGCACGAAGGCCGCGACGAAACATCCTCGAGTTAGTGTCATTTTCTTACAGAATCGAGCCCCAGGTTCTTATAAATAAATTATTGGCAATACTAAGGGAATGCCAAACCTATATAAAACTTGCTCCTAGAGTACAGCCGTCGGAATACAACCAGACCAGAAGATAGGTATCACACTAACTACTCAATTTTTTGTACAGACGCTTTCCTTCCCTGCCCGTTTAACTTTCGATTCCCACCCAGGACAAACATTTGCGTGCATGAACATCTGCTTGTTCTGTGTTGGGTGTAAGTATCTATATATGTATATATTTAGAAAAAAAAATAGTGTATGTAGTATATCAGTTATCTGGTTTCCATAGTACAAGCTCTGCTTAGTTTGGAATCAGATGGCCGTGAGTAAATAATGTTCCAGGATATTTTTTTATAGCTACCTTATTACCAAGCTGTTTCTTCACGATTCTATAGGTTTCGATCCTATGGGCTCAGTTACGGTATGCGGTTGTGACGTCACAACTGAGCAATTATATCTACAAGTTAATAATAGCCAGGTATATTCATATTCGATTATATAATTGTTCTTACGGTCGATGAAAGTGACACGAGATATATCAATGAAGTAAGAAGAAACTGGTTACAAAATGGTGTCAATTTTTGAAGCCTACACGAGTAAATAATATTTCTATTTCTCTTTAAATTCTTGACTTGATTATAGGCTGATCTTTCATCAGCTTTCTTTGATGGCTCTCTGTAAAAACAACCTTACGAACCGGTATTAGAGTCTATTCATAAATGTGAAACCCTATTTGGAATTAATTTCTGTCTTTAATAAGCTACCTATTCCTTTATAAATGACATGAGGATTACCACCCCTCGTCGGTGTTCGGTACAACGAGGCCTCCGAGAGCGGACCTCTCATGTGATTCCGTAGTTAGTGGAAGAGACAGAGCTAAGAGGATACGAAACATCATCGAGCTAGTGTCATTTACCTTACAAAATCAAACCCGTGTCATAATAAAATAAATATATGCAATTTTATTATTTAATATCAAGCAATAAAAGCGTAGGTAATAATTAAACGATTTAGTAACAGTAATAATTCTTACTTTATGATGTTTTTTGCATAATTTTAACAAACATTATAATGTTGTAAATAGTCGATTATATACTGCGTTTTGTTTTGTGAAAATAGAGAGAGTTCATGAATTAATATGTAGAAATGAATATACATACACTATTTGTTGTAAAAAGAAAGTTATGCGCTAAAATATTTTGTTACTGATGTTCATAACTTAAGTAACTTTAATAATATAGTAGCCTGTGGCTTCGCCTGAGTGGACTAATATAAGTCTTTACATATATATAATAAGAAAAATAGAGTTACGCACCATCACCTCAAAACTACTGCACATATCGAGATGGGACTGCTACCATTCGACGCGGATTTTTTTTCTGATTGTTATAGGCTAAATATAATATCGATAAATACGTGTGAAACCGCGGGGGACAGATTGTATATTACTTTATAGAATGGTGAAAGTAAAATGCTTTACAGGCCGAAGAACAAGTAGTCGGTCCTACTGATGGTAAGTGGTCACCACCGCCTGATATTTGCAACATCAGGGCCATTGCCAATGCGTTGGCGACCCTGAGACGTGAAGTTGTTCAGTCTCATTCATCTATTGCGTAGTTTGATAGAAAGAAACCCAAACAGATAGACTGATATAGTACAGTACAGTATAGTACAGTATAGTACAATATAGTACAGTATAGTACAGTATAGTATAGTATAGAACAGTAGTCATATTGATCCCAGTTAAGAATCAATCAAGCCCTTACTGGTTATTTTTTGGTAGGGCGAAGGTAGGCTCTGATGGCTCTTACACGAACATTTTCAGCAAAGATTTTATAGGCCTCTACTGGTAAGTTCCGGTAACCAGAGCCAGTTCCCTTCCAGGCTTCATCTACCACTTTCCGCTGCATCACCCACTTTGGCGTGATAGCGGTCAAATGCAAGCCTACTAAATACTTTTGTACTCTATTTAAAATTGATCTTTTTAACAACTAGTTTCCTGAATCAGGAGATCTAGGACATACAAACAATACCGTATAATGTAAGTCTAGAATCTAGATTATGTTACAACCTGTTACCCCAACATATTCATGACAAAATATAAATCTTGTAATAAAAAAAAAAAACTTCATAACTTAAGTGTCTCATAACAATAAAAACTAAACGAAGTAACACAAATATTTTACAGTCACTTTATTTCACCATTTCACTAAGTATTATAATTCAACACACAAACTATTGTCGTAAATGTGTTTATTATGAAACCATAAAGTGGTTTAAGTGATTTTAAACTGTATGTTTATTTCTTCGCTTGTATTTTTTGTTTATTATTTTATTTTAAGCTAGCCGTTCCCTCGGTTTCGCCCGTTTATCGATATCATATCTATACTAATATTATAAAGAGGAAAGATTTGTATATAAGCATGTTTGTTACTCTTTCACGCAAAAATGACCAAACGGATATGGATGAAACTTGGCACATAGATAGAACATATCCTGGAATAACATATAGGCTACTTTTAATTCCGGGAAAATGTGATATCCCTCGGGAACGCGGGTAAAGTCGCAGGAGACAGCTATAAGGCTATAACAATAAAATAAATATACAATTGTAGGACAAATTCCGCGTCGAATGGTAGCAGTCCCATCCCGATATGTTCAGTAGTTTTGAGGTAATGGCCTTCAGAGGAACCATTTTTTCTTATATATACCTACTAGCTGTCCCCCGCGGTTTCACCCACGTTTATCGATATCATATATAGCCTATAACCATCTAGGAAAAATTCCGCGTCGAATGGTAGCAGTCCCATCCCGAAATGTAGTTTGTGTGTAGTTTTGAGGTGATGGTGCGTCAAAGGAACCCTATATTTCATTTATATATATCTAGGTCTACAATAAGACGTCTGCATGAGTCACTAAGTCAACTGGCCCGTCCAAAAATGAACTCAAAAACAGACGTAATAAAAGTAATTTTTAAATACCACAAAACTGTGTATTATGAAATCGTTATTGTAATTAAGCATAATTTAATTATACACACAGTATTACAGACTTGTGTCCGTGTAATTGTTTAGTCTTAACTTGTTTTCTTTTTGTTTATTAGATAACTAATTACCACTTTGCTTTTACTTGATTTCTTGAGGGATTTAATATTTTTCTGGGATATAAACCATCCTATATGATTATCCAGAATATTTTCTACTTATATCTCAAAATTCATCTAAATTTGTTAAGTCGTTTATTCGTGATTTGATTGATTTGAGTGACCAACATTTAAACTTTCACATTTATAATATTGATGCTGGTGGTTCAAGACCGTTTGAGGTGGAAATCCAAGGGAGAGGCCTATGTTCAGCAGTGGGCATCCTGGGCTGATATGATGGTGATTTATAATATTAGTGGGATTAACAGTTTATAGTTAAAATTGAACCTTTTACTTTTAACTATAATGTGATAAGTAAATCGATTGGTTTGATTGAAAGGTTAAGTGATGTAATTGTAGGCTGTATCAATCATTATGAATGTATCTATAATTATTGTGTCTTCTCCCCGGCATTATAAGACTCGGATATGATCTATCTATGAGTATGATTTTATCAAAATCCATACACTTATCATGGCTTTTGGGTTTTTTTTTTTTGTAAAGGGACGAAGCCTTTGGTGGCTCTTACACGCTACAAATTTGGTTATAAATGTACAAATTATTTGTGTAAAACTGCAGTAACTTCCCTTCGTTACTAACTACTTATCAAAATCTGCTTTTAAAGTCCAATTTTCAATAACAGTCCCAAAACTTTTTATACAAATTTTGACCTTTACTAAAATTACGAAAACCCCATAAAAATTTCAAAATCCTCTACAAAAAATCTATCTAAAATTAAATACATATATATGACAATGAGTACAATATATAATAATGTATATAGTATATAGTATACCATATAACTAAGTAAATAGGAGAAACCTTCATACGTCCGGTATTGAGGTACGGTGAGCGAGCGCGTTGATGTCTTTTACTTGTTCCGTCCGCATCTCGTTCTTTATGACCTACTTGCCAATTTTTTTTCCATATATTTACGTAATATAATGAAAGGATGTTAGTGTGTTGGGCAATGCGTTATTATGTACAATTTTAAGAAAAAAAAAAATCGATTTTAATATTACGTCATATGTGAGCGTGTCTTTTTAAAACATATTTGTGTCTATTTGCATCTTTTTTTTCATCTGTGGATGTTCGCGAATGAATGAATGAGAAGTGATTGTGTAATAGATACAATAACCTTTTTTTAGATAGTTCTTGGTTATTCTGATAGGTATCATTTTAATGAAAGTTAATTATTGTACTCAAGAGATGGTAGAAGTAATTTTGATTTCTTGGTCTTAAAAATTTTTTTTGGTTTTTTTTTTCACTTAACTACATTTCATCTTTCTATGAAGATATGATCAAAAGGTGAACGTGCAGCTTTATTAACTGGCTCTCAAGTACTCTCAGAACTCCACCAATATTTAAAAAATGTATAGAAATAATGCAAATGTATGATAACTATAAATTTATGTAAAAAGCAATGTCACGGTGTCTCGACGTATCGAAGTCACGAGTCAACGATCTTCTGAATAAATGATGTAAATTAAAATATCCGAGAGTTGAGGAAGGTTTTGCCGGGAAGCGGTACCCTACTGGCTTGGATATGATTTCATAAAAGAAAGTATTAAAAATATTTTTAAGCTGTATTTTTGAATTTTTAAAGAACTGATTATTGAAGTTGATTTAAATTATTGTGCCAACTTGAAAGTATGCGGTTAACATTCTCTTAAATATGAGCAATTAAGAAAATAATTTAATTTCTTTCAGTGCTAAAATATAAATACTTAATTAGGCATTCCATCTAGACTAAGTTTTATGTATCTTAATGAGCGCATTTTTTTTTGTGTGTGTTTTTTTAATATTTTTATTTTTACACTTAGGTAACAATTTCTCATCAATTATTCAATCTATGGAAATGACCAGTATAATAACAAAAATACTTTTAACTTAAAATTGTATTATAAAAATAGCCATCATCACACAAACGGCACTCGGACACGAATCGATAAAAAACATGCCTTCCGATGATGAATCGATGATCACTAGACTTTCACTAAAGAAAGTGGACTCGCCTCGGGCGCGCACTTCAAAAATCGAACCACCGAACTCCGAACGAGCTTGACATAATTTTAAATTTCAAAAATGGAACTTACCCAAAATAATAGACGCATGGTATCCGAGCACAGCACTTTAAAAAAATAAAATTAAAAACCAACCAGGCACTGCACTGGCGCGACCGCGCGCGCTTCTCTCTCAACTGAGGCGAAGGCACTATCGCATACAGCCTCCCCACCGAAGAAAGTCACCAACCTTCACATTCGTGGATTATGTAAACTTGAGCGCGAAAAAAATCGCAAGTGCATTATGAAGATAATGGTGATGATGTGAACTTTTCTGTAGAATGGTAATTAAAAATAATATTAAAAGTACAAAAGGCAGCCAATATAATTAATGGACTTCTCAACTCAAGTTTTAAGAATAAATAATAATTAGGATGAAACAATATTGTCCGTGAAAACTCACAAAACTAAATGATATCTACTTAACATTGGAATATTTGCAACAATACCATACAAAACCAAACATTCCTTGAAGACATGGAGTAAATTGAGGCTACCAGTTTTATCTAGTTATACAACGTGTTACAAAATACCCCGTAAAAATATAGTTAATTATCAAAGCCAACCACCCTAGTAAGCTGTCATGTCAGGGAACCAGATAATTTAACAGAAAGGCCTACGTACCTATTTTACCTTATAATTGTCTACTTTAATAGTTTTTCTATTATTCATTCATAAAAATCAGTTTTTTTTTAGGGTATGTTATACGGCGTTACTACGTTTCTTAAATATTGTTAATGGATTCGTTATAAGGCCCCATTTAACCTCCTTTTGGCTTTACGGGTGGTTTTGTAACATTCTGTACAGTAAAACTTTTTTAAGTGGGACCTGTATAAGTGAGAAACCTCCATAGCTCATGGTGAGGTCCCAACACTTCAGTACTAAATTACCTCTGTTAGCGGGACAAAACAAACCTCTATATGTGGACTTAGTTCTTTCGATTATATCGTCATAATTACCTCTATAATTGATACAGCGTGTATTTTACCTCTTTTACTGAGACTATATTTTGAAGAATACTTTTGCAAAATTATTTTCTTCGCATTTTATATGACCTCTGTTACTGAGATAACGTCAATTTATTATCTCCTACCTAACTACTTACTTACCGACCTGTCAAGCTGTCACTAAAAATCCAATTAATATTGTACCTTAAAGTTGAAGCAATAAAGTATTTTTTTCTATGATCTTCTATAATAGTTAAAGGGTTTGATCAATGGAATATACAATAAATACAGTTATATTTAATTACTGTGTCAAAACCATGACGTCTTTAAATAAATTAAAATATTTAATAAAATTAATTTGTTAACTATGTTAATATATTTGCTTATCCCAATGAAGGTAAGTAGGTATTCTAGTAAAACGTATATAATGTTGGCGCAAATTGTAAACGGATTTCATACTTTATCAAAAGAATTTACGTCAATTTTACATAGGAATAAGTGTTAAGTGCTAAAATAAGTTTTATAACGACTAACTTTAAGAGCCAATTTGTAGGAAATTTTGTAATTTAAGGATTGAATGTCGAATAAGTCATTCCTCTTATAAACCTCTGTGGTTTTTTGTGAATGATTTTAAGTTTTATTTTCCATGTATTTATGTTTGTTCAATAATAAATAAAAAAAAAAAAAAAATAGTCTAGCCTTACGTTTCTATAGAAACGTAAGGCTCAGGGTGTAACTATTTGTCTAGTTTGAATACTGTTGGTAAAATTCGAAAACATTTTTAAACTGCGATTGAAACGAAAATACACTATTTTCGTGTTTGTTTTGTTTCGGAAAATTGTAAATTTTTTTTTCAGATTCGGCCCTCCAAGACCACTGAAGGTGTTTAGAAAAGTTTAGGTACTTAATCTATACTGTACTCGTATACTGAATCTACCAACGGCTCGAACATCAGCTTTCAACTAAAAAGAACGCAAGCAATTTAGCAAAGTAACGTTTTAAATGATTTTTAGAAATAATTTTAAAACATACTTATGCTTAATTCTTTCTCCATATATTAAAATACTGAATATAGGTGTTAACAGACTAGGCAGAGAAGCTACTTTTAAATTGATCCTGGGGTAAAAGAATCTTCTTCCAAAGGTATCAGACATTTTACTTTGCTACATCTTTGAGCATCATCAGTTTTTCGCAATGCCAATAAAAATAATTACATAACACAATTAGAAAACATTTAACAATTATTCATAATTTAAACCAGAAAGTGTTGTAACTGTTATAAATCTTTTTAGCCAAGAATTTAATAAATGAAAGTTTAAACTACGTACATAACGTATTACATAGAATACCTTCTGATTTGAATAAATAAAGTACATAACCTGTTTGGTGGGTGTGTGTGATGGAGGCGCAAATTCCATCACCCTAACTCACCTCTATAATATCCTCTCGAATAAAGAGTATTCCGATGACCACGTGCGTTTAAAAACTTTCCTAAATATAATAAATATCATTTATAAATATAAATGTTGACAGGCCTTGGTGGTTAGCGACTCTGCCAAGCCGAATGTCGCGGGTTCGATTCCCACCCAGGACAAACATTTGTGCGCATGAACATGTCTGTTTGTTCTGTGTCTGGGTGTAAGAGTATGTATTTAGAAAAAAAAAAGTAGTATACGTAGTATATCAGTTATCTGGTTTCCATAGTACAAGCTCTGCTTAGTTTGGGATCAGATGTCCATGTGTAGCCATTTACACGTGGCCACTTTGGCCGATAAACAAGCAGATGGTCCACCTGATGTTATGTGCACACCGCCGCCTATGGACATTTGCAACACCAGGGGCATCGCTAATGCGTTGTCAGCCCTGAGACGTGAAGTTGTTAAGTCTCATGTGCCTGTAATTTCACCGGCCCCCTTACCATTCTAACCGAAATACAAGTGCACTTCTGTTTTATGGCGGAAATGGGTAAGGTGGTAGTACTTCCCCGGACGAAGTCTGCATTAAAAGCTCTACTACTCCCTTCGCTATCAACTTTTAATCCTGGGAAAATGTGAAATCCCTCGAAAACGCAAGTAAATGGAAGATATTACGACACCTGTTTCCTAACGGGATTTTCTTAAAAACCGATGCAACTTAGTCATGAAAACATAACATGCAAAGAGACATACTTTCACCTGTATTATTAGTAGGGATTATTTTCAAGACTACAATAAAACCTGATTAATATTTAGTTACATTCTCACGCTTAACTCTTTCTGACTAATGCCTGTATGAGAATAATCTAGGATATAAATTAGACTTAGAACGCCGTCGTGTACAAAAGACTTTACTTTCATTACATTAGCAAATAATAAAGACTGAAAAGCATAACGTTCACTGCGCAGGCGCATACAGCTTGCGTAATCGTTCATCTCCAGTTATAATTACATGTCGTAATGTTGCTGTAACAGCACTGGAGGTCAGTTAAACAGCTTAATTTGTCGATTAACGTATTTAGCGAGTGATGCATCGAGTCGACACATATTATTAGTAAAAAAAATATATATACTTTTTTTTTTACTTCAAATTTCCATCCAGAAAGGAACCAGCAAGATATAATTTTTTGCAATCTGACTGAAAAGAAAAATAATATTCCTTTCGGAGTTATAAAAGCTTTTTATGACTACACTAAGCTATCAGCTAGGTATGAAGGTGTTTACAATTTTCACAATTACAAGATCTTATTTACAACCTTCGACTATCGATATTCTATCGATTTATCTATTAGATCTATATTCAAACAACCTTTTGTATACGATTATCTACGAGGCGATCGTAAATATATTTGAAATGGTTAATAAAAGCGGTCATTGCCAAAGAAGAAGTGTAAAGGGCTTTTTAAAATCAAAGCGAAAAAAAAAATTGTGAGTTGTCTAAAAATAATAATTAAATAATTTGCAATGGTGTTGCAAGCGTCAATAGGCTGCGGTGATCGTTTACCATCAGACGGGCCCTCAGCTTGTTTACTGCCTAAGTAGTATAAAAGAAAAAATCGTTATTCCACTTTTCGAAATATACTTATCCCGATTATCCAGATTACAGATTATAATCCCGGAAAAAAGGTAATCCTTCGGGAACAAATGAAACCGCGGTAAGGAAGCAGTTTAAAAATATATTATATAAATAAGATAAAAAAAATATCCACTTATATTACTAGATCATTTTTATTAATCAACTATTTATCTATCGATTATTTATTCAAACACCGCCCTGCCCTGACGTCGTGCGTGATAGAGAGATGATGTAAATACGCAATATAAGCATTCTCGATATTTTTTGCCGCAAGTTTAGTTCAGTTAAAAAAGTAAATAATCTAGTCATCACCAACTGACAGACGTCAGGAATGCATTCTCTCAGTGCCCGGACATTATCAAATGTAAAAAAAAATTCCTTTATCTATTTAATACATAAAGAAACGTGGAAATATATTTATTCTATTATTTTTAATTAATACTATTTTGATTAAATATTTTAATCAAAATAGGGTTCTTTTGACGCATCACCGCCTTAAAACCACTGAAAATATCGGGATGGGACTACTACCATTCGACGCAAAATTTTTCGTAAATAGTTATAGGCTAAATATCAATAAACGCGAATGAAACTGCGAGGGACAGCAAGTTAAAATATAAATGAAAGTAATTTTTCCTTTACTCTTACAATGTTATCTTAAATGTTTCGTTTAACCTTGCTATGCCCGTTGCAATTATATCTGTAACTAAGGCCAGACAAATCTCAATCATTGTCTGAATCATAACGATAGGTTCAAACTTCACCTTGGCATAATTATAATAATATATTGCGTAAACTGAAGTATTAGGTATCCTACATACAGAAAAGTCCGTGCAATTCGAGTGTTTTGGACCTTGAATACAGATTCATGTTTCTTGTAACTGGCTTTTATAACAGCTTCATTTAAGTAGCTTTTTATTACTATTCACCTCGACGGTCGAGTGGTATAAAACTCGGTTAGAGACGCCAAGGTCCTAAGTTTGATTATGTCGAACTTTATTATTTTTATTGGATTTTTCCAAAATCTTGACTTACTTTTATTTAGTAATTCGTTTACCGCTTCGAGGTAATTTGATGATCAGATTCAATTACATACGTTTTTATTAATTAAGCTTGCACTGCGAATGTCTGGCGAAATATGTTGCACTTTTTAATTTAAGAACTGTGAATATCATATTTCAGCAAAATATCCGTACTGAGTCGTTACCTAACTCGGTAAATATTAATGAAGCCGAGACATTGATGCTCACATTAGGGCGTATCCACGGCTTAAAGATCACAGCCAGCGATGTAGTGCATTGTGATTGGAATATCCTGGCCAGGACTATGTTTAGCAGGGTAGTGACTCAGACTAATAATAAATTGCCATCAGCCATCTGTTCCCAAACTAAGTAGAGCTTGTACAGTCAGCAATATAACAAATTTACAAAGCACCAGTACACTACTAATATCTATAGTATGGAAATATAAGTCAAATGGTGTCTTTAAAAAATACACTATTAATGTTCTATGAGAACCAGCGCGTTTCGTTAATTGAGTGTACAGAAACTTATTCTGCTGACCGTACTATGGAAACCAGATTACTGATATATTACACAAATGTTACTTTACACTTATGAATAATTACACTAGCTCGAGGATGTATCGTCGCGGCCTCCGTGCTCTGTCTCTTTCGCTAACTATGAAATCACTTGAGAGGAATGTTCTCGGAGTCCTCCGTGCGCCGGCTCGCCGACGATGTTTGTATAAGCTGAATAAGGAGTCTGGCTGGGAATCGAATCCATGACCTGTGCCTTCACAGTGGTATCTAAGCGAAGCCAACAGGCCCATCCAAGTTATAAGTCAAATTCGTAATTCAAAACTCAATATTGGCCATACACAGGTGCGTTCCATCCAAAAGTATTCGCCGAGTACCTCAAAACGTCTTGATATGTGAAGGCAAGTGACTAAATGACTCGCCAATCTATACCCATTAGCAGAGCAACACGGATACCGTCGCCCAAAGATCTTTGAACCCGAATGGGATCAGTAGTTCACCATCGAAGGGTCCGCACGTATTCGGCATAATAAATTGCCCATATTTACCATAAACGGCGTCAAAGACTGTCGAAAATAGATGCGTAGGACGTATGAGTTCGTGATATCCTTTAGAAGAAATCCTACTTATTTATTAATGCGAATGTTTGTATGTCTGTATGTTTGTTACTCTTACGCAAAAACTCGATTTAAACAGATTTAGATGAAACTTGGCACATAGATAGTTTGGTGGTTAGCGATTCTGACTGCCAAACTTCGGTTTGGACCCGCGACCTTCGGGTCGCGGGTTCCATTCCCACCCAGGGCAAACATTTGTGTGCATGAACATGTCTCAATATCTCATGTGTAAATATCTTTATAAGTATGTATTTAGAAAAAAAAGTAGTACGAGTATATCAGTTATCTGGTTACCATAGTACAAGCTCTGCTTAGTTTGGGATCAGATGGCCGTGTGTAAAGAATGTCCCAGGATATTTATTTATTTATTTATAAATGCGAATATTATTATGTATGGATGTTAATTACTCTTTCACGGTAAAACTACCGGACAGATTTGGATGTAACTTGGCACATAGATAGAGCATATCTTGGAATAATATTTAAACTTTTTATCCCAGGAAAATGTTAGATCCCTCGGGAACGCGGGTAAAACCGCGGGCCACAGCTCGTATATTATAAATGTGTTCGTTATAATATTTTGCAGTTACTCAATACAAATGTATGTTTTGAAATTGAAGGCTCATATTAACGCTACATTAAGCAACATATTATATAGGTACTAGTTGTCCCACCCGCGTTCCCGAGGGATCTAACATTTTCCCGGCACAAAAAGTATCGTATGCTACTTCTAATACCTCCAAGAATATGTGTACAAAGTTTAATGATGATCGGTTAAGTAGTTTTTGCGTGAAAGCATAACAAACAAACTTACATTCACATTTTAATATTAATATTAAGTAGGGATGTATTTATAGTTTGTGCAAGTCACTCTGAGTACTTCCGCGTGATATTAAAAGAACCTTAGCTCATTCTGTTATTAAAATCTCTCTTCGCAGATCTCCAATTTAATAATTAAAAAACTACTTTGTCCATATTCCTGAATAACCTAATATTTCTTGAGATAGAAAGTCTCCTACGTGACTAAATCTCAAACATTAATACCAATAAATAAAATTGCAGTGTTTAACACGCAGGTCGTCGGTTTGATTCCCAGAATAAACATCTTGTATGCATGAACATGGTTGTTTTTTCTGTATCTGGGTGTAAATATCTAATTAACTATTTAGAAAAAGTAGTATATGTAGTATATCAGTTATCTGGTTTCCATAGTACAAGCATTGCTTAGTTTGCGATTAGATAACGGTGTCTAAAGAATGTCCTAAGATAATCAATGTTTATTTTTGCTTGTGATTTAAAAAAAAAAATACAGATGAATTAAGAACCTCCTCCTGTTTTTGAAGTCGGTTAATAAATTGTCATTTTTTTTGTGAAACCACCATGACCATTTTTTTAAAGTTTTATATTTAGCTGAAAAATAAAAAAAATACAGAATTAACACATAGAATACGAGAACTCGGGGCTCAAGCTATTTTACAATGACCAAGATCGCGTCAACATAGTGACACCTCTGTTCAAACCACATACTCTTTACAAGTATTTGTATAATATTACCAAAAGTTGCATCGCGTTAAGCAACTGTCGACCTACGGGCAACGCATACATGTAACATTTTATAACTTTAAGTTGTGTAACAATTCTGAAGGGAAAATAGACTGGAACCGTGCAATAGGTTACATTGTATTATAGCACTTAGATTTATTAGATTAGGACTATTTATTGTGTGATATTGTTCCGTGTTACAGTCATATTTGGCATTTGATAAATCAGAGATGGTCAAAGCATTAGGCAATTTCTTTACGAAAACTGCAACAATATAATTATAGACAGGGAACCAGGACGCTTGTTCTTTCTATGCTATTGTATTACAATGCGCAAAGTAAACAGGAGCCACACGACAAAGTTATGTCGCATAGCCAATCACTGTTCATTGTTTTTGGTAACATATTTTGATATAGTACCGATTCATCAAAAATGGCTATCATGGTAGGGAATATAGAATTCAAAAATCACTTTGCGTCACAAATATTTTCACGTTCCACGTGCCCAGTAAAACTCCTACCCGAATTTAGGGCACCCTCGGGGCTGTAATATAATATAACTTATGATGAGCCAGTTTGCTTGGTGGTTGAAGGCCCTGACTGACTCGCCACAGGTCGTTGGCTCGATTCTCATTAAGGACAAATTTATTTCATTTGTGTGCATGAATATATCTCTTTGTTCTGTGTCTGGGTGTATAAATCTATATAAGTACCTATGTATTTAGATCAGGTATGGGCAACCTTTGACATGTTGAGGGCCAAACTTTGGCATGCAAGTACGTTCGCGGACCGCGCTTAAAAGTACTTAGTGCATTTATTACTGCAGTAACTACTTAGTGAGTATAAGTACCTAATGTAATATTTTTAATTGGATTTTTGCAAAATGTCCCGCGGGCCAGGTCATATCTCACAGCGGCCCGGATCCGGCCCGCGGGTGTAAATCATATATGGGTATGATTTAGATGAAAAAAAATATAGTATTATGTAGTAGGTATCAGTTATTTTCTGCGGCTCGATTCTGTAAAGAAAATGACACTAAATCGAGGATGTTTCGTCGCGGCCTCCGTGCTCTGTCTCTGTCGCTTACTACGCTAATACTACTAATCACGTGAGAGATAAGCTCTCCGAAGCCTCCGTGAAGCGGCTCTCCGACGAAGTTTGTATTAGCTGAATAAGAGTGCTGGTTTTCATAGTACAAGCAGTACAAAATCTGCATAATTTAGATGCAGATGGCCAAGTGTGAACAATGTCTGACCTACCTGACTCCGCTTTAAGGTATAAATCTCATTCGAGGCTTTACACATTCAAGAATAAAAAAAACTTTGCGTCACAACTAAGTTGATACAATCAAAAAACAAGAACAAACAAATCCTTTCTTGTCACATGTATTGCGTAAAATTACTCTACATCATTCGAAATAAAATTACTCTGTAACTTTTACGCTCTCATTCTTTGTGCATTGTTCCTAACGTAAAATAATAATCAAATTGAGCAAAAACAAACAGAGATCAATTAAGTAACTAAGTAGGTACAGTTCTACCAATAGCTTTAACACAATCGCATGTTAACAATGAAGTTATTTAAACTTACGTTGCCATATGTACTGTATGCACTGAAGTAAATGTAAATAATGCAAAAAATAGCACATCACATTCACTAGTTGACGAAATCCGACAGTCGCTACCTGCGTTTATGCAATTCACTTAGTTACTCACGACTTTGCAATTTAACTCTTATGCTCCAATACATGAAGGTGATAATACCTCAATGGTGGTGTTGAAGCTTTCATTGAAGAAAAATTTGTAGTACCACCTGGCTGGTTCCCTCTAGTTGAAAATCTGTTGCCACCCCTGCCGATGAGTTCCGAGAGCTGTACTTGAGGGGCAGTTCCCTTCTAGGCTTCCACCTTCAGCCCTCATCACTGACCATGGTGAGTTTGTGGTGACTGTGGTCAAACACAAGCCAATCCTACTAATATTATAAATGCGAAAGTTTGTATGTATGGATGTTTGTTACTCTTTCACGCAAAAACTACCAAACGGATTTAGATGAAACTTGGCACATATATAGGGCATATCCTGAAGTAATATAGGCTTCTTTTTATCCCAGGAAAATGTGACATCCCTCGGGAATGCGGGTAAAACTGCGGGGGACAGCTAGTACACAATATACTATATATACAATATATATGTACACGGGCATTTGATTCCAAATTAAACAGAGCTTTACAACTTGTACGATAAACAAGATAACTGAAATACTATATTAACCATTTATTTTATCTTAATACATACTTCTATCGATATTTGACAGGCCAATTGGCGTGGTGGTTAGTTAGTTAGAAGGTCGCAGGTTCGATTCCCACCCAGGACAAACATTTGTGTGCATGAACTTGTCTGTTTGTTCTGTGTCTGGGAGTAATTGTATACATGTATGTATTTAGAAAAATAAATTGTAGTATATGTAGTATATCAGTTATCTGGTTTCCATAGTACAAGCTCTGCTTAGTTTGGGATCAGATGGCCGCGTGTAATAGAATGTCCCAGGATATTTTATTATTTATAATTTACACCACTCCCAAAACAGATTAATTCAGATTCAGAAGATCTGGTGGTAATCGTACCAACAACCTACAGTCAGTGTATATAACTACAATACCATCTGACCCGCATAACCTAAGTTTTGGAAATTAGAGAAGGTATGCATATAGCTACGTAGTAAAGTCTGGTCACGAAGCAATGAGAATTTCGTACATTAACCTGTTATTAGCTGTCACTCTCGCGCAAATTTCGCGGCTTTGGATCTGAGGAATTCCAGAAATTCTTTCTGCTCCGCGACCGGACTTTAGAAAGTGTAACATCCAGAAGTTACAGAGGCGTAAGTTAACCGTATCTACTTACATTCTTGCTCCATAATTTATATAGTACATATCGTGTATCAAGTAAACAAGTGGAAAGATAATCCGATGTTATTTGTGATACGATCATTCACAATAAAGCTTTTGTCGCAATTTGAAACAGCCCGTGATTCAGCTTATACGAACTTCATCGGCGGTAAGTCACTTGCCTTCACATATCAAGACGTTTTGAGGTACTCGGCGAAGAATTTTGGATGGAATGCTATTTCATGCTTTTTAATGTTGATATCAGTGTATGGCCAATATTGAGTTTTGAATTACGATTTTGAGTTATGACTTGGATGAGCCAGTTGGCTTCGCTTAGATACCCTAACTGTGAAGGCACAGGTCGTGGATTCGATTCCCACCCAGCCCCCTTATTCAGCTTATACAAACTTCATCGGCGAGCCGGCGCAACGAGGCATCGGAGAGCTTACCTCTCACGTGATTGCGTAGTTAGCGAAAGAGACAGAGCATCCTCGTGCTAGTGTCAATTGTTTACAGAATAGTCCTGGGTTGTAATTCTCTATGGTAAAATGATACTACCTCGAGGATGCTTTGTCGCGGCCTCTTCGCTCTATCTCTTTCGCTAACTACGTAATGACGTGAAAGATTCGCTCGCGAAGGCCTCCTTGCGCTGGCTTGCCGATGAAGTCTTTAACTGAATAAGGAGGGTTATTCGTAACTAAAATTGTCGTTAGTAGAACAGGTGCAGTTTTAAGCTGACCAGCGGGTCTATTGCGTTTTATTCTCGGAATTGAAGCATAAGCCGATTTTCAGTTATTTGATGGCGCCACGTTTGGCGTCACTTTCTGCCCATGTGCAGTCAGAATCACAATATGCTGAACAGAGTCATTTTAGAGTCAAAACCAGTGCAATGGAAAATAGAACATCGCGCAACGTCACGGTATTCACGCTGTTCAATTTTGCATACAAACCAGCTTTTAGGTGCACTCGATACGATTACGCTACGCACGGGATATGTTCGTGCTTAGGCCTCTGTACACCAAAAACATTATATAAATAAAGTATTATATAAGCCATACCTAATAATAAACTTCGAAAGTGTCTCAATCTGTTTGTTACGTTTTCACGACTAATCAGCTAAACCGATCTTGCTGAAATTTGGCACACGCGTGTATCTTATGGAATGTACAGATAACTAATCGCCGTGGGGAAGAAACTAGAGTTGAAATATCATTTTGTAGGTTTTGAAGGTTGTACATTTTAAGGACACCAGTTAGCTACATCTTTTTGGATTAAGGATAATTGTTTTCTTAATTTGAAATGGTTAAGCAAGTTAGTGGTTTACCGTAAGAGTAGTAGAGCTGTTAGCGTCTGTGTTCCTTGAAAATTACAACTTGGGGCTCTTTAAGAAAAATGTGCATAGGCTACTAACGGGAAAGCGACCTCCATCCTCGGCCTCATCTTCACTTACCATCAGGTGAGATTGAAGTTAATCGTTGAGTTTGTTCAAGAAAATACTATTTCATACGTCCTTACCCATTACCGCCGAGAAGCAGTAGTGCACTTGTATTACTATGTTTCGATTAGAATGGTAAGGTGGCCGGTGAAATTACAGGCACATGAGACTTAACAACTTCATGTCTCTGGGACGACAACGCATTGGCGATCCCTCTAGTGTTGCAAATGTCTATAGGCGGCGGTGACCACATACCATTAGGTGGACAGACCGCTTGTTTGTCTGCCCATATGGTATTATGAAAAAATATAGTATGATTTTTAATAATACTCTGTTGCTAGCTGTACCATCTTCAACTCTTAACCCTCATCATGCAGCTGCAGTTCATTAAAGCAGCATCTTTCATTAAGGAACCGTAGTTCTATTCGTAATTTAACGCTACATTTACACACTGACAGCGTCTTACAAATCTCAGATTTCACGCTCGAACACACAGTGCCCTCAAATACCATATTAATTAATAATTTCGATGCGGAATCTCTCGCGCACGAATATTTGTGTATTGTACAATATTAATCATAATTATGTTAATGTGTGTGTCCATTGTTTGGCGACACGTTAGTTGATGTCGTATGATTAATGGAGAGGTAAGTATGGGCAGGCGAGTTGGCTTGGTGGTTAGCAACATTGATTGCCAAGCCGAAGGTCGCGGGCTCGATTCCCACCCAGGACAAACATTTGTGTGCATGAACATGTCTGTTTGTCCTGTGTCTGGGAGAAAATATCTATATAAGTATGTATTTAGAAAAAAAAAGTAGTATATGTAGAACATCAGTTATCTGGTTTCCATAGTACAAGCTCTGCTTATGTCCCTGGATATTTCTTTATTATTTATTTATTTATCTTTAACTGTCTTTTCGTGAGTTCAAATAATACTCGAATCTTCACTTAATGGATTTTGTGGCAGTAGTATCTCTACTTTTTTATATGCTTACGCAGATAATTATAGTAAGCAACAGTTTCATGTCAGTCAGAATATATAAATGTAGCTTTCCCACGGTTTCATCTGCGTTACCAAGCGATCTAGTTTTCTGGGATGAAGTATTACATAGGCTATGTTCCTCGATAATAGTGTACATTTCTATTTGTGAAAGAATGATAGAAATCAGATGAGCAGTTACTGAGATTACCTCCTACATCCAAACTTACAAATACGCGAGCTTTACCTCTTTATAATATTAGCACAGTAAAGTAATTTTGGTACAAGAAGTCCAAAACATATTTGAAGCGAATTATTACAGAAAATTAAAGAGTTGATTTAATTTTATCATCCGATAAAATCACTTATCGTATCGTACGGATATGGAAACACACACGATGTGTAGAACGCTCTTGTTGTGTGCAACATCGGCTCCGTAAATATGGTAATGAGCCGTAACCATAACCACCGCGTGGTCAGAAATTAGATTGGAGGTTTGGAAATGGTGGTCTAATAGGTAATTATGTAATATTACCATACGTTACAATGGTAATTACACTTGAGTGACGTAAGATTGGAAGACAATTGTTATAAATTTGATAGTTACATTCTTTTCTATATGGTGGTCCATAATTTTTTGTTTAAAACATAAGTTAGTCGATTAACTCGGTAACTAATTGACTCAGGCGTGACATTGTCTCCATTGTAACATTATACAAAAACAAATATCTAGTAACTAATTCCGCTGGGTCTTCATCTCTATCAAGTCCCAAACAAGGAAACTCAACACGAAATCAACACGTGTTTCGCTTCTACATGAAGCATCTTCAGGACGTTTTAGACCCGCTGTCACTGAGTCGATGCACTAGCACCACAGACGTTACCTCGCCAACCGCCGGACAGAAAGCTGTTGAGTTTCCTTGTTTGAGACTTGGCAGAGAAGGAGATCCAGCGGAATTAGTTACTAGGTCTTTGTTTTTCTATAATTTAGAAATTACAGGCACATGAGACTTAACAACTTCACGTCTCAGGGTCGACAAGGCATTAGCGATGCCCTTAGTGTTGCAAATGTCCATAGGCGGCGGTGATCACTTACCATCAGGTGGACCGTCCGCTTGTTTGTCGGCCCAAGTGGTATAAAAAAAAAAGAAAGAAAACTGATCAACTCGTTAAAAAAGTGCGACAAAAAATCTCATTAATAGGTACAAATGTACCTCTTACTCCAACAAAATGCATATATCACATACATTTTATCGTGAATAAACAAATATACTAATTCATGTCAAGAATTATTAATCTTTACCTAAGACTTTTATTTTACGTAAAAAATTATATAATTGGTCTACTTTATCAAACATCGAGGCCTTCCCCGTTTTAAGAGGGAAGTAAATCCCTTGATGATAATGACAAACCGTGTCTAATATTATTAAATTAACATAGATGTTACCGCAAATTGTGTTTATTAAGTAGGTTAATTATGTATGCCTTTGTGATTGTTCATGCTTTCATTTAGATTTTGAATGGTTAAAGCTGAGTAGTTATATTGTTTTGGACACAAAATTAGATTTTATTACCTGGTTATTACACCTTTATGGGGTTCCGTACCCAAAGGATGCAAATGGGTCCCTATTGCCTAACCTCCCCTATCCATCTGTCTATCAGCGAGTTGTATCTCATGGATCGTATTAAGTCTGTTGCTAAGAACGTCAGCTTATAAGAATAAATAAAATAAAGTTAAAAATGAAAGGGGTTTTGCTTCACTATAATCTCAATATGATAACTGATATCAAATGATTATATTTGATAATGTGGCCGAATGTGTTGTTTTGTGGTAACTTTGAAATTGAGAGCTGAGGGTACTCAGTGGATGATAAGTTCAGTAACTACGCTGAGAGTGCCCCAAGTGAGCAGCTAACCTCCGCGCTGGGTGATGCGGGGATATAGGACTCATTTAAATTATTGTTTGCGGATCAGTTGTAATAGAGACGGTTAAATTCTACAAGCATTATGAATGCCAAAGTTTCTGATGATGAATGGATGTTTGTTAGTCTTTCATAAAATAACTAATAAAAGGATTTGGATGAAACTTGGCACTTAGATAGTGTAAAACCCGGATTAACACAAAAATATTAGACCTCTTCAAAGATAGTCAAAAACTTAAGATCAACTTGTTAAAACATACGCTACTGTATTTTCAATATTGAATCAAAACAAACACATCAAATTATTTTTTTGACTCGCGAACATTTAACACGCTGACAGTATAAATAACACCCACTACCAATATCAATAAAGATCAAAATTTACTGCAGTAATAACATCATTAAATTTCAAACCAATTTATATTTGCCGTTACCAATATTTTAATATGTACAAAATACGACTTAATTTGGTCTGAAATACCATTTTGATCTGCAAATGTTAAGTTTGTTAAGATATGACATAGGCCTGTCTACAAGAGCTGTAGATGTCAAGCTACCATAATAAGTGTCCATTGTGCTGTCTGTCTGTTTGTCACGAATATATAAGACCTTTCACCTTAGATAATGGTTCTTTTGTTACTGTATTGATGGCAAGTGGAGATGCGTTGTATTATTATAGTTTAGGTCTCACCTACTTAATAGAAATGAAATACAATCTAAATTCTGCCCTACGGAGGTGGGAATTTTCTTTTATACCACTTGGGCCGACAAACAAGCAGACGGTCCACCTGATGGTAAGTGGTCACCGCCGCCTATGGACATTTGCAACTCTAGGGGCATCGCCAATGCGTTGTCGACCCTGAGACGTTAAGTTGTTAAGTCTCATGTGCCTGTAATTTCACCGGCCCCCTTGCCTTTCTAACCGAAACACAGTAATACAAGTGCACTACTGCTTCACGGCCGAAATGGGTAAGGTGGTAGTACTTCCCCGGACGAACTCTGCACTAAGAGCTCTACTATTCGGTTTCTACTAAAATTCGGTTAAAAAAACGTTTTTTAAAATAAGGTTTAAGCCATAAAACAAATGTCCGTATGTTGCTTGGAAAACCCGTTCTTTAGTTACCCCGGAGATAGAGGTGGCTTATGAATCAATCAGCTTGTTCAGATGGTATATAATTCAGTCGTAAGATTTGTCCCAAACAAACTAATAGGTGAAGTTAATTAAAAGATTGTAAAAAACAAATATGGTGTATTTTTTTTGACCGTCTTCCAAAAAAGGAGGATGTTCTTGATTCGATTGTGTCGTTTATATGTTTTTATTTTCATTAATTTGAAACTAACTTGTTTATGCATTATTTAAAATCGATTTTGGTTTTTTTTAATGCCTTTTTGACGGCCTAGCAGGTCGACAAACAGGAATCAGGCCCAGCTGAGGTTAAGTGGTCACCGCCGCGTATGAACATTTACAACAACAGGGCATTGCCAAGTTTGCCTTCATTCCATTTGCCTGTAATTTATTCGGCTCTGTTACCTTGCTAACCGAAACACAGTGATACAGGTGCTTTACTGCTTCACGGCGGAATAGGTGTTAGTACTTTCCCGGACGAACTCTGGACTCTAATACTTCTGTGTTGGGGGTAGCCAGAAAGCCAGGAACTACCAAAGGTGCTGTGAAATCTACTCGCTGTTTTCTTTTACTGAAAACTCTCGTATGACATTAGGAACCACAAACCGTCATAGTATTTCAACGTCACTGCCACTGAGCTACCATCATCAACCACCAACCATTTTACCACAAGACAAGGCCAATCGAAATAATACTTAATGACGCTGACATAACTAACATAATAGCCCATTTATGTAACAGACGGACGGACATTACGACCGTAACTGTATCTAATGAGACAATCTCTATTATATCCCCAACATAACATATGATAATACAATAGAAACAATTAGATGTTGTTATGATTGTATTCCGTTTTTTTTCTTTTATGGGATCCGTATCCAGGAGGTGCCTACGGAACCCTATTAATAAAGCTCCGCTATCCGTCTATCCGTTAGTTACAGAGCTGTATCATTTGAACTGTAATGTCACTATGGCGGCTATCACAACAAAAAAAACATTTTAAGGTGTCTATGGAAAGTGTATTTTTCGGGGTTTTTTAAATATTGTAAAGTGGTACGGAACCGTTAATGTTGAAAATTGGACATGCACTTGTTTTGCACTTAATTTAAAATTAGAATATTGTCAACACATAATTTGAAGCTTTGCAGCTTCACATGTTGATTAAAAACAAATATGTAGAATAAAAAAAGATCATCTGCCATAATTTTTAATTAATAATAATAATATTTTATTTCAGCAAAGACACACAGTTATTACAAAATTCAACAGTAGTATAATGATAATTAAGAGTTTTGCAGATCTGAACTAACAAAAAGATTTTCTATTAGTTGCCTCACTAGGCAAGCCTGTTATTAGAATAAAACATGACCAAACATAATTATATTTTTTACCTTTACTTTGTATAAGGTTGTTTTTAAACCACAATCTCACCATGATAAGTGAAGCTGTGGCCGAAAGTCGTAAGCACACCAAACCTAAAAGGGAACTTCTTCTTAAGTGCCCACCCACAGGTGCATGGCGACAAATTTTCAATTTGTTGCTGAAGTTTGTAGCCAGCCAGACGAATACTATGAAGATACTATGAAGTATCATACCACTGTGGGTGTGGTTATTTATTTCATCGAAAAGGGCTCAGGAAATAAAAAAAAGATATCTTCATTTTAAGTTACCACCCATACGAAGTAGCGTGCACGCTTGATTTTAAATAAAGGTGAAAGAGCTGAAACAAAACAAAAATATTGTTAAAATTTGTATCTTCAGTCAGCATAACCTGGCAACCGTCTCGTTAGGGTATCCACGGTATAAAAGAGACAGTGCTCTTACACCAAAGGGTATGCTAGAGTGGCAAATATAGTCACAGCTACCACATTTATAAACAATATTGAAGGTGCAATAGTTTATCTCAAAGAATTAACTGCAGTTAGCGTTATTGTGAAGCAAATGCAGTTATTAGGTAAGAAGCGGTCGGCCAAGAGGCGTCCTTTCACTCGCCGACTCGCCGCAGTTACCAACTGTAGGTCACTCTTGACATTTAACTAACCGTTAGGTATACTTAGGGAAAGGAAGATGCAGTGTGGAGCAATGAGCGGCTAAACTGCGGTTAAACCGTTTGAAATAAGGCTGGGTTAAACGGTTTTTGAACTAGATTGGTATGTAACAATAACTCATTTCTGAATAGTGTAAATCACAATTTCTGTCTGGGATTTATGAGCTTAGTTCTTTTAAACTTCGCAATAGTTTTAAATGTGGACTTCATCATCGCTCAGAAAATTTCTATCGAAACGCTTATAAATGGTAATTTAAAAAATTAATAAAATGTATAATGCATTTATATTATTCTACACAGTCAAAGCCGGGGCGGATAAAGTCTTTGTATAAAATAAAAAAATTAAAACCTCAGTCATCACCTAATCGTTTGTCCTGAGTGGGAATCGAACCCAAAACCTATGAAGCAACAGTTAGAGTAACTAACTATTACATCAACTGAGGCTTGTGCTGTATGGGTTTATTATATATCAGATAACCAAGGCATATTAAAGTGCTGAAAAGCCATAAAAGGCTTTCCATTAAAATAGAAACCAATTAAAAAAATAACCTAAAAAAAATAATGTAGCCTTGCTGAGTTTCTTGCCGGTTCTTCTCAGTTGAAGGCTGACCTCCGAACTTGTAGTAGCTTCAGTAAATTTAAATGACATTCATAAGTGCCTTCCGAGGGCCTAAACTGAATAAATGGTTTTGAATTTTGAACCAGCAATAAAATTTTACTTCCCTAAATTCATGGTTCATCTAAGAACAAAAAAATTGCAAGAGAGACAATTTACGCAACTCAACATAAGTATGTGTACATATTTATTATTGTACTCCAAGTAAGCTGCGGTCCACCTGATGATAAACGTTATCGCCGCCCTTGAAGATTTTCAATACCAGGAGCATCTCCAATGCGTTGTCAACCCGAATCTTTCTAACGGGCAGTGCACTACTACTACTACTCTCTACTTCTCTAGATCTTCTTCTTCTCTAGTTCTATACGTATACCTTGAATAGATAAATCATAAGCGCTTATCTACAAATTGCCAAAAATAATAGCTAATCCCCGCCCTCGGACCACTAGAGAAGCTCCCTACAATTTACAAGATGGTTTCCACACAGATGTCGAGATAACTCCGGACTGCATTCCGACAAGTAGAATATTGATATTATGTAATAGTAATAGAGAGGTGATGCTCTGTGGATCTCACGTACTGAATAAAAAACGATATCCAATCTTTGTTTAAGACGCCGTTGTGGAATACATTTAGATTATGATCGTTTAAAGTGATGTCTCAGTTGTAGTTCGGCTCAAATCATAAATTCTTAAGTTTCAAGGAAAACGGAGCTAGGGTACTCTATAGTCCCCCCTTGGATAGCTACTATCAATTTGTTGACCATCCGTCACCCATCACGAATCTGAAGGTTTTGCTATTTGCAGTTTGGCACAGTTATCATCTGTAGTATTGTTAAATACTTAAAAAATGCCTTCGCAAGATTATTGACATAAAAAATGCTTTTGACTGAACGTACTATTATTACGAGTTTTATAAATTATTGACTTTCTCATCACTACATAGTATAAAACAAAGTCGCTTTCTCTGTCCCTATATCCCTATGTATGCTTAAATCTTTAAAACTACGCAACGGATTTTGATGCGGTTTTTTTAATAGATAAAGTGATTGAAGAGGAAGGTTTTTATGCATCAGTAGCTACATTATACCCGTACGAAGCCGTAGTAGGCCATCATATCTTGTCGCCAGTTTAAGTGAAGTTTACTATCCGCAGAGCATATTTCACGTATTAAAAAATAAACTAACAAGCAGTAATTTAAAGAAATCTTTTTGCAAAAATATTCTTTAGACTTTGTATATATACAAACATATATTACAACAACTACAAGGACTTTTGCTTTTAATATAGCCAAACAGTTTACACCCTACCTTTAAAATAAATAAGATTTAATTTCCAAACGACTGCGCCTTAACTAAAGATGTTCACTATAAAAATGAAAGGGCCTTCCGTCACAGATACCAAATTAAATGTAGATATCAATTTACAATGTGTGAAATTACATTATTGTTGATCAAGTATTGGATAGCGTGCGTGATATTGATTTATTGATCGATTGTAGGATGTTTCTGACGACGTATTAATTTTTACATCAAACTTTTCTATAGATAGATAGAATTCCCATGTGGAGGAAGGTACATCTCGTTCATTCGATTTTGAAACTTATTGCTTCCTTTATAAAACTTAATTTACATAATAAAATTAGACTAAAATGAAAATATAGTATTTTGGTTGCGGTCATTTGATTTTGAACCGTATTGCTTCCACTATTAAACTTAATTTATTTAATTAAATTAGACTATAATAGAAATATACTATTTTGATATTCGTCAGTTGATTTTGAACCGTATGGCTGCCACTTTAAAACTGAATTAATATATTGAATTATGCTATAATGGGAATATATTTGTTTGGTAACGCACCTAAGTCAATTAATAATAGGAATATTCTTCTCAATCTTTATTACTTATTGAATAAAGGAATAAAAAGATGATTTTGATTGTGAAACCATAAGTTGGAAGTACAGAATAGATCAAAAGATATAACTAATTACATTGATATTTTAATTGAAGAATCGGATCATTCAAAGAATGAATTGTTTACTTTTTTTACATGTTATTTTTAAAATATAAAATGATTTGAAAATATTTTTATTCATATATCCTTTACAATCAATTTATGAGAAGTGGCTCGAATATGACTGCCTCAGCGTACCGAAAGGCTTCAGACCCTATTACTAAGGCTCTTAACCGTCTGTCTATCACAATGTTGAATTTTTGAATAGTTTAAGTAGACCTTTGAAATTATCACAGAGTGTGTGAAATCTATCATCGCTATAACAACAAATAATAAATAAAAAAAAATGGCTTCCACATACAAAAAAACGAGTATTTATCGCATTTTGTAATAATGGTGTTGTACGGAATCTTTCGTATACGAGCACAACTCGCACTTGGTCACATTCATTTTAAGTTTATTAATTCAAAATTTGGTCTGATATAAAAAGAACGAGTCCGAAAGCGAGCATAAGCTTGAGTTTCAAAAGAATAATAATCAAAAGTACTTATGACATTATTATGTCTATATATGTGTCTGTTTGTGTTCGAAATAATTATAAATTATGTAAATATAAGCACTTATAAATTACTGTATTATGCAGGACATATTATACAGTCGGAAGTCGGTCAATTGCGACACATTGGACAGTGGAATGGAACGTAAATATAAAAAAAAAATTAAAAACTCCCGACCTGTACATCTACAATTCTGTGGATATTTTGTAAGTAGGTTATATATATATATATATATATATATATATATATATATATATAATTTAATGTTTGTCCTCTATGCCTTTTTATACTATATATAGATTTATTTATGATGATTTTCGCAAATAAACTTTAGTGAGTTGTTTTACGTAGGAATGCAAATTTTCCTAGAAAAAAAAAGGAAAGGTCGCATTCTAAAGTGATAGACTATATAATGATAAAACGCTGGTAAAACCGCGGGGCATTAGTAGTTATTTATTTATTTATTTATTTAAAGGATCGTCAACAAATGATACACAGTTATACAATAAAGGATGTTACAATAATACGTGCCTTGTGCTCATTCAGTTATAGGCAACCACAACTAACACAGGAAGCACCAGTAAAGTTAACTTATAATTATAAATGTAAAATAATAAAAATGGAAGTGAGAAAAACAAAAATAAAATTATTAATTTTTAACAAAGGTTAATAGTGTAGGGATATATTAATACTCATAGCTCTGTTACTTTGTAATATTCTAAAATGATGTCTCTAAATTTATGCAAAGTATCACAAAAAATGTCAAACTTTAACAGATGAGCGAGATCGTTATATAACTTCGTCATTCTAGTAATTGGCGAGTTAAGCCCTAAATTGGTTTTATATCTACCTATATTGAACAGTTTGAAGACATTTGAGCGCGGCAACCTACTTGGAGCTGAGATATGGATCTTAGTCAATAACTCAGGACAGTCAATGTTATTATTTAATATGTTATATAAGAATGATAAATCAAGGAGCTTACGTCTATGGTTTAGTGGGACGACATTGAAGTGTTTCAGACGGGCATTGTACGAATGTACAATGTAAATGTAGGGATCTGTGTAGTTTTGTTTTATACGTGAGATGGCTAAGGAACCTTCTCTGAACGCGTTCGAGCCGACTTGTGAACTTGGTAATGCGGTGACCAAACCTGGGAGCAGTACTCTAGTATACTACGAACTAATGAGTTGAATAAGAGAATCTTAGTTTTTGGAAGTTTAAATTTTTTGGTGTTTCTGATTATGAATCTACACATTTTTGAGGCATTTAGTATTATTTTATCTCGGTGTGCATTGAATGTTAACTTGTTGTCTACTAAAACGCCCAAATCACGTATACATTCAACTTGCTCAAGAGGCTGGCTATTTATACTGTATAATGTTTGGAACTTAGTTTTATTTCTGCTAAAGGATATGTAATTACATTTATCTACATTCAAAATCATTTTATTTTGATCACACCATTCAACCAAACGATTAATGTCATCTTGAACAAGAACACCATCATCTGCGCTATTTATAGGCTTTAAAATTTTGAGGTCATCAGCAAACAGGTAAGCAATTGTGTTGTGGAAACATTTCGTAATAGAATTTATAAGAATTAGGAACAAAAGAGGCCCCAGATGAGATCCCTGTGGTACGCCCGAAGTAACAGCAAATTCATGGGATTGAGAGCCATTCACTACTACGTAAAATCTACGGTTGTAAAGATACGATTCAATCCATCTCAGGATGGGTCCGCCTACTCCGGCTTCTGCAATGTTATATGTAGATATATGTGATATCACATATTATTATTATTATAAACTACTAGTGCCTCGCGGTTTTACCAGCGTTTTATCATTAAATTTAAACTTAATGTTAAAAAAGAAATTTTTTGTAGTACAGGGAAAAAAAAAAATTATTCATCAATCACTTTAGAAAAGCATAGATGGTGTTTATCATTCATTAAATTTTCGTCACACAAAAAGGTTGCGGATCAGAATTTCAAAGCCCCTCCATAATTCCTTTCAATAATATATTAACTGGAAAATTTTTTTGTTAGATATGTTGGTTATTCCAAGAGCGCGTATGTCACATTCACCGACCACCATCGCAAAATCCGCATCAGACGTGCGCGCCGAATAGAAAGGTGCTGGTGAAAGCGTACTCATGTCCTTGTAATAAATTCCACGCTTCCTGGTTCACTATTAAAACAGTAGTAAGTACATTGTTATTTAAAAACGATGTTGTATCATTTACCTTTGACTTACTTACTGACCTAGGTTGTCTGTGGAATGAGCTGTCGCCTGCGGTATTTCCGGACCGATATGACCTCCAAACCTCCAAGAAAAGAGCATACTCCTTTTTAAAAGAACGGCAACGCACTTGTGGCTCCTCTGGTGTTGCGGGTGTCCATGGGCGGCGTTAAACGCTTACCATCAGGCGAAGCGTCTGCTCGTTTGCCTACCAAAACATAAAAAAAAAAACTTTTGCTAGGGTATGTAACGTTTACGCTTTTGGTGATTTTGTGAATGTATTTTTATATTTAAGTTATTGTGTACGTTGTAATATACGTTGGTAAACCTAAAAAAATATCTGATGGTACGGTCAGCAACATAAATAGCTTAACAGATCCAAAAATGCAAAACACTAGAATTCAAATACACCGTAATGTAGAAATGTAAAGTTCGATTCCCACTCAGGACAAACATTCATGCATGAATATGACTGTTTGTTCTGCGTCTGGGTTTCAATATCTATTTAAGTATGAACTTAGAAAAAAAAAAGTTGTCGGTATATGTAGTATATCAGTTGTTTGGTTTTCATATTACAATCTCTGCTTAGTTTGGAATCAGATGGACGTGTGTAAAGAATGTCCCAGGATATCAGTTTATTTAGATAAAAATCCATCGATATTCAAATAACTTTTTTGTTACGTCATATTCAACTGGGATGAAAATTGTGTGCCATTTCGAATAGCACGTTCCTCGGATGAGAATATTAAAAAAAACGTGTCTATAGCATAGTTTTACTCTTCTAACTCATATAACACGTTTGAATGAAAAAAAAATGTCTCTATGGAATAGTTTTACGTTGCATTCTATCTAATCAGCATGTAGACAGTAAATTAAGGCTTACTTGATATAATTAGCCTTCTACGGTGGACAATAATTACCTAATTGATTACATAATCCAAGTAATGGAGGTATTGAATAACATAAACAAAATGAGTCCAACATTATGTATTGTATTGTTATTCAGTGAGACATCGATCACAATATTAAATCTTTTAGCGTATTGTATGGAATAACAATATATTGTTTATGTAAGTGCAGTGACCCCGATATGGAAGGAAGCTATGTCAGAAGTCGGTGATATATGTCAATCAATTCTAGATAGTGAAAATAAAAAGTTTTTAAAAAAGCAACCTGTTTCAAAACTTTGCTTATATTCATTACAAACTGGAAATAATAAAGTAAAAAAATATATTTATTTATTACGTAGGTAGTTCATAGAAAATAGCATTAAATTAAAATAAAAAAACGTATGCGTAAAATGTATACGTTTCTTTAATAAACTATCTAAAGACATAAACTAATTACCCGTGGATACATTTAAAAAGGTGGTAAAGAATACTTTATTTCAAAAGGGATTCTATAGTAGGTGTATCTGATTCTTTAGCAGATAATAATCTTTGGCAATGAATTGCTCGCCTGACAATCTACCCATTTAATTTTAATATCTTTGTAATATTTTTAGTAAACCATGTAAAGAAGATTTATGAGAGCCTGTGAAAGCCTACATAAATAAATAAAATTTATATTCTGTTATATTCTAAAAAATATATTTTACAAAATTTCTAGATAATATTGCTTGCTATATTTTGTCATTTGGGAGCTCACTTGGACTTAAATCGCATTCGTCTTGGTATTCTATACTAGTTTTGTTTTTCTGTATGCATATGCTTTGAGTTACAACCCAGCTCTATATGTATCATTACTTATTATGTTATTAAATTAATTAAATTTAATTACAATAAAATATATAATTAAAATTAATTTCTGAATTATTTCATAGTGGGCGAAGATATGATGTAGCAAACACAAAAAACGAAAATAACATACGGTTTAAGCAGATTTTTCAGTTAGTCATTGGTTAGTGAAATTGGGCGTATGGGTATCTCATTCTTACCAATCTACCTGTCAAAAGTTAAGCTACAATATCAATTACAGCTGATACCATTTGATATTGACGTGCCGTATGTATAGTCAGGAACAGTATCTAACTAAACCAAATTAACAAAATACCTATTGTATATTAAAATTAACTGTGTACGTTTTTGTATACAAATAAAATTAAAAATCTAAATTCGAAATCATTTATTCAGTTTGGGCCTCGAAAGGCACTTATGAAGGTCAAATTTAAAGTAACTGAAGCTACTATGCAACTGTTAGCTTTATCTTCACACTAGCGATCGTTCCACGGTTTGTCCTGCGTTTCGAGTGATCGAATATATTCTGAGATTATATTATACTAGCTGTCCCCCGCGGTTTCACCCGCGTTGAAGTTGCTGAGAACAACAACGTTGTTCCATACAAACTTTGCACTCCCGTTTTACCCCTTTAGGTGGTGAATTTTAAAAGTTATTTCTTAGCGCTCCCCTACGCTATAAAAGGAACCCCTATGCAAAATTACAAGTTTCTAACCCTTATAGTTTAGGCCCTGCGTTGATACGTCAGTCAGTCAGTCATTCAGTCAGTCAGTCAGTCAGTCAGTCAGTCAGTCAGTCAGTCAGCTTCTCCTTTTATATATTTTATATAGATTATACATGATTACTTGAAAATTGCTTAGTTTTCTATCAGTAAAAGAATTTTTAAAATAGGTGCAGTGAATTACCTGTGTGAATTACAGTGAAATACTATAGACTATATAGTCTATGTTTCTCTAAATTTTAGAGTTCGAATCATTATAATATTAAGCAGTTCCGTAGGAATGTAACATTTTCGCGGGATAAAGCCTAAGCTACTGCTTATAACATCAGCTATCTGCCAATGAAAGCCCCATCAAAATCGGTCCACCGTTTCGGAGATAACCCGGAATAACCAGACAGACACACAAAAAATTTAAAATGCACCGTTTAAACTTTCTTAGCCACGTATAAAATGGATTATTTTGACATTACAAACAGAAACTTTAATTTTATTTATTTATTTGAATAGATCTTCTTCAAATTTGGATTTGCCCCCTTATTCAGCTAATACAAACCTCGTCGGCGAGCCGCTTCACGGAGGCCTCGGAGAGCTTATCTCTCACGTGATTAGTAGTACATATTAGCGTAGATAGCGAAAGACACAGAACACGGAAGTCATTTTCCATGCAGAATCGAGCCCCATTTCAGGTATTTATGAAGCTGACTGTACCTATGTCTTAATTAATCACGACTCTTTAGTCAACATTAGTTAGGACTGGTTTGTTATGTAACACTTTCACGGACACGGGGACTGATCCTTAGGTCACGACATCCAGTTCCAAGCTTGTTAACTGTACCTAGTAGGAAATTAGATCCATTGACTGGACATTACCTACGCTATTATGTAAGGTAAATGATACTCACTCGACAATGCTCTGTCTCTTTCGCTAACTATGTGAACACGTGAGAACTCGCTCTCCGTATGTTTACACAAAAATATACAGACTAGGGTTTCTGGTTTCTCGACCTTTTTGATTTCTCTAGGGACGAGAATTATCGACCAGGATTTCCCGAGAAATTTTGTAAACTATACTAATATTATAAAGAGGAAAGATTTGTATGTAAGTATGTTTGTTACTCTTTCACGCCAAAAACTACTAAACGGATATAGATGACGGTATATGATGATAAAGGATTGGCACATAGATGGAACATATCCATTTATGCCACTTTTTATCCCGGGAAAATGTGATATCCCTCGGGAACGCGGGTAAAACCGCGGCGGACAGCAATTTTTATTAAAATTACAAATTATTAAAATACTATACTACTTACATTACAATACTTATATTACTAATAATAAAATAAAAAAACTTATCTCGGCTGGTCTATACATATAAAAAGGAAAGAGTAGGGTAGTAGACTAGTACAAAACTTAACGTTTTTATAATTATTGGTGTCCCTATCAGTTCCCTAATGTACAAAATCTTTAAGATGAGTTCTTTTCCCGTATCAACTGAAGAGAAATCTCCGCAGAAACCCTGATACAGACCATTTATGTCAAAAAATGTGGCGGCTCGTTTCAAATGCCTCAGGGCGCATGCGCGGAAGGTCGAACCCGGGGTTGCCCGCAACGAGCCGTTCACGTCGCACCGTACTGCGACGCGGTTCAGCTTTATTAAAAAGCACTAAAAAGCTAGACAAAAAAAAGACAGATTTTTCTGAATGAAATAAGTACCATACCATCTTAAATGGTAATAGATGGGTTTTGTATTTATTGTGTTTTTAACTCTTTTAGTCACAAGTTTACATGCATAATAATACCAATATATTAGTAATGATTTCATGACCGATGTGCGGAGAAATGTAGTACTCAGTCTTTGTCGAAAAAAATGTGTATTATCGTGTAATTGCAACCAACAACCGAAACAAAGCGCTGTTTTTAATTAAAAACATATGAAAAATGTGGTATTAGTAATCTGTCTTAAAGACAGTGACGAATATTTATAATCTATGGTTGAAAAGTATTTCGACGCCTATCCGGAATATCTGTGGCGGCGCCACTGTAGACTGCAAGGAGATTTTCCGAGGACACCGCCCGCCCGCGACAAGTAAAGTAAAATTTTAAATCTTGGAAAATACGGCAAACGTGCCTGCTGCGTTATGATTGGACTACACATGTGCATCTGGACTTTCAGTAAGTGCATAGGTGATAATATCAAGTCCTAATTGCTATTCTTTCTTACCAACTCTAGGCGCGGACATTTTGGTCATATCGTTTCGCAATTTACCAGCTATCAAATCAATGGTTGCGAGACTAAACAACGAATCCACATTAAAAAAACGTTTTAACGTACAAAGCTTTAATACTAGTCTAAAGTTTGTGTCAATTGTAATCCAAGTCAAATTCAAGTAGCGACTGTAATGGCGGTCGGAAGAGCGGATATCGATCGTTTGTTGCAGCCATACATCATTAACAAAGAAATGTGTTTCGAACGGCTGCAACATGTTTAGGAATTCTCTAAAACTGTTGCAAAATATTCTGATAATTACACAAAATTCACGTTACCTTACCGTCGCCTACCTGAAAAATGATTTTCTATGCTCGCGTGTTAAAGACATCCATGGTTGTCACAGAGCTTTCGAACAGTTCATCGGTGAATTTTATATTCATAGCAGCGTTCACAAACCAGAATACAAGGCTAATTATCAAGATATGATATCCATTGATGAAATATAGCTACCAACTACTTGTCTTGTTTTATGCATAGTTGACAGGCCAGTTGGCTTTGTGGTGAGCGATCTTGACTGCCAAGTCGCAGGTCGCGGGATCGATACCCAGGACAAACATTTGTGTGCATGAAAATTTCTGTTTGTTCTGTGTCTGGAGGGAAAATATTTATATAAGTCTGTATTTAGAAAAAAAGTAGTATATGTAGTATATCAGTTATCTGGTTTCCATAGTACAAGCTCTGCTTAGTTTGGGATCAGATGGCCGTGTGTAAAGAACGTCCCAGGATATTTATATAATAATTAAAATACATATAAAGTTACTACGCTTGGCGCGTACAATAATATTTAATTTTGATGTTTATGAAAATACAAATTGGAATTTGAGATAGTATCACCACTTTTCAGCATTTTTTTTTTGCCAAGTTTTATCTATTCAACCCTCAAATTGTTGCCCAAAAAATATCGCGTAATCTGAGTGCCAATCAGACTACGAAAAAATCACTTCTATTGATATTACCATATAATTAATTAACGAAACTTAATTTTTACAGTGGCATACTTCAGGCAGAATCCCAGCTCTATACCAGCTGGTGGAGCGAGGCCCACTGGTGACCCTCGCCTCGTAGCTGCCGGGTAGCAACAGCCTCTCAGGGCGAGCCATCATATCCACTAGGTAGTTGGCGAGAGCCTGCTAGGCGATTGTGTAATGCTCTCGGAATCGAAATTGAGGCGGATTTGCTATTAGATCCACCGTTGGGTGATTGCTATCTCATTCGCACACCTACGAGCCGAGAGAGATAAAAATAGTTGGGGCGTTAATGCATCGGCCAATCGACTTTGATTGCGATTACGATAGAATTACACAATCGCCTGGGTAGGTGTTTTTTTATTTTTTTTTAATACCAGATGGGCCGTCATACAAGCAGGACACTCGGAACACCAGGGGCATCGCCAATGCGTTGTCGCTCCTCAGACGTGAACGCGTTGTTAAGTCGGACCACATGACGGGAAGTGGTCACCGCCGCCTATGCACATTTGCAACACTAGGGGCGTCGCCAATGCGTTGTCGACCCTGAGACGTGAAGTTGTTAAATCTCATGTGCCTGTAGTTTCACCGGCCCCCTTACCTTTCTAACCGAAACACGGTAATACAAGTGCACTACTGCTTCACGGCGGAAATGGGTAATGTGGTAGTAGATACTTCCACGGATCAACTCTATACTTCAACTATACATCAACCTTTCCATTCAGATATCGGCAGTACAAATAATTTTTAGTTTTGGGGTAGTTAGTATCATACTTTTGTTAAAAACTGCGTACACCGTTACGAACATAATGTTAGTAAATATATCGCCTCGACGAGGCTGGTTTAAGACTCCGGGATTAATTGTACAGCTTCTCCATCAGGCACCAATCAAACATCTGCATAGTGGTTTCCCAAGGAAAATGTTTTAATTAAATAAATTAAATAAATATCCGGGGACATTCTTTACACACGGCCATCTGGTCCCAAACTAAGCAGAGCTTGTACTATGGAAACTGATATACTACATATACTACTTTTTTTTTCCTAAATACATACTTATATAGATATTTACACCCAGACACAGAACAAACAGACATGTTCATGCAAACAAATGTTTGTCCTGGGTGGGAATCGAACCCGCGACCTTCGGTTTGGCAGTCAGAGCGTTAACCACCAAGCCAACTGGCATTGCATTGTTGTAATATTTAAAAATGGAATGGTATGTATATTTCCAGTTAAACTTTTTGTCATCGCCTCAATTTTTTTCGTCCATCTATCGCATGTCGCATTACAGTCGGTAGCGCGCCCGCTGCTGCCGCGAGCCCCAACCGGAGTCCGCCCCTGAGGCCGCTAGTGCCTGCGGGTGTACCTACTGTGTTCTGCACGAACATATTGCATAGCTTGCGATACTTGTCCGTCCGCACGTCTCTGTCCTTCATTGTATAGGGAACTTTGCTTCACTATGGAGTTAATGTTGTTTTTTTAATTGACTTTATGATTTTCTGTGACATTCCTACTTTTAAAAGATATTGTATTGTATAACGGATTAATAAGTCATTATCATTAAGATCGAATAATTTTCAGTCGAATTATTAAAATCCGAAAAAGAAAACATAGAACCGCAACATGTATTTTATTTATTCCACAGGCTGGGGCTGAGGGTATTGATTAAATACTGGCAGGTAATAGTGAGGTAGTGATTACATTTGCGAACAAATACATATGTACATGGCAAAAGACTAAGTCTATATTAGAGGTAACAAGGCTTATGCTGGCAAGTGGTAGTAAGTGATGGTAAGTTTTATTAAATGGTAGTAAATAGTGGTAAGTAATGGTAGATCGTGGTAAATTATGATACAGGTGGTAAATTATGATTAGTGGTGGTAATTTTTCGTAAATGGTAGTGAATGGTGGTAATTATTGATAAATGGTGGTAAGTTGTGGTAAATTATGGTAAGTGGTGATAAAGTATGGTAAGTATGGGTAAATAATGGTCAGTATAGGTAAAGTATGGTAAGTGGTGGTAATGTATGGTAAGGTATGGTAAGTATAGGTAAATAGTGGTCAGTTAAGGTAAATTATGGTAAGTACAAGTAAATTATGATAACGGGAGGTAAATTATGGTAAGTGGTGGTAATTTATGATAGTGGTGGTAAAGAATGGTGAGTATAGGTAAATTATGGTAACTGGTGGTAAAGTATGGTAAGTATAGGTAAATTATGGTAAGTGTTGGTAAATTATTGCGAGTGCATGGAAATTATGATAAAGGTAAGTGATGGTAAATTGTGGTAGGTGGTGGTAAATTATTATGGTGAGTGGTTGGAAATTATGATAGCAGATGGTAAATTATGGTAAGTGGTGGTAAAATGTGGTTAGTGGTGGGAATGGTAGTGGGTGATGGTAACTGTTGGTAAATTGATATAAACTGGTATGTGATGTAAAATTGTGGCTTTCGGTTGAGAGCCCTAAGCGCTCACCGATATTGTCCGCGTAAGGGTGTCAGAGCCATCTGAGGCTAACACCTTCGTCCATTCAAAAAAAAAAAAAAAAATAAATAAAATTGTGGTAAATGGTAAAACTCGCAAGCGTCCTTATGTAATTGAGACACACAAACATATACAGCCCGACGAAGTTAAAATTAACTTAATAAGGTGGCTGCTTAGAATAAGTTGATACTATGTCGATCATGCGATGAATTGGTAATTGCATGAAATCTAACAAGTTTTTGTTAGGATTTCTTTCTATGCTGTTATTTTGAACAAAGCGTCAAGCGTCGTCCGGCGTCGATCGTACGACAACGATGCGTTTCCGTCGCACGACGAGATTAAAGACACACATTTTGTTACAGCATCCTAATTGAACCTTCAGAGTCATTGGACGACCACAGAAAATGCTTAATAACGATCGTACGATGGATTTGATCTTGCAATCAAAGCTACAAAATTTAGTATTTTTGTTGTTAACATCTTCTTTCTTCAATGTCTGGAAGTGACATTGTCGAAGTAATATTACTCGATTTAAAGTGCAATTATCAATATTGCTTATAAAATTGCAAGTGACATTAAACTAAGATGATGTTGACCACAAAAAAAAAATAGATCTTCTAGCGATCAAATCCATCGTACGATCGTTATTAAGCATTTTCTGTGGTCGTGCGATGACTTTTAAGCTTAAGGGTGTAAAAGCTATCAGAGGCTAACACCAACGCCGCACGGAGAGCTTTCCTCTCACCTGGGGCTCTATTCTGTAAGGAAAAATACACTAACTCGAGGATGTTTCGTCGCGGCCTCCGTGCAATGTCTCTTTCGCGGTCACGTGAGAGATAAGCTCTCCGAGGCCTCCGTGAAGGGGCTCATCGACGAAGTTTATATTGGCTGAATAAGGGGGTTGATTGCGAAGTTAGCGAAGGAGGCAGAGCATAGAAGCCACGACGAAACATCCTCGAGCAAGTGTTATTTTCTTTACAGAATCGAGGCCCTGAGAATGGAAGTTTATGCTGCACGATCACCGGTGATTAGGATTAAGGGTAAAAGAAATAAAGAATACTTACTATAGGCTGTAAGACTTTAAAAAATTATGGGGATTTCGTTGATCCACCACGCGGGCATCGAGGGCCATGTTGTATAACATTGTGTAATAGGCAGGTACACCGAATGATACATAAATCACTAGTCACGACGCAATGTAGAAATTCACACGTTTTTTCGAGCGGATGGTATAAATGTCTAAGCTTTTCCTTTCAACGGTTACTGTACACATGCCCATTGTCAGACGTCACGATTCTGTTTCAGGTAGTTTGATAAGCAGAATAGAAAATGAGTTTTCAGAGTAAATTAAGCAGTGAAAATACTTCATTGATTTATTTTAAGAGGCTGAAAATCTAAAGGTTTGACACACTTTTCTTCAAATCAGGTTAAACTCATCTTAAAAAAAAAAATATTTCAAAGTGCATGGTTAGATCGTAACAAAATATGTATGTAACTGATAAAATTTACAATTAAATATTAAACGTTTTTTAGTTACAGATGTTACGATCTAACCATGGACTATAATTTTTTTTTAGTGTTGGATCACAATGTAATCATAGTAAGATACATGAACTCCTAAACGGTACGAGTATTGCAATTAGAAATATTTCTAGTTGAATATTAACAACCAATTCTTAGCCAGGGATACTTAGTCCAAAGTTTTTTTTATGACGGGATTGTGACTGGTCGATTATGGCCGAATTGGCCGAAGATGGAGCTCGCTTTCACGTTAGTAGCCTATTCACTCTTTTCTTGAAGAGCCCAAATTTGTACGCACCTTTCCGAAACTCTCTAACTAATATAGTTAATGGAAACACACAATTTCTATGACACATTAATCACAGCGCCGTCAGTTTGGCGCATGCCGAAATACGGCGGTTGCCAAATAAGACGGAATACCGTATTGTTTCATAGATTCCTCGCACAGACGCCATAAAACAAAAGTATCATTAAACAAATGCGAAGACTGAGTTTCATCATCAGCTAATTACTATGAGCCATATATTTTAAAGAGTTACGAAAGTTCTTTAAAAGTACAGTTTACGACTAAAATAATTCAATTAAAAAAGGTCACACGATATAAGTGAAACTTTTTTACAGGGAAACATTTAAATTTTTCATCAATCACTTTTGAATAGCATAGATTGTGTTTATCATTCATTTATTTAAAGGTTGCGGATCAGAATTCAAGCCCTCCCCCTCCCATAAGAAGTTACACTTCAAACTTTAAAACATTTTCTTAAGCCATAAATCCAACAATATGTACGACATGTATTCAGGTTGGCAGACCCTTTTATTACATACCCATGACATCCTGGTATAAGAAATAAATTGCCATCTGGCCACCTTCGCCATATTGGATTGAGAATGACGTCACGTACCTAGTCTTAACCACCAAAACCAAATGTTTGTGCAAATTTCTGCTCAATCGGAACCGGGAAGAGATTTTACTTATAATATGTGATTCTGACAGATGTCACTTATGATATATTATAAAACAAACTCGCTTTCTCTGTCCCTATATCCCTATGTATGCTTAAATCTTTAAAACTACGCAACGGATTTTGATGCGGTTTTTTTAATAGATAGAGTGATTGAAGAGGAAGGTTTTTATGTATAATACATGTGACATCCATCGGGAACGCGGGTAAAACCGCGGGGGAAAGCTAGTATTAAATAAAAGCTGAATGTCAATTCTTCGTGATAATTTTCAATATTTGCTTGATCAGCTATGACATTCTGCAATCAAACTCGACGATGAATTCACGCAGTGACTATCCTGTCTAGACGAGAGGTCCTTCGAGGCTATCCGCGTGTTCACCTGAGTGCCAACTTGGCGAGTATTAGTTTGTGAATAGCACGGCTGTTCTAATAAAACTCTTCGTTTGGCATCTTTGTCTTATTTGATGCATGAAAATATTACCAGAGAATTCATAGTCTTTTTAAAGCGACCTCCCTTATATATATTTTGAAGTAAATGTTGTGCAGTTCTTATGGAAGGTGTTTGAAATACTGATCCGCAACCTTTTTGTGAGACTAAAAATAAATTAATGATAAACACAATCTATGCTATTCAAAACTGATTGATGAATACTTTAAAATGTTTCCCTGTAATACCAAAGTTTCACTTCTATCGTTCTAAACAAAAATTATTTTTTATTTTAATTTTAAAGAGTTGCGAAAGATCGGTTCTAAAATCAGATGTACATATACCTAAAAGCTTTCTTTATCTGCCTAATACCTGTGACACCGTTGTCTAATTGGGCACAAAATATAATACAAGAGAATTGGCAGTGTTTTTGACGCCAATCCTTTTTTGTTATCGCTTTTGTCGATCAAGTTGCGAGTCCAAGTGCACGTGGACTCTACAGTCACTTCTTACGACATTCAAAATTCAAAAAATTTTTCAAAATTCAAAACCATTTATTCAGTTTAGGCCTTCAGAAGGCACTTATGAAGGTCAAATTTAAAGTTACTGAAGCTACTACCGGTTCGGAAGTCAGCCTTCAACTGAGAAGAACCGCCAAGAAACTCAGCAAGGTTACATTCTTTTTTATTTTATTAAATTCTTTTTTATCTATTCTGACTTTTTGGCTATTTTATAACATCAATTTTACATATTTTTATATTTAACAATTACAAAATACTTAATAAAGCTAACATTCAAAAACAAGAAAAAAAAACAAAAAAAAAAGAAATAACAAGACTACAAAATAGAAAATGACAATAATTACTTACAACTTAAACAAGAAAATTAGAGGTGCACTGTGCAGAGAGCAGCTATTTCCATACATTTTTATCTTCAATATAATGAACCACCTTGTAATACGCTTTTTCTTTCAAAACTTTCCTAATATAATTTTTAAATTTATGATCAGACATTTTGACCAAGAAATGACTTGTTTACTTTAGTTAGTCTAAAATATGGAACAACTAACTTCTCCCTTTCAAGATGACTTCGTATTCGCTACCAGACAAAATCCAAAGATTAAGTAACAAAACAGTAAATTATATTGTTTACACTTTGCAAAAACTGGGTCAGTTTATAAGGCGACTTAATTAATGACAACCGGAAGGCCGGATGCGGTATAACAATGGCGAATGGCAACTGGTGTCTTACGTAAGGATATAACAATTTATTTATGTTTAACACCGTTATTTGTGCACTTCCTAGATAATAATCTGTCTGCGATACACTGGCTTGCTTTTCGTTGTGTCTTAAAAACGTAAATTGTAATTACAACTATAAAGATAAACCGATGCAGAGCAGCTGCAATAAATTTTAGCATTAAAAAGGGAGAGTGGATACTTTAAGTTGGACTGTAGCAAGTTATACAATAGCAAGGGATGGGGGAATTTAACTTCCATGGGCAGCTACGACAATAAAATGGTTGAAAAAATAAACTGTGTCCACTAGATCCGCCATTGGGAAATAACTGTCCGTTCAGTCAGTTCAATCAGAAAATCATAAAAAATGTATTGTATATGTCGTAAATTTTCAATTGAATTTTAAACTACCTCAGGACCATTAATTCTTTTTATGTACCTCTGTATCTGAAATCTACTTATGACAAAGCTCTGGTGTATTATAATCATAAGTTATCATTATCTTTTTAAGAGGCGAGAGAGCGAAAGTGCTGAGTAAATTACATACTTTGTATGAACTTAAATTACTGAAAATTGATTTTAAATCGTTTGATGGTGCACGTATGCTATAATTTGCCATACTGAGATATCAATTTAAAATAACATTATATAAACATTTCGATTGTAATTCTATTAGGATGTTACCATATGTTTATTTTTTAAAACTGTTAGTTTACGAGGTCATCGGTGTTTTCTTTAGTCGCCTCTTACGACACCTTCGAGATGAGTTAGAGGGCGGTTATTCGTCAACGGTAAAAAATAGTCTTTTTAAATGACAGTAAAACAAAATGAGAAGTGGCCCGCGAGGTATACCCACTAAAGCCCCCGAGTCCGTCGCCCCTGGACCCATTTAGGGGGGCTAGAAGAGGGCGTTGTCCGCCCTCCTCCGACGCCCGGTGCGTCTGCTGCGGATCGGGTGAGGGGTTGAGATCTCCCTCTCCCTTTCCGCAGCCTTCTTCTACGCGATAACTGTCTTGCAGAAGGTGACCACTGCGTCCCAGGCCTCCTCGCCGCCGACCATCGACTCGACCACGGCCGGCAGAGAGAGGTCCGGGCCTACTACGGCGACGAGGGCACGACGCGGCTCCTCCCAAGCGGCACACTCTGTCAGCGTGTGCAGTGCTGAAATACTTACCCTAACTGCTACGCCAGAGGTCGTGGTTCGATTCCACCACCGGACAAACATGTGTGCATGAACTGTTCGTTATGTCTGGGTGTAATAAAAAGAAATTTATAATTTTCATTCAAATAGGGCTTTACAAACTCACTGATTAATTAGGCCTGACTAATAAATATAAATTTTGGTATAAATATCAATACAAGTATATGTGCACATTGTAAAAACGAGTAATAATTATCTGGTTTATATAGTACAAGCTCTGTTTAGTTTAGGAATGTTACTTAGGTAAACTTGTTTAGTTGGTTTGGTTGGTTTCTGCTTTTTGTACATGTTACTAGTATATTACAATATTATAAAAACGGTCAATAATAAATAATAATAAATATCCTGGGACATTCTTTTACACACGGCCATCTGGTCCCAAACTAAGCGGAGCTTGTACTATGGGAACCAGATAACTGGTATACTACATATACTACATTTTTTTTCTAAATACATACTTATATAGATATTTACACCCAGACACAGAACAAACAGACATGTTCATGCACACAAATGTTTGTCCTGGGTGGGAATCGAACCCGCGACCTTCGGTTTGGCAGTCAGAGCGTTAACCACCAAGCCAACTGGCCTGTCAAATGACCTTGAAAATGTTTCATGATTACTTCTATTTATAAGATTAGTGCTGTGGATCTTCCCAAAATAAAATAAATTATGTAACTAGCCCAGAGTGAGTTTGTAGATACAGTATGTATATCAGACAACTATGTAGGCTTTATTTCAACGTTTTACCTCACCGAAATTAAAAAATGTGCGTCGGTCATTTGTAATATTATACGAACTGAATTTCTTTGAGAAACATTAACAGGCTACCCTAATGGATGGTCTACCTAGATAGAGATCTTAAGAAAAAGTTGCGAAAAAAAGACAATAATTCACACACTACATCGTTAAGTGTAGAGAAAAACCAGTTTCGAAAATATGGAGTAACAATCAACAATGGATTATGAAACAGAAATAATTCTTTATTTCCGAAACAATTTTGTATTGTACAGAAAGAAGGTATAAATTGAGTTTGAATGGTCGTTTATTTGAACGGTATTTAATCTCCCATAATACCTTAATTAAAGCCTGAAAACTGGACATCGGTGGGCGAAGCTAGAACACGTGCTATTTCATCGGGTACCCTTGGGTAATAGAATACGTAAAGTGAGACGCACATATATTACGCTCGCCTAAAGTAACATGTGACTACTCACTCTGCACGATGTTTATCTATCTAATACCTTTAAACGAGCAATTCTTGCATAATTAGGATCTCTGAAACGGCTCCAACGGTTTTCGGGGGCGTTAAATCGATCTAGCTAGGTTTCATTTTTAGAAAACGTCGTTTTATCCGTGTTTTTAGGCAATGAAAACTGCTACAATACCATTAGAATACGAAGGTAAAAGCACATACACTTATAGGTACGCCCTTTATGATCGCATCTAATGCGTATCTAGGTATTTATGAGTAGATATGACTATGACAGTGCTTTAAAAAAGAGAATACGGCAGTTGTCACATTAGTAAAGAAAACCCGAGCAAAGCTCGGCCATCCAGGTACTGGTACTGGAATGGACATTTTTGAGTTGCAGAAAACTTTCTTCAACTCGAAGTCACAATTGTTTCGTGTTTCAGGTTCAATGTCTCTTGAATGTTGAATACTGGCCTAATGAAAAAACCGAGAGATAATTTTGGTGTCCGGATGTTATTTGTTTGGGGAGGGATTGTTGTAGAATGTAAGAGGTGATGTGAGACACTCTAGTGACAAGTTTTATTTAAATATTCAGTTGCACGTATAAGTATTTATTTGGTGTCATGTTTAATAATAATAATATCTTTATTTGACATATATTTTACATATTAAGCTTAAACACAATTCATTTTGAAAAAATAACGCTTTACATATAAGAGTTAGTGTTCGATTGAACTCTGGTATATGGTGAAACCCGTTCTTAATAATAAAAAGATTTGAGCTGGAAATAATTTATGAATCGCCCTTTTAATCCAGGCAATATATACTTCTATACCAACTAATATTATAAAGAGAATTTTTTTTTATTTTGTTAGTAATTACTAAATTCAAAAACTGCTAGACCGATATTAATCATTCTTTCCCAATTATATAGCTACTTCATCTTGGAGTAGCATAGGTTAAGTTACCAGGATACATTAGATCCTTCAAAACGCAGGTGAAACTGCGAAACGAAAGCGAGTAGGTATATTATGACACGCTTTAGACACGTTCACACTGATCGTGGCCAACAGAAATCCCTATTACCAATCATAGGTAGGCTGCAATATAAACACGGTTCAAATTATGGCAACACTGACCTCATGTACCAACTAGATGATCTGAGATTATACCAAGTCATCTCATTATCCAAATAAAAGGTAAATATGGGCAAGTTGTTACGAAACTACGGCCTTGTAAGTGGCGAGTGGAAATTCTTCAAGTACCTACCTACCTACTTGGAATGGATTAAGTGGAAGTGGACACGATTTTAAATAAAAGTTTTAAATAATTATTCGATAACATAATTTTCGCATACTGTCAGTTATTTCAGCTTTGTAATATAGTTTTATTGTTTACTAGCTGTACCCTGCCACGCTTCACTGTGGCACATTGTGATTGAATGGTAGAGAAATGAGAAACAAAACAAAGACAGTAGCAGATATGTGACTGATGCAAAAAATAGATAATATATAATAATGTATAAAAAAAAATTACATTATTCTTAATTAATATTATTTTCTGTTTTTTGTTTGGTTTTCTACATAAAGCGTGTTTTTTTAGTTTTTTTTTTAACTAAGTATTATTTATTTCTCATTTTTTTATTAAAAAAAATTTGAGTGCCCGAAAGAGTAAGTCTGGAACTGCACGCATGCGTAGTTCGCGCACTAGCTCTATCTCTCTTACTCGCATGCAATGGATGCGGAAAGAAATGAATTAATCCTGGCGAATCTAATTAGGATAATCGGATGCTTTGATCGGATTATTGCATTGTCATCGGTCTTTGACAGGTGTGCAAAGTTTTAATTAAATCTGATTGTTAAAAGTAGGACAAAATCGAGCTCAAAGGGGTTGGTTACATACATACAGGTGAAGCTAATCATGCTAAAATTTCAGCTCGATCGGTGCAGAACTTTTTGAGAGTTTGAAGCGTACACAAACCAACATAACATTTTTATATATATAGATTTAGCATGCTAATTAGTAACCAAGGATTTTTTGTAAGTTTATTTTTTCTTGCGTTCATTAACGAATTGGTAATTATAGTACGAGTTCTTATCTGCCTCCGTTTAAATCCCAATAATTTGGAGTCGGCGCAATGTATAGATTTTTATCCATTCGGTATTAGATATTACGAGAGATTCGATAGAATTTTTACGGTCAGCCGCCATTTTTATTTGCGAATGCTGTTTTTTTAATAATAATATGGCTTGCGTTTGGCCGCCGTCTACAGGGAACGGTGAAGAAGCCTACAATGGACACGCTTGGTCAGAAGAAACCTATTCACTCTGACTTTTAAAGTCTCTAGGTTGTACATGTACGAGTCGGGAAATAGCTGCCGCAAGCAAGTTCCACTGTTTTACTGTCCGTATTAAGAATGAGAATGCAAAATGTTGTGTCCGTTTATTTGGTTAATCAATAACGTGGGTGCTGAAACCCTTCTGCAGGGCGATTGAGTATTGCTCTCGGGATCTTGGGTGCAGCCAATTTTGTATGACATTGACAGCGCTACGACTGGTGTCCCACACTGCTCGCGCCAAACCATCAATTGATCAGGAAATAGGCTTTCAAAGTTAATTCGACAGAGTTCCACAATCCGGGTGCTGGTGTCTTGTGGTCCGGTGCAAAAATGGAGATGGTGGAATTAGCTTGGACTTTTGGACGTCATTCCAGTCTTGAGTCTCACTCTAAATGAGAAGAATTTACTGACTTGTCCAAGCCCCACTTGACCAGTGAATATAGAAATCAAAATGATGAGCATAGTTTAATAAAGTATATACCTATTTCCTTACACAATAGGGTCCACGTATGAGACGGTCACATAATCGAAACTCAAAACGACGTTTCTACATTAACATATTCTATGTCTCTACACTGCTGTACCGAGTCTGTACAAATAAATGAAACCTTACACCTTAATATCATAACAAAACTGTAGGTGCATTATTCGAGTGTGAGCGACGAATGTAACACTATCCCGGGTCAAGTATGAATGGTGGGTGTCGATCCTTATACGGAAGCTTTACATACATACTGTGATATAAAAGATTAGGTTTACCTTTTAACCTTGATGGTTGAGAGAAGTCACTAATCGCATTCCGAAAGATGGCTGCTCCCTCAGCTCTCGTAACTAATGGTAGCTCTTAGTGGAGTTGGCCGGAGAAGTACTTACCATACTACCAATATCTATTTCACTGTGAAACAGAACTGACACTTGTTTCGGCTAGAAAGGTAAGGGGACCGGTGACATTACAGGCACATGAAACAACAATTTCTCGTCTGAAGGTTGACAACGCATTGCCGGTGTCTGGTGTTGCAAATGTTCATAGGAGGCAGTGATCATTTACCATCAGGAGGACTGCCTGTTCGTTGACATAAAATACAACGAATGGCCCGTGTTAATTAGCGAGCTAATGTTTTTTTTAATTGACCTGGTTACTGGTGGATTTTAGACCCCTTCTACGGACAATTAATTTGGTGGCCCCTGACAGCTTCCATCGGGGAGTCAGCGGTTTATTTTTTTATGTAAATTGTTTTCACATATAGTCCTACGGATGTTTGTTCCTCTTTCACGCAAAAACTACCCAACGGATTTGTTTGAAACTTGGCACGTAGATAGAGCATATATTGGAATAAAATATGGGCTATTTTATCCCGGGAAAATGTTACATCCCTGGAAAACGCGGGTGAAAACGCGGGGAGAGCTAGTTTCATTATATAGGTAAATTGAAAGAAGCGAGTGCGACTACAAAACATTGCTCCGGATTGGTCGGAAATAAACTTCATAAAATTGGTACACATTAAGAATTTTTAATTAAGAATTTTTTATTAGTCAATAAACTTTTCGTAATTCATAAAATATTATTGTTCATAATTTACGTACATAATTTACTGCTAAATTAAATAAGTATTTTTTTTTAAATGATAATTAAATATCCCGGGACTTTTTTTACACACGGCCATCTGATCCCAAACTAAGCAGAGCTTGGACTATGGAAACCAGATAACTGATACACTACTTCATTTTTTTCTTCTAAATACATACTTATATAGATATTGACACCCACACAGAATAAACAGTGCACACAAATGTTTGTCCTGGGTGGGAATCGAACCCGCGACCTTCGGCTTGGCAGTCAGAGTTATTATAATAATATAATATTTTTTTTTATATTTTTTATTTTTTATATTTTTTTTTATATTTTTTTTTTTTTATTATTTTTATATTTTTTTTTTTTTTGTTTTGTTTTTATTAATGTTACCTATAATAAGTATTTTGTAATTGTTAAATATAAAATTATGTAAAATTGAAATTATAAAATAGCCAAAAAGTCAGAATAGATAAAAATTTATATAACAAATAAAAAAGAATGTAACCTTGCTGAGTTTCTTGCCGGTTCTTCTCAGTTGAAGGCTGACTTCCGAACCGGTTGTAGCTTCAGTAACTTTAAATTTGACCTTCATAAGTGCCCTCCGAAGGCCTAAACTGAATAAATGGTTTTGAATTTTGAATTTTTTTTGAGAGTCGCTAACCACCAAGCCAACAGGCCTGTCAGGCCATATGATAGGTATAATCTTTAAACATAATTTACTTTTCACAGAAAATCATAATTGAATCATTATGGAGGTCAAACAAAAAACAAAGACTATTTGCGAACGTAATGTGTGACAAATGGATATAAATGGGACCTTGTTACTGTTTTACGATTTCGTAATTTTATTTGTATATTTTTTTGAGTTCACTCTCAATAAATGATTTCACAACCTCAGAACATAATGTTGTTCAAAACGTTACGGTGGACACTTCGGTCATTCAAATGTCACAAATAGGTGGTAGAGCTCTTAGTACAGTTCTTCCAGGGAAGTACTGCCATACTCATTTCCCCCGTCAAACTGTAGTTGCTGTATTACTGTTTCGGTAAGAAAGGTAAAGGGACCGACCGGTGACCCAAGGTTAAACAACAAGGTCAGTTTCATGTTCCTGTAATTTCACTCAGGGTCGTCAGCGCATTAGCGATGCCCCTGGTATTGCTATAGGCAGCGGTGATCACTTAGCTGGACCGTCTGCCCGTTTATCGCCCCAGGTGTTATGAAAAAAAACAAAGTAGGTACCTATGCAATATACTAACTTATTCAGTCCTGATAATGTTATCAAATCGATGCTCGCTATTGAGTACGGCAAATATTTTTTAAGTTTCGTGACATGCCTTTAGCGGGGAATATAAAAACCACAATATATTTAAAGAAAAAATTGCAAGTACTACGTTATCAGCTCATTCCTACGGCCTCCAGTCCTCTTATTCAGCTATAACTAACTTAGTGTACGAGCAGGATCGAACCAGAAAGGATTCTTCTTCAGGAGAGTTCAAGGTATGGCACTCACACGTAAATTAGATAGTTAGCGGAAGAGCCCGAGCATAGAGCCTGAATCACCATATTTAAGGACTAACATAAATTATGTTTCAAAACAAAATTTACTTTTAGATATGGTGACTCATCTTATTTGGAGTAAAATACTCCATTTTATTGTACTTAGAATCTCACCGAAGCATAACAATCAAATGGCAGGGTATAAAATAATAACACAAATTATCACAATAAAAAATTTATAATCTATATAACATAACATTGGACCATAACCGTAGAATGAAACGACTGTATATTACATTGTTGTGTATATAATATGTATGTATATAGGCTATACATGGCTTTAGTTAGGCGCGTTCCGTGTCACATAACCTCAATCCGGCAACAAAAAATTAAAGATACAATGTTGAAAATATTATTGTTATGTTCAATGGAACGCGCCCGGTGCCTGGTGTCGAAACTAGTAATTAAATATGAATAAACTAATAATTTATTTAAAATTGGAACCTGTTCATGTTGCCATCTTTTTTTTCCGCATGAATATGTAATACAGGCATTAAATATGGCGCCCAAACAAATGATATGGTAAGTTTAAAAACTTGTAACAGATGATATAGTTACTAAACTAACTATATTCAATAACACAACAATAAGGTAGATTATAGACAGTAAATAGAAAAATCTGTCATTAAAAATAGTATACCATTATAATAAATACCTTAGTTATAATAAAATGCAATGACATTTCTATTCCATGTTTAAAATGATTCGAGAATCTAGACAATAAATGACTTAATTATATGGATGAAAACTAATCACCAACATCACGCGTAAATCGAATAACTTACTATCGATCTTTTACATAAAATATGACACGTTTTTATATTATTTAACATTGGCGTATGTTGTCACACAAAATTCAGCCGTATAACATGGATCACAAGACACAAAATGGGACATTCACCAAAACAGTTTGGACACCAGGCACGTGGTATGGGTACAGGGTTGTGATGTTTTACATGAAGTCATCGTAGTCATCGTCGAAATTGCCATATGTATCGTATTGGTTGAGATGAGCCTGAAAAGAGATGAAAAAAATATTTTAAACAAGTAAATAAAAAAATTATATGTATGCAACACGACAAAATTCAAGATTTGAAAGTCAGTCTTCAATTGAAAAATCCAGCAAGGTACAGTATCCTACAATATGTCAAAAATTATAAAAGCTATGACAATTGATCCATAGCCTCACTTCTCTTGCTTACCAACTCCACATCAAGTATTAGTTATTGGTGATTTGCATTGGATTTCAATTAAAATATTATGTCATTATATTGCAATATTTGTAATTGTTTAATACTATTTGCACTAGCTTAAAATTTTACAATAATGTCTTGTTGTTAACTATTGTGAATGATATGCATGCCTGTAAGAGACCTATTTACACTGAATTATTTTTAAGAACCCTTTTTATGTAGGTATATGGAATTGTAAATAAATTGTTGGTGTGCCTTGTGAATTAATAAATAAATGATTTTATATATTGTTTAATAAGTTTAGATTCTTCTCCTGCATGTTCAAAGTTTGATGTATAACCATGAAGTTAATTCATTCAACAGGTTTCTAGGATAATACTCATTCAAGAGGTAATAACATTATAGAGGGTTGTATGTATTTTTCAATACTGTATCATAAAAAAAAAAAATTAGGCTCAAGCAGGGAAATATTTTGTTGGTCAATGAGCTGTCTTTTTAATTAAATATAATCTTTCCTAAATGTCGTCAGGGCTTCTTACATAATAAAACAATAGCACTTATGAGTAAACCTGACCTTACATTACACGCCACTGATAAGCGAAAACGACCTTTATCTCTTTGCAATAGATACCATAGATAAAACACATGCTGTAATTTATTCTTATCTCTACATTGAAGTGTAGATTGCCAAACAAAATTGATAGTGACTTAGGCTCAATTACAATGCTGGACCAAAACGAAGTGAAGCAAAACTGCATTTAATATTGTAAAGTGTCAAACATAATAATAATATTAGATTAATACTAGGACGAGTTTAATCAAATGCAATCACTGTTTCATATCTGCTTGCTGCATACAGACATAAATCTGTTTAGTAAAAGCGAAAGTTCTGACTCACTGATAGATTGACTAAGATAACATACAAGTTCAAACCACTGGTCATAGAAACAACTCTGAATATATTTGAGGGAATGCAGGTTAATAACAACCCCACTCAACCTTCTCAGCATAGTATAATTTTACTATCCCACAACTGTACTTTTTAGCCATTGACTTGGTGATTTGGAGAACCATGTGGAGTTGAGAGTGGCAATGGGCACATGAAACTGAAATGTAACCCAAAAAATGGAATTTTGTATAGAATTTCTACTGGATCTCGGGAAGACCGTAAGGCGCAGTAGCCAGATGTCATAAGAATAACAATTAAGTATTTTTAGGAGTATCTGATCTCTTAGATTCACCTGTCAGCATAATTCAAATAAATATAAAGTAACTTACATTATCTCCTTCAACTTTTAATTTTGCCTTCCCTTTGCCCTTGTTAGGCTTCTTGCTCTTATCATTCTTTTCAGATTTCTGCTTCTCAATATAAATGTTGTCCACTGACATTTTTATCCTCTTTATGTCACCTGATGACACTGGAAAGTGATAAAAAATTATAAATTTTTAGTAAACTATACTGCTAATATTATTAGTGTGAAAGTAATTCTATATCTTCATCAACTTTCCGACAACAACAGCTGAACCAATCCAATAGGAACTTTAAAATGCTATTTTGGCAACTTGCAATATCCAGGTTAAGTCTTAAATTACAATAAATGTATTGAAATGGGTTAAGTAAACAGAACAAACTGCTTTCTACCATAATAATGTTAGACTAAATTAATATTTTATAAACATGAAAAACCTGTGTATAAAGTCCTATTTTATTTTTTAACAAATAGGCTAGGCCTAGGCTGGACTTGATTTTATAACTTCAGGATTACAGCAACTTTCAAAGTATTGAACAATCATGGTTTGGGTTCCTAACCAATTAAGCTATCAGAAAGTTATCAGTAACCTGTTTCACAATTATGTTTGTAAACTTATTAAAAAACACAATCAACATAGGACTTTATACACAGGTTTTTCATGTTTATAAAATATTAATATGACAGATTACCGAATCACTAATGGTAAAACACTAGTCAATTCGAATTTTAACATAGCTACATTAAAATGCAGGTTTTTAAAAAGTTAAGGACTTTTTATGACAGCTTACTTTGAACAATAATACTCCTGACAAGGTCATCTACGAAAGCCGGGAACTCCTCCCTGGCTCTAAAAAAGCATATTTTCTTGCTGAGTAGATCTGAAAACTCCTTGAACTCCTCAGTTGTTGTAGGTTGAAAGTTGTCCAGTTTACCTACAGCACCGATTTCTGTCACGCCTGCAATAATAGAAAACAAAATGCTGATAAATATGAAGAAATAAATGACCAGGGATATTAGAACTGAGCAGACCCTGTTTTACAGTACCCATACAAGATATATACTTTTTTTTAAATACATATAAAGTTACACACCCAGGCACGGCACCAAAAGTGTTCATGTGTGTCACAAATATTACCAAGGAAAAATTTAATTCACAACCCATGGATTGGCAGTCTGGCTATTTAACCATAATGCCAACTGGCCAGGTAAATTAGTATCTAAAGTTCAATAAGGCTGAACAGTGAGTGTCTTGGTCCTTACCAAATGTCTCCATGGCGAGCCGCAGGTCTGATTCCTCTTGCATTTTCTGTGCACGAAGCTTCTCCGCAAGCTTCTGCTCCGGGGTGAGCTCTTCCACCTTCTCCATGGAGAGCCGTTCTGCTTTCTCACGTTCTAGCCGCTAAAAATTAAAATGTTTCATGTTAGAAAATTGGCAGGCAGTATACCTGTTCACTACAGCATTACTGAAGATACATTTGCTAATACATCTCCAACAAACTGGGTACTAAAAACTAAACTACTTCAAAAACTGTTTTTCAACAACTTTTATTCATATTTATCATCTATCTATTAACAATATGTCACATACAGCTCTAACAACAATGTTTCAGTGAGTAAATGATTTACAATCTTATCTATGTGTTAATTAGTAAAGAAAATAAAAACTTTAGAAATTAATAAAAAATAGGCATAAAAATTAATGCATTCAGTAAAAGTAACCAATTTTATATAGCTTGTAAATTACAGTGATAAGTGTCTGAAATAATTAATAACTAATAATAAAGATGCAACATAGATGATTCAAAGATTAATAATTATTATTGACATTCAATACAATATGGAATTTAATAATATACACATTTACATGCTTTAAGCATCTAGCTATTAGAGAATGTAGTGAATACAAACAGACCTTGAATAAATAATTTGAGTAACTCATGTAAGTATGTAAAAACAAAAGTTAAAACATTCTGATCTTTTAACAAGAAATATATCCATGTTTAATGACACCAACAAATATATTGTTGTACAAAATTTATGATTTTTAGTACAGGAATCAATTTTTACAACTTTCCGTTTTTCTGTTGTTTTATAAACTTTGTAAATTATGCAATATGTAAAACGTTTTTTGATATACTTAGTTCACAATCAAGGCTAAGTCTTAAAAGTAGGTGTTGTCAAGTAACTAATTGACATACTAGACCACCTGACCTTATTACTAAAACATATGTTCAAGTTGATTACTTACTTCTTTCTCAGCTATTTTGTCCTGTATCTTCTTTTTAGGTTTAGAGGGAGGTGGGGGCAGCTCAGTTTTCTCTTCATCTTTCTTTTCCTCCTCCTCATCCTCCCAACTCTCCTGAAAAACTCATCTGACGTCAGCACGCAAGTAATCATTGAGGTTATGTACCATTATTACTTCAATACTAAAAACTCCTAAATAAATCTACTTTTCCCGACGCAAACAAATATTTGGCACAGTTTTGCTCACCTTGACGACTTCTTCCTCGTCTTCGCCTTCCCATTTATTAGAACTTGCCAACGTGGTCGGCAGTTTAGGCTCAAAATTATCCGCGTCTAGAAAATACCACAAAATGATATCACAAGTAATTTAATAGGAAAAAGAAACAACACTACGTAAAATACGTACCCCACGACACGTCCATGTTTACGGACTGCTGAAAAGCGCCGATATAGTTTGTTACTATTTCACGTCAAGGCAAAATCGGACAGCGGTAACTTGCCGCAATGCAATAGCGATGGTTTTTTATCACAAGATGTCTCCAGGGTCGACCGAGAATATGACAACAATATTATTCTCAGGCGGATTTTGTCAAACGACCGAGGCTTTTCTGCAATGACCGCGACCGGATTGAGAAATCATGAACAAATGACATAATTTTGGCGAATTCCCAACGAAAATATGATCAAAATTTGATAAGCAAAAATATGACTCCATTGCAGACGATAATTTTCGATTCACTAATAATTTTCAATATGGCCGCTTCGCAATGTTACCAGTCTTGAAGCAAAGAAAAGTCGAATAATAAAACCGAATTATTTAATCGATTGTATGAAACTAAAAGCATTCTAATTTCTCACCTCATTCTTTAGCAATTATTGCATAGGCCATGCTTCCTTTGCTAATAATGGCCAAAATATTATTTTATAATGCCCAGGCTCGTCAAAGCCTGGTTTAAGCTTTGGTTACCCCGGGGTTCACTGCCGAAAAGGTCTGGCACGTCTTACGTTGGGTTTACAATATCTCCAATATCAAATCAATACTAGAAATAAGGATAAACTTGTCACTTCTGCATATAGACTGCAAAAAGTGCAAGGCTCATTTTTAGGACTTAGTGCACGCATCTATAATAAAATCCCTGCTGATATTTTAAATTTGCCTTTACAAAAATTTAAGGAAAGAATTAAGACTGTTTTAGTACAAAAGGCTTTCTACAACACAAATGATTATTTTAATGACGACAATGCTTGGGTGTAGCGCTCACTCCAGCAGGCTTTATATTAGCTTCACCTGTATGTATCTATGTAACCGACCCCTTTGAGCTCGATTTTGTTCTACTTTGAACGTTCAGATTTAATTCAAACTTTGCACACCTGTCAAAGACCGATGACAATGCAATATAATGAAAAATAAATAATAGTTAAAAAAAACTAAAAAACACGCTTTATATAGAAAACCGAACTAAAACACAGAAAATAAATATTAATTAAGAATAATGTAATTTTTTTTTAATAAATATAAGTTATTAATAGTTTGAATAAGAAAAAGAATGTTTTATTGTAAAAAAAGAGTGTGGTGTCAATAGTTATAAATATTTAATTGACAGATATGAGAAGGATTTTCATTTCGATAATATCTTGAAAAGCACCCCCACTTTTTTTAAAATAAAACATTTGTTTTCTTATTCAAACTATTAATAACTTATATTTATTAAAAAAAAATTACATTATTCTTAATTAATATTTATTTTCTGTGTTTTAGTTTGGTTTTCTATATAAAGCGTGTTTTTGAGTTTTTTTTAACTATTATTTATTTTTCAATTTTTTATAAAAAAAATTGAGTGCCCGAAAGAGTTAGTCTGGAACTGCACGCATGCGTAGTTTGCGCACTAGCTCTATCTCTCTTACTCGCATGCAAAGGATGCGGGAAGAAATTAATTAATCCTGGCGAATCTAATTAGGATAATCGGATGCCTTGATCGGATTATTGCATTGTCATCGGTCTTTGACAGGTCTGCAAAGTTTGAATTAAATCTGATCGTTCAAAGTAGGACAAAATCGAGCTCAAAGGGGTCGGGGACATAGATACATACAGGTGAAGCTAATATAAAGCCTGCTGGAGCGAGCGCTACACCCAAGCATTGCCGTCATTAAAATAATCATTTGTGTTGTAGAAAGCATTTTGTACTAAAACAGTTTTAATTCTTTCCTTAAATTTTTGTAAAGGCAAATTTAAAATATCAGCAGGGATTTTATTATAGATGCGTGCACTAAGTCTTAAAAATGAGCCTTGCACTTTTTGCAGTCTATATGCAGAAGTGACAAGTTTATCCTTATTTCTAGTATTGATGGAGTGCATATCACTCTTTTTGACATATAGACTAATATTTTGAGGTAAAAATATTAAGTTTGCATAAATATACTGCGATGCAACTGTGAGGATATGAATTTGTTTAAACTTTTCTCTGAGGGAAGCTAGAGAACTCAAATTATAAATTAAATTCATCAATCTAGCTTTTTAAAGTGGGATCTAACATTCGTTTTAGGTGGTGATCCCTTGGGTAATACTTAGTTGATCGGATTGTAACTTATTCTTGTACACATACAATTGCGTATATTATCGGACCCGACTTAGAGTTTTAACAGTTTAAAGAAATTACTGGCAGCACTTTTATAAAAAATCCGTGGTGTGACGTAGAGATCGGCACTGACAGAGACTTTACTTGGCGGGAACTTGCAAAGCGATTCTGGGATAGCCTATGCCACACTGGAATAGTGGAGCTTTCTATTACTTCTTTTGTGGTGCATATTTCTCTCGAAGGTTAAATTTCTTGAATTAACACAACACATTGGAAGTTTTATCAATTATTCTTTTTTTTAATTTGGTATGGAATAAGTATTCCTTATTTTTGATCATACTATATTTATTTGTAAGTACTACACAATTAAGTATGATTTTTGTATGATGTGGCTACCTCTTTATTTGTTTTCCTTTAGGTATGTACATAATAAAAGTCGTTGTCTTTACTTTAAATATCAACATCGCAATGCGAGACGTGGATGTTCTGTGCTTTTCATCACAAAGCTGCTGTGTTACACCTACCTTATGAGGGTGTGTTTCCACTGACGCGGAGCTGGGCGGAGTGGAGAGGTGCGAACCATGAATTCCGCTTCCGCCAAGCTCCGCGTCAGTGGAAACACACCCTAAGAGATGGCCGATCTCAAATGGCGCAAACCAGTACTCGAATTGTGGATCCATCGCGGTTTCTGAATTAAAGCAGACTTAGAGCTCTATCCTACTAATATTATAAATGTGAATGTTTATATGTATGGATGTTTTTGGTTACTCTTTTACGCAAAAACTACGGGACAGATTTGAATGAAACTTGGCACATGTATATAACATATCCTGGAATAACATATAAAATATGTGACATCCGTCGGGAACGCGGGTAAAATCGCCGGAGACAGCTAGTCTTGAATAACCTATTCTCACGCTCAGCCACAGAATCTAGGCATTCAGTGTTGTGTACATTTGATTTTGATTTTAGTTTGAATTTCTTTAATGTTAGTATTTTTTACTTACACTATTCCAGTAGGGAATTCCTGTAATGATAGCTGTAAGTAATTTGTGAAAAATAAATAAATAAATAAATAAACGTATAAGTAGTCAAATACCGACGGCCCCAGGAGGTCTTTTTAAAAAACACAATTAGAATTTGTAATACGTGAAGTTTATTCGACCGATTGCTTAAGACTAACTTATTCTAACATAATAAATTCAATCATGGTTGAAGACCACCTAGAAAGAATGCATGCATGAATAACATCCGTTCTTATCACTGCTGAGTAGTGCTGACTATGTGTGAACGGTTAGAGTTCCAGGATGGGTATCTTGTCGCATGACTTCTCCCTCCTGAGATTCGAAATTATCCGAGGGATTCGGAGAATTTCGGAAATTACATTTATATCCAATTTTCTTAAGCCTAATATAGAGAATAACTAATAGCGATGCTACCATAATCATATATAATGCTATCGTCCAGATGCTTACACTATAAACTCTGATTTCACTGATTTCACTTTCATTTTCATCGACACTTTTAACTGATTTCACTAATAAACGCATGTTTTCCAAATTCATATCTTCTAGCTTTACTGGTTTACTTTCTTGAATCTTTAACTTATTAATGTGTGGAAGATTAACTATTGGTAGCCTGGAATATTTCAGTTCCGCTACCTGATGTGCTCGTAACTTTAATGAGAATTTATCTATTTTAACTTCACATACATCTTCGAGTGTGACTATATATGTTCCTTGTATATGTTTCTGGATAACTTCATTTTCGCAAATTCTTTGCATGAGTATATTTTCTTTGGTATATACAATCCATCGATTAAGCTGGATGTGTTGCACTAGAACGTTCTCTAATATAACTGGAATTAGAGTACATGCAGTTAAGTTTTTATCATACTTCATTAAGTCGGAAATACACTGGTCTTCAATGAATTGGGTGTTAGCATCTTCGAAACAGATGAAACTGGAAACTGCGATCAGCTGGCACGGCTGGGCGAGTGGCTTGGAGGTCAATCCTTTCATTATTAGGTAAGGATATTTGGGTAGGATGATGTAAGTTTCAAGATCACGGAATACAGGGACAGGGTACAATTTATAATACATGTAGGTCTTTTTACCAATAAGTGGAATTTCTAATAAAAATGTTAACTGATTTCCTTTACAGAATGCTTTTATGCTAATAGTTTGTTCAATTTTAACAAGATTTTCTTGATTTGCTGGGAAAGCTAATCTCTCTGTTTTTTCAATGTTTTTAAGTATAATTAACAAGTCATCGGAATCAATAATTGACTGGTGTAAAGTCTTAAGTTTACAGAAAGCTATGGCAGTTTCTACTTCATTCAATTTAGTAGAAATGCTTTGAAAATTATGTAAAATTAGTGAGTAAACATTAGTAACTACAAAATCATTATGCTCTTTTTCTTTTAATGTATCCAAATCATTCTGAATACCCTTTAGTTTCTTATCGAGTTGAATTATATTATTATGAATGGATTGTGTAATGTTACTAAAGTTTTCAACAATTTCGGCGACCAGAGTTATCTTTTGATTAAAGATGCTTTGCTTAGATTTTATATTTTCGACAATTCGATCATACCTTTTAGCATCCTCATGGTCTAGATTTCCCGTAATGATCTTGATCATGCTACCTAGCGGATTCAGAATACCGCGCTTAACTCTATAACTAGGAACTAGTTGCTTATACTTATTTATAGTAGAGTTCATAATATACTCTACTTGAATCCTAAAGTTAAGAAACATTATATTAATATATGTCTGATTAAAGTTTACGTCTATTAGACTATTTAAATCAGAAAACCTTGCTATGTTCAAATTTAAATCTTCAGATAATGTATTCAAGTCAAGTATTCTAATAATAGTCCATTTTTCATTGCTTGTCACAGCGGTTCCTTCCTTTAAAGGTAAGATTCCTGGAATACCCTCAAGTGACTGCAGTTGAAGGGCCTGGAGTAGGGTCACTGCCATCAGGACCAACACGACGGTCCGGACGCGTCTGTGGAGGACGTTTTATGTCTTTAATTGGGACTCTAACTATGCGATTACCTTTGACCACCCTCACAATATTTTTATCTATTTCTCCTGTTACTATAGCCTTATCATACCTGGGTTTATCCTTACTTCGCCTAACGTTCGTTCCTTTATAGAAAACAACGTCATCTTTGTCTACATCAAATTCTACTTCACCACCCTTTTTATTCCTAGTTTGCTCTTTAATTTGTAACATTTTATCTGATAAATTTTTATATAGAAATTTTGTACGTTTTTTATGGTCACGCGTTAATACCTGCATATATTCTTTATCTATATTGACATTAAATGTACTTTTAGATTCTGTGTGGCCAAAAACTACTTCAAAGGGTGTAAGCCCGGTTACAGAGTGAATAGTATGGTTATAGGCCATAATGGCATACGTCATTACGGTTGAAGCATCTGTAAATTTTTGTTCATATTTAGCTAGCCTATATATTTCTATTATTGTAGAATGAAATCTCTCAACTAAGCCCATCGAGTTTGGGTTATTAGGTGTTCCTAAATGTAAATGTATCTTATAAAAGTCTAAAAGTTCTCTTATTAAAAAGTTATTGAATTCTGATCCTGAATCTGAACTTATTTTTGTGGGTGTTCCATAGAAGGAAAAATATTTAATTAGGGCCCTTACTACCTCCGGTGCTGATTGGTTTGGTATTTCAAATGCCTGTCCTAGTTTGCTAAACGCATCAATAATTGTAAGAAAAGACTTTCCTTCTATTTTAAATACGTCGATAAATAACTCCTCAAACGGCTTATTCTGAGTTTGTGTCAATTGTAAAGTTGGCTTAAGAGGTTTTCTGTCATATTTCATCTTTCTACAAGCTTCGCATGTATTAATAACTGCTGCTACCGTTATATCCATATTACTCCAAAAGTAGTTACGTTTTAAATGTGACACTGTTTCTTTAATACCACGATGACAACTCTTACCAACATGATATTTTAAGATTATTTGCCGTTGTTCGTCTTCATTTTCTACATACACGACCCTTTCAGTACACTCCAGAATTTTTACAGATCCTTGTTTGAATAGTTTTATTACTGCTTCTGTAAATTCGACTCTATGTTGTGGCTCTTCGAAAAATATAAAATACTTGATTTTATCTCTAATGTATCTTTTAAGAAAACTAATTATTAAATCAGATCTGCCTAGAGGCATGTGTACTTCCAAAATCTTTTGCTTTTTGTTTGAAATATCTTTAATTCCTATTTCATGCCTAAACCACGTGTGCACTAATATTTGATTAGGCTTTGTATCAATAGCTTCGTTCAATATAGGGATACCAATAGATTCTGTATCACGCGCTGAATGCACTGTTTCGGAACCTATTCTAGTATCCGTTTCTGAGGCTGTAATCGTACCACTAGAAGGCGCTAATATGGAATACGGTGAATTTGGTTTGTGTTTATCTTGGTTAATCGTTTTCGAATTCGAATCTGATGATGCCGTTAGGGTTCTTTCGGAATCTGAATTAACTAATGCAGGGTTTGCGGTTCCCGATATTGCTTTCCTATTTTTATTTACCATATCTGATATTTCATTCATCACGCTTTTACAGTAGTTTTGTAATTCTACCTCATTATCATCGATGTTAACTTGCATTGATAAACTATCCTCACTGTCACTTCCTAATGCGTTAATTCTTATTCTTGAAAGCGCGTCCGCATTTGTATTTTGACTACCGTTTTTATAGATTACGTCGTAACTATATTCGGCAAGTCTTAAACGCCACCGAGTAATTTTACTACTTGGTTCCTCAAATGAATTTAACCAAGATAACGGCCTATGGTCGGTGTATATGGTGAACTTTTTACCATAGAGATATGGACGAAAATGTTTAACAGCCCATATGATAGCTAGTGCTTCTTTTTCTATAGTGCTGTACCTAGTTTCAGCGTCGTTTAGTGTTCGAGAAGCGAACGCTACTGGTCGATCACTACCTACTGTACCTTGAGATAATACAGATCCTATAGCGAAATCTGAGGCATCTGTTGTTAGGATAAATGGTTTCTCAAAATCAGGAAACTGGAGTAGAGGTGCATTTGTTAATAATTCTTTGCACTTTTCAAATGCTTCTACAAATTCTCTACTAATAATAACCTTATGGTTCTTTTTAAGGCAAACTGTCAGAGGTCTTGTCAGTTTCGCAAAGTCCTTTATAAATTTCCTGTAATAGCCTATCAATCCTAAGAAACTTTTGATGTCAGTTTGAGTTCTTGGAAGTGGAAATTTTAGTACTGCTTCAATCTTGTCATTGTTAGGTTTCAGTCCGTCCTTTGTTATTGAGTGACCCAAGTACAGAACTTCTTTACGAATAAATTCTGACTTATCTAGTTGTATTTTTAGGTTAGTGTCTCTAAGTCGGTCAAAGATTTTACGCAATTTATCTATGTGTTCCTGCAGACTAGATGAGAATATGATAATGTCATCTAGATACACTAGGCAGTGCATTCCCTGAAGCCCACGTAGAATATTGTCCATTGCCCTTTGAAAAGTAGCAGGTGCTGTCTTTAGACCGAAGGGCATGCGCAAAAATTCGAAATGCCCTGCTTGGGAACTAAATGCAGTTTTTTGTCGGTCTTTCTTTTCTATTTCTAGTTGGTGATAACCACTAGCCAAATCTAATGTAGTAAAATAATTGGACTTTCCTAATTTGTCAAATAAATCGGCTATATTTGGTAGTGGATATTTATCGTCAGTGGTCATCTCGTTCAATCGTCTATAATCAATTACCATTCTATATTTCTTTTCTCCCGAAGCATCGAGCTTTTTAGGCACAAGATGGACGGGGGAATTCCATGGAGAGAATGATTCTTGGATAACATTGTCCTTTAGTAATTTGTCAACTTGCCTATTTATTTCGTCATTAACTGTCTGTGGTTGTCGGTACGGTCGGATGTAGACTGGATCGTCACTATTAGTTCTAATTTCATGCTTAACCTTATTGGTAAAAGTCAGAGGTAATTTGTCACAATAAAAGATGTCTCTGTATTCATAACACAGATCTTTAATTGCTTTCCTTTCTTCATTATTTGTATGGTTGAGTCTCAGTTTTTCTAGATTTTCTGTCAAAAGGTCGTCTATGTCTAAATCACTACCAGCTATATTATTAACTGTACACAACTCGGGTTCGTATTGAACTACATTCATTAGATGGTTAATTTTTAATGTAACTGGTACTACGGATGTATTTTGAATAACTGTGTACGCTTGCCCATTTACACAATTAACTAACGCAGATGGCATTCTGATTCCATTGGCAAACTCTCTGAATTCTAATATACCTGTCCCGTTATGTAAATCTGTCGGAATTCTTACACGCGTTTCCGATCGCGGATCTAATCTAATATTAATTTGAGGATTATATATGAAAGGAATTTCGGTATCACGGGTTCGTAGGACTTGATGTTTCATATCTATGTTCGCGTCAAGTTGCGCAAGAAGATCGGAACCTATCAACCCATCATAATCTGAGTCTACAGTGTATACGTAGAAAGTGTGAGCGTCTACACTTCCGAATGATTCTGGGAGTGGAATGTGAATTGCTTCGTTATGCGAACTTCTCCCATGAGTACTTATTACTTCGAATGGTACTGCAAATATATATTGTTTGAAGAACTGGTTTGTTTTCTCAGGACTAATGAATGATCGTGAGCTGCCAGTATCTATCATTAATTTTGAATCTATCTCGGGTAAATAAATATATGGTAGTTTTGCGAAATTGTCATAATTTAAATTCAATATTTCGGGGGAATCGTTTCCGAGGCAAGTTTGTAAAAATTTTCGTCATTCACTGCCTCTGGGTCATAGTATGTCTCCGTCAGGGCCATTCCATTCAAATGTTCGTCGTAATTAAAATCGTAATTATAATTTACGTCATTCCCTATGTCATTGCCTACGTCATTCCCTACGTCATAACATTCGTTATTGTTTTCAGGAATAACTTCAATTTCGTTATGGAATGCTTGATTATGCCGTGGCGCCGGCAATGCCGTCCGCATTGTAACGTCTGTGCTAACTGGTAATTGTTGCCCTGCAATTCCAAATTTGAATTGGTTCGCAGGTGATTGATTAAACGACTGCCTAAATTGATTTGGGGCTTGAATGAAATTTGGTCTGTATCCCTGATGTGCATTACCGAAATTTGGTTTATATCCTTGAGGTGTATTACCAAAATTTGGTCTATAACCTGAGGTGCACCGAATTTTTGTCCTTGGTTAGGTATACCGAACTTGAAGTTTTGTTGCTGAGTCTGTGGCCTAAAGCCAGTATGAGGTACTCCAAATTTAAATTGTGGTGCTTGGTAATTTCCATAATTGAAATGAGAATTACTTGGTCTTACCTGATTTGGAACGCCAAATCTAGGACTTGCTTGGAATGGTGAATTTACATTGGTTGTAAAATATGGCTTCAAACCAAATTTTTCAACAAAAGGATTATGAGAGGGCGATGGCTGTGCCTTGTTCATACCTGTACGTAGCATTTTATTCCGGGAATTATACTGAAATTGGAAGTTTACTTCTTCCAGTACAATACTAAGAGCTTCTTCTAAAGTTTTGCTACCCTTAAGTCTTACTATACGTATTAGATCTTCTGGAAGATTATACAGAAAAACGTTCAAAGATAAATTGTCATAGATAATAATTTTGCTCCGCCTAATATTCAAATCTATTTCCATGTTAACTTTAGCTATAAGAGTACTTTTTACTTGCTGGATTCGATTACAGAAATCTAGATAGGATTCATTCTGATTCATTTTTAAAGTTTCTAATTCTATAGCTATACACTCTTCAGACCTCGGATCTCCGAAATGTTGTATGAGGACAGATTTTAACTCGGTCCAAGATTCGATGTCTTGTCTTTCACTTAGAAGCTGTGCAGCTTTACCGGTCAACTTACTAGACACTACATGATAGACATATAAATCTTGCGCCGGGTTTGATTCATGCTTATAACATTTAATGACATATTCACATTTTTTAATAAAGAAGTTCAGAAGTTTTTCATTACCGTCAAATGCGGGTATGACTGAGGACATTTCCTTAGGGATAGCGACAATCTTAGCTTCAGCCATTGTGAAAATTTTATTTTATTTTCAGTTGTAAAAATATGATTCTATAAAATGTAAGTTATGTAAATATACCCAAATTTCACGATTGAAATATTCTTAATTATAATAATTTCTACAATAGAAAGCCTTACTGTTATACTTATATATATCTACGTACTATCGAAATATAATCACCGATGTCTAGTGCAATTATACCGAAATCAGTTAACAATTAAACTAGGTAAAGTTCGACCTAAGATAATATTAAACAGATTTTATGTGGAAATGGTATGGTGGAAACAGGGAATAATGAATTTGGATTACTCACAAGCCACACATTTTTTCCGTTGAGTCAGCAATGGCGCCTTTGTCCTGGATCACGGGCCGCTCCGGGAGACAAATTTGTTTGGTTCGTAAGGATACCCAAATACTTGCTGTACTATTTCGCGACAAAACCGATTTTGGGGATTTGAATATAGCGTAAGCACGGCAGTAGGATTAAAGGGTATCCTACCGGCTGCGCCAGTCAAATACCGACGGCCCCAGGAGGTCTTTTTAAAAAACACAATTAGAATTTGTAATACGTGAAGTTTATTCGACCGATTGCTTAAGACTAACTTATTCTAACATAATAAATTCAATCATGGTTGAAGACCACCTAGAAAGAATGCATGCATGAATAACATCCGTTCTTATCACTGCTGAGTAGTGCTGACTATGTGTGAACGGTTAGAGTTCCAGGATGGGTATCTTGTCGCATGACTAAGTAGTATTAATTAGTAGGTATACACTTCCTACAGTGTTGCGAGTCAACATTTTAGACGGAACTTAAACGAAACCGTTGAATTACCACGAGTTACCATGTTCCTACCCTACGTTCGTAAAATTGAAAAAATAATTTTTGACGATATTATCAAGCTTAGTAGTTGAATGGAGGGCACAACCTACAAAATGCTATCGTATTTCTATCGAACATACTTTCAAGACGTACTACTACAGAAATAGCCACATGGATATAAATAAAGATGGTTTTCTAATGTTATGATTAAGATAAATCGACCACGCTTACGTCGCATGCGCACTAGTTTCACTGTCACTGTTATTGCTTACTACTAGATGTACTAGATGGCGCTAGGCTATAACGACAAGACCTTACTTCAAAGGATGATTTCTATAGTAAGCTTCCTGAGTCTTTCACAATATTTGAGTCCAAATATGTTTTGATGCGGAAACATGGCGCGGCACTCTGAGAGTGAGACTGGCGACGGTGATACCGTCATCCCTCGATGATCTTTCGCGAGGGAGATTGGGTGTTGTCGCTGTTGTGTATACGGTAATGTGACTGGCTGAGACCGGTAATAGAATTTGTAATGAAATGAAATGAAAATATTTTATTCAAACAATTATTTACAAGCACTTATGAATAGTCTGACTCTAATACTGGTTCCGAAGGTTGTATATCGGAATTATTATCTATCTTCTCAGGGTAAAAGAGTTGATCACTAACATTTTTGATTTCATGTTAGTATTTTATGTACCTACGTTTGAAACTTCTTCGTGGCCTCATAGATTAATAAAAGTATATATACATTGATATCTTGTTGCATTATTTAACAATAATGGCGAAAAAGAAAATCGATTTATTTGTGGAAATTAACGATGAACGCGATTTTGAGAATGTTCTTAAGGCCAATGCGGATAAACTTATTTGTGAGTACAAAAATGCGATCTTAGAGTTTCATAATAAACAAACTGTAAAACTCTTCGAAATCCCTAACACATTTGAATAGATCAGAAATAAATTCACTATTTAAATTTCTATTATCTCTTATTTCTTGAAAACCATAACTTCGCCCTAAGTACGTGAAATCTAGCTAGCTGCTAGACGTATATCTGGTTCTTGGTTGATTATCCAACAATTAACGAAGAACGCTAAATATAAAGCAGTCATTTTAAAATGTCGTAAATTTTCAAGATCATACTAACATAATTTTAAATACATTATGACAACATAGCAACAACATAAAGATTACATTATAACTATATTTTAAAACCAATTTAATTCTTCAATCTTTAAATACAAAAGGAAAACAGAGTTTCTTTGACTCACCATCACCTCAAAACCACTAAACATATATGGATGGGACTGCAACCATTCGACGCGGATATTTTCCTAGGTGATAGATATTGACCAACGCGGGTGAAACCTAGTTTTAGAACCTCGAAACGAGGGATAGCTAGTAATTGAATAAGACAATATATCTTTAATATACCTAGATTGATCACACAACATTCTAGCCCAGGTTTAAAATCCACATTAATATTGATATATTTGTAGGTGCAGAATTATATTCACGCTATTTTGGTTCGTGTACAGCTTTAGATAGATTGTTCAATACTATCAAATTGGATTGGAGCAACGGACAAATCGTTTTACTCAAAGTAAGCATAGCTTTTTGAAGTTGCCTTCTGAACGGTTACTATACTCTATCTAGATGTTAGCACTGTTGTTTAGTTTTTGGGTAAACTTAAGAACAGAGGCGGCCTTAGGGGGTGGCGAACGGGGCAATCGCCCGGGGCCTCGCTCTTGCAGGGGCCTTGCGTAACCTAAGCAAATAAAAAAAAATATGGATTACAAATTATATTTATTTGTATAACTTTAGCATTTCTTGTCAAACATGACAAATACCTAAACCAAACAACCAGGATTACTTTCGCATCACATACTTTTCACAAGGGACAAAGGGCCTCGCAATGACCTGCCGCCCGGAGCCTCGCAATAGGTGAGGCCGCCGCTGCTTAAGAGTAGTGTAGAATGGTGTTTCTAGTACGTGAAGTGAAGTGTTTTATAGACGTAGTAGAGCTCTGAATGCAGAGTTCGTCCAGGGAAATACTACCACCATACCCCTTTCCGCCGTGAAGTAGTCGCCCTTGCTTAGTTAAGGGGGGCAATTAAATTACACGCACATCAGGCTTAACAGCTTCGGCGGTGACCACTTACCATTAGGTGGATATTCTGCCTGTTTATTGGCCTACATAAAAAAATGAAATAGAATTAAATGGGAATATTATTTGTATCTGAAATCATAAACGACGAGCGTATGGCTTTTGTTTGAATATTACTTTTGTTGTCTCTCGGAGATAGAAAAAGACGATGAAGTTTTAATCTATTCTGTATTAGGTACCAAACCACCTCATTAACCGGTTTTACCTACGATTTTTTTAGCCTCTCAAGACAGAAGAACTTTATGCCAATAGTGCTACTAAATCTGTTATTTTTGTAGGTACCTGTTGATACAATAGAGGCGCTAAAAAGATTTCATGGGCACAGTCAGCCTGTGTACATATTCATAATAGTAAGTCATCATATTTATCATATTAGATGCTTTACTTATTACTAGATGAGACAAATAATCAGCCCCCTTATTCAGCTAGTACAAACTTCGTCGGCGAGCCGCTTCACGGAGGCCTCGGAGAGCTTACTTCTCACGTGAGTAGTATTAGCGTTGTAAGCGACAGAGATAGAGCATAGAGGCCGCGACGAAACATCAAATTCAAATTCAAAACCATTTATTCAGTTTAGGCCTTCGGAGGGCACTTATGAAGGTCAAATTTAAAGTTACTGAAGCTACAACCGGTTCGGAAGTCAGCCTTCAACTGAGAAGAACCGGCAAGAAACTCAGCAAGGTTACATTCTTTTTTATTTGTTATATAATTTTTTATCTATTCTGACTTTTTGGCTATTTTATAATTTCAATTTTACATAATTTTATATTTAACAATTACAAAATACTTATTATAGGTAACAATAAAAAACAAAACAAAAAAAAAATGACAAGACTACCAAATAGAAAATAACAATAGTTAGGTACTTACAACTTAAAAAAAGAGATTTAGAGGTGCACTGTGCAGAGAGCAGCTATTTCCATACATTTTTATCTTCAATATAATGAACTACCTTGTAATACGCTTTTTCTTTCAAAACTTTCCTAATATAATTTTTAAATTTATGATCAGACATTTTGGTTACTGACAGCGGTATCTTATTATAAAATCTAACACAATTACCAAGAAATGACTTGTTTACTTTAGTTAGTCTAAAGTATGGAACAACTAACTTCTCCCTTTGTCTTGTATTAATATTATGGATATCCAATTTTGACTCAAACATTCCTATGTTTCTACGAATAAACATTATATTTTCATAAATATATAGTGTTACACATCCTCGAGTTAGTGTTATTTTCCTTACAGAATCGAGCCCCTGGAGCTACTAACTCGAGGATGTTTCGTCGCGGGCTCTATGCTCTATCTCTGTCGCTTACTACGCTAATACTACTAATTAAGTGAGAAGTAAGCTCTCCGAGGCTTCCGAGAAGCGGCTCGCCGCCGAAGTTTGTATTAGCTGAATAAGGGGGAAGGAACCTTGGGTCAGTGGTAAATGGGTTTCAATACCCATGTGTGTGGACGATATTTTATCAAATGTGACCGATGTGAAGTTAACTTTAGATCTATCTTATAAGGCATATAATTGTCTGTTTTTTATTCAATGCAATACTTTTTTTTATTGGAGTTACAAATTAAAGAGATTGCATTATTATCTATATCTATACTAATATTATAAAGAGGAAAGATTTGTTTGTTTGTAATGAATAGGCTCCGAAACTACTGGACCGATTTCAAAAATTCTTTCACCTTTGGAAAGCTACATCATCCCCGAGTAACATAGGCTACTTTTTATCCAAGGAAAATGTAAATCCCTCAGGAACGCGGGTGAAACCGCGGGGGACAGCTAGTAAATAATAATCTTGGAACTTCACTCACGGTTTTATGATTTCAAATCAAGCAGAGCTTGTAATGCTTGTATGTACTATGGGAACCACATAACTGATATCCTTATATAATACTATTTTTAAAGACATACATGTCAGACATACTTTACATATTTCCATTCAAACAGAGAACAAACATGTTTAGTATAGGTGTTTTTTCGTTTTGATGATTTTCTGAATTAATTCAAGGTCTCACTTCTAGAGTTTTAGAAATGAAGAGAGGGAATGGTTATTATTTGTGCATTTTTGGCTCAACACAAATATTATACATACATGTATATATCATTTAAAAAAAAAGGTTTGGTTTGAGCAAACAAACTCGTTTATAACCATAACAATGGCCCGTTACGTATCCACCCTTCGTTGCGATCCTACATTATGATGCTTAAATCTATTCTTATAAGTATCAAAATTACAGAAAAAGAAAATAACAAAAGTGTTCCGTGGAGTTGACAGCATAAGATTCGGAGAGATAGCGAAAAAGGAGATCTATTTATTTAATAAGGAGAAGGAAGGCCTCGATTTTGGTAGGCCGCTGTATGAGCTACAACAACCTACCCTTGATGAAACGGTTGGTATTTACTGCTGTCTAATTATATAATACACTAAGAATATTGTGCGTAATTGTTTTTGTTTGTTTAAATAAATAAATATCCTAGGACATTCTTTACACACGGCCATCTAATTCCAAACTAAGCAGAGCTTGTACTATGGAAACCAGATAACTGATATACTACTTTTTTTCTCTAAATATATACTTAAATAGATAATTACACCCAGACACAGAAAAAACAGACATGTACATGCACATAAATGTTTGTCCTGGGTAGGTATCGAACCCGCGACCTTCGATTTGGCAGTCAGAGTAGCTAACCAAGTTGCAACTAGCCAGTCAACGCGTTTGATACGCGTTCATTAATGTAATCCACTGAACCGTTCATTCTGAAATGCTCACACATAGCCCCGCATAAAGGCTAGTTTTTATTTCGAAAACACGGTTAAAGCCTCGGGAGATACACTAGTCTTATTATATTTCATGTTTGAAGAAAGGCTATTAAGCCGACAGGCGGTTCGCCTTATGGTAAATGGTCACCGTCGCCTAACGGCATTAGGAATTCCAGGAGATTCCTAATAATCTGTACAAAGCTTAAGGCTTTGTACAGTGCAAGAGTTGCCATACACTAATAAGGTTTGGGCCATAGATTTTCAAAGAGCAGTCTGGCAAGAAATAAAAAAAAAAACATGTGTGTGTACTTATGTATACAGGTAAGAAGTTATACCCGAAATTATAGGTAAGAAAAACTGCACTAAGCATTTTTTACTATTCAGTCCTGAAATTGTTGTGTCCAAGGTCTTTGCACCTGTAGCAACAAATAACAATTTTTGACGTTGTTAGGTTATTCTTGACAATAACATCATTCAACTCACTCATTGACACTGACAGTTGCGATTTGTGCAATGTTCCGGAGAGACCGTTATCGGCTAACTTCATCCATGAGAATTTTGTGTTACACTGATGCACGCGCATCTTAAAATTTCACTCTCATCATTTATTCAAATTATATTTTAAAAAAAATTAGGGATCCTTACTAAAAGTCCAATAATGTAACCCAAAGTGTAAAAATGACCCGAAAGAGCGCGTGCACCGCGAAAACTATTCATTATAAAAGTTATAATATGAATGAAACCATAATTTTCGTAATATAATTTCGCATTCCTTAATAACATTAAAAATGCAAAAGTGAGTTTGTTTGTCACGGCTTAACGACTGAACCGTCCTTGCTGAAATTTGGCACACACGTAGCCCATGGTATGGAGAGGGACATAGGCCTATAGGGATATTATTCTGAGAGCGCGGGTGAATCCGTGGAGGGCATATTATATATAAGGAGGCTATTTTTTATGCCGGGAAAATGTGACATCCCTCGGGAACGCGGGTGAAACCGCTGGACAGCTTAATTATTTATTATTATTTATTAGCTATTAATAAAAAAAAAATGATGATATTTAATGTATCCGTGTATTTTAATTGATCAACAGACTTGTTAGTGTTTGATCATTTATTTTGAAGTACCTAGATGCCTGTATGTATTTTTTTTTTGGTAAATTATGTAACGTTGATTATTGGGTTAGTGTTGCTTAACAACGCCATCTACTGGAGTAGCGTTAATGTTAATGTCTCGTTAAAACAGTTAATGTCAGGAAGTCATTTTTGTCAGGTTATATTTAAATCAATTATCGATAAAGTTGATCAGTGATAACACTGATAAAACGTCATTTTCTGATACTGAATCCTAGCTAGATCGATTTATCGCCCCCGAAAACCCGTGCATACTAAATTTCATGAAAATCGCTGGAGTCGTTTCCGAGATCCTAATTATATATATATAAGGATTATATACGAGTATATATACAATAATTGCTCGTTTAAAGGTATTAGATTAGATAGATAGATACAGTAATGTTCCGACCAGGTATCTAATATATTGCTTTAATACCCACTATTAATAAAGATTCACAATATTATATCCAACTTACTAGAAAGACAACGCAATGTCAAATATAATTCATCAAAGAATTTGTTGATGAGTAAAGCTGCACCCGAATCGTGTAACATTTGATTCCATGTTGAAGCCAATTATATAGTAGATTGAAGGTTTGGGGTACTAGTTTGGAACAACAGTCGTAGCGCCGTCAAGTTTGACTGGAACGATGACTTCAAGAGCATAACACAATTGCCATGCTGTTCTTTAGCTCCAAAACGTGACAGAAATGGACCATAAAGAATTATATCGTTCGTTAGCTTATCTTCACAACGTAATTTGTGGAAAAAATCCCGAAAAAGCTTTGAAATGCTCATTTATTTTCGAGTTGAGTCCACCTATCTGCATGTATGGTAAGGACGGACAGGTGTCAGTTTTTTAGAAGGTTTATTTATGTGCGGGGTTTTGTAGAGATAAAGTTAGAATGAAATATACGCTGCGGTTAGAATTTATGTGTTTTATAGAATTGGTTAGAGAGAGAGTAGATCTGTGATGCAAAATATTGGGGTAATACGTCATATGTTTGACAGATTTTTTTGTATTTTATTTTTATTGTCACAACGAAATCAATAAATATTTATTTATTTAATACTTTATGTACAGTAGTGTACAAAGGCGGTCTTAATGCCACAGGCATTCTCTACCAGATAACCTTTGGGTGATGCAGAGATAATTAAAGGTAGATGCACTAAGAAATAATGGGAGAGACTTATAGTATGGAAGACAAAACAAATATATATAGCTTACATAAACATACTATTTAATATATTATTTACATATACAAGCTTCATATATAAATACATACATATATATTTATATTAAACAAAGGAGTACAATTATAGCCGAGATGAATCTGCTAACGTTGTAGTGAGTAAAACATTCAAAACGTATAATTCTTTAGATATGTAAAAATAAAGTAAAAGTCTTTTTTTATACATATTCTGGGATATTGATTGATATTTGGTATTGATATATATTGAGGGATATCTTTAGAGTAGTAGAGCTTTTAGTGCAGAGTTCGTCCGGGGAAGTACTACCACCTTACCCATTTCCGCCGTGAAGCAGTAGTGCAATTGTATTACTGTGTTTCGGTTAGAAAGGTAAGGGGGCCGATGAAATTACAGGCACATGAGACTTAACAACTTCACGTCTCAGGGTCGACAACGCATTGGCGATGCTCCTAGTGTTGCAAATGTCCATAGGCGGCGGTGACCACTTACCATCAGGTGGACCGTCTGCTTGTTTGTCGGCCCAAGTGGCATAAAAAAAAGAAAAGATATTGATCCCAAACTAAGCAGAGCTTGTACTATGGAAACCAGATAACTGATACAACATAAATACCACACTTGCGAACAAAGTCTAGATTTTAAACACCGAAAAACCTAGATAATCGTAAATACACATTGCAATATATGTGCAAAGTTCAGAGGCTAAAATGCGTATGATACAATAAACAATGAAGGAAGTACATATTTACCTACATGTGCATTTTGTATAATAAACTAGCTATCCCCCGCGGTTTTACTCGCGTTTCCGCAGAATGTTATTCCCGGGATAAAAAGAAGGCTATGTGCTATTCCAGACTATTATCTTTATCACTAGATAGTTTAAAACAAAGTCGCTTTCTCTGTCCCTACTTCCGCATGTATGCTTAAATCTTTAAAACTACGCAACGGATTTCGATGCCGTTGTTTTAATAGATAGAGTGATTGAAGAGGAAGGTTTTTTTGTATAGTACATGTGACATCCCACGGGAACGCGGGTAAAACCGCGGGGGACAGCTTGTAATATTATAATAACCGTTTACTTAGCGCACGCAACGGAAGCTCTCAAAAGGATTTTTTTTCCCGTTTTTGACATATTTTTCATTGATACTCCGCTCTTCTTGGTCATAGAGTGATGTTTTACAGCATAATTGTTTCCTGGTTATAAACCTTCCTCTTGAATTACTCTATCGATTGCTGAAAACTGCATTAAAATCCGTTGCATAATTTACGATTCTATAAAGGACATACAGACAAACATTCATTTTTATAATATAGATAGCCTTTCTCGATAAATGGACTATTCAACACAAAAAAATCTTTTAATTCGAACCAGTAGTTCCTGAAATTAGCGCGTTCAACCAAACAAAAAACTTTTCAGCATTATAATTTAGTATAGATATAGATCTATACTTTCTTGTGAAAAAATGTCAGGATTGTGTTTTACCACATTCTCACCACGGTATATAGATATGGTCACTTCTCGTAAGTGCAAGGAGGTCTTGAACTACGACCTTCGATAGAGCATTTACAAGACAACTGAACTATCCCTCTAACCTATCTTTGGGTAATTTAAAATTAAATGTTTTCAATTATAGTTATTTTGATGACATCTTAATTTATATAATTCTTCTGTCTATGTATGATAGTGAACGCCTAAGCGGCTGGATAGATTTTGATTGAAATTATTGTGTGTTCCAGTGGATTCGAGAATTGTTTAGATTCACAATTGGACACTGTAGGTGGCGCTGAGATCGAATTCCTGCATTTATGTATTTCGACAAGACAACGTCTGTTCGGACAGCGCTACATACGGCCGTCTGATCACAAACTAAGCATGGCTTATTTAATGAAAATCAAATAACTTTAATTATACATATTACTTTTTATATATTTACACCAAGACACACCACACACATACATTTATATATTTACACCAAGACACACCACACACATACATTTATATATTTACACCAAGACACACCACACACATACATTTATATATTTACACCAAGACACACCACACACATACATTTATTTGCACACAATGTTTTTAATACGTAGTATTGCGAACCTACGACCGATGCCGTGTAGTCAGAGTATCTATCCACTAAGGCTTTACATCTTTTAATATCACGTAACCATCACAGCATAACCATCCTTATTTGAGAATCAGCCCTCTTATTCATCTGATACAAACTTCAAAAGGCCGCACGGAGGCTTTGGAGAGCTCACCTCTCACGTGATTGGGTAGTTAGTGAAAGAGATAGAGCACAGAGGACGCGACGAAACATCCTCGAGCTAGTGTAATTTTCCTTACAAAATCGAGCCCCAGGTCGGTAGGTGCAAATTGTAAACAAGTCTTTGTCATGAACTATGTCACTGAAGTTTGAGATCTTTATGGTCCGTTTTGACAGCTTTCAATGTCGTGGAAAAATCATCTTTATTCCCATAGAGATAAGGTCCATGTAACAATCCAATGGATAATTAAAAGATCATGCTTTTGAACTTTATCATAATGATACAAGGTATATTTTTCTATAGCACTCTTAGCTGTCAAAACGCTCCTTTTAGATCTAAACATACTAAGATTGGGTTTCATATTTCCGAATAGAATAAGGTTTCAAAAGTAAATATTAGCGTGAGGTGTACATTGTTATCTTTTGTTATATGAACCAAAACTGTTTGCAAGTCGTCCGGTCTTAATACATAATAGAAATATTATTTTTGTTGGTAGGCTCTTATAAATAGCCTTTACATGGTTTCTTAAAAATATTACGAACAAAGACTTTAAAATGTAATAAATTTACAATAAAAATACCTAAAATTGATATAAAGTACCTATTCTTTACTACCTTTTTAATTTAATGTACGGGTAATTCTTGTACGTCTTTATTAACATTTAGAACGTTCTGACACAGATCTGTGCCCGCTTCTGTTTAACCAAACAATCACTTTCGCTTAATTAAATTACTAGCAGTCCCCCGCCGTTTTACCCGGGTTCCGACTTCACGTTTTCCCGGGATAAAAAGTTCATCATTCGGTTCAAAACATGTAGGCTACATGTTTTTCCAGGATTTTAAGGATTTCTTTATAGAGCATTCTATCTATGTGCCAAGTAGCATCTTAATCCTACTGAAGATATTTTATTTTATTGCCATTCTTAAATAGATTACCTTTTACGTGTCTCAGAAATGAAATTCCGTTGACTTTATCTGAATAACACATTATGACACTTCATGTGTTAGGGTTGACAACGCATTGGCAATGGCACTGGTATTGCAATTGTCCATAAGCAGCGATGACCACTTACTTTCAGGCGTGTTTATCAAAATATTGATGACACGTTGCTTAATACAGGAGTGGCTCAGCCAGCGAGCTGAAGAGAAAGAGCGAGAGGTATCGTCTTCTATCTCTGTGCGCTTAGACCGTCAAGCTGCTCGGAAGCGCCATCGAGCCGAGGTTATGATCCCGCATCTTCAAGAATTGAACTTTGTCCTCTTCTGGCCACATTGCTTGCACGCTCACCCTGAGTTGTATGAGCGGTGGGATAACAACAGTTAAGTTTGGGTTAATCTTATTTTGTATCAAAGTTCAAAACCATTTATTCAGTTTAGGCGCGCTGAGAAGAAGGTTAAGGTTACTAAAATCTGATAGGAAAAATGAATTGCACCCACTTAACAACATTATGTGTTAGCTAAATAGACGAAGTTTTCTGAACACTTTCAAACAAATATCTAGTAAGCAAATCTTTATCTTTCGATTATGCTGATGCAATACGTGGAAATATAAAATAAATAACTGCATACAATCTAATTTATACCTTATAAATTAGTATATGTGCACGTGTAGATACAGGTTTTGTAAAGGATCAACAATCAAAGATATCTTGTTACCTAAATTGGTGACCAGAATTAATCGAAAATTCTATTGGGGTACCAAGATTCCAACTAGCTGTCCCCGGCGGTTTCACCCGTGTTAATCGATAGCCTATAACCATCTACCAAAAAATCCGCGTCGAATGGTAGCAGTCCCATCCCGATGCGTTCAGTAAGTAGTTTTGAGGTGATGGTGCGTAATAATATAGATAGACCACATAAAATAGCTTGTAAAAAATCTGTTCTTAAATTTCCAGATGTAATAATGGTTGGCCGTGAAGAACTGCAGTTGACCAAAGAGAAAGCAGAAGATATACTCTATGCTGGAGACGCACCTCTCAACGAGGCTTCATTAAGCAAGCTTGTTTCCGGTCCAGCTCTTGCCATTTGTTTTCGACTACTGGATGCTGATCAAAATTTTGTTGGTCAGTTTCATGTGTGATTTTAAATTAAGAACAAGTAATTCTACTCTCTTGAAGCAACTCCACGCTATCTCAATATTTTAATTCGTCCAAAAATGGTTTTTATGGTTTTTGGGTTAAACAATGAAGTATTTTAGATTGTGAAGAAAATATGGATAAATAATTTTGATTATACTAAATATGTGATAAAAGTAACCTTACCACCTCGAGTTCCTTCTCTCGCTGTCGACGGGAACGTTCTACGCCTGCCCCGTCGGCGTCTAATGACACCCTAGAGATCAGTTGGGTGGTAATATTCGTCAATTCACATTCTCAAGTCTGAATGGTAATTCTCAGTCAATTACGATTTTTTTCGAGTAGTAGAGCTCTTAGTGAAGAGTTCGTCCGGGGAAATACTACCACCTTATCCATTTCTGCTGTGAAACAGTAGTGCACTTGTATTACTGTGTTTCGGTTAGAGAGGTAAGGGGTCCGGTGAAATAACAGGCACATGAGACTTAACAACTTCACGTCTCAGGGTCGACAATGCATTAGTGATGCCCCTAGTGTTGCAAATGTCCATAGGTGGCGGTGACCACTTACCATCAGGTGGACCGTCCGCTTGCTTGTCGGCCCATGTCATGTACTTTTATAGTATGTGATTATGTAGTAGCAACATATGAGCCTAGACATATGTAATCTAACTAATTGCTTCTAACAGCCTTAGTACGCAAAATACTTTATGAAGAAATACCACCCTATGACGACACAAAACCAGCAAGAGACCAAGCGCCTCAGGAAACTGCTTTCAACCATTACAAATCATACAGCCCAACAAAGGAAGAGGTATGGCAGAAACGACGTGAAGATAAGATCAGGATGAAGGTAAATAGATCCTACTAATATTATAAATGTGAAATTTGTGGATGGATGTATGACTGTATGGATGTTTGTGACTCTTTCACGTAAAAACGACTGAACGGATTCGGATCAAACTTGGCACATATATAGCTTATAAACTGGATTTTAATATAGACATCTTTTTCCCTCGGGAACGCAGGTGAAGCCACGGGGGCAGCTAGTAATAGATACCATTTTGCACGGCGGTGGTTATTGTTTTTGTAGTGACCACCGCAATACGTTGTATACTGTTGTATGTAACATTTTATATGAAGTAATTATACGGAAACCTGAAACATAAAGACCAATGTATAGTTAACAATTATGAACGTAACAAAAAAGCTTTTCATAATGACCTCGTAAATATCGTCACATTTTTCGACAGTAAGAATGGTGGTCAATAATTAAGTGACGATACAGATCTATAACTAAATATAAGTAGATAATATATAATTTCCTGAGACATGGTCGACGACGCATTGGCGATGCCTCTGGTGTTGCAGATGTCCATTGGCGGTGATGACCACATACCATCCTTTGGACCGTCTGTCGGCCCAATTGGTAGTTCATTAGCCTTATATTTTAGGAAGAAGCAAAAGAAAAACGAGCTAGACGACATTCAGAGATGGTACGCTTAGCGCGGCAAGCAAAAGACGAAGAGATGGAAGCGAAGAGGGCCGAGAATGAGCTGCACAAGCTGGAACTGTTAAAAGCTGGTGTAAGTCCATGAACTAGGTATCTAATCATAATTGTGGAAGTTATGAGAATATTTAAAAAAAAACACAATTTAAACGATGTTTGAACTAATGTTTTATGAGCACTGCAAAGTTCACCTTCTACCTATTTGCTTGTTTAGGTTAATATTATTTTGCTTGTTATTTCTTTTTGATTATTAAGTCTATCAAGTATTTTGTATATGTTAAATACCTATATAAAAAAATAAAATAAAAGAAAAACAAAAAGTAAGATTAAATAAAATTTATAATGAATATGTTTCTTGTCGGTTCTTCTCAGTTGAAGGCTGACTTACGAACCGATGGTAGTTTAAGTAACTTTTACCTTTATAAGTACCTGCAGGCCTTAACTGAATAAATGGTAATGTATTAAAAAAATACGAACAATGTGACTGCTAATTACATACTAACTTACTCTGGAGTTTGACCATGCTTCGTCAGCAAAGCGCTAGCCAGATGGGTGCATGGTAAGCACCTGGAGGGCGATTATGTAGTCCTCTCGGAGTCGTCGATGCAGTGAATTTTGTTTTACATTGTCGGCGTAACGACTGTTGTCCCGCACTGTTTGCGCGCCGACCCATCAATCTACCATGAAATAGGTTTCAACATTGAACTCCAGAGAGTTACTCAATTCGGGTGCCGCCGGTATGAATAACATTACCAAGAAAGTCATCGGATGTTTTCAATAGTGTTGCTTACGGTGTTAAAAAGATTGGATGAACTGGCTGTTGATAAAGTAATATCAACCTTATTGTTATTAATGTTATCGGTATAATTTCTATTGTAGTGTGCTCGAAATGAGTTTTAGTCTTATCTACGAACTATGCGGAAGTTTTATTTTCTGCGGAATATTCTTTTTCATTCTTTTTTCCATGGATGATTTTGCAATCGCACAGAAACTCGTATTTATTTATTTTTTACCGAAAGGAATTTGCGTCATTATAATAAAATTTTTGACTATTAAAAAGGGTTTCCTTCCTGTTATATTATAGACTCATGGTATACTACATAAGGACTACTATAATAAGGAAAATACCCAGAAAATTAATAAAAAGAACAAGTGGAAATATAGGCACCGTTTTGATCTTGAACTATTTATAATTTTTAAAACCAAACGATATTATGTATCTTCCATAAATAGCTGTTAAAACTATTCAAATAATAATATATAACTGATATTTACATGTTCCAAAGCACGTCAAAATTTATGCTTATTGCTTGTAATTCTTTTTGAAAAACTAACTACAAATAAAAGATATTTGTTTACAGAATTTATCGGCTCTCGAAAAGTTTAGTAAGGAGCACGATGTTGCTGACGATGAAGTGAGCATTGTAGTTCCTGAGGTGAGAATACAATATCTCTTAGACTCAGATGGATTAGAAAGAGATGAGAGCAGAGTCATCGCGTTCGACGTCATAGCATAATGTGGCGTGACTTCAGATCCTATCGTTAAGGAAAAAACCATATCATTATGGCTTTTATATAACATGTAGTCTGTCAAACAGGCAGATGGCCCACCTGATGGTAAGTGGTCACCACCGCCTATGGACATTTGCAACACCAGCGACATTGCTAAGGCACAGTCAACCATGAGACGTGAAGTTGATAAGTCTCATGTACTTGTATTTGCCCAGCCCCATTACTTTCTAACCGAAACAAAGTTATACAATTCCTCTTGGTTTACGCCGGACTACCCTGAACGAACTCTCCGTTATGAGCTCTACTACTAAGTAGTAGAGTACATTATTGTAACCGTCTGCCCGACTGCCACCCTCAAGCACCTGATGATGTTCAATTAAAGCGTGGACTTATTAAGATGTTGTTTTTAGATTATTTAGTCATCTTATTAAGCTACTTGGCTGTGATATTATAGAGATGAGAAACACACATTTTTCAGGAGTCATCAGATGATGAAGAGGAATGTAGTGAAGAAGAAGACGAGAACGAATACTTTCCACCTGCAGGCCTTCTTATACCAGGGTTCTATGCTCCTCCCAATGATTTGGCGAAAGTCAATGGTTTAGCCATATTGTTTCCTAAGGTACTTTTAGCTTTGCTACCTGCATGCTTAATATTTGTGATCATTTATGAGAAATTCATTAATTTTTTCCAGAAATTTTGCATCTCATAATTGGTTTTATAGAGAGGTAATGAAAAGTTTGGTATTAGGTAGATCAACTGCCAAATTACCAGAAAATATAGTCTAAGCTGTAGTAGTTGAAGCCGATCAGTCCCCATTCAGCTAATATCTACCAACTTCGACAGCAACAAGGTATTAGAGAGCTAATCGAATAGCGTAGCTAACGAAAGATACAGACCTTTGAGGCCGCGACGAAACAGCTTTGATAGTGTCATTTTCCTAAGAAAATCGAAGCCTTAAGAAGGCAAATATTTCTGATGGATTTAGCTAAAAGTAATTTCTCTTTCTAACTCTTTTTCTCATACAGACGGTATTAGACCACGTCACTCCACAACCAGAGTTCCTGCCCCCTCACGTGCTGGTAATGCTCGAAATAGTGAAAAGGCGTAAAGCGATTGAAGCGCTTACCAAATACAAGTCAGCAGTTATACATGTAAGTCTCTGAAAATGTAGTTCTTAGATTCCCTAACTTATCTCTAGAGTATTGGAGGCGATTAGGGAATATACCGATGACCACATGCACTTTGCACTAAGTGGTCAACAAAAGCATTCCCAAAAGTAGGCTGCTGGTTATCTACCTGTTGATGCATATGGATCGAGACATTGATACTAAACAGCTATGTGCTGAATCGATAGATGATTACATTTGACTGACAAAAATTATATTATTTATCAAAGAACGAATAAAATGCTATGGTAGATCTAGATTTTAATTTCTACACCGCATTTTGACATAATAAACTCTTTTTGGACTGATATATCAGGTAATAATAATAAATAAATAATAAATAAATAATAAATAAATATCCTGGGACATTCTTTACACACGGCCATCTGGTCCCAAACTAAGCAGAGCTTGTACTATGGAAACCAGACAACTGATATATTACATATTTTACTTTTTTTTTGTTTTTTTCTAAATACATACTTATATAGATGTTTACACCCAGACACAGAACAAACAGACATGTTCATGCACACAAATGTTTGTCCTGGGTGGGAATCGAACCCGCGACCTTCCGCGGCAGTCAGAGCGTTAACCACCAAGCCAACTGGCCTGTTGTAAATATAGATAGTATCATAAATATTATTTTATTTTTGTTAAAACATACTATTGCTATTTCTTAACATTCAATTTATTAACCATTTGATGTGCAGAATAAAGCAAGAATTAAAACTCTACATGCTAAACTAATAAAAAATATTTTATCTATATAATATTGATAACTAGTTGACGGCCGCGGGTTTACCTGCGTTCCCGAGGGATTTAACATTCTCAACACACCAAGATAAGAACTTAAAAAGCCTCTATTACTCCTCATACTATCAGCTACAGACAGACAGACATTGAAAAAACAATCTTAACCACTGTGTAAATAGCAGTTATTTTAATATTCCAAACAGATACGTCAATTTAATTTATTTCTATAGATAATAATTAAAAATAAACATATATAATTTCAGATGGGCATATTCAAAGTTGCTACACCATACGACAGTGCTCATATCGCGTACAGTGTCAAGCAATATGATACTTTGAGCGATACCTTGTCTTTTAATGTGTGAGTACTCTATATACCTACTGTCTTTATTTGGCTTGCTATTTGACCTCACACAACCTCTCCGTATTATGTTTTGCATGGTAGGGTTTTTTGAGCTCTTTGTGCAGTTGTCCGGGGAATACCATCTTACCCATTTCCGCCGTGAAGCAGTACTGCACTTGTATTACTGTGTTTCAGTTAGAAAGGTAAGGGGGCCGGAAATTGCAGGCACATGAGACTTAACAACTTCACGTCTCAGGGTCGACAACGCACGATTCTCTGGTGTTGGAAATGTCCATAGGCGGCGGTGGCCACTTACCATCAGATGGGCCATGTGCATGTCTGTCGGCTCATGTGGTATAAATGACATGCATACAAATGTTTGTCCTGGATGTAAACCAAACCCATGACCTGCGGCGTGGGAGTTAGGGTCTCTAACCACCAAACCAATCCGCGCCCCTGTAAGTAGGTAATAGTACCTACCCTGTGCTAGTACTTCTCTACAATATTTTGCTTATTGAAATGTCAAGCGGTAGGACTCGAACCTACGACCATTGCTATCAATGACGTCACTATATCTTGACAGGCCAGTTGGCTTGGTGGTTAGCGACTCTGACTGCCAAACCGAAGGTCGCGGTTTCGTAGCCCACCCAGGATATACATTTGTGTGCACGAACATGTCTGTTTGTTCTGTGTCTGGGTGTAAATAGTATGTATGTAGAAAAAAAAAAGTTGTATATGTAGTATATCAGCAATCTGGTTTCCATAGTACAAGCTCTGGTTAGTTTGGGATCAGATGGCCGTGTGTAAAAGAATGTCCCGGGATATTTATTTATTTATCTACTATCGGGGTATAATAAGTTTCATTAATGATTTCTACAATTTATCTATACTTCTAGGGAAGAAATAAAAATAGCCTTCATGCTTTCCATAAAGACGGACCTTCCATTGTTAGAGCTGATGGATTTGAACCCCATACATGTCAGTCGAGATTCCATTTATGGTGAAGATGAATGCGCCGCAATGTTTTCTGTGGAGTATGGTGATGACTATCCAGAATTTGAAGATTTTCCTTGAACCTGCAAATTAAGAAAAATAATTCAATGCGACCTTTTTCAGAAACCTTTGCCGATTGTAAAAGGAAAACTTTTATGAAACATATTATTATGGTTATGATAAAATATATAATAAAAGCTTTTAATAATGCTATCTTGTTTGTTTATGTATTTGAGCTACAAAACAAATAAAATTATTTTTGTATTTTTAAACAACGAACAAACACAAAAATAACATTCATATTTGATTTTTTCCTAGTGAATGCAAACTTCAGTTTCCTTCAATCTCCATAAATTGTAAAAGAAGGCATAGCACAGACATACATAAAAAACAACATTTCACGAATATAGATTACAATTTGTACGTGGTAATTTTTTTAGTTATTTTTCAAATAGCTACCGTAAAATATTTTTTTTAATTGGTGCTGTGTTTCCGGACAAAATTCAGACTATGTCTTTATAATATTAACTAGTTGTCCCCCGCGGTTTCACCCGCGTTTATCGCTATCATATAGCCTATTACCATCTAGGAAAAAATCTGCGTCGAATGGTAGCAGTCGCATCCCGATATGTTCGTTAGTTTTGAGCTTATGGTACGTCAAATGAACCCTATTTTCTTTATAAACATATAGACTAGCTGTCTCTCGCGGTTTCACCCGCGTTTATCGATATCATATGTAGCCGATAACCATCTACGAAAAATTCCGTATCGAATGGTAGTAGTCCCGATTGAGTAGTTTTGTGATGATGGTGCGTCAAAGGAACTCTATTTTCATTATCTATATAATAATAATAATTTATTTATTTATCTCCCACAACGAGTTACAGAAAAAATATGAACAACTTCATTTACCAAAATTTTACAATAGCACTTAAATTGCGGGAGTCTGGTGCCTATGTTAGGCAGAGCCTGTATTTCAGGACACCAGGTCTCCACCCCACGGACATCGTAACAATTTTTTATTTTCTTTGTATCAGTGACAAATATTTTTCTTAAATATTATAAAAATTAATTTAGTTAGTTAAATCTAAACTATTAAAACTAAAAATTATAAGAAGGGAAAGATGTGTGAGTGCGTGTGACTGTTGGTTGTGTTTAAGAACGTTCAAATACATAATATAGAATTTACTACACCATACTTAAAGATGTTGGCTTTGTATAGTATGTACTTAACCTAGCCTAAAGGCGTTACATTATTATGGTGTGTTATTGTTAGAACAGGACAACGAACTTTATTATTTTAGGTACGTATACGGTACCGACTACCTACAGTGTGGGCTATGATATTCTGCAATCAAATTCGACGATGAATTCACATAGTGAATTCCCTGTCTCATTCTCGACACTGCAATTAGACGAGAGGTCCGTTATCCGCGTGTTCACCTGTGTTCACTTGACTAGTTTTGGTTTGTGAACTGCTGCGCCTCCATTCTGTAAGGAAAATGACACTAGCTCGAGTATATTTGGTCGCGGTCTTTATGCTGTGTCTTTGTCGCTTACTAGGCAATCACGTGAGAGAAAAAATCTACGAGGCCTCCGTGCGCCAGCTCGACAAAGTTTGTGTTAGCTGAATAGAGTAGCTGTTTGTTCTGTGTCTGGATGTAATATATCTATATGTATGTAATTAAAAATGTAGTATATGTAGTATTAGTTATCAGCCGTGCTATGCACCAACAAAACTCGCCGAGTGATCCCAGGTGAACACGCGGATAGAGCGGACCTCTCGCTAATTGCGGAGTCGCAAGAGAGAGACAGGGAACAGTAACTGAATTGATCGTCGAGTTTGATTACAGAATATCATAGCTGGTTTCCATAGTACAATTTCTGTTTAGTTTGAGATAAGATGGCCGTGTTTAAAGAATGTCTTGGGATATATTAATACAACAGTTAAAATGAAATATTGGATACTGATTCAAAATTGCTAGATACATGAAGATTTTCGACAGTAGGTACCTACTTTGAAGTTTCTGTCAATAACGTCAAGATTTCGGATGAAATTGAAAATGAATTTTGACTGAAAATGATATAGATATGCATTTATAGATGCCTAATAGAGCCTTTTGAACATAAAAAAATAAACGACTAGTTGCCGTCTCGCGGTTTTACCCGCGTCCCGGAAGGGTCTAATGTACCACGGGACTATAACATAGCCTATGTTACTTCTGGATAAAGTAGCTACCGAATAGTTAAATAATCATTAAAATCGGTTTAGTCGTTTTTGCGTTTATTCATCTATACTAATACTAATCACTACATAGTATAAAACAAAGTCACTTTCTCTGTCCCTATATCCCTATGTATGCTTAAAATTTTAAAACTACGCAACGGATTTTGATGCCGTTTTTAATAGATAGAGTCGGATTTTGGCGCTGTATGCTGTAGCATACAGCGCCAAAATCCCCAAGCAACAAGCCTGTATTACAATATTATATATTATTTATTATTATATTACAATACAGGCTTGTTGCTTAGCTCAGACAGATGCTAAGCTACTATAATTATAACCTAGTCTTAGATATCTATGTCAAACACTACCTTGTATTGACTTAGCTATGAGTCAATAAACATTATTATTATCAATTTTGACTGCTAGTATTCTAGAACAGTGTTTTGTAAGTATGTATTTAGAAGAAAAACAACCAGCATACATATATAGTAGGTATATCAGGTATCTGGTTTCCATAGTACAAGCTCTGTTTAGTTTGCGATCAGATTGAACGTGTGTAAATAATGTTCTAGGATAATTAATTTTATTTACTGAAAATCTAAAAATTATTATTTCATACTCGTATATAGGTTACTTACTATTATTATTTAATTATCAGACAGATGGTTGATTCAACTGATAAGCAGTGCCGGATTAACCACGCAGCAAGAGTAGCAATTGCTACGGGCCCGCGCAAAATGGGGCCCCGCGTGTCTAAGGCCGGTCTCCACCGGTTGTTTTTTTTACCACTTTATATTTAAGAACCCATAGCCAACCAAAGGCCCCTCGACAGAATTTGCTACGGGCCCCGCGCTTGCTTAATTCGGCACTGCTGATAAGTGCCTATTTCCTGTTCTCTGCTAGTTATTCTCTTTCATATGCTTGTCGAGTTGGTTTTTGAATTGATAAACATTTTGGGCTGTTACAATGTATTCTGGAAGCTTATTCCACGTTTTGACAACTCTGTTGCTTTGGGAATATTTGTAAGGGTTGTTGTATGAGAAAGTAGTGGTCAATTGAAGACAGGTATTTATTTACCTCTTAGTTACCTGTAAAGTAAATGGAATTCGCTTTAATTATTACGCCACGATAATAAGCAACACGATTTGATCACCTTATATAAAATTGTATGAGAGATAGCAAAATTCGGGGAAGTACCAATATGAACCTATGAATGAACACTATAATTCTCGAAGAAAGGTCAGTCCTTTTATATCATAGTAATGTCTAGGTCAGATTTTTTTTTATATACCACATTGGGAACAATCAGGCCGACGGCCCACCTGATGGTAAGTGGTTACCGCCGCCTGTGGTCATTTGGAACACTAGGGGTATCGCCAATGTATTGTCACCCCAGATTTATTGATCTGTTATCGCCACGTTTAGGACTCCTTTTAAACGGCTGGAACGCTGCACGTGGCGCTGCGATCGAATTTCTGCATTGTTTTATGAATTCTGTATGGACTTATTTTGACAGGACAACGTCTGTCGGGACAGCTATTATCTGGTTTCCGTAGTTACACGCTCTGCTTAGTTTGGGATGGCCGTGTGTAAGAATATCCCAGGATATTACAGGCACCTGAAACTTAACAACTTCACATCTCAGGGGCGACAACGCATTGGGGATGTCCCCAGTGTTGCAAATGTCCATAGGCGGCAGTGACCACTGACCATCAGGTGGACCGTCCGCTTGTTTGTCGGCCCATGTGGTATAAAAAAAAACAACGGGTGCACTCCGGGAGTGCCGACAGAAGTGAAAACTTGTACATTAACGTGGTGCATTTTTACCGTCTTACGAATTTTCGATCGGGTCACGTGTCCCGACGCGAGATTAATATTTTATACCCATCCCAAGGAAAGTGATCAACGCCGCTAAAGAAGTTTAAAAAAAAATATGCCAGTTTTTTTTTACTAGGGGATCAGGCTACGTCGATCTCCCACACCCATATTCTAAGACGTTTCCTCGAAAATTCCTCGACTCCACTCAACGTCACTCCAAGATATTTAGTATTCATACTTACAAAAATCTCCTCGACTCGATGTTTTCCCTTACTCGAGGTGAGGAAATAACTGTCAACTTCAAGGTACGTCCCGACCAACCTTAAGGAAGTTTATTGCATGTAAACAGTTACTAAAGCTCATTATTTTATTTGATTAATATTTTATCTATTATAGAATGACGTTACTAATGACATGTTACCTTGACTACACTTCGATCCGACATCAGTCGGGATTGCTCGAGTTTTGCTCAAATTATGACTTAGAATACCAATTTTGAGGATTCATCGAGAAGATGCTAAAGGTATCCTCAGTCGAGTTGGAGTCGAGGAATTTTCGAGGATACGTCTTAGAATATGGGTGTTAGTCAGTTAATAAACAAATGAAGGCGTCAGTCGTATCTGCGTTTATTTATTCTATGGTGAAATGTACAGAGTCGGCGTTCCCATTTCAGGGTCTCAGCAAAAATACCGAGCATCAAATTTTATTATACGGTGCGCCTCTCACTTGGACTTTGAGTTGAGGAATTGTAATACGTAGTGTTTTACTGTGCTTATGGCTGAAATATGAAGGTAAGGTTGTTTGTATATATCCAATATTGTTTCAAGTGCAGTAATAAATGAACCTGTAAGTTTTTATTGGATCAGAAATCGTTTTTGAGAGTAATATTAATACAGTAGACCTATGAATCAGACAAATGAATCAGTGGATTTTATTTTTAAACTTTTTAATGGCGATTTTAATTTTAATGGAGTAGGTAGAGGTTGGATTTTTTGAAGATTTAGTTTCTTTAGTTTAATATTTTTTTAAATAATGATATAGTGCAAGGAATAGACATACATTAAAGCTAAACCGTTGTTGCTACATTAATTTTGATGAAAGTTTCATAACCTATTTTTTGGTGCCGGTGCCTTAGTAATAGGGTGTATGTGATTTGTTAAGATAAACTATAGCTTATTTATGTCCAATTTCAGATACCAGTAAAGAGAGCCGGTTACGTGAGCATCATGTTAAATGGTAAATATTTTTTATTTTACATCGATGTTTTAATCACTACATAGAATAAAACAAAGTCTGGCTGTCCCTATGTATGCTTACATCTTTAAAACTACGCAACGGATTTTGATGCGTTTTTTAATAGAAAGAATGATTCAAGAGGAAGGTTTTTATGTATAGATAATATATAATTAATATATATATATATATAAATATATATAATTGAGAAAATGCGAGAATTTTAAAGGATTACATTACTAATAACCGCGCGCGTTTGACAGTATGCGTATTACAGACCTCCGGAACGCGGGTGAAACAGTGGGGGACAGCTAGTACATAATATAAGGAAAATGCGGTTCCTTCGACGCACCATCCCCTCAAAACTACTGAACATATCGGGGTGGGACTGTTACCATTCGACGTGGATTTTTTCTTAGATGGTTATAGGCTATATATGATATCGTTAAACACGGGTGGAACCGCGGGAGACAGCTAGTATATTATAAAAGCAAAATACCTTTGACGTACCATCACCTCAAAACTACTGAACATATCGGGATGGGTCTGCTACCATTCGACGCGAAATCGTTATCGATTCGATATCGAATTCGATATCGTTAAACGCGAGTGAAACCGCGGGGGACAGCTAGTGTCTATAACGTTATTTATTATAGCTATTGCATTCTAGATTAGAATAAAGGGCGCTATTTAATATATATATTTTTAAATAGTTTTTTTTAAAGTAAGTTAACCTATTTGTGTACTTTTCAAAGTTGTCGCGACCAATAGGTCAGAGTTAAGAGCTACAAGTATTATATAAAACTTAACCCTTTGGTGTTATAAGTAGGTTCAGAATCATAATCATACATTTAACCATTGGATCAATGGATAAACCTTATCTCAAACAAATAAGGATCATTTTTCTATCACATTTTAGCTATCAAAACGGAGCTTTGGATCTCGATAATTTTAGTTGCAAACAATAGTCGTTTGGCAAGGAAATAAATAGGTGTTTGTTTATGTAAAATACTCGTACTTCTTCGAATCGGAGCTCGATTCTGTAAGGAAAATTACACTAACTCGAGGATGTTTCGTCGCGGCCTCTATGCTCTGCCTCTGTCGCTTACTACGCTAATACTACTAATCACGTGAGAGGTAAGCTCTCCAAGGCCTCCGTAAAGCGGCTCGCCGACTAAGTTTGTATTAGTTGAATAAGGGGGCTGTTCAATGGTTGTACTTGGACGATGTTTATATGTAAATTTTTGTAACTCGAATCCAAATCAAAATGTTTCAATCTCCAATGCTCTTTGCCTTTTCGTATAATAGGTATGATTTTAAATATAAACTTTCTCTTTTCAGTTCATCAACTATTATTCTTCATTCTAATAACTGCATCATTCACCAATGGCTACTGCCCTCGCGAGAAGATTCACAGCATCGGTCAATGCGCTTTCCGCATCCAATGTACTGGCAACATCCGCGGGGTAAATCTACCTGAGGAATGCCAGGGTTCTACTAACTACCCTGTCACTGTAGACCTCACCTTAACCAACGCCATTGAGAGATTCGACGACCACATTGACGTAGACTTCTTGGCTTCCATTACCACATTTAGAGCATCAGGACAATGGCCCTCAACAAAACTCTCCATCCTACAATATACGCCTCGGCTCCAGAATCTCTACCTCATCGACAACCGAATGGAAGAACTCACTGATGAACCTTTCTTTTATCTCAGCCGATTAGAAATCCTTGATCTGTCGCACAATACCTTAACGGATATCGAAGACCTGTTCCAGTTTGAAACCCACCCAAATAAACTGAGAAAACTTTCATTAGCATACAACACTATAGACGAAATACCTGGTGATGCTTTCGAAGAATTGACCTCTTTAGTCGAACTCGATCTTTCGCATAACTTAATTACAAATCTAAACGAAGAACCTTTCTTAAATTTAACTAACCTTGAAGTACTTAAGCTAAATAACAATAAAATTCATGATTTAAATGGTGCAGTAAACAACTTGCAAAATCTAAAGCATTTGTACTTAAAGGGTAATCAGATACAAAATATTGATGCTAAATCATTGCAAATTATCACACATTTAGAAACGTTTGACGTGTCCTGGAATCAGTTGGAGCAAATAAAACCTATTATGTTTTCAAGGCACTGGAAACACTTCGGTGGTCATTCGGTTTGTAAAATAATATTATCAGATAATCACATCACCTTCGTACCAAACGCTACAGCCAAGGAAATCACATCAAGATTTGCAAGACATCTACTGCGTATCAATGCCATTGATGTACTTACTGAATTGGATTTGTCAAAGAATGAAATAACTGACATTGAATACAATGCTTTCCAATCACTGCTTCGACTCATTTCTCTCGATCTATCTAGGAATAAGATCATCGATTTCATTGTTAACGCCGACGACCTTGCTCACGTCAAATACTTAAATCTGAGCAGTAATTATATAATTCGTCTCTATTTTGAGAGCTTTTCCTCAATGACCAATCTGCAGAATTTAGATTTATCTTATAACAACTTAGATACCATTCCCGATGAGACATTCACGAACAATTACCATTTAAAACATGTCAATTTAACATATAACGAGATTCAGAAATTAGACAATCTACACATAACCATGTTCCATCCTGACGGTGGTGTATTAGATCTATCCAACAATGGCTTAACGCACCTTAGAATTCCTTTTGGCGAGGGCCTTAGACTAAATATATTGATATTGAGTTTTAATAATATTTCCGACCCGTCGCTAATCAGTTTGAGTCACCAGAGCGATCTCAGACATTTGGACTTGAGTAACAACCTGATACAGGATCTTGATGACAAATCATTACATTTTCCTTCGGGCCTCGTGAATTTGTACTTGAGCTGTAATCAGATATCGAGAATCGGACCGTCAACATTCCGTCGTCTTGGTCATTTAAAGACGTTGCGTTTGGCTCGAAATATGTTGCAAGACATAGAGTATGGATCCTTTCAGGGGTTGACATCCCTCCATAATCTGGACCTGTCTTTTAACAAAATAAGGTATTTAGATTCTAAATTACTGATGGATTTGAAATCGCTCACGTTTCTGTCACTGAGGTTCAACGAATTAAGTTTTTTGGACTACAAAGGATGGCTTAACCATAGGATTGATCTGAAGGTTTACTTAGAAGGCAACAATATCACGTGTGGCTGGCTTGGTACTGCATTGAACGATTATAACAATGGTTATTCAAAAATGAGACCTGCAGTTTTGATGGAGACGTTAGCAGGACATTCTCTGGAAGGGATACCTTGTATACAAGAAGATAAGAAGAACGAGAAGCTGCAAGTCCTTAATTCATATTCAGTGATGGCGGATGATAGGCTGTTGGCAACAAGTCAGAAGATCCTCGAAGCTGTAAGGGAGCAGACGTTTTATCTTAAGAAGTATATCTGGCGTTCAGATGGATCTGAGAAAGCCAAGCTTTGAGCTTGAATGTTTTTTTTTATAGTCATTGTACTCAGTGATTTTTTAAGCTTAGGTTTAATTTCAATTTACGAGGTTCTTAAAATGTACACCTAATTATAATATTTTGTATTTCTTTTGTGATAGAGTATAGAATTTAGTATAACTAAAATATTAATGACATTATTGAAAAAAAAAGTAGACAGATATATGGTTAAAATTTCACAACTGGATTAAAAATAATATTTTAGACAAACGTGTTGAAGTAAAATTTGGGTACATGTGTACTTTATAATTATGTTGGTACATAGTAATATAAGCATATATTTTATAAACATTAAATACTTTTATAAGATCAACCTATTTTATTAACAGTAATCTGTAGATAACCTTAAAATTCAAAAATTCAAAATTCAAAACCATTTATTCAGTTTAGGCCTTCGGAGGGCACTTATGAAGGTCAAATTTAAAGTTACTGAAGCTACAACCGGTTCGGAAGTCAGCCTTCAACTGAGAAGAACCGGCAAGAAACTCAGCAAGGTTACATTCTTTTTAATTTATTATTAAATCATTTTTATATTTTTATCTATTCTGACTTTTAGGCTATTTTATAATTTCAATTTTACATAATTTTATATTTAGCAATTACAAAATACTTATAATAGGTAACATGAAAAAAAAAAAAAAAAAACAAAACAAATAAAAATATGACAAGACTGCAAAATAGAAAATAACAATAATTAGGTACTTACAACTTAAACAAGAGATTTAGAGGTGCACTGTGCAGAGAGCAGCAATTTCCATACATTTTTATCTTCAATATATATATATTATATATATAATTTATATATATTATATAAATTATCTAGAATTTATTTAAGAACTGATGGTCGAATGGTGAAAGAATCAGCTGGAGACACGGAGATCATGGGCTTAATTTCTTAATAGAGCAACCAGCAAGGTTTTTTTTTTGATAGTTGATGGTTTTTTACCGATATCTTGTGAAATAGTACATGATTACACTGTGATATTACATTAAATGCTTCATGAGACATTGCTCTGTTCCCCTTCCCCTTATTATGTCGAAACAAACATAAGCCATTGAGAAAATTTATGAAATACCATGTGGCACCCAACTCACGCTATATGAAAAATACTACAGTGTTGTCAAGTCTAGAGTTTACACTAAGCTACGTTTTTGAGTAAATCTCGATTCTTCAATGTTACATTTCAACTAAAGTTGCTGAGATATAAAAGGCTCGTTTTGATGGCTAAGTGTTGTAGAAATACGAACTCTATGGAGTTATGATAAAGTTCAGTAGTGTCATTATAGAATTACTTGTTCAAACAGGCTTTCGGCCCCTTATTCAGCTAATACGCACGGAGGCCTCGGAGAGCTTATCTCTCACGTGACTAGGTAGTTAGCGAAAGAGACAGAGCATAGAGGCCGCGAAGCCCAGGTCTTGACGACTTTACGGTAAGGAAAACTCCAGTGTCTCAAATAGGTAGCTTTTCAAATAAACCAGTGCTTTTCAAACCAGAATAATAGACACGAACTTACTGCGAAAATGTGGATTTTATTGCTTGTCCTGGGTGGGAATAGAATTCACGACCAATGGATTAGCGGGCAGAATATCAAACTGCTATACTAACCCATTATGGAATTACTTTCTTTAAGTTACTAACTTTATGACTATGTCTATGTTTCTCAGTACACCTGTAGGTACTTCGATGATAAAATAACCATGTATCTCAACTCAAAAGTTTCTTGAATATAACTTCTTTTGGGAGGGCTTTGAAATTCTGTTACGAAACCATTTTATGTCACAAAAAAAAAATATTACAAACATAATATATGCTATTCAAAAGTGATTGACGAATAATTAAAATGTTTCCCTGTTATACAAAAGTTTCCCTTATATCGTGTGCCTTTACGACATATTCTGGTTTTATTGTTTAACTTTACAGCGCATAAAATTAAAGTTTTATGTAATGTTGTAAGTTGTTGTCACTGCCTATGGATATTAAAACACCATGGGCATCGCTAATGCATTGTCGACACCGAGAGTTCGTCTGGGGAAGTACTAACCTCACCCATTTCAGCAGTGAAGCAGTAGTGCACTTGTATTACTGTGTTTCGGTTAGAAAGGTCGGCCGGTGAAATTACAAGCACATGAGACTAAATAACATCATGTCTCAAGGTTGACTATGCATTAGCGATGCTCTAGCTGCAAATGTCCATGAGCGGCGATGACTAATTAGCATCAGGTGGTCGCGTGGAAAAAAAAATCTTAGTTGCTAATTTGGGCCATGGGTAATCTTAACTGAGGGTTCAAATTACTAAACCCATCCTATACTTTATTAAACTTGACCCATATTTGTAATACGTAGAAATAAATAGAGGTCAATCTCTAACAGAATAAGATATTGATAACGTCTTTGAAAGGCCCCTTTCCGTTCTAAACAAAAAGGAGTGTCCAAGCGTATTTGAAAACGTAATGGGATCTCAAAAGATTCCAAATGGCTTTTATTTATATTTAATTAACTTTAGAGCCTGTTGAAAAACATTTATATAGCTGTTTTATTTGCTTGTATTGATTGGGCTGTATAAACTTGTAGGTGATGTTGTTTTTAAATTATTATTTACTAGCTGTCCCTCGCGGCTTCACCCGCGTTCCGGAAGTCTGTTATACGCGAACTGTTAAACGCGCGTAGTTAAAATACATAGTTATAATTCTTTAAAATTCTCGTATTAACTCAATTATAATATGCATGTAACATACATAAAAACCTTTCTCTTTAATCACTCTATCTATTAAAAGAAATCCATTGCGTAGTTTTAAAGATCTAAGCACACAGGGACAGACAGCGAGAAACGACTTTGTTTTGTACTATGTATTGATTTAATAGTAGCTGATACAAGGGACTTCGTACGTAAGTTATAACTTAAAATGAAGCTATGAATGAGAACCTCCTCCTTTTTTGAAGTCGGTTAAACATGGTTTTATTGCATTTTCTTACACTAAAATTGAGCGTTCTCCTGTTTGTCGGCTTATTTGACATTCTCTAGTACATAATAATAATAAATAATAAGTACATACAGAGAGATAAAGTAAACAGGTGTTTTTTAATTAAAAACATACAGCTTAATGTATTTAGTAACGATACTATTCAGCTACTTTTGTTGCTGACTGTTCGCTTTATGGTAAGATTGATAGAAAACCAGTTTAATAAGTTAATACTGTCATAATGTTGGATAACGTAAATCTAATCATCAACTGCTTTTAATTATAAAAAGGTAAGACGTGAAATTTGAAGAAAGGTTCTATAAAACTGATGTCATCAAAACAAGCGAACCACTGCCATAGACAGAGATGCTATGATAGTTCCAGTGTTTTCTACTAGATGGCGGTAGTGAGTACAGGTTTTCATTTTTGGGTACAATAAGTAATATTTTTAATTATTTATAATATTTTAATAGTTTCCGCCCCGGGATTCTAAATGCTTTATGTTATTCCAAGGAATTTTCTATTTATATGCAGGTATATATGTAAATCAAATAACAGGTACATATTTGTCACAGAAGGTTTGGAATATTGACGTCTATAGAACTTGAGATTGCTTTGTGCAAATATACTACCGGCGCGCTATGATGGCCGTTTTGCCGTTTCAGATTGTCATAGGAAAAGAAACTGTATTGCTTTGGAATAAGGTTGATTTCCATCATCATACAATTAGCTCTTGGATCAATAGATGCACCTTATGTGAGAATGTATAAAGGTTATTTTTCTTTGTCATTGTTAAACGTCAAAACGGCCATCATAGCGTGCCGCAAGTTTAGTTTAGGCATCAATGGTCAAAACGTGCTACTATATTTATGTATACTGAATGCAAACAAACGTTTTACTACTTTTTTGAGTCAAATAAGCGATATACAAAAGAAGAAGCGGACTGACTGACTGACATATCGATGCAAAGGCTTAAATTATAAGGAAAGTAAAAATTAGAAACTTGAAATGTTGCACAGGGGTTCCTTATATATAGGGGAGTACTAGGAAAGGATTTTTGAAAATTCACCCCCTAAGGGGGTAAAACGGGGTAAAACGGGGTGCAAAATTTATATGAAACAATGTGATTTCTTGGTCTGATCAACTTAAAACTAAACGTGGGTGAAACCGCGGGGTACAGCTTGCTATTATTATTATACAAGGTGCCGAGTAGTTTTTGAGTGAAAACGTGGCACACATCCATAAATCCATTCTCAGAAGCTTTTCGCATTTATCATGTTAACGATCTGTCATCATCGTGCGTGACGTTTTTCTCTCTTTCAGAATAGTTTAAATGACTAGAATATTGTAAAAATTGTTTTTCCATAAAATTTATAGGTAAATGCGAAGGGTTGCTAAGTATTGGTAATCGGAAATAATTATTTACTTAATGAAACGTAGGTATCTGGGGGACCGAACCTGGTACCGAATGCTCCTAATGGCACTTTGAGTGCTTTTGTACGGAGTTAGGAATGGAATAGAGAATATACTCCTGTGGCGACAACAACTAAGTGGAAGGGTGTAAAGAGGCGTCGTGAAGATTCTTGTCCTTATATTAACTTGCACATTTGACAGTTGAAACAGCCAAGCACCAGCCCCCTTATTCCCCCCTTATTCAGCTAATACAAACTTCATCGGCGAGCCGCTTCACGGAGGCCTCGGAGAGCTTATCTCTCACGTGATTAGTAGTATTAGCGTAGTTAGCGAATGAGATAAAGGCCGCGACAAAACATCCTCGAGCTAGTGTCATTTTCCTTACAGAATCGAGCTCCTGACTTAGGAACTCAACAACAGCAGCTAACTACCCAATCACGTGAGAGGTAAGCTCTCCAAGGCCTCCGTACGGCGGCTCGCCGACGAAATTTGTATTAACTGAATAACATGAATCATATCCTAACTATAAGAAGTATTAGATACTAGCTGTCCCTGCGGTTTCACCCGCTTTCCCGAGGGATGTAATATTTTTCCGGCACAAAAAGTACTCTATGTTACTTCTAACACCTCCAAGAATATGTGTACAAAGTTTCATGATGATCGGTTACGTAGCTTTCGCGTGAAAGCGTTACAAACCAACTTACATTCACATTTATAATATATAGCTATCCCCCGCGGTTTCACCCGCGTTCTCGAGGGATGCTACATTATCTTGTTCTTTCTACCATCAATAGTTTTCTCAGCGCCCGCGAGGTATTTTTTGACACCTTGGGTTACATTATTGGAGTTTTAGTAAAGATCCCTAATTTTTTTTAAAATATAATATAGCCTATGTTACTTGGGGATAATGTAGCTTTCCAAAGGTGAAAGAATTTTTGAAATCGGTCCAGTAGTTTCGGAGCCTATTCATTACAAACAAACAAATCTTTTCTCTCTATAATATTGGTATAGACTAGCTGTCCCCCGCGGTTTTACCCGCGTTCCCGTGGGATGTCACATGTATTATACATAAAAACGATCTTCAATCACTCTATCTATTAAAAAAAACCGCATCAAAATCCGTTGCGTAGTTTTAAAGATTTAAGCATACTCGTACATAGGGATATAAGGACAGAGAAAGCAACTTTGTTTTATACTATGTAGTGAAGGTAATGTAAGGTATGCTCCCTCCAATTTAGAGTCAATTTGGTAGCTCCACGTCTTTTAAGATGTTTTCTCAGGCCCGCTCTTACTGTTTGCGAAGGGTCCCTACTTTTTCTGCATAATGACGGGCAATAATTGTAGTCTCTGCTCGGCGCCCCAACGAATTACTTTAATTCATGATGAAGTCGACGAATTGGTATCATTTGCTAAGTTGACGCATTTCGTTCAAAAGTCGGGAATTAAATCATGAATAACATTTGTTTTTTATATAATTTTTATTATATTCGACTTAAGAGACAGACACTTTGAAACCGCTTTATATGTAGATATGAGAATTTCAATTTTACAATGATCGTTTTAATAAAAAGCCGGGGCAGTTGGCTTGGTGGTTAGCGACCCTGACTGCCGAGTCGAAGGTCGCGGGTTCGATTCCCACCCGGGACAAATATTTCTCTGCATGAACATGTCTGTTTGTTGTGTTTGGGAGGTATTTTACCATCAGGGGCCTTCTGCCTGCTTGTCGGCTTTATTGATTTAAAATATACCTATATAAACACAATATATGTAAACACAAGTGTATTATTTCGCAGTAAAGCCTTTTTGTTTTCTTATAGCTTGAAACCAAACTATATCTCTTTTGTAGTTGCGCTTTATAAAGGATGTGTAAACATGTTCTTATAAAAGAATATCCATTTTAATTATATTGCGGCCTTCCATCAAGATGGGAAATATGTCACAGTATATTTAATAGTTGAACAGTATTACAACTAGAATAAAAATCATATTTGTTTATTAAATAGCCGTCCCCAGTTTCACCCACGTTTATCGATATCATAATTATCTGGGAAAAATTCCTCGTCGAATGGTAGCAGTCTCATCGCGATGTGTTCAGTAGTTTTGAGGTGATGGTGCGTCAAAGGTACCCCATTTTTCTTCTATATATTATGTATATATAATAGAAAGATTAATAAATTGTCTTTTTCAAATTTTGTGATAATTATTCATTTTATTCTATTGTATTATTCATTTATCTGTCTATACATCCTTTTATAACTCATGATCGATTCGACCGTATTTGAAGATAAAAAATATTATTATGCAGCTATATGTATATGATGTCAAAAAACGAGGGGACCCTGGGGGGCACAGCTAGTTTTCTAACCTTATTCATACAAATCTAAAGGGTTATAAATAAATAAATATCCCATGACATTTTTCACACATGGTTACCTGATCCCAAGTTAAGCAGAGTGTACTGCTTGTAGTATGGCAACCAGATAACTGATATACTACATAAACTACTTTTTAAATACATACTTATATATATATTTACACCCAGACACAAAACAAACAGACATGTTCATGCACACAAATGTTTGTCCTGGGTGGGAATCGAACCCACGACCTTCGGTTTGGCAGTCAGGATCTCTAACCACCAAGCCAATTGGCCTGTCAAAATAAGCCGGTTATAAATTCTCATAATATTTAAAACAAAATTTGCTATCCTATTTTTTTACCTAGCTATATTAAAATTCTATCTGTCTCCCGCGGTTTCATCCGTGTTCCTGAGAGATGTAGCATTTTCCCGGCACAAAAAGTATCTTGTGTTATTCCAGAGCCTTCTCTATATCTGTGTGCCAAGTTTCATCCAAATCCGTAGTTTCTGCGTGAAAGATTAACAAACATCCATACATAAAAACTTTCGCATTTATAATAGTTCATAGTAGGATATGATAAATGTATGTGAAAATTCTATTTGATTTCAATGGAATTATTTTACAAACAAAGTTATACCTACCTTTTAGAGGGCTGACGTATTAAGTTTAACCTCACTCACTCGAGGGTCGATCAATCGTTGTGGTTACAACTTGAGAACGCTCCCTTGAAGTTACACGAACTTTAGTTGAAGTTAGCGTTTCTGTATCACTTCTAAATCTTAATAACAGCCTTCTAACTAAGCCGGCTTGCTTAAATTGTATAATTTACCTAGGTATATAGAAAGTTTAAATTCTATAGTATGTAGGTACGGGTGAGTCGATTCTAGGGTGTTGTAAGATACGACAGGTATGACTTAAGCGTCAACCGATGATTATGTGCTCATTAAATAGTGGCTGACTGCTACGCCGCAGGTCGTGGGTTTGATACACACCAAGAACAAACAGTTGGGTTCCTGAACATGTCTGTTTTTTTACCGACCGTTTTTGGCCGACAAACTAGCGGACGGTCCACCTGATGGTAAGTGATCACAGCCGCCTATGGACATTTGCAACACCAGGGGCATCGCCAATGACCCTGAGACGTAAAGTTGTTAAGTCTCATGTACCTGTAATTTCACCGGCCCCCTTACCTTTCTAACCGAAACACACTAATACAAGTGCACTACTGCTTCACGACAGAAATGGGTAAGGTGGTAGTACTTCCCCGGACGAACACTGCACGAAGAGCTCTACTACTCTACTGTTTGTTCTGTATCTGAACGTAAATATCTATTTAAGTAAGTATTTAAAAAGTAATGTATGTAATATATCCGTTGTCTAGTTTCCATTACAAGCTCTGCTTAGTTTGGGATTCGAAGACCGTTTGTAAAGTATGTCCCAGGATATTTATTTTATTTACATCGAGTGATTAACAAAAGCATTCTTAAAGAGTTAGGTGCCTGGTGTAGTAAGGCTGTGAAATTCTATCAAATTACTCATATTATGCACACATTTCGACGTGACAAAGTCTAATAAATCGATGAACGCTGGCAGCATGCACGAAAAATTGTCCCGTTACGCTCATTGTACAGGGATTGATTATTCTTGCATTTTAAAAATCTGATTACTAGTATAATTACAAGTATTTATTCTTTTATTATTAAAAAAAAAGTAGCATCGGTCGGCGAGTGCAGTAATAACAGGTTATGTTACAATTGACTAAAAAATTATGGTGATTCAAATAATTCAATTTTATTCATAAAATTATGCAATCATTTCATCAATGGTTTGTTATGACGTTCTAAACTATCGTCCGTAAACCGAGTTTACAGACAACCATCATTATTATAATGATTAAAAGTCCATAGCTCTATTTTATATCCGGCTCGAAGGACCAGTTCCCTGATGTTGTTTGGGATGTTGGCCAGTTAGACTATGTAGTGCTAGATGACAGTTATTTTAAGAAAAATCTGGGAAATTAAGTTAGTACATTTATTTGATACTAGCTGTCGCCTGCGGTTTCACCCATGGTCCCGAGGGATGTAATATTTTCCCGAGATACAAATTAGCCTACTACTCTTGGCTACTACTACTACAATTTACTACTTATACCATTACTAATTGGCTAATTAGTCAACATATCTGCCATTGATAGTCCTGTCAAAATCTTAGAGACCATAGAACCACATTGAATTATATATATAAATAGATTACCGACTGCTACATACAGAGCAAACAAAAGATGCACATAACTTTTTCAAACAGTAATAGTGCTACCAACATATTCTTAAAAAATCTACAAATTTCACCGCATGTTACAGAGTTGCGCTACTGTTCCACACATCTACACTGTGTCTATATTCATCTTATTTTAACATAATATAATGTAAAGTCGGTAACAATCCAGTCACGTCGTGTATGCAGCGCTGTAACTCCGACAAGCTCCCATCTGAATTTAAACCGCAAACTAGGTGGATCGTCTTAGCTATATTTTTTGCTTTTAATATTTAAATCTGGCGTAAAATAAGTTTCTAACATCTATTCTAACCTTTTTCTTAATATAAACTCGTTTATGTAAATTTTACTTGTTTTTAGTCTTACAATATCATCGTTTATCTATACTATTATCCTAGTATATACACTAATATATACATAAATGCGTATCTTAGTATGTATGGATGTTTGTTACTCTTTCACGCAAAAACTACTTAACAGATTTGGATGAAACTTGGCACATATATAGAAAATGCCCTGGAAGGACACATTTGATACTTTTTGTGCCGGGAAAATGTTACATCCCTCTGAAACGCGAGTGAAACCGGGGATAGCTAGTAATATTATAATGAGAGAATGAGAATTTTGAGACTTTGTATGCGGTGTGCAATCTTCAGAACCGTGGCATCTATTAGAAAAAATATTTAATTATTTGAAAGGTACATCCGGATAGGCATAGGCTATGTTAGCGGCAACGATAAACAACTTAAATAAAAATGCTGTTCAATAAAAAGAGCATCGTTTGAAACCGGCTGTATTGTATTTTTTTTATTGACCACTTACCTATAAATTGGAAATTGGAGAAAAATTCAAAGTGCTTTTTTCATTTTTTAGTTTCAGAGTAGTAGAGCTCTTAGTCAGAGTTCGTCCGGGGAAGTACTACCACCTTACCCATTTCTGCCATGAAGCAGTAGTGCACTTGTATCACTGTGTTTCGGTTAGAAAGGTAAGGGGGCCGGTGAAATTACAGGCACATGAGACTTAACAACTTCACGTCTCAGGGTCGACAACGCATTGGCGATGCCCCTAGTGTTGCAAATGTGCATAGGTGGCGGTATAAACTCATAGATATGACAACGTTTGATGGATTAGTAAGTAATAAATATAATTTTAAAGGGATATTATAATTCCTACCTTATTCAACTATTATAATATGAATTCGTCTCTCACTTCTATATATTTTACTGTGTACTGAATAAGTGTTTGAAAAGCACAAAATAGCATTTCAAGTAATCGCTATAAAAATACAGGAAATACCCAAAAGCGAACTTTTTCAATAACGCAAAAAGTAAGTTGAGTAACTAAACATATTTTAGGGACCCGTTTATAAAAAAAACAAATGTTTAACATTGTTTTTTTTTAAATTATTATTTAATATCAGAGAATTGTCCATATGGGTTAGTAATAAGACTTACAGACTATGTTAGTGACATTAGCAATTATATGATACTTATACGACAGGCCAATTGGCTTGGTGGTTAGTGACCCAGACTGCCAAGTCGCAGGTCGCGTGTTCGATCCCCACCCAGGACAAACATTTGTGTCTATTTGTTCTGTGTCTGGGTGTAAATATCTATTTAAGTATGTATATAGAGAAATAAAAAAGTAGTATGTGTAGTATATCAGCTATCTAGTTTCCATAGTACAAGCTCTGCTTAGTTTGGGATCAGATGACCGTGTGTAAAGAATGTCCCAGGATATATATTTATTTACAACTAATTTCATAATCGCTGTCCATTATCTGGTGCATCCGACCCGCAGCAATGCATACGAGTCCAGTGCTACAGAAACAGACAGTCAGGCTTCTGCCCAATTACCTTCAGCATACTGTTGGCGCTCCCGTGTACACGACGAACCAGGGACGCAGGCCTTTTCCGCATTATAGCATCAAAACTGTCCGTACTAGCTTCTGCAAACATACCTAACGCGCTACAGAACCGCGGGAGCCCCATCAGGAGCTCGATTCTGTAAGGAAAATGACACTAACTCAAGGATGTTATATCTCTGTCTTTTTCACTATCTACGCTAATACTACTAATCACGTGAGAGATAAGCTCTCCGAGGCCTCCGTGAAGCGGCTCGCCGACGAAGTGTGTATTAGTTGAATATTCTGAGAGCATGTTATTACTGTTGTTTATATTTTAATGTTACTTTTACTATAGTGTCAACAAGGTTTTATTTTGCTTGTACAAGTACAAGTAGTGAGTATTGTCACCGTCTCTCCCGAAAATTTATCTTAACCCGAGATTGATAATGTGCTTATCAATCTCGGGTTAAGATAAATTTTCAAACCAGAAACGTTTATATTACCTTGGTCGACCCGGGATCGAACCTATAACCTCCGGCCCTCTAGCCGAGCTTTATACCACTCGACCTTCGAGGCCATTACTACACTACCCAGGTGATTAATTTGGTAAAAATAATCTCTTTCCTCTAGTAAGTCGTTTTAAAATGGTACGGAACCATAGCGCAATATTGCTCCACTTTCTATTGGACGCCTTCTTTAAAGCATGAATTTACGCGGCACACAGTTGAATAGGCAAATTTTCTTCTCACTTTAGCCGCTTTTGTTCGTCTACTGTGGAATATATTTCTTAAACGGCAAGCCATGAGCGTTACAACACTCACTACCGCGGTTAATAAGCACGTTTCCGCATATTATTATGATATAATAAAAGTCAATTGTCGTTTTATTGGATTTAAGTATTTTAACAACCTTTTTATGATATCACCTATTTATGTTGTTTGCTACTAAATTTTAACCCCATACGATTAACTTGAAATGTACACTTAATTGATGATCCGAGAGATGAGATGAGACGATGTGTTTAGCTTATAGTGGCGTCGTGCTAAATCTAATATGGCGGATGAAATGGTTTTTATTTATTCAGATAAGAAATATTATAAACGAAAATTACATAGAAAAATTATTGTTTTTCTAATTTTTACGATTTACTATGCATTATTTTCGATGTTTCTTACCCTAAAAACCTTATTCTTGTTCTTAAGTTTTTTTTATACCACTTGGGCCGACAAACAAGCAGATGGTCCACCTGATGGTAAGTGGTCACCGCCACCTATGGACACTTGCAATACTAGTTAAGTCTCATGTGCCTGTAATTTCACCGGCCCCCTTACCTTTCTAACCGAAACAGTAATCGAAGTGAAACGCACCTTACCCGGCAGAAATGGGTAAGGTGGTAGTACTGCCCGAACTCTGGACTAAGAGCTGTACCTACTACTCAATACGCTTATCAACGAACAGCATTACTTTTTGTCAAGGGTGTAAAGGTTTGCCGAGTAGAATAGGTACGGTTCATATATCCTAACTGATGATAATAATCTATTGACTTAGCTTGAGTGAATTAAATCTCATGGTAATATATATATAGAAAGAAACGTCAACTATCTTCAAAAAGCCAGGCATAGATTTGTATGGAAACCATGTGTTTATTATCATTATATTCCTAAACTCGATTACTCAACGTCGATTAGAATCAATAATACTATCGAAATTGGTACTCTTCTCAAATGTATTTTTCAATATAAAAGCAATAAATTAACTAAGCTTATTTTTAGCTAGTTTATTAATAAGCAGCGGCCTACCGTTTTCATAACACAAACGCGAATGCAGTGTCCTATCAGCGTAAAGTACCAACTCGTTACAGTCAGCGCTTAGGGCGGTGCCGTTGCCATACTGCCATAATATTTGACGTTCTTAAGCAATGAAAGCCTTAAATATGTCGATTTGCGAACGAACGTGGGTTGCCTTATTTTCCCTGCTATTGTAAGGAGTGATTTATTTTTATTATGGCTTGTTTTTTTGCTATTCTTACTCAATTGTGGCACGCAATGTACGCTGTGTTATGGTTATCTTTTTTTTAGAATTTTTAACCCCCGACGCAAAAAGGATGGCGTATTCTAGGAGTGACGTGTCTGTGTGTGTGTCTGTCTGTGACATCGTAGCTCCCAAACGGATGAACCGATTTTGATTTAAAAGATACATTATACGGATATATGCTACATTAAAACGATAAAGCGTTTTCGAAATTTATTCAATTGATTAAAAGGTATTTTTTTTCTGTTCCTATAATAATATTATAAAGAACGCTTGGCAGAAGTTATTTGTGGATTCTGGTGTATCAACGTTGCCAGTATTCTGAGTCAGTTGCCCGCTGATAGGTTTTAGGGTTTGTTTGGGACATGCTAGTCTCTCCGTCTGCCCACAGTTTGACTAAGACTACGTCTGGTACTTAATACTGTAATTTTGCATGGTTATACATATTAATCACTCGGACAATAATGTGAAATAAAATTTAGAAAAATATATTTTTTTCCTTTAACACTATACTATTCTCACAATGATTTGGGATGTGCAGGATAGATTAGGGCAACCGACCCTAAATAAAATAAAATGGTGTCGTGGGACACCAGATAGGAACGAAGTTTTCATTGACATAATACATGCTTCTTTCAATTCAGTGCGATTCACAATTTACTTTTAACTTATTCCTTTTCTTATAATAATTACTAATTATACTAATTTATAACTGGAACAGAATTTAAAACATGTTGTATGTAGCCTTTAAATAAATTATGAAAAAAACAAACCCAATAATAAACCATATCATTTAAATTTCGAACGTAACAATATGAAAAAAAGTGTCGTTACAACTTTTCGTATGATTTTTTTCCGTCTAGCCCCCTTTCATAACGCGCGATAAGGAACTTCGTTCCAAAAATAAAAAATATCCATGGAAAATTACTCAGATGATGTTCAACTAATAAGTTCTTGTAATGCATATATTGATAGATTTGATTAGATGACATCATTAGAGTAGCTAAGAAAAATTGAAAATGAAGACAGCAAAGAATAGAGAGAATTGGAAATCTTTAGAGGAGGCCTTCACCTTTGAAACGAGGGTTCTTGCTAATAAAAGTGTTACTATATTTGAGTTTTAAGTTGAAAGTCCATTATTTCTTATGCTGGTCAAAGAGGTATAAACATTATTGTGCATTTATCTCGCATGGACGCGCTGGTCCGCTCTGTCCGATGAATTAACAGCACCGTGTCAATCACACGTACATTTGATTGCATATGTCTTTATTTCCCTTGAGGCAAGACACAGGTCAAGTGACGAGAGAACTGTAGTTTCACATATATCTACAAAATATTATAATAAAAGTTTTATAAAGAATCTCATATTAAATTAAATTGAATATTAAAATATCCTGGGCCATTCTTTTACACGCGGCCATCTGATCCTAAACTTAGCAGATATAACTGATTTAATATTTTTCTAAATCCTACATGTATATATGGATATTTACACCCAGACACAGAACAAACAGACATGTTCATGCACACAAGTGTTGGTCTGGGTGGGAATAGAGCTCGCAAACTGTGACTTGGTAGTCAGGGTCGCTAACCACCAAGCGTGGCCTGTTACAATACGTTTTAATTGAATACTATTTACACAAACGTATACATACAGTAAGATATCATTACTTAGTAACTTACATATTTAGTAGAATGGCCTATCGTCCAGAGATACATAAAAGGGCAGTCTATATCCAGCCTCTCAGCAATAGCTTGCAGGTTTGGTGCTACCACATATCCGGTGCATTAGAGTTGTTCTCTTGCGTAGTATCCTTGCGAAACCACTCTCTATGCATACACCTATATCTATGCAAATAAAACACAAATGAATTTGTACTACCTGTACTATGGCAACCAGATAAATGATATCATCATCATCATTATATTAGCCCAGGGGTGTCCACTACTGAACATATGCTTGGATTTCCACCTCGAACGGTCTTGAGCCCCCTGCAGATGCAGACATTTCTTCACACCAGAACATTTCTTGGCCGTCGATTGTCAGTTCTTGCCATTGCCCATTGCCACTTCAGCTGGCTGACTCTACGAGCTATGCCTTAAGCCTTTGTTTTTCTACGAATGCCCTCGTTTCGGAGACTGTCGCGTAGAGGAATACCGAGTATAGCCCGATAAAGGGGACCCGGTGGTCTAGCGGCCTAAAATTTAGCCTATTTTTAAATTTTTTTTTTGATATGACAGAAATGACTAAGGGTTTAAAATTTTTTTAGGCTTATTTTATTACTTATTAACAATACAAAAATGATTACCATCATTTTTTACAAAAAAATTTTTTTTTTTTAATTCCAAAAGTGGCGCTGAAGTTCCCCTCTCAAAAAAAAAAGGACCTGGCTGCTGAAGGAGGTTTTATCTCTCCCTTTGATCTGAAATTAAAAAATAAGACGGATTTTTAATCAGTATAAGTATAGTTATGGCGGGGACTAGAATAAAAAAAAAAAAAAAATTGACAAAATGACGCGTAATTCAAAGTACGAGTCTGAAAACGACTCTTTTTTTGCAATGTTTTTTTAATAAAAGAAATAGAAATACTCAACAGAAAATATTTTTTCTAGTCCCGGCAAGAGCCAGTACTATTTAGAATGACCTGTTTAAATTTCAGACGAATCGGTCGAACCGTTTTTTTTTTTTTTAGCTTCAGTAGACCAAAAAAAGTAGTTTCGAGATAAACGCGTTTAAAGTTTAATGGAGCCCAACTCACCGATCGTCTACCTGACATTGTAATGGGTTTTAAATATAGAAATACTCGGAATTTTGTCACCAAATTTTAACAGTATATTTTTGAAATACTATACTTTCGAAATATGTAAAAAAAATCGATTTTTCGTAAATTCTAGACCACCGGGTAATGATAAACTATTTATTAAATACATGCCAACTTGCCAACCCACGACCAGTACCGTGGCAGACAGGGTCTCAAACCAACAAGTCCACCGGCCCGTCAAAAACACTATAAATTCGAATTAAGGTCAAACCCAACCAGTAATTAGTCAAGATTAGATGTTCATTGAATAACTGAAGACATTCAATATCTTTTTATAAGCCCTTAAAGACTTAAATTGGGATAAAAAATATCTCTATCTCTGTTTATTAAATAGTTAAAGAAAGGGACAAAAGACGGATTATCATTTAATGTGTGTCTCACCGATTTTATTTATAACTATACTAGCTGTCCCAACAGACATTGTCCTGTCGAAATGAGTCCATAGAAAAGTTCCCTAAAAAATGAAACGTTGGTACTTTCAACCCAGTGCCATCTGTTAGAATTGTTTGGAGCTAACAGATACTTGTCACTGTCAAATAATAAACAATTAATTTGCAAAAAATAATATTGCAGCTATAAATTGAGATGTAAGCTATCCTATCTTTTAAGTTAGATCAAACTGCACACGGTGTGCAAATTTGAATAAAATCGGTTTAGTAGTTTAGGAGTACATCGCGGACAAACAACGTGACGCGTAATTTATATACATAAAGATATCGATCTTACTACTATTAAATGCAAAATTTTGTATCGATAGATATTTGTTACTCAATCACGCCAGAGATAATAGTCTGGAAAACAGTTTTTTCTAGGAATACTTTACATCCCTCGGAAACGCCAATGAAACCGGTCAGGGACAGCTAGTAATAAAATATGTATTCATTATCACCCAACACTTCTTATAAAACAGCAATATTCTTCAACTTGTAACTTAAGTTTACCTATTCTACACTCGGCTAAGATGAACTATAGAACTACTGGGTAGATACTACGCCCCAGGAGGTTCAACTTCTGACAAACTTTGTGTACCCCGGGCTAATAATAAGGCTAGGTATTCCTTGGTAACTTTCCTTTGCGCTATAGGAATTATTTAGATACTAGTTTCCACTTCGCGGTTTCTACCGCATTTCTGCGAGATCTTACATTTTCATAAGATGAAAAAAATGCATATGTTAATCCAGAAGATGGTCTATATACGTGCTTAAATTCATCTAAGACCATGGGATGGTTTTTGCGTGAAAGAGTAACAAACATTATGATACACGGACACTCATCTTAACAATTTTTTGCGTTTATAATATTGGTACGATTTTAGCCCAAAAGTAATACATATGTATTATCTCGAAGTTATGTCCTTTCATGTTTATCGGAGTGACATCGGTATGCTATCACCGACCTTTGAATTAGACCTTCCAGTAGGTCAATGGTCAGGTTTCCAATATGAATATTAAGCCTCAGATCAAAACAACGAGCTGAGCAAGCGCGGAAAGATGTTAATTTAAGTAAATCTTAAGTTATTTATTTATAATCCATGTATTCAGCAATAGAAAAATTATATAACACTATATATTAAGGGGACCCGGTGGTCTAGAATTTACGAAAAATCGTTTTTTCTTTTTTTACATATTTCGAAAGTATAGTATTTCAAAAATATACTGTTAAAATTTGGTGACAAAATTCCGAGTATTTCTATATTTAAAACCCATTACAATGTCAGGTAGACGATCGGTGACTTGGGCTCCATTGTTCGCTAATTGCAGCTCCTCGGGTCCGTATACCTGACTTAGACTATTGTATGAATTGAACGGGAAATATTTTAGTTTTAAGAGTTGTTCAGTTAGTTTAACGTGTTCCTCAGCCACAGCAACATCGAGTGTAATAATATTACAGAAATAATTTTATAATAACATCAATAATTTTATAGTGATATCGAGTGAAATAATTTTATAAAACCAATGGATCGTAAGCAGGGCCAAACTAGTAGCAGAAGACTTGGACATAAAGGCAAAAAAAGATATTTTAAAGGTAATCGTTATACAAGTGAGAATGATATTATAATATATTATAATTATACAAGCACTTCAGCTAAAAAAATCAAAACCACTGAGGAATTAGAATATAACATGGATCCAGGCATGAATTATTGTATAATTCAATTCACAACTGTTTTTCTAACATTACAGTAGATAGTTAAGTGTAAGGACTGCAATGGTGATATCGTTTTTAGCAAAAATTCGCAACGTGGTTTAGGGTTCAAGCTTTCTGTCCAATGTCAGTGCAAAAATTGTGGACATCGCTGCATGTTGTGCTGCTTGTACATTTAACGAAGGTTTTAAAGCTATTTTAAAGATGATGGACGTAATGGGTATTAAAATCGGCCCATACGCCGATCAACTAGCCCGAGATCGTGATGAGCGAAGAATCTATAAGGCTGATCGTCAAAGCACAAGCCAAAGATGCAAGAACTGCTCGTAAAAAATCCAAGAGTCAAGAAAATGAAGACTATGGGAGAACAGAGGGAATCTTTTATGGTGCTGGGATCGCCGATTAATCGTAAGTGCATATTTCAATACAATTTCTTGAGAATATAGTTACTTAAAACTTTAAACGCGTTTATCTCGAAACTACTTTTTTTGGTCTACTGAAGCTATAAAAAAAAAAACGGTTCGACCGATTCGTCTGAAATTTTAACAGGTCATTCTAAATAGTACTGGCTCTCGCCGGGACTAGAAAAAATATTTTCTGCTGAGTATTTCTATTTTTTTTATTAAAAAAACATTGCAAAAAAAGAGTCGTTTTCAGACTCGTACTTTGAATTACGCGCCATTTTGTCAAATTCCAAAAGTGGCGCTGAAGTTCCCCTCTCAAAAAAAAAGGACCTGGCTGCTGAAGGAGGTTTTATCTCTCCCTTTGATCTGAAATTAAAAAATAAGACGGATTTTTAATCAGTATTAGTATAGTTATGGCGGGGACTAGAATAAAAAAAAAAAAAAATTTACAAAATGGCGCGTAATTCAAAGTACGAGTCTGAAAACGACTCTTTTTTTGCAATGTTTTTTTTAATAAAAAAAATAGAAATACTCAACAGAAAATATTTTTTCTAGTCCCGGCGAGAGCCGTACTATTTAGAATGACCTGTTAAAATTTCAGACGAATCGGTCGAACCGTTTTTTTTACCGTCGTTTTTTTTCGACTCTTGGATTTTTTACGAGCAGTTCTTGCCTCTTTGGAGTCACTTGTGCTTTGACGATCAGCCTTATAAATTCTTCGCTCATCACGATCTCGGGCTAGTTGATCGGCGTATGGGCCGATTTTAATACTCATTACGTCCATCATCTTCTGCTACTAGTCTGGCCCTGCTTACGATCCATTGGTTTTATAAAATTATTTCACTCGATATCACTATAAAATTATTGAAGTTATTATAAAATTATTTCTGTAATATTATTACACTCGATGTTGCTGTCGCTGAGGAACACGTTAAACTAACTGAACAACTCTTAAAACTAAAATATTTCCCGTTAAATTCATACAATAGTCTAAGTCAGGTATACGGACCCGAGCAGCTGCAATTAGCGAACAATGAAGCCCAACTCACCGATCGTCTACCTGACATTGTAATGGGTTTTAAATATAGTAATACTCGGAATTTTATCACCAAATTTTAACAGTATATTTTTGAAATACTATACTTTCGAAATATGTAAAAAAAAAAAAAAAACGATTTTTCGAAAATTCTAGACCACCGGGTCCCCTTGAGGAATCACAAGCCTCAGATCAAAACAACGAGCTGAGCAATCGCTGAAAGATGTTAATTTACAAAAACACAATACATTTAATCTTAAAATAATTTATCGTAGAATGTTCAAAGAGTACGGACTAAGATCCATAGAAAATGAAAAATATATATATATATGAATATCACACTGGATATTCATAGAGGAAACACGGCTTTTGAATGCTGTCCTCTCACGTGATTGCGTAGTAAACGAAAGCGATAGATTAGATATCGAGGTAACATCGCTAAAATTATTATTTTCCATACATAATCCTATCCTACGTGGCATTTTTTTTTCATTTTGCTTGCGGTTCCATATATTAAATCCAGTTATTTTTAATATTTAAATTATTTTTGTATTAAAAAAGCGTAAGCCTTCATAAATAAATAGGTAATATTTTTTTTATGCCACTTGGGCCGACAAACAAGCAGACGGTCCACCTGATGGTAAGTGGTCACCGCCGCCTATGAACATTTGCAACACTAGGAGCATCGCCAATGCGTTGTCGACCCTGAGACGTGAAGTTGTTAAGTCTCATGTGCCTGTAATTTCACCGGCCCCCTTACCTTTCTAACCGAAACACAGTAATACAATTGCATTACTGCTTCACGGCGGAAATGGGTAAGGTAGTAGTACTTCCCCGGACGAACTCTGCACTAAGAGCTCTACAACTACTAAAAATATTAATATTTCTATATCTATCCTACTAATGTTATAAATACAAAAGTTTGTATGTCTGGATGTTTGTTAATCTTTCACACAAAAACTATGCGCGGATTTCGATGAAACTTGGCACATATATAGAAAATGCTCTGGAATAACACATAGGATGCTTGTTGTGCCGGGCAAAATTTTACAACCCACAGGAACGCGGGTGAAAACTTGTAGCTTCAGTAACTTTAAATTTGACCTTCATAAGTGCCCTCCGAAGGCCTAAACTGAATAAATGGTTTTGAATTTTGAATTTTCAAACCGCGAGGGACAAATAAAAATGATAATTATGTAATGACAAGTATATTTACATCTTTAAATTGGAACACTATACATATTAGCATAAACAAATATATACATAGAAAAATACAAAAGCACTTAAAATTACATTAGTTACTCTATCATGTACACTAATAAAACAAAACCGAAAATTTTGCTAAAATAAAAGGTCTTCTAAATGCTCCAAGGTACCCATGATAGCGGCGCTGCCCCGTTGGATGGTTAAGCTTAGTCTCTGGGCAAAAAAGTCCCTGGCTCTCAAGTCCCCAGAGGCTAAGACCAAACGCTTGCCTATATACTCAAAGGCACATTTTGTGTCAGATAACCATGGGCCCATGGTTCAAAGGTATAATTAACGTTAGCTTATTATGTTACAATCTTAAAACATAGTTTAAACTAATGTGCAGAGTAGTTTAGAAATTAAAGTAGACTTTTTTAATACATTAGTTAATTTATATTTTATGATGTAACTGATGTAATCAAACCAAATAAAAGTAATAAAAGTATGTGCTAATATTTTCAAATTTCACTCGATATTTGACATCCGAACATTCTACAGGAGGAGATTATTGCTCAGTCAAAATCGTAAAAAACAATAAAAAATTAAAAAAACCGTGAAATATTTACAAAATTCAATATGTTTTCAATAACAAATAACCAAAAAACGTATTAAATGTCCATATCCTATGACAATTAAGAAAAAATCTTTCGTGAATATAATTTATTCCGTTTTTGTGTATGACCTATTAAAAAGCTTTAATAACATTAAAATGTTTGGTGGTCGGCTAAGAGGACTCAAAACATTATAAGTTAATTTTAGGGTTTCGTTTTAAGTAAAGGTTATTTCTTGTCTCAAAGGCACTAATTCTATATTATTACATAGGATATTTAAGATCACAATAAGTATAGCATTTAGGGGGCCGGTGAAATCACAGGCACAGGCGACTTAACAACTTCACGTCTCTGGGACGACAACGCATTGGCAATGTCCTGCCCCCTTATTCAGCTAATACAAAGTTCGTCGGCGAGCCGCTTCACGGATGCCTCGGAGAGCTTACCTCTCACGTGATTAGTAATATTAGGGTAGTAAGCGACAGAGACAGAGCATAGAGGCCGCGACGAAACATCCTCGAGTTAGTGTCATTTTCCTTACAGAATCGAGCCCCGAGCAATCGAGTGTTGCAAATGTCCATAGGCGGCGGTGACTAGTTACCATCAGGTGGATCATCTGCTTGTTTCTCGGCCCATATGGTATAAAAAATATTACAAATAAAAAATGAATAAGTACTAATATAAATCAAATTTATCGTGTAGTATGTACAAAAATGTATATGTAAATGTACATGTGTGATGGAAAAACAAGCACTACCTTAACTACCATGTTACATATTGAAATAAATAATTCAATACATGTTTTTCTATTCGTTTACTAGCTTTGTGCAGAGTTGCAGAACTATATTATTGTTTGTGTTTATAGGCCACCGGCATCAATTTTTTTTTGTTTACGTCTATAATGGAAGAGATTCTTCGTAAGTTATTTAATAATTCTAACAAGTCAATAGTTGTATGTGGCGACTTTAATGTAGATACTCTTAGTAATTCATCTGAAAGTCGGAATTTTGTTGCCTTATTCAAAACATTCAACTTAGACTTATTGTTTAGTGTGTCAACAAGATCTACAGCCACTTCGGCTACTTGTATTGATAATATATTAACTAATAGTAGTATACTGGGGAAATCGATTATTAGTGGTGTTCGCTCGGATCATAAGGCTCAATTAATAGAATTGCCATTTAAAAGACAAGTATTTAAAGTATCGAAAATAATTAGACCTACTACTAAGGCAAGATTAGATACCTTTAAAAATAATTTAGAACTGAAACTCTGTAATACAATATATCATAGTGTTGAGCCCAATGTCTTGTATGAAGGTTTATTGTCTGGGATTTGCGATAATTTTAATAGAGCCTGTCCTACTAAAATAGTAAAGGTAAATAGTAAAATGGGATTTAGTGACTGGGCTACAAAAGGTATTCGTAAGAGCAGGGATAGGTTGTATGAATTTTATCATTTAAAATCTCTAACTCAGAACGAGGAATTTCATAAATATGTCAGAAAATTTTCAAAGACTTTCAAGTTAGTATAACTATACTATACTACTATATACTATAAAATAGGTAATGCTAATAACAAAATAAAGACAGTCTGGAATGTTATTAATACGGAAACTGGTAAAATAAGAAATAATAATGAACAGGTAACTCTTAAAATTAATGATAAAATTCTAACAAATAATTTAGATGTAGCCTGTGCTTTTGAAAACTTCTTCACGAGTATACCTGAGCAGCATATTCATAATACATTTCCAAGTTTTAAAGTTGACCATATTAATGCTAGCGATATCATAATAACTTTTAATTCTCTCAATATGAAAAGTACTGAAGATTTATGGGGCTTATCAGTAACAATCGTAAAATCAATAATAACAGTGATTGCACCTGTTTTGTCAAATATTTTTAATGAATGCATTGATCAGGGTTGTTTTCCTGATTTAATGAAATATAGTAAAATTGTACCTATTTTCAAGTCCGGATGTAAGGAGAATCCATCTGATTACAGACCAGTTTCCGTTCTGCCAGCACTTAGTAAAATTTTTGAAAAACTGCTGCTTAATCAAATGTTAAGTCACTTTACTAAGCATAAGGTATTGCATGGTCATCAGTTCGGTTTCACGAAGGGAAGATCTATATCCGATGCGGCAGCAACATTGCTGAGGCACATTTATGGCGCATGGGAGGATTCACAGGATGCGATTGGCACTTTATGTGATCTGTCCAAGGCATTCGATAGCGTTGACCACCGTACGCTACTACTAAAACTTGACTACTACGGAATTCGTGGAACTGCTCATGATCTTGTTTTGCCTTATTTATCAAATCGCCAGCAAAAGGTAGGGATTACCGGCACAACATCCAAGGGCTCTTTAGTCGAAATGGGGGTACCCCAGGGTTCAATTTTAGGTCCATTTTTGTTTTTAGTATATATAAATGATTTGCCATATGTTGTAAATGACGTCACAGATATTGTCTTGTTTGCTGATGATACATCATTAATTTTTAAAGTTAATAGAAAAGACAAATATCTAACTAAAGTTAATCATACTATGTCAATTGTCTGTGGGTGGTTTGCTACAAATAATCTATTACTAAATTCAAAGAAATCTAAATGCTTAAGGTTTTCTTTATCAAATGTAGCACAAGTAGATAGCCAAATAATAATAGATGGGAGCCATATTGATCTTGTAAATAAAACGGTATTTTTGGGTCTTATATTAGACAATAAATTGCAATGGGGACCTCAGGTTGATACTCTAGCTGCTAAATTAAGTTCAACTGCATTTGCTGTTAGGAAAATTAAACAATTGACGAATGTTGAGACGGCCAAATTAGTTTATTTTGCATATTTTCATAGCCTCTTGTCCTATGGTGTTTTATTTTGGGGAGCAGCAGCGGATATAGAATCAATATTTATTATACAAAAAAGAGCAATTCGTGCAATTTACAGTATGGGTCCACGTGAATCATTAAGAGATTTATTTAGGGAAATAAATATAATGACATTACCTTCACTATATATTTATGAAAATATAATGTTTATACATAGAAACATAGGAATGTTTGAGTCAAAATTAGATATTCATAGTATAAATACAAGACAAAGGGAGAAGCTATAATATATCTATATATCTTCAGTAACTTTAAATTTGACCTTCATAAGTGCCCTCTAACTAGTGCCCATGTAACTTTTGGATAAAGTAGCTTTACTAGTAAATAAATTTTTAAGGTACAGTAATTTTTGTGTTTATTCATTTCAAACAAAAATACCAATATAATAGGTATAGTAATCTAAACAATTTTCACTGTGATGGAATTTATAATTCAAGGCAATGTTTTTGTAAATAACAAAAAATTGAAGAACAAGGTTAATTGTTAACCTTGTTCTTCAATGTTTCACACATTATATAATTGTAAATTGTTTCAAGATGGATAAAAAAATCTTTGCGTTGAATGAAATATTCCGTAGCTGTCAGAACTTATCATATAAAACAAAATAATCCTTACTACGCGTAATAATCGAGTAGTAGAGCTCTTAGTGCAGAGTTCGTCCGGGGAAGTACTACCACCTTACCCATTTCTGCCGTGAAATAGTAGTGCACTTGTATTACTGTGTTTCGGTTAGAAAGGTAAGGGGGCCGGTGAAATTACAGGCACATGACACTTAACAACTTCAAGTGTCAGGGTCGACAACGCATTGGCGATGCCCCTAGTGTTGCAAATGTCTATAGGCGGCGGTGACCACTTACCATCAGGTGGACCGTCCGCTTGTTTGTCGGCTCAAGTGGTATAAAAAAAAAAAAAAGTTATATTATAAACTAGCTGTCCTCCGTAGTTTCACCCCTGTTTCCGAGAGCTGTCACGTTACAAATTAAACTTTTAAACCTTTCTCTTTGATCATTCTGCCTATTGATGAACCTCATCAAAATCGTCATTTAAAAGATGTAAGCATACAGACGGCGTAATGATGCCAAAGAAAGTTGTTTTTTATGTTTGTTTGTTACACTTTCACAGCTAAATAACTGAAGTGATCTTGCTGAAATTTGCATACATACCCTATGACATGGAAAGAGACAGGCAATTTTTATCCTAGGACCGCTAGCAAAGCCGCAAGGATTAGCTAGTAAATAAATAAATCAGACTATATATATAGTTTGCCAGAGTTTTTCAGAATTTTTATAGGTTGGCAACACTTTGGCTATCCTTCTGGTATAATTAATATTGGAGTAAATACTTTTTTAGCTCGTGAAACTCAATTTACGCAAAAGGCGCACTGAAAACAAAAATACATATATGTTAAGGAGAGAATGGGATAAGTAGACTTTCTCAATGTTTTACTTCTATTTTGAGAAAACTCTTTAAATATCCTCTTGATATTAGTAAAAACTTACTTAACATTTATGATTTAAAACTCAATTAAACGAAAGTCACACTAAACAGGGACAAACATATACATATGTTTAGGATATAGCCTAAGAGAGAATAAGATGGATAGACATAGTTTTCTTCTTTTTTACTACTAGGTGTAAATCTCATCAGATTTCTGACTGTACCAAAATCTTACCCATAAATAATCGAACCAACCCAACGTAAGGTATCGCTTTTTCCCCCATTTAAAATTCCTCGACACATTTTAAACAAAAGCTTCTAAACGTATAAAAGAACGGTCGCCGTCAAACGATCTCCTTTGTGATTGCGAGGAACAATAGTGAACTGTAAATTGGCACGGCCCGTTTGTGGAATGGTCAAAGACTTTGTTTTTTAACGATGATTGCTTTCGAATCGTTGATCTAGGCTTGATGTTGGAAATGGATGACTGTATGCTCAAATTTCAGTAAAAAAATAGTTTTTTTTTTTAACAATTTTTTTTATTAAAGTATTAATTAAATTAAGATGCTCATAAAATATAATGGTTTTATTAACTAATTCACTTAGGCGTGACCTTGCGGAAATCCAGTGTAAGCTTATACAAAAACAAATATCTAGTAATTAATTTCGCTAGATCTCTTTCTCTGTCAAGTACCAAATAAGGAAACTCAACAGGAAATCGACACGTGTTTCGCTACACGAAGCATTTTCAGGACGTATTAGTTGTCACTGAGTCGACGCACTAGCTAACTGATCGGCGAGGTAACACGTCTATCATTAAGATTATTATTTTCTACGCGATAACATGTATTCTATTTGATAATCCAGAATATATTCTATTTATGTGACAGATTTCATTTAAATCTGATCAGCCGTTTCGGAAACTATTCGAGATAAACTTTAGACATGCATAAATTCTTAAAATGGTCATTTATAATATGATTAGGCTTCATATAAATAGCAGTTAGGCATTTACTTTGAAACCACGGATAGGCACTTCAAAATTCAAAACCATTTATTCAGTTTAGGCCAGTGATGGGCAAAGTACGGCCCGCGAAAGTATTTAATCCGGCCCACCGAGGGTCCATCGTCATGGATAGTATATGGCCCGCTATAAGAAAAGTATAAAGTAGATACTACTCAGTAGAAAAATATATGCATAACCTATAAGTGAAGCTAAGCTAACAGCGTAGTTCATGTGTTGCGTAATACGGGGCGCTAATGTTTTTTATAATATTACTTGCCGTTCCCCGCGGTTTTACCCGCGTTCCCGTGGGATGTCACATGTATTATACATAAAAACCTTCCTCTTCAATCACTCTATCTATTAAAAACCGCATCAAAATCCATTGCGTAGTTTTAAAGATTTAAGCATACATAGGGATATAGGGACAGAGAAAGCGACTTTGTTTTATACTATGTAGTGATTAAAAGCTTTAGCACAAAATGCATTTTTTTTTATAATTCAGGCTATCCTTTAGAATTTTTCAAACTTTGTGGCCCCTCATTTAAAAAAGTTTGCCCACCACTGGTTTAGGCCCTCGGAAGGCACTTAAGAAGGTCAAATTTAAAGTTACTGAAGCTACAACCTTACACATCGATGGATAAAAGGTGTCTGACAATGTTCTTGATGATTTAATAATATTCAATAATATGTATTATTTATTGAAACATAATAATGTTACACAATGTTGTACATTTGCTATTGGCTGGTAGCGTTATGCAGTACCCTTTAAAAATATCTAATCCTCCCGAAAATATATTAAAATGTGAATAAACTGTGTATTTAATGTAGTAATTAATAAAATCTGTATTATTCTCACGATTTTTGATAGGTTTTATTTAGCATACCTATCAAATATTATATTGTGGAGTTAAAGAGTACTTAGTGAACGAATTCTTGTCTATGACCTAATTCTTCTACATTAAATCTGTGCCTCTAATGTCTTTATTCATAAGCTGGAACAAATTATTCCAAAAGATTTGAACTTGATTTAAACTTAAATTCTTAGGTTCGTAGACTTTCGTAGCACCGTAGGCCGTCTACGAAAACGTCAGTCAATCAAATATTAAACTTTTCAAAATGAAATACTAAACTTTGCCAAATCCAAATTAATCAACGAAATTATTGTACTAAGAAAATACACTTAAATGGAAACACCAATTTGTACTCTCTTGAAAAAGAAACTGAAAATCTCTCCCACTTAAGAACAAAACGACGCTCTCGTTAAGAAAAATTAAAGAAGACACCTAATATTTACACTTATCTACGGTGCTATTTTGAAGCACTTTACTTCTTTCAACCCCCCGTTTTAGGAGGGAGTAAAGTTGTGGTCACAGTGTAAGCGGATAGTCTCCAAAAACAATTGTCAAAAAAATCTCTTTTTAGACAAAGCTGGTTATTTCTGACCAATCTTAATAATGTTTGAAACGTTAAATTATATTAACAACATAGTAAAAGACTTCATTGGGCATAATTTAAAACACCCTTAATTTTAGCATAAGTCTTGAATGTACATATTTCTAACATTCAACTTACTCACTCGCACTTATATGTCGCTCTCTTTCTTCTCAACTTACTTAACTGGGGGCTGCTTTGTATTAAATAAAATTATACTTATAAATTAATTAAGAATTTTATTTGAAACACAATATTTAGTGAAGTTTTTAGTCAACATTCAATGTGGTTCTGCGTCAATCAGTATTATCAGGTCATCTTATACAACGTTCTCTTGAGTGCCTGCTACTTAGGATATGAACTGCTCTCAGTGGAGCCCTACCCTCATCCCTAATGGTTCACCCCCACCCTAAGTCACGTTCCAGCTACGTCGGCCGTGTCTTATTTAATTAAAGAAAAATATAAATTAGAATAATTTTAAAAGCATTCTATGGTACGCGCTAGTAAATGCTCGTGAAATAATTTGGGACGGGCGAGTAATTTTGATTTTCGTATTTTTTTTTATTTAGCGATATTATTTTATTTAATTGAGTGTAAATATTTTGGTCCATCAGCTCTATTAATGTGAAACTTTAAGTTCGATATTAATTAATATTATAAATGTGAAAATGAGTTTGTTTGTCGTTCTGTCATATTTTTAACAGAGGGATGGAGCGACATGCTTCTTGCTTGGAGTTAGCTTACTGGGGCTCCATTCTGTAAGGAAAATTATACTAACTCGAGGATGTTTTATCGCGGCCTTCGTGCTCTGTCTCTTTCGCTAACTACACTAATATTACTAATCACGTGAGAGGTAAGCTCTCCGACGCTTCCGTGAAGCGGCTCGCCGACGAAGTTTGTATAAGCTGAATAAGGGGGCAGATCAGTAATATAGCCAATTATTTAAAGGCGACTTTGGAACTATTCTGGTAAATGAGAAATATTTCGGCTGCTATTCAATGTTCAGATGGTAGATTGCTTAGTGGTTTAAGCTACGGAAATACGGTTAAAACCATGCACCACGGGTGGCCCCTAGTACGAGTATCTATAGAATACATACTTGACAAAACCAATTTAATATGATTATTAGAAAAACTAAAAAGAAAATTTTATATCTCACTTGTAATTGGAACGATTTGGTAAGCCGATGTCAAACAAAAAAAAAATATTCTCGGGGAAAAATTATAGTGACCAATAAAGCGTCTTTAAACTGAAACAAATATTTTTTAATTAAATCACGCTGTAAAAAGCAACAGTCATTCTGATTCAATAACAACAAAAACACGTCGTTTTGTAAGGGTTACGACACCGGCCCTCGACGAAATCCCTTCGTCGGTACGTGGAAACTGGGATACATTGAAATCGCTCCATGGAGATCTTCGTAACAAGGGTCCGGGAGCCAGAGAAACGATTTTCAGAAACGGGACCTTAAACGATCTTCTGGGCATTACCTACACTTTATACATACGGTCGTTTGATTCGACGAACTCTATGTTTTGTACAATTTGTAGTGTATATTTGTACATTGTACAATTTTAGGCTCATTTTCACAACTATTTATATTATTAATATTTATTTTGAAAATCAAAGTCTTTTTTGTTGTATTTTTTTTTATACCACAAGGGCCGACAAACAAGTGGACGGTCCACCTGATGGTAAGTGGTCACCGCCGCCTATGGACATTTGCAACAGTGGGAGCATCGCCAATGCGTTGCCGACCTTGAGATGTGAAGTTGATTTCTCATGTACCTGTAATTTATACATTTTCAATTTTATTCGTTTTCAATGTATTGCGTAAAGGTACATAGTCACGGTTTAAAATTACTAGCGCGTAGGAACCTCAATGCTGATAGATAAACAATTTTTTAAACGTATTTATTTACATACACTATTAAATTGGGTTATTGCCTGTAATTATAGTTGTACTTTAGGTTTAAGATGATGATGATTGGCACTACACTCAGCCGACCCACGTCCTATATAACCATGCAAGCATCAGCCAGCATATAACTGATATAGCAACTGGTACCTAAATAGTTGTATCGGAGAACCTATGGTTACACCAAATAAATCTTATAATTTAAATGCGCAAGTATGTAATTGTATGTATGGATGTTTTTTACTCTTTCAAAAACTACCAAAAGAATTTTAATGAAACTTGGCACATATATAGGAAATGGCATGGAATAACACATAGAATAATTTTTGTGTCGGGAAAATGTTACATACCTCGGGAACGGTGGTAAAACCGCGGGGGACAGCTAGTAAATTATATGTGTAAGTAATAAAAATTGGTTGTAATAATCAAATATTTCTATGATTATTATTTATTTTATACTACTGTGGTATAAAATATATACTTCTTTTTATTTTATAACTGACAACAATTACCAAGTCCCAACAAATCATACAACTTGCTCTCAATCCATTTCAACCATCTGTAAGCGACATTAGTAGGTTGAAAGGACAAGTACACGTCCGCATGGGCCACCTGTAATAGGTAGACACCAGTAAACTGGCCTATTTATGACCCTACGAGGGTACACGATACGAGTGCTATGGGAGCGTTGCAGATTGCTTATGGTTCCTATGGATATCGTGTTAGTTGCAGGATTTTTATTTCACCAAGACTTTTTAGCTATTTGTATATTTATGTTAACGGTTACTTTCACTATTTATATTAGATTGGAACAGGGGTTTTTTACTTGCCTTCTTTTGAAATTGGAAGTGATAGGTGGGATGTTTTGGTATGTAAACAACATGATTGAGTGGATCCATTATTTGACAGGCCAGTTGGCTTGGTGGTTAGCGACTCTAACTACCAAGCCGAAGGTTGCGGGTTCGATTCCCACCCAGGACAAACATTTGTTTGTATAATCATGTCTGCTTGTACTGTGCCTGGGTGTAATTATCTATATAAGTATGTATTTAGACAAAAACAATTGTATATGTAGTATATCACTTATCTGGTTTCCATAGTAAGAGCTCTGCTTAATTTGAGACCAGATGGCCGTGTGAAAAGAAGTATAAGTATTTATTATTATAAGTTATTTATTGTAATTGGTTGTTAACAAATTGCGGAGATTTACTTTTGTGAAATAATAGTTTAAAGATACTCTTGGGTTTTTTTAGGATTATTTAATATACTACAAGTTTGTTTTTCAAGTAGGTTGCCAAACATGCAGACGGTCTGCATGATGGTAAGTCACCGCTGCGTATGGACATTGGCAACACTAGGGGCATTGCAAATACGCTAATTGCTAAGTCTTATCAACATGATCAGCCTTTCTCCGTCCACTGCTGGACATACGCCTCACCTATGGCACGCCACTGAGCTCGATCTTCAGCTCTTTGTTTCCAACCGCTGCCAGTTAGCTTGCGTATATCATTGCTCCATCTAGCTGGAGGGCACCCTAAACTACGTTTACCGAGCCGTGGTCTCCACTCAGCTTAGTCTCATGTGCCCTTACCTTTCTAACCGAAATACTATAATACTGCTTCTCGGCAGAAATGGGTAAGGTGGTAAGTACTTTCTTTGCCGAACTCGGCAGATAGCTCAACTACTTCTAAAGCTGTTCTAGAATCTTGCAGTCATATATCAAGCATGTTGACTGTGATGATTGATGAATTATAATTTAGTGATAAATTTATGAAATCAATTGCTCGAAACCGTTTGAAAGCAAGGATATAATAATATCATACCTGTGATTGTTTTTTCACAAAGATAAATAGCGAATACGTTCCACGATTCAATCAAGAGCAACGTCGGGGAAAACAATAAAAGCATTATGTACACAGACGACCATGAAAGTGGCTCGCCTTTTCGCATTACTTTTTTATTAGATATAAAAAAAACTTCGTGTGAGTTCAGCTCTTGCGTGCTACGGGTTCCGTAATTATATGTGACGTAAGTTTTGCGAAGTTTGTTTTTTCGGGTAAGATTTAAGTTGCAAATTTTGTTTATGATTGTAGAAAGTCTGGGTTAAGTGCATTACGATAAGTAAGGTTCACTCTTAGAAATATGATCAATTTGCGTCAAAGCCAAGTGTAATGCACACGACAGTACTTATTTGACAGTAATTTGATTTATTTTGTGTAACTACTGTACGGTTTTATTGGTTTAAACGCTAATAATGTGTAACCCTGTCGGTTCCGTCTCTCACTACATTTAGAAATTCCTGTAGAAGAAACGTCTCATAAAATGTAATAGCCACAATTCATGACTGAGATCAGTGTCACGAAATAAATGTTTCTTTATTTAATATTGTTATGTTTTCCTTGTCAGTATTTTTGGCTCAACATTTTCATACTCAGAATGACATTATACTTTTTCGTATTTATATTTCCTCAAGGGAAAATATTTACATAAGTATGACGACACAATTAGGTTGCGTTAATACGGGCTTCGTTTTTGTGATTGATGCGCGGAACCCTACGAAATTCTATTTATCATTCGGCCTTCTGTTTTTGGGGCAACAATGCCTTCAACACTGTTAATTATGTTAGGACAAACAAAGGACTGTGTTTTGGCAATGCGATGTGAGAAGGGTTACGAAATAACGAAAATTAATAAAAAAAAAGTGTGTTTTGTTGAACATAATTGTAACATTTTTAATACATTGTTCACAGTTTGTCGCACACCCCTTTCATAAGTTATGTTGGCGTATGTCGAACAATTATTTGTGAAATATTTTAGCTATTTGTGATTTAATAGGATTTTTTTGAAAATGGGGGGATGTAGTAAATATGAAAATAACAGGGCAAAACGCATGCAGTTTTATAACTATGAAAGTTGATTGAATGTTAAACACGACACGACACTACATAGTATAAAACAAAGTCACTTTATCTGTCCCTATATCCCTATGTATGCTTAAATCTTCAAAACTACGCAACGGATTTTGATGCAGTTTTTTTAATAGATAGAGTGATTGAAGAGGAATGTTTTTGTGTATAATACATGTGACATCCCACGGGAACGCGGGTAAACCCGCGATGAGCAGCTAGTCTTGTATAAAATATTATTGCTCAGAGCTTGAAGACAAAGGTCTTTAATCATTGTGTGTTGTGTACTAGTGATGACCTTTGGAACAGAGACGTGATCTTTTATTGCTGGCCGTATAAACAAGCTCTAAGTCACTCAGCGAGCTATGAAACCGGCTATGCTCAGAATTTGTCTAAACGACTGAGTCCGAAACGACAACATTCGTAGAAAAATTAAAGCTTTAGACATAGCTAGAATCGCATTGCTCGAAGAACTGATAACCGACAGGGATGAACGGTTCTTTTTTCTCTTCAATGGGCAAGAAGCTGCTGAATCCAGGCAGCTCAGGAACGTTCGACGTGGAAATCCCCAGGGGAGACAAGATGATGATGATGAGATATACTTATCTTAGTAGAGTTATCTTAAGAGTTTCATTCCCTCTCAATTGCGGGGAAATACGCTAGGCACGATCAGTTCGTTTATAAAGCCTTGTGGAAAATTTACCATCACCTCAAACAAACTATGGTATGTTCAAATTATTCAACTCAGTCGCCTTTGCTGCAGTATTAAAATTTCATGCTAGCGTGCATTAAAATTACAAACTAAAAATTTATAGTAGACTTTTTAATCACAAAAAAAAAATGTCCATTGCAACTATGAACCTTAAATTAGGCGCGTGTTGAACTTGTATTCGTGATTCAGTGTTGGAAATTAAATTATGCATTAATAATTGTACAGTAAGTGAGAACAGAGGAACCTGTTTCAGTCATTTTTTAGTCGTTTTTATTTATTACTAGCTGTCCCCCATGGTTTCACCTGCGTTCCCGCATTCCGAATTTATTGTATATTTCAAAACGTTACCTATTAATATAGGATTTAGATACTGTCCCACGAAAGTCAAGGATTTATACAAGTGATCGCATCGGTGGTCAAGCGGACTACTGGAACCTAAAGGTACAGGGTTCGATTCCCAGCTCATATATAGTAGTATTAATATTGATTTATTTAGAAATTATTACCTGTAACTCAAGATTGGTAAAGTGTCCAAAATACAGCGAAATTGCCCACCACATGTCACCTTGGGACTTAAAATATCTTCGGAGGAAGATGGGCTTCATTACTGAAACTTCTGCATACCTCTTCAGCTGGAAACACCAACATTGTTTAATGTATCATGTCAGTAAAATTGTATTTTGAAGTGAAATCACAATCTGCAACTTTTTTGTGTGACGAAAAATAAATGAATGATAAACACAATCTCTGCTATTCAAAAGTGATTGACGAATAATTAAAATGTTTCCTTGTAATACAAAAGTTCCACTTCACTTCTATCGTGTCTTTACGACACACTCTGTTATTTTGTTTTAAAAAGCTTTATTCAAGCTGTAAAGGTCGTATCGCCATAAGGCGTATGCTCATAAAAACTAACTTGCATTTCTCTTGCTACCATTTTCCTAACACTGTATTCAGCTTATGTACACGTTGAATGTAAATTAATTTCCTATGTAATAGCAGAGTCCTGGGAGATTAATATTGTATCACGGAAACCTTTTAAAATTCTATGATTCCTTTACATTCGTTTAGGGAGATTATAGAAAAACTAATATCTAGTACCTCGTCTGTGATGCTAGTGCGTCCTGAAGATGCTTCGTCTAGAAGCGAAACACGTGTCGATTTCCTATTGAGTTTCTGTTGAACTAATATTTAAATCCCCCGCCTTTCCATAATTGTTCAATCTTAATATTACGTGTATTCTCTGTGGTGTTTCTTATCTCAAATATATTCTGTAGTACAACGAGGGTTATAATTATGTTAGCCAGGTTATGGGCCCAGTAAAGCCCAAGTTGTAAGGAAAAGTGTTTGCAAAGTTAATCATATGCATAAACTCAAATTATAAACAGTTTCGAGCCGGCGAATTGGTAGTGTACTGACATAACCAAAAAGCAGCGTGGTTCAGTTTTAACAAATATATTCTCTATGACTCTGTGGTACAAAGAGTGTTGTAATGATTTCAATTCCTTTATTTAATAATAAAGTCATCAGTTTCTTAGTTTGGGACTTGATAGAGAAGGAGATCCAGCGGAATTAGTTTCTAGATATTTGTTTTTATATAATCTTACAATGGATTTCCGCAAGGTCACGCCTGAGCCCATTAGTTACGTTTAGTGCTCGCCATTGATTGTCATCAACGTAGTAGTAAAAAGTTAGAAACTCACTAGTGGACTTATCATGGCCTACATAGCGCATAGTAAATTATGCCTCGAGTTTTCGTTTGTAATTACAACTTTAAATTAAAATGATTTCTAATGGATTGTAATTAAATCTGACATTTTAAACATCGCGCATCTAATAAAGTTGATCAAAAAATTATAACTACTATTTCTCAAATGATTAAAAAAAGGAAAATACAAACGGTTACCATACAAACATTTGTGGCTGTAAAAAATGTAACTTATATTATTAGGCTTTAAATGAATTTTTGCAGACAGATAGAATATTTACCAAATAAGATTATTTCAATAAGTTATCGTTAAATCACTGTGGTAGAACTAAAAGACGGAAGTTATTTCTCAAAACCACTAGTGCGTGTCAACTAGACGACTCAAACGAAGCATAGATCCTATGGAGGGTGATCATTCTCACTTAGCAACCACTCCCCCCACCAGGGATCCAGCTTAACATGAAGTGAATTAAAAGTATTTTCTTCAACTTGTAATGTTTTAAAAGCTTAGTGCGGCATGCACTGGGTCAGAGTTATTTCCCACAATATTATAGCTAGATTAATATACAGCTATTACTGAAATTTGTAGAAAGAACGAACAGAGACTTAGCTTTTCAAGGATCCATGCCAATCCTAGTGTAAACTGTGGAGAAATATTAGCTCGAGTAATTAATTGAAAAGGTTTTTAGTTCTCTTTATTTTAATTATTGCGGTCCCCCGCGGTTTTACCCGCGTTCCCGAGGGATATCACATTTTCTCGGGATAAAAGCCTATATGTTATTCCAGGATATGCTCTATCTATGTGCCAAGTTTCATCCATATCCGTTTAGCAGTTTTTGCGTAAAAGAGTAACAAACATACTTGCATACAAATCTTTCCTCTTTAAAATATTAGTATAGATGACAGTTGCAAAGTTATTTCAGGCAATTATTTTGGTCCAGTGGTGAACCGAGAGTATAAGATACGATGGCAGGGTTTAGAATAAAGAATATCCCCAGACCATCTGATCCCAAACTAAGCAGAGCTATATATGTATAATAGGTTGGGGAAAAAGTTCCTTCGCATTTTTTAAGAAAATTCAAAACATTTTTAATATAGTTTATTTACATTTAACTAAAGTATGTAGGTACCATTTTGTTCGATAACTTTTTGCCATCTTGTAGGTAGGGACATAATCCCATTGCTATAGAAATTTTTGGACTTCTGATCTAAATACTGCGACAAGTGGTTTTGACAGTCCTCTCGTGATGTTAACCTGACACTGCCTAAAGAATTCTGAAGAGACCGAAACAGGTGGAAATCTGAAGGTCTGCAAGGTCAGGACTATACGGCGGATGCATTAATACCTCCCAGCCAAACTCTCTTAATTTTTGCTGAGTGGCTAAAGATGTGTGAGGTCTAGCGTTATCATGATGAAAAACCACACCCCTTCTGTTGATTAATTCCGGCCGCTTTCTCTCAACTTCTTGCTTTAATCTCATCAGTTGTTCGCAGTAGAGTTCTGAATCGATGGTCCTGCCTGGTGGTAACAGCTCATAATGAATAATGCCCTTCCAATCGCATCACACACACAGCATCACCTTGTTGCGAGTTAACCCGGGTTTCGCCACAGTCTGTGAAGCCTGATCGGCCTTTGATCACCACCTTTTTCGCACGTTCTAGTCGTACGTGATCCACTTATCATCAACAGTTATCAGCTTCTTCAAAAATGGTTCGGTTTCATGACGTCGTAATAAAGAATCACATTTGTGTACCCAGTTTTTTTCAAATGCGCCAAAAGTGTTTTGTGGTCAATTCCCAGTTCTTTAGCTACGTCGTAAATACTGATATGGCGATCTTGCTCCACTTTTTCAAAAATGGCATCCATTTTATCCGTAATGGGGCGACCAGAGCGACGTGCATCTTTGACATCAAAATTTCCGGATAGAAAACACTTAAACCAAATTTGTGCTACTCTCACAGACACTGCACTAGGTCCATAAACATCGCAATTTTTTTTCGCGGCTTGCGTTGCATTTTTACCTTTTTTGTAGTAAAATTTTAAAATGAATCGAATTTCTTCATTAGATTCACTCATCTTAGCGGTACGAAAAACAAATGCAAATCACACATTTTCCTAATTTGAATTTGGAATTATGTTCTTTAAAATTTAAACTTTCCATGATACCAAAACCAGCCAGATACAAATAGTATAGCTAAAGAGATTTTATTACAAGTTCATACATACTATAATGCGAAAAGACTTTTTCCCCAACTTAATATGTTGTATATTTCACTTCGTTTCCGCAGTACATACGGAAACCAGGTAAGTGAGGTATACAACACATATGTACATTTATATGTATATACATATTTCATATTTACCTTTTTGTTCTCCATATAAACATACACTAGAAAGATTTCATACATTCACACGCTCTCTTTATAATATTTATCAAATAGAATAGAAAGCATAAAATAAGCCTAAAACACGATTTTCAATATGGCGGAAGCCAACCAATACTACAAAGTACCTAATTCGTATATCTGTTTTACCAAAAGCTATAGTATATATAATAATAATAATAATAATAATAAATTTATTCTCTTTCTCCTTACAAACTAGTATAACCTACTTAAAACTTAGACAATATATAGTTATATTATATATATATTACGTCACGACATGGCATTTTACGTCAATACCAACTAAACTGCCATCATCTTAATGAATTGCCTTTATCATCAACTATCAGCCCTGTTCCCAATCATTAGTGGTCAAGGCAATATGTCTGCTTTCTACCTATCCTGTGCAATACGAATTACAAGAAATTTGGCAGATTGTTTACGGACAGTCGCCAGCCTGTAGCAAACTCTGTTTGGGAATGCTTTTGTTGACCACTTGGTGCAAGGTTTCACACGTGGTCATCAGTATACTCTTGAATCGCCTCGTATGACACCCTTGACATGGTGGTCGTCGCCGTTACTACGCAGCACTAAAATTCAAAATTCAAAACCATTTATTCAGTTTAGGCCTGCGGAAGGCACTTATGAAGGTCAAATTTAAAGTTACTGAACCTACTACTACTAAGGTTTGGAAGTCAGCCTTAACTGAGAAGAACCGGCAAGAAACTCAGCAAGGTTATATATTGCTTTTTTTTAAATATTTTTTTATATTAATTTTATCAATTTATGTTTTTAACAATACAAAATACTTAATATATGTAATTTTCAAAAACAAAAAAATAAATAACAAGACTACAAAATAGAAAATAACAATAATTACTTACAACCTAAATGCTATATCGCCACCACAATGCCATAAGACATTTAAAAAAAACACTGAAGAACTATCTGACTACTTTCATTAAAAAAACAATAAGTGTCATAGTCGTTTAATAAACATTATCAACCCCTTACAATAAAACGCATGGCCCCAACCTACATAACAATTTATTGTTCTCCCTGTAAAAGAACCATCTTTATTTCCTCAATAAAGGTTTTGGTTTTACTCATTTATTTATTTATTTAATATGAGTACATCAACAGTATACCTTTTAACCATTTATAATAAATTAATGTAACAGTATTCTGATATGTACACCAATTATAAATGTGTACAGTATTTACCACATTTGGAGCGAATATAAGGTTACAAAATTTATGTAAAAATATTTTTTAAAACCAAAGGCATAAGAAACTAAACAGATATTTTTTTAAAGTGAGACAGTAGGCGTGTTGGTTAGCTCTGACTATAACGTCGTCTGGCAGGATCGATCTCACCTAGAACAAAATCTAGCACAATCACATCAAAACTACTGAACATATCGGGATGGGACTGCAACCACGTTAAATTTCGTAGATGGTTATAGGCTATATGATATTGATAAACGCGAGTGAAACCACAGGGGACAGTTAGTTAAAGTAAAAAAACAGATGCATACTTTTTTACATTGCTGCCATAGATGATCCATAAAACATTTTTCGTTTCCAACGCTTAATTTCCAACCACAAACTAGTCTATGAAGTTCTTAATCATGTAAGTTTTAAGGAAATATTTAACACTACGAGAGGTGAGTTGGGGTTGCTCTCAAAAATTGCTTATTAAACTAAATAAGTCAGGTTAAACCCGGTGAGTCTGGCATCGTGGAATACATAACGAAGCCGACTTTAATTACTCGGTTAGGCTGCACTATGTGCTAGGGTTGTAGGATACTTGGTATTTTCTAGAAATTTCGTTTGACAAGTTTTTTTCAGTTCATTATAAGAGGCTTCAAATTTAATTTATTTATAACTAGTGCCACTCCCCGGCTTTGCTTAGGTGTGTGATTTAAATGTTCTATACTAAAAAAAAAGAAATAATCTCCAAAAAAATCTATGTGGGCGCTACGATTCGCATTTCAGGGGCATATATTTGTATAGTGTTGAAAATTTGACAAGATATTAAAGGCCCGTTGTGACAGTTAAGAATGTCATTAAAAAATCACCCTTAGTGCTTTAGAGATAAGAGATCTTTTATGAATCCACTGGGTAATTGTAGGATAATGATGGACCTTATCATGACGCCAAAACTCTTAACCGTCAAAACCATACTCCTTGAGTCTTAGATCTCGATAACGAATCCACTGTGGCAAAAAGTGACAAATAAGTAAATATCCTGTTACATTCTTTACACACGGTCATCTGATCCTAAACTAAGCAGAGCTTGTACTATAGAAACCAGATAACTGAAATACTACGCATAGTTCTTTTTAAAATACATAGTTATACAGATGTTAACATCCAAACACAGAACTAACAGACATTTGACAGGCAAGTTGGCTTGGTGGTTAGCGACTCTGACTGCCAAACCGAAGGTCACGGGTTCGATTCCCACCTAGGACAAACATTTGTGTGCATCAACATGTCTGTTTGTTCTGTGTCTGGGTGTAAATATCTATATAAGTATATATTTACAAAAAAAAAGTAGTATATGTAGTGTATCAGTTATCTGGTTTCCATAGTACAAGCTCTGCTTAGTTTAGGACCATGCCGTGTGTAAAAGAATGTCCCAGGATATTTATTATTTATTATTTATTTATGTTTTTGCACACAACTGATTGTCCTGGGTCCCACTCATCGCACCCATGACTTGCGGCGTCAGGGTCTCTAGCCCCCAAGCCAACTGGCACGCCAAGTTACACAATTTAATATACACATATACATGAACATGAAACTGGGAGGGTGGAAGGAAAGAGACCGAACGGCCGGAGCCCCAGGCTAGGCGGTGGGCAGACCAGATATCGCAGAAGATGCCGGTTAGTGCTGCAATTCATCAAGAAACGGATCGAAACCGATGGAGACAGCTGGTTGACAAAGTCAGAAGGAGCCACGATCCTCAGCAGTAAGGAATACGACTAGGGAGAGAGTCACGAACATTTCACAGTATCAATTTTAATAGAATTTTTATATTTTTTACATCAAGAATAAATTGAATATTTATATGAGCACCCTAACAGACCGCATTGTATTACCTGTCTGGCGTCGGCATCGGCGTCGGCGGTTGTCTATACAGCAGGCACCGCTTATTCTAAATACAGCTACAGCTTAAGATCGTAAGTTTCCGCTGCAACTATTCCATACCATAAACTCTTCAGGTGTTTACCGTATAGCTATTTAATTGCTACATTTTTTCCCTGATCGTCTCGGTTGTCGAGCGGTATAAAGTTCGGTTTAAGACCAACTTTCAAGGGCAGTTCTGCAAGGTATACGATGGTCGATCATGTTTTATTGCAACTTTTTTGGTCTATCTCTTTTGTTAATCTATCAAACACCTGTGAGGACCGATCTTCGAGACCTTATTGCGAAGGCGTTGATGGAGTTTGTGTTAGAGAATGCAGGGAATATGTACGATTCCCAGGTTAGCCAAGCCATAGTTGACGTTTCCTTGTTACAAATAAATACCTGTTACCCGGGATTAGAGATGTACCCAAGTGGCAGTGACAATGTTCACCCCATGTCACGTTAGGATAAACAAATATACTCGTGTACGCAAAGGTTTGTCGTGGGTGAGAATTGAACCTGCGGCGTGGTGATCAGGTCATCTGACCACAATGATAACTTGTGCAGCTGCCGAAACAGAGGTACTTGGCCAAGGATTAATAACTCGCTTGGCGGGTGTAATCATTGTATCTCATATATTTGTATTTCTTTCCAGTTATGAATGCGAAGCTTTGTGAGGAAGTATTGATGTTTATTACTTTCACGTAAAAACTATTTAACGGATTTGGATACCACTTGGTACGTAGATCATATAAAGCCTAGTATAATACATAGAATTCTTTTTATCCCTCAAGAACTTGTGCAAAACCGTGGGGGACAGCTAGTTATCATATAATTGTAAAAACTTTTAGTTTTCTTTTTTAACTAAGAAACAATAAAATAAAGTACTGCAACTTTTTCTCAACCATTATCACGAAATTTTATCTTAGACCTATGCTACTAGTAAACTAAAAGCAACATTACTAGAATGTACCAAGAAGTTTGAGTGAAAAAATTAGTCTCAAATCTAAGGGTTCAAATTTAAGTTTCGAATTAGACTAATCGATTTGTTTTTCGTGATATCAGAGCCATGGTAAAAGCTATTTATGTTAACAAATAGAATGTGCAATCTTCTCAAACATTCAAATGATCAATTCCACAATTTACATAATTCGCTAACAATGACCATTGTGAAAATGTTGTGTGCGTCCGTTCGCGTTGCTGACAACTATTTGCAAAGAGGATAACGAGATCTTTGCCCAGTGTTATCGTGTATTGAAACCATTTATTTTATTTAACCTTTTCTGCAACATACCTTGACGTTCACTCTCATAAGCGCTCATAATGAAAATGACTTTACGCGGCAATGGATGTGAAAACTGTCATATTGTTTCGCGGAAGTAAGAAAGGGTTGGTGTTTTGGTGGAGGGTCGTTATAATTTCCAAAGTAAGGTTAGAAATAGTCCACCATCCAGCTAGTTACAAGGGTCACGCTTAATGTGTTAACCTTTTGGATTTAATGTTCTGTATAAAGGGGTTTTACCAGTTTACAGTTTTTTTTTCTACGTGCCTTTTTGTGCGCAGGTAAATTGAGCGTTAAGTGTCAGTATCATTTTAAGAATATCTTTACGCTCATTATTACGGAAGAGATAGGCAGAGGAAGGACTTTAGGAATTTCAAGGATAACATAGAAAGTAAAATGAACCAAAGTAATATAAATTAAGTTAATATTATTCCTTATGACGAGGAACATTCAGAAGTCGGTTTTTCAACTTTTAATACACTGTTTCTCGATCAATAGGTAGGAATACAAACTCTAAGATCAAATAATATATGGACTATTTTAGTTTGCAACAACGGATAGGCACTGTCGTGCCGTCAGCCTTGTGGCGGGCGATTTTTTCTCTTTTTAAATGATGATGTAAAGTTATGAATTTATGCCGGTCCCTTGACGTCGGAGCAATTTTCCTGTTCAAGTGTTTGCGCCGGCGAGGCTTTCAGCCTTTTAGGGTTCTGTAACGCAAACTTTATGATAAATTATCCACATTTTGATATTTCTGCGAAACCTTTTCTAGAGTGTAGAAAAGATAGATTATTACTTGTAATAAATTGAGTTAATGATTTAGATGATAGATAAATAAGTTTTTAAGGTGCTGCCGCGCGTCTAAACCGAAAAAATTGTTTTGAATTTTGATTCAAATCCATTACCTATATTTTTGATCTATTCAGTAATTTATAAGTTTCAGGGGATTGATTCTGTAAGGAAAATGACACTAACTCAAGGATGTTTCGTCGCGGCCTTCGTGCTCTGTCTCTTTCGCTAACTACGCTAATGCTACTAATCACGTGAGAGATAAGCTCTCCGAGGCTTCCGTGAAGCGGCTCGCCGACGAAGTTTGTATTTACTGAATAAGGGAGCTGGATCTACTGAACTGATTTCGAAAGCTAAATTATCAGGAAGTAACATAGGCTATAATTTATTTCTAAAATTGCAATAATGTAACCAAAAGGAGCAACATTTTGCCTATAAAGTTAATTATTTGGCTTTCGCTGAGAAAACTATTAAAATTGTGTAAGTACAGCGTGATTAAAGTGTAAATTTTTTTGTATACCGGGAAATTGTTACATTCATCGGGAACGCGGGTGAAACCGCGGGGGACTGCTTGTCTTATTATAAAACCTATTTTTAAGCATAAAACACCTCTGATAACAAACAAAGAGTGTAATAACATGCAGTGTTCACGGAACCCGTACAGATAAAACCGATTCAACCTCATCTAGGATTCCATTCGCCTTTTCGACGGGAATGTTAGATTTGAAAATATTGTTAATGTCTTCATATTTTTCCTTACAGTTGTATTTATAAATGGCCGTCGTTTATACTATATTGGGCTTATTTTGGACACGAGCTTCTTTTCTGAGTGTTTCTTGTTTATGGTGTATTCACAGGGGACTATGCCACGGGTTTGTTTTTTATTTGATGGCACGTAAAACCATATAAAAATAATATTGATCACGTTTATTAAAATAGAGAAATCATTTACATAGTAATGTAAAGCTGGAATGCTTGCAGCGATTTAGATTTGCTGTTTCTTCTGTGAGCATACCTGTGTTACCTATTCTTTCCTATTTTTTAATGTATATATTTTTATGTAATTTTATGTTTTAATATTTTTTTTAATCCCTTTTTTATGTATTGATTATGATTATTTATTTTGTTTTTATTGTTACTATTTTTTTTATTTATGTTTTTATATCTGTCTTAGAATTAATAATAAAATATAATGCATGCTGTGGTAGCCTATAATTGAGGCAGCACTTAAAATGAGATCTACTTATATTGAAATGAAATGTAATTTTGTTGATGTATGTCTTGTTGGTTGCCCTTTAATAAATAAATAATAAATAAATAATTAGGCTAAAATATATTTAGTTAAAAAAATATATTTTATGTTGCTGTGTAATAATTATTATAAAAACCTTTACGCAGCTTAATATTATTGGTTCCCAACTAAATAAAACCTGTAACTTGGGAACCTCCTTCCTTATTTTACAGATAACATTTTTTATTACAAAAGTTACGTTATAGTCTATACTAATATTATATAGAGGATATATTTGTATATATTTCTAACTTACTTTTACGCAAAAACGACTAAATAGATATGGTTGAATCTTGGCACATAGATAGAGCATATCCTGGAATAGCATATAGTACTTTTTATCCCGGGAAAATATGATATCCCTCGGGAACAGCTAGTCATCGATATAAAGAAAAAATAAATTTAATTATAGTTACTTGACTATATCAAGATTTGTGAAGATGTGTTGTGTTGTGTGATGTCCTATAAGAAAACTAAATCAATAGTCTCAGTATAATCGAATAACTTTTAAATGTGATATAATTATATTCATGAATACAAGTAGTAGAGCTCTTAGTGCAGAGTTCGTCCGAGGAAGTACTACCACCGAATCAATTTCCGCAGTAGTGCACTTGTATGGATGTAAGGTTTTTAGAAGAGGCCGATGAAATTACAGGCATATGAGACTTAACAACTTTTTGTCTCAGGTTCGACGACGTATTGCGATGTCCCTGGTGTTGCAAATGTCCATAGGGGGTGACCACATACCATTATGTATATTACAACTTTGTTTTGTACCGTACTCTGGCAGTATGATTTACTTGGGCAATTCTACATACAACCATCTTGTTCCAAACAAACAGAACTAGTACTATGGAGACCAGATAATCTGATATACTACTCAAACTTTTTTTTTTATTTACACCCAGACACAGAAATAACAGACATAAACATGTCTGTTATTTCTGTGTCTCATCTGGGTGCATAAACATGCACATCAATATTTTGATGGGAATCGAACCCACGACTTGTCAGTCAGGGTTAGTCACCAAGCCAATTCCAACTCCTCCAGTTTAAAAATTGAATCGAAAATTGCGACGAAGGCGGATTATATCCCTTATATAATGTTGCCTGTTCATAAAACTCCTTCTAAAGCGATAATATATTGACTCACCTGTTCACGCCTTCTTGCTTCCCAAACATTTCATATGAAATAAAAGCAGATAGCAGTTAATTAAAACGTTGAATGAACATCAAGGCTTTACCGCAATCGCTTTGTGAAAACAAACTCTGACATGAGCGAATAATGAAATAACCCCACCGTCTCTAAACAACATAATCTTTTCATCAGACACACAATCCCAGTAAAGAAAAACACGCGCTAATAGCAGAGCTATCTTACGTAAACAGCTATGTATAAACGCCTACGCACCGAGGAATTATTTTAGACTACAGAGGTTAATTGCTGCAAACTAGTTTCCGCCCCGCTATTTTACCCTCCCTAGGGGTATAATGTTGCCCACGAATAAAAAGTACGTATGTAAAAAGAGAATATATTTTATTTGTGTAACTATTTTAGATCTGTAGTTCATGTCAGCTATTTAGTTAAATCTAACAAATTGTTTTGCTTAGGTGTAACGGAAATCAGTAGTTTGACATTATAACAGTTTCTTACAAGTAAAAAGTATACAGAAAGTCAATTAGTCAGATAACAGATACTTAATATTAGAGGTTATTTAAATTTCGCGCCTTATTGTGTTGGCTATGAAGACGTTTGTACTCAATATAATATACTGTCTACGACTACCTGATCTTTTAACTCTATCTATATGCAGCACTATCTGCATTATATAAAAACGAGTCAAGTATAACATTGCAAACTAACGTGACATTGTTGGAATTGTGCTACTGGAAACAGTCGCTATTTTAATTAAAGAAGACGATTGCAAACTCTAATTAATAAATCAATATGTTCAATAACATCAATCTTTCAAATCTCATTGCTCACATTGCGACAGTTGTCAAGATAATGTTTTCTTTGCGTTGCATAGGGGTTTAAAATGAAAAAAATATTTCAATCAAAGCATGGAAGCAAAGTTCTTATTTGAGCTAGCAACTCTAGTAGCTCAATGCAGTCTATGGTACATTTTTGCAGCCTATTCACGACTCCGAATAGGCACGATGGTGTGAGAGCTGTTGAAATGGCATAGAAACTGTCACTAATTGGTCCTATTCATTACACGGGAAACGATGCCTTTGCTCGTATAGTTAGTGACGTTAACAGCCAGACGAATCAAGCGAAAAGCGCTTGAAGGTAGGGACGCCCTAAAAATATTTATCCGACCAATATTATAAATGTCAGATTTTGTTACTGATACCACATAGATAGAGCATACTTTGGAATGAAACTATGGATACATTTTATCTAGGGAAAGTAGAAGAAGTGAAGTGAAGGAGAAAATTAAGGAAGTTTTTAGTTGTTGTTTTAGTCGATTTAGTTTTTTTCTTAATTGATACCTATTTATATAATTATGTTCAAAGTGGTTAAAACAATTGTTTAATCGTTAGTATTAAAGCGAATAATTAAGCAGGTGAATACATTTAAAGTGTTTTTTTAGGTTTGTTAGACAAGCTGGTTTTAGTTTCATTCTCTCTCTCATCTTTTACTCATATTAACTGGACAATTAGAGCATGTTCATTCATAATATTATAAATTGGCAAAAGATGTGGCCCTTAAAATTTATAGAATCTTATTATAGCAAATAAAGTATTTGCTTAAAAATATAGAATAAAAAAATATAACAAAAAAGTATATTAGAGTAATTACCAAAAAGCGCTTTCGCGTGCTTAAAGCGCTAAACGATTAGTTACAAAGGATTCGTTGCGGATGTGTGAATAAGGTTTTTTATGAACCCATTCGTTTTGGGAATGATGATGAACGCCAGACATTGGAAGGGTTCAGGATCTTTTGCAAATTACGGAGATGGCACTCATTTGTGCCGGAGTCAAGTTACTAAAGCCATTTACGCAGGTTATTTTGCTTTTAACCGACTAGAAACAAAAGAGATTAGTGATATATTTAGTAAATGAAAATTAAGCCTTGAACGTTTACCGCCTGTTCGTTTTACAGTACAAAAAGAAAACATGCTAATTTGCATCATTATAATGGTTTCTCATAAATACAGTGCAGATTTCAGAACAGTCCCAAAGGAACTGTTTATTTATTTATTTATTAACTCTTTATGCACTAAAGTACAAAGGCGAACATAATGTATTAGGCATTTTCTACCTGTCTACCTTGGGGTAATGCAGAAACAAGCGAGGCAGGTGCACTAAAGGGTGGTCAAGATAAGTGTACTTGTAAAAAGAAACAAAAAAACTTATGGCAACATTCTACATAATAGTTCTATTGTATATATATATATATTTACAATATTGTAATAAAACGTTTACTCTAACGTGCATTTCTAAAATTATAATTATTCAATCAATAAATTTTGTAAGCAATAATTAATTATTTGTTTACTTTAGACCTTATCCCTCGTACAATAAAAAAAAAGTTCGTCCAATGTGACCAACCTTACGCGAGGTTTTCCTTATGACATAGCAGTAAAGATATAAAGAGATAAAGTCGTTAAATATAAATGGAGAACCGTAAGCACTGGCATGTATGGATATAAGTGAAAAAATAAAGATTGCATAGGTCAAGGTCAAAGAGAAAGTTACTTTTATTGTCAGCGTTAGTACCATCTCGGACACGATTTTAAGATCCTCTCGAAATGTGTGGTACAAGTTGTTAATAGGTTATGTCCGGTGAAAATATAAAAATAATTCATTTTACCCCACGGTTTCCCGCATTCCTGAGGGATGCTACATTTTCTCGGCATATTTTTTTTTTTGCGTGTCGATCGTTTTGTCTAAATTTGTTTAGACCAGAATTCTGCCAGACGTACTGTGTCGTCTGTAGCTTTATACGGGTCTTCTGGCGTGGAAGATGAGGGGCACGCAGGGCACGACAATAGATGTGCCATTGTCAGAGGGGAGGCGCCGCAAGTGCATTGGTTGCTTGTGCTGTATCCCCAACGGCACATAAAGAAGCCTAGATTCCAGGGCATATTCTATCGATGTCCTAAGTTTGATTTAAATCTATTTGATAGATTTTACGTGATAAGGTAATAAACATGCATACTCGTATATATTCATACATCTATCCTCTAAAAAAAAGAGGGAAATACTATTAGATGAATTATTCATAAATATATACATACATATATGTATATAGAATGAGGAAGAAAGAAGAAATAAAATGTATTTATCTTAAAAAATACACATAGTGTCCTATCTATATAAAAATGAATCCCTATTTCCCTTGGTCACGGCATCACGCATGGATGGCTAGACCGATTTCGCTAATTCTTTTTTTTTGTTGTGTTTGTTATTGTCAGGAGATGGTTCTTATGAACGAAAAAAATAAGAATAGTTGCGCGGAAGTTAAAAACATTTAGAAAACATAACGATCGACTTTTGTAATGTAACCTTATGCTGTTTGTCATAAATGTCAGTCGTTTGACAGTATCGTTTAAAACAGAGGCATGAGTCAGAATTATATTGATAAAATAATATAAATTTATCATTACTTAATGCACATTTCACAGTAGATTCAATCGGAATATTTATGAAAAATTTTACACTTTGTTTTTGTGAAGTGTATGTTCATCATAGTTACTTCAGAGCAATCACGCCTCATATTAAAGGTTCAATTGTTGTGTATCTTAAACCATTAGATTCATAAATACTATGTTTTTGGTTTTTTTATTAATCATACCAGTACGAATTCAATATTCATATTTAAAACACTACAACGACTGCCGGGCCAGCTAACGAATATAATAATTGTAATACGATAAATTTTCGTTTATAGTTTATAATAAAGTAAATATGGTAAAACAACATTTGCCGGATCAGCTAGTATAATATAAATATTCACGTTAGCATGATGGGCGACACCATTTTTGTAACAACAGACACTACAATCCCCCCTTCCTAAGGGTCTTAGGACAGGGAAACGTCTTTAAACAAATACCGACTGCTTGCAGTTGTGAGGGAAAAAAAAAATTCATCAAACAATAAAAAACAAACCAAAAAAGAAACAATATATAGCAGTGTTGTGTGACATCAAAATTGGTCAGCGACTCAGACTAACAACTGTTATCCCGAAAGCGGGTAACTGCATTTATTTTCAGTCGCTGCCCTAGCGACATCACGCACAACCAAACAATAGAAATATAAAAAAAAAAAATAACATAAAATACAATAATTCCTTTAGACATAACGTACATCTATTGATCCAACAGATAATTGTACGATGATGGAAATCAACCTTATTCCGAAACAAAACAGTTTCATTTCCTATGACAATCTGAAACGTCAAAACGGCCATCATAGCGTGCCAGTAGTTTAGTAACACATTCCGACGGATCTCCTTATCTGTCAAGATTCAAATCTACAGGAAATCAACAGTTTCGTTGTTTGGGATAATCTTATATCGTCTGTATAATCTTACAATGGTTTTATTGTTAGATTAGTCTTTTAGTTATCTGGTAATATCTTAAGAAATGTATTTATTTCAATAATATACTTAAAGGAGTCTTGTTGTAATGTGTTTAGTGTTTCAGCTTTTAGCTTCAGTAAATTTACCGTCTCATGAAGCAATCCCTTAAGTCTCCCATAACTTGTGCCACGTAAGGCGAATGCCCCCCAAAAGGCCAGTCCTGCAAGATCTGTGACGATCTCCGTTATAGCCCCATAAAATACCTCATGCTGTCCCCAGTTTTAATGGCCTTACCCATCCTCAAGGGGACTGTATTGTTTTTAATCTTACACGACGGCAGCTTCAAAAAATTGACATTTCGTGCTTACGGTGGTAAAATACTGTGAGGGAGGACTAAGAACATAAAGCTTGTGTTACATGAGCTTGTTCAAAAACGTAAGTTTAGTTGCAATTTCTCTTAAATTGAAGTGTTGATTAAAGTTCGCTAAAAAATGTCAGCTTTGCAAGTCGGAATTTACACTTGTTTTTTGCATATTGTTTTCAAACTCTTGCTATTTTGTACAGTCAAAATAATGAAACAATACGTTTTGGAAATGCTGCATGATTGCTTCAATGTAGAAAGAACATGTTTATTTTAATATTTTGTACAAATTCTGACATAAAATGTCCCTTTGAGGATATAGGTAAGGTTTGGTCTTAGCCTCTGGGGACATGAGAGCCAGGGACTTTTTTTTGCCCAACCAACGAGGCAACGCCGCTAGCACCGCGGCTGCTAGGGCGTTTAAAAAATAAATTGTTCTGCAATTTATGGTTCCTTAGTTACAAAAATCTGAATTTTTTTTCCAGTCTTATTCTCATGCGAAATTGAAAAGGGCGATGCGGACAACCTTAATATTAATGGCTCATATTTTCAAAGGCCTATTTTGGCATATAAATGATTTTGAGCCTGGTCTCGAAAAAAAATTGTTGTTTTTTGAAATGCCTTAATGGGTACCATGGAACATTTAGAGGGCCTATTATTTTAGAGATTTTTCGGTTATGTTATATAGTGCAATATAGTAAGTAATATCATTTTAAGCGCTTTTGTATTTTTTCTTGTATATATGAACAGGTATTGTGTACTCCAAGCTTTATTCGAAGAATGCTCATCTCTTCTCCCAGTGGACTGATTCAGATCGATTCTGCAAACACATTTAGTATTCCAACTAGTTTTACATCACTAGCTGATTTGATAGAGTAAGTTATATTTTTTTTAATTAAAACGCTTGCGGTTGATGAGGAAGTTCGAAATTTATAATAATACACCATAGTGAAAATAAAACCTGTGGCTATTGCATGCACACATTGAAAACGAACTCGATTGTTATTATCGTGTTTAAATCAAATATTGAGGTCTTATAAACATGGCTTCTGTGATACTTGGAGTGTTTTATTAGAGACAGGTAGTGCTCACAATGGTCGATACAGTTGACACAATTATTTTTATTTTAGAAACTTTTTATTAAAATTTCACCAATGCTGCAAAAAATGTATGTCTTATAATTTTGTTATTTATTCATTTTTACACACGGCAATCTAATCCCAAACTAAGCAGAGCTTGTACTATGGAAACCAGATAAGTGATATACTACTTTTTTTTAACTTCATACGTATATAGATATTTATACCCGGATAGAACAATCAGACATGTTCATGCGCTCAATTATTTGCGCTAGGTGGTAATCAAACCCACGACCTGCGGCGTTAGGGTCGCTAACCACCAAGCCAACGATCGTTTTAGCTGTTTAGCCCTGAAAACGTAACAGACAAACATACAAAGATGCACGTCCATATTTATTAAATATCCTCGGACATTCTTTTGCACACTTCAATCTGATCCCAAACTATGTAGATCTTGTACTATTGCAACCAGATAACTGATATACTATACAGACATAGTAATTAAAAAAAATCCAAATACATTAATTATGTAGATATTAACACCCAGACAGATCAAACAAACATATTTACGCACATAAATGCTTGACCTGGGAAAGAATCGAACGCACGCCCAGTAGTCAGAGTATCTAACCGCTAAGCCAAATGGCCCATCAATGTATAATATTAGTTTAGATTAGTTGTTAAGAATCAGCAAATTAACGTACGTGTTCATATAACTACGATGTTAAAACTAGTTGTTACTAGTTTGAAAGCTTCGGAACTAACGCTCGAGCCCGAAGCGTAGTGAGCGATTAAAATTTCTAACGGTGAAACTTTCATTGTTTGGACATATAAACTGAACTGGACACTGTAAAATAATAATCTATTTTAATTATTCTTAGATCGGGCATGACCACTTCTGGAGTGGGCATAGGCTTTCTTGTACAGTCAGCAACAAAGTGGTTGAACAGGTCATCATTTTAAAAATACCTAAATAATGTCCTAATTAGTGTCCTAAACACGAACTTCTATCGGAAGTGAACTGAACTGGACACTGGCGAATTTACGGTTAAAATCTATTTTAATTATTCTCAGATCGAGAATGACCACTTCTGGAGTGGACATAGGTTTGCTTGTAGGTACAAACAGCAGGAAAGTGGTGGAACAGCAAAAAAACATGCAAAATTCTTGTACCACATCCATTCATAAATGAGACTTAACATCATTACGTCTCCGGGTCGACAACGCATTGGCCACTGATGTTGCAAATGTCCATAGGTGGCGGTGATCACTTGCCATCAGGTGGACCGCCTGCTTGTTTGTCGGCCCATGGGGTAAAAAAATAATTATATAAAATATATAAAGATAAAGTAAAAAGCTGTTTAAATATCTACAAAAACCTATACTGTTGCTTTTCTTAACAATGAACTAGCAACCATCCCACGGATTTTCCTGCATTATCCAAGAATCTAATGTATCAGGGATCATATCATAGCCAATGTCATCCATTTTGGAATCGGCTGTGTAATTTCGGTTCCTCATCATCATCAGGTCTTTGGCTGCTGCTTGAACTCTAAAATCTTTCTTTATCATTTATTTATAGAGGTACCTGCATACCTAAGTCTAGGGATCGCTTGATTGATACGTCTAGTCCCAGCGTTGTGCCTTAATCTTATGGTACCTACTTATCTACTAGAAAATAAGGGCTTGATTTGTTTGACCCAATATATTTTTAGTCTAAACGTGACATGTGATTATTGGCGCTCTGTCTCTGGCACGTTAGTAATCCTGGCGTGGGATTCTGTAAGATTAAAAATAGCTTGACTATGATTCAACTCTCTATGCTCTGTCTCTCTCGTTAACTAGGGAATGAGATGAGAGGTCCTATCCGAGGCTTAGTTGCGCCGTCCGGTTGGCGAAAGTAGGGGAAATGTGGCAACGATACACATTAGGAAAACAAATCATAATAAAATAACCAATAGCTTTATCAAGAAACTATTTTCACTAATTAATATGAATTTATTCATCAATAACGTGGGTGATATTGAAATAGTTACGTTCCACTCACGGCGGGGCTGTTTGACCCTTGTAGTGGAGGGGTGACGTCATGTACCGGCGTGCGGCGTGCAGGGGCCGTATTGGGGATGTTTGACTATGAAAACAGTTTTATTTATAATCCTATCATATTTAATCCGACAATAATGCTTGGGTGTAGCGCTCACTATAGCAGGACACATCTTTATGTACAAAATCTTATTTTGAAAAGAGTACTTGCCTCAGCAATTCATTTATTGCCGGCTGTTCTCAGTAAAAGCAACCTTCCGAACCGGTTAGAGTCATAAGTGTATCTGAAGGCCTATTTGAATAAATATTTCATTCATTTCATACTTCTACTTCCTAATAATAATTGCTAATAAATTTATTACTTATCATTATAGATAGATAGATAGATAACTCTTTATTGTACACCAAACAAGAAAATTAATAACATAAACAACAATAAACCTTAAAACTATGTACAATGGGCGGTCTTATCGCTAAAAAGCGATTTCTTCCAGACAACCTTAGGATGGAGAGAAATTTAGGGACGATAATTGACGGTGGTGCATCTAGATTATCTAAAAATTTACATACACATACATATATAAACCAAAAATAAATATATCACATATTAAAAAGTTATCATAAAAAAGAGAAAAAAAAAAAATATATATATATATATATTAAAAGCAACAACTTGGACAATAGAAATAATATTACCAAAATAACAGCAACAGTCAATTGGAGAGATAACATTTTTTCACCTGATATTTAAATGAAGATAGTGAAGGTGCTTTCTTTAAAGAGAATGGCAACGCATTCCAAAGGCGAACTGCTTGGACTGTAAACGATTTGTCATAGAACGAACTGTTATGTGGAGGCGTTTTCAAAATGAGATTTTCTGATGACCTGAGTGAATGAAGGAAATCAAAACGTTCCTTAAGATAGCGCGGGGAGGATGGATTAAACATTATAGTATAAAGAAGGGAGAGTATATGAGTATTCCGACGAAGGCGTATGGGAAGCCACTTGAGTTTAGTGCGATATTCGGAGATATGATCATATTTGCGTAAACCAAATATAAATCTTATGTAAAAGTTTTGAAGTCGCTCAAGTTTATTTAGCTGTTCCTCCGTGAGGTCTAGATAGCAGGCATCGGCATAGTCTAAAATAGGGAGCAGTAGAGACTGCACGAGCGCAACTTTAGTGGCTGTTGGTAAGAAATTACGCAGCTTCCTAAGAGAGCCGGCTGACGCAAATAACTTTCGACTAACGACTTCCATTTGAGGACCCCAAGAAAGACACTGATCCATAATTAAGCCCAGGTTTTTTACGCATTTGCTATAGGGAACAGTGACACCATTAAATACAATTTTAGGAAGATCAGTCCAAATTATTTTAGATATCCTATGGGGGCTGCCAATAATCACAACTTGTGTCTTTGATGAGTTTATTTTAAGACCATAGGCTTTACTCCACTCAGCTATTCGGCAAAGGTTGACATTTGTAGCATCAATAGCGCTCGAGAGATTGCTGAGAGGAGCATGGCAATAAATTTGGAAATCATCTGCATACAAGTGATAGGGAGAAGTAATATGATTTGATATAGAATTAATAAAAATTGCAAAAAGGAGAGGAGATAATACGCCGCCTTGCGGTACCCCAGCTAACGTGTCACACCATGAAGAAAAAGTTTCTTCAAGACGCACTCGCTGCCGACGACCATGCAGATAACTGCGAAACCATTCGATTACTGTTGGAGATATGTTAATAGAGCGAAGTATTGCGAGAAGAATATCAAAGTTGACGGTGTTGAAAGCATTGCTGAAGTCTAATAGCGTTAGCACAGTAAGATTACCATCTTCCATACCGGCACGTATATCATCTGTAATTTTAATGAGTGCTGTTAACGTACTGTGGCCAGGACGGAATCCGGATTGTAATGGGTTGAGCAAGTTATGTCTGGTCAGGAAATTGCTAAGCTGATTGTGGATGAGGCGCTCGAGGACTTTAGACAAAAATGGGAGTATAGAAATGGGACGATATTCGGAAAAGGATTTGGGGTTTGGTTTTTTGGGTAACGGGATAATTTGGGCTTCCTTCCACAGAGTAGGAAAAACACAGCTTGTTATACATGAGTTCATGATGTGGCAAAGAACAGGAAGGATAGGGTCTAAGATAGGAACTAGCATGTTTCGGCTAATACCATCCGCACCGACAGCAGTGGATGTAATCGACAATATGCTCCTTTTAACATCACAAGCAGAGAATTTACTTAATATAAAAGGATCATGGTCAGGAGTTGGTGTGGTTGAAAGAAATTGCAAAGTAGCAGTTTTAATAGAATCATCAATGCTAGATGAAGAGGAAAAATGTGTATTAAGGGAGTCAATATCAAGATCATTGGGAATAGAATCTTGGCGTGTTTTACCAACTCCTAATGACCGGAGAAATTTCCAGACTTTAGCTGGATCTCCGTTTTGAACGGATTGGTGAATATGGCGTCGTTGAGCATCCCTAAGCACTGTATTGCAGCGATTCCGAATTCTTGTATAATTAGCCTTATTAACATCATTTGGACGACATTTGTACTTACTTTTAGCCGTAGATTTTCTATGCATTAAAGCTTTAAGGTCATCTGTAAGCCACGGTGCGGGGAGATGTTTTATTTTTACAGTTCTCAAGGGGGCGTGCTTGTCAAAGAGTTTGGTAATGATAGAATTAAATGCATCCACTTTTCCGTCCATTGATTGAGCCATTGTAACAGGCGTCCAGTCTAAGTTCTGTGCATCTTCAATAATTTGCTCTTGCTTAATCCCACTAAAGTTACGCTGAAGAATGATTTTAGGTTTGTCTTTTGGAGGACGGATTTTGTATGACAAGAATATCAAATCATGATATGAGAAGGCATCGGCGGGACATTGGCCATGCTTAGCAACATGCAAGGACGACGAAACGAAAATAAGATCAAGAAGAGAGGGGGATGAATTCGGAAAGTTGTGGGTAGCATTAAGTGGGAGTATATGCATGTTGCTTGAAGAAATTATAGATTCTAATGTTGAAGAACGAGTATCTTTTTTGAGTAGGCATGTGTTAAAATCGCCCATCAAAATCGAATGATTGTAAGATGGGATCAGATCTTCTAAGATCTTTTCGAAGGAGGAGAAGTAGTTAATACGTAAAGATGGGCTATAGTAGACTCCAAGAAGTAGTTTTACTCGTGAGAACAGGACTTCAATAAACAAATGTTCACCAGCATTTGGTGATGGCGGCTGCATAGACACGCTAATTACAGAGAAAGGAATGTGAGCACGCAGGTAGATAGCCACACCGCCACCAACACTGCCGATACGATCATTACGTATGAGGCAAAAGCCGGGCAGGGAGTAAGACGTAGAAGGGAGACAAGGCTTAAGCCACGATTCGGAGACTAGTATAGCATGAATGTTTTTGTTGTCAAAAGATGCCAGCATATCTGTGAAATGTGCCGGAATACTTTGCGCGTTTATATGGATAACATTAAAATTATTCGGTACATCAGAAAACTCAGTCTCAAGGGTATCAGACAGAGATGGAATACTAGTAAAACTGTCATCAACGCTGCTAATAGTAGAAGATATGGAAAAATAGTCGTCACTGTCATTATCACTATTATTCTGTATGTTTAACATCAAAATAATATAATAAATAAAGAATGAATATGTATAATATGTATGTATAAATAATCCAATATTATTTTTATATATGTTATGGTAAAAGTTTAAATGCTAAATAACTTTTCATCTGCCAGTTGTGTTCAAAATGTAAATAAGATCAAATTAAATTAATTTGTTACACTGCAACTAAGAAACACGCCAAAATAAAAAAAAATAAAATAGAATCAAATAAATAAATTTAAATTACAATTGGAATAAATGAATACAAATAAAAGATTTATAGGTAAAGAAAATAATAAATGTGTAACGAAACGTTTTTATGACAGTTGTCATTATGACAGTTCAAAGAAAATAAATATTGACGGTGTTTCTAAACTAATGGAAAGTGTAAATTATTAAGGGTAATTTAATAATTAAAAGTGTAAGGTACAATTCTACAAAAGACATAGCAGCAAAATAAAAGGAGATAATATTAGAGAGGCACTATTTCCTGCAAGTAGTGACGCCACGTCTGTTTTTCGTCACGACATCCTTGGGAATAGCCACTACTTGTTTGGGACTTTTAGTAGCAAGTTGCTCACCAACTTTATCCAACTCCGAGAGGCAGGTCACTCGATGGCGCGTTCCGTCGGGCCCCAACACAAACACAGTACCCTCCCGGGTCCAAGTCTTCGTCACACCAAACCGCTGACGTGCAGTCATGAATATATCATGCCGGGCTTTGGTTAAAAACTCAGACATCGTTATGCCCGAGCCCTTAAGGCTGGCTTTGGCACTCCAGATTTTATTTCGCAGAGTCAAATCACGAATCTTTACAAGGACAGGCCTAGGCTTATTGGTGGTGGTAGCCCGGCCCATTCGATGGCAGCGACTTATACATTTTGTAGTGAAGTCCATCACTTTAAGCTTACCCACTATGGTGTTCACCACTGCAGTTGCAGCAGTGTCTTCAGTGTTGGATTCTGGTATGCCATGGAAGAGCAATATTTTTCGCCGACTCTGCATTTCCATATTATCCTGATTGCATGATATAAGATGCAACTGATTTTGGAGGGCCTGGAGTGCAGCAAGGATAAATGATTTAAATGTAGCAAAGTCAGCAGTTAAGGCCACAACAGTAGATGGTGCAGATGTCTTCTGTAGCTGCGCCTGGAAATCTTCCATCTGCTTTGAAAACATTTGTTGCATCTGGGACATTGATTCTTTGATGTCTTCCATATTGTAGTGCAGTGCAGTGATGATGCCAATACAGTGAAGTGCTTAGTGCAATTAAGGAGATAACACAAACTGGCAAGTAGGGTGCTCCGAACTTTAAATTAACATTAAAGGTTTATTGTAAATACTTGTTTAACCTATTTTATTAAAATTTTAAAGTTTAATAATTTTGAAATAAGTGTTCACTTTTTTTTTTTTTTCACTAATTATATAGTAAAACAAAGTCGCTTCCACCGTTTGTTCGCTTAAATCTTATAAACTACGCAACGGAATTAGATGCGGTTTTCGACATTAGACAGAATGATTCAACAGAAAAGTTTATATGTATTAGTATCCACATTGCACCCGTGCGAAGCCGGGGCGGGACACTAGTAAATTATAAATGCGAAGGGTTGTGAAGATGGATGTATTGAATACTACTAGAGTAGTAGAGCTCTTAGTGCAGATTTCGTCCGGGGAAGTACTACCACCTTACTCATTTCCGCCGTGAAGCAGTAGTTCAATTGTATTACTGTGTTTCGGTTAGAAATGTAAGGGGGCGGTGAAATTACAGGCACATGAGACTTAACAACTTCACGTCCCAGGGTCGACAACGCATTGTCGATGCCCCTAGTGTTGCAAATGTCCATATGCGGCGGTGACCACTTACCATCAGGTGGACCGTACGCTTGTTTGTCGGCCCCGTGGCATAAAAAAAAATATATATTTATTATCACACACAAATTACTTAACGGATTTGGATGAAACTTGGAACTTAAGATCTGCATTAACACAAAGGATACTTTCTATTTTGGGAACTTGTAAAGTCCCCGGAAAAAAATAACCTAAAACCTGAGATAGCTGGTTCCTTATATGTTATGGTTCTATTCAATTTTAATATCCATATTAGTATGTAAAGTAAAGAAAATAAAGTAGTTAAGTACATCAGTTATTAATTCACAAACTAGGTACAGGTTTGTTTAGATCAGGATTTGGTTCAGGTGGTCGTGTGTAAAGAATGTAAAAATAAATACATTGGATTTTAACCGCAGATATATTATTAATTACTAATATTATAAACGCGAGTTTCTGAGAACGGATATATGTATAATAAATAATAATAATAATAAATATCCTGGGACATTCTTTTACACACGGCCATCTGGTCCCAAACTAAGCAGAGCTTGTACTATGGAAACCAGATAACTGATATACTACTTTTTATTTTTGTAAATACCTACATATATAGATATTTACACCCATGTATGTATATTTGTAACTCTTTCACGCAACATTTATAGACTTTGACAGACGGATTTTGATGTACCTTGGCATATATACAACGTGTTACAAAATACCCCGTTAAAATATAATTAATTATCAAAGCCAACAACCCTAGTAAGCTGTCATGTCAGGGAACCAGATAATTGAACAGAAAGGCTTACGTACCTATTTTACCTAATAATTGTCTACTTTAATAATTTTTCTATTTTTCATTCATAAAAGTTTCATATCAGTTTTTTAATTTTTTTGGGGTATGTTATACAGCGTTACTACGGTTCTTAAATATTCTGTATGGACTCCCCATTTAACCTCCTTTCGGCTTTACGGGTAGTTTTGTAACACCCTGTATAGAACAAGTCCTGGAATAATATATAGCATACTTTTATCCCGAGAAAGTGTAAGATTCCTCGGGAACGCAGGTGAAACCGTATGGTGGAAACTGGAGATAAATATTTTTACCCAAACTGTATGCCAACGTACAAATGCCAGTGAGTCGTTTGCATCCATGGTTATATATGCATACATAAGCCTACTTATTTATGTTATGTGCTGAACGAACTTTTTGCCAAAAGGGTCATCTATAAATTTTCGAGATCCATGTCCCATAGGTAACGTTTTCCCCGTAATATATATTTTTTTATTAACATACCCATTTCCTCGTACAATATAATGTTACTTACCATACCAATGTGCTTAATAGTTCACATTGGACCTGCCATTTAGGATTCCGTATCAAAATATTGTTACCGCGTCGCTGCTATTTAAGAATTAAAGAGTTATTTAAATTTGATCTGAAAGTGTTCTAATATAGACTTTGTTAGATTTGACTAAGTTCTTCCTAAGCAAGCCTAAAAATCCTTCTAATACTCATATTAGAAATGCGAATGTTTGTATGTATGGATGTTTGTTACTCTTGCACGCAAAAACTACCAAATGGATTCGGATGAAACTTGGCACATATATAAAAAATGCCCAGGAATAACGCATAGGATACTTTTGTAGGGGAAATGTTACATCCCTCTGGAACGCAAGTAAAACCGCGGGGGACAGCTAGTCTCATATAATTCAGACTGATAGAGTATTTTCTATAATTAAGTTATAAGACAGGCCAGTTGGCTTGTTGGTTAGCGACCCTGACTGCTAAGTCGCAGGTCGTGGGTTCGATTCCCACCCAGGACAAACATTTGTGTGCATGAACATGTCTGTTTGTTCTGTGTCTAGTTGTAAAATATCTATAAATGTATGCATTTAGAAAAATAAAAAGTAGTATATGTAGTTTATCCGCTATCTGGTCTCCATATTACAAGCTCTGCTTAGTTTGGGATCAGATGACCGCGTGTAAAGAATGTCCCAGGATATTTAGTTATTTCATAAACACTCAAGATTATAGTCGTCAAGTATCAAAATGACCCTAACAGGAACACGGGTATAGCCGCGGGGGAGAGTTAGTTCCCATTAAAACTTCCCCACTCCGTCCCTGTTTCCCTTGCCGGTAAACCGCAAACTAATACCCAGTGACAAGGGCCCAGCAAACAGCTTACGTACCGCCGCTTGCGTCAAATGTTTTCAGTTGAAACAATGACTTATACGGATCTGCGAGGTGTTATCTCGTAACTCAACGACTCTGTAACATAACGCGTTTTTAAATCGGCCGGATTGCATTCGCAAGCCTTCCGTAACGGTTGTTGTTATCGTAAATGTTATTGATGAACGTTTTTATGTGACTCCATTTGTAATACAAATAGGCCAATGGATGCGGTGGGGTTGGTCCACAGTATCTGCTACTGTGTAATTTGTTCCAACACACTTTATAAAAAATTATATTTTTTGACTAAATTTGCTACTGTATGGGGTTTTATGGGGTTCTCGTGTATTTGATTATTATAACATGTTGATTGGGAATAGTGTAGTTATCTGTCAGTGAAAGAATTATTGAAATCGAATTAGAAGTTTCGATGATTACATCCGACTACCAGGGGCACAATTCCACTGAATGCAACGTTCGAGTGGCGTTTGGTTCGGCAATGATATGGTTACGATTAATGTCAAATTGAAGTTTGACATTTCATAAATATGGTATTCCTACGCACTACAACCGAAACAAACAAACATTTTGACGTAATCTTTGGAACGAATGTGAACCATTACCGAAACACAACTGCAGTTCGATCGTTGGTGTGTTTAGTACAATACGATTAAACGTCAAATTTGACGTTTGGTTGTGATATGGTAATGGTTCGGTGCATAATAAATATCCTGGGACATTATTTACACACGGCCATCTGATCCCAAACTAAGCAGAGCTTGTACTATGGAAACCAGATAACTGATATACTACTTTTTTTTTTTCTAAATACATACTTGCATAGATATTTACACCCAGACACAGAACAAACAGACATGTTCATGCACACAAATGTTTGTCCTGGGTGGGAATCGAACCCGCGACCTTCGGTTTGGCAGTCAGAGCGTTAACCACCAAGCCAACTGGCCTGTCGATAATTATAATAATAGGTATGTTAGTGGAATTGCCCCCCAGGTCGTCTTATGCCTTTGCTAATCAGTTGCTAGGTTATAAACGCTCGTAGTAGCATAGGAGTACTACTATGGCCGTTTTAGCAGATGTACCAAGCCTAAAATATTGAAAAAAGAAACAGAGTAAGAAGTTCATTACTTGTAGAGTACGTAAAGGAAATGTTTACCTATCCATGTCTAAAATGTATGGCCTTAAAATAACATCCAATAAAAAGTCATCTGACGGAATCCTCGCCACGCAAGATCATCTCATTATTTTTTAATGATTAATTTAAAATTATTATTAAAATTTAAGGCCACAGTATTTGAAAACCTTTTTCAAATTCAAATATTTTTTATTTAAATAGGCCTTTACAAGCACTTATGGTATCCACAGGCGGTGGTGACCACTTACCATCAGGTGGACCATCGGCCTCTTTGTCGGCCGTATTGGCATAAAGAAAAAAAGCTATGAATTTGACATTGTGATTACAATATAGCAAATTCCATCATACATAAAACATACAGCATTTAGAATAATGATATTTTTAAAGAAAAGAACAACACAATATTGTAAATCGACATGAAATCTGTAAAAGAATAAAATTGAAGTATTTTACGTATGAGAAAGCTCAATTTGTTTTTATAGTAAAAATTTAGTTATTCATCGCATTCCAAGATCAAATAAAGCGTTCACTTATATCAAAATCCCACGCGAATCAAACGAAACTATTCGAAGAACTTTCCAAAGAGATTTTTCTTCACATTTTATTGCGTTATTAAATAAAATTTGATCAAAGAGTTAGGTATCGAAGCGTATAAGAAATCCTAAAAAAATATTTGCCATCGAATACAGTGATGGTCACCAGGTCAGGTTGACTTGCGACATAGGCCTCCTTAAATTCCCTCCACCTTTGCCTGTCTATTGCTGTCCTTCTCCAACCATTGGGCAAATCGTCTTATCATCTTTTTTCTGCTTTCCTCTACGTCGTCTCTATGTCGAAAGATAGCCTGACCTGGTGACTGATATTAAATGCTAAGTTACATACATATAGGAAAAATAGAAATAGGTATTGTATAGTTAAGTATAGTTTATGTTATATAACAAATTGTGCAGAGGTCAGGGTAAATAAAGGCTATCTTATTTATTTATTTTATTTCTGCAGAGTTTCATCCAGATATGTTTAGCCTTTCTAGCGTGATTGGTTAAGAAATATCCATCCATCCAAATTTTCGCATTTATAATAGCAATAAGATTAAATAAGTGAAATTACAGGCACATGAGACTTAACAACTTCACGTCTCAGGGTCGACAACGCATTGGCGATGCTCCTAGTGTTGCAAATGTCCATAGGCGGCGGTGACCACTTACCATCAGGTGGACCGTCTGCTTGTTTGTCGGCCCAAGTGGCATAAAAAAAAAAAAAAAAGGAAACTGATAAAAATATCTAAATGTTAGATAGAAAATCTAAATAAAGTACTACACTTTCTAAAAAACAGTTTTTTCAAGTACACTGAAGATCATAACTCTTTCTAAAATATTCCAGAACAATAAATTACATCAAATTTTGTTGAAAACTGTACACACATGCGAGTTTCGATTCGGTAAAGAATGACACTTACATAAAGAAGTTTAGTCGCAGCTTATATACTCTATCTCTGTCGCTAACTACGAAATCACGTGTGAGGTAAGATCTCCGCGCTTCGTGGGCTGGAGAAGTTTGTATAAGCTGAATAGGGGCTGGTTGTTTTCATACACTGTAGGTATACAGCGTGTGTTTTAAGTTTAAGCCTCAAGGTCACGACCGGGTCGCGACTTGTGCTGTCTGCATATGACCCTTCATAGTTCACATGTATTCAAGAATTATAATAATTCACTGAGAGACAAAGGAAACTGGTCATCATTTTAATTCTAATATCCTCTTTTTAGGATCAGGTATCTGAAGGATGCTAAGGGATTCTATTACTAAGGCTACGCTCTCCGTCTGTCCGTCTGTCATTGTAGAAATTTCGTAGTGTGTAGGTACTACTATGGCTTTTATAATAACAAATAATAAATAACATTATCTATGTAAAAATGTATCGGGGTCCCCATAAAAGAATCGTTATTTTTCGGCGTTTTATTAAATATTGTACGGTTCTGACTTTCATGTTAGTCGGAATAGCACTAAAACGCTGTTTCTAGTCTTCCCTCATCTTTGTATAATGAAATTTGGATCAAAAGTTAACTTAATTGAATGCTGATTTTGAAACTATATAACTATTTCTTTTGTTTTTTTTTTATTGAGATACCTTCCTGGTTTCTTGAACTTGACTCCCTAAAAACTGCCCAATGCTTCCCTATCGGATTTATAGTAAAGGAATGCATAGAAGACATATAAACATACATTTTTATATTTATAGTGGCCTTGGAAGATTATACCAAAATCAAACATCTAGTAACAAATTCCGCAAATTCTCTAATGAAATAGAGAAAAATAATGCTTTGTTATAATTAGCTGGCTTATTTCTTGGAGGACCACGTTCACTGGAAAGAAACAAACTGTTTTTTAAAGTTAACATTATCATTTCCAAATTAGGATTTTAAATAAAGTCTGGATTGGACCAATTTATTTGCACCCAAGTGTAGTTCAATTACGTAGTAAAACCGATTCAACAACCCGTAATATGACGTCTTTTAATAGTTCGATTATAGATCACTCTAATTTTCAATTTGGAATCTCCTCTAAGGGTAATAAAGTTTAAATTGCGTTGGATTTTTAATGCATAGCTATATACATAAAAAAAGAAACTGACTGACTGACATATCAACGCAGGGCCTAAACTATAAGGGTTAGAAACTTGAAATTTTGCACAGGGGTTCCTTTTATATCGTAGGGGAGCACTAAGAAAGGATTTTTGAAAATTCCCACCCTGAGGGGGTAAAAATGGGTTCAAAATTTGTATGAAACAATGTGTTTTCTTGGTCTGATCAACTTCAAACTCCCGTGAAACCGCAGGGAACAGCTAGTTAGTAGATATGAAAAGAAATCTGTAAAATGGAGCGTTATTTTAACAAGGTGAATGTACGAATGTTCCAGAAAGATTAAGTTAATTTATTAATGTTACATAGCAATGTTTGTTCGTTGCTTTAAAGTATTGTAAACATTGTTATTTGAATGCGAAAAATAATTTAATTTAATCTGTGAATACATTATTATTTTATTTTTTTTGCGTGTCGATCGTTTTGGCTAAATTTGTTTAGACCAGAATTCTGCTAGACGTACTGTGTCGTCTGTAGCTTTATTAAATATATTTTTTTTAATTTAAGTAAGTTCTACTTACCGAAATATATTAGTTGTTGATGAGAATAATGATGATGGTATTAAAAATCTATTCTAATCTATTAATTCAGTTTAGGTCCGTGTAGGGCCCTTATGAAGGTTATATTTAAAGGTAAATTTTCGGACAGATGGCATAAAATGAAATAAAAATAATTTTTATTCTAATAGGCCTTTGTAAGCACTTATGAATAGTCTGACTATAGCACCGGTTCAGAAGTTTGTTTTTTACTGAGAAGAGCCGAAACTAAACTCAGCAATCACATTAAAAAAAAATTTAAACATAATATTTGAATTGAATTATAAATATGCCACTTTCATTGAAAAAAATACCTTAAATCTATTAGAATAAGGTTCATCTATTGATCTGATGATTCAATTGTTAAATGAAAATAAACCCTATCACAAAGCAACAAGGTAAATTTTCAAATAACATTCTTAAACGTCATAACACTAATAACATTAGTACCTAATAACATTTGCGTACCATTCAAACCAGTCCTTTGTGGAATTCTAAGGCTATTCAGCTGACAGTGTGACCAATGACTATTCATTCCTGAGATAATAGATGCACACACGCATTGACATTCCAATGAATGATGCAGTATCAACAGTAACTGATTGGCATATTGCTTTGTAATTACACGAATTACGTAGTGCAACTATAGGAAGACCGCCGACGTTGCAGTTGCATCGATGGATGCCGATTCAGTATTGATGTCAATCGATGGTTTCATTTCATTTTGATTTAGAGTAGTAAAGCTCTTAGTGCAGAGTTCGTCCGGGGAAGTACTACCACCTTACCCATTTCCGCCGTGAAGCAGTAGTGCAATTGTATTACTGTGTTTCGGTTAGAAAGGTAAGGGGGCCGGTGAAATTACAGGCACATGAGACTTAACAACTTCACGTCTCAGGGTCGACAACGCATTGGCAATGCCTCTAGTGTTGCAAATGTCCATAGGCGGCGGTGACCACTTACCATCAGGTGGACCGTCCGCTTGTTTGCCGGCCCACGTGGTATAAAAAAAAAATTATAAGAATAATCATTCCATATTCCTACTTCGAAGTGGAATGATTTATTCAGTAGGCATTTAATTATAATATAATTTCTATCTAATACCATTAAACGAGCAATTTAAGGATGAAATTTAGAATGCAGAGTTTTTTTTTTTTTTTTGAATGGACGAAGGTGTTAGCCTCAGATGGCTCTGACACCCTTACGCGGACAATATCGGTGAGCGCTTAGGGCTCTCAACCGAAAATAGAATGCAGAGGGGTTTCGGGGGCGTTAAATCGATCTAGCTAGGTTTCATTTTCAGAAAATGTCGTTTTATCCGTGTTTTTAGGCAATGAAAACTGCTACAATGTCATTAGGAGGTAAGGTTTTCAAGTTACATATTTTGTGAGAAATACTGTTAATGGGAGCCCTTTATTATCGCACCTAATTCGTATCTAGGTATATATGACAGTGCTTTAAAAAAGAGAATACGGTAGAAGTCACGTTAGTAAAGAAATCCCGAGCAATGCTCGGCCATCCAGGTACTTTTAATTAAAGTCATAAAATCATTTTGTTTTTTTTTTTCAATCCTCTGGCTGTCGCAAACGTAATTCAAGTATCTATCTATATATCTATATCAATGCGTGTATCTGTAAGGTCTGTCTGTAAATTTGTTTTTGTGATAAATAAGTGTTTGTTTAATGGAGGGCATATTCTGGGTAAGCGTGCTACATCCTCCGCTTCGTCGTAACTCCTTCTGAGGTAAATAAAAATAGCACTGACTCCAATTATACTATTTTAAAAATGTTTGTCAAGAGCTATTTGACCGATCTTGATGAAAATTGGTATCATATATAAACTAAGATATCTTTTAAAAGAAAGATAAAAGTTAAAGATGTTAATTTATAAAAGCACAAAACAATTAATCTTAAAATAATTTATCGTAGAATCTTCAAAGAGTACGGACCAAGAGTCCGTAGAAAATGTAAAAAGAAAGAAAAAAAACTTAGATATCGAAAACTGTCTGTCTCTTTGTTCCGGCTTATCTACGAAACGACTGGACTCATTTTGACGGGACTATCCTGACAAATAGCTGATGTTATAATGAGTTAGTTACTTCTACTTTACGGCTACTTTTCCGAGAAAATTTTACATCCTCGGGAACGCGGATGAAACCGTGGAGGACAGTTAAAAATTAAAAATATTTGAAGTTAAAAAGTAAAAATTTATTACTTAAAAAAAAGCCCTAAAAAATATAGTACATGTTAGTGTGGAATGTAAAAGTGTGTGTGAGGTGTATGTGAGGTGTGTGTGAAACTGTGTTTGTGATTACGGTTAACTATGGTGTAAGTGAGCGTTAATATTATACCTGAAAGTATGTTTTCGGTTAACTATGTATAAGTGATATGTATATTGTTTTAATTCGATTAATTAAAGCCATCTAAGTATACTCGTACACAAATAAACATGTGTGAAAGCTAGACTGCATATATTGCTCATTTCAAAGACACACTAAGTTGCAAAGCTGTCTCCAGTTGCACAATTAGTTTCAGTTCAAGATTCACAGACAGCTTAATCGTTTCTGTTTTGTTCTCCGATCAGAGGTGTACAAGATAGATGTAACCATAAATAAATAATAAGATAAATGTCGCAATTGCAGTAAGTATGACTTCAGACATTGCTGTTTTTTTAAGGGGACCCGGTGGTCTAGAATTTTCAAAAATTGTTTTTTTATTCTTCATCATTCTAAATAGTACTGGCTATCGCCGGGACTAGAAAAAATATTTTCTGTTGAGTATTTCTATTTTTTTTATTAAAAAAACATTGCAAAAAAAGAGTCGTTTTCAGACTCGTACTTTGAATTACGCGCCATTTTGTCAATTTTTTTTTTATTCTAGTCCCCGCCATAACTATACTTATACTGATTAAAAATCCGTCTTATTTTTTAATTTCAGATCAAAGGGAGAGATAAAACCTCCTTCAGCAGCCAGGTCCTTTTTTTTTTAGAGGGGAACTTCAGCGCCACTTTTGGAATTAAAAAAAAAAAAAAATTTGTGTTTACCATCATTTTTGTATTGTTAATAAGTAATAAAATAAGCCTAAAAAAATTTAAAACCCTTAGTCATTTCTGTCATATCAATTTTTTTTTTTTTAAATAGGCTAAATTTTAGGCCGCTAGACCACCGGGTCCCTTTAAACCCTTTCCAGGCTCGCATAAGGACACAACAACTTTAATTCCAATCGGTATAATGATTTAGAAGCGCATAAAAACGAACATAGAACAAACAATCAAACAAACCCACGTTCCCGAGGGATGTAACATTTTCCCGTCACAAAAAATATTGTATGTGTTATTCCAGGGCATTTTCTATATATGTGCCAAGTTTGACCCAAATCCGTTGGGTAGTTATCGCGTGAAAGAATAACGAACATCCATTCATACAAACTTTCGCATTTATAATATTAGTAGGATACTGGTCGTATCTTAATCGTGAATAGTCCTTACATATCAATCAATGAAATCATTCATATTAAATCAAAATCTTGCCTTCTTAATATTTTAAAATACCTTCACAACTTTAAACTCGAAGAAGAATTCGATCTCGCTTTAAAACCTAATCCAGATATGTTTACGATCAGAGCTTTCGTCCCTGTCAATTTCCAAAGTGGATTTGTTAATATGTACGACAACAAACGCTTGATAAATTGCTAGATTATTATAATTCAGAAGATTATCTAAAAGTAGAAGCTTTGAAACGGGCGCTGACCCTCAGTGGCGCGTATTTTGTTTCAGATTAATATTTTAGCGAAACAAAGAACTATGCATCGGATTTTTCAGCGAATTATTTTTAAAATATTAAAATACTTTACTGCGATGTAGACATCACATTTTTCTTGACTACTCAAGTGTTCTCAAAGCGTACTTAGTTTTTCATTAATCAACTAGGTATGTTGACGATATTGCCTTTAGAAATAGTTTTAAACAGGTTGTCTTCAGCCTTACTTATTTTTATTAAAAGTCTGACCCACACGGTTTCACTCGCGTTCCCGCGGGATTTTACATATTCCCGGGAAGCTTATTCTTTATATAATATATATCTATATATATTGTTTTTTTTATATATGACGAGGTTACGATTGACCTCAGTCTCACCTGATGGTAAGTGAGGATGAGGCCCCAGATGGTTTCCCGTTGGTAGCCTGTTCACTCTTTTTTTGAAGAGCCCCAGTTGTAAGTTTCAGAGAACACAGACACTTTTTTTAATCTATTTTTTAAATACATACTTATGTTAAATTTACACACAGTTCAAGCACACATAAGTTTGTCCCGGGTGGAAATTGAACCCACGACCTGCAACGTGGCAGCCAAGTTCTCTAACCACCAAGCCAACTGGCCTGTCAAACTATCGTGTAACGCAAAAAAAACAAAATTCAAAACTATTTATTCAGTTTATGTCCGCGGAGGGTATGAAGGTCAAATTTAAAGTTACTGAAGCTCCAAACAAATACAGAACCCTTATTTTGTGCAGTCGGTTAAGCATCACATTTACGATAGCTCAAAGCTTCACCATCGAAAGCATTGGGCACACTGATGGATTCATCAAAACTTTTCTGTCTAAAGTCTCAGGGGAACGTAAATCAATTTGTACTACTGTCATCACTTCTCCATAATCTCGTTACCGGGAACTCGTTAGTTCCCGGATCATATACTTACTTACTCAACATCTATAGATCCCCGGTTAATTGCCATTGTTACGACCGGGTGCAGGGCGACTGTACTCTGAGCTTTCATCGCCTGAATTTTACATTAATTCTAAATTGTAAAAATAATTGTTCATAATCTTAGTAGGTTGATTTAATTACATAATAATGTAGGCACAAATATATGGTACATTTGAGCCGCGCAAGTTTCTTGAGTGTCCATCCCGCAAATAATGCTGGCTACATGCGCCTCCTTTCACGTTTATCTGTCATTAAAAAGTTAACTGCAGTGTGATTAGAAATCTGCTGTATAACTTATTATCGATTGTCCTCGGCAATAACTTGCCACCAGTTGGAAATAAGTCGATTTATTATTACTTTCGCTCTAGCAACGTTCAACCCGTTATTTGAGCACTAATCAATATCGTAGTTTGGTGCTCAAAGGAATAAAAATAAATATCGAATTCTCCTTTGAGCACCAAAAGTTAGATTCTAGTGTTGCCTGGGGATCATCTTTAGGAGTGCATAGAGGACAAGCATCCTATTTTATATAAAGATACCTGTCCCCCGCGGTTTTACCCACGTTCCCGTGGGATGTTCCATGTATAATACATAAAAACCTTCCTCTTCAATCATTCTATCTATTAAAAACCGCATCAAAATCCGTTGCGTAATTTTAAAGATTTAAGCATACATAGGGATATAGGGACAGAGAAAGCGATTTTGTTTTATACTATGTAGTGATTATCAAAATTTGCACCACCAGCATTTGTTATCATAACGCCACAATTAACGAGAGAGAAAGAGCATAGTCACCACATTTATTATACAGAATTACAGCTGAAAGTGATACCTCACAGTGTTGTCGCACTAAACAGACACTTTCCTTCCTGTCTATCCTTAGCAAGTTAATTAATTTATTTTCCTTTTTGTAACCCACCGTATTAATATGTCTTCTGTACGGAATAGTTTTTTTTGTAAGATAGTTAAATGGGTTGGCATTTGTTTTTGTAACTTTACCTGCCTGTGTCTGAGGGGATGTTAACTGGGTTAATTGTGACGTCAGAATTGAAAAACAAATGTTTTTTCGTTACTTTGAAAGAATTAAGACTGTTGAATTACAAAAGGCTGTCTACAACATAAGCGATTATTTGAATGTCAACAATGCTTGGGTATAAGTCTTAGTAAAAGTTACATTCCGAACCGGTGTTAGAGTCTGACCATTCACAATAATTACAGGCACATGAGACTTAAGAATTTCTCGTTTCAGGGACAACAACGCATCGGTGATGCCCTTGGTGATAATGCAAATGTACATAGGCGGTGGTCACTATTTACCATCAAGTGGACCACCTGTTTGTTTCTCAGCCATTGTGGTATAATTTTTTTTTAACTAATTGCTTCGATGGGATGTCGTCATGTAGCTCGGCTTAGAAACAAGAGGTCCTGGGTTCCACTTTTATATACTACTCTACACATACAGTCATATTCTGGTTTCCATAGTACAAGCTCTGCTTAGTTTGGGATCAGATGGTCGAGTGTAATGAATATCCTAGGATATTTATTATTATAGAATGTGGGTCTTGTTACGGACACCTCTGCTTTTCTCTTCGGGGATAATCAGTGAGTGGCGACATCTATAAACAAGTAGACACGCTAGAATCCTACATCGCGATATCGAAATTATCTCAAGATTTGACATATATACAAGCTTCCAACATCAACAGTTGGACCGCGGTTCCCAGGCATGATCACCTAGCGGCGGAAGATCTTCCCTTTTAAATGGAGGAGTCGCATACCTCGCTCCTCCATAAGTAGACATGGATAACTCAACCAAACTGCGTAAGCTGCGGTTTAGCTCACAAACGTGAGCCGTAGCTGCGAACCGGTTCACAGATCAGCTCGAGTATTGCAGACAAATCACAGAGTCTCTACGCCGCTGCCGTGCCGCAGTTCGACAACGACACAGTTTGACAGAATAGATCACGGATTGTATACATACTCTAAAATAATAAGTGAGCCGTGAGCTGTTTAGTTTGCTCTTGAGCCGCAGCTCGACAGTTCAAGCAGGTGTGATCTGATCTGTTGAATCCGTTCAGAGCTGAGTTACACATGCCTATCCATAAGTAGATATTTATTTTTAGCTAAACTAAATAATAAAGCTCTATAAGTGTTCAAATTAGGCAAAAGAAAATAGCCTTTAGAAATAAAGGCTTATCTTGTAAAAAAGACGCATTGCATCATTTTTTTCAAAGAATTCAAAAGCGGTTGATAAAATGTCACGAAACCGTGAATGAACGAATGAACGTGAATGAAAGACGATATCCAACGAAATCACATTAGAGCTTGAATACAGCTGATGTGACGTGTTTATTCAATGCTGAGTGACATCGTACTGACGTCATTACGAGTGTGCCTATCCAGATCATAAAAACATGGAGGCATGTAGAATTGCGCGTCAATATACTTAATGTCTGAGTGCAATAAATCATCCTCATAAAGATTTGCACAATATCATTAGAAATAGAAGGCCATGGTTCGATACTGAGCCGGGCGAAGTGAAATTGTAAATTTATTGAATTTTTCACTAATTCGGGGTAGGTAAATTAAATATGAGGACACGGCGACAAGGCTCACCATATATCACGTGACGAATTTAAATGTCATTGGTGGGTTGTGAATCTCGGTAGTAAGACTTCTGTCAACTTTTTTTAGGGATAAGAGACGCAAGGATATTTTTGTTTTTTTATAGTGAAATGCGGATTAATATCCTGATCGCATTAATTTAGAGTTTGCACAATATATCTACTAGAGATTTGACAGATAGTCACCGCTATCACATATCTGAGTTCTGTTTAATGCTTATGGTATTAATGTTCATGGCACACACGTCCATCCCAACATAACAAAGCTTGTACTGATTCTTATATTGAAACCTGTTAATTAATATAGTTTTATAACTTTTTTCATCTAAATATATATTTACACCCAGACACAGAACAAACAAATATCATGCACACAAAAGTTTGTCATGGGGAATCGAACCTTAACCCGCCAAAATGATAACATACCTCTTCATGTTGATTATCTGTGATGGCTTCGAAGCTAATGAGACGGAAGGGTAGCCTTTTCAATCTGGGCGATCGTTTGTGACCGAACACTGTTTCGGATCGCAGTCGATCCGCATTTTGGACCATTCAGCGAAATATTACGTTGGATGACGCATTGAAACGATGCCTGGTTGAATATGAATGAACAAGTCTCGTCATTATTGAATGTGCATTCAGTTATGAAAATGCATTATGCAGTGTTGCTTTTGAGTGAAGTTTAAATACCTTAAATATTGACCAGCTTAACTAATGTATTCATGGTTAGTCTATGCCATGTACATATAACTTAGAATAGCTTTGTGTGGGCTTTCTATCAATTAAAGATTTTGAGGTCCGAGAAGAAATAGGAGTTTCTCTCTTTCATTAAAACTTACACTAACAATGTAACGAACTTTAGTTCTTTATAATATTAGTATTTAGATAAAAATTGGTTATTGTTTTAATATCCCCAAAAAAGGACTATTATAGACATTAAGTATTATAATAGGTACATTATAAAAACAAAAATAATTGCTATTATATGCTAGGATATATTGTTATACAATGATTAAAATAAATTTAATAAACGTATAAAGAAAGTCGATTCCAAAACGTAACCCTATTTTATTGAGATGTTCGGTATTGTTCGGAGCTGCTCGAGTGCGGACCCGATTCGGGTATCAGACCGATTGGGTCATCGAAAAAAATGGTGACTATTTTGCAATTTTTCATTTACATTCGGAATCATGAAATCGATCGGTAAGAATACACTGCGACTACCAAGGCATCAGTAAAAAAATCTAAACTATTACCTAAAGGTAAGTGGTCTTCGCCGCCTATGGACATTTGCAACACCAAGGGCATCGCCAATGCGTTGTCGACCCTGAGACGTGAAGTTGTTAGCTCTGATAGCTCTACTACTTCTTACTTCTCATTAGCATACTAATAAACCACATCAAAGCCTGAATAGTAAATAAGGAGCTATTATTAATCTATTCAAAATAATTCCAATGTCCTTAAAGTTAATATCACTAGACAAGAGATAAAGGATTACCCTATTTTCGGGTTTTGGGGTCGAAACTCTAGGGCCCTGGGGACCGGAGGCTCATCAAGAGGTCTAAAATCCTCTCGTTGATGCCTCTTGTGAGAAGCGGGGTGGTATGTATTATTCCAGAGGATAAGCATTGCCAGTTAATGTGGAAATGCTGCCAGCCTTTCGCTGGACATCGACTTGGGACAAACTTTTTATTTTTAAGTACTTAGTTAAGTTTAGTTTTGTATTTTTTTCATAACTACATTCCGTCCAACGGGTTTAACTCCCCACGTTAAAATTAATATCTTTGCCTTAGTCTGATGTCATTCTCCGCACCAAAGGCTACGTGTGTCTCAAATATGCCCTGACAAACAGAAAGACAGATTTTTCATAATTATTAACACATCGAAAAGCAAAATGTTTGAGATATCACTCAATTATCTTTACTAGGTTATCTAACTTCGATTGAAAGTGAGTCACAATCAGACCACCAGAATCACCGCCCAAGATTCAATTTGGATTTAAAGTTTTCGCCAATGTTTAGAGCACAGCCTTTGTTCATAGCAAATGGCGGAATTGTACGGACATAATTCCGCTGGCGGAACTCCGCGTCGGCTTAACCGAGTTCGTGTTACAAAAGGCTTGAGAAAGCGGGTCAAGTGGTACTTTAATAATTTATTCTCTGCCTTCTGCTTATTACGAGATGAATACTTTATCATAATGTCTGTTATAAAATTTGTACATTCAGTTTTGGTAATGAGTTGAGGAAACGATTAACACCTTTAGATTGTCTTCTTTTGTTCTTGTGGTTGATATAATTAAGGTGGGCCAGTTGGCTTGGTGGTCAGACAATAGCTTGAGCGGCTGGGTTTGATTCCCTTGGCCAAACATTTGTGTGCAAGATCAAGTCTGTTTGTTCTATGTTTGGGTGTGTATAATATAGCAGTTATCTGGTTTCTATAGTACAAGCTTTGCTTGGTTTGTGTAGGCAAATATTAATCTAGGCAAACAATATACATCCAACTAACAAGAAAGACGTTCATGAACTTCTCAGAAATAACGTGTGTTATCAAAAGTAGACAACGGCGCAGCTTTATACTCAAAAGGGCATTACTACGAACTTTTTTTGGATCCTCTCTATGCTGAACAGAATTGTATTACTGTAAAAAAAACTCTATGAAAAGAAATGTGGTGTCGATGTGAAGTTGGATCGAAATATGAGCCGATGGTTGGGCGCCAGTATGGGTTACAGTGCACATTTTTGTCGCAGTAATAAATAAAAACATCCTGCTATCCAAGTCATGATGTAAATGTGAAAACTCAATCACGCCATAATGTATTTTAATGAAACTTCAGATGTTAAATACAGTTACGTATCTCGTACTTATAATCGAGTTTATTAGTAGAATTAAACTCGATAAAAACTGTGGGGAGGTAGCTAGTTATAAAAGAAGTCATGTTTAAAGTCAAATATTATTTTATGACTTGTTATAAATTTTAAAATGTATTAGATCAAGAATCAGTATTTAAGATGATCATTGAATGTAGCCCCAATGACTGAAAGGTAAGAGGGAACCGTTTGTCATGGTATGGATATATCATGAAGAGGGATGAACGCCATGTGACTTTGAGAGTGATAAATATGAAAGTAGACAGTTATTTGATCGGCTAGTGGAAGACCAAAGAAGAAATGGATGAACTGTGAAAAGACAGGGATGATATGAATAAGGAGGGAGTAGTTAGGAAGGAGGAGTTAATCCTTAATATCTTTAATGCAAGTCATAATCATCATCAGCCTGTCTCGGTATACTGCTGGACATAGGCTTCACCTATGGCACGCCACAGAGCTCGATCTTCAGCTCTTTGTTTCCAACCACTGCCAGCCAGCTTGCGTATATCATCGCTCCATCTAGCTAGAGGGCGCTCTACACTACGTTTACCGAGCCGTGGTCTATACGTAAACGCAAGTAGAAGTGTTGAATTGTATAAATATACATTACACCAACCTCAAAATTGCAGAAATGATGATGGCATGTATGAGCGCTTACTTAGTTCGGCCCTGTGGTTACACCCGCATTCCTAGGGTTCAGAGGAGCCTACATCCTTCTCCAAACCATCATCAATCCCCTTGCAAAAACAAGTCCAAGCGTTGCTTTACGACGACGTGATGAACAAACAAACAAAGTGGTGTGTGGTAGCGGTGACAAATACCACCACCCGACCATTTCTAGGGTAAATGCTAAAGAGTATACCGATAAAGACCACGTGTACTTAGATCTTGCACCAAGAGGTAAACAAAAGCATTTCCAAAGACGGTTGGATTCAGGCAAGCGGCCGGGTGTAAAAAATCTGCCAATCTTTTGTAATACGTAATGCCAATAGGAAGAAAGCATGCATATTGTGGCGACCCCAAATAATTGGCAAACTGGCTAGCAGTTGATGAATTACAAACAATGAAATTTACTGTAAACTGATTGATTTGGATCTAATTTGAGAATGGCGAAAATGCTCGCTTCTTACTGCTAAAGACAGAACTACTTGATAATATATCATAATAGTGTTCCAAGAAGCGGTCTGTTGCTAGAATATGTTAGTAACTTTAATATCGAGTGACTCTAGAAAAATCTTATCCAGCAAAAATGTTATACTTGGTTTACCATGCGAGTAAATTCATATAAGCCTTGCAATATCATTTTAAGTTGTTAGTGCAAAATGAAACTTACTCTATATAAATAAAGATTTAATTTACAACCACCGCCTTCAACCTTCGCACATGTACATCATTAGATTATAAATACGCACTCCAGGGACTCGATTCTGTAATGAAAATGACACTAACTCGAGAATGTTTCGTCTTGGCTTCTGTGCTCTGTCTCTGTCGTTTACTTCGCTAATACTACTACTCACGTGAGAGGTAAGCTCTCCGTGAAGCGGCTCGCCGACGAAGTTTGTATTAGCTGAATAAGGGAGCAGATACGGAAAGTAAAACAAGAAGATTGCCAAAGGAGCAGAAAATAAACAGCTAAGTGCCTAGGGTAACGAACTCAGAAGTACTCCACATTTTAATTAATTAAAACAATCTGACACACACTGTATGTTGGTAAATAAGCATAATTAATTATTTGTTGTAATACAAATATGTTTTTAAACGTAACAAAGCAGTGTTTGTTTTGAATTAGTATTCAGTGGGTTGGCGTGGAGTTTGTGTGTGCAAATACATTGCTAATGAGCTAAACTTGTGTTTTGGTAATAGCTACATATAATTCCTTGCATGTGGTTTATTAGTATTTTTGTGTGAAAAGGTTTCAATAATATTTGGTCCACAATCGATAATATGAAATCTCACCATCTTATATCTTATATCTCTTTGCTATAACATTTAGTAATCAAATTAAACCTTATTGAAAAATCTCTGGTGAAGCTAAAATTTCTGTCTTCTGGCTCGGCCTTTGTCTCCAAGAATAAATATTCTGTGACATACTTTTTACACATGGCAATCTGATCCCAAACTGAGCAGAGCTTGTACTATGGAAACCGGATAACTGATATACTACATATACTATAATTCTTTTTATTTTTCCCAAAAAGTATGTCTTTGACTACGACGTTAACTGGAAAGAAGACAAACTAAATGGCGAATTTGGCGAATGGCGAGTTAGTGATGTTTTTTCGAAACTTTTCAGTATCTGGTTCCTACACAACTATAGTTTTTTTTTCTAAATACATACATATAAAGTTATTTACACCCAGACACAGAACAAACAGACATGTTCATGCACACAAATTTTTGTCCTGGGTGACTTGGCAGTTAGGGTCGCTAACCACCAAGCCTACTGGCCGGTCAAAATTTTAAATGTATTCAAAGAATATGCACACAATTTTTATTAGTTGTGTGTGTGTATATTTTCATATTTTATTGTAAATTACCTATTCTCGGTATGCGATTTTTTTGTGTCAGCTACCTATTCAGGCGTACGTAGAATAACTTACCAAAGATGAGCAAGAATATTATAAACACAGTTGTGCAATAATATCTGTTTTCAAGATTCATTCATTCATTTCTCTTCCTTAGACGGCTCAACTATTTCAGCTGCTATCTTCACTGCTATTTAATTATGTGAAGGGTGTAATTATCCTTCCTTAATTGTCCTTGGTTATATATATTTATGGTCGGGACTGTACTTCATCATATCGGCTTTTTTTTGTTAGGTTAGACTTACTCCTGAAAACTGTAAGAAGATTTGTTTCGCATTAGTCTCCGAATAATATTAGTAAACTTCATAACTTAACCAATAAACAAATGATTTACACAAAAATTGATATTGTGTGTGAGGCAGATAGATACGTTTTGTCCCCCTTCAATTTGACTTTAAAGATCAACTCATAATGACCGTCGAAGCAAGTCCAAAATATAGTCACAATACAGTCGAAGTTATTTAAACTAAAACCAACCTTAACGACTTAAATTAAGAGTCACATGGGAGGCACAATTCAGTTGTCTAGTGATGTGCGTACATAGATGTTTGCAGACTATTCAACTTGATGAGACATGGTGGCGTTGGGTGAGGACATGGTGCTGAGAGAAGCGATAGCGAATTCCTACTACCTCTCTACTAGAGGGCTAAAAACATGCGTATAGCTTGCAGGTGCTAAGGTAGTTTAGCTAAATAATAAATTAAAGTTATTTATATATTATACAACAGTATACTTACACATACTCAAAGGATTAGCAAGCTAAAGTGGCAGTGGGATGGTCACATCTGCCGTAGAACCGATAACTGTCGGGGTAGATGTGTTCTAGAGTGGAGACCACGGCTCGGTAAATGTAGTGTAGGGCGCCCTCCAGCTAGATGGAGCGATGATGCTCGTATACGCAAGCTGGCTGGCAGCGGAAATAAAGAGCTGAAGATCGAGCTCAGTGGCGTGCCATAGGTGAGGCCTATGTCCAGCAGTGGACGGAGATAGGCTGATGATGATTATGATACTTAGACATGCATGCATAGTATATAGAAAGAGAAAGAAGTACATTTATTTATACATACACACAATATTACAGAAATATACAATAATTGATGAAAAAAGGAGTAGAAACAATTGTAACCCCCGAAACTATAGGATAGGAATATAGGATCGACTGGATTTAATCTTAGATAATATGTACTTTATACATTACTCAAGTACTGATTTACCATTAAACCCAATAAAGAAAAGTGAAGGTGAAAAAAAATTGTAAAATGATAAAAACCAACAAAAATAATTAACTGATTAACCTCTAATCCTAATGAGCCTCGTTACAGGCTTGCCTAGTGAGGAAACTAAAAGAAAATCTTTCTGATAGTTCAGATCTGCAAAACTCTTAATTATCATTATATTACTGTTGAATTTTGTAATAACTGTGTGTTTTACTGAAATAAATATTATTATTATATTAAAAAAAAAAACAGTCAACTGGATACCATAGTATAAACTCAGCTTAGTTTGCGGTCACATACGTCATTGGAAGAATATCCCAGAATATTTATTTTTTCAGTTCTCTATTATTTGTTTATTTCTAATTATACCTTGGTCACGTCGGTTGTCGAGGTCATAGCACGACTTGGCATCCGAGATCCTGTTCCAGGTAAGCTAATATTATCGTTTCATTATGAGTCCGGAACACGGAGACAATGGTCACCACATGTTACGTTAGTACTTAAAATATTTTTGATGGAATACTTACTAATTACTGAGACCTCTGTCTATCTCTCTGGGGTTAATAGTCGTGAAGATATCTTGTGTCATACCTAGATGAAGAACAAGAAAAGATGGAAAGGAAGGTCATTCAAAAGATGGAGTGATGACATAGTTGCCACGGTGAAGGGACTGAACGAAATGAAGGAGGCTTTGACCAAAAGTTCACTTACAAAACGCGTTAATGCAGTTTAATAATATCATATACTAACGAACTAGAATAAGTATAATACTAACACTAATAATGCTTAGAATTAATGTAAGCTTTGTGTAAGGTATAAAAAAAGGTTTATAATAATTATTATTATATATACCTGGATGAAATATCGAATCGCTGCCATTATCTTACATCTCTGTCCTCACCCGATAGCCACTGTTTTAGCTAATGAGTGACTCTCACATTTACCTGGCTGTCGGAGTGGAATGTCACTCCTATCTTTTAATACCCTAAGAGTTTTGTAGTGTTAGAATCATTTTTGTTTTAGCATTTTGTCCCTTTGAAGGATTAAGGACACTAAGTCTACTCATTTCTGTTTTCACAATAAATCATGAACATCTATCGCTAAAAAGCAGGTTTGTTTTGAAATTTGTAGATCGCGCATACCGTGACGCTGTGCGATGTTAAATTTTCCATTGTATTAATTTTGGGTGCACTCGATATGATGACGATCCGATTACGATTGATGTTCGTGCTCAGGGTACAGGACCCTCGACACGGTATTGACGTTCCTTGACATTTAAGGATGTCATAGATTTTTTTTATTGAAATGTACTCCATCCATTGATCAAATCGTTAATTGTGTGATGATCCAGATCTTCCTGTGACATTCTTGAACGTCAAACTGGCCACAAAGGGTACCACTAGTTTATTAAATACTAGTTGTACCCCGCGGTTTTACCCGCGTTTCCGATGGATATCACGTTTTCCCGAGATAAAAAGTAGCTTATATGTTATTCCAGGATATGTTCTATCGGTGTGCCAAGTTGCATTTTAATCCGTTTCGAGGTTTTTGCGTGAAAGAGTAACAAACAACCATACATACAATCATTCGCATTTATAATATTATTAGGATAATTGTTTCAGGCGGGTATGGGGCTTAGTTTATTTGACAGCTTCTGTTATCACGTGACACAGAGACCGGTGAAACTCGGTAAAGGTTAAGGTCACGTCACCAGAATTCTGACAGTTATAAATGCCCTCGTTATTCGGATATTGGGAAGCAGTTGAGTTGACGCCGTCAACATACGGGGAATAAAAGCTCGAAATATGGCCATTAAATAAAAAGTAAAAAAAAACTTTAACAAAAATGTGTTACAATAATAATTTTTCAAAAGTAGATAATTAATTAAATTGCTTTGTTGATTGCTTTTTAAACTAACGATTCAATTAATCGACACATTCAAGATAAGTCAGCTCGAATGAAAATAACTATTAGCGGTCTACCTGCATTAGAAGCTGAGTTTCAGTCTACCGCAGTTAATCTATATTTAAGATCAAGTGAACAGACATCTGCCAGTTATAAATGCCCTGGTTACACAAAATTCCAAAGCAGTCAATTTGACGCCGTCAACTGTCTGGAAAGGGAGCCCGTTATATTATGGTCACTGAAATATTTACGACTACCTGTCCCCCGCGGTTTCACCCGCGTTCCCAAGGAATGTTACACTTATTTAATTTATTAATACCTGTATGCTACACACACACACATAATATCACATATTATGCAGATATACTTAATTAATTAAATTTAATGGCATCAATAATTAGCGTAATAATTTTAAATGTATAAAAGTCTGTTTTTCAATTCGGTAAATAAATTCAACTTATAAACATACAGACCACTCTTTCAATATTTTTCATTGATTATTCTGTTGCAAATAATATTTGTTTCAGTAAAACATACAGTTATTTCTATATCAAATGGTTTATTAAGAGATTTGCAGATTAAAACTATGAGAAATAATCTTTTGCTTATTTGAAGAGGTTTGCATATATATTTTTTATATCACATGAGCCGATAAACAAGCACACGGTCCATCTGATGGTAAATGCGTTGTTGACCCTGAGACGGGAAGTTGTTAAGTCTCATCTGCCTGTAATTTCACCGGCCCTCCCACCTTTTTAACCGAAACACAGTAATACCAGTGCATTGTTGCTTCACGGTGGAAATTGGTAAGGTGGTAGTACTTTCCCAGAAGAACTGTCCACTATGAGCTCTACTACTCATACATAGGTGTTACAAAACTACCAGTAAAGCCGAAAGGAGGTTAAATGGAGTCTTATAACGAGTCCATTCACAATATTTAAGAATCGTAGTAACGCTGTATAACATGCACCAAAAAAATAAAAAAAAACAGATTTTTATGAATGAAAAATAGAAAAAACTATTAAAGTAGACTATTATTAGGTAAAATACGTCGGCCTTTCGTTACATAGTTTGGTTCCCTGACATGACAGCTTGCTAGGGTTATTGGTTTTGATAATAAATCATATTTTTACGGCGTATTTTGTAACACGTTGTAAATTACTGTAAAACTAAAGGGTGCCACCTCATACCCTTTCTACGTCAATGCACAAACCACTAGCGCATCAGACGACGTACCCTAATGACTCTCATTGTGATTCATAGACAATCCGCAGGGATAATTAATTCAATGTTTGTTCACTTAAATAGGTTCGTTATACAGCTATTGTTGGCTAACAGCGCTGTTATATCATTTTTGGTAACATATGTTACGAAATTCAATGTAGGGTATAATAGTTGTAAATGGAGTAGGTATTTTGTGTGTATGATTTTTCTATAGATTAATTCGAATTTTTTCACATTTTGTTTGTTTGTCACACATTATTTAAATAGAACAAAAAAGCAAGAAGCTTTGATTGTCGTTTTAAGATCTAAAACGAATGTTCTCGAAGATTTCCTGAAAAAAATTACATTTAATGTACAAGAAATTGTCGATATAAATCGTTATTTAACTGTAAACGGTTATGGAAATGAAATAAGCGACGTACCTATAGGCAACTTTACAGGAGAGCCAATTAAGGTTTGAAACAATTTAAGAAAAAATCATGTTTATCTGCCACTAACATGTAATTTTGAAGGCTTTAAATTAAAAAAATAGAACGGTAAACTCCTTTGTCAATGCTCTAGTTCACTACCGGCAGTCAGCATTTATGGCATCCATGAAAAATTGAGGTGGCAGTACAGTTAAATATAACATCAAAACACCCAAAACGGAATATAAAATTTGTTAAAAAAGATAAAAGCAATCAAGGCAATCACAACTTCCCTTTCTTTTTCAAAATCAAAAGAAACCGTAATAAATGAATAATTAGAAGTTACTCGATTGATCTTTTTGCCTTTCAATAAATACCTCTTTGGTAACGTCCCACCGACCCGTTCATTACGAGAGAAACAGTTATGCTTTTAATTTCAGTGATAAATTACAGTTTCCGCAAATAGCTGGCTGGCGTGGTGTTACTGTTAGTGATGTCGCGTGTTTGTTAGTGCGGGATATGTTTCCCGGAATTAGGAAGTCCCGTAAAATCAACTTTGTTTGGAAAGCTGGATGTTTGCATAGTAATTGTGGGAGGTAGCTGTTTGGTTTTGTTTGAAATTGTATTTATTTTAATTCGACATTTGTTTTTTATTTTGACATACCTATGCAAATACAAAGCCTGGAAAGACTGCCTATTACGTGCAGATTCTGGAAATGACCTCTAAGACCTTGCCAATATGAAGGTGGCAGCTAGACCAGCGGGTATTATATACTCTACCACCGCGTTTCTTGACTATGATTCCTATCACCGAAACCGCTTGATTTGACGGCTCGTTACGTCACACTGAGCTGTCAACACCTTGAAATACCTTAGTAGAAATTATTTACTTGTAATGTACCTCCTAAAACACATTTGACACTATGTACATAGTAACTTGGAAACTGTCCAAATCATCGGTCAAAATATTTGTTACTCTTTGAAATTGAATTTGGATTCTAATATTTTTAAAATCGAATCCCGCAAATTACATCACTAGCAACCGACGTGGGGGCACCAAGCGGGGAGGTGGACAGAATAATGACGTCAGCCAAAAAGTAATTTTCGCGGTGACTTGCGACGTCACTCGTTTTGTAAAGTCACGCTGTTCACACAGGGTTGCACGTAATTAACTATTTTGATGGCGATGTGACCTATAATAATGAACGTTGAGTGTAAATTGCACTTACCCTAAAGTTTAGGGAAGGCAAATGAAGCAATAAAGGAACGAATTTGAGTATTTAACAGGATCGAAGCCTTTGCGGGATTTTACAGTAAAGTTTTTTTGGACAGCCCTATTTTGTTGAGGGAATGTGCTGAAAGAGTCGTAAGGACACTTGAATAGAAGTTTGGAGGCAAATATGTTGGATTATGGCACAGCCTACAATGATTAATCTTATCCTACTGATATTATAAATGCGAAAGGTTGTGAGAATGGATAAAATGTTTGCTTCTCTTTCACGCAAAATCCTCTGAATGAATTTGGTTGGAACTTGGCACATAAATATGTAATTTATAACTAACACTAAAGACACTTTTAATACTGGAAAAATGTAGCATTCCCCGGGAACATGGTTGAAACTGTAGACAGTGAATAATACATATTATTGATTAGCTGTTCCCGGCATGCGTTAGAATGCGTCTGCGAGTGATCAGTTATGGTTGACTTCATACAAAAATCACATAGAAAAAAGCACTTTCAAACATTCCCGATTTTTTTAATTTATTATGCAACTTTTCCAATTTTCGGTCTTTTATGCGCATTTACAGGTACAAATAATACTTGCCAAATCGAATTTTTATTTGACTATCAATAAAAAAATTGCAAGTCAAAGGGCTCATAAAAAGGTTTTTGTAATTTTTCTAATATTCTGAATATGAAATTTAGGATGATTGTAACTAGACCATCCCTAAACGATAGGTGAAACGTGGTATACAGATAAAATATGTTTTACATTAACATTTAAGATACATTTATCTTTTTCAAATTATAAGATTCCTCACAAACGCTTTTGAAACCGCATCAAGATGACTAAGTTTCTGATAATGAAATAAAATTAAAGTAAAAGAAATTCCTTTTCAACAAATTTCTTAATTCTCAAGCCCACTGCTAATGCTAAACATAATTTATACTTAACAAGGTAAATAATCGTTATAATTGCTCTCTTAAATCTTAAATAAATATTAACATTGCGCTCGACCACTAATCAAGATAATTACTGACGTGTTGAGCGGAGTGCTGGTGGACGAAATAAAATCTTGGATTCGGGGGTGGATATAGGGGATGAGAAGAACGAGAGAGACAGCGGAAGCGGGTTGCTTTTCTTATACGTTGTCAATAGAATCCATTCTTCTTTTTCAGCTAATACATACTTCATCGGCGAGCCGGCGCAATGTGGTCTCTGAAAGCTTCATCTCATGTGCTTGTGCAGTTAGCGATAGAGACAGAGCATAGATGCTGCGACGAAAAATCCTCACAGCTAGTGTCATTTTCCATACAGAATCGAAACCTTTGTTAGACTGAAATTGACCTGGATTTTACAAAATCAATTTACGACGAAGTTACGACCAGACCTCTCACAACCGAACTTAACCAAAGAGATAGAGTCTAAAGACTGCACCGACTCATTGTTTCATTTTATATACATCCCTTACGAAACAGATTTGAGGACATACCTACTAATGCCAAGTGAAGGAACAAAAAGTTTCCTTTATGTAGATGCATCACATATCAGAAACACAATCCTATTCAAAAGAATTTCCTATTAAAAAAATATTGTTATATGAAAAATAAAACGGAAAATGATCGCAACAAATCAAACCCTAACGCAATCGACGCTTTAACTCCTGTTTTTTGAACACAGTTAACGCATATCACCCAAAATAACAATTTTAATGACCGTTTATTCGCCCCACTCTATTTACCGTGCAGTAACCTTAATGTCGAAAATAAAACGGCCCTTAATTCAGCTTGGCAACCCTTTTAGCGCCCTCACAGTAAACAGGCCTTTGTGTCGGTAGATTAAAATTATCAACGTGCTTTTCTCCCGGCTCTGCTGTATTATTTGCTTAATATACAACCAGAGATATCTAAAAATAATAAGTTTAGAAGTGGGATATATTGGGAATACAATTGATCGATCGTCATATTGGCCTTCAGTGTTCCCTATCGCATTCCTAATTTATAATAATGAAAACAAAGCCTTTATATCCCGAAACTCCTTACATTATCAATTTTTTTCTTTTCCCGGTGTTCGATGTGCCTCCAAAGGCTTCCTCTAACGATTTCAACTGTTTTCTATTCTTTGCAACTCTTCTCCAGTAGTGACCCACTATTCGCTTTATTTCGTTCTCCCATCTTTTGCGTTGTCTGCCTCTACTTCATTTCCCGTTTCTATATGAATCTGTCTCCCATATTTTAATGCTTATGATCCTTTGGGCTATAATTGTATGTATTAAACAAGAATTTGAGTTCGAAAATAAAAGCGTGCTATGCGAGAACCAAAAGATATATGACATTGATGGTGTTCTCAGAAAGTTCTGTCCGACTACTATCAGTTACATTGATTATTTCATTGAGTTGCTCTTGGTGTTGACAAGCAAATTATGTTCATTGTGAAAGGTGCAGTTAATTAGGCCTATACTGTGTAAAACAGGCCTATAAGCCGAAACATAGTGTGAAATGTTGTACGTAATTATCACAGTTTGTACGAAAATGCGTGGATGGCACTGAAAACAGATCTCTGTAGCATGATTTTTGCATCGTTGTCCGCAGACTGGCGTACGGAGCAGTGTGCTAAAGGCTTAATAACTATAACATAATAGTAAAAGTAAAGGCACCCTTATTCTCTGGCGTGTGCTCGGCGATTTCACGATGACGACGGTTTAGCCACTGCTTAGAAATCCAAGCGAGCATGCCAACGCTGTGCTCTTGCCCCACCGAGCTCCACTGTGTAAAACCTCTAAAAGTTCTCGTTGAATAGGTTAGTACCTATTACACTTTTCTAGATGCTTAGGTTTCTATGTACACAACAAACGTTGTTATGCATGCAAAATTTGCATATACCACCTCTATTATATAACCGTTTAGATATAAAATTTGCTCAGCAGGTTTGCGGATATAAATTGGTGTAATTTCTCTTGGCAATATGGACTGGTGTTTCAAATAATGGCTGTTTTTAGGTCAACGACTGGGAAGATTCGCGTTTTGTTTTTTGAGGCTATTGTTATTGTTAACAAGATATTAAATTTTAAAGCTGTGGATTTTGTGTGTGGTCTCTATTTTAGGACTCGTTTATTCGGATGCCAAATATTTATCGATCCTTCATCTAGCTGTTATTGTCTACGACACTGGCTGGCTCTAAATGGTATCATAGTTCTAAATTCAAAATTGATTTGAGGCAGGTATTTTACTTTTATTACACATTTTCCACCTTATCGATTTCCATGAAATGTGAAATAAAATAATACACTTCCGCCATTTTGGATTTTGTATGACGTCACTTAGCTCTACATATACCAAAACAAAATGTGAGTGGATTTCAGCTCAAATCGTTTGAAGGAAACTAGTTAAAATCCAATTGCAAGATTTAATCCAAACTAAGTAAGATACAGTTCAATAAAAGCTTGTGGAAATAAGAAGTAGTCCAACACACATTAAGCTTTCTCGTCTCAGATATATGTTCGTATCATTGTATGAAACAAGATGGTGAACTGGGAATAGCCGTTCTTTGAAATTATAATATCAAAGAACTCTCTTGGGCCGCTGAAATGTACTGAATTATTCCTATACGTTGCTTTTGAGCAGAGTCAGCAACACAAGTAGCTTAACCGATCGAAATTTACAAAACAACTGTACCCTGATAACTAATTTATAATGTACTAGCTGTCCCCGCGGTTTCACCCACGTTCCCGAGGGGTATAATGATGATGAAAACTGCATCAAAATCCGTTGCGTAGTTTAAAAGATCTAAGCGTACAAACACTGAAAGTGACTTTTTTAACTATGTAAGGATTTCTTTTAGTACTGTAAAATAATTGTGTTTAACCACAATATAATATTAAGTGATGATTTGACTGAAGTTGGTAAGCACACAAAGCTATGGGAACAGGCTCTCTAGTGCAGCTTTCGGAATATACAAGGTTTCTGAACCGGTGGTACCTTCAGTAACTTTGAACTTTATAAAGCCTAAAACGAAGAAATGGTTTTGAATTTTGTTTTTTTTACGACCATATTTGCAGGTGGTCAGCGACAAATTTTCAACTTGAGGGTAGCCAGCCAGGCTGATACAAAGTACCCTCCATCTCACTATGGTTTTCCTCGAGGATTTCCTTTACCGAAAGCTCTAGTTCATTTTAGTGTTCAGTTCAGTTGAACAAAACACCTGTTTTCTTTATATTTATATATTGTTAGCTATCCCCCGCGGTTTTAGCCACGTTCCCGCGGAATGTTATATATTCCCAGGTAATAAACCTATGTGCTATTCCAACCTTAATTGTATCTCTCTGTCCCATTTCTTCAAGTTCCTTGAGTAACAAATATACATATATCCAAAGTTTCACATTTATAATAATAGAAAGATTTATTGTTGTTAATTAATTAGGTTACAGGTGCTTTGTAAATTTGGTTTTGTTCAGTTACTTTTGTTGCTGATTGTACGAATGCTTTGTAGACAACAAAAAGCTAGATTTAAAGGTCTGTTTGTAGAGTACAATCAATTTATCACAGTCTAACGAATATTTATACAACAGCGGAATATTATTTTATTGTTACGTAGAAATATAAGAAATAATATTAAATTCAATGATGTGGGAACACTGTGACCTTTTGAAGGCACTTTTGTTTAAGCACTCCAGACGTATAACTGTTGTATACAGTTTCTTTTTAATAATATAAACTATTGCTTGACTGCGATGCCACCTGATGGTAAGCAGTGATGCAATCTTTGATGTTGAGGCGCACAATTTACTAGCCTATTCACTCTAGCCTTAACGAAACTTTAAAGAGATACATTCATAACCTGGCATAGCATAATATGACATAGTTATAAGACTATTTTAAAGTGAAAATGTGTTTAGAGGCGTTGAGCACGTTTTCTTGGGATGGGTATAAAACGTCAAACTCTCGTCAGGACACGTGACCTGATCGAAAATTCGTAAGAGGGTAAAAATGAGTTTTTATTATTGAGTCGTTTTCTTGGTGCAGAGTTCGTCCGAGAAGAATTACTTTACCTATTCCCGCCCTCAAGTAGTAGTGCACATGTAAACTGTGGACGTGTGTGTTAGGTTAGAAAGGTAAGGGGCTGGTGAAATTACAGTATATGAGACTTAACCACTTCACGTGAAAATGTGACATTCCACGGGAATTCGAGCGAAACCGCGAGGGACAGCTATATGTGTATAAATACCGGGTAAAAGTAAACTTATAAGTAAAATCTTAATTTAACCCGCAGCTTGTTTAATTACTGAGCCCAGATGCCCTATTTAATAGAAAAGGGGCGCTAAAGATTTCCCGGTTCGAAGAAAACCGCTCACTCGGTGTAATATCTTACCCTCACCATTGTAGTGCACGTACACATCGTGTTTATGCACGTGGCTGCATTTTGCATACTTTATTTAGGACTATACTTTGTTCAGTAATCCTAAATTTGAGTTGTAAGGGTTTGTTGGAAATAAAGTTCACACACTCGTGTTCTTCAACACTCAAGTTATGTACATCGAAAATAAAAAGTGTGGTCCTTTAAAAATACAGGGAGAGAGAGAATCAAAGATGTACCTTGAGCGAATACCCGGAAGAGAGTGAGAGACGCATGTTTTATTTGCTGGCGATACCTCGCTGTGATTGGACCGGGTCAAATGTGCGTTCAGATACGTTGCGCGCTACAAGGTATTATAAATTACTACATAGTATAAAACAAAGACGCTTTCTCTGTCCCTATATCCCTATGTATGCTTAATCTTTAAAACTACGCAACGGATTTTGATGCGATTTTTTTAATAGATAGTGATTGAAGAGGAAGGTTTTTATGTATAATACATGTGACATCCCACGGGAACGCGGGTAAATCCGCGGGGGACAGCTAGTGCCTGATATTATGGAAAGGTGGACGGACGCATGTTACTCGGTTGGAATGAAACTTGGTATATATATAGAGTATAACCTGGATTGGCACATCGAGAATGCGGGTGAAACCACGGGGGACACCTTGTCTATACTAAATATGAAAAGATTGCTTGTATTTTTTTTATTGAAAAGGTAACAAACAGACAATGAGCTACTTTCACATAATTTATATGAATCGGATTATTGTAATTTAAGTTCCATCACGCACCAGATAAAAAAAAATAAACAATATTACTAAATACAAAGCAGTCTGGCGACTTCAGCATTAACATTTTACTATATACAATATAATATGATAACTAACTGACATATAATACTATTCCAAATTCAAAAGTGAAATTTACTACGTAACTTATTAGCTATTTACTTAAAAAAATCACTTTACTTGTACAAGCACGCTCGATACATAGCCTACGTAGAGTGCACCCGCGATATATAAAATAGTGCATTCGCTCTACACTGTGGTACATATAGACACACGTATGTACTTTAATAGACATAGCACTAGCGTCTAGTGGAGTAAGGTAAGAATTTGCTGATAGGCGGAGCGAAGAGCGGAGCGTATAGCGATTTGCGAAGATAGAATTAATGAAAAAAAAAAATAATAAAACCAGGACATTCTTAACACATGGTTACCTGATCCCAAACTAAGCTGAGTGTACTGCTTGTACTATGACTGCCAAGGTAACTGATATACTGCTTTTAAATACATACTTATCTTGATATTTATCCCACAGACCAAACAGACATGCACACAAAAGTTTGTTTTGGGTGGGAATCGAACCCACGATGCGGCTTGGCAGTCAGGGTCTCAATCCACCAAGTCGACTAGCCCTTGAAGGCTTTGCTAATTAGATAACAATGACCATCATATTTGAGAGGTGCATTTATAGTGAAATCATTAATAAATCGACTTCAGAGTTACCAGCAATGTTATTAATAGGTATTAACATGTTATGTAAAGGTAAAAAGTACATAGGTATTTTTTATATATATTACATTACATTTACAATGTGTTAATCCAGTTATTAATCAATATGTCAAGTTTCGTCCAAATCAGTTTAGTAGTTTTTGTGTGAAAAAGTAACAAAGATCCATTTACCCTCACAAAGTTTTGCTTTTAATAATATTAGTAGGATGTACATTTATATCATGGAATTACTAATTAAAGTTTCCGCGTTTATACTATTTTATACAGGTCGTGCTATGCCGAAACAGCAAAAAAATCTACACACATTTTTAACAAAGGGATAGCCTAGATAGGCTACTTTTCATCCTGGAAACGCCATCACATGGTAGATTGAGCGTTATTAAAACCGCTTTTCAGCTCACTATGCACGCTCCACACGCTGCAAATGGCTTGTCGGTCCGTTGTAGAAATATATAATAGACAATATTAAATTGTTCATTGTGCAGTCGGCGACGAAAGTCCAATGTTATATCACACATTTTATATTGTTAAACTTCGTTATTATGGTCTTCTACGTGTTCTGTAGACTAGTGTAAGCGTGTGGCTTTGCTTCCGTTATTACATGCGCTTAAATGTTGGTTTATTGGTCCATTATTGACTGAGAGCAATTTTCGAGGTTAACTTATTAGTGTTTTATTTAAAAAAAAAAGTTTTTTTCTGAAAATATGGGTTAATGTTATTCAAATTTTCCAAACTGGCTGCATATGTCACAACTCTATTTAAATATGATAGTCTCATTTACAAAATTACAACTTATATTAGAAAAGTAGAAGAGCTCTTAGAGCAGAGTTCATCAAGGGAAGTACCACCACAATATCTATTTCCGCCGCGAAGCAGAAGTGCACTTTTATTAATGTGAAATCACAGATACATGAGACTAAATAACTTCACGACGCAGGCTCAGCAACGCATTGGCGATGCCTCTGGTGTTGCAAATGTCCATAGGCGGCGGTGACCACTTATCATCAGGAGGACAGTCTGCCTGTTCATTGGCCTGCTTGACTTCAAATTCTTTAAACATTAAATGTCTTTACCATAGCTGTCTGCACGTAAACTAAGCAGAGCTTGTACTATGGGAACCAGACAACTGACACTTCTACATAATTCATTTTTCTTCTAAATACAAATTATTATACAAATATTTACACTCAGATACAAAACAAACAGACATTTTAAAGCATACAATTGTTTGTCTATATATTGCATGGATATAATTTCTTCCCAATCGAGAGCTTTCAGCTTTCATCGAAAACTCCATATAAGGATGTAAGAGCCGTCTGAGGACAACAGCATCTTCCGTATCAAAACATAATAAATCAACAAAGCGATTAAATTAGTATTCATGGCCTTAATCCGTTTATGTTTATTTTTGAGACAGCCTTGTCAGTGCTGCTTTTACAGTCTGTTGCATCCTCAAGTCAAATGCAAGATCAAAGCGCACAACTATCTTCACAAGACGTCAACCTCCTTACACCAACAGAGCCTTCTACCCTTCCGGGTCAAGGCCGACACTATGAGACAGGGAAACTTCGTCAAAACCGAATATTTTACTTAGAGTTGGGAATTTAAGCAGGAATGCTATAATTTTGACAGGCCAGTTGGCTTGGTCAAACGTTTGTGGGCTTCATGTTGTTTGTTCTATGTCTGAATGTAAGCCTTACTTACTATTATAAATTTGTAAGTTTTGAAGGATGTATGTTACTCAATGCTGGAACGTTTGAACGGAACTAGATGAAATTAGGCACAGAGATAGATTTTAGTCTGCAATAGTACTAAGCTTTTTATTCTGGGAAAAACTAAAATCCTTCGAGAACGCGAGAGAAACCGCGGGGGACAGCTATATAACCCAGACTAAGCAAAGCTTGTACTATGAACACATGATATACTAGTGTCCTTCATATAGAGATTAACTTAATCGCTTTTGAAGGCTTTGTAAGATTAGTTTAGTGCAAGACAATAACCGTCCTACTGGTCGATAAGTAGCTGATCCTGTGGAAACTGGCGATAAGAATGATTTTAGTAAGACCAGGGAGCCACTGGATTAAAAATTTGGATAGATTGATAGATAGAAATTTGGATTAGAGATATTCGTCCAGGGTTACTACCACCTTACCCTTACCCATTTACACTGTGAAGCAGTAGTGCACTCTTACTACTGTGTTTTAGTTAGAAAGGTAAGGGGGGCAGTGAATTTACGTCTCAAGGTCAACAACGCATTGGCGATGCCCCGGATGTCACAAATATCCATAGGTGGGGATGACCACTTACCATCAGGTGGACTGTCTGCCAGTTTGACGGCTTGTAGTTTGAAATGTCGACATTCTATTGGTTGAGCTTTCACATGAGACTCAGAGTGTTGTCGTACTGTTACTGTAACTTGACTAACTCCACAGAAAACAAATACTTTAATTCCATTCAGAAAATGATTTCCAAACAACAATGACAACAGGCTCCAGCAATTTATCTTGCAAAATTATTTTGTATCTGAACTCTACTTTTTCAAAATTCAAAATTCAAAATTCAAAACCATTTATTCAGTTTAGGCCTTCGGAGGGCACTTATGAAGGTCAAATTTAAAGTTACTGAAGCTACAACCGGTTCGGAAGTCAGCCTTCAACTGAGAAGAACCGGCAAGAAACTCAGCAAGGTTACATTCTTTTTTATTTGTTATATACATTTTTATCTATTCTGACTTTTTGGCTATTTTATAATTTCAATTTTACATAATTTTATATTTAACAATTACAAAATACTTATTATAGGTAACATTAATAAAAACAAAACAAAAAAAAATATGACAAGACTACAAAATAGAAAATAACAATAATTAGGTACTTACAACTTAAACAAGAGATTTAGAGGTGCACTGTGCAGAGAGCAGCTATTTCCATACATTTTTATCTTCAATATAATGAACTACCTTGTAATACGCTTTTTTTTTCAAAACTTTCCTAATATAATTTTTAAATTTATGATCAGATATTTTGGTTATTGAAAGCGGTATCTTATTATAAAATCGAACACAATTACCAAGAAATGACTTGTTAACTTTAGTTAGTCTAAAGTATGGAACAACTAACTTCTCCCTTTGTCTTGTATTTATACTATGAATATCTAATTTTGACTCAAACATTCCTATGTTTCTACGTATAAACATTATATTTTCATAAATATATAGTGAAGGTAATGTCATTATATTTATTTCTCTAAATAAATCTCTTAATGATTCACGGGGACCCATACTGTAAATTGCACGAATTGCTCTTTTTTGTATAATAAATATTGATTCTATATCCGCTGCTGCTCCCCAAAACAAAATACCATAGGACAAGAGGCTATGAAAATATGCAAAATAAACTAATTTGGCCGTCTCAACATTCGTCAATTGTTTAATTTTCCTAACAGCAAAAGCAGCCGAACTTAATTTAGCAGCTAGAGTATCAACCTGAGGTCCCCATTGCAATTTATTGTCTAATGTAAGACCCAAAAATACCGTTTTATTTACAAGATCAATATGGCTCCCATCTATTATTATTTGGCTATCTACTTGTGCTACATTTGGTAAAGAAAACCTTAAGCATTTAGTTTTCTTTGAATTTAGTAATAGATTATTTGTAGCAAACCACCCACAGACAATTGACATAGTATGATTAACTTTAGTTAGATCTTTGTCTTTTCTATTAACTTTAAAAATTAATGATGTATCATCAGCAAACAAGACAATATCTGTGAGGTCATTTACAACATATGGCAAATCATTTATATATACTAAAAACAAAAATGGACCTAAAATTGAACCCTGGGGTACCCCCATTTCGACTAAAGAGCCCTTGGATGTTGTGCCGGTAATCCCTACCTTTTGCTGGCGATTTGATAAATAAGATAAAACAAGATCATGAGCAGTTCCACGAATTCCGTAGAAGTCAAGTTTTAGTAGTAGCGTACGGTGGTCAACGCAATCGAATGCCTTGGACAGATCACAAAAAATGCCAATCGCATCCTGTGAATCCTCCCATGCGCCATAAATGTGCCTCAGCAATGTTGCTGCCGCATCGGATGTAGATCTTCCCTTCGTGAAACCGAACTGATGACCATGCAATACCTTATGCTTAGTAAAGTGACTTGACATTTGATTAAGCAGCAATTTTTCAAAGATTTTACTAAGTGCTGGCAGAACGGAAACTGGTCTGTAATCAGATGGATTCTCCCTACAACCGGACTTGAAAATAGGTACTATTTTACTATATTTCATTAAATCAGGAAAACAACCCTGATCAATGCATTCATTAAAATTTTTAAACTTTCGCTCTATCCATTCGTGAAAATCCCATTATGCTCTTGTGATTAAATAAATTCTCATTTTTATAAATGTTTGTCTGATATTCTTGTATGCACTACGATTTCATATAAAGCCGTTTTATATTAAGTGGGTATTTACGATGCAACAAAATAATTTAAAAGCTCACACAATGTAGGTATTGCTATGGATTTGTCACTTAGCCAAAATTCTTGTATTAAGTTATTGCAATACTTTCTTTATTACTTTAGAAATAAAGTGTATTATGTTTTTCCTTTTTGATGTGGAACATGTATTATAGCTTTAGTTATCATTAAATTTGAAAGTACTTTTTATATCCATCTATTTGAGAATGATTCCGTAAATAAATTACTCTAGCTGAACGATGTTAAGTAGTATCTATGCTCTGTCTCTTTCGTATGAAAATAGGTGAGAGGTCCGACTAAAATTGGTTTGAAGAAATTTCGATATTTTTTTCGACAATCAGAAAAAAGTTCAATAAATTACATACAAATATGCTTTATTATTTACTACACACAAAAATTGCAAAGAACAAAGACTCATTTATAAATGTTTATATTAGATGAGGTACATAATATGCAATGCAAAATTAATCTCTAATGTTGAAAATATTTACACCATTTGTAATTTTTTGTAATATAAAACAAAGTTCCATTTCGCAAAACCCTGTCATCACAACACGGTCTTTTTAATTTTTTACAGTGTAATAACACTTACGAAGATTTGATTCACGCTATCACAAAGGTTGTTTTATTCTCTAATCTAAGCAGATTCTGTCTGCAGCCCATTCTATCTAGTTTTACAAAGAATGGAGAAAATTGGATTGGTCATTGAATTAAATGAGATTGTGTGGCACATTTTATTTAGAATTATTGAAAAGAAAATGTTATGAGTAAACATCCCTCTCAAATCATTTTATACCTATTGTACTTAGTACTTTTTTTATAATACCTGAAAACCTAACATGTTTGTGAGTTACAAACCAAAAATCATATGAGTACCTTATTTATAAATAGGTACTAGCTTTTCTACACAGTTCAAGTTTTCATCACGGTGTTAGTTCAAAAATATAAAGAAAATCCGTTACTCCGTTAAGACTCAACAGCGAACAGACAAACTCACTTTTTAATTCAATTTATTTTTTATAATCATGACCATCTGTCTATAAGTAAGTTGAATTTGTTGAAATATTCACAACGTGTTCAATAAACGTTAAAATCAAGTCATCCGTTAAAACAATAGATAAAATTTCAGTAGTAGTAGAGCTCTTAGTGCAGAGTTCGTCCGGGGAAATACTACCATCTTACCCATTTCCGCCGTGAAGCAGTATTGCAATTGTATTACTGTGTTTCGGTTACAAAGGTAAGGGGGCCGGTGCAATTACAGGCACATGAGACTTAACAACTTCACGTCTCAGGGTCGACAACGCATTGGCGATGCTCCTAGTGCTGCAAATGTTCATAGGCGGCGGTTCAAAAATTCAAAATTCAAAACCATTTATTCAGTTTAGGCCTTCGGAGGGCCCTTATGAAAGTCAAATTTAAAGTTACTGAAGCTACAACCACTTACCATCAGGTGGACCGTCTGCTTGTTTGTCGGCCCAAGTGGCTAAAAACAAAAAAAAAAAAAAAAATTCTCTAATGTACATGAAACATGCATTTTTTTTTCAGCGTTTTGTTATATTGTACGGTGGTACGAACCCCTTTGGGCTTGAGTTCAACTCGCACTTGGTAACTTTCTTTTAGACTATTAGAAGAAGGCATTATATACTCATCATGACGTAATGTCATCATATAGCACTAAAAGAAAGAAAAGCTAGAGACAGAATTGAGTGGAAAGAGCTGCAAGAGGCCTATGTGTTACGCTGATCACTAAACCGGAAAACCCGATGTGTTATATTTATGTTTTTCTTTTTTAAATACTATCAGATTATAATTGTGTTTAGTTTTTCAGCAAAACAGACTTAATAATAATAATAATAAAAGAAAGAAAGAGAGGCGTGAGGTATCCCTCATCAGTTCAACATGATCTCCAATTCTACAACCATCTTGTATTCTATGATTCCAAGTAGCACTCACTCAGACCCTAACTTATTTAAGCGCTTAGGTTTACACAGCTGTCACTTAGGCACGACTTAATATTCAAGCGTAGTCATGCAGGCAATACAGTGTCTTCTACTTTAACATGCATTGTTCCCTGGGTACTAAGGGTAGTCGGGGGTAGTCAGGGGTAGTCCGACCCCGAAAGCTAATTTAGATTGGTTTGGGATTCAAAGAGGCTATTCTGGTCCCGACTAATGGTAAGAGGCAGTCTCGTTTACGTTTGGTTTGATGTAACCTGTTTTAGTTAACTGCAGAAGGATGGTATTATATTACGTTTTAATCGTTGAAGTTTGTAATTTGTTGTAAATTAAGACGATTATAGCTTTATTGGTAAGAGAACAGTTATTTGTTTAAATTCTATATTTAGCTCGTGTATAAAAAAAAAATTACATCAAGAAGTCATAGCACTGTGACTGTGACGGTATCACCATCAAAAGGAAAATTTGTCGTGAAGAATACAGATCCCTCGGTAGTGGTGTGTTCCGAAAGCTGCCCTTGAGACTTGTCTCTTCTAGGTTTTGTGGCTTAATTTGGTCATATCATCTCCTATGGTGAGATTGTGGTCAAACGCTAGCCAGGGGCTCGATTCTGTATGGAATATGACACTAACTCGAGGATGTTTCGTGGCGGCCTCTATGATCTGTCTCTGTCGCTTACTACGCTAATACTACTTATCACGTGAGAGGTCAGCTCTCCGAGGCCTCCGTGAAGTTGTATTAGCTGAATAAGGTGAGAAGAAAATGAAAAGAGAAAGTCTAGCTTTTCATTAACTACTGGAGCTAAGAAAGCTTTGAGCTAGGTACTTAGAACATAAACATATTAAACTTCTAGGTGCCTAATTTTGATTAATAAATTAATAGATGGACATTTATTCGGGGACATTCTTTACACACGGCTATCTGATCCAAAACTTTAACTATGGAACCTAATAACTGAAATACTACTTATTTGGTCTCTTTTTTATCCGGGTGTAAGAGCTATCGTGGACCTTAGTCCTTAAATAAAAACTTTTTTTCTAAATATGTACATACTTTTATGGATGATTAACATTTTTTTCCTACACGATCTCGTTTGTTTTTTTTGATGACTAAATCATGAGACGGGAGGATTTCTTTTTAATTTATACGATGGATTTTGGCTAGTTCAGATTTTGTTTTCAAGTATCCAAAATTCAGAAACCGATGACTGTTATAAAACTTTCCGTGTCTTTAACAAAAGTACAACGTCACCTTAAAAGTTTTTAATCAAGCGATAAAACAAGTCCGTCAATAAGTAACTTTGTTTTAATTTGTCTTATTACCAGAAATAACAGAAAGGGGCAGATTTATTCTGAACTTGAACGTCTCGTGTTGATTTAGACCCAAGAGGGAAGTTCTGTGAAATTTGAATTGAATTACAGAAACAAGTGGCGCCTAGGCGTTTTGTTGTTACTTCTGTCGCGAAACGTAAATAAATTGGTTACTGTACCCCTTCATTATGAGTGTTTACTTTTGTACAGGAAAGTTTCAATTTATAGTTTTCATTAAACTTTTCATAGGTTAAGTGTTATTATTTCTCAGTTAGTTACTGGTGGCCCGCGGATTCGTGAATAAAGTTATCATACATTTTTGAAGTTCTTCTTTAGGCGAGTTATGAAAAAATGATGAGAGGGAAATTTTAAGATGCACGCGCATCAATGTAACACAAAATTCTCTCGGATGAAGTTAGCTGATAACAGTCTCTGCGGAACATCGCACAAATCGCAACTGTCAGTGTCAATGAGTGATTAATGGTGTTATTGTCAATAATAACCTAACAACGTCAAAAATTATTAGTCGTTGCTACAGAGGGCTAAGAGTATTTTAATCTTATCTTATATATTTTATTATTATTTTATGTATCATATTTATCTACCTTTCGGAAGAAAGTCTCTGAATGATAGTAAAAATCACATCCAAAATAATTGCGTAGTTTAAAAAATACAAGCGGACAAACAGACAGAAAATTCCGAGGGATTTAATATTCTCCTTTGGTAAAAAAATATTTACTGTGTTAATCCATACACATTTTATTATCTGTGTGACAAGTTTCCATCAGCCGTCTATGTGTTATTGAGTCACACTTGCTAACGTTCACAATTATAATATTGTAGGATGACTATAGATGTATTAAATTGTGTTCAGAAGTACTAAAATTTCCAACATTCCAACAAAACTTTAAAAAGTATTTTTTAAACAAAAACAAGCGAGTTACAACCTAACCGGAACGTGAAGAAGCAAATCCTGACCAAGATAATAATCTGTATCCCAAAACAAGTTCAACATTACATAGACCATTTGCCCTGCGGCTCAAAAACCACAACATTACGAGCTCTTAAATTCCAACAAGGTATTTCAGTTTCTATATTTGTTCCTAATTAAAAAGTAATTGTACGCAGGGGCCCGATGCTCGGTCGCGGCCCCGGTGGAAATGAAGCGACCTTTAATTAAGGTTACCCCGTATACATATGTCGTATCGCATGGTAGACATATGTCGGAATACCCTTTTCATTGCTTGTGACGCGATGGGACAACTACCAGGTTAACTCGATTGGAACTCACTGAATACTTTCAGTTGAAAGTTTTCGGTCAGTATATAGTAAGGGTTTGATCGAATTATCTGATTAACCCTTTGCATTATGTACTACTAACTATCCCCCGCGGCCACGTTCCCAAGAAATCTAACTTTTTCCCAGGACTGAAAATATCCTATATGTTATTCCAAGGAATTTTCTATATATGTGCCAAGTTTCATCCAAATCCGTTACGTAGTTTTTATGTGAGAGAGTAACAGATATCCATACATACAAACTTTGGCATTTATAATATTAGTAGGATACTAGTGAGCCGCTCCAGTTTCGCCTGAGTTAGGTAAAATAAATGTATTATCTATTTATTATTATTTTTTATAAACTATGATGTAGTTTAAAATATATAAGGGCACAAATAGACAGAATAAATTTAAAAATAGAGATCAGAGAAAAAAATGGATAAGCAACTACGTATTTGTCGCAAGTCAACTTACTAAAACAAATACTTACTCTCTGTTTCATATGGGCTTCCTTTCTAACGTTTAGACATTACATCATGACATATTTATAGCTTTTGAAATAGCTTTCATCAATACTTTTTAATGTCAAATCTATATGTCGGTTAAGGTTGAAAAAATCGGGTGGTACACTAATCCCTACCGAGCTATCCCTACTGGTAGGGATAAGTGCACGTTCTTGTAGATTTATTTCTACCGGTAGGGATAGGTGCACAGCCCATTACCGAGTGGTACACTTGTCCCTACCGAGCTATCCCCAATGGAAGAGATAAGTGCACGTTTACAGGCACATCAGACAAATATACATTGTATATTTTCTCAATTAATTAATTAGAAACAAAAAAAAAGATTTTATCGATAAAAATATATATAATTTAAAAAATACGTTTTATTTTTATTTACTTAGTTAAACAATAACTAAAATAGTATTATTGATATTTTCTTTCCCTATCAGTAGGGATAGCTCAGTAGGGATAAGTGTACCCGGAAGAAACGGGGTACGGTTTTTTTTAAACTTATTTGGGTATCAAACGTGTTATTTACTTAAGGTTAGTGTAATTTAGGCAAGTTATTATTATTCATTTGTTTTAGTCTTTAAGCTTCTATAAAACCTTACTATATTGATTCAAAATGTTGTAGGAGTCTGAAGATACCTAAGTACCAAAGTAGAGGTTTTCTAGAAAATGTAAATGTATAATAAATCTAAAAATTCCGCAAGACGTAGACGTAGCCCCAAGACAATTCTTTCCTAGAAAAATAATTTATTAGGTAAGCTAATTAGCCTAACTTTTACGATTCAAATATTAACTTTAACTACACAGAAAATTAAAGGAGGTTTCTTTAGTCTAATGATTAAAGCAAGGTAAGTTGTAAAGTTTTTTTTAACATAAAATATTTGTAGAAGAACTAGAATTACGGACATCGCTCTGATAGGGCATATTTTTTTTATAGATACTTTATTTCAGATTTATACCACATTTCATATCAACGAAGTTTTGATAATCAGCCCCTGACATCCTCGTTGGGGAGTTAGGTGCAACTCACGATCAAGATTAATTTTGGCACATACATAGTCTGTGGTATGGATATTTTCATGGACTGTTAGATTTATCCCGGAAAAAATTTAGATCCCTCGGGAACACGTATAAAACCGTGTGCCGAACTAAGTAAGATTTTAAAAGATTATGAGGTTCTTCCAATTCTTTAAATATTATTATTTGGAAACACGCATAGTAACTATATTCGATACTCATAGTAAGGCCTTTGGGTGATATTCTGTAAGGTAAATGATACAAGCTCAACGATCTTTTGTCACAAACTCTATGCTCTGTCTCTCTCGTTACCTACGCAATCACGTGAGAGGTGTTCCCTCTCAGGCCTCGTTGCACCGGGTCGCATACGAAGTGAGCATTAGAGAATACATAGGATACTTGTCAGTTTCTTTAATATTGTTATCTGTGGCACAGAGACCTATATAGGCTGTGTCCGCCTACGCTTTGTTCTTAATTAATGTAAGTCAAGCGTGCTAAGTTCTGGGAATAAGAACCGACCTAATTTCCAGCGTCTGTCGTCAGACTGTTGGTACACAAGGTACTTTGATGACAAGAGTAATTAGCTTATTTCGCGTGAAATTGTATGAAAATGGTAGGAGCTTTATATTGTTAAATGATTTATTTTCAATTGTTCAAGATTTAAGTAGACTTCAGGGTTGTAAAATAACTTATCTTCAAGCGAATTATTCTCGAAGAGATAGGCAGAGAGATCAGCAATGAGAGATATCATTTATATCGAAGATATTTGAAGTCCACCCAAGCACATTTCCAATCTAGGGCTATAGCTAATTATTCCTAATGAAAAAATATGGAATATTACTTTGCTGACATGAGAATGAAACTCAAGAGCCACCCCGAGCTTTTTTCAACCTTACCACCAAGGAGATTTGATATAAAATAAATAAGCACATTAAAATATTGCGTCATCAGAGTCCTTGTCGAATGCAGAGCGGCCGCATTCCTCATTACATTGCGCGTTAAACAATGTATATATTTAATTTGTCTATAGATGTGTTGAGTATAGAAGGAAAGAAAGCGTTAATAGTCAGATTATAAAAAAAATGCTTTGCTGAGATTGTATTCGGTTTTTCTCTGTTGAAAGCAGTTTTCGAACAGGTGATCACTTCAGTAGCTTTAATACATAACTGCCCTGCGCAAGATCTCACTGTGTAAGAAAGCTTAAATTTTATTTCTTTTCAACTGATTTCATAAAGAAGGAAAGACTGTTACTTCTGTAAAAAAAATGTATGTTAAAAAAATATTACAAATTTTCGAGAATAGTCAGAGCCAGTTTCATATTTTTTTTTGTCCGGATTGCGATTGGCAATCAATCTAAACACAAAAATGTTTACCATCTTTGACCACTACTTAACTGACCATTGTGAGATTGTGGTCAAAACATAGTAAATAAAAATGAAACAAACTTTTTACCTCGCAAAGCGCCAACATTCATTTTATTACGGCTATAAATTTTACAACAATTTCTCTAACAAAAGTACAATTCACCATAGGAAGTAATAAACTGCATCGCTATAATCCCAGATGAAAACGTGAGGGAGTGGAAATATTTTACGTCTATGCATATTATGTTTACGTATGATATACATGAAAACATGTTGCTTGTATTCTACAAAATAGGAGGTAAAATTACAGGCACATGAGACTTAACGACTTTTTTTTTTTATATAAAAAAACTTCAGCGCATTTGACTAGATCTCACCTGATGGAAAGTGACGATGCAGTCGAGGATGGTACACGCGAACTCAAGTAATGCTTATTCACTCTTACCTTACTTCACGTCTCAGGATTGACAACGTATTGGCGATGCCCTTTGTTGCAAATGTCCATAGGTGGCGGTGACCCTTAAATGCACTACTCTGTTTGCCTACTTTTCATCCACCTGATGGTAAGTGGTCGAGACCGCCTATGGACATTTACAATACCAGGGTATCGTCAACGCGTTGTTGAAACACGTGAAATTATTAAGTCTCATGTTCCTGTAAGTTTAGGCCCGGAAAGGGAACTTATGAAGGTCAATGTGGAACTACGACCTTACTCATTCCGCCATGAACCAGTAGTATACTTTTATTACTGTTTGAAAGGTATGGGGGCCGGTGAAATTACAGGCACATGAGACTTAACGACTTCAGTCTCAGGGTCAACAATATTCCTGATGTTACAAATGTCCATAGGCGGTGACCACTTACCATCAGGGGGTCCGTCTGCCTGTTTATCGGCTTACTTGTCATTAAAAAAAGATCCAATACGAAACACGTTACTTCATCTCTCCATTGTATTGATAGTTATACTGTACAGGTGTATTGAAAATGAGAATGTTCATGTGTAACGCTTATGTTGCCTACTGTACCTCTTGATTGTTCAGTACTTCCTTCTTGTTTTGTCCTTTTCGTTTTAGGTATTTAGGTTTAAACAAAGCCTTTGTAAAGATCTAGACCACTAGCTAAAGGCTTTGAGCTAAACATCATGTTTGTTAGGTCAGAGGAATGCTGGACGATCCTTTTGGCTATGTCATATTATTATTTTAAATACATATGATGTTAAAAAACGTTGTTTATAGTTATTGAAAAAACATAGGGTACGGGAAATTGAAGGGTCGGTGATGTCAAAATATATTCCAAAATTTAAGTGACTGCTATTTACGATACTTTATCATTAATTACGTTTTTAGAGTTCCGTACTCAAAGGGTACTATCGGGGGTCCCTCCGGTATTACTAAGGCTCCACTGTCCGTCTGTATCTTTTGAACCTTAATAGGTAGACAATTGAAATTTTCATAGTATGCACTAAGGCCGCTATAAAAACAAATTTAAATTTAATTTTAAGACCCCAAAAAAATAAACTAGCTCTTTACGGTGTTTTGTCAAATAGCACTTGGTCCCTATTTATATTTTTTTCCTATCAGAAAGTTGGTCTCAAATAGGCGACGAAAATCATCGTATTTAAATAAAATTTGGCACACATAAAAAAATATTTAATATATGTATTTTATCACAGAGAATATAATATAACATCCTACCGAAACGCGGTTCAAGCCGCGTCACGGAAGCAGTTAATAATAAACGAAAGTATTATTTCGGTGTACCTGCACTATATAGGTATCATAGCACAGTAATAACACTAGTTTGCAAATTTGCGGGCGAGCTGGTCGTATCTTCCCCGGTGAGGTCGTTAATTAGTTCAACTGACGAGGGTTGGCGGAGGACTGCGACGATCTGTTTGTTACTTTATGAGAAACTTAAGTGACATGCTTCACTTGATTTTAAATGTAAAACGTTGTAACAGTAAGTCTATTTGACGTCGTTAAATTGGTTGTAAATTGCTGTTATTTGCTGCGTCGTTTAGGTTCAATATTGAATGAGTTGTATTTTTATCACAATTCTATACTGCTATAAATCTGTTTTAACATTGTCCTTTTTTTGTAAAATTTTGTAATAAATATTGGTTTTATGACTTCATCATCATCATCAGCCTATCTCCGTCCACTGCTGGACATAGGCCTCACCTATGGCACGTTTTATGACTTACTGACATCAAAATTTTATTTTTTAAATATCTGTCTCAAAGAACTCCAGAACGATTTCACCGATCTTGATGAAAATTGGTATATGGTCAGCAAATAAACATGTGATTGCGCGAATGATACAGATACGATAAAGAAAAACGTGGGTAAAACCGCGGGGGACAGCTAGTACGTTATAAAATTAAAAGAGTCTTCTGAACTGACCTTGCTGACACGTGTATGCTACTAAGCGGAATATTACTTTTTATTATTTGACGGGCCACTTCACTTATAAGTATTACAATCCAGACACAATAAATATACATGTTTTTGCACCCAAATGTTTATCCTGGGAATTCAAACCCACGACTTGTCTTGACTTGAGGTCTCTAACCACCAAGCCATCTGGCAATACAATTGAATGCGCATTCTACCAATGAAATATAATACAAATGCGTTTGTCAGGTAAATTCATTTCAATAAAACACAGTAAAAAATAGACTGTAAGCAAATGTGCATTAAGAACACTTTTAAATACCGGAAGCCCTGTTATTAAAATGCGGGTAAATTCATTACGTAAGCAAGTAAACGATAAATAGACCTTAAAGAACAGGTGTACACTGACACTCGTAAAGGTACAGACTATAAATCACAACCCTTTGATAAAATTCTGTTGACGTGCTAAGAAAAGGTTCAGGGACGTTACGCAGACGATATATGACATGAAGGTATTAAAAAAGATAAAATTTATTTGCAGAGTTAAGAGGGTAGCGATTTCTTCCGTATAAATATCTGAAATCGTATACCACATTTTACTCTCTGAGGTTTTACTGGAGGCCAATATTTCGATTTTATTCAAAAACAAAAATTTTTCAAACTTTACAAACTAAAAGTTTTTTTCACGAGTAATTTTTTAATTTTTTAATTTATTACCAAATAAAAAAAGCCCAAAAAAGTGTAGTAATGCGGAACTTAACTGTCTACATCGAAATTAATGATGCTAACAGAAATTATAAATAGATTAAGAAGATAAATTCCAACAAATTATGAAAAGTGAATAATAATAGGTTGGGGAAAAAGTTCCTTCGCATTTTTTAAGAAAATTCAAAACATTTTTAATATAGTTTATTTACATTTAACTAAAGTATGTAGGTACCATTTTGTTCGATAACTTTTTGCCATCTTGTAGGTAGGGACATGATCCCATTGCTATAGAAATTTTTGGACTTCTGATCAAAATACTGCGACAAGTGGTTTTGACAGTCCTCTCGTGATGTTAACCTGACACTGTCTAAAGAATTCTGAAGAGACCGAAACAGGTGGAAATCTGAAGGTGCAAGGTCAGGACTATACGGCGGATGCATAAAAACCTCCCAGCCTGTGTGGGGTCTAGCGTTATCATGATGAAAAACCACACCCCTTCTGTTGATTAATTCCGGCCGCTTTCTCTCAATTTCTTGCTTTGATCTCATCAGTTGTTCGCAGTAGAGTTCAGAATCGATGGTCCTGCCTTGTGGTAACAGCTCATAATGAATAATGCCCTTCCAATCTTACCGCACACACAGCATCACCTTGTTGCGAGTTAACCCGGGTTTCGCCACAGTCCGTGAAGCCTGACCGGCCTTTGACCACGACCTTTTTCGCACGTTCTTGTCGTACGTGATCCACTTTTCATCACCAGTTATCAGCTCCTTCAAAAATGGTTCGGTTTTATGACGTCGTAATAAAGAATCACAAATCAGTACACGGTTCATTAGGTTTCTTTCAGTGAGCTCGTGAGGTACCCAAATATCTAGCTTTTTTGTGTAACCAGTTTTTTTCAAATGCGACAAAACTGTTTTGTGGTCAATTCCCAGTTCATCAGCTACGTCGTAACTACTGATATGCCGATCTTGCTCCACTTTTTCAAAAATGGCATCCAATTTATCGGTAATGAGGCGACCAGAGCGACGTGCATCTTTGACATCAAAATTTCCGGATTGAAAACGCTTAAACCAAATTTGTGCTACTCTCACAGACACTGCACTAGGTCCATAAACATCGCAATTTTTTTTCGCGGCTTGCGTTCCATTCTTACCTTTTTTGTAGTAAAATTTTAAAATGAATCGAATTTCTTCATTAGATTCACTCATCTTGGCGGTACGAAAAACAAATGCAAATCACACATTTTTCTAATTTGAATTTGGAATTATGTTCTTTAAAATTTAAACTTTCAATGATACCAAAACCAGCCAGATACAAATAGTATAGCCAAAGAGATTTTATTACAAGTTCATACATACTTTAATGCGAAAAGACTTTATCCCCAACCTAATATTAAACAACTATAGATAATAGTTTATTTCACCTTATTAACTTACATTGATAACACCATTTAGAAATATTATTTGCCAACATTTTTGTGGAAACTGCTATTTCTACGATACAAAATCATTTTTTTTTATACGACATGGGCCGACAAACAAGCGGACGGTCCACTTGATGGTAAGTGGTCACCGCCGCCTATGGACATTTGCAACACTAGGAGCATCGCCAATGCGTTGTCGACACTGAGACGTGAAGTTTTTAAGTCTCATGTGCCTGTAATTTCACCGGCCCCCTTACCTTTCTAACCGAAGTATAGTAATACAAGTGCGCTACTGCTTCTCGGCAGAAATGGGTATGGTGGTAGTACTTCCCCGGACGAACTCTGCACTAAGCTCTACTACTCGAAAAATGACCCTTTTTAGAACATTTGTCCCTTTGAAACTTCAAGAATAAGGTCTCAAATAGAACAATGGCTTTTAATGAAACTATTAGGAATTGAACCAGAGTTTTATCTGAAATGTATGTATGTTATTCAATTTTATGCGTCAGGTTTCAAAAGATATGAACATAAATATTTGTAAAGCTTTTACTGCCGGGCAAAAGCAAAATAAAAGTGCTATTTGTTCAAATCTCGCGCGACCGAAGTCACAGGCACAGCTAGTCTATACTGATATTATACAGAGAAATGGCGGTTTTGTAAGTTTGTTTACTTTCACCACTACATTTATATTTGAAATACTAGCTGTCCCACGCGGTTTCATCCACGTTCCCGAGGGATGTAACATTGGCCTATATGTTATTCCAATATATGCTCTATCTACGTGCCAAGTTTCATCCAAATCCGTTGGGTAGTTTTTGCGTGAAAGAGGAACAAACATCCATACATCTATGCATCCAAACAAAACAACTTTCACTTTTATAATATTAGCAGGATAATTTCACTATTAGAAAGATGAAGATGTTCCAGATGAACACGAGGGCCAGTGAAATGACACGCCTGAGAATTGTCAATACCAAGTCTCAGGGTTGATAACGAATTGTCAAAGCCCCTGGTACTGCAAATGTCGGTGGTAGGTGCCCTCATTTATCACGTATCTGTACTGATGTATGTCTTAATATCTTCAATTCTCATGGTCATCGCTTTACTCTATTTTGTACCTCCAATAACGTATAACTATTTAGATACACCATCCACCAACGTCACGTTTTAACAGCCTAAATAAGCTAGATAGCTATCCCATACGCGCGAAGAAAGAGAAAGAAAATAAAAGCCTCATCACAGTGTATCTGTTGTTAGAGAGAAATTAATATACATTATTAACTTCAAGACTGCGCGTGTCGTGGTTAGTGCACGACTAAATGGAATCAGGTCAATTACCATAATTTTATGTTGCCAATACTGAGCGCGAACAACGTGCCTATAGTTTATAATAATATATCAATGCTACTATATAAATTCAACATTTCTATAAGGATTTTCTCATACTGCTAAAACAATAAAGCGGATAAAACCGCAGTGGTTGGTCCATTATTGCTTAACCCTACTAGAGTTTAAATGGATCCCCATGTAGATAGACTACAGTGTGTATTTATTTAACTAACCTAGTTGTGTACCTACTGTGTATCTACAGATCTGTTTATTAACCGACATTAAATGAAATAAAATATTTATTCAGATAGGCCTTCACAGGCACTTATGAATGGTCAGACTCTAACACCGGTTGGGATGGTTGCTTTTACTGAAAAGAGTCAGCAATAAACTTAGCAATGATTCTTTTCAAAATAAGATTTAAAAATTAAAGTACCTTGTACGTATCAGCATCATCATCACTTATGACCAGCAAAATACCTTGGCCTTTATAAGTGACTTCACAAATATTCAGGATTTTTCATGGTGTTTTCCTTCATCGAAAGCAATTTTTGGCCGTCGCATAACAGGCTTGTGCATTTTATTTTTGTACTGTAATTTTAACCACATTGTCATGTAATTTTCTATCTTTACTGCAATAAATACATTAAATATTTTTTTTTGATAAATGGTTTCAATAAAAAAATGATATTCTTTATTGTACCGGGAATACCAAAACCTTTAACTTTCGTTTATGGAATGTCTTGGAAGAACGGTATCACCCAACACAATCAAATCTTTGCTTAAAAGGAGATCCCAAAAATATATATGTAACCTAAGGTAAGGTTTAAAAATATTTTTTTTTTGTCATGACGGGCCAGTCGTCTTAGTGGTTAGCCCTGACTGCCACGCCGCAAGTCGTGAGTTCAATTCCCACCCAGGATAAGCATTTGTGTCTGTTTGCTCTGTGTCTGGATGCAAATATCTGTATAAGTACGTTTTTAAAATATTGTATATCAGTTATCTGGTTTTCATGGTACAAGCTTTGCTTGGTTTAGGATCTGGGGCTCGATTCTGTAAGGAAAATTACACTAACTCGAGAATGTTTCGTCGCGGCCTCTATATTCTGTCTCTGTCGCTTACTACGCTAATACTACTAATCACGTGAGAGGTAACCGAGGCCTCCGTGAAGCGGCTCACCGACGAAGTTTGTTTCAGCTGAATAAGGGGGCAGATGGCCGTGTATAAAGAATATTCCAGGATATTTATTGTTTATTGACGGGCCAGTTGGCTTGGTGGTTGACCCTGACTGCCAAACCGAAGGTCGCGGGTTCGATTCCCACCCAGGACAAACATTTGTGTGCATGAACATGTATGTTTGTTCTGTGTCTGGGTGTAAATATCTGTATAAGTATCTATTTAAAAAGTAGTATATCAGTTAGCTGGTAGCCATACTACAAGCAGTACACTCTGCTTAACTTGGGATCAGGTAACCATGTGTGAAGAATGTCTTGGGAAATTTATTTATTATTTCCTACGACCCGGTTCCGTTATTTAGTAGTGATCATCTCTCATACTGACTCACGTTGTGTACATTTTCTAGAAAATTCCTACTATACCCAAAGGGTTTTTAGACGATTACTTTCGCGATAAGACCCTAATTGTAATCACTTTAATTGCGTAAGTACATTAACTTAATGTAGTTTGTGAATGTTTTGTTAATGAAAATTACTTTGAAATTAACAACCAAGGATTTGCGGAACTCCCTTAGCCCTTAAACTAAGTTAGTTTTAGATAAAAAAAATAAGCTTTACATCATATGGTGATGACCATTTTGTAGACTTAAAATTGTTATTATCTAATTTATTTATTCAATATTACCTCAATTTGTTTTTCTAAATCATGTCACTCTTGTCCAATTTATATAATTATTATTTTGGCAGCTTGTAATGAAAAGACCAATTAGCTTTGAGATTATTTTTTTGCCATCCTTAATAAATAATATACAATGTTTGTTTCTTTGTTCATATTTTATGAGTTGCCACTATTAGCTACCGTTTATCCGATTGCGATAAAACTTTGACAGCTTATTGCTTGCACTTGTGGAAAGATTAAAGCTATAGTACAATCAAGATTTAGAGTAGTAGAGCTCTTAGTGCAGAGTTCGTCCGGGGAAGTACTACCACCTTACCCATTTCCGCCGTGAAGCAGTAGTGCAATTGTATTACTGTGTTTCGGTTAGAAAGGTAAGGGGGCCGGTTAAATTACAGGCACATGAGACTTAACAACTTCACGTCTCAGGGTCGACAACGCATTGGCGATGCTCCTAGGGTTGCAAATGTCCATAGGCGGCGGTGACCACTTACCATCAGGTGGACCGTTTGCTTGTTTGTCGGCCCAAGTGGCATAAAAAAAAAAAAAAAAAGTTACAGTAGGGTGTCGTAACGGCACAATTGCCAAATTTACAAAACCGCGAAAACATTAACTTTAAATCAAAGTAAGTTTATTTAACTTTACACAATATATAGGGTAAAATCCAAGCTTTTAGATACAACAAAAGTATTAGACCTACCGAGGAAATACTTCAAATGTCGAGACAATTCCATAACAGATTGCTTTATCACTAAAAATTAACCTAGATACGAAATACTTTTTGGTCACAACTCTATTTTCAGGCTTAAAATAAATGCCGACCTGCATCGTTTGACCTCGCATTTTCCGAGCCACATACAGCCATTCCTTCTTAAAAATAATTTCAAACTGCCGTCCAGGGCAAGCAACTCTCATGAAAAGCGGGAACTGCAACAAAAAATGTATACCGAAGTCCATTGTGAAGTTCCCGACTTTAAATACAAAGTAGGTAACTTGTGAAGGAATCAACCACATAGCAAAGCTTTTTATTCCAGTTTCTATTGTAGAATTCTAAATAGCATTGGGAATGTTTAATGTTTATTGGAATACTGTAAATAACAGGCATTCTAATGGTTGAACGTTTTGTGCTGTAACGGTATTCGTTCGGGAATACATTTTCATGAGTATGCTTATCTCGAATCGAATTTGATTTTGGTAAGCTTGCGTTTGACCACAGATCACCATGGAAAATTTATGTGGACAGAGGTAAGCCCACAAAGCTTAGTAAAAAACAAATGTAGTTACATTTGCGTTTTCATTTAGGTCCCTATAATAAAATAACTAGCTGTTGAGACGTTGTCCTGTCGAAATAAGTCTATACAAAAATGCAGGAATTCAATCGCAGCGTGCCATCTACCGAGTCCATTTGTAAATCTAAACCATCCAGGACGCCACCCAAACGCATACAACAACATTTATTCAAATCGGTCCAGCCGTTTAGGAGTTCAGTGACATACGTATTTGAAGAATAAAAAAACATACATCCGGCCATGCATCCTCACAAACTTTTGAGGAATTTTATGTAGTCGTATGTGAATCATAATAAAGATATTCTGAATCTATTTAGTCGTAGAATTTAGGTATTCTTCATAATAAATCTACTGTTACAAAAGATTATTATTAACATAAATGATCCGTTGGACGGAGCCAATCTTCTGAGAGGAATGAGTTCGCTCATAGAAATGGTTGAGTGAAATGTGAATATGATTTATGATGCAATCACGATGGAGTTTATTTCAACGTACGTGGAGTATGTAGTAGATTATCAATAGATAGCAATAATAAAAAGAAAATTATAGGGATTTTGACTGACGTGTCAAACTTTTTATTTAATGTCAAAACACTAGTCATCTATACTATTATAAATGGGAAAGATTTTGTATGTAAGTATGTTTGTTACTCTTTCACGCAAAAACTACTAAACGGATATGGATGAAACTTGGCACATAGATAGAGCATACCATGGAATAACATATAGGCTACTTTTTATTCCGGGAAAATGTGATATCCCTCGGGAATACGGGTAAAACCGCGGGGGACAGCTAGTAAATCATAACGTCAAAAGTACTCTTTGTTACCACATGGGGCTGATCTTACCAGATCTGCCCCCTTATTCAGCTAAACAAACTTCGTCGGCGAGCCGCTTCACGGAGGTCTCGGAGAGCTTATCTCTCACGTGAGTAGTATTAGCGTAGTTAGCGACAGAGACAGAGCACGGAGGCCACGACGAAACATCCTTGAGTTAGTGTAATTTTCCGTACAGAATCGAGCCCCAGTACAAAAAAATCATATTGGTTATTAAATTTGATACCACATGGGCCGACAAAGAGGCAGATGATTCACCTGATGGTAAATAGTCAAAAATAAACTAAATATCACGTTTATAATAATAGTAAGATAATTATTGAACCAGTTCTGGATGGTCCAGTTGGCTTGGTGATTAAAGACCCAGACTGCCACACTGCAGGTCGTGGGTTCGGTTCCCACCCAGGACAAACATTTGTGTGCATGAACATGTCTGTTTGTTCTGTGTCTGGATGCAAATATCTATATAAGTATGTTTTAAAGAAGTAATTCAAGCTGTATATCAGTTTTCTGGTGTCCATAGTACAAGCTCTGCTTAGTTTGGGATCAGATGTACTATGTCCTATGCTCTGTCTAATTTAGGATGATAATTTTGACAGATCACGCCCATGTAGTTTCGTATTTTTTTCGGTAACATGATACTTTAAATAATGTCGTACGTCATTGGTGGGTACCGCCCACTTAGTGAAGTGCCACGCATAATGAACAACAACAGAGTATTGAAAATCGATTTGAAATAAAATGAATCAAACAACAAAAAAAATATATTTAGATAACTTTATATTTTTTTGCTAAGTTTTTGTTATTTTTGGTTACACAATGCCAAAACGAACGAAAAAGACTGTTTTAAACAGCGAATGTCGCGAATAGGTTCGATTGCAAGATTATTTCGAACGTGAATGCAAAAATGGCGGAAAATAGGACCGAGTCAAAAACGTCGTTGTTGGAGGGCTTACGAAAGCATCATCAGTCATATAAATAAATTGTTAATTTAATAGAAAAAGTATAATTGGTTTTGGATTATAATCGGACCACCCAGTTATATCGATTTCATGCTTAATGAGAGTAAAATCGATGATCGCATAATTTCTGTATCGATTATACACTACCACATCCTTTCTGTTGTCAAAAACCCAGCTGTCAAAATTGTCATCCTAAATTAGACAGAGTATAGGATATTTATTATTATTTCTAATGACCGTTTTAAATAAAAATGTCAAAGTACAATCGTTTTTAGTAATGCGCTTAACAACGAACAATATCTATACAATTTTTATACATACATATTTTACCCCAAAATTAATTTTGCCCGGCTTTTTTATCAGTATTTTCCCAGTACTCCGAAAAGTCAATATTCAGTCGTGTTAATGAGGTTACGCTATAAAAAAGAAACTTTCATAATTCCATTTCAAAAGTTTGTGTCGCGCGTTAATATTTTAACAAGCAAACTTACTATTTCTTTTCAATGGTAAAAAATGATTTTATTTATCGATAGAAAAAACATTATTACGGATGATAAAAATAAAGAGATATTTGTTTAAATAAATACCTTGGAACATTCTAACGCGGCTGTCAGGGGCTCGGTTCTGTAAGGAAAATGACACTAGCTCGAGGATGTTACGTCGCGGCCTCTATGCTCTGTCTCTTTCGATAACTACGCCGTCACGTAAGCTCTCCGAGGGCTCCATGCGACGGCTCGCTGATGCTCGATGTTGTGAAGTTTATATTAGCTGAATAGGGGGCTGATACTGATATCAATTAATTATAAACATAACAAACGGGAACAGGTTCGGACCAACGAGCTGTGGGATAGCATTCAGGGTATCTTTCCACTAAACCAACCGTTACCCATACACATTCAAGTCTGCTTGCTTGCCACTCATCGAAGCACTAAGCGCTTTGCAGCTTTTTGGAACGAAGTCCCTTATCGCGCGTTGTGAAAGGGGGCAAGACGGAAAAAAATCATACGAAAAGTTGTAATGACACTTTTGTTCGAAATTTAAATGATATGGTTAATTATTGGGTTTCTTTTTTTCATAATTTATCTAAAGGCTACACACAACATGTTTAAAATTCTGTTCCATTTATAAATTAGTAATTATTATAAGAAAACGAATAAGTTAAAAGTAAATTTTGAATCGCACTGAATTGAAAGAAGCATGTATTATGTCAATGAAAACTTTCTTCCTAACTGGTGTCCCACGACACTATTTTTTTTTCTCTTACACACAAATTAAGGTCGGAGTTATCTCCCCTCGTCTGTGTTCCCTGAAACTTACAACTTGGGGCTCTTTAAGAAAAGAGTGAATAGGCTACTAACGGGAAAGCGAGCTCCTTCTTCGCCCTCATTTTCACTTACCATTCTTCTATACTCTTCTGAAAGAGAAAAGGGTAGAAAGATTGAAACGCAAGGTTCTTATAAAATAGTATTCCTTGATTTTATGATCCGAGTATAAAGAGTACGAAAATATTGGAGTGGTTATTGACATATGTCAGTAAATAAGGCCTCGTTGACAGCTTGACAGATTATTTGCGTTGATAGAAGCTAGATGCTTCTTCGATATATCTCAATGTATTGGAAATGTATCGGTTATCCATAATTCAAGATGTTGAAGTAAAGAAATGCTGTGTACTCTGTATTTTTGCTATTCTGGCACAAACTGGTTTATTCCAGATATTGGTTGGGCCGGTGTTTCACGCCACAGTTCGTGGGCTCGAGTCCCACACAATTTGTGTGCATAAACATGTCTGATCTTTTTATTTATTTTTGGCTACGTTGTTACTTCGTTTTTTAAAGTAACTTACCATATTTTGGGTAATTAATTATGTAAGAACTGTTGTTACAACCTGCTTTTCTTGTCGTTAGAGGTTATTAGTGATCACACAGGCGCACCGACACACCAAGTAGTCAGTAGTATTATTCTGTCTTTCAGCTCAATTCAAAGCTATCTAAGATAACCTGTTGTATCACGCAAATATGGTCAGTGACATTATATAAATGGTAAGCTAGTTAAATCATACTTCGTTTTGAAAAAAGTAATACTTATGTTATTGCCGGATTTTCAGTTAAAACAACCATCCGAACCAGTATTAGAGTCAGGCTATGTGGAAGTGCTTGTAAAGGCCTATATGAATAGCTGACTAATGGACTGACGGAGTGACCGACAAACTGACAGACTGATGAACTGACTGACAAACTGACAGACAGACTGATGGCATTACTACTATTTATTTGTGTGAGACAGCGTTTAGTATCTATTATATAGACATACATTTCAACTGTATCGCACTTAGAATTAGTCCGAAACTAATATCGCCTTAGTTACTGTACGTATCCAAGAATATTCAATGGAGCATAATTCCGATTCCCTGAAGCAATATCATATACATATAGCCTAGCGGGTTGCACTTGCATCTAATATGGCAAGCAATCGCATGCATTTGAATGTTTAATGCGATCAACCGATATTCTTGAATCAAATACATTATTTATGATGTGACATGCGTTAGAGATCGATCTTACTGATCTCTGTTTACTTAAGCATCATTTGAAGATTCCATTTTAGTTGGATAGCTGTAATTGGTCTCTTATTTATAAGTTTAAACCATGTATAAAAATCTAATTGAAGGCGTCCTAATTAGCGTTGGTCGCACGATTGAACGATGCGTTTTCGTCGCACGACGAGGTTAAATACATACATAAATTTAGTGTCCTAATTGAAGCTTCAAAGTCATCGAACGACCACAGAAAACGCTTAATAACGATCGTACCATGGGTTTGATCGTGCGATCGTGCAATCAAAGCTACAAAATCTCGTCTTTACGTCTTCTTTTTTTTTTCAATATCACTTGCCATTTTCAAAGCAATATTGCTTGACAGTCAAAACTGTGCATCTCTGTAAAGAGCAGCCATTGATGAAATGACGCCGTTGCGGAGATGGCGGCGACGACAAATTACGACACCTTTTAGTCCATCGCAGGATCATTTTCATCGAGCGTTGAAAACGCATCGTTTTGTCGTACGACCGTTAGCCGTGTCAAAATAAATAAAATATGCTCGTAAATCGATGTTGATCCATCAGAGCTTAATGTCATAGGTTATGTATGGTAGGCTGGGGTGGGGGACCCCCCACAGTGCTTGCGTCCACGTCGCGTCCCCTGGAAACGACCCAGTTCTGACCACCGTAACGGAGTGGCAGAACTGGGCTCGGCTAAAGTGCACTGTGAGTTGTAGATTATCATTTTGCGGTTATCTACGACATTGATTGGAGCTATGCCTAAGAAAGCGCGGGACGCCTCCGGGCGCTTCCTAAAAGGCCCTTCTCAGGGCCAACCCGAAAACGGCCCTTCTCAGGGCCAAGCTGGAAAAGGCCCTTCTCAGGGCCAACCCGAGGCCGCGGTTGGCCTGTTTGCCAGGGCGGACAAACTGTCAGAGCTAGACTCCGACAGTGAGTCCGTGACGCTTGAGTCGGACGCCGGTTCAACGGCGGTACGGCGAAAGCGGAAGCGGGTTTTCCTGAAGGGTGGGTCCGGCTCGGACTCAACCAGGAGTAAGTCCAAGCGTAAAGCTAGGGCTCCCGCCGTTATCGATACCCACGACGTGGGTCTGGCGGACGCGCAAAGGCAGCTTAACCTGGCGCGGCGGACGCAGCCCCAGCAGGACCTGGAGGAGCAGGTGGCTGCCAAGGAGCAGAAAGCGCGCTCTGCGCGGGCCAAGGCCGGGTACGGTCAGTCCTGCGTCGTGTACCAGGACCACTCTTTGGCCGATCTGGACCGCATGGCGCAGGAGGACGCCGAGGAGATTACGCAGGTCGCCTCGAAGTCCTCCAATCTAAAAGGGACTTTTCAGAAGTCCCTTAAGTGCAGGGCCGCGAGCATGCGCGGCATAATCAGTGAGCTGGTGCAGCGCACCGGCTCCGATGAGACGCGGCAACTGCAGGCGAAGGTCGATCGCCTGCAGTCGGAGGTCAGCCAGCTGCATCGGAAGCTGGCTGAAGCTACGGCCCAGCCTGCCCAGGGCAACGGCCCGGCAACTGCGGACCCTCCCTCCAACCTTGAGGATGTCATCCGCAAGGTGGTCATGGAGGAAAGGGCCTATACGAAAGCCTGTCTCGAGGCCATCGAGGGTCGCCTCCGTCCCCCGCTAGCGGCGGACAAGAGGCAGAACCAGCCGGGGCCATCCTCCAAAGGGGAGGATGCCCAAGTACCCTCTTCCACTCCGTCCAACCCGTGGACGGAAGTGGTAAAGCGGGGAAACAAGGGCAAGGCCAAAAAGAAAGCGAAAACGGCCGCCGCCCCTGCCGCCCCCTCCGTCACCCCTCCCTGCCCGTCTCAGGTGACCGGCAAGGGTAAGGGGAAGGGCAAGGGGAAAAAGGCAGCCCCCAAGCCCACCACCGCTGCCTCAGCAGCTAAAAGGGCCCCCGCCGGTGGGAGGAAAACGTTGGTTCCTCCCAAGACTGCAGCCGTCGTGGTGACGCTCACCGCGGAGGCTGCGGAACGAGGGGAGACGTACGAGTCCGTCCTCAAGCGGGCTCGTACCAACGCCGATCCCACCCAGCTTGGGATCGGAGCGGTCACGTGCCGCCGGACCCAGGCTGGGGCTCGAATTTTCGAGTTCCCGGGGGTCCAGGGCGGCGCAAACGCGGACCTCTTCGCAGACAAATTGCGAGAGGTCATCGCGGACGCGGCGAAGGTGGCCAGGCCGGTCAGGTCGGCGGCCTTGGAGGTGACCGATCTGGACGACTCGGTCACCAAAGAGGAGGTGGTGGCGGCGATCGCAGCAGTTGGAGGCTGCGACGTCGCAGCGGTGCAGGGCCGGGACATCAGGCCCGGCCGCGGTGGCATGGGAGCTATCCGTCTGGAGTGCCCCGTCGCCGCGGCCAAGGCCGTCCTCGCCAAAGGACGTCTTCTGGTGGGGTTCAGTTCCTGCCGGATCCGGGCACTTGAAGATCAGCCTCTGCGCTGCTTCAGGTGCTTCGGAATCGGGCATGTGCGGGCCCTTTGTCCGTCCAAGGTGGATAGGACGGACAGCTGCTACCGCTGCGGCGAGGAGGGGCACCAGTCCGCCTCCTGCAAGGCCGCTACGCCGCGCTGCGCAGTGTGCGCAGCCAGCGGGCGCCCCGCGGGGCACACCATGAAGGGGAGGAATTGTAATCCTCCCCCGAAGAAGGGCAAAGTGCAGGCGCCGACCCCGCCTGCCGCTGTGACCACCGCTCCCGAAGCGGGAACCTCGGTGGCGGGTGAGGAGGGTGCGATGAGCGACTGATGGACAGAGTCGAGCATCGCATCCTCCAGACGAACGCCAACCACTGCAAAGCAGCCCAGGCCCTGCTGATGCAGACCATGGCTGAGTGGTTGGTGGACGTGGCGGTAGTCGCCGAGCCGTACTCGGTGCCCGGCCGTTGGTTGGGCGATCCGGACGGCCTGGTGGCCTTGGTTGCGCGGTCTTCCACAGACTCCCCTACCCTCTCGCTCTTAGAGAGGGGACCGGGATACGTGGCCGCCGCGTGGGGGGAAATAGCCCTGGTGGGCGTGTATTTCTCCCCAAACCGGCCTCTGCAGGATTTCGAGGATTTCCTCGAGATCCTCACTGCAGTCGTCGGTAGGGCGGCTCCTCGCCAGGTCGCCGTGCTGGGCGACCTAAACGCCAAGTCAGTGGCCTGGGGCAACCCGGCCACCTCTTGCAACGTCCGGGGACGCGCGGTCGAGCTGTGGGCGACCTCGTGCGGCGTGTCCCTCCTTAACAGGGGGACAGTCCAGACGTGTGTGCGGCGACGGGGAGGGTCAGTGGTGGACGTTTCGTTCGCCTCCCCCGTCCTTGCCGCCCGCGTCGTGGACTGGCGGGTAGAGATGGTGGAGACGATGTCGGACCACCGATATGTGCGATTCGACATCTCTCCCCAAAGTCCCCGGGGGAGGGCAAGGCTCCCGGGCCGACCTGCCTTCCCACGGTGGGCTCTTACCCGCCTCGACCGCGAGGCGGCTGCGGAGGCAGCGTTCGTCCAGGACTGGCTCACGCCTCCCGTCGATGTCCGGGACGTCGACTCCGCGGCCGCCCAACTGAGGAAGTCCCTCACCGAGGTGTGCAACTCCAGCATGCCTCGGTCTCGCCGCCCACCTCCCCGTCGCGCCGTCTATTGGTGGTCGGAGGAACTGGCGGGCCTCCGAGCCGCCTGCGTGGCGGCAAGGCGGGAGTACACGCGGAGCCGACGGCGCAGCAGGAGGGACCCCGACAACGAGGACCTTCTTTACGCCTCTTACATAGAGGCAAAGAGGGTCCTCAAGTCGGCAATGGGGGCCGCCGATGACGCGGCGCGAGTGGAGATGCTGGAGGGCCTCGACAGGGACCCGTACGGGAGACCGTACAAGGCGGCGCGGAACAAACTGCGTCCCTTCGGTCCCCCCCTGACGGAGTCCCTGGAGCCGGCATTACTGGACGGTGTGGTTCGGTCCCTGTTTCCACCCGGGACCGACTTCACGCCTCCAGTGATGGATCCCCCGCGGGGGGCGCGTCCGCCGGTCGACGGTGTGCCCGCGCGTGTGGTGGCCATTGCCGCCACACATATGGCGGGAAGATTTCGGGACCTCTTCAGCGCGTGTTTCGCGTCTAGGAGGTTCCCGAAAATCTGGAAGGAGGGGCAATTGTGCCTCCTCCGCAAGGAAGGACGCCCGCCGGACTCCCCCTCGGCATACCGGCCCATCGTCCTGCTGGACGAGGTCGGTAAGATGTTCGAGGGGATTGTCGCCGGCCGGCTTAATGGCCTGCTGTCGGAGGTGGGGCCGAACCTGTCGGACGCTCAATTCGGCTTTCGAAAGGGGCGTTCGACAGTCGACGCTCTGGCCCGGCTCAAGAGCCAGGTGAAGGAGGCCGTGGGGGTGGGGGACGGGGTGTTGGCCGTGTCATTCGACATAGCCAATGCCTTCAACTCTGTCCCCCACTCGACGATACTAGAGGCACTACGGTACCACGGAGTGCCTCAGTACCTGCGGGACCTCCTGGCCAGCTACCTGGCGGACCGAGCGGTCCTTCTGGTAGACAGGGCGGGCCGACTCCGGCGGTACGGCGCGGAGACCGGCGTTCCACAGGGGTCCGTCCTAGGACCACTCCTGTGGAACGTCGGGTTCGACTGGCTCCTGCGGGGAGCTCTCCTCCGTGGCACGAGTGTCATCTGCTACGCGGATGACACTCTTCTCACTGCCCGGGGGAGAAGTTTTAGGGAGGCGGCCGACTTGGCCTCGGCTGGCGGATCCTTGGTCGCGGGAAGGATCCGTCGGCTGGGATTGAGGGTGGCGCTGAATAAGACCGAGGCGGTGTTTTTCCACGCGCCTCGGCAGCGCACCCCGACCGACGCCCACATTTTCGTGGAGGGCGTCGGGGTCCAGGTAAGGGCCCAGATGAAATATCTGGGCCTGGTGCTAGATAGCAGGTGGCGCTTTGGCCCGCACTTCAGCGGGCTGTCGACGCGCCTGCTGAAGGTTGCGGGGGCGCTTTCGTGGCTCCTCCCGAATATGGGGGGGCCCAAAGCGCGATGCCGGCAGCTGTATGCCGGCATCCTGAGGAGCATGGCCCTCTACGGGGCCCCCATCTGGGCGGACTCCCTCCAGAGGAGGGAGAACTCCGCCGCGATCCGGAGACCCCAAAGGGCAATCGCACAGCGGGTGGCGAGGGCCTACCGCTCGGTGGGCTTCGCGGCGGCGTGCGCTCTGGCGGGCACCCCTCCTTGGGAGCTCGAGGCGTGGGTGCTCGCCAGAGTGTACGAGTGGTCGGCGGGGCGCAAGGCGCTCGGGGAGCGCGGCGACCCGACGGTGCGGGAGGCCGTCCGGCGAGAGGCGAAGGATGCCATCGTCCACCATTGGGCGGAGGACCTCGCCTCCGCCGTGTTCGGCCGCCGAACGCTGGACGCTGTCGGGCCAGTCTTACGGGATTGGCTCGAGCGGCCCCACGGTTTCCTCTCGTTCCGTCTGGTGCAGGTATTGTCCGGGCACGGGTGTTTCGGATCGTATCTGCACCGGATCGGGCGGGAGGAGGCCCCGTCGTGCCACGGTTGCGGCGCGGCGGAGGACACGGCGCAGCACACCCTCGAGGTGTGCCCGTCGTGGAACGAACCGCGTCGCGACCTGGTCGCGGTGGTCGGGCCGGACCTTTCGCTTCCCAGTGTGGTCAACTCCATGCTGGGGGGCGAGGCCGGCTGGGCCGCGGTCGCCGCCTTCTGTGAGGATGTGATGTCACAGAAGGAGGCGGCAGAGCGCGCACGGGAGGAGGACCCTCTTGCGCCGCTGTGCAGGCGGAGAAGAAGGGGTAGGAGAAGGCGATTATAGTCGCCTTCTCTCTCCTCTTGTGGTGGTGAACTCCACATAGACGATGCCTGAGCGCCGCTGGGTCGTTTAGTGGGTAAACCGGGCCACTAGGGTCCGGGAGTCCCACATACCCCCCCCATCCTCCAATGGGGGGGAATGCGTAAAAAAAAAAAAAAAAAAAAAAAAAAAAAAAAAAAAAAAAAAAAAAAAAAAAAATGGTAGGCTGGGGTGGTTGGCTTTATGTTAAACCACAACCTCACCATAGTAAGTGATACGTAAGAACTAAAAGCCTTGAAAAGAACTGGTTCTTAATTGCAGCTGTCGGAACACACCGACATCGACATGTGCTTGGTGACAGATTTTCAATTTGAGGGTGGTAGCTAGACAGGCGGAAAGTACAAGGACTCTTCCACCGTGCTATGGGTTCCTCACGATGATTTCGTTCACAGTAAACTCAAGGACATTGTATTATTCGAGTCCACGACTCTCGTCACAGCATTTGAGGTCACTACCAACCGAGCTATTGCCTTTAAGTACTATTATTGTATCTTGATTCCCACCAACTACTGCATGTACCAACATGTCTGTTTTTGAAGTTATACTTCTTTAGGCGCGTTATGAAAAAATGATGAGAGTGTAATTTTACGATGCGCGCGCATCAGTGTAACACAAAATTCTCACAGATGAAGTTAGCTGATAACGGTCTCTTCGGAACATCGCACAAATCGCAACAGTCAGCGTCAATGAGCGAGTAATGACGTTATTGTCAATAATAACCTAACAACGTCAAAAATTGTTATTCGTTGCTACAGGCAGGTGCAAAGACCCTAAATTTCACGACTGAATATTAAAAAATGCTTTTAGTAATTTTCTTCATCTATAATTTCGGGTATAACTTCTTACGTGCGTACATAATTTTTCTGTATCTGGGTGTAAAATATTTATATACATAAATATACAATACAGTAGTTTAGTAATAGTAGTAGTAGTAACTGTAGTATATCAGATCTGGTAACCGTAGTACAAGTTTAGCTAGGGATCAGAATATGGACGTATGTAAAAAACGTTCCAGTGTTTCATATTTATTTATTTTATAGTCCTTCCTTTAATAGTCTAGATAGATCTGTATCGTGGTTAATTTAGACGTGATTAAATATAGCGTTTAAATAAATGGATGGCTTTAAGTTCGATAAATGAATATCATAGAAGATTTCTAACCCACGACTATGTCATCCCAAACTAAGCATAGCTTGTATAATAGAAACTAGATGACTGATATAGGTATTACTTTTTTGTAAAAGATATTTGCACCCAGACACAGAACAAACACACATGTTTATGCACACACATTTTTGTCCTGGGTGGGAATTTAACCCACGACCTTGGGCTTAGGAGGCAAGGTAACCACTAAGCCAACTGGCCATCTAAAAAATCGATGAATTAACTATGGCAAATACTTAACTTTTTTCTTGACAGCATTTATTAAAGAGCTCAAAATTTCTGGGCAAATCTCTTGTAGGTGCCATGTACATAGAGCATGCATATTGGGCCGACCTAAAGATGTTTGAATATGCACAAGGGTATCTCTACATCCCATTCTATAGTTATTCAATAAACAAAGATGGAGGTCTATTTTAATCAGTCATCAAACTCCAATTGACGTTTACGACTATAACAATGCCTATGTCACTAGGGAATAGTGTAGCTTTTAATCAGTGAGAGAGTTTTCGAAATCTGCCCCCTTATTCAGCTAATACAAAGGCCTCGGAGAGCTTACCTCTCACGTGATTAGTAGTATTAGCGTAGTAAGCGACAGAGATAGAGCATAGAGGCCGCGACGAAACATCCTCGAGTTAGTGTCATTTTCCTTATATAATCGAACCCCAGATGAGCAGTTTAGGATTACCATCCTACATCGAATTATTATTTATTAAAGTTTGTATAGATTTAAATAAATAGCCTGGGACAATGTTTACACGCACCCATCTGATCCCAAACTAAGCAGAGCTTGTTCTATAGAAACCAGATAACATTTACAATTTGTTTTCTAAATACATAGGTACTTGTTTTTATGTATGTATTTGTCATGTTTTTTTACCACATCTACCGATATACTAGCACACGGTCCACCTGATGATAAGTGATCACCGCCGCCTATGGACATTTGCCATACCAGAGCATCGCCAATGCATCATCGACTCTGAGACATGAAGTTGTTATTAAATATAATTTTACCGGCTCCCTTACCTTTCTAACCGAGACACAAAAATACAAGTGCACTACTATTTCACGGCGGAAATGGGTAAGGTGGTAGAACTTCCCCGGACGAACTTTGCAGTAAGCTCTACTACTCAAAATGACTCCAAGAAAAGATGCACGCTAACATTTGATCATTATAACACACAGTATAGGTAAGGTGGCGTGTTCCTTCAATTAGAAGAGACCACAGCATGCAAAGATAAAATTTAGTAGACAAACAATTTAATTAAATAATTAATAAATAGATTTTAATTTTCTAATTGTTTAATTAGAAAATTAAAATCTATATACGAGTATATAAAAATGAATCCCCATTTCCCTTGGTCACGGCATCACGCGTGAACGGCTGGACCGATTTCGCTAATTCTTTTTTTGTTGTCTTTGTTTTTGTCAGTAGAGTGTTTTAATGAAAAAAAAATATAAGAAAGTTGCATGGAAATTTAGAAAATTTAACGACTTTACTAGCGCTTTTGACAATACATATAAACTTTTGTTAATGTAACGTGTTTGACATTAGTGTCAGTCGTTTGACAGTAGGCGCAATTGAAGACAGGACAACGTCTGTCGGGTCAACTAGTAAAACATTATATAAAAACATAAAATTAACAAAAAAAAAATACTTAAGACAGATATTTAACAATTAATGAGACTTAAACAATAAATATAATATTTAAAAGACCTGCTTTATTTCAGTAAAGTTTTGACAAAGGCAAAGTTTGGTCAATTTCATTCAGCGTTTCTCGTGTGGAAAATTAAAAGTATTGAATTTTAAAATGCCGTTTTATTGCCGGCAGCGGCGCGGCTCGGCAATTAATGGCATGTTTTGTTAATAAATAACACATTGGGCGTGATTTTGCCGTATGTTTTTTTATTTAAATGATTCCATGCTTGTTTTATGTACTTACTGTTATTGGAAAAGGTTGAAATATTATAGGAACATTTTATGATCTTTGATGATTATTTACCTCTCAATTTAAACACTCTTGAATCTTTTCCCAATTAAATACCATACTAAAGTAGAACGGGCATGTAAGGGTGGTAGTTAGATACACTGGCCGCCACGCCATGGGTCATGAGTTTGATTCTGTTTCAGGACAAACGTGTACGTGCATGAACATGTATGTTCTGTGCCTGGATATTAATATCTATAAAGGCAAGTTTGTTTTTAAAACAGTATTATGATATTATGATTTGCCTGCCGCGTACCCAATCATCCATTCACATTCGGTGCATAAAGTATTACAAAAGGTTTGCAATTTTTTTTATTTTTCTATTGCTACCGCACAAATTGACTCCATGCTGCCTGATGTTAAGCAGTCAATGAGGTCCCCTAGTGATGGCCATCATCCCAGCCAGCATAGCATTGTGGCATGATGGCCCTCACCTTGACGGCCTTGAGAGAAGCAACTTGCGGCCTGACGCCAACCGTCTTCGGAAATGCTTTTGTTGACTTGTTGCAACGTGTAAGTGTACGTTGTTATTGGTATACTCTTTCGTCTTTATATAACCTTGAGATTATTTGGGGTGATAGTTTCATAGTTTCATCTCCGCTACCGCAACAGCCCGGTACCTGCCAAAGGGCCACTGACGCCCCGAGCAAGAATAATATGGCGCCTACTTAGCTACAACTACCGCGTGTTATTTTTTGCGGAAATAGAATTAGATTCCATAAATACATATAGTTTGGGGTTATATTGCCGTGTAAAAAAATATTTCAAGACCAGGGACCGACGCCTGCCAAAATCTGGTGGAAAGGGAGTCGACAACACATTGACAATTCCCTTGCATTTGAAAGGGTCCACAGGCGACGATGATTACTGCTCGTGCAGCTATTGCCTGTTCAGGCATGGGTATGAGGTATTATTAAGAACAACACTTGGCAATGCTTCACATAGTTATATGTAATTATCAAAAGTTAGTAAGTACAACTGTCACCGACAATATACGGAGAGAGACTGTACCAAAAAGGCTTAGCCTAATATGTATTAGTACAATTTATACGATGGAATTATTGTGCAATACTGGTGATTCACTAGGGGGCACAGTACTTCCCCTCGTTTTTTTTTTTTTTTGGAAAAAAAATATGAACAAAATGTATATAAAACAAAAATATTTAATTATTTTTTAAAACTGTCCTATACCATGTGGTGGGTATGAAATATACCTATTCTAATTAATTAGAGTATTTCATTGAGATCTAAGCATTGTTTTATTTCCCTAATATCTAATACTGTCATTTCTCGTAAGCAAATACCTCTAGACGCAATAAGCAGTGATTATCTGTATCTTTCCAACATTACACGCACGTACAGGTTTCAACTTATCAGTCGAGAGATTCCATATTTGGTTACTTTCCTCTACCAAAGTTGACAGCTAAACTAAATAAAACCTAAAATTATCAACCTCATTTTCACAACATCGTAAAAGTTTTTAGGTGAGCAAATAACAAAGTTAAATCAATAGGGTTGCGAAATTTTACGCAAAAAAGAATCAATTGCTTGCACCGTATCGTATCGTATCAAACGGAATTACCTCCGAACTGCCAAAAGCCTCGTTGAGGAAGTTTCACAAATACAAAACGATATAAAAAGTCCCGAGCACGCGTTTGTAAAAATGTAAATTTTATTGCCTAAAAGCAACCCGCGCCAGTATAAATATTTGAACTTAAGCCGAGTGCACATTGGGCATGCGCTATGCGGACTTAGTAGGCTTTTGGTTACACCGAAGTATTCTTGAAAAGGTTGTATCTATTATTATTTGTTTGATTGCTTAACTAGGTAGTTTGAAATGCCTGATTGGTTGGCACTTCAGTTAAAATTAAAAAACAAGAAAAAATTCTTATGAGAAAATAATGTAAGAAGTCTGAAGAGCTGTTTTTTCCTTTATTTTGGCTTTATAACATACCTACTGCAAGTGATATGAAATATTTATCTCTGTTCTTTTTCTTCATTATTTGTTTGTTTGGTTAGCTACGTACTTAGTAGTGACTGCTTGGGTAGCTTTACCCTTCAGTTAAAGTTAAAAAAATAAAAGAATGTTCTAAAGGTGAAAAAAAAAAATTAAAAAGATGGGTTTTTTCTTTTTTGGCTTTGTGATTTACTCACAGTAAAGTAATGACATGATTTTTTTTTCTTGTCTTTTTTATTTGTTCGTTTTATTAGCTAGGTATTTCGAAGCGCCTACGAGGCTAGCACTACCCTTTAATTTACGTAATAAGAACAAAAGAAAGTTCTAAAGAGAACAAATATCTAAGTGCTTTTTTTTCTTTTTGTTTTTTTGTGACTAATGAGTAAAGTAATAACACGTAAGGTTTTTTATAATTCCGTTCAGTGAAATCAATGCATATTGACATTTAAGGTAACGAAAAACAATCTAAAATGGAAGACTAAACTGATTTTACAATAAGCTTTGTGTACTATGAACGAATACAAGCGCTTACAGTTCGATGTGAGTGTGTCCCAAAAGTCCATGTGCATTTACATCACTGTCCACGAAACGTGCCTCCTTATGCATCGTTAATCTTGTTTATTATACTATTTATTATCTCCAAGCGGGCCCGAACGAGCTCCCATCCAAGACAAGGCGAAATTTTAAAATTACACTAGAATAAACCATGATTTATTATAGAGAAGTGACTTGTTAAGGGAATTTTGTACCTTGATTTTATTTTATTAACATCTCTAATGCTCAAAAATAACAGATAGCTGATGAACGAGTAACTAAGGCTTCTTTTTATCCCTCGGAAATGCAGGTGAAACCGTAAACAGCTAGTTTATAATATTAGTGGAATTTTTAATATTACTAGTTCAAATATCTCATTACTTATGAACCGTCCCTCCCTTCCCTGAACAAAGCCTTTGATAACCAGTTCATCTTTAAGAAATTCTCTAAATGAATGTAAAGGCGTATTAAAAATGTAATAGTACAAAATCCCAGACAGCAGAATAGTGAAGACAATTTACGATGCATTTAAACATCGGGGATATAGCTCAGTGGCAGAGCAATCGACTGCAGATCGATAGGCCCCCGGTTCAAATCCGGGTGTCCCCTGATATGCAATCTTTCTTTTTTGCTAACTCAGTTCTATATAGAAAGAGTTTCTTTATAATGTACTGCAATTTATTTGCAGAAAGGAAAATATTTGTATGTAATTTTTTAATACATCTGCGGTCTATAAGTGTGTTTACGAAGCGAAAAAAAAACAAAGTAACTGACTTAAACAGGTTTTTTTTTATTATCAAATAGGCCTTTTCAAGCACTTATGAATAGTCAGTCTCTAATACTGGTTTGAAGTAACCAACATATTTTATAATACAATAGAGAATAGAAGCTTGTACTTTAGAATCTAATAAGCTCCACAGCTTCATATAAGAAGTATTACACTTTTATAATCTATATATCTTTTATATGTGTATATAGAAGGAAGGAGGGTTCCTTTGAGACCCCATCACCTCAAAACTACTTAATATGTCGGCACGGGACTGCTAACATTCGACGCGGAATTTTGCGTAGATGGTTATAGGCTATATATCGATAAACGCGAGTGAACCGCGGTAGGCAGCTAGTTGTAGTATATGTTTAGTTACCAGGTAAATGCAAAACAAACAGACATGTTTGCAAACAAATGGTTGTTCTGTACGGGCATAGAATCTAGTAAATTCCGCGGTGTAAGAAATGGCTTTGAATCCTACTATAAATAAAAAAAAAAATATCCTGGGACATTAATCTTAGCAGAGCTTGTACTATGGACACCAGATAACTGATATACTAGATTATTACTTTAAACACATAATTTGATAGATATTTACATGATACAGAACAAACAAACATGTTCATGATCACAAATGTTTGTCCTAAGTGGGAATCGAACCAACGACCTGCGGTGTGGCAGTCAGCGTCACTACCACAAAGCCAACTGGCCCGCCAAATGGTAGTGGTGGTGGAAAACATCGTGAGGAAACCAAAAACATGGTAAGGTACTCAGCCGTACCCCATGGCTACCTTACCTACAGACCGAAGGAACACCATGTGAACACATTTACCTTGTATACAAGTTTAATCATAAAAATCGGAAGAGCGGGTCTCTAATACAGGTTTTTTAAAAACTTAAAAGGGGAGTCCCAACCCATGTAATTACTGTACTTGTAATGTAATATAGAAATTTTGAATCACCTGGTGGGTTCCAGCAGCTACTTTACGAGGTCGTTACTTTCTAGGCTTATGTGATAACCACTTCTGACCACATGGTCACAATGGTGAGATTTTCTAGTGTAGAATTGTGATTGTAAAATATCTGTTTTCCGAGTTTACCGTAAAGCTAATATAGGCTGTATAGCCATGCAAGTTAAACATCCAATTATTAGGCGGCCATTAAGGAAAGTTTTGTGCGTACGGCCAGCAATTTAACTAGCTGAAATAGTTCGTTACAAAACACTTGAATACTAAAATTGAACCCAAAATAGAAAAATAAATATTCTATATTTATGTTGGCTTTTCCAAGCTCCTTTAAATCATCTTTGTTGATGCTTTCTTTATAAAGAATTCAATAATATTATCGTCACAAATATACGAGTACATAGCCTATATATTCGAAAAAAAAATCCTAAGCTAATGTTAACACAAGAAACAAGCACAAACGGCTATATCTGTAAGTTGTCTTGTTAAGAGCATCAATTTAAAAACGTAGTTGGTTTGTACTGAAAACTTTACATCAAAAGGTTTTTATAATGTATCGGATTCATCATCATCATCATCATCATCAGCCTATCTCCGTCCACTGCTGGTCATAGGCCTCACCTATGGCACGTCACTGAGTTCGATCTTCAGCGTTGTTTCCAACCGCTGTCAGCCAGCTTGCGTATATCATAGCTCCATCTAGCTGGAGGGCGCCCTACACTACGTTTACCGAGACGTATGTATCGGATTATTCGAAGTATAATATAATAATGTCAATAAATTGCTCGCTTAAAAAACCTATTTGTTAATTTATTTAATGTTTAATATTTAAATTATATTTTTATAAACGAATTGTGATGGCGTATGTAATGTAATTTTGTGGGTACATATTTAAAAACACCTACTTTACATATTTATTATGTATATTTGTAACGTACATTATATATTTTTAAATCGGTGGTAGTATCTAGAACAAAAGTGGTAGGTACAAAATAATTGAATTTGGATAAGTGAATTAAGAAGACAGGCCAGTTGGCTTGGTGGTAAGCGACCCTGACTGCCAAGTCACAGGTCGCGGGTTCGATTCCCACCCAGAAATATTTGTGTGCATGAACATTCTTTGTTCTGTGTCTGGGTGTAAATATCTATAATATGTTTGTATTTAGAAAAATAAAAAGGAGTAAATCAGTTATCTAGTTTCCATAGTACAAGCTCTTCTTAGTTTGGGATCAGATGGCCGTGTGTAAAATATGTCCCAGGATATTAATTTATTTATTTAAGGATAAAATCCAACCGAAGAAGAAATGGTTAGATAGTGTTAGGGATATGAATAATAATAATAAATATCCCGGGACATTCTTTTACACACGGCCATCTGATCCCAAACTAAGCAGACCTTGTACTATGGAAACCAGATAAGAAGGGGGAGAAATGCTGAGATGACAAGTATTTTTGAATGATACGTAACATGATAAGCTGATACTGATGGCGATGTTGTTATTAAATGAAAAGGTGGCCCTAAAATTTGCTTTCACGAGATAATTTAAAATTTGTAATAACGATAAACAAAAACAACTTTTTTTCCACAATCCCATGGTTTTACCCACGCTCCCCAAAGAAAAGAAGCACAAGGTTCTTTTCTTCCATGATACAAACTTAGCTTAGATCACTCTGGAATATTGTAACATTCCATCAGTGAAAGAGTTATTTAAATCGTATTATTAGTTTTGGTTGTCTATTCTACTGATTCTATTCTATATACAATTTTTCTTGACAACATTTTAAGCTATGAAAAAAAAAAGATTTTAGAGTAGTACAGCTCTTAGTGGAGAGTTCGTCCGGGGAAGTACTGCCTTACCCATTTCTGCCGTGAAGCAGTAGTGCACTTGTATTACTGTGTTTCGGTTATGGGGTCATCAGGGTGTCATCAAATCCGCCTCCCGGAAACTCGGAGTTATGAACAGGGTGAGGAGGTTTTTCGCGCCGGAGCAGTTGTGTCTGTTATATAAGACTCACGTTCGCTCCTGCGTGGAATTGGCTACCAGCCCACGTGTTTCCCTTCACTCCTGGGTCCTTTAAGCGGGGCGTGAAAAAGCTTCTCTCAAGGCCGGCAAGGTGAGGGCCATCATGCCACAATGTTATGCTGGCTGGATGATGGCCATCACTAGGGGACTTCATTGACTGCTTAACATCAGGCAGCATGGAGTCAATTTGGGCGGTAGCAATAAAAAAAAAAATTTAAGGTAAGGGGGCCGGTGAAGTTACAGGCACATGAGACTTAACAACTTCACGTCTCAGGGTCGACAACGCATTGGCGATGCCCCAAGTGTTGCAAATGTCCATAGGCGGCGGTGACTACTTACCATCAGGTGGACCGTCTGCTTGTTTGTCGGCCCAAGTGGTAAAAAAAAAAGTTAACAGGCGAAATTTGAATTTGTTCATCTTAAGTCGCCGACTGTACTTGTGAAATAAATTATTTCGGCACAGCTCTCCAGGGACCGCAGTGCATCGGTGCCGGTATGTACTGGACCGCGCACTCGAATATTTAATTTATAACCATGTTATTTATTTAGTGGTGATGTACGAACGCTAGGGATGGAACGAACCGGATATAAATATAGTGTTAATGATTTCTCGGATGTAATTTTCCGGATGTGGCTCATTATTTTATACGACACGTATTATAATATAGATATGTCAATGAACAACATCTCAAAATAGCGCTAATATCAAATAGCTTATACACGCAATGAGAAAGGGAAATAACTGTGTATAATTAGAGAGAGATGAAATATATCGTTAGTTTCGTAAAGATTGGACGCGTCTAAATAGAATTAGGTCAATTATCGCCATTTATGTTGCTACTAGCTGACCCCCGCAGTTTCACCCGCGTTTACCGATATCATGTATAGTCTGTAACCACCTACGAAATATTCCGCGTCGAATATTAGCAGTCCCATCCCGATAGGTTCAGTAGTTTTGAGGTGGTGGTCAAAGGAACTCTATTTTCCTTAGATTTCTGAGCGGACAACGCATTAAGGTATATGTTTATTTATAATTTATATAGAAATTGCAGTAAGTAGCAGTCGAGAATGGAGTCTAGCCCCCTTATTTAGCTAATACAAACTTCGTCGGCGAGCCGCTTCACAGAGGCATATCTCTCACGTGATCAGTAGTATTAGCGTAGTTACCGAAAGAGACAGCACAGAGGCCGCAACGAAACATTCTCGAGCTAGTGTAGTCCTTACAGAATCGAGCCCCAGCTAATAAAAACTTCGTCGGCGAGCCGCCGCTCGGAGGCCTCGAAGAGCTTGCCTCTCACGTGATTACGTAGTTGGGTCATTCTTCTTTTTAACCTACATGTCGTTAAAATTTTTACTCAAATTTAAAAAAATAATCATAACGCTTTCTAGTCAAACTTTATATGTTTTGTGATAGCTTATTGTCTATTATATCTGAAAAAGTGGTTGGCCGAGAAGTTTTAATTTTTTTGTAAGATTTTCAAGGCCTCAAAGATGAATTGGGCTAATAATTGTACTCCTCCGTCACAATATCTTTTATTTTTTTGTATCTAATAGTTTAACTCAAATAACTTGCAAATTATTTATTTCAATAATAATCAAATGGTACTTTTAGGAAACTTACACAGCAATACTTCTGTATATAATAATAAATATATATTTTTAATCTTATACCACTCTGTCACAATTGCACCTAGTTTGAAATATATTTTTACTATAATTCAATTTTAACCACTTTTAGCACAGAAATATTAATGTCGTAGATGATATTATAGTTGTAGTATTCTAAATATATTTTCCCTGAAATTGTACTATTCAAAACAAAATATAAAAATGGCTATATACATTTTAAAACCAGGAGACATTGTCGTGACAGAGTGGTAGAGTATGTGACAGAGTTGTTATTCAATAAAATATCAGGTTGTATTTTGGAATAAAACTGGTTTTAAATGTATTTATTTATAATCATTTATTACTTCTTTAGAATAATTAAATATTTAACAGTCTTCAGCTTTCTTAAAACCGAGATACTTACATACTAATAAAATCACATTGCAAAACCTTTGGAATGAGAGATCAGTATTATAGCATAATTAAATTATAAGACTTGTCTCAACTAAATAAAAATCAAAAAAACATCTAACTTGACTGAAAAATTAAGATAAAATAATAATCATCAATAACAAATTACTTTCTGCACAAGTCTTACTAGTCCCAATCAGTCTTACTTTTCGTACACTGGCAAAGGCTCATCAAATTCAAAAAACCTTCTTCTTCCTATTTTAACTACCTTTGGATTTGGTAGAATTTTAATCAAATCCTCATACGGAACGTCCGATAAGTCATTCTCCACTAATTTAAACAATCTACCAGAATCATCGACTGTTTTCAGGAACATCACCAGAACATCGCCTTCTTCGTCAACGTTACTTTTTGCTACTCCAGCATATGTGTATTGAACATTCTTTTCACTTTTTACTTTAACGAGTACATGTACACCATCTTCTATATTCCTTGGATGAATGTCCTCAAGCTGAAGTGTTTCATAAGAAGTACTAGAAACGGCAGTTGGATTAGAGGAATCTTTGTTTTTATATGTGGCCAATGGCTGATCTTCATCTGATGATACATCCGGGCCATACACAGTGTCATAAAATCTTTTTTGAGGCATCCCAATTTTGTTCGTTATATCAGTGAGCGACAAATCTTCCAGTTCTTGAATTGCAACGTCCTCGTTTTCGCTAGGAAACATTTGGTTCAAAATATTGTCAATGTTGGATTCTGTATCAGGCAGAGGCCAATAAGTTTTAGGAACGTGACACGAACAGAATTGTTCACAAAAACAACTCAGAACCCTATAGTTTAATAATCCACGAGTTTCGGAGAACAGTTGGTGGATTTGCGTGGTTCCTTTCAGTGGTAAAATATTGCTTGGAATAGTCAATGCTACGCTGTCTATGTCTTCGTCTGCCACCAAAAATAATTTGACTTTGCTAGTATCTAGAAGGGAGGAAAAGAAATCTAACGCATTTCCGATATCTTTTCCTCTTGCTACAATAGCGCCAGCTTGACGTTTCAAAGTTCCACCAACACCATCAGCAGCTCCCTTTCCATGTCCTGATTCGAAAAAATTCCAAGATATTTTGCGAAAGTTGTATTGTTCAAAAAACCGGTACGCCATTAGGTAAAAGTTAATCTTTTGCCTATACTGGGTAGCTGGTCCATTGGAAAAAAAATGTACAGTCGTTACAGTTGGATGATTTGTTTGAATTTCAGAGAGGATTGGACAAAGGTGAGCCCAGATTGCAGAAGGCCCATGATTCTGATTAGACGACACAGAGCAGTATGAAGTCACTTGTTTTGTTTGTGCTTCAGCAGAAAAATGGTACATCACAGCTGTATGCAGAGTCACTTGTTTACGAGAACCACCAAAATGATGAGCCTGGACTTCGGAGTGGTACTTGCAGGCATAGTTCTCACTAAAATCGATATGCAAGGCTACTTCACTCTCTGTTAAACCGTCGATGCACTGTCGATAAGCTTTATATTGATGTTTTATATTGTAGACATGAGTTTTGAAAGTTTGGAGGGCGTTCTCAAATTTTTTAATCACCTCTTCGATTGTAAGCTTTTCAGTAACTGGTACATTTTTTGTGATCTTTACTTTTTTCCCTAATTTTTCCACCACTTCACTTTTTCTTACCCACTGTTGTAAGTCTACAGTAGCTTTTAAATTAGTCTTATCATAATTTATAGACCGCTTCTTGCACTCAGAACAAACATGTTTCATACATGATTCCGAATTAACAGAACATACTACTGTTTCCAGGACTGCATTCGTATCTTTTTGCATTATCACTTTATTCCTATGTAAAACGTTGACAGCATAGGTCATATTTGCATGTAGCTTACATAGGCAAGTGTCCTTTCCATCGACATCAGGTGGTTTTACGTAAAACGGTCTATGTTTTGTAAAGTAGCTGTAGTGACATTTGACGCCGTCATTTTCTCTTAAAAAGGCTTTGTTTCTCATGGAGTCCAATAAAAATCTTTTTTGCACGTGCATGCGTGTCATGTGCGTCACAGTCTCCTTCTTCCCAGCTCTAGCTCTCGTTACATCATCACGCAAAAAGAACTGTTGGATTTTCTGTACAAGATCAGTTTTTTGTGGCAGAACGCTCTTATACCTTAAAGCTCTGTCTACACCTAAGGTGTCTCTTACTAATTGAGTCTGCATTCTAGATTCTTTTGCAATGCGAGTTTGAAGTAAAGATTGGATAATGCGTTTTTCTTTACGACTTTTAACAGTTTGGTACCGTTCTTTGATGGCATTAGAAAGGACGCTATATTTCTTTTCATTCTTACTCTTGTTTTCATCTTTGCTGTTCGTTTCTTTTTTGGATTTTCTGTGCAATCTTTTCTTGTATTTTCGAACTTTCTTCTCTAATTCTTCTATTTTATCTTGTAATCTAGTATTCTCTCTGTATAACCTTGTCCTATCTCTTTTCACTCTCTTCCTCCCCCTTGAGCTAGAAACTTCTGAATTAGTTGGTGTTGCAGAATAAGGACGCAGTTGTGGATCTACTGGTATTGGTGATGGTGCCGGCGTGTTCAACAGCACGTTTTCAAGCATCTGTTTTTTCTCCTTTCTTTTTTTATTTTCATGTTGCCATTTTCTCTTCATCATACGATGTTCTCTCACGGTCATGTCAGCCACAAGCTTCTGACGAGTATGATATCTCTCGAGATCTTTGCGTTTCACTTCAGCTACCTTTTCTGGATAATTTTTTCGTTTCTCACGGCAACGCCGCTGTCTTTCTGCTGCTGTTAATGCCTTCTTTTTCCCCATGATAATGTCTTGAAAAAGAAAATATGTAAATAAGTATTTAAACATTAGAAAAACATTAAAACGTTATATCGAAATACTTGCCATAATAAGTAGTAGTCCTATTTCAACAGATTATTATATTTTATTAGATAATATAAATATTATATTCTTTATAAGTACTTTTTACCCATCCGTCACGTATTTTACCACTCCGTCACATTTTTTGTGACAGAGTTGTAGCGTGACGGAGGGGTAAATCTTACTAACTAAATCGATAATATTTAAACGTTATCACATAATACAAATCTAAGAGACTGGCATGAAAGATTTTCTTATTACGCAAATGTTAAATAATAAGAAGTAACTGTAATTGATATATTTTTGTCCAATACTTACGAGACGAAGTTGTCGCCGAATAAACACACACACCTCCATTGACAGATTCCGGGCGACTAACGCGCGATCTCTCGGTCCTAGAGAGGTAATCCTAGCGGGGGGGAGGGAGCATTAAACATCCAATCGGTGTCGACCAAAGCGAGCTGCATGTACGCGTCGTTCGAATGAAAAAACACGTGACCGAATGTACCTACTAAAACAGTCTGTAGTGAGAGACGGGATTTTAATTTTTTTTTATTTTTTTATTCATAATGTAAAAAAATTGTAGTCACTATTAGAAAATGGACTATATCTTTTAGCATAAAATAATACTTTTATATTTGCTATTGTCTTTATATTTTTCGTACCATTATGAACTATAACACAGGCTCAGGTAGCGGGAGACAGCTGTGATTTGTATGAAATACACCTCTGTCACATGGATTGACGACTCTGTAACGTACTTTTTACTATATAAATATAAATTATTATTTATTTTGCACGTGTATAGCCTTTATATCTTTAGTATAGTACCTACATATTGAAGCAGGAATAATAAAATAATATGGATAATTTTTGATTAGATATATTTTTTAACTGATGAAGACACCTTTTTGTAGGCTAAAAAGAAGAACAGCCCAGTTAGCGATACAGACAGAGCAAAAAGGCCGCGACGAAACATCCTCGAGTTAGTGTCATTTTCCATACAGAATCGAGCCCAAGGGCGTAACTCTTTGAAAAACCCGCAATTATCATTATCAACAATTTTATGAAGGTTATCATAAAAAACGGTAATTTCACCGCCATAATTTAATGGAAGTGGCTTTTAATGAACGGACTTGACCTAATTAAAACGGTAACATTTTTTACCCCGCAGTTGAGTCTATTAAAATTTTTCACACTGGACCCTTGCTTGGTTGGGAAATCTTTTAATTTTTACATTTTTAATTTATTATATAGCTTTATACTTGAATGCGGATCTGGCTTACTCTCAGTTTGCATCCGTTTTTCAGTAACAAATGGTAAAAAGCACCCTTATATAACTTCTTGAGTGAGCAATAACTTACAATAAGGCAACTATTTTTCATGAGACGTTTTGTTGAAATAAAGTCTTTATGTTGCCCTCAGCTACGATTCATTATCCTATGAAAAGCCTATTAAAATTCACCTAGAAATTTTGGACATTGGCATGTTCAAACAGACATGACAGAAATACATTTGACGGGCCAGTTGGTGGTTAGTGACCCTGACTGCCACGCCGCAGGTAGCGGGTTCAATTCCCACCCAGGACAAACTTTTGTGTCCATGAACATGTCTGTTTGTTCTGTGTCTGGACGTAAATATCTATATTAGAATGTATTTTAAAAAGTAGTATATATATGTAGTATATCAGTTATCTGGTTTCCATAGTACAAGCTCTGCTTAGTTTGGGACCAGATGAGACCGTGTGTAACAAATGTCCCAGGATATTTATTATTATTTATTAATGTAAAACGAGTACTTGTTGATAACACATCCAGAGTTAATATACTTTCTGTGATAAACCATACGGAAATTAAACAAATAAAATTTTCAGTAAGCAGAATGTAAGCTTTAAAATTTATATTAAATTATTTAAATTCATTATTGAACAGTCGGGAACGAGCGGTACAATTCCATCCATCATTAATTAGCCCGTTTTTCAACGCTTGTTTTATAATAATAATTAATAATAAATAAATATCCTGGGGCATTCTCTTACACACGACCATCTGATCCCAAACTAAGCAGAGCTTGTACTATGGAAACCAGATAACTGAAATACTACATATGCTTTTTCTAAATACATACTTTACTCTAAATTATTACTTTCACAGATACAGAAGGCACTACTCATGGAGAAGGCATAGTGAGGATGCTCCTCTCTCTGAAGCCTTGACCACCGGTAACATGGACCCTGTTCCCGATACCTGTGGGGAACAATTTTTATATTTTTAAATGTATTATTTTTTGTAATTATACAGGTGTTACATAACATACCCCAAAAAAATAAAATGAAACAGATTTTTATGAATGAAAAATAGTAAAACTATTAAAGTAGACGATTATTGGGTAAAATAGGTACGTAGGCCTATCTGTTAAATAATCTGGTTTCTTGACATGACAGCTTACTAGGGTTGTTGGCTTTGATAATCAATTATATTTTACGGGGTATTTTGTAACAAGTTGTACAGGTGTATAAATCGAATAATAATTCTTTACTTGGGATTGCTCCATTTTTTTTGTAGTTAAACCTTATGACTATGTTAGTAGAAACATTGGAATAGGTACTTTTTATCTCATAATATTTAATTGACTCAGGCTTTGCGGAAATCCATTAAAAGGTTATACGGAAACAAATATAGTGTTATAATTTATTTATTGATTTCCTGTTGAGTTTCCATGTGTCACTTGGCAGAGAAGGAGATCTAGTGGAATTCGTTACTAGATATTTTGTATAATATATATTTTTGTATAATATTTATTCCTAGGTACAATAAGTAACATGACCTGCAACAATGGTGCTTGTACCGACCTTCCAGCCTCGCCGTGAACAAGGCAATGATACTGTCGGTGCTAACCCGCACTGTGCGCACCAACAATGTGATTTTTTTTTTCGAATAGTGGCATAAAAGAAATCGATAAGCAGTCGGTAGCTATGGTAACCAAGTAGCTGTTATCCTGTTTTTATACGAACCCAGACACAGAACAAACATACATGTTCATGTATTCAAATGATTATGCTGGCTAGGAATCGAAACCACGACTTGTGGTGTGGCAGTCAGTGTATCTTACTACCAAGGCAACGGTCGTCATTATAAAAAAAAAATTATAAATATCTTGGGACATTCTTTTCACACTGCCATCTGATCCCAAACTAAGCAGAGCTTGTACTATGGAAACCAGATAACTGATATACTACATATACTACTTTTTTTTTTTTCTAAATACATACCATTGTTCCATAAGTTTTGTCGTTCGATAAGAGAGGGCGTTGCCACTAGCCCAATTTTTTTTTTGTTTTGTTAGTACACACTTCATATGAACGTATGTGAAGTTTCATTTCAATCTGTCAATTCATTCTTTGTTTACAAGCCATTTAGTGTCGCCGTGTCACAGTATTTTTTTACGATGGAAAAAAAATTATATCGTGCAGTGATAAAATTCTTATTTTTGGAAGGTGTAGCACCAAAAGAAATTCACGAACGAATGTTAAAAGTGTATAATGATTGTTCACCTACAATTAGAACAGTAGAATGATGGATTGCTGAATTTAAACGTGGTCGTACAAGCCTTGAAGACGATCCAAGCGCATCAACACCAGAAATCATAGCCAAAATACAGGATATGGTTTTGGAAAATCGTCGATTGACTGAGCGAGATTTAGTAGAGGCTTTACACATCTCATTAGGCAGTGTGAGCCATATTTTAAGTGAAATTTTGGGTTTTAGACAGCTGTGTGCACAATGGGTGCCGCATTCGCTAACAATGGAACAAAAACACATTCGAATGCGACTTTCTCAGCAATATTTGGAGCGTTTTAAAAAGGATAAAGTGGATTTTGTGCGTCGATTAATCACTATGGATGAGACTTGGGTCTATCATCATGATCCTGAATCAAAACAAGAGGCCAAAGAGTGGTGTGAACCTGTTGTTCGGCTTCGAAACGAGTTCGTGTCCGGAAATCGTCTAAGAAGGTTATTGCATCAGTTTTTTTGGATGCGAAAGGAATTTTGTTTGTGGATTACTTGCAAACTGGTAAAACAATTAATTATGAATATTATTGCAACCTTGACATTGGACCAGTTGAAGGAAAAAAATCGTGAAAAAAGACCCGGTTTGCAGAAAAAAAAATCCTTTTTCATCAGGACAATGCACCGTGTCATAGGAGCATTATGACAATGGCTAAAATCCATGAATTAAAGTTCAAATTGTTGGAGCATCCACCGTATTCACCAGATTTGGCCCCCAGCGACTTCCATTTGTTTCCAGAACTCAAAAAAACTCAAAAAATTTATGCGTGGCAAGCGTTTTTCATCAAATGAAGAATTCATAACGGCTGTTGAAGCGTATTTTACTGACCTTCCGGATTCTCACTTCATGGATGGAATCCACAGATTGGAGGATCGTTGGAGCAAGTGTGTTAATGTTCAGGGAGATTATACTGAATAATAGAGTGTATTTTGAACCATAAAATTGTGTTTTTCTTATCGAAAGACAAAACTTATTGAACAACCTGTTACATATATAGATTATGTAACATTTCTTCATTATCTTCACAATGAAAAACTATTTAATTTGACAGTGAAATATAATTGTAATGTAATTTTGATCAGAGAGAAGCGTGAGTTAAACATCGTCCTATGGATTCTGTATTTATAAAATATGATATCTTATCACAGATGACTTTCCAAGCCTTTATAGATCTCAAACTTATTATCTATTATTCCATGCGTTTCTTTCTCTTTCACTGGCCGGGCATAACATGACAGTCGCTTCCCGCTCTTTCTTCCATAGACCGCAAGTATGTTATAACAGGCAAAGGTAAACGGCTATACAGCCTCATCAAAAGAGGTCATATCACATATCGCTAACAAACTATTTTTATATAAAGTAAGGGGTAAAATCGCAGCGTATAAATTAGTTTCACAACTTTGTTTGCAAATGTTAAATGTATTTCGCTATAATGTGACCACGTAATTAATTAATTAACGTTATTAATTTTAATTGGAGTGGCTTTCATGTTTCCAATATCTCTTGGGATATGCTTACATGTGTTATTATTCTGTTAATACGTACTTACATAATTATTGTTTACATTTTACAATTTAAATCCATTGGCATTCCTAAATTATTAATTAACTTGCTGTCCCCCGCGGTTTTACCCGCGTTCCTGAGGGATCTCTAATTTTCCCGGGATTAGCCGAATCCGATGGCTAGTTTTTGCGTGAAAGAGTAACAAACAACCATACAAAGATTCGCCTTTATAATATTAGTAAGATGCAAGAATACTCGTATGCTTTTTGTGAGTGTTATAGAATAAATAACATTGTGACAAGGTTATTTTACAGTAGGTATCATACAATTAAGCATTGGATTTATAGATGAACCTTATTTTAAATGCTATAAAGTATTTTTTTGTATGGCACTCTTAAGCGTCTGATGGACCTCTAACATTGGACAAACAATAATGTATCCATTTTAACAGGAACCTTCTAAATAAATCTATATCTGCCAAGAGAATTATTCTGTTGTTTTTTTTTTTTTGACTTTAATGTCAATTTAAATTTTAATTATAGTTTTTGTATGACTTATGAAAAGAATAACGTGTCCATTTATTGAGAAGTCATATATATACCTGGTGCTGCACGCGTCAATAGACTGCGGTGACCGTTTACCATCAGACGGGCTGTCAACTTGTTTTGCACCTTAGTAGTAATGGATTGAGATGAAATATATTTATCCAAAAAAGCTTTCACTGGCACATGTGAATGGTCAGACTCTGACGCCATACCAATTGACCCAAAATAATACATACAATTTGAATGTCATAATATTAGATGACAAGATTTTAAGTCTCCTGGTGTTGCCACCTAGCCCGTTGAAAGATATTCTCTTTTCGCTGCCCCATTCTATCTGAATAAATATTAAATTTAATTATACAATGTACAGCTCGTATTAAGGCCGAAATTCAGCGAAGCACTAAATTGAACTTGTGCAATAATGTACTCAAACTCTGAATGCATACAACATAATCTCTCTTTACAAAATTTTAACCCGTTAATCGACCACTATTGTTCTGGGCCCGGTCTCTCGGGCCGCTGAGCCTGGCGAATGACAGCTTAATAACACTAAATCAAGTATCGAAACGCGATGTTTTCATTCGAGGGTTAATAACGTGCAAAATGAAAGTTTATTGTGAGCGAGCGATTTAGGGCTGTGACGTATATTAACCCGGAGCGGCGTTGGCAATTCTGTTTTATTAATTGGTAATTTTTGTACCCCTTTTTTAGACCCTCCAAAGTCGACGATTAAAATTCATAACGTCACTTTGGCATATTTTGTGATATATCTTATTTTATATGCATGTTAGAATTTTATGGTAGGTTCTCTTTCGTTATGGATTTAATTAAAAAAGTTTTTTTTGAAAAAGGGTATTTTTAGTACCTTAATGAAATGTTGGTTCCAAGTCAAATGAAATATAAAAAGTAACTGATTAAAGCAGTTAAACTGAGTTAGAATGAAACTACAAATACAATTTCATAATTCCATACATTTCATCACAATAAAGCTACCAAAAAAAAAACTACAACAAAAGCCAGCAATCAACTTTAAAATCCCTTACAATAAACACGTATTTTCCGTGTAAATCGCTGTAAGTTGCACGAAAGGGGGAATATTTCGCTCCAGAAACCTCATTCATCGAGTTCCGAGCGAGGCGGACGTATTGGCCGGTGAAGAACGGAACCGCTTGCAATGTTCTGCGCGCCTGGTACCCTTTTACTGAAATGTATAAAACTAAAAAAAAAAGCAAAGAAGAAAAAACTTTTAGAACGCTGTTACGCCCGTGAGCGTGTGGTGAAAAAAATATAGTGCTGTTTGTCGTTTTAGAAACCGGTTCAAATAGTCTATTTGAACCTGTGATGGCTTATTCAAGCAATATCAATTTGTTTGTCCAAAACAAGATATTTTTTTGACCATGGACGAGTGAAAGTAAGCAAGGTGGTTCTAGGTTCGATTTCTTTGTCAGGAAAATATTATAATTTTGGCTTTTCTTTATCTAGAAGAGATACCCTGTAGCTTGAGGTTGATGGGTGGAGTGCCCGAAAGACGGTGATAATGTTCACCATATGCCACATTTGAACTTTAAATATCTTCAGTACCATATTGAGCTCATTACTGAGACCTCTGCCTACCTCTTCCCGAGGAATCGGCATGAGATTTGTTAAGTGTTATGGAAATCAAAGAAAAAAAAACATTTATCAGGTTAAGATAAAACTCTAGTTAGTTTTTCTAATTAGGCGTGCAAAAGTTCCTGGGGCACGATTCTGTAAGGAAAATGACACTAACTTGAGGATGTTTCGTTGCGGCCTCCGTACTCTGTCTCTTTCGCTTACTACGCTAATACTACTAACCACATGAGAGATAAGCTCCCCGAGGCCTCCGTGAAGCGGCTTGCCGACGATGTTTGTATTAGCTGAATAAGGGGGCTGACACAAAAAAAATGTCGCAAAGAAACGCATACCGGGAGCACCTAGTTAAAATTATACGACAGTTTCCGATGTGCACGTACAAAATTTAATTCAAAAGGATAAGACAACTTTCTTAGATAATAAAATATATTCAGTCACTCGGCAATAGAATAACTCAAAAATAATTGAAAAACGTTTGAAAGGTTCCAAGTATTGCAATTATGACTACACTATAATATCAGAGCGTCTGTACTGACCCTAGGGTCATAGTCTACCGCGGACCGTATACGTGTTATAACCAAATTTAAGATGTCATTTTAACTTTTAATAATGGTATTGAAAAATCAACCCTTTAGCTGTGTAATAAAGTTCATTTACCTTATTTAATTGACCATTGGATCGTTAGAATGAACTTTATTTGAAAGAGCATAAGGTAAGTTTTCCTGTGTTTCGTTGAAATTACAGGCACATGAGACTTACCAACTTCACGTCTGAGGGTTGACAACGTATTAGCGATGCCCTGGTGTTACATATATCCATAGGCTGCGGTGACCACTTACCATCAGGTGGACTGTCTACTAGTTTGTCGGCCCTTGTGGTATAAAAATAATTAAATTCTTAAACGTCAACGGACTTCTAGAATTGGATAGAACATGTTACTATGTAAAAGTCAGAGATCCGCATTGCAGTGTAGTGCTCAAACTATGATACTTGCAGAGCAGTTCCCTCGGGGGTTTATACAAAAAACTCTAACGTTCACTAAATCGCGAAACTGTAGTGAGTTTTATTTATTAAACGAAAAGTTGTTATTTGAATATTTGTTATTTAGTGGTTTACTCGGTTTTAGGTTATGTTAAATAATCTAAGGAGGATGTATGATAGATAAATAAATAAATAAAAACCTGTTTGCTTTAATTACATAATCTTATGACACATATAAAAGTTACATAGTCTATAATATTGGGATTAATACCTATAGTGACAGTGGTCATTTGTGTTTAAATAAATAAATAAAAATTATAAACGGTAATACATAATGCTATTAAGATAAAATCTATTAGAGTAGTAGAGCTCCTAGTGCAGAGTTCGTCCGGGGAAGTACTACCACCTTACCCATTTCTGCCGTGAAGCAGTAGTGCATTTGTATTACTGTATTTCGGTTAGAAAGGTAAGCGGGCCGGTGAAATTACAGGCACATGAGACTTAAAAACTTCATGTCTCAGGGTCGACAACGCATTGGCGATGCCCCTAGTATTGCAAATGTCCATAGGCGGCGGTGACCACTTACCATCAGGTGGACCGTCTGCATGTTTGTCAGCCCAAGAGGTATAAAAAAAATCTAAGGAGTTTTGTAGGTATGTTAGAGAAATAAATAAATAAAAGATTTAATTTAGATACTGGTTATTCATAGTTTTACTCAGTTTTAAGGTTATATTAATAATATATAACAGGCCATTTTAGATTATTTTATAATCCAAAGTGGCCTGTTTGTTTGATAAATAAATAAATAAAAGTTTTGTTTTTGATAATGGTTATTTACAGTTTTACTTAGATTTTAGGTTATGGATGCAAGAATCTAAGGTGACCCAGTATTAGATAAAAATAAATAAATTAAATATTTTTTATTTGGTTACTGGTTATTCATAGTTTGAGTCGGTTTGTAGGTTATGATAAAATAGTCTAAAGAGGCTTGTAGGTTTGTTTGATAAACAAAAGTTTTTATTTGAATACTGATTATTCATAGTTTTACTTGATTATTAGGTTTACATTATAAATATCTAAGGATACGTCCTTAAAATGATGGCCGTGTGTAAAGAATGTCCGGGATATAAAAAAAAAATATGTTTTTTTTTACAAACTGGTTACTAAGAGATTTATTCGATTAATACGTTATGATTAAATAATCTTAAATAAAAAAAAAAAGCTGTTCGCTTTAAGCAGATAATCTTAGAGCACAAACCAAAATTAAGTAGACTTTTGAATTGGGATATTGTAATTTGTGTTTAAATAAATAAATTAAAAAAAATGTTTAAAGGTTGCACAGTGTTGTTAGTCACCGTCATTAAATAAACACATTTAAATTAAGTTCGTGCAATAACACTGGTACAATATAACCTCTTTTTTACACATTTATGTCTGGCAGCAAAAACATAGAACTTTTATATTAACTTCAGGTAGCCTTTAGACCTCCTTTATCCAGCTTTATCGCAAAATCCACTGACGCCTCCTACCTATAAACTACATACCTGTCAAATTTCAGGTTCATACGTCAAGAAGTCTTCGAGATTTCGTGCTTAATCAATGAGAGAATTACCTTTCACTTTTATATAGACTAGCTTCCTTCTTGCGGTTTCACCCGCGTTTCTGAAGTATCTAATGTAATGTATCCTGGGTATTAACATAGCTTGTAAATTCTGGTAAGTAGCGTACTTATAATGAAATAATTATCAAAAACGGGCTAATAGTTTTTGACTGGTATCTACTAACAGCTGAAATCACTTAAACTTTGTAAAATGTAGACATTTTGCTATTTAAAAAATCAACTTCTACTAGATAGCACGTGATGAAAAGAAAGCGCATACCCTAATCGAAGTATTTTAAATTGCGTTGAAAATACCTTTAAAACCATTCTTCTATGATAAATATACTAAGTACAAAAGATATAAAACCTACCCGCTTTATCTCGACTTGAATAAAAGGAAAAACTACTTCCAGACGAGGAACTATTAAGATAAGTAATTTTGCAATAAAAAATCTAACGAGCCAGGGTTGAAATTACGCAACTTTCATGTTGCACCGCAATTTCTTGTACAGCCACCAACAAAAGCGGCACAGATCCAATTTTACAAAAACACCTACACGACGAATATACGACGGCCCTATTGGCTTGGTGGTTAAAAACCCTGACGGCAATGCCGCAGATCGTGGGTTCAAACCCCATCCATAACAAACATTTGTGCGCATGAACATGTCTATTTTGTGTCTGGATGTAAATATCTATATAAGTATGTATTTGAGTTGTCTTGTTGTAAGCTCTGCTTAGTTTGTAATAAGATGCCCGTGTGTAATGAATATCCCAGGATATAATTTATTATAACCTCCATTTTAAAAATTATTCTTAATGCAGAGAGATAACATAAACAAATGTTATGTAAATCTGTGTGTATAAAATCCTACACTATTGTTATAAAATATTAGTTTTAGCGTTTTGATAGCTAAGAGTGTCGTTGGAGAATAAACCTTATTACAAAAGTATAAAAATGATTTTTCTACGTCATTCTAATCTGTCAAAGCTTTAAGAACTCGGCTTATTTAAGCTTAAATAGTAGTACAACTGCAAAACTACTTTTCTCGTTGACTGTACAAGGTTGAAAAGGCTAAGTGTAATTTAACTTCTTTGAACATGATAGTTAATGTTTACTACTTATTTTATCTTCTTGACTGTCAAGAAGGCAGACGGTTCATCTGATGATAAGCGGTCACCATCCACCAAATAATACAAATGGGTCAGTTGGGTTGGTAAGAGACTTCCACGACATAGGACGTGGGTTCGATTTCCACCAAAGACAATTTTTTTGTGGATCAACATGTCTCATTGTTCTGCCTGGGTGTAAATATCTATATTTTTTATTTTATTTAGAATGGGCATGCGTTTGGGCTTAGAATGACCTCAGAAGGAGTTATGATGAGGCGAGGATGCAGCACGCTTATCCAGAAATTCGTGTGTTTATACGTTTTTATTTAAATGAAAATGAATGAAAAATGAAAATATTTTCATTCAAATAGGCTTTTACAAGCACTTATGAATAGTCTGACTCTAATAGGAAATATATATCTAATAATTTAGAACAAATAAGTACTATATGTAGTAAAATATATCAGTTATCTGGTTCCCATAGAACATGCTCTGTTTATTTGGGATCAGATGGCCGTGTCTAAAGAAAGTTCCCTATATTTTTATTTATTTATTTAAATCTTGGAAGGCAAATTGAGCCCGTCTCAGGTGCAACTGCCAAGATCCGATAGGATTCTTGGCGGTAAATTTGTATCAACTTATAAGCGATATTTCGCTGCCACTGTGGATAACGAATACCGACTGGGTATGTGGTACTCTTACTAATTAAAAATCAAACCTACGTGAATACCACTCCCCACCCCAATTATGTTAGTCTATCGGATTCAATATTAAAGCCGGTTTCACGTTGATTGATGGTTTAGCGTGCAAGCAGTGTGGGACGACAGTCGTAAAGACATCAATGTAATGCAAAATTGACTGTAACTACGATTCCGAGTGCAATACGCAATCGCCCTGCAAGTATAGTTTTTGTTTCGTAAATCAAGCGAAAATATACTGCTTACTAGAGAGGTACGATGGTTTCGCCAATGCTGCGGTACTGGATGCTATCTACGACTTGGCTGAAAAAACAAAAATAATAAGACAACAAACCAAGATTATGGACATAAAAAATAAAATACCAAATCCGACAACTAAAAGGACCTGGTGGTATGCCTCGTATCAATTTTGCTACCCACAGCGGTAGCGTTTAAAACCAGTTGTGTAGGTTTTTTTATTTTTGTCTAATCTGACTTGTAAGGTATTTTAATTGTTAAAATGATTAACATTTTCAAAATCGGTAGGAAGGTACGTAATGTAAAAATTAAAAACTAAATTAAAATAATAATAACTAATGAAATATTTATAATAGATAGATAATAATAAAATAAATTACTAATTTCTTAATAACAATAATAACCTATACATGTATGCGCATGTAATGATCTTCGAAAAATTTCTGTGGTCCCATATTTATACTAGATTGTCTTATTTTTGTTTTTTAGTGATTTGAATTTTTTTTTTGTCATCCTATTTTTAATTTATTTTTATTCTCATATAATTGAGTGTTAGTGTTTTCTATTTTAAATGTAGCCTAAGTTCTGTGAATGTTGTGTACACCTGTAAGAGACATACATATCAGAACCTTACTGATAATAAATTGTATCGTGTATATTTCATATGTATGTTGTAGGTGTCCCTTTTGAATAAATAAATAAAAAAATAAATAAATAAATCAGCTCTTTCTCTTTAAACATTCTTAATGTGGTCTTTTAATTTAAGATCTGACATCTTGGTTACCAAAAGCCGTATAATTCATGGAATCGAACACAATTACCAAGAAAAGACTTGTTAATTAGCTAATCTAAAATACGGAACAACTAACTTCTCCCTTCGTTTTGTATTAAAATTAGTCAGATCCAATTTTGACTCAAACATGTTTCTACGTATTAACATACTAGCTGTCCCCCGCGGTTTCACTCAGATTTATCAATATCATATATAGTTTATAACCATCTAGAAAAATTTCCGCGTCGAATGGTAGCAGTGACATCTCGATATGTTCAGTAGTTTTGAGGTGATGGTGCGTCAAAGGAACCCTATTTTCCTTATATATATTTACAAATAATTATATTCTAATAATTGTATTGTGAAGGTAATACAATTTTGATTTCCATAAATAAATCCTTTAATGATTCGCAAGGACCTTATTCCGTTAATACCAATATTTGTTATTTTTTTGTAAATTAATGTGTGTGATGTGGCGATATCTATAAACACGCTCGCGAGAATCCTAAATCATACTGTCAAAGTTTTCTCAGAATTTGACTATATACTCGTATACAAGCTTCCAACATCAACAGTTGGACCGCGGTCCCCAGGCATGATCACCTAGCGGCGGAAGAGCTTCCCTTTTTAATGGAGGATTCTCATACCTCGCTCCTCTATAAATCGACGGCGACTTGGCGACTTGATTCAAGCGCCATTTAGAAAACTTTACAGGAGAGCAATTTGAAAATGTTAATACCCAATAACAGATACTGCATCTAAACTTCTTAACATCCCACATCGAAGCTGTTGAATATTAGAACAAAATGCAAGCTTCAACGAATTTGTGCATGGGCCATCATCATAGTAGTAAAATAATTTGAGGAAAATGTTACTTTAGTCAAAAATAGCGGTTGAGTCAGGTTGCCTTTTACACGTCGAAATGGTTTCTGCTTCTCCCCATAGTAAAATAGCATAGACAAGAGCGATTGGACCACAAAAAAGAAAAATAAAAATCATATGACCCGACATATTATCTCTACTGAGTCACCAAGTTTTAATTTCTCTTAATTATAATATAATAGTAATCAAGGTCATTCTTTACACTCGGCCACTGATCCCAAACTAAGCAGAACTTGTACTATGGAAACCAGATAACTGATATACCTACAACTTAATTTATCTTTGAAATACATAGATACCCAGACGAAACAAAAACATAATCAATATTAATACGTGAAGCAAAAACTTTAGACCCCTTTCTAAGAAAATTGCGCGAATGGAAGAACTCGAAATTTAAAAATAAAGCATATTAATTTAAAAAATGCATTAGCAATACATTAAATTAATTAAAACAATCATTTCACACTCTACTATGAGCCTGACACACACACACTGACGCATTTGTACACACTCCCAGCTGACGTAAAAGAACAGAAGTAAAAATAGTTCTAAGCATTGATTAAAGAGGTTCTAATACTCACAACAAAAACCTCAATAAAGTTCAAACTTAAAAAATAAAGCATTAAGGTCAATTTTGATCGCTAGGAGACCACTAGTACAATAAAATGAACCTAGATGCGGAACCATCAGACATGTTCATGCACACAAATATTTGTCCTGGGTGGGAATAGAACCCACGACCTAAAGCCTGACAGACAGGGTCTCTAACCAATAAATCATTTGGAGTAATTATCTGTATAATTATTATAGTGATAATTAATATAGAATAACCTTTTCATTGTAACACTTTATATGCGATAGTAAAAACAAACTATTATTTTTTCATTTATATAAAAAATGTATTTTTAATTATAAAATCTATATGAAATATGTTATAAATAAAAAAATATTTCATAAAAATAAAGTTTTATGTTAGGGGACACCCGGATTTGAACCGGGGGCCTATCGATCTGCAGTCGATTGCTCTGCCACTGAGCTATATCCCCGATGTTAGTTCTGTCGAAAATTGATGACACTATCTATTGTGTTTACACAATTATTAATACCGATCCAATCAGATGTTAGAACAATACTCATGGCTTTTAAACTATTATTTTGAATTAAATTTCAAACTATAGCTTTTAAATCATGACTTATTTATCAAACTATGTGATTTCATAGTTATCAAAAATCCTTTAACATTGCCTTTCTTACTAAAATTATACATGCAAATGTTTGTGAGTATGTGTGTGTTACATAGAGAGCTATTATTTTTTTTATTGAACTAGCTGCCCACGCGGTTTCACCCGTTCCTGAGATAAACAGTAGCCTGTCTCGCTCTATACCATAGACTATGTGTATGCCAAAGCAAGATGATGTGAAGGTTACTGACACAAAAGGAAAAAAGTCGCATAGCAACGTATGTCGGAAACTGCTGGTATCAATGAAATGTATATAATAACAAATGTATATATATGTATATATAAGTATGTATGTTGAATAAATATTATTCGATTTGGCGTTTGGCGTGATGGTTAGATACTCTGACTATGAAGCCGCAGGTCGTGGCTTCGATTCCCACCCAAGACAACATTTGTGTGCATGAACATGTTTGGGTGTAAATATCTATATAAAAATAATCTTTAGAAAAATAAAAAGTAGTATACAACGTGTTACAAAATACCCCGTAAAAATATAATTAATTATTGAAGCCAATAACCCTAGTAAGCTGTTATGTTTGGGACCCGATTATTTAACAGAAAGGCCTACGTACCTATTTTACCTAAAAATTGTTTACTTTAATAGTTTTTCTATTTTTCATTCATAAAAATCTTTTTTTTTTTTTGGGGTATGTTATACAGCGTTATTGCGGTTCATAAATATTGTGAGTGGACTCGTTATTGGCCCCATTTAACCTTATTTCGGCTTTACGGGTACTTTTGTAACACACTGTATATGCATTATATCAGTGATCTGGTTTCCATAGTACAAGCTCTGCTTAGTTTGGAATTAGGGCGTGTGTAAAGAATGTCCCAGGATATTTATCATTATAACTATAAATATGTCTATTTATCTGTGTCTATATACCTAAATAATCTAGATTGACCCATAGAAAAAGTGGCTTAAGTTAGCTTATTATAAGTATTTGTAGTGTACGACTCAACAGAAAAAATTTAAACAGCATTAGTAAACGAATTAACGTAAAATTTGATACATATATAATATATATTAATATTACAATATCAGTGTCAGTTATTCTGTTGCTGATAAGAGAGCTGACTCATTACTAAATCAGTTGGTGTAAGCATGAACGATAAAATAATTAGAATTAATTATCATTCACGATTATTTTATGCTAATATGATTCTTATGACATAGTTTATTGTATGATAATGCAAACTTTATTATAATGCAATAATGTTCATTTAAGGATGGCATACTTAAAAATCAAATGAGAGTTTTATAGAAAAGACTATATGCAGCCCTCTTATTCAGCTAATACAAACTTTGTCGGCGAGCCGCTTCACGGAGGCCTTGGAGAGCTTATCTCTCTCGTGATTATTAGTTAGTGAAAGAGACAGAGCACAGAGGCCGCGACGAAACATCCTCGAGTTAGTGTTATTTTCCTTACAGAATCGAGCCCCAGCTCCCATAATCAGCTAATAGAAACTCCGTTATTGACGCAACGAGGCCTCTGAAAGCACACCTCTCACGTGACAGCATAGTTATCGAAAGAGACAGAGCATAGATACTGTGACGAATCTTCGTGCCATTTAACTAACATAATCAAACTTCAGAATGAGAACTAAATAACTGAAAAACAATAGTCTAGCAAATTTTACTACTATTATAATTGTGAAATTTTGGATGGAAGTTTATTTGTTACTCAATCACGCCATAACAGCTGAACGGATCTGGATGAAATTTGGCACAGAGATAGGTTTTAGTCTGGAATAGCACAAAGGCTTCTCTCGGGACAATGTTATATCTTTCTTGAACGTGGTTAAAACCGCGTGGGACAGCAATTATAAGACATAGGTTTCAACGTTTAAGATAAAAAATAGAAAATAACCTTTATTGTAGTAAGACATGGCTTTGGTTAGTAATCAATCAGTATGAATAAAGACCTACAGATGTATTGCATCGCTAGGTTGTAACCAGCTCGATTGTGTATGGAAACTTACACTTACTCGAAGATGTTTCGTCGCGGCCTGTATGCTCTGTCTCTGTCGCTTACTACGCTAATACTACTAATCACGTGAGAGGTAAGCTCTCCAAGGCCTCCGTGAAATTTTCGTGTCATTGTCCTTACAGAATCGAGCCTCTGTTTCGCAGCGCCGATACCTATGATACCGATACATTGAATTCAATAGTACACAAATTGTGTTTCCAAGATTAAATTGGACCTGGATGTTGGAATCGCCTTTCGAGTTAAGGCCTGTTCAATTTAACTGACTCCTGTAAACCGAGATTTGAGTGAACTACTCTCTGTACAGTCACAAGCTGTCATAGGAGATTGATTACTTAGATATGTTGGATATGGTTTAAATTGCTGTAACAGTTGTAATGAAATAAGGTCGAAATCTCCAAGAAGGCTATCATCAGAATATGTATAAAAAATCCGGCCAAGTGCGAGTTTATATCAAGTACTCTATTGGTGCTAATTATATCATTAACTATAAAAACGGCAAAAAATCACGTTTGTTGTATGGGAACCCTCTTTAATATTTATTTTATTCAGTTTATTATTTGTTGCTATAGCGGCAACAGAAATATATTATCAGGGAAAATTTAAATTAATTAATTAATTAAATTTGAAAATGTTTAACTATCTACTATCTATCATGGTTCATGAGAGACAGCCTTTTTTTTATGCCCCTTGGGCCGACAAACAAGCAAACGGTCCACCTAATGGTAAGTGGTCACTGCCGCCTATGGACATTTGCAACACTAGGGGCATCGCCAATGTGTTGTCGACCCTGAGACGTGAAGTTGTTAAGTCTCATGTGCCTGTAATTTCACTGGCCCCCTTACCTTTCTAACCGAAACACAGTAATACAATTGCACTACTGCTTCACGGCGGAAATGGGTAAGGTGGTAGTACTTCCCCGGATGAACTCTGCACTAAGAGCTCTACTACTCTAAACAGACAGACAGACGGACAGCGGAGTCTTAGTAATAGTGTACCGTTTTACCCTTTAGGTACGGAACCTTAATAAAACATATTGACTCTTAAATTATAGGTTTGCTGTACGATATTCAACCTTAATTGGATTACAAATTAACGTTCTCGATCGTCCTAATTCAGAAGAAGTAGAACGTGTTTAAATTCCGATGGAATAGTAACCTAGGTTAAATTAAAATCGTCCTGACAGGCTAGTCGGAGTGGTTAGATACCTGACTATCACGTCGTGGCTTCCAACTTTTGTGACCAACATTTGTGTGCAACATATACATTTGTTTTATCCTGAGTTACTTTATACGTATGCAGTGGCGTAGCTAGATAACCAAAGGCCCTGGGGCAAAAATTAAGTAGGGCCCCAAGAAAACTATTTAAAGTCGTTTGTTCCCCTCTTCCACCAGAGCACTGCCCCGTCTAGCCCTCCAGTAGCTACGCCACTGTTTGTATGTCAAAGTCCGAGGGGCCCCCTGAGCTTAGGGGCCCCGAAGCATTGCCCAGTCTAGCCCTCCGGTAGCTACGCCACTGTACGTATGTATAGTATGTATTCAAATTCAATCAGCTATTTGGTCTCTATAGTACCACAAAGTTCTATTTTTTATCAAGAAGTTTGACTTCCACTGACACTAGAAAGAGTTATGAAAACGCCGAGGTAGCACGCATACCCAAAAAATGCCTATTCACTCTGGCCTTGAATATATCCAGGTTGAAGGTGTCGGGAAACTCTGACCCCAGAAGAGAGTTCCACTCTTTTGCTGTTCGTATAAGGAACGAAGAAACGGAAAGTTTCGAAGTTAGTAATTAGATAAACGTGTGTGACAAATATGTCAGAATATATTTATTTATTTATTTACTCAACAACCTACAAAAGATTTAAGCTTTTAAGTTACCCGCTTTTTGAAGAATGTCGAATATTTAAAGTCGCTAGTAAATTTATCAATTACAGGTTTAATACTTAATTTAAATTGAATACCATTGCCAGTTGTCCTGCTTTTGACAACTAAAATATAATGTCCCAGGCTAGACGCTAAAAATAAAGCCTTTTACGTTTTATATTCGATCTATTTCACCGACCTCTCTTGCCCTGCAGGCGATCAAGGTGCAGTGCAGAGCTGGCAGTGAAGCTATTCCAAATGTTTTCAACAGATATTAATTAAAAATCTCCTTAGAAATGGATGCTCCGTAGCAAAATAAAAGCAGAAATATTTTATATTAACCTTTGCTGAATTCTACGACTATGTCAAAGAAACAAAAGAATTTCTACTGTAAATTAACTCATCAGAAAAATACAAATAACGTTTTATGTAAAAAAAAATATTTAAATGTTTGTGTAATCAATCATGCATGCTATTGATTTAATAAACATGGGTTGTGCCGCTTTTATTCAACGAATCACGCTGTGGCCTTTGAAGTATTAAAAATCATGGCTTACTCTAAAATTAATGTGGTCCACAAGGTTTAATAGAATATATATTTATTGACAAGACAAAACATAATATAACAATACAGTAGAATCTCAGTAATCCGGTACTATTAAAAACCAGAGGGTGCCGGATTATTGGAATTTTCGAATTACTGGATATTATAGAAAAAGTCATAATAAATAAAATAAAGCATTTCATAAAGATAATTTAGTATGTTGGTGTGCATGTTCAATACACGTATTTTATGTTGTATACGCATTTTTTTGTAACTGTTACATATCTCACAATAAATGACTAATTGAGTTAACTAAATAATCTTTAATTGAGGTCTGTTTTTGTGCAAGTCGTAATCCTTGTTTTAAAAACCTTATATCGCGTGTTTCGAAGAATTCTAATATCTTTAGCAGATACGCCGTTTTCTTCAGCTCATGTTATGTAGGCATTGAAACAACTAAAAGCTGTATCTGGTGCGCCGGATTATTGGACGTGTCGGTCTATTGAAGTACCGGATTAGTGAGATTCTACTGTATAAGCATAATATTAACAGACATCGACAAAAGAAAAACTAAAAAGCGGAAAACAAGAAAAATAAAAAAAAATAACATAACTTAAAAAAGGGTCGCCGTCGTGCTGTCAAAACAGATCAGCCCCCATATTCAGCTAAAGCAAACTACGTCGGTGAGGCGTGGCAACGAGCCCTTACCTCTCACATGAGTGCGTAGTAGCAAAAGAGACAGAGCATAAAGGCCGCGACGAATCCTGGTTGAGCTAGTGTAATTTTCCTTACAGAATTGTAGTCCAGCTCAACATAATCTGTTACCCATCACAGCGCTGCAAAATGATGCGGTCGGCCGATTTTAATAGTTATGGGGGGAAGAAATACCGGTTCTTTGAGTGTCTTGTTTGCATAACTTGGTTACCACCCTGAATTAGAAAATCTATCACCAAGCATCTACCTGTGTTTTGCCGATTGCAATTGACAGCATCATCGTTACGGAAACACACTGTCCATCTACCTGGTCTTGCCAGTGACTATTAATAGGGCAAAAGAAAAGTCTGCCTTCCTGTCAGATTTTTAAGACAAAAATAATGCAATTTTTTTCCTTTCTCCTAAATATTCAATTACAAAAAAGCTTAAAGATATTTGGATTCTTAAAACAGAAACCACCAACTGACTACGTGACTTATTATCGTATCTTCTAAATCTCTGGACCTTGAAACTTGAAAATTATGCGCCAAAGTTCCTTTATACCCTACGCAAAATACACACAGAATTTTATCACACTTGATACCTCGATTCAACAAGGAACTTTAGACCTTATCTTGGATACAATACAGTTGATTTTTCTATTCACTAAATTGGTTGTAAATACTTTTTGGATGAGGTTCTGAGGCGTGAGAGATAAAGTAGGGCCTCTCAAAATTGGACTTCTATAAAAGTGTTGATATTTTTGAAGCACCAGAAAGCTTCGACGGTTATGTTAGGGAATTTTCACGGGGCCTTATGGAAAAAGAGAAAGTTTTATCTTTTGATACAGCAGGTGGTTATGTCAACCTGCTTTACCTTAAGTGGTTTTAAATCGTGAATTTCTGATAATCCCGAATTGTATATTGGGATCTTAGACATAAAAGCCTGATTTCAAAGCTTACATATACCTGTTTTAATAATAATAATTTATTTTATTTATCTCCACAAATGTAATGTTACACATGTAATGATAAAATACAATTGACAGGAAGATTGGGAAAAAATTGCAATCTGGAGTCCAAACTAAGCCTGGGCCTGTATTTTGGAGCCCCAGGTCCCCATTTCCTTTAATTACAGTAGTCAACGTGGTGCGTAAGAGTGTATAAATGCGTGAGTAAATGAGTAAGGGTTTGTGTTGTGTGTGTGTGTACGTGCGTGTGTGTGTGTTTGTGTGTGTATGTGTGTGTATGTAGTAGTAGTTTTATATTAATGATCTGAAATATATAATTCAAGCAAATATTCGCTTTAATACTTTAAGTTGAAGCAAAATATACTATAAGCTGGGATTAGAAATAAACTCCCTTTTACTTATAGACCTGAACAGCAGTGAGCTCCCGATGATGTAACAGTGTACGAGAATAACTAAAAAGCTTGAACAAGTTAGATTTAAAACTGATCCAAATCCCCGAAACTTTAAGCACAATGAAAGCCAATCGTACCTTGTCACGTGCACTCAAGCAAAAAGCGCTTTTAAGCTTAAATTTAATCCAGTCGAGCAACATTGTTTTCTCTCCATTCTCAGTCTGTTCAATTATGAAACGCCACACGTACAGTCCCACGATTCACATGTGATTCCCAACCTTCATGTTTTAGGCTTTCCTGGTACAGATTTTTCATTGTAACCTGTTAGAAAACCCTTTTTGCAACGGCGTCACGTTTTTTAAATCATCACAACGCATGCACTGCATACAAAGTTTGTGCGTGAGTGTGAAAATTGTGGCTATCAAGTATAACAGTGTTAAATGTTATCATTTCAATACTTTATAAGATCGTTACGTCGTTAAGTTAAATGGAGGTATCTTCAAGAGTTCAGAAGCTTTGAGTTTTATATACTAGCGATCTGCCCCGGTCTGGGATAATAAAAATTTTATACGCATAAACATTCTGGAAGAAATACTCTAAGTATAAATAAATAAATAAATATCCTGGGACATTCTTTTACACAATGCCATCTGATCCCAAACTAAGCAGAGATTGTACTATGGAAACCAGATAACTGATAGACTACTTTTTTTTTTAAATACGTACTTATATATATATATATATATTTACACCCCCACACAGAACAAACAGACATGTTCATGCACACAAATGTTTGTCCTGGGTGGGAATCGAACCTGCGACCTTCGACTTGGCAGTCAGAGTCGCTAACCAGCAAGCCAACTGGCCTGTCATATAATTGTGGAAACCGGATCAAATTCCATTGCGCAGCTTAATGAAATAAGCGCACTTATAGGCAGGAAAAAATGTAACTTTGTTCTGTACTAAGTATTTATTTCTGCCGTCAGAGAAGCGTTCCAGAAGAGAAGGGTTCCAGATGCGAAACGTTTGGTGGAAATGTTGTCCAGATGCCTAATAGGTATAATGGGTGACCAAAGAGCCGGCGCTTTTCTCGCCCCAGTGAATTAACCCTGCTATTCAACGAGGTAGCATTGCACGCTAGCTTTTGGGCACCTTGCCCGCATACTGAAAGGTAAGGCGCAAAGTTGTATATAAAGTAAAATTTAAGTCGTACCGGTTGCACTCAGAAAATAAGAATTTGTTCGCAAATTAACATTCTTCCTAGTTATTAATAGGGACCGGTAAAGAGATAATTTTAACGTTTTATGCGTCTCTGAATACGGGTTCAGTGCTATTTTGGTAACAATTGTTAGTAAAATTATATAGAAGTGATACTTCTTATGAAAGGGCATTGAAATTAACGTAACCTTTCTGTGTGACGGAAAATAATAAATGATAAACATTGTCTATGGTATTTGAATATTCCAATTTCGTGTAGGTTCGGATGCCGTTTGTTTGAAAACATATTTATTATAGCGTCTGTGGCGTATTTTTGAAATTGATTGATGAATAATTAAAATGTTTCCTGAAATTCTAAATTTTCACTACCATCGTGAGTGTTTACAACGCACCCTGATTTTACATATAAAGGTGTTTTAGATTATATGAATTTTAATTTAGTTCAGTAACAAGATTTAGGGTTGTGAAAGCAATTTTAAAAGACCAAATCATTTAAAAAAGAATTACCTAATGTACCTACCGTTTGTCTCCTGCACAACCGAGATAAGGTTGTGTTCAAACACACGATTTTTCGTGCCCTTTTGTTTGCTACGGGTAAACAATGAACTCGCTCGGGCGGGAATAATTTTTTAGACGGTTTGTAGGGAGTTAAAAACAAAACTGCATGTGTGGCCGGAGCCTATTTCAATTTGAACGGTGATGGATTTTTTAGTTGATTTTGTCCGTATTTAACTCGTATATGTTTTTTTTATTGGAGATTTGGGAATGTACAGATTGATTTAAAAATAGAATCTAATATGAATATCCGTTTTTTTCTACGTTTTTATTGTTTTGAAATAAAAATCCTGGGATATTCTTTACACACGGCCATCTGGTCCCAAACTAACTAGAGCTTGTACTATTGGAAACTAGATAACTGATAAACTACATATACTTTACATTTTTTTCTTAATATGTACATAGTTTCATAGATATTTACACCTACAGGAATAGAAAAGCTTTTAAAAATCGTTAAGACATGTTTTTTGAGTATACAAGCCATCAGTGTCACACATTTTACGAAACTTTTTACATTATTACGAACATATTTGAATTAAATGAAAAATAGATAAATGTTCTGCTATGCAATATATTTAAATATTTAAATAGGTTTTTAAACTTATTATTAATTCCCTCATTATACTCTATTTGAATATAAGACTATTGTAATACACAAAGTTGATAGCATTAAAATTGATGACGTCGTCAGCGTACCCTCTCCCAACCAACAAAGAAGCCTCCAATAGGAGTACAATCCTAAGGTAGAAGTTGAATAATATCGCAGAAATTTTAAAAGCAATAAATCACGACGAGATTCTGAGAAATTCTCAATTGACAGTTCCTGAACTTTTACCTAACATATTTTTCTTTTACGTTCTACAACATTTTACAGACAGCTACTCGTAAAGTTAAGCATGTTGCGCGTTTCACTCGCTTTATCGACGCATTCGTCGTTGCTCCACACCAAACGTCAACGATCCCATGCAACTGCTGAATACTGATTCAAGATTCCATATTTTTATAGCTCGATGGACGATACAATGTATTTGACTATGTTATTGGTACTCATTCAAATTTCCAGCAATTTGCCTTTGTAATCATGTATCTCAAATTTAAAACAACAGGTATATTTTTAAAGATAAAAAATACCAGGAATATCTAAAAAAAACCTTATAATTTTTTTTTTTCACGCACGGCCATCTGATCTTTAACTAAGCAGAACTTGTACTGTCGAAACTAGATAACTGACATACCTACTATATACTTCTTTAATAATACATCCTATAGTTATAAAAAGTTGTCAAATAAACGTTCAAATATGGTTTACCGGATGGTTTGTGGTAGTATATGAACTATAGTATTCTTACCTGCGGTCCATTGAATCGACAACAGTGGGTATTCTTGTATAACAAAAAGGGGGAATTAAAAGTATTGTTAACCACAGAAGCTTATTGGGCAAGCATTTCTTAAGTTTTAAACAAATGCAGTGGTCGAATTTAACGTTACTTAAAACATAGTATTTGCCAGTACCTTGAAACTTTTAGCTATCTCTTTTGAAGCACTCTCAAATTCCACACGGGTAATTCTGATAAGGGTACTGATTCAAATATTTTACGATGCTTGATATTAGCTGTAAATTAAGAGGTTGTTATACACATGCTTTTTACGGGAAATTTAAGGAACTCCAGTGCAAGGGTAACTACTATATCGTAATATTTTTATTTCATAGATGCTATTAAAGCTAGATCTAAGAGAATCTAGAGAGGACTGACTATCTTTGAAGGAGGCCTTCACCAACAGAGGAGTTCTTACATAATGAAGAATAATATTTAGTATAATAATATAGAATTAAGGAAAAACGAACACAAGTAAATTTAGGAACTAAAATTAATTACCAACAAAAGTAATAATTATATGTATGTAAGTAAACTAACTTAATCTAATCTAACTTCTAGTTTTATAACCTGTAAGAAATAAAAGGCTTTTTAATTTTTATTTTATTGATTTATTTATTAAAGCTAGATATCTGTGCTCTCTGAAACTTACAACTTGGGGCTCTTTAAGAAAAAAGTGATAGGAAAGCGAGCTCTATCTTTACTTACCATCAAGTGACATTGAAGTCAATCACAACCCGTAACAAATAAAAAAAATACATGATTGATTTTGTGCATGTGGATTTCGACTATAACTGTTCAGCATAGAAATTTGTTCTCTTTTAATTTAATGTTTCTGTCAACGTTGAAGTTATTAATTTCAATAATCAAATTTTAAGTAAAAAAGACTTAATATGTATTTTAAATTGATTGTGATATGTAGTAAGCATAGTTGCCGCTACAAGCGATCATTTCTATTATATTTCAACATAGACATGTTATAATTACGTTGCTAAACCCGGAAAACGAACTCGGATATCCAGGACATCCGGGTCTCTGCCCGAGCTTTCTACTACTCGGCTACTAAGGTACACAGTATTAAAATAAGATACCTAATAAAATATTATAAATAAATATCGTGGGACATTCTTTACACACGGTGTTGCGGAGGAGGAGGCTTGCAGTAAAAAAGCTGGATAAATGATTTCAGTGGAGTCTAATGTATTTACAGTATTAGATAATAGTTGAATTTGTACAAAATTTCCGTTGCGTTTTTGGTTTTATTGAATGTAGTATGGAGGGGAGAATATAGAATATAGTGGGGATGACCAATCACTAGAATAGGTGCGGTTTTTGAAGACAGCTACGTAGGAGCGTCGACACACGGCCATCTGATCCCAAACTAAGCAGAGCTTGTACTATGGAAAGCAGATAACTGATATAGTACTTTTTTTTCTAAATACATATGTAATATATATATATATATATATATATATATACTGATATACTGAGACATTCTTTACACACGGCCATCTGGTCCCAAACTAAGCAGAGCTTGTACTATGGAAACCAGATAACTGATATACTACATATAATACTTTTTTTTTTCTAAATACATACTTATATAGATATTTACACCCAGACACAGAACAAACAGTCATGTTCATGCACACAAATGTTTGTCCTGGTTGGGAATCGAACCCGCGACCTTCGGTTTAGCAGTCAGAGCGCTAACCACCAAGCCAACTGGCCTGCCATATATATATTACATATTATATATCTATCTATATAATACCGATTTTCGTGCACTATTCCGTCGAGGAATAACGTCATGTCTTCAAAATCATGATCGAATCGTAATAAAATTTTAATGGGATCAACTAAAGACTTTGTATTAAAAACATAAATTAAAATCTTCTCCTCCTTTTATTGATGTCGGTTAAAGAGTGTCATCGCTTTGGAACAACAACAAATTTTTAACAAGCTAATATATGTAGGTAAACTGATACATAACTTTCTTGTTCAGATCCAATCTACATTTCATGATGTTATATATCAGTGTATTAGCATTCCGAATGCATCAAAGAATGACGTTGAATGTTCTCAGAGAATCCAGAGTGGTAGTAAATTCAATGCAGCTTACAAAGATAAAGTATCTGCTGGATGTGGCAGTAGTGGAAAAAATCAAATAACTACTTACTTGTAATTTTTGTAAGTCAAGTAGGCTGACAAGCAGACAAACGCTCCATCTGATGGTACCGCCTATGGACATTTTCAACACCAGGGGAATTGTAAATGTGTTTATTTATTTATTAAATATCAACAGTGCATATATTAAGCACTTTGTTAAGAGATGAACCACCATGGGAACCAATGACGCACAGCAACACATACCGAGAAGCCGCCGCTGCGCTGCTTCGCAACACATACCGGGCATCGCCGAGCTACCACGAATTATCGTACCGTGATTTGAATTGAAGTGAAGTTGAAAGAGTTGATATTCCATTAAACTATTGTGTATTAATGTATTGTTAACTTTTAAAATCATTCCTTTTGTAAAATACAATTTTCGTTCTTGCATCGAACAATCGTCACGCTCATTTAGTTGTAGTAATTAATTAATGTAATATTGTAGTTTATTTTATAATTAAATAATTATAAAATTAACTTCAGTTTTTTTGCATCCTCAACGGCAGCCGAAAGTAATTACTTTATAATCAATTAATGTCACTGTATTCTGATATGTACACCAATTATAGACGTGTCCAGCATTTACCACATTTGGAACGAATGTAAAATTATAAAAGTTTAGAAAAAGAAAATAGGATTTTTTTTTTAACTTTACTTTTAAACGAAGCAAATGTTTTTTTTCTTTTTATAGGGTGACAGTAAAACAAATGTAAAAGCTATGTGAAATTCAGTTATTTTGAAACGATTTCAGTATTCCAGTCGTGAATTTGGGTGACTCGTAAAATGTGTTGTCGATTTTTTTCAACTCTTTAGTTACTAGATATTTGTTTTTGTATAATCTTACAACACTTTAGCTAACTTCATTTCTATTCAAAATATGTTGGTCCTGCATTCTGGATCTTGCCCTACTCGAGAAGAAGGCAGACCTAAGTAAACCTAAGTAATGCTCTGTTATAGCAACAAATACTACCACTGACGACCATGTTGCCATAAACAAAGAAAAACGATTTTTTCCGCCAACCCGTGTTGTATGAATTCTAGGATGTGTCATGTTACATGAAATGCACCGATAGGACAGCAAACAGGCTAGACAGTTGACGACTCTTTGAATGGTACCGTAAATTACATCACAATTTTGCACACCTCTTCAAGACTAGAGTGAATAGGCTCTTAATAAACTAGTGCGCCTCAACATCAAAGATTGCATCTCTGCTTACCAACAGGTGGGATCGCAGTCAAGCACTAGTTTATATTATTAAAAAAAAAACAATGTCAAGAAAGTGGTCGATAAATACATGACCACAAAAACTGTGTTTCAGATTATTTTATTGAGTAAAGCCCTGAACGTGTTTTTAACAAACTATAAAACCGGAAAAATGTCCAAATATCAAAATAAATCATCAAAGCTGCCACTTCCATCCAATCTATCTGAAAACTAAAACAAACTTTAAGCTACACTATTGTGCACCGTACTGTATTGCAATAAGGGTGATTTTCCGTTGTATTTGAATGCACAGTTTGGTCTTGCGGTCACAGGCAGTGCAATGTGGCTCGAATATTGAATTACAATACGAGTTGTTTCCTGATGTCTGTCTGTCGGTGCGATTTTCGAACCCTCGTTGTTTGACTTAGCATGACGAGAATACTATCGAACATAGAGATGTGTTGAGGACTGAATAGTCGTATTTCATTTTAAGGCCAAGCTATGATACGTTCTAATATTTACTTATTTTTTATTATATTAGAGTCTTGATTTTAATTGGGTCATTCTTGACCCAAAATCTTGAATCTGATTTTTAACTGATCAAAGCTTGTACTTACTATGGACACGATAACTGATATTACTATACATACGTACCTACTAAAATTTTCTGAATACATACTTATACAGTCGTCTCTCAATTTAAGGCCAAGTGATACGTCCTAATATATGTACATATATTTGAAAAGATTGTCTCAAGTAGTAAAAAGCTTAAGAGTTACCTGCCAATCCATTTATTCCAGCTCTAAGTGTATTAATTAATAGATCGAGCTCAGAAGCATGCCATAGGTGAAGCATATGTCCAGCAGTGGACGGAGATAGGCTGATGATGATGATGACCCTAAATAAATAAATATAATGCATTATACTAGACTATACACGATCCTCCTGGATTGTATATAATAATTATAGGCAGCAGCTAATAGTAAGTAATTTCAATGTAACACTTCGAATCTGAGCCCAAAATTAAACCTTAAAAGCATCAAACACAGTCATAACAAACCACAATTCAATTGAAATAATAAAATTACTTCTTCTAAGACAATTTATCTAAAACTCGTTTAATGGTCACAAATTTATAGACCACTTAAACAGTGTTCTAGTTAAATAGCGTTTAGTGAGTAGGGTTGTGACGACAAAATTCGAAGGTGAGCAGAAGTGGCATTCTAAAAACGCTCGGAGTTTCCTCTGGCAAACTAATTACTCAGTGGAGCATACTGCTGGTGTTGCGACCTCGGCTGAAATTCCACCTTGTTTACCTATTAGCGAACGGAATTACGTTTGGAAGTTCACTTCGTAGCCTTTTTAGGGTTGTCAAAGAGACAATTTTCAGTGAAAGTAATCTCGTTAAAACTGCTCTACTTGCTGATTGTGTGTGAATCTGATTTTTTGCCTTTGGAATTTCTGATAGACTTAATTCTCAGTTTCTGTTTTATGAATTACTCTTTAGCCGCTCTGGGATTTTTCAACGTTTGATTTAGTAGCATTTTTCCTTTCAGAATTTTTACTTGTACTTGTTTTTATATGTCCGGGTGTAATATCAAGTACTAATTCAAATAGTAGCACTTTAGTTAGGTGGTGGCCAAAGTACAAACTTTGTTTGGTTTGTAGTTAGATAAACAGGGGTCCCAGAGTATTATTTTTTATTATATTAGAGTCTTGATTTTAATTGGGTCATTCTGGACCCAAAATCTTGAATCTGATCTTTAACTGATCAAAGCTTGTACCTAATATGAACACGATAACTGATATTTACTATACATACGTACCTACTAAAATATTCAGAATACATACTTATATAGTATTTAAGCACAGTATTGTCCTGGGTGGGATTCAAACCACCACGCCAGTAGTTGGCAGTATAGTGGCAGAGAAGGAGTGGCAGGGTGAAAACATCAATCCATCCGGCCCGTAGTGTGTTAATCTGAATATATTATCTTCACATTTGAAGAGGATTTCAACCAATTTCCTAAAATGCCAATCATTTTTCCTCATGCCAATACCAATACAAATTCTAACAGTGGTAACCCTAAAACTTGCTTGCACCGCGATAGTGCCTTTGTGAGCACGAAACTTCGTTTATGTACCGGTACAATTTTTCCATTGTCAGATGTAAGTAAAGTTCGGCGAATTTTGAACGTGAGAATTTATAAGACAGGCTTCGAATATTTATGGTGAAAATATTGACATTAATGTATGTTCGGTTGTTCTTAGAATGTAGTTTTAGGAGAGAATATTAAAATAATAATTTTCTAGCCTCTAACATCACATGTGACTATCTTGCAATTTAATGTTAAGCTAGGTCCTTTATTTTTGGAGATTTTTAGTCTCACAAACAATACCTGTGTGTTATCGCAGAAGTGAAGAATTATTTAACAATAATATTATGAATATCTAATATTTGTGAAAATTGATTATAAATAAACTACCTCTAAATTACATAATGAAATGTCTTACTAAGCAAAATATGTGATATCAACTTTGGTTGTTTTATGGCATAAAAAGGCTGTTTAAAAAATATATTTATTATTAGTTATATAATAATCCATCTCCAGCCTCATCTTCACCTACCACTAGGTGAGATTGAGGTCAATTACAATCCTGCCAAAAATCCTTCTTAATGTCGTGGACATTCTTTACAGATACTTGCACTATAATGTATGTAATCTAAAATAAATTGACATACTATAAAGTGTAGATAAATTCAAAACACTGAAAATCCAACAAATTTCAATCGCAATCGATAATTAATTTTGGCCGATAACCGTTCCATTAGGAATTCACTCACGTTATACACCAATGGTTCAAAATGGTTTAGTCGAAGTGTCCAACGTGTGCTGGACAACTAAAATGGCCTTGTGAGGAGTTATTAAACATGAAACGGGCTGTACCTGTTTTCCAGATTAATCATATAACATACTAGCTTCCGCCTTGTGGGTTCACCAGCGTTCTCATGACTTACTGTCTCCTTTTGTTACCTTCCATCAAGATCGTGTTAGCCGTTAATAAAGTCTAAGTACTTGTTGAGAAGAAAAATAAATATATAGGATATCAGTTATCTGCCGTTTATACAGGCCAGTTGGCTTGGTGGTTAGCGACTCTGACTGCCAAACCGAAGGTCGCGGGTTCGATTCCCACCTAGGACAAACATTTATGTGCATTAACATGTCTGTTTGTTCTGTGTCTGGGTGTAAATATCTATATAAGTATGTATTTAGAAAAAAAAAAAGTAGTATATGTAGTATATCAGTTATCTGGTTTCCATAGTACAAGCTCTGCTTAGTTTGGGATCAGATGGCCGTGTGTAAACGAATGTCTCAGGATTATTATTATTATTATAGTTCCAGCTCTGCTCAGTTTGGAGTTAGAGTACCCAGGTGTATGCCCTAGGTTTTATGTATGTTTTAGGTTCTTTACACGCTGCCATCTGATCCAAAACTAAACAGAGTTTGTACTATGGAAACCAGATATTTTAATTACATACTACTAGTATTAGTACTTTGTCCTGACCTGCGGCGTGGCAGTCAGGTTCTCGAACCACCAAGCCAACTAGCCCGGCAATAAAATTAAAATATGTTTATTTTAGTAGCATTCTTTGTAACGGATTAAACGTTTTAGTGTGGATATTTGGTGTATAGTTATTTTTTTAATTAAATCGCTTTAGATTGTTATATTGCTGACTGTACTTCAGTATCCCAGTAGAGATCCGAATTATAGGCCACTATTTTATTATATACGGGGTCCCAAAACACTCGTTTATAGTCAAAAGGGTTGCCTGTGAGAGACAGTTATCAAATTACATTATCTTCTCATTAAATGGATCCAAAATGACGCGAACGAAACGTATTAAAATTTAAGCTCGGTAAAGTTAGAGAAAAAACTCTTTCATTATTAAAATACAATTAATTGGTAACACCAGGGCCTCGATTTTATAAGGAAAATGACACTAGCTCGAGGATATTTCGTCGTGGCTTCTATGCTCTGTCTCTTTCGCTAACTACGCAAGCACGTGGGAGGTAAGCTCTCCGAGGCCTCAGTGAATTGGCTCGCCGACGAAGCTTGTATATTATCTGAATAAGGGGGCTGATGTTCGTCGTTCGATTCAATAGTTTTTGTTGAAGACAAATATTGATAGGAGTTTAATTAAATTTCTTTAAAAAAATAAATATCCTGGGACATTCTTTACACACGGCCATCTGATCCCAAACTAAGCAGAGCTTGTACTATGGAAACCAGATAACTGATATACTACATATACTACTTTTTTCTTTTTTCTAAATACATACTTATACAGATATTTACACCCAGACACAGAACAAACAGACATGTTCATGCACACAAATGTTTGTCCTGGGTGGGAATCGAACCCGCGACCTTCGGTTTGGCAGTCAGAGTGTTAACCACCAAGCCTCCTTAAGCTATCCTTAAGATTTTTCCTAGATACATTTGAAAATGCTGCTTTACTCTTACTTTTTAAATGATTTACTTCATTATTAGCACTTGATTTATTGATTACTAGCTGACACGGCAGACGTTGTCCTGCCTTCAATGAATATTGAATTCGAATTGGTATCATTAATGAAAATAAAATACCAAGACCATAGTGTTTATTATTCTAGACAATTAAATTTTTAATATTAGGCGTGATAGCTTTTTTTTATCAACATAATTCCGACTCATTCCGATTAAAAATATTTGCAGCGCGCATTCAGTTAATCTTGCAACTGTCAAACACCATAAAGTTACATTATAAGAGTTTATATTGTCAAAAGCGGGAAGGTTACATAAGAAATGTTAATACGGTCGTTATGGTTTCTTACATTTCCTAATTTTCCACGCAACTTTCTTTATTTTTTCTTTCACAAGAAACTTCTCCTGACAATAACAAACAAAACAAAAAAAAAATTGCGAAATCGGTCTAGCCGTCCATGCAGCATCACGCTGTGACCAAGGGAAATAGGGATTCATTTTTATTTATTTAGTTTAGGAACACCAACAGTACGCATATCAAAAAAAATACATTGTCTAAGCTATAAAGATTATGATAGTATCATAATGCAGCACAGATATGTGCTCCCATTAAAGCTGTACACAGCATTAACAGAAAAAATAATAATGAAATATTAACAGCGTTTTCTTATGATATAAAAGATATTTCCCGATACATGCAGACCTTCGAGGCTTGGCTGAAGAGTATTGAGGCAAACATGCTATATTTCGCATGACACAACGCATTTGCGATACCTCTGGTATTGTTAATGCCATCGGCAATGGAGACTACTCACCTTTAAAAAGCTATTCAGATTCCTGTATAATTATATAATCTTTAAATATCATAATCCTATAATTTAAATTAATTACCAAAAAAATATTCAGTCATGGCAACATTTGGGTGTTGTAGATGAGAAAAAATTATATATTTCGCTTACCCTAGATTTCATTCCCTGACCATACCTTTACATACAAGATACGGTGTGTTATCCCGGGCTTATGAAAGAGGCTTGCCGCTTGGGACGTTGTAAAATGAAACAAGTGGTTCCACTGAACTAATTAAACAGTAATTTTATGTAGATACCCTGACATTTTTGGAGCAAAGCGAGATAATTCTGACTGTAAGATATTGGAGATTAAATTTTAAAATATCTCTCATTATTTACAAAATGTTACCGATGGTCTTCGAAGCGTTTCTTTTCGACACAAAGGGGTTTTTAGTTTTGATCCATATTTCATGCATACTATATACAATAATATATTAGTCTGTTGGATCTGTCTGTATTTTTAAAACATTTTTCTATTTCCTTTTATAACTCAAAAATTATTTGACTGATCTAGATGAAAAGTGGTATACATGTTTAATAATAAATTCAGAACAGCATCACATATCTTGACCTCAATTAAAATAAAAATCTTGTAATTATTAATTATTGCATTAACTTGTTTAAACAATAGAATTACAGAAGGCGTTCTGATACATAATAATTAATCAACCATTGCTCTATGTTCCAAACAATTTTTGACAACGTCGCTCACTATTAAGATAATAGAGAATTTATAACAAGTTTTAAATGTCTAAATATTAAGTTTTAACTTTCTAGAAACTGCAAATAACGAGTCTACCTCAAATCTATTCGACTAAAGTTGTCGAGATCCGAAAGGTCTGTTATGACTGGTTCTATTTTTATTGAAAAATCATCTTTATTCCTTATGCAATAAAGTTCATCTACTGATCCAATGGTTTATTGTATGATGATGCTAATAAACTTTATCATGACGTCTTAGGGTTCATTTTTCTTTAACTCTTGTAGCTGTCAAAGTGGGCCTAGTTCGGACATCTTCATTACAAAAACTAACTTCACGTCAATATTAATTTTTAATAATGTTACTTTGTGATGACTTATGTAATTAAACTCTGTCAGTTTTAAGGTATCAAGTGCTCGTCATGTCTATGTTTTATGCTAAGTTCCTAGTCTTGTATGTCTCAATTAACCAAAGGTCAATTCTATGTAAGAGCTATACTTTGAGATGTTCACAAATGAATTTTATATTATAACGTTCAGTCATATTTTATCTTCTATATATCTTTATACATGCTGTTACAAAACTACCCGTAAAACCGAAAGGAGGTTAAACGGGGCGTTATAACGAGTCCATTCACTATATTTAAGAACCGTAGTAACGCTGTATAACATACACCAAAAAAATAAAAATCTGATTCTTATGAATGAAAAGTAGAAAAACTATTAAATTAATTGAACTATAGAACTACCTAAGAGCTTGGACAGTTATAACGGTATGAATTTGAGGCAGCATATTTCTGGACATAAAGAAAATTTACATGATAATATGAAAAATGCACCTACTCATTTAAACTATACGTAAATAGTGCGTTAAGGATTTATTGTTAGTCCACCCATACTTATAGCACTATTTATATATTTTTATGATTAATATTATAGTATTTCTATAGGTACCGAGGAATGTATGTACATTTCTTTATCGTGACGTATATTCATAGGCGACGACAGAATATCAGCGTTGTGGGTAAAACCTCAACATAACATAGTCGTAGCCTTTTTTCTTCTCATGACACACAGATACAGAATCATTATTTGGCATTATATAAATAAATAAAAAAAAAATAAAATAAATAAATAAATAAATAAATAAATAAATAAATTATTGTATCCATCATTTTAATTTATGTGTTGTGGGAGAAATAAACTTATTATAACTAATAAAATTACGTAGATATGTGATTGATCTATTTTGTGCCCACGAAAACCATTTTTTTTTTTTACCAACTCGCTTATTTACGATTACACTCGTGTTCTCTAAGGTTCTTATATACCTTGGGACTATGGTACTGCCTTTCGCTTTGCATATTACTCGGGCTTTCTGTAATTAAAACAATTTTTGAAAGCGATTGATTCGTCCGAAATCCAAACGAATATACTTTGCCTCTTTAAAATATTAATATAGATTTGAACTAACTCTCTACTCGAAAACGTTATCACATCTCATTAACGTTCACGTTGCATAATACACCAGCTATACTCCTATATCTAGCCTCCATGCCAATATCCGATACACCGTATTCACTCGAGATTGAAACTCATTTAAATACAAATGAACACACTTACACACACTCACACACAAACACTCCGTTGTATATTCCAGTGGAAGTGCTTTAATCAGGTTGATTGTTAATTTAAGGACTAGAGATGTCATTACCATACCCCAATATGGTAATGATTTTAGGTATGCAATTTGGTGGTGAATTTAGGAGTAGAGTATTGATTCTGTCTAGATTGTTCAACACGGCCTTGCGTTTGAGCCCGCCTTCTTTTGATTTATTGCAGCCAAGGCTCAGCCCCCTTATTCAGCTAATACAAACTTTGTCGGCGAGCTGCTTCACGGAGGCAGCGGAGAGCTTATCTCTCACGTGATTAGTAGTATTAGAGTAGTAAACGACAGAGACAGGGCATAGAGGCCGCGATGAAACATCCTCTTGTTAGTGTCTTTTTCCTTACCGAATCGAGCCCCTGATAGGCGCGTTAGAATGTTCCAATGTATTTATTTAAATAAATCTCTCTTTATTTTTATCATACTTGATAATGTTTTTTCTATCGATAAATAAAATCATTTTTCACCATTGAAAAGAAATAGTAAGTTTGCTTGTTAAAATATTAACGCGCGACTCAAACTTTTGAAATGGAATTATGCAAGTTTCTTTTTTATAGCGTAACCTCATTGACACGACTGAATATTGACTTTTCGGAGTACTAATTTGGGAAAAATACTGATAAAAAAACAACGAAACATCCTCGATTTAGTGTCATTTTCCTTACAGAATCGAGCCCCTGATCTATACCCCTAGCACGAATATTTATTGGATGCGTAGCGTCATCGTATCGAGACCGCAAAAAGCTGGTTTGTATAGAAAATTGAACATCGCGCATATCATGACGTGGCGCGATGTTAATTTTTCCATTACATTGCTTTTTGGTGCACTCAACGCTACGCTTGCTATAGATGTTCGTGCTTGGGCCTCTACTATAGTAAGTTACACGATTCCCAAGTAATATAGGCTATGTTATAATCCCTGAATACATAAGATGCTCTCTGAAAGCGTGTGGAATAGTGGGACAGTACCTAGTCATTTATTAAATTGACATTGCACCCTTAATACAGATTTTTCTAGCTTGAGTGCCAGAAGACCCATATACTTGTGTATTTTTCAGCCAAATGAGTATTTTTTTCTGTTAATTCTATGTATGTTTTTCTTTTATGTGTGGCAAAATAAATAAATATTTTTATTATTTATTCAATACAACTATTTCTCTATCATTAGCCTCATTTTGCGATTGATGCCTTAAAATTTCTCTCGATTTCTTCCAATAGTTAAAGTATCTAATTTAATTAATGGGTCTTCCACGGGCTTTTAAGCGTAAAAATTAAGTAAGGAGAAGTTTCTCCTTCTCTCCAGAAATCGACTTCGTTATTTTTATTATTATAGTTAAAAAATCTAAACTTTATTGAACGTTTTATTATGATTTGAAGCTTATTTTTCCAAGATATCACAATTTATAACTCGCCCTCCATTTCATAAGTTTTTGGCAGCATCCCAAAATGTTTAAGTGTATTAATATCTTTATCAAATAATTTAGTCATTCAGCACCATATTGAACAGAACTTTAATTAATATTTTAGTTCATTCGTGTAATGATAATAAATTGAATTATTTTTTTTTATTTTTAGTGCGTATTAGTTTTTTTTGGAATAGTTTCTTTTTGTGAAGTTGGTTTTTTTTTGGAAAAATTTTTGTTTACTTTTTGATTTTTAGTGAATCTGAAGTACACAAAATTTTTTTTCTGAATATGGGTAGACCTACTAAACGTGATTACTTAAGGTGTATTATTTATGCCTACACATTTAAGGATTTTCCTCAATTTTCTCAGGATTCCATCATCAGGTCTTGTTGTAATGATCATGGAACCATCTGTGAAGTCTACCCTTTTATAAATCGTAATCGGTTGTTATGATATTGAGTTACTCGTTCATTTGTCGCACACATATTTAATGCCAATTTTAGACTTATATGGTTTTATCATGGATGCCATTGTCAGAACTGGACCAAATCGGGAAGCACCAGGTATCAAATAAAAAAAAATCATTAAAATCGCTTCGCCCAGTCGAAAGTTATGAGGTAACAAACATAAAAAAAAAAAAAACATACAGACGAATTGAGAACCTCCTCCTTTTTTGAAGGCGGTTAAAAACTGAAGCCTAAGCACGAACATCTCTCGCAAGCGTATCGTCATCGTATCGAGTGCGGCAAAATAAAAAAAAATCAAAATTCAAAACCATTTATTCAGTTTAGGCCCTCGGAAGGCACTTATGAAGGTCAAATTTAAAGTTAGTTAGTATAGAAAATTGGAAACCGTGCATAGTGTGACGCTGTTAAATTTCCCATTTCATTAATTTTTGGCGCACTCGATACGATAACGATACGCTTACGAAAGATATTCGTGCTTAGGGCACTGCTCTCTAATGATATTTTCATTTAACTTCTTCTTGAATTTCTCCCCACACTGTAGTAGAAAAACTATGTAAAATCTATTGAAAAATGTGGTGCTTAATCAAATCTAAAACAAACGTCAGTATAGTGTTTTTATTTTAATGCACAGCCTACAATAGTTAGTCACAGGTTCTGACAAAAAACAGGTTATGGATAAGCTTTTGTAGGTACCTATTAAACACTTTCAAACTCCATGTCATTAACATTTGAAATAACACAGACATTACTCCATAAATCATAATAATTTATAATAAGAATAATAATATAATTAAATCTTTATTTACCAAATAGGATTACACAAAAATGGTTATATCATAATGTTATGCTATGTAAGTACATACTAGTTTTTGTGAAATAAAGAAAGGTTGCAACTGCTCTCATTGCTAGGCTTAAATAGCCTGTATTAATGATGAGCTGGCTCATAATTCCCATAATTTCTCATAATACCCAGCAATTTAGATTTAGACAATCAAAAATACACATCACCAATAAAATTTTGAATTTACTATTAATAAGAAATGCTGAATAATCATTTTTTTAAATTATTATATTATCTAAACATTCTTGTCAAATAACCTACTACGGTAAATTTTGTTACCTTAACCTATACCACTTCTAAAGGTTCTTGTTTTCGATTTCTATAAGTAAACTTGAATGAAAGTCTCTTGGGGCGCAGACTTACAACTAGATTAAAGCGATAGGGCTTTTCTTAGTAAATGTGAAGGGGATTTAATTAATAAATGTTCGAATAATGAATCTGTTCCTAGGGAGGGGTACGAAACGAGGCTTCAATGGTTTGATGTAAGCCTATCGTTAAACTTTACCTCTTCATTATTTTAATTAATAAATGATACCTGTCATTTTTATTTTGTGATGTTTTGCCACTTAAACTACTAACTGACAGATCTACTAACACATCTGTTGTATCCTTCTAATATTATAAATGTGAAAGTTTGTATGTATGGATGTTTGTTTCCTTTTCACGCAAAAACTACCAAACGGATGTGGATGAAACTTGGCACATATATAGAAAATACCCTGGAATAACACATAGGATACTTTTTGTACCGGAAAAATTATACTTCCCTCGGGAACGTGGAACCGTGGGAAACAGCTAGTTTTAAATATTTTTATAACAAATTTTAAAATATCTCATATACTATTAGCATTTAAATATTTATGTACAGGTAACGACTATCAACAATGACGTTTTATATATTATGCGGCTTTTCCCGCTTTCAATCCTTGTTACAAACTTTCCTCTTGAATTACTCTATCTATTGTTAAATATTGCATTAAAATCCGATACATAGTTTACGATTCTATAAAGGACATACAGACAAACATTCATTTTTATAAATATAGATATCACATAGTCAAAATACTAGGTTACTGTGTATCTGTTCTTAGAGAAAGACGAATATGCATCGTTAGTTAAGTTAATAAATAAAGAATAAGAGTTACCTCGCGCTCCGTCACGACAGCAGTTGATGCGCGACTAAACGGAATCAGGTCAATTACCAGCATTCCAAGTCGCCATTTCAGAGCACGATCATCGCATCTATAGTTTATACATCATTGGCTAGGTTAAATTCAATAGGATAATATAATACGTAGTGATTACCTACTTAAACTCAAACAGAATACCGTATCCACAGAACAGGCTCAACAATTAATCGTACATGAATTAAATACTCATTTACATTATAAATATTTAATTTTGAGGCACCAATCGCAATGAACACTGAGCAATTGATATGTAATCCTTTAATCTCGTTACGCGGCCAGATACCCTGGTTGTCATGGCAACGATAATTAATTTAATCAACCGAGCAAACTGAGTATTAATGTTAAACAATATAATGTGCAAATTTAATTAGCATAATCAATGATTATGGTATATATATTAGATGATGGATCTATGTATGAGGTATTGATAGAGAGATGATAATTTTGTTTCTTTTTTATGGGTGAGCTGTTTGCGATGCAATTTGTCTTTGAAACTCGTTAATCGAGAAAACGTTATAGAAAAAAAAAATTTTTTCGTGCAACTTTACTGTAGTAGAGCTCTTAGTGCAGAGTTCGTCCGGGGAAGTACTACCACCTTACCCATTTCCGCCGTGAAGCAGTAGTGCAATTGTATTACTGTGTTTCGGTTAGAAAGGTAAGGGGGCCGGTGAAATTACAGGCACATGAGACTTAACAACTTCACGTCTCAGGGTCGACAACGCATTGGCGATGCTCTTAGTGTTGCAAATGTCCATAGGCGGCGGTGACCACTTACCATCAGGTGGACCATCTGCTTGTTTGTCGGCCCAAGTGGCATAAAAAAAAAAACTTTTCCAAATGCTCTTTCCGTATTAATTATTATGACAATTTTCAGTAACAGTTATTTCTTAGTGCAGAGTTCGTCCGGGGACGTACTACCACCTTACCCATTTCCACCGAGAAGCAGTAGTGCACTTGTATTACTGTATTTCGGTTAGAAAGGTAAGGGGGCCGGTGAAATTACAGGTACATGAGACTTAACAACTTCACGTCTCATGGTGCCTCTAGTGTTACAAATGTCCATAGGCAGTGGTGACCACTTACAACCGTCTGCATGTTTTTCAGCCCGCGTTGTACCTATATAAAAAAAAAATTAAATGAAGAAATAAACATAAACTTATATTAATTTAAATTAATTTTATGATTATTTTTATATACTTTTTTTTTACTGATTTACTTGCAAACCTGTTATATTTTCTTTTGTACTTATATCTTGTATAGTTTATGTTACCTTTAAAGCTCATGCTGTGACGCCTTAAAAGTTTGTGCATTTACATATATTTTTTGTAATCTAGTTTTAATTGATTTAACAACCACTGGGTGTCCATGAATAAATAAATAAATTGACTGAGGTCTCAGTAATGAAATATGCCATCAAAAATATTTTTAGTCCCAAGACATGTGAGCACTCGATTAAACTTAAAATCAAATCAAAACCTTCAGTCTCTAAAATAAAACTCTGCTCAAGCGAGACGCCAAGCAAAAAGCAAAGTTACTGTGTATCTGAATCAAGCAAAGTTCCACAAAGCACTTCGCAAAGAGGATTGTCTTAAGCAATCCTACTTCAGTGATTTCAATCCGTTTAAATATAATTGTATTTACTTATTATTTATATGTACTTAATCCTTTAAAACTTTGCTCTGTTTGTGAATTTCCAGATTGTGCTGTCACTTCAAAGGAGAATGAGCCTACTTGTAACACAATAACTACTTGATTAACCTGCCTGTCATTTTCAGCTAAGACTATTTTCGTATGCTCTACATTTGGATTAAAGTATTTAGGTAATCTTTCTACTATTATGAATGAGAAAGTTTGGACGGATGCATGTTTGTTACTGAATAACGCCAGAATGGCTGAACGGATTTGGATGAAATTTGGTATACAGTTAGATTATAGCCTATATATTTCGGGAAAATGTCACATCCCTCGGGAACACAGTGGAAACCGCGGGGGAGAGATAGTTTATTATACATTTAATTTAGGTTTAGCTTAATTGTTATAATATAGGTTTAACTAATTAGATATAACTTGTTGAATGAAAACGTCATAAGAAAACCATTTACCATAATACGTCAACCATCACATACTATGGTGAGATTGTGGTCCCAACCTATACAAGGAGTCTATACAAAGAAAAAAAAATACTACACAATTCGAATACCCACTTAAACTCAAGGTTTCTATAAGAGCCAATAAGTGATATATAATTTAAGGAATTTACTGTTGAAATGATAAATAAATAGAAAAAAAAACTCTAATATATAAATGAATAAAAAGCAATGTCTGGCTGTCACGCTTATATCTTTCAAACCACGCAATAGATTTTGAGACAACTTTCAACATCATTTAGAAAATTTCCTTCTAAAGATTTATTCGTATACTACATCTATATTACCACTCAGACAAAGCCGGGTCTATAAACAAACAGAAACTCAAGCCGCATATACGTCTCTCGGATTTCACAAGCAGCCTAAGCACTTACAATTCATTAAAGTATTAATGACCTCAACCAATCAACATAATGAAATAGATTATACAGACATTGTAGTAAATTAACAAGCTTTAAACACAATTACAGGTATTGATTACAGATTAATCTTGGTTGTAAGTGTAATGGGCCGCTGTCAGAACGATGGTATTATTCTAAGCAATATTTTTATTTTTATTTTTATTACTTATTGGAACGAAGTTCCTTATCGCGCGTTGTGAAAGGGGGCTAGACGGAAAAAAGTCATACGAAAAGTTGTAACGACACTTTTGTTCGAAATTTAAATGATATGGTTTATTATTGGGTTTGTTTTTTTCATAATTTATTTAAAGGCTACATACAACATGTTTAAAATTCGGTTCCATTTACAAATTAGTGTAATTAGTAATTATTATAAGAAAAGGAATAAGTTGAAAGTAAATTTTGAATCGCACTGAATTGAAAGAAGCATGTATTATGTCAATGAAAACTTCGTTTCTATCTGGTGTCAAACGACGCCATTATTTTTTGCTGTCATCCGCGGTTTCGCCCGAGGACATGTTTCATTTTCCCGGACTAAAATCTATCTCTGTGCCAAATTTCATCCAATTCCGTTAAGAAGTTATTGCGTGACCGAGTAACAAATTTAGTCCCAAATATAATATTTATAATCTCTGTCCCTACTAATATTGTAAATGTTAATGTAAGTTTGTTTGTTACGCTTTAACGCAAAAGCTAAATGACCGATCATTATGAAACTTTGTACACATATTATTGGAGGTATAAGAAGTAACAAACTTTTAAATAAAACAAATATTATTTTTACCAAAGATAAATATATTTTTTGTCAAAATATCTCGAAATCTAGCTACTTCAACGCCATCTAGGTGTTATTTTTGTGGTTAGATGTTGATTGAATATAAATAAATATGACATTCAAAGCTTAGGAACGCGGGTGAAACCGCGGGGAACAGCTACTATTATATAAATAATATTTATTACCAAATGTTTCTTTTTATTTGCACTTACACCTTTAATTGTTCTTGTATGTAGCTATATACAATCTGACCATAATTAGTGATGGTGTGACAGATTATTCTTTTTTTCACTCGAGAGTAGACCGTTGGTTCGACAGTCGGCTACTACGGTAAGAATATAATAGATATTATATTCTTTGTATGCCCAAGCTTTTACAAACTGTCTTTACATGTTCTTTTGTTTGAGGCAGAGATCTCCCCGATTACACTTCGGTGTGACACAACGCCAACTAATTTACTCACTAAGCCAAATAGAATATGTATCTAAGGTTAGTATTAACAATAGCATGAAATTCCTTGGTTGCCGTATGGTTACCATAAAACAACCGTTTTTGAATCTTAAACGTAATGGTTCCATGGTCCAAATTACATGGAAATGTATAAAAATCTATACTAAGATTATTTGGAGAGAGTGCACATTTTGTAACTTTTATGTTTGAGGAGGGTAAATGGTACATTATTCAAAATTCAAAACCATTTATTCAGTTTAGACCCTCGGAAGGCACTTATGAAGGTCAAAATTAAAGTTACTGAAGCTACAGCTTCATATTCTGAATAGACATAGGTGATCTTATAATCCCAAGGTTTATTAGATCCCACGATAACGCAGGTGAAACCGCGTCACAAAAAAACTAGATAATAATAAAATGATAATAGTTGGTAGTAACTTCGAATACTGTGACGGTCGTTAGTTCGAATTCTACAAAGAGCTTGAGGTTTCGGAAAGATACCATCTCGTGAGGAAACCATACCGTGATGGCCATACCATACTTCTCGTGTCATGTACTTCATATACTACGTACAAAGTACCCGACTACCCTCAAGCTGAAATCTATAACCAGGCACCTGTCGGTGTGTTCCGACAGCTACACTTGACCCCTTCACTTCAAATCTTTGTGTGCGTAATAAGCTCAAATAAGCTCATCTATAAAACCCTAAATCTAAATTGTCAGCAAACGCATACATTACGTTAGAAAATACCTTGTCGAACCATTTTCGTGATGGCATTGTCAAGATGGTTGTCAGAAATGTCGGACCATTCCATTCTAGCCTACTATCGTCTAAGTGAGATGAATAAAATGTAAAACAGTGGAATTTTTGCATGACAACATGCTGGCATTGTATCTTTCTGTGAACAAATGTTTGCGCAAAACATTGGTGAGGTTGTTAGAATTTTTTCAGGGAGAATTTTGGATAAGTACTAGTGCTTAGTTCGAGATTTGACAGCTTTATTTGCTTATCGTAACGACATAGGGTACATTTTTCTATAACGCTCTTGTTAAAATACGTCTTTTAGATCTCGACTAATTAACCTAATTGATCGTTTGTGACGTCATATAAACGATTTTACCATGTGTTGTTTTATTAAATAAATTACGTAAAATGAGACAATTGAAAATACCTTTAATGAGTTTTTTATACCATGTAGGCCGACAAACAAGCAGACGGTCCACCTGACGGTAAGTGGTCACTGCCGCCTATGGACATTTTCAACACCAGGGGGCATCGCTAATGCGTTATAGTCCATGAGACATGAAGTTATTAAGTCTCATGTGGCTGTAATTTCACCGGCCCCCTTACCCTTCTAACCAAGTCACAGTAATACAAGTGCACTACTGATTCACGACGGAAATGAGTAAGGTGGTAGTATATCCCCGGACAAACACTGCGCTAAAAGCTCTATTACTCTAGATTTTTCATATGGCCCAGAATCAGAATCTCTAATATCCAATCTCCTTCCTCTCAAATCTTTACAATCTCCTTCCACTCATAAAGGAACTAAACGGAGTTTCACTGCTTTGTTAGAATTTACATAATGTCTTAATTGTGCGTGTCATACAGAAATCATCTTTATTACTTTTGAGACAAGGTTTATCAATTGATCCAATCGTTAATTGTATAATGATGCTGATGAATCTAAATATAACGTCACAGGATTCATTATTTCTTAGCTATCGAATCAGGCATATTAGATCCTAAAAACATAATGTATCTATATCAAAATTGCAAGCCAAGGCAAGCTTTCTCTGTGTGCCGAGTAACAGATACCCACACAAAGGAATTTGTAATATTATGTGACTTGTGGATTTCTCAATCGATGCCTGCCCTCCAACAGAAGCTAGCACGTTCAACTTTTAATTGAAATGCTCCAAAGCTTTTGTGAAATTTTATGGACCGGCCTTATCTGAGACTTTAATTGTATGGAATAATAAATTCAGTTCTACAGCTTAGTTCGGAGATAACGTTGATCGTATGAATAGAGCGCAAAAACTTTTAAATTATGTATCAGCCGTTCCAATCTAAATACAGGGTGAGAAAAGACTCATAACGAAGCCGAAAACCTTGCATACACAACACCAAACTTTTGACAAAATAAATTGGTGTTATATTTATTTTTTACTATCATACGCCCTGCGGTTTCACCTGCGTTCCTGGGTAGTAAGCCAACTCAATTAGTCTATTGCTCTATTAACACATGAAGAGCATAGATAAATAAACTGTGAGAAGTAGTAGAAGCTGTAAGTGCAAAGTTTGTCCGGTGAAAAATCTACCGCCATACCCATTTACGCAGTGAAGGAGTAGTGCTCTTGTATTACTGTGTTTCGGTTAGAAAGGTGATATATATATATATGGCCTAAAATAGATAGGGCCTGGTGATTACAGGTACATGAAACTTAACAACTTCACGTCTCAGGGTCGACGACGCATTGGCAAATCCTTTGGTGTTGTAAATGTCCATGGCGGTGATACTTTCCATTAGATGGACCGATCTGCTTGTTTGTCGTGCTCCTTGATTATAAAAACCTTGACATAAACAAACATATCGATTAATGCCCAACTCGAATCGCAAAAAAGACTGAATGTCGTTGATTTCCCGATAACTTAATTCAATTCAAATCGCGAGATCGGCTCAAGTCATTGATCTTCCGATAATACAAGGAAAGTTTGTCTAAAAGAATTCAACGTAGGACTTAAATACATTTTTGGACATTATCAATACTCAGGAAAATACTGAACCCGTGTTAGCTTTAGTAGCTTGAACCTTTTAAGTACCCTTTTAGGTCCAAAACAGAATTAATGGCTTTGATTTTGACTTTGAAAAAGTCATACACGAAAATAAAGTTCCAACATTTTGAAATTCGTGGAATTCCATCAAAGACCTTACATCTCTTTGGATATTCAATCTATATCTTTTTGTAATTCAAGTCGTATCAATACACGAACTTTCTATCTGTAACAGAACTAGAATAGAATATTACATAAGCTTCAAAACACCTTGCGTAACATAAAATGTACGAACAAAGCGAACGTAACTAAATGAAATTCAATAATACTATAGTCACTCCCAATAAATCGTGAATGTGAAAAAACCTCAGCACTTGGCACGATAAAGGCTACTTAAAGTAATATATTGTAATCTTTCTAACAGCCCGTATGATATATTGTAATGTTGCTAGTAAATCGTTAGGAAAAGTCTAGGGAAATTGTGATATTGATTTTATCGTGCAGGCTGCGGGATTTGCGTGGCGTTAAATTGTTTTTTTTTTTTTATTAGTTGCTCCAGGCATGCGTTGCAATGGGTTTTCGAAAGTGAGTTATGGTCATGAGTTCATACGAAAATTCCATCTAGAAAAGCACTAAAAATTTTCCCGATTTTTCAAATTTTCCGTGCCACTTTTCTTATTTTTCTTTCCTTCAAAATAATTTAAAAAAATATCCTATAAGATTATACAAAAACAAATATCTTGAAACTAATTCCGCTGGATCTCCTTCTCTGTCGAATCCCAAACCAGGAAACTCAACAGGAAATTGACACGTGTTTCTTCTACACGAAGCATCTTCAGGACGTATTAGACCTTGACAGTAGACACAGTTGTACCTAGACAGTAGTGTTACCTCACCGACCGCAGGTCAGAAAGTCACCTTTCTTCAACAGTGTCGATTTCCTGTTGAGTTTCCTAGTTTGGGACTTTAGTTATTAGATATTTGTTTTTGTATAATCTTACAATGAATTTAAGTCATGCCGGAGTTAATTAGTTAAAAAATCCGATTCTATCGCACGTTTTTCCAGAACAATATTTCATTTTTTATTAACATCGATATATATATTTAGACAATTTGACCTTTAAGAATACACGGAGTTGTTCAACATTATACAATATAATGCCCCTTATTCAGTTACTGCAAGCTTAGTCGAAGCCGGCTCATTGAACACTCAAAGAGCGGCCCTCTCTTGTGGTTGCATAGTTAGCGAAAGAGACAGAGCATATATGCCGCCATGAAACATTATCGAGTATAATTTTACCTTGCCGAATAACACCCATGCTTTTATCTTATTTCTATTTAAAGGTATTGTGTGTTGTGGAAAGGAAAAAAAGTTTTCTTTTATTCAATCAAAGGCAACCTTTGCGGCTTAGTGTGGGGTTTATGTCTGACTTCAAAGTGAAGGGCAGGGTTTGATTCCCAGAACACATTTAATTATCTGGTGATAAAATAAGTACCCATAAGAAAAACATATTATTGAGCATTAGTCTCCCATTCTGCAGATAAACAGATAATACTGGATCATGGTAAAAAGAAGGAAGTTTATATTAGCCTCTGTCCCTCTCTATCTGTTGCATGACCTTTTGAATGGAAGGAATGCATGAAAGAATGAGACGGTTGTACTTAACTTTGGGAACAAGATGTAGATATAAGTTTTTCAGCCTTGTGCTGAAGTAACTTCAAGATACAATCCCATATTTGAGTAATGAACAATTCACCTTTTACTTATTTTTTTTCTTAAACGGCAAGCGTGTAATGTATCTGTTCCAAATAGAAGTCGCAAGAATTTGTAGTTTTTGGAAGAAACCTGAAAGAGACACCAAAAGGGTTTATTTTCACCATTTTGAGACGGAACCAAATAAATCGAGATTAACTTTAAATCCCATTACGAATCAGTCTCAAACAAACAATCCGACAGCACAATGTGATTTAACACGGCCGTATTTGTGATTTTCATCGCGGAAACGGAAATTAGGGTCTGACCTTTGACGTCACAGACAAGTCTTTGTAAAATGCTCATATTTCTTTGCCTTGTTAAGTAGAACCTATTCAAGAGTGGAATTGGATATTCTATGATCATAATACGACAGGATGAAAAATGAGACAAAATTGATTTTGAGAATCACTTATGGAAGGGTCAATAGGAACGGTCCAACTTTATCTAAAATTACATTATAGTAATATGTACCTACAAGCAGTTATAATAAGGGTCTTTTTCAAATGAAGGTTTAGAAGTAGTAGAGTTCTTAGTGCAGAATTCGTATACCACCATACCAGAAATGGTTCTGTCGAGAAGCAGTAGTGCGCTTGTATTATTGAGTCAAGGTTAGAAAGATAAGGGGCTTAGTCAAGTTACAGGCACATGAAGCTTAATAGCTTTTCGTCTCAGAGTTAACAAAGCATTGGCGATGCGCTTGTTATTACAAATGTTCATTGGCGGCGGTGACCACTTGCCATCAGGCGGACATTTGCAATACTAGAACCATGGCCAATGCGTTGTCGACCCGGAGGCCTGAAGTCTCATGTGCCTGTAATTTCACTGGCTACATTAACTTTCTAGTCGAAACACAGTAATACAAGAGCACAGTGGAAATGGGTAAGGTGAAAGTAGTTCCCCGGACGAACTCTGCACTAAGACACACTTTTATATTTGTGTTTGACCACAATATCACCATGGTATGTCCTAATGTACCCGAGAGCTCACCCAACCATCTCTCAATAACCCTTAAGAACTTATTCTCTAAATCTCACAAGCCATTTTCTAACTGTAATTAATTTCAACAAAGCAAAGAGATATAGGTAGACTTAGCAGGGATAATAACTGTGGTATCATTCACTCCCCACCCTGAACTGACTGCAAAATATTCCCATTTACTCGGCGGCATTAAACTTTTGCCTATAAGTAGGCACTGAATAGATAGGCACAGAAGATCTGCTATCGCCGTCCCTACAACACGTTGCCAGCACACATAGACACTGTTTTCATCTACTAACGTAACCAGTGACATAAATAAATAATAAATTTAGAAATAAATATCCTGGGACATTTTACATACTCCCATTTGAATCCAAACTAAGCAAAGCTTGTATGATGAAACCTGTAAACTGATATAGACTATAGACACAGAGCAAACAGACATGTTCATGCACATAAATATGTCCTGGTTGGGATTCGGACTCAAGACCGGTGTGGTGGAGAGGGTCTCTTACCACCAAGCCGACAAGCCTGTCATATTACAATGTTGGCCTAAATGCATGATAATAAGCCTTTTTACTGTGAATAGCACGCTCTCATACACTGTTTACACAAATGTCATTGTCCGCGAATACTTTGGGTCTATGTGCACAGTATTTTAAGGGCTTAGTGGAACTGTCCTTCTGTATCAATGCTGTTTTGTGGAGTAGGTGCGGAACTCCGGGCATTGTAAAGTTTTAATTGAAACCACAACGGCTCGTCTTAAACTTTACTTAGTTGTTTCAGAGTATTATAATTATTGTAAGTATCAGTATTATTTTCAATCAAAAATGATGTTGAGATGATATTGAATGATAGGGTCCTTTATTAAGATTCTATATTTTATAAAATTAAATTCGTTGAATTAAGTATCTTAAATTACAAATGGCTAAATTAGCCGATCTGTAACAGGCTACTTTTTATCTCGAGAAAATGTAACATTCTTCGGGAACGCGGGTGAAACCACGGGGGACAATTAGTTAATTAATGTACAATCTAATCCAAAATATATCCTATTAAAATTGTAAATGTAAGTTTTACGCGAAAACTACCGATCATCATGAAACTTTGTACACACATCCATGGAGGTATTAGAAGTAACATAGGATTCTTTTTGTGCCGGGAAAATGTTACATCCCTCGGGAAAGCCAATGAAACTGCGAGGGACAGATAGTACACAATAATTTGACGACAAAACAGGTCCTCGAAATCGTGAATATCAAGTCAAGTCACAATCATTTATTAAGAACAGGTATAGATAGTATTTTAAGTAACCCATTTTATTACAACAAACAACATAAAGCTATTCACACACGACAAACGTACGTGTCTCGTACGGGTAAAAAGCTTGCGGGGCGCGAGAGCCCTGTTCGGAATAGAAAGAGTCCGGATTTTCACGCCAGATTGGAGTAAAGGTTTGCAACATTGAAAAATAAAGACTGGATGATGTATTGGTGCATTATATATTTATTTATTATAATGAGATGAATATATTTGGTTTAGTTATTTCAGTACAGTTTAGATCAGATGGCAGTGTATTTATATAAAAAATATACTTTAAATAGTGTGGTAAAAAAAATACAACATACACAGTGGGTCAAAATTATGAAAACAAATATTAATATATTTATTTTTTCATATAGGTAATGAATGAACGGTCAGACTCTAACTTGTCTTCGCTCAGTCTAGCAATCGGATATCAGGTTGTTTATTATCGGATTTTGTTTCTGGTTCTGCTCGCAGACTTTTGCGTCAACCCAAAGTAATTTAATTGGTAGGTAAGAAATACTTACCTTACTTTAAAAATAGCTACCCCCCACTTTGTTTACATTGTAAAGGAGATACAAACATGTCCACCATGTGGGTTGATATCATATTAATCAGGATACTTTCCTTCTTGCTCGCGCCTAACCTCTCTATCTACACTCAAACCACAATGGTAATCAACAGCCGCAATGCTTGGTCTAAATATTAACTTGACGTATACGGTACACCTCGAGGAGCTAAACAAGTTAGTATCGATTGATGGCGGTGTTGCCATCTGTATGAAGATTTATTTGAACTCATCTGAATGATGTTCATTAGACAAATTAAAGGTAATTCAGCTATGGACCTTTGTGGAGGTGATTGTTTTGGATGTTTTTTTTATTAATAAAGATTTATCAAAAACTTTTTTAATAATGTTTAATATTTATTTAATATTTCCAACGTAATTATTTTTTATTAAATACACTAGTTAATAAATTTATTTTTTATACATTTTGGCACAAAATTACAATTAAATTTATAAAATTAAAACTAAAGGTAAGTCAATAAATATAGACTGTTTTTATTACATTACTTATCAGAATTATTCATAAATTTATGGTAGATTCAGTAATTTTTCAGTCCTAGTGCTATCTCGGTCAGATTTTGAATATCTTATCATTCTAGTACCGATAAAATAATACTTTCAGAAATCAAATGTAGGTGAATAGAATATAAATATTTTTTATTCATGTAGATCTTCACAGGCTCTTATAAATAGTCTTTACATCGTTTAACTTTTTTATTATTAAAATAATATTAAGAAAATTTGGTATAATAATATAATTTTTTCAATAAAATTCTTACAATGGCCTTACGTAACCTATTTCTTAACCTTAGCTTTTGCAAGTATTTATTTATATTAAAAATAATCTTTAAAATTTTGCAAGATTTTTTTGTGAATTACCTCAAAAAATCAGTTACTTATAAAAATTTCTTCACATATATTCTTACATACATAGTAATGTAATGTTATTCTTTGGCGGAAAATGCAAACGTAAGTTTAAAAGTCGGTCTCTGCAGCTCTCACTTCCTGAAAGTATGTACATAGTTTAATTGGAGAAGTTTCTTTGAAAACTGCTGATTTCACTAAGCTTTGCTAATTTTCATATGTGGTATAAGTTTTCATATTAAACTGGAAAATTTGTTATCTGGTTCTAAGCAGATGTTTAATAAAACATGTTTTATAAGATAACTAATTGAATCAGGCGTGACCGGAAATCCATTATAAGATTATACAAAAACAAACATCTAATAATTAATTCTTCTGGATCTCCTTCTCTGTCAAGTCCCAAACAAGGAAACTCAACAGAAAATCGACTCGTGAAACACATGGCGTCACGCTTCTACACGAAGCATCATCAGGACGTATTAGACCCGATGGCATCAACTCGATGCATGAACACCAAAGAAGTGTTTCCTCGGAGACCGCTAGGTAGAATTTTTTTATTTAAATTGCATTATTTTAATGAGATATTAAAGTTTTTTTAGGTAGGTACTCTAAGAGTTCACCAGTGGGAAGTCATGGAGAAATCACCGCTGCTTCAGCATATGGAATAGAACTACTGCTTCACGGCGGAAATGGTTAAGGTGGTGGTATTTTCCCGAACAAACTCTACTACTCAAAAATCTACATACAACACTTTCTCTACTCGTATTCTTCGAGATTTTCAAACATACATTTTTTATTCAAATCGAGCTACACTTATTCCTCACTCAAGTACAGTTCTGTAGAACTGATTGAACTTTTGAATTTAAAAAGCAAGTCAATTCGCATTTAACTTACAAAATAAAGGAAAATAAAATTAAAAAAAGTTTTATGTGTGCTGTTCACACGTGGTAGAAGTGAGACCTTAAGAAAACGACATCTACTTATCTCATTCTCTCGCAGGCTAAATCCCATATATGTACATCATCATCATCACCAGCCTATCTCCGTCCACTGCTGGACATAGGCCTCACCTATGGCACGCCACTGAGCTCGATCTTCAGCTCGCTCCATCTGGCTGAAGGGCGTCCTACACTACGTTTACCAAGCCGTGGTCTTCATTCTAGAACACGTCTACCCCAACGGTTATCGGTTCTACGGCAGATGTGACCACCCCACTGTGACTTCAGCTTGCTAATTGTTTGAACTATGTCGATAACTTTGGTTCTCTGACGGAATTACTTAATTTCGGATACGATCCTTCAGAGAAACTCCGAGTATAGCTCTATCCATAGCTCGCTGAGCGAGTTTTATTGGTGAACCAGTTGCACCATCAGTGTCCACGTCTCGGCTTCGTAAGTAACAGCAGGTAGGACTCGTTAAACACTTTCGTTAAAGACTTTGGGGTATGGGCGATGAAAAGACTCGATCTATATATTTGTCCCTTTTTAGTGTAGCTTTCTCGTTTCATCGAGTTTCAAATCACAACGGTGCTCAAGAAGTCTTCATTTCAAAAAGAAATCTAGATTTCTTTTTGAACTTTGATTTTTTTTGTCACCATTTCTAATTTTTGTGAAATATAATTTGATAGCAATTCATCAAGAAAATGGTGCGTGAACTATCGTTGCACCATGAATGTAATTTCAAAATGGCTGCCTCGACCACATACACTATGCTTCGCTAGACATTATAGATATCAATCTTGTTCCAGTATATATTATTATAATTCTAGTTCTCTGAGATTTCGTTTTCTTTCATTTTGACGCTACCACATACGAACACATGTTCCGTAATGACTCCGTAACGGCTGGATCGATTTTGACAAGATTTTTTCTGGCTGAAATCAGATCTTTTGAGGAGTAACTAAGGCTACTTTCTATCACGGGAAAATGTTACATCCCTCGGAAACGTGAGTGAAACCACGGGGGACAGCTAGTATATACAGGTAAGTATATAAGAATGAATATTTCCGCGAAGGTTCCTGGCACAAAAAAATGGTTTTATTGCAGTATTATTTTGTAAGCTCAGTACTTATAGTGTATAAAGTTTAATACTTTATTTGTGTCAATAAGTCTCAACTCTTGTTGCAAGCCTGTTTTCAGAATGTTGCTACTTGCAATCGAAACCTCCGTGGTTTTTTAGATTGTAACGATGAATGTTATTTTATTTTGTAAGATGTTTTAAATTGTAATAATAAAATAAATTGATTGGTGAGTAAAACTGCACTAAAAGCATTTGTCTTTACTGAAATTATAATAATTTCTTGCAATTGATTTTTGTAGTATCGAAACTCTTTGCACCTGTCTGTAGCAACGAATAACAATTTTTGACGTTGTGAGGTTATTATTGACAATAATATCACAAAACTCACTCATTGAGACTGACAGTTGCGACTTGTACGATGATTCGGAGAGACCGTTATCAGCTATCTTCAGGGTGTCGGTTTTTCTTGACGGTGTGCGTGCGCATTATAAAAATGTACTCTCATCATTACCCTAACGCGCCAAAAGACTCCAAAAGTAAAATAAAAGTATCAATTCCAGTAGTTCACTATATCCCTGGTTTGAGACTTTGTACATGTAATAAGGTGCACCTTGCAGTGTGGAAGTATTCCTCTGTCGGGTATGACAATACTTTTAGCCTATTGGCTGATCGTTTTGTAAGATCAAAAGTTTATTGTGTGTTATAACTGAATAGGTGTCATTTGCTTTGTATACTTCCAGATGGTATGTATTTATATGGAAGTTTCCGTAACTCTAAATTTGACCTCCATAAGTGCCATTCGCGGATTTTAACTGAATAAATGGTTTTGTATCGAATTGATTATTTATTTTTTGGGACAGAAGTCATGTAACTGCTATATACGCTTAACTAATGTTATAACAGAGTGACTGACAAATTTAGGAGTTTCTGTGTATGTAAAGAATCTTTGTAGTGTAATCTCCAGAATACTGACACCTATTATAAAAATTCTTTCACTGATGGAAAGCTTCACTAATACCGAGTGACATAGGCTATGTAATAATCCCAGAATAGATTAGGTCTAACGGGAACGCGGGTGAAATCAAAGGTCAGTAACTAGTTCAGGATTAAAGAGCTATTCTACGCGAATAACTAAAATTTAATAAGATTATACAAAACCAAATATAAAGTAACTAATTCCGCTGGATCTCCTTCCCTATCAAGTCCCAAACAAGGAAACTTAACTGGAAATCGACACGTGATTCCTTGTTTGGGACTTGACAGAGAAAGAGATCCAGCGGAATTAGTTACTTGATATTTGTTTTACTTACAATGCATTTCCCCAAGGTCACACCTAGTTTAAATAAAATAGTCAAAACGACAATAATGCTGTTTTAAGCAATAGATACAATAAGGTTATTCAATAGCAAGGTTTATTACTAGAATTGAAAGAGGGCAAAGTCGCAGGGCGCAGCTAGTTAATTCTAAAATCACGTTGAAAAATAAACTGCAAATATTGTCATGAAACTGTTCGATCCATCAATGTATTTCAATTTAAACTCGAGCCGAGCGCTCGTATCAGGCGAAATTTCATGCCGAGTAAGCACTGGTCGAAGTTAGGTAATTGGTTCTAACGTTACGTACGTACGTCGACGGAACCAAATGACCCGCGGGGCGATTGTGTAACGTTATCGGAATCGATTTTGAAGCCGATTTTTTTTATTACATTGCCGGGGCACACGACCGCTGTCTCCCTCATCAATCATTTTAACTTCGATTCGAGAATGTTAAATAATTCGCGAGCTGAAATTATGCTTTGGTTATGATTTGCTTGAATGAATGTTTGGTTGGATTGTTTCGCTGAATCCTGTACCTGATGGTAAGTGGTCACCGCCGCCTATGGACATTTGCAACACTAGGGGCATCGCCAATGCGTTGTCGACCCTGAGACGTGAAGTTGTTAAGTCTCATGTGCCTGTAATTTCACCGGGCCCCTTACCTTTCTAACCGAAACACAGTAATACAAGTGCACTACTGCTTCACGGCAGAAATGGGTAAGGTGGTAGTACTTCCTTGCTTTTGAAGTGAAATTTCTTATGGCAGGGGTTTGAAATTTAGAACTGCAACTTTTTTGTGTCACGAAAAATAAATGAATGATAAACACAATCTATGCTTTTCAAAAGTGATTGATGGGATTAAAATGTTTCCCTGTATGTCTTTCTGAAACACCCTTTTTTTCAATAGATACCTACATTATTATGTTTTACTTAAGAGCATAAAATTTTATTAAGTTAAGATTTCTCACCATTAAGAAGTCGTTAAACAAACAAAAAGCCATTTGTTGTTTTCACATTCGGTGTAAGATGTGAATCTGTCTAATTATTTTCTTCCGCTTTCAAAGTAAGGACGAGAAAACATAAAATGATGACATTCCGATAACTAAAACGTGGGGACTGCTATAAAGAGTAATTTAAAAAAAATATTATAGTCGGAATGCCATTAGAAAAATCATGATCATAAACAAAGCGAGGCAATTCCGGGAAGCGTAGCCAACAGCAACATTTATAGGAATTTACTGGAAGCGAGAATTTTAATTTTAAAATGCATTTTATATTTTCAATTCTTCGTTTCATTTTGCACCTATAAATAAAAATGTGTTGAAATCAACTGTCACTGAAGATATTCATGTCATATATGATATATGAATTTGAAGTGGTTATTGGAAATGATTTTGTATAGACTAGCTGTTCCCTGCGACTCCACCAGCATTCCTGTTTGGAGTAAAATTAATCATTTATTCTATGGCCTATAAAATATGTTTGTGCCACTTGATGATCCGTTGTTCTGTTGCTGCGTAAATGATGGACCCACCATCAAAGTCACATGGGAACTTTGGACATTTTTTATATTACTAAGGTAGCAAACAACCTGACGGCCCGTCTGATGGTAAACGGTCACCGCTAGTGACGCTTGCAACACTGTGGGTATTAATAGCGTTGCTGACCCTAGAAATCTCTTTTGGAGAAAACTTTCATATACTTATGATAGCCTTTTCAACCCCTTATTCGGCGCTGTCACAAAATCTGTCCTTAAAGAATGTCTTCTACCTATAAACTACCTTCCTGTAAATTTTCAGCTTCATACGTCAAGTAGTTTTTGAGATTTTTAGATTTCGCTTTTATATTTTACTAGCTGTCCCCGAATTTTCAGCTGCGTTCCCGAAGGGTTCTAATATTTTCACGGGATGCCAAACCAACTCCTTACAACATCAGTTATGTTCGAGTGAAAGTCTCGTCAAAATCGGCCTTGCCGCTTCGGCGATTAGCCATAACAATAAGTCAGACAAAAGCTTATTACTAAAAGAAAAAGTATCTATCGTATATACATTCATGCCCATTAGTAAAAAACTGTTATTTTAACATTACAAACAGACACCTCAATTTTATTTATTTGTACAGATAAAAACAGATTGTATTTGACAGTATTCTACTCAGTTTCCTAAAACAGTATGACAATACTGAAATGAAATTGAAATTGTAAATAGAAACTCCAAAATAAAACAGAGATCGTTATAATCCATTTAAACAAACGAAACCTTCTCATTTCGTCAGTCTATAGTGGAAAGTTATCTAAATTTAACCCGTATAAATATCCCAAGACATTCTTCACCGTTACCTGATCTCAAGTTGCAGAGTGTACTGCTTGTACCATGCAACCAGGTAACTGATATACTATATATACTACTTTTTAAATACATCCTTATGTAGATATTTACACCCAGACACAGAACAAACCGACATGTTCATGCACACAAATGTTTATCCTGGGTGGGATTCGAACCCGTGACCTTCGGTTTGGCAGTCAGGGTCTCTAACCACCAAGTCAAATGACCCGCCAAGAAAATCAAAATGTGGTAATAAAGTTGTAGAACTAAGTTTACTACTTAGACTATTTCTCGCTGTATTCCTGTTAACCCCAATAACTTAATTAACAATGCGCTTTTTCAAAAAGCTCTTTACTAAGCAATAAAAAGGGGTTGGAGTCAAAACCTAAATTTAAAGTAGCTTTGCTGGATGTCGAATGGTTGAGCTTTTAGTGAAGAATAACATATTGATATAACCATGGTATGGTACTTTGAAGTACTCGCCCGGTGGGCAACCTTAAGGTTGAAAATCCACTGGCAATTAATCGGTGGGTTCCTGTATTTGAGAGCCAGTTTCTTCAAAGGTTTTCAGTGTTCTCTACTGTTAGCTACATCATCACATACTATAGTGAGATTGTAGCCACAGATAAATTCGACAAAACTAAAAAAAATCTTTTGCTATCTCTTCTCCGACTCACCTGTGTTCCCGGGGAATGGTACACTTTCCCCAAAAAGAAGTGCCAGTTTGTTAATATAGGCTATAAACCATCTGTGTGCCAATTTTGCATCCAAATCAGATCAGTAGTTTTTATGTGAAAGGGCAATAAACATCCTTACAATCTATCTTCACAAACATTCAGATTTATAATATTAGTTAGATAAGAAGCAAGATTAACTAATTAAGAAGAAGTAGGAGTTACGATAGCGGTATTACATATTAAACTCATGATCTCTATCAGTGAGTTTCAATCAAACAAATGGTTAGTAAAACTTTAAATCACTTGAACTACGGTAAAATAAAAAATACCTAAATTGAAGACAAAAATCCCATCCAATCGCTACCAGCCAACATAAAATATGCACGCCATCCAAACTATCAGTAGTAATTAAGAATTCTAGCCATTAGTGGTACTTACAAATTCCTAACTACTTTGCCACACCAAACTGAAACAAAATGAATGTTACTACCGCATTTTCAGTAAAAGAACCTTAGGTACCTACATTAATTAAATTCCACGCTTTCTATCTGTATACCGACCTCACTTCGAAGTCTAATACCACCAATATAACTTGATCTGTTACACCCCGCTCGAATAACAATCTTTTACTGAGCAAGAGGGTTTATACGGAAAGTCAAGGCTCATCCTACGTTGGTAATGATGGTGGTTTTCTTTAAAAATATAAAATTGTTTTTATTCCAACGTAACAAGAGTGAGTTCATAACAAACCTGTTTACACTTTAGTGCGGTTATTTGTTTGAACTGCTTCACTGCGTATCTAATTAGTGTCCATTGGCGCATAATCTGTTGTATAAAGAGTTGTTGAGTCACTGTGACGTCACAATTTGGATGATTGTAGAGATAAGACATCTAAATCATGATCATGACACTATCAGAAGTAATAAGGCCACCTATGTATCTGTAGAGAAAGTTATTTTAAAATCAATTTCAAATCGCCTTGTTGGTGGAGTGGTATAAAGGTCAGTGCCCCGGTGGACTTGGGTTCAATAACCTACAAGGGGAAGGTTATAATTTTGTTTCTTTATTTAGAAATGATTACCTGTAAACAGAAAATCGAACAGAATATCGTTCGGTTCGTTAAAATATCACAAATTGTATAATATATTATAATATTTAATTATTCTGATCAGACGAATTCCATTTTAATAAATTAGTATCGTTACTGTCCTCTTTTTCATTGATAGGAACCCCTTCTCGGGTATTTAATATGACGGGATAATACAGCTGAAGATCGAGCTCAACATTAGCTCGATCTTAAGCTGTTGCGTGCCATAGGTGAAGCCGATGTCCAGCAGTGGACGGAGATAGGCCGATGATGATGATGATGATAAAAACAGTGTTGTATCTTTATTTAACTACTTTACGTCACATTAAACAGGCAGTGTATAAATGGCTGGTAATCCTGCAACAAACAAAATCGGATTCACACGCGAGATTCATAAAACACCATTCGAATATGAATGAACGCGAGTAGGTGAGTGAATAAGTGATGCGGTCCCGTATAATAATGCCATTATGATATCAAACAATTGATTTTATTGTTTATGAAAAATAAGCTTCCAATATCCAAAAAAGGTTTTTAAACGCAGATTGGAAGGTTTTACGGCTTTGATATAAGATTGTTCTTTAAGAACAGTAAGTTATTGGATACGTTTTTTTTATTTTGTTTGAGTGTGAGTTCAGCAGGATTTCTGTGTGTGAGTTTGTAGTTTTGTTTTAGGTGTCATGTGTACTTTAGTACTTTATCATACCTTATAGCCTCTTAGCGGTGTAATTACGAAACGGGGCATAAAATATGATTTCCTAGCTAAAACCTGGGTGTTAGTAGTTTAAATAGTTAAGGGTAAACACAAATTAGACGATCTGGGGATCTTTGACCTACTGGCTTTCTTTCTTTTTTTATTCTACGGCAGGGCGACAAACAAGAGGACATGGTAAACGCCGCCTATGAACATTTGCAACACCATAGCCAATTTGTTGTTTGAGACATGATGTTCTAAAGTCTCATGTGTCTGTAATTTCATAGTGGTCAGGCTTCAAAATAATAAAAAATGTCTAATAGATGACGGTAACCATCAGCTCGACAGTTTTTGGGTCAGACTTTAAAATAATAATCAAAAAATGACGATTTTGATTTTGTCTATGTTATAGAATTACAAATAAGGAACCCTAAAAACAGCTGAAGTTAACCACCATCGGTGTAAGCTAGTGAAACGTTCATAACGCCTGGCGATTCCGGAATTTTTCTTTTGTTCCGATCGGTACGGAGTGAACGCGTTCTATTTTCGTTTATTTTTGAAATGGCCTTCCGCAGTAGGCCCACTATTGTACTGCAACAATCGCCTGGATCAAGGAGGTTGGATACAAAAGTATATAAAGCTATATTTTTGCAGGGTCGGCAACGCGCGGTTGATATCCATGGTGATGCAAACGTCAATAGGCTGCGGTGACCGTTTACCATCAGTCGGGCCGTCAGCTTGTTTGCTACCTAAGTAGTATAAAAAAATAAGCTATTCATTCTGAAATTAACCTTTTAGCGAACTTGTGAACTGACGATATTGACGTTTTTGTTTTATTGTCATAAAATCATGTATCTTTGAGTTTTATCAAAAAATGTTGGTGGTGTTTTATGCACGAATAATCAAAAAAGGTACAACAGTGATGTGATGCAAACGAACACTTGTTTATGAATAATAAAGTTTTAGTAAAACTGCAACCATTTTACTAAAACCTGACTTTTATGCGAACGGTGATCAGCGCATATCAATGACATGTATCCTATTGACAATTTTCTTACCATATAAGATCGATTCGCACCATTTTTTTATTATTCCATGGTTTTTTTTAACCCCCGATGCAAATAGAGGGGTTATATAAGTTTGAATTAGGTACTTCAAATTTGTATGCAATATTTTAACACGTTCAATTTACATGTTTTTTTTATATACCTATAGTCCAAATTTCCAAGATACTTCGCATACAGCGTGTCTCGGTGAAGTAGCACCCTCTGAGTTCACGTGTTTGCTTTGGATTCTCAATTACACGCCGCCGCTTCTACCAACGAATTTAGTAATAAGTGCTTGGATAAAAATGGTTCGGGTTTCGATTCTGTTTTTATTCTAGCACTGTGAGGAGTGAAGGGTTCTCGAACACATTATCTTTGCTTGGACTTACTTATTGAGACTAATATTTTTGTTTGACATTCCTTTACACATGGCCATCAATATTTGATTCAGTGCCCTTATTCAGCTAATACAAACTTCGTCGGGTCTCGGCGTACGGAGGCCTCGGAACTTACCTCGCACGTGATTGTGTAGTTAGCGAAAGAGACAGAGCATAGAGGCCGTAATGAAACATCCTCAAGCTGATGTAATTTTCCTTACAGAATCGAGCCCTTTTATGTGAATAGCACTAGTCTAACGATGTTTATGCTCTGTCTCTTTTGGTAACTACGCAATCACGAGAAAGGTCCACCTTCGAGTCCTCGATGCTAAATAGGGGATTACTAACGCGGGATAAAAAGTAGCCTATACAGGCTCTTACAAAACTACCCGTAAAGCTGAAAGGAGGTAAAATGGGGCCTTATAACGAGTCCATTTAAAATATTTAAGAACCGTAGTAACGCTGTATAACATACGCCTATAAAAATTAAAAAATCCGATTTTTATGAATGAAAAATAGAAAAACTATTAATGTAGACAATTATTAGGGAAAATAGGTAGGTAGGCCTTTCTGTTAAATAATCTGGTTCCCTGACATGACAGCTTACTAGGATTGTTGGCTTTGATAATAAATTATATTTTTACGGGGTATTTTGTAACACCTATTGTAACACCGAGGAATGTTATTCCAATATATGCTCTATCTGCATATGTGCTAAGTTTCATCTAAATCCGTTGGGTAGTTTTTGCGTGAAATAGGAACAAACAGACATACATACATACAAACTTTCGCGTTTATAATATGAGCGTTATTCGCGTACTAAACTATTATTTTCTAAAGCTTGTAATATCATAAAATTCCTTCCATTTTTTCCAGAAATTTGGAGAGAAAATAAAACTCTTTTTATTTATTCCCATTCCCAACGAACCAAGCGTTGAATGGTTGAAAAGGTTTACATTTCCAAGCATTTATTCTGTATTAATAAATAAATAGTGATCGTCGGATCATTAATATTTGTTTGAGTGGAATTGATTTGAAGCCAAGCACATTATTAAGTCCGTTTTAATTGCAACATCTATATTTCTCAAGCTACGTACAGCACAGCTACGGTGTAACCGCTGACTACGCCGTAGCTGTGCTGTAGCACTTCCAATGTAGTATCGATGTTAAATAATCTAGATTAACAAAATAAAATTTTATTGCAAATGCAATATAATAATGGTGTTATTATTTCTATGAACAAAATGTATTGTTATCTGTAAGTTTTTAACATCATTGTACATAGGTTGATTCAAAAATTTAAATATAACAATAATACCACGAAATATAATTTCACAATGATCATTGGATAATTAGGTTAATAAAAACAAAATATAAAAACCATTTATTCAGTTTAGGCCCATGGAGGGCACTTATGAAGGTCAAAGTTACTACCATACCACTTACTTCAATACCTTCTAAAGGAATGGCTCAGACCTTTCTTTGCTATATTTATAAACCGAAATAGAGGAGAAAGATCTGTCGGTCTGTTTGTTACCTTTGCATAGCTTCATTACGGAATCGATTTGGATGAAAATTAGCTACAGAAATGCCTGGGCCATGGTGACAAGCGTAGGGCTGTTTTTATACCAAGAACGTGGTTGGGACCTCAAGGGATAGTTTGTTTTATAATTTGTATATCTTGAGTTTACTACATCGATGTACATTTGTAATATCGTAGCGCCTCGTAGCACTCGTAGCGAGTGTAGCGGGCCGGAAGACTAAGCGATCGTAGCCAGATAAACAATTTATTTGGTTTTCGACCGCTGAGTTACAGCCAGTTGTTACAAGTTGCTACATAAATAAACATGTTGGGCTTGCAAAATTGTTGGGTCATTTGTCTAATTAGGTATCTACATTGGTTTATTTTGTTAACATGTTTGCTGTATATTTAGAATAATTTTATTGTATAAGTGTTTATTTTTAGATTTTGTTTTCGTAAGAAATTTGGAGAACAATAATGTATGGCACCCACGCTTATTAAGAATATCCCAAAAATTATTTTAACAAGCCTTTTGAACGTTTTCAAGAAAGACTGTAAACAAAATTAGCTAATAAGCTACCTACACTGTTAATAAATGGTAATTTATATTAGTTTATCTATACATATAAAAAATGTGTCTGTATGTCCTTTATAGAATCGTAAACTATGCAACGGATTTTAATGCAATTTTCAGCAAAATATAGAGTAATTCAAGAAGAATGCTTATAGCCAGGATTGATAGCGGGCAAATCCGCAGGGCGCCGCTAGTAATTATTATAATTTTACTACAGGTGGCATACGATTACCATACTAGAGTATGTATGAATAAATCTTAAATTCTACCAATATTCTAAATGTAAAAGTTTGTGAGGATATAAACCTCTGTCACTTATTACGCTAATATTACTAATCACGGGAGAGTAGAGGTCTCCGAGGCCTCCGTGAAGCGGCTCGCCGACGATATTTGTAGTAGCTGAATAAGAGGACAGCCCCCTCGTAAAGCTTACCTCTCACGTGATTAGTAGTATCAGCGTAGTAAGCGACAGAGACAGAGGCCGACGAAACATCCTCGAGTTAGTGTCATTTTCCTTAAAAAATCGAACGCCAGGAACTAGAAATAAATTGTGAAGAAGCATGGCTTATAAAGCTTAAGGTCAATGTCGTGTTATGAAATGTCCATTAAGCAGTGTGACCTTGTTTGTTACGACCTTAATAACTCTACAGCTATAATTGTGTTAATCGGTGTTCGTTTATAAAACTCGTTAGAAGCTCGTCTTCGACCGATACTGAGTTTAGGAGGTTGTGGTTTAAGTAGTTGACTTATAGCTGGTTCCTTGTTTTGAACTGAATTATTGTAGTAGAGGATTGTAGCGGTTTTCTTGATTAATATTAGGTATTGAGTTGAATGTTCTGGTCATCTGCGGGCAGAGAATTCCAATGCACATTTTGGAATTGGTGTTCAAAAAATTATGCAATTATTCGGTTTAGACCTTAGGTCTTATGAAGGTCAAAGCTACTAAAAATATGTACAAGCCGTTCAGAATACAGCCTATACCACAACATTTTCTCATCAATTTGAAAATATTATGTGTCGTTATTTTTAAAATAAAGCTTTTAATTATCATGTATTTTTTTTTATTCTGACTAGTAATCGCAGTGAAGGCTCAATTCAGAACCGTTGGTCTTTAGTAGCTTTGATCTTGCTCGATGGCAACCATTTTTTTAATAAATTTATAAAAAAAAACAAAAAAAATACAACAGACCTCTCTTCAATAACGCCTACTCTTATAACATATGCCACAAACTGTATAGGGTTAATGGAGTAGCTCGTTAGCCACAACCAAAGATTATCAGAGAAATCCGTACATAATGTGTTTACAATTTATTCTTAGCTCCAAGATCATAGATTGACTAAAAACTACTTTATTACTTCATAGTACTAGGTATCTAATTGAATGAACGTTGCTAGATATTTATTGAATGATACTGGACTACACAAAGTTGTTAACGAATTCATTAACCTGGTTAATCGATGAGTAAGGTTATTTATTCATATGAAGCTGTTCTAAATAAATTATGTTTTTTTGTTGTCAGGAACTTTTACAGGCATACATACACGTAGAAAAACTCGCAATAGTTTCTTCACTATTGGAAAAATAAATATAAAAAGGCATACACCAAGACCAATTTACATACATTAATTTTTATGAATATAGATTTAATAAAATTCATAAGTTAATAACGAAAAAATCGCGTATACTATTGTTATTTATTTTCTGTTTTTTTTTTTCGTACCACTTGGGCCGACAAACAACAGACGGTCCACCTGATGGTAAGTGGTTACCGAGGCCTATGGAAATTTGCAACACAAGGGGCATCGCCAATGCGTTGTCGGCCCTGAGACGTGAAGTTGTTAAGTCACATGTTCCTGTAATTTCACCGGCCCCCTTACCTTTCTAACCGAAACACAGTAATACAAGTGCACTACTGCTTCACGGCAGAAATGGGTAAGGTGGTAGTACTTCCCCGGACGAACTCTGCACTAAGAGCTCTACTACTCGATTTGGATAATTATGATTAACTAACTAAACATGACAGCTACGGTTGTCAAATGTAAAAAAAAACCAGCTGTCCCCCCCATTTCCACCCACATTCCTGAGGGATGTTTATTCTAGATTATAAACTAATATGTGCCATGTTTGATCCAAGTCCATTTTCTAGTTATAGCGTGAAAGAGTAACAAACATCGATGCATCAATCATATGATAATAAATTATATAAGTACAGTACATTAAGCCAAAGTAATGTGCATTGCAGTTGAATCATGTTCACTCTTGGCTTATGAACAACTGTTGTTAACCATGAGTTACATTACATGTGCGGGCGATTAGCGATTTTCATATCTACCTACTTTTATTTTGCTTACCAGCATCTATACTGTCTCTTTCATTAACAACGTAATCTAACCTGAGAGTTGGGTGGAAAATGTTCAATCTAAAAATATGTTAAATTCGGCCCTGGCTATTTATATATTTATAACTTTATTTACGAATTAATTGTCTAGCTTTCATTGGACAAATAGTATTCTAGGTTTTATCTGCTATTCCTCAACAAAATATCAGGTTGTGGTGTTATGAGATAAAGGATCGACAACTAAGCTAACACATTATTCAAAAAAATTCAAAATTCAAAATTTCTTTATTACATTACAAGTACAGTAATTACATGGGTTGGGGCTCCCCTTTTAAGTTTTTAAAAAACCTGTATTAGGATAATTTTATTAGGGAAATTATATAAATATATGATAATATATAACCTAACCATATTTAATATTTACATACTACCTTAACTAAATATCAGTCTGTGGCGGTAACAGAGTTATTTAAAATATAATTTTACTTATTTAATATCTTTATAAGAGAGAAAGTGTTTGTTTGTTACCACTTCTTAACAGCTGATCGGATTTCAATAAAATTTGGCACACAGTCGGTGGCGAGCCGCATCACGGAGGCCTCGGAGAGCTTATCTCTCACGTGATTAGTAGTATTAGCATAGTTAGCGAAAGAGACAGAGCACGGAGGCCGCGACGAAACATCCTCGAGTTAGTGTCATTTTCCTTACAGAATCGAACCCCTGAATTAATACATGACAATACATTTTATCACGAAACTTCACATCCTTAGGGAATTCGGGTGCGAAGGATTGTCTATTGTCTGAAGGAGAGTAACTCTTTTTTCCTTTTTTCCTCCTTATTTTTTTTTTTTTTTATTTATACCTCATGTGCCGACAAACAAGCAGACGGTTCGCCTGATGGTAAGAGGTTTCCGCCGCCTATGGATATTTGCACCACCAGTGGAATCTCCAATGCGTTGTCGACCCTCTGCACTAAGTAAAATACAAAACTTTGAAAAACCTAGTATTTCTAATTTTTATTAAATTGCCAGCTCAAACTGCGTTTTAATATCCCTCCCGCTTCAGCTCACCAGCTAACAGAACGACGCCGGCAGCTGTTCCCGCAACTGATACGATAGACAATACACAACTCTGTTTTGTTCGTCTGTCTGTTAGTTTAACGTTGTTTATTTGTACAATACAAAGTTAATCTTAGCCGTGAATGAAGACCCCGTTTGTGGAATGTACTGGGTTTGAAATAGTGGCTTTGATTTATTTCTATCTTATGTTTTATTAATTAAAACTGTGAAATGTGAAAAAAACCTGCTGTTATAAGATGTTTTTATTTTAATATTTTTTTTACATATACGGACTCAAAGTCCGTGTACTCTTTAAAGATTTTACGATAAACTAGCTGTACCTCACGGTTTTACCCGCGTTCCCGAGGGATGTCACATTTTCCCGAGATAAAAAGTATCCTATATATTATTCCAGGAAATGTTCTGTCTATGTACCAAGTTTCATTCAAATCTGTCCGGTAGTTTTTGCGTGAAAGAGAAACATCCATACATACAAACATTTGCAATTTAGAATATTAGTAGGTTTATTGTAAGATCATATTGTATTCCATTTTTATAGAGTAATATCTTTCCGCATATTTTTTATTTTATTATGATTGACCATCTAAAAATGATTTTTAATCGCGATTTTTATATAATTCTGTTCCATCCACCGATTCGCAATAGGGTTGCAAGATGGCAATGGAATATAGTAATTGTAGTTCGATAAATTTCCATGTATAGTTTGAAATAATGCAAATATGGCAAAACACGCTTGCCGGGTTCGCTAGTATAATATAGTAATACGTTTCTTTTTTTATTTTATATTGCATAAATTATTAAACTGCTAACTACCCTTTACATTTTCCTAGGTAATTCTTTCCATCCAATGGTTGTCTGGAAGAAATTGCTATTAGCGATAAGACCGCCAATTGTACCTTTATTTATGAATCGACTTCTGTACCATACTTCTTTCAGTGTACAATAATGTATATTTATTATTATTATTATACAACTAATAACTTAAAAATTTACTCAAATTTGGTATTTGAGTAAATAAAATATACTAGCTTGACTTAAACTGCGTACTCGAGGGATATTACGTTTTCTTGGGATAAAAATTACGCTGTATACAGAATGTTACAAAACTACCCGTAAAGCCGAAAGGAGGTTAAATGGGGCCTTATAACGAGTCCATTTACAATATTTTTTACAATATTTAAGAAGCGTAGTAACGCTGTATAACATACCCCAATAAAATAATAAAACCGATTTTTATGAATGAATAATAGAGAAACTATTAAAGTAGACAATTATTAGGTAAAATAGGTACGTAGGCCTTTCTGTTAAATAATCTGGTTCCCTGACATGACAGCTTACTAGGGTTGTTGGCTTTGATAATTAATAATATTGTTACGGGGTATTTTGTAACACGTTGTATTATTCTCTTTCTTTGTAAACAAGTTTCATCTAAATCCACTTAATCGTTAGGCAATAGTTTATAATTTGGATTAACATATATAATAAATAATAATAAATAAATATCCTGGGACATTCTTTACACACAGCCATCTGATCCCAAACTAGTCAGAACTTGTACTATGGAAACCAGACAACTGATATATATTATTTTATTAAATACATACTTAAATAGATAGTTACAGCCAGACTCAGAACAAACAGACATGTTCATGCACACAAATGTTTGTCCTGGGTGGGGATCGAACCCACGACCTACGGCTTGACAGTCAAGGTCTCTTAACCACCAAGCGAACTGGTTCGTCAATAATAATACTTTTTATCTCAAGAAAATGTATTATATAACACACAGGGGATAGCTTTGTAACGTGTTTTAAGCAGCGTATGTTATTTACCAGTTATCTGGTTCCCATGGTATACTTAGTTTTGAATCAGATGGGCGTATGTAGGAAATGTCCCAGGATGTGTCAAGATATTTATTATACTGCTTATCAGTGATAGGTATGATATACTGTAACTAATGTGTCTTGCTATCAACCTATATAGTTAGCGAATAGATTAAGTACGAATAATTGACGGGTCTGTTGGCTTGATGTTTAAAGACCCTAAGTGCCACGCCGCAGGTCGTGTGTTCGAATACCACCAAGAACAAATATTTGTGTGCATGGATTTTTGTTCTGTTTCTGGATGTAAATATAATTTTTATTTGTTACAATTAAATACAATCCCTACTAATATTATAAATGTGAACGTAGGTTTGTTTGTTACGCTTTCACACAAAAGCTACTCATCCGATCATCATGAAACTTTGTACTCATATTCTTGCAGGTATTAGAAGTAATAAGGTAATAGAATACTTTTTGTGCCAGGAAAATATTAATTCCCCTGGGGAATGCGGATGAAACCGCGGGGACAGCTAGTATAATATAATCAAATCAATGTCAATATCATAATAAATCACCTGGTTCTCCTGTGCATATGGGTGTACCCCAGGGCTCTATTCTAGGGCCTTTTCTATTTTTAGTAGACATCAATTACCTTCCATTTTACGTAAGAAATACCTGTGGAATTGTACTGTTTACTGACGATAGCTCACTGATTTTTGGTGTTGATAGACTGAAATACAATTATGACGATGTAAACGGTGCATTAGCCCAGGCATTAAATTGGTTTACTGTTAATAATCTTGTTTTAAATGCAAGCAAAACTAAATGTATTAAATTTGCATTACCCAATGTTAAAAAACTAGGCTGTAGTTTAATGTTAGACAATGAAGCTCTTAGCCTTGTTGAGTCAACAGTTTTCTTAGGAATTACTTTAGACTCAAAACTTCAATGGAGGACACAAATATCATGTCTTGCGGGAAAACTTAGTTCAGCAGCTTACGCAGTTAGAAAAATCAGGCAGATTGCAGATGTCGATACGGCTAGATTAGTTTATTTTAGCTACTTTCATAGTGTTATGACCTTCGGCATTTTGCTTTGGGATAAAGCTGCTGATATAGAAACAATTTTTAAATTGCAAAAAAGAGCAGTTCGAGCAATTTCTAATTTGAGTTCTCGAGCTTCCCTCAGAGAAAAGTTTAAACAAATTGATATCCTCACAGTTGCATCGCAGTATATTTATGCAAACATAATATTTGAACATCAAAATATTAGTCTTTATGTCAAAAATAGTGATATACACTCCATCAATACTAGAAATAAGGATAAACTTGTCACTTCTGCATATATATAGACTGCAAAAAGTGCAAGGCTCATTTTTACCCATCTATAATAAAATCCCTGCTGAAATTTTAAATTTGCCTTTATAAAAATTTCAGGAAAGAATTAGGACTGTTTTAGTACAAAAGGCTTTCTACAACACAAATGATTATTTTAATGACGACAATGCTTGTATTGTAGCGCTCGCTCCAGCAGGACACATCTTTATGTACAAAACTTATTTTGAAAAGAGTAATTGCTGAATTTATTGCCGGCTCTTCTCAGTAAAAGCAACCTTCCGAACCGGTGTTAGAGTCTGACCATTCATAAGTGCCTGTGAAGGCCTATTTGAATAAATATTTCATTTCATTTCATAAAACGTTAAAACCTAAAAAACAAGAAGGATTATCTCAACAATAATCTATTTAAGTATGTTTTTAAAAACGTAATAGATATAAGTACGTAGTATATCAGTTATGTGGTTTTCAAAGTACAAGCTCTGCTTAGTTTGGGACCAGAAGGGCGTGTGTAAATGTGTGTCCCAGGATATTTATTTATTTATACTCTACTTAACATAAAAAAATAGAGAGACACTATAATACTCGTATACTTCAATAAAAGAGTAAACCTGTGTAACCTAACATTTCACTCAACATTTTCATAATGATCCGTTATGACACTCAGAAATTAAGAAAATGAGAAATGTTTTACCAAAAATATTTCGCGCCACTTCGCCGTCGTTCCCGTTAGGGTCGAGGCGAGCTTTTAATAATTATCCTGCTTTGGCCCTCTTTCAATATTTCATCACTCATAAATACGGGCAAGGTACAGTCAGAAACATGAGTCGGTGAACAGATATTTTTTTCAAAACACCTGTAACTATCTATCTATATATATAAATAATATTGAAATTATGTTCGTTGGTAAACGCATCACTGTAGAATACCTGGACTCATTTGGCTAATTCTTATTTATTATTTTATTTCAAAGTTCGTAATAGTCCGAATAAGATTTTTAGGAAAAAAAACATAAAAATATGACTGAGAAATCCGAGAAAATAGTGCCCTTTTTATGAACTTTGGATAGTACAATGTCTGTCGGGTGATGTCGGTATGACTGTCAGTTGACAATTACTATCCTAGTCAATAATATACACAATTAAAGTAAACATGTGGCTTCAAAACCATCTATAACTATTATAATGAAACATTATTTAATTTTGTAACATAAACTATGGAACCTGGTGGTTGACCATGGCTAAAACTTCCCAAATAACCATTTCTCCATAACTGTACACAGCGTAAAACTTACTTATTTATATTTCTATGAAAAGCCCACATTTTTGTTTAATTTAACTATGTACTGTAGTGGTAGTCCAGAACCAAAATCTCTTTTGAATATGTTAAGCTATATATATTGCCGACTGTACTGGAAACTGGCCGTCAGCTTTTTTTAGCTCCCATTTACCCTTAACAATATATATTTCTTCCCGTTCTTGTTAAAAAGACGTACTTGATTTAAAGTTAATCTTATTTCCATTTTATTATGTCCCCATGGAGGAAATCTTAGCCTACTAATATTATAAATACGAAATTTTGTGAGGATGGATCGATCACTCTTTCACGCAAAAACAATTTAACAGATTTGGATAATACTTAGCATAAAGATAGTTTATAATCTGGATTAAAGCATAGGATTTTTTTTTTTAAAGTAACATCCCCCGATAACATTATGAAACCGCGGGGGAAAAGTAGAGGGAGGGAGTATTTGAATTTGGTTCTTATACCACTTGGGCCGATAAACAAGCATACGGTCCACCTGATGGTAAGTGGTCACCGGTGCTTATGGACATTTGCAACCAGGGGCATCGTCAATGCGCTGTGGGCCCTGAGACGTGAAGTTGATAAGTCTCATGTGCCTGTAATATCACCGGACCAATTACCTTTCAAACCGAAACACAGTAATACAAGTCCACTACTGCTTCACGGTGGAAATGGGTATGGTGGTATCGGTATGGTAGTACTTCCCCAGACGAACTTTGGGCTAAGAGCTCTACTATTGAAAAATTGGTCCAATACCATTCAATAAACGACAAAACTAGGTCAAGTCGCCAATATACCTTTTTTGACAGCTACAAATGTCAAAAAATATTAAACTTATTGTTTTATAATAGAGTCCATCTCCATCATCATGAACTTTATTCCATAAGCTTAAAAGTATTTTTAACTGAAATTCTAAAAAGGTTGGTTCTCTGTTTGACCCGTATGTGCGTTTATGTATGTAGGTAGGGTTCATGATTTTTTTCAAAAACTACTGACCCAATTTGGATGGGGTTTTTATTATTAGATTTTATATTTTACTGGGAAGATAGTTATGTTAAAAAAAATGTGTAAGAAACTAGAGCTATAGACTAAAACGTAGAGAAATTTTCTTATTAGTTCGGTACAGATATTTTTGAGTCGGTATTTTTTTTTCTTAAAAAATATTTTTCTATACCGATCCTGTGACCTCCTTAGACCTGTCTGGCCTTAGACCTATGTATTTAAGATTCTGACAACTTTAAGTAGATAGGATAGTTGAAATGGAAAATTCTATAAAAATTGTCCCAAAAATATCAACAAAAGATCTTACATTTCGTTTTCGTTCCTTCTCTCTCACGTCTGCAACACTTCATATAGTTTATCTCTCATCTATATTGATTTTACAAAACCGGAAATTCTATTAACTACATTTTAACACCAACTTCTAGGAACGTCACATCACGTTCCAAACGCCGTGGCATCTGAATTTGACGTATCATAATATACATATGTATAAATATGTATGTTTGCGTGTCATATATTCAGTCAGTAACTCTTGTACGTACGGTGAGCGGGAGAGACAAGATTTTTATGAATAATTTATGTTTACCCCCATTTTTATCACGCCGCGATGTATGCCAATATAGGGAGTGTTTACATATTCGGATTTTTACCTTCCATAGTAAGGTGAATAGTATTTTCCTTGCAAATTTTATTCCACTCATTCCTCTGGTAATTCACTCGCGTGATAAATTTATTGATTGTGTAATTAGGGATGAGTTAGGGTCTAACGCAAGCTGGCTGGCAGCGGTTGAAAATAAAGAGCTGCAGATCGTGCTCAGTGGCGTGTCATAGGTGAGGCCTATGTCCAGCAGTGGACGGAGATAGCTTGATGATTATAGGGTGTAAGAATATTGATGTATTGATCGAAATTAATATCGCTTTAACAGGTAAATAATGTCAGTGAGAATAAATAAATTGTATGTAATAAATATAACCTCATTTAGAGAGTTTCCAGTTTATTGCCGGCTTTTCTCAGTAAAAAACAACCTTTCGAACCGGCATTAGACTTAGACTATTCAGAAGTTCTAGCAAAGGCTTTTTTGAATGAATATTCATTGAATTTCATCATTTATTATATACTTAGTAAAGGCTTGTAAATGAACGTGTTCGCTGTTTGGCCTTGTTGCTAGAACTTTTACAATTATTATTTACAAAACATCACCTTTGATAATAATATAACATCCAATTTTATATAACGTATTTTATTCATCCTCTAATCGTTAGATTAACTATTAATCTCGTAGTGGAGAGTTCATCCAGGGAAGAACAACCACTATACTTATTTGCGCCGTGAAGCAGTAGTGCACAAACTGCATTTCAGTTTAAAAATGTTCGACCCTCTCAATTTGGCGGAATAAAACTCAGGGTCGACAATGCATTAGCAAAGCCCATAATATTGCAATAGTCCATAGAAGCACTTACTCATAAGGTGGATTGTGTGGCTTAAAAGAATGAAATATTATACAGTATGTTAATCAAAAACCAATCAATAAAATAGGGTTTCCACTTCGTCAGATATTGACGAAAAAATACCACGTGCTCATTTCCACTGACCCCACTAAACCAACGTGTTAGCATATGAATGGGACGCTATAGGCCCCTTTTTTTCGACGCGTGGTTTTCGCCTAAAACATGTCAAATTACCTGGCAACCCGTGACTGCGTGACGGGTTAGGTCTATCGTACATATTTTTACTCACTTGTCGGTTTTGATATGGTGTTGCCTTTTTTTTAATAATAAGAAAAAGTTTTTTTTAATATTATGCACACCATCTGCCTGACCTTTTCCCAAAGCCACATAGAAACATGCATTTATTTCTCTCAGATTTTATGAAAATAGAACAAAAACGCAACGTCACTTTGCGAGTTCCCTACAAAAAGTTGTACCTAATTCTTTAAAGTTTCTTAAGCATGGCAACTTAATTCCTTTCTGAGAGTTATTTCTAGCCAGTGTCGAGTTAAAGTCAAGTCGGTCACCGTTCGGGCGTTTGCAAAAAAGTTTGGAATTTTTAAGACGTGAAAAGTCACGATACGTGAATTCATTTCACTTAACTTCACATGGTATGTGATCATTATTATACTTAGGTTCAAAATCTCTTCACTCTATTTTCTCCGTGCAAATATGGTTATGTTGCGAAAAATAAACAATAAAGAGGTTATATATTGATACTGAGCCGTAATAAAGGCGTCATCGCCCGTACGAGAGAGATAGTCCAACCTTCACCTTACAAAATACAATACCTTGGCTGGCAACATAGACTTGATGATTCTACAGACTGGATAATAAAATTAAATATATTTATTTGCATAATAAATAAATAAATAAATATCCTGGGACATTCTTTACACTCGGCCATCTGGTCACAAACTAAGCAGAGCTTGTACTATGGAAACCAGATAACTGATTTACTCCATATACAACTTTTTTTTTAAATGCATACTTCAATAGATATTTACACCCAGACACAGAACAAACAGACATGTTCATGCACACAAATGTTTGTTCTGGATGGGAATCGAACCCGCGACCTTCGACTTGGCAGTCAGAGTCACTAACCACCAAGCCAATTGGCCTGTCAATAATAAATATAATAATAATATACGAGTGAAGTCTAAACATTTAAGGTATGTGTTATCTTAATAAGAAAATTAAGGCCAGTTGCCTCTGGGTATAATGGTTAACGTTTTTAAGTTAAATAATGTTTAAGTTTAAGGTTGGGATTATAAAATATCTTCCACAAAATATTGATTTCTAACTAACTAATTAACTCAGGCGTTTGCGGAAATCCATTGTAAGATTATACAAAAACAAATATCTTATAATTAATTCCGCTGGATCTCCTTCTCTGTCAAGTTCCAAACCAGGAAACTTGACAGGAAATCAACTCGTGTTTCGCTTCGACACGAAGCATCTTCAGGACACAAGAAAGTGGAGATCTTTTTGTCCTGCGGCCGGCAAGGTAACACGTCTGTGGTGCTTGTGCGTCGACTTAATGACAGCGCTCTAATAGGTCCTGAATATGATTCGTGTAGAAGCGAAACACGGTCGATTTCCTGTCAAATGTCCTGGTTTGAGACTTGACAGAGAAGGAGATCCAGCGGCATTAGTTACTAGATATTTGTTTTTGTATAATCTTATATTGATTTCTGTAAAGAACGTAACCTCATTTTATATCATCGAGAATAATGGGAATGCTGATTTTTATTTATTTTAATAAGACGCTCGATTATTTATTTATTTGTCTATAAATTTATAATACATAAAGTTTATTTAGATTGGACAGATAAGAGACCTATTTAATAAATATTGTAATACTCACCTATTGTCAAAAGTATTTTTGACTGGGCGCATACAATTCGTCGTAAAACAGCGCTGATAATAATTTTAAGGACTGTCTAATAATACGAAAGCTCACATGTGTCTATAGCATATCATAATTTGATCTTAAAAGTTATTTTCACGTGTGCCTTACAAGGTTTCATAAAGAATGCTGCAAAATTGATCTTATGAAGACATCAACCCGCATGAGGACGTAGAATGTTGGCAAAATGCCTGTTAACTTAAAACTTAGTACCTGAACGTTTGTGAGCTAGATTTTGGATTTTTAAGGAAGTATTTTTACCTCACCTCCCACCAGGTGGACCGACGACCTGGTCCGAGTCGCTAGAAGCCGCTGGATGCAGGCGACTCAAGACCATTCGAGGTGGAAATCCAATGGAGGCCTTTGTTCAGCAGTGGACATCCCTGGGCTGATATGACGAAGGAAGTATTTTAAAGAAGGATATTTAGAGCTGGGATCTTATTACGTCCTTTACTGATAGTTAGACACAATTCAGGGTTCCTTGCCCGGGCGTTTACTTTCCATTCTATATTATTACTAGGCCATTCCAAACCTCTCTCGGGAAAAGTGCGCTATTTCATATCAGGGAAAAGAGTTATCGTATCACGGTTGAGTTCGATGGCCTTAGTCTGGAGAGAAAAAGTATATACCCTTTATGTTGTTCCTTAAGGCAGTTTTATATTTAACTAGCTACCGCCCTGTGGTTTCACCTACATGTATCACCTTTATGTATCCTGGGATTATAACATAGTCTATGTTTAGCTTCAGTGTAGCCTAGCTTTCTGTCAGTTGTAGATATTTTTTTAAATATGGTGTGTCTTCTATGATTATCACCTTCATCCAAACTTATAAACTCTACCTCTATAGGGATTGAAATCGAACCTTTGACCTGTAGGGTGGTAGATTACCAACATACCAGCCAGATATTATAAGGCAACATTTGAAACTGTCGCCAAAGATACAGCTATAACCTATTACCACGACTTCCCGCAAGATCACTGCAAGACTAATTCTTATTACAATGTTTATTTAACTTGCAATGTGTGTTTGTAATCATCTTTTGGTCAAGTCTTGGAAGCTGAATTAAAACCACTTCCTATACGGAGTTAAATTTGACATGTTGGTTCGGTTCTAATGACAATGCATTTTTACGGTAAATATGACTTTCTACATTCTGGCTTGAACTCTTAACGAAAGTAGGTACTCCTCAACGGTCAATAACATAGACACGAAAGGAGGTGGCGAACTTTTGTATAGACGGTTACGTATATGTTTCTTTAAAGCTTTTGACCTCTAGACTCAATAAATGAAAACAGAATTTTTAGAGTAGTAGAGCTCTTAGTGCAGAGTTCGTCCGGCGAATTACTACCACCTTACCCATTTCTGCCGTGAAGCAGTAGTGCACTTGTATTACTGTGTTTCGGTTAGAAAGATAAGGGGGCCGGTGAAATTACAGGCACATGAGACTTAACAACTTCACGACTCAGGATCGACAACACATTGGCGATGCGCATTGGTTGCAAATGTCCATAGGCGGTGACCACTTACTATCAGCGCTATAAAAAAAAACAGAACTTTTAACTATTTGGAAGGTTTTTATTTAATTGCTCAGTTTAAATTGCAGCTTTTAGCTACAGTACCCAGATGTCTGCATGTCACCGATGAGGAAACTCCTTGACGCATACCAGTACAGGCACAATTTTTTATACAGATTCGATTATGAAAAACTGATTAAAAAAATGTTTTGATACTATAAATTTCTATTAATTTGACTTTAATTTAGCCACAAGGATATAAAGGCTAAGGTTCGTGCAGGTTCTCCAAAGATTATTTAGTCTCCTTTCTATGTACAAAGACCTCACAGCCCAGTATGTCAACGAACCTAGCGTATTTTTCATTTCCATATATCAGATGTTATCGCTATAAAAAATATACAGCTCTTAGAACAGTGTCAGCACATCTGTTGATAAAATGAGAGAAATACTCGCAAAATGTGAAATGTTGCCTAGGTAATAATATAAATGTCTGTCGGTACGAATGGTATGTTTCAGGATATTCTGAGTTGGGAATTTTCCACGCGTCAGTTTTGCTTGGTTGACGTTTGATATTGGATTATTTTGTACACTTATTATTTTTTAATTCAAATTATCTCGGATTCTGACTATTGTAAATTAGGCTTTGAGGTCTTTTCAGATATGAGCGATATTTGCTACAATTGTGGTTAACGTAAAATACCGTTGGTATAAAACCGGTCGGTATTAGGGTGAAGTTTCTTAGCTTAGGCGATATCGCGGTAGGGGATACGTAAGATTTACCTTCTCACTTGATTTCCGAAACAAACCATCCTTACCGATGGGCTTTTTCAAATATAATGATATTTGAACAGTGGAATTATCGCATACCCACTCGGTATTCGCTACACATAGTGGTAGTGAATATTGCTTATATCTGAACTGGATTTTAATCTCATGATTTTTAGAAAATTAGTATTAACGAGTAACTTCATAAAGTTATGTTGCTGACTAAGTTGAGCTTTAAATTCATTCCCTTTGTCAGTTGCAAGCTGACAATTATCGACATTAAATATAGTATTGTTATTTAAGGCAATAAATTATTTAAAGGAACCAAAGTCTGAGTAAGTAGCTAGTTAACTGAACCTTGGTAAAATTTCAGACAGTACAAAAATAAAATGTATTCATAGAAATAAATTGTTGAAAATCTTTCATTCCTAAACAGACGAAAGCGCCATTTACATTTAAATATATAATGCCTTTGTCTTGTCTGATCATTATTTTCATTGAACTGCGAATCTCTTTGAGTTTCTTTTACATATTCAGTGATCTCACTTTTAGTCGTTTATTTAGAAACATAGCAACAACTCTCTCGTATAAGCCAGGATTTAGCTAGCAAAATGTATTACCCTGCGAAAGCATGTTAGAACATTTTTCCTAATCGTTTAAAGATTCAACTTTACTACACTCATCAATTAGGCATACTCAAACAACGCATAGTGATTACGCTGACAAAATTATGTGCTTAACTTGGGAGCTCGTTTCAGACAATTTCATCCACACGTTCACACTGACAAGTCATTAATTCACGTAGGGAAAGATTTCTCGTAGTGAGCGACGCCGCTTAAATTTCTCACCAATTTAATTATTCACATAGGAAATTACCATCATTGGAACATCCACTTTATTCCCGTATCATACGGCATATATTATTAGCCTATCTTTATTCGGCGAACACGTGTTAAGTTGGCCGATGGATAAATAGATACGCAGTAAAAATTAATATTCCCTTGTTAAAAGCTCTGCGTGAAGCTTAGGCTCAGGAACAGGCAAAGTGGGGAATTAGAACGAGAGTACGCCTCTTTATATTCCAGCGTGTTGTAGATTAAATATGTTTTCAGATGATATAACTCTTAAATCTTTTTAGGTAGCGCTATATTTTCTTGTTTGTACTTAAATAGGGCGCCACCTACGCACGTAGCACTTGCTACGGCTGTAATTATTTCGTAGCCATTATTATGCTACGCGTGTACAGGTGCTACGAGGAAGATTTATAGTGATGAAAGTTTTCTATGGAAACAATTCTCAAATGCCTTATTAGTTACTTCATGTGTATTTCTTATACGCCTGAAATTATTATTTGAATTTACTGGTACTCAATATACCACCTGGTTTACGGAGCTACATTTTTAAGTCGGGTTCAAAAAAGTTTACGAATTTTTTCATGGTTTCTGAATTGACTCCACAAGAAACAGTTGTCATCTCTAGAAGTAAACTTAGGGTTTACTTTCAAGTAAAAAAATAAAAATTTATGCATTCTTTTGCTTCATTTTGCAATATCTGATAATAAATTTACTCAAAGTTTTACAATACGACAAACCTAACATATATTTTGAAAAGTTTTCGCTTCATCGAATACATTTGGAATAAGAAATATTTTTTTAAACTAGATGAATAAAGGTACCTCCCTTATTTTTGCGTTGAGATAGAGTGAGATATTCTATCCTCGCATCCGATAGACGAGTGTTAAATAAACACTAAAACACTGACCACACAAGTACGATTATTTTCAAAATTTATGATACTTTTAGTTAAGCAAACAATTTGATACATCTGTAAGTAAAATATGAGATGGATAAAAAGATTTTACACCTGCGAAATAAACGTCTGGCTGTTTGTTGGCCTATTTCATTATATAGAGAATGTAAAGAAAACAAAATAATAAGAAGGTTGGATTCAAGAATAAGTATTTTTTTTTTTTTTTTTTTTATGCCACTTTAAAATAAATTCCGTAAATTTTGTGGAAGAAATGCAACACAAAGCAATCGTTGTGCACACGTACATTGAAGGTTTACTAACTCTTCAATGACATGGATTATGTGTCATATGGCATGTCTATAAATCGGACAAGTTCTGCACTGTAAAGCTGATCGTCTTTTGTTTATCCATATCATCATACCGTATAGAGTACTGTAAGGAAGGTCTTTGCTAGCGCACTGGCCGTTATTACTATTGCTGGCTGACGATAATTTGAATAACTAAGTTACTATTCGTTTTTCAAAAAAATAAATAGAATGACAGTGTGCGAGCACGGACAAATATGTTTTTTTGATATTATTATAAATTTTTATGAACTAAAAATATTAGAATAAATAATTAATATTTGATTAGTTTCTTTGTAATTCACGCCCCCGTTCACTACAATACCATACTCTAGGTACCATCTTCTTTGGTTTAAATACATTCATACTCAAAGTAAGTGAACTGTAATTTGTCACTTAGATAGAAACTTAACCAAATAAATAAAAGGTTGTAGTTTACGATGTCAACATATGACATATATATATATTATATATATATTTAAACCAAAGAATATATATATATATATATACATATTACATATATATATTTTATAAACGAAACTTCAGTTAAGTACTGAAGTCTAAATAAAATACAAAAAAAATCAAGCCAAACTTATGTGACTAATATGTAATTCTTAGGTCTTTTTTAAATTTTGATATACTTGTAATTTCTTTGACCACAGCCTTCATCACGGCATTTGCCTCACTACCGCAGAGCTATCAGCTGGTAAATAATGAACAAAATACATTTACATTTTTCTTATTTTAAAAGTGACGGCACTGGCAACACTTTTTATTAAAATATACAGCGATGTGTCCAAATTTAACAAATGTGGTCTACCAAAGTGTAAATAAGTGTTCATTTTCAAATAAATCAGAATTTGCGTATAGAGATAAATCCATTGTTTTAAAAAAAATGTAAAAGGTTGTTTTTGTTCAATCTATCATTGAGAGAGCTTAGAAACGAAAATTTAAATATTTTTAGTGATATAAACCGTTCATTTTGAAATGTATTCAATCTGAAAAATTTTATGATTCACCCTCAACAAAGGGCGAAGTTGCTTTGTGTATTTTGGTGCTTAAGTCTGTTTAGAATGGAAATAATTTGAAGATAAAAAAATTGTTCTATTTAGAAATTATTTTATTATAAATAATATTTATTCAAAAAGGCCGTCACAGCCACTTAAAAATGGTCAGACTTTAACTCCAGTTCAGAAGGTTGCTTTTGCAATAATCTTATTTTATTCAAACACCACGCAATCCCCTTAAAATACCTATATCATGATAGTAACCTTGAATGAAGTAACCTTACGGTTAACCTGTATTGTCTACTTGTCCCTTGCTTAGTAGATTAATGACGTTTCACATGTACGCCAAGAAATAATAAAACGTACTCTAACGCCATAATAATAACAATTATAGTCCCGTGTTCATAATGCGTTAGGCTAACAAACCCGTTCGGCTTAAATTAAGTCATTCTATCGTGTGACACGTATTGTATGAGATTTTCATTAACTGATTTAGGGTATTGAATGTAATCATTTAAAATATCTCCATGATAATAATGATGAAAATAATGGTCCTCTAACTAGTAAAAATGTATGGAAATAGCTACTCCCTGCACAGTGCACCTTTAATTTTCTTGACTAAGTTGTAAGTATTCATTGTTATTTTCTATTTTGTAGTCTTGTTATTTCTTTTTTTGTTTTTTTTTTTTATGTTACCGACATTAAGTATTTTGTAATTGTTAAATATAAAATGATGTAAAATTGATATTATAAATAGCCAAAAAGTCAGAATAGATAAAATTTATATACAAAATTAAAAAGAATGTAACCTTGCTGAGTATCTTGCCGGTTCTTCTCAGTTGAAGGCTGACTTCCGAACCGGTTGTAGCTTCAGTAACTTTAAATTTGACCTTCATAAGTGCCCTCCGAGGGCCTAAACTGAATAAATGGTTTAGAATTTTGAATTTTTAGAATTTTTGAGCTTCCAGTTAGAGGTTTATTTTGGTTTTACATTTAGCTGTTGGAATAGCTTAAAACTCAAAAAGCAGGAACTGTCTCAGGAACCTTCGCAGGCGTATGTAGAACGACTCACTAAAGTTTCATCGCTGTCGAAAAGAACATATTACTAACACTCTTTAATTTGTTTTACTCTGTCGATATTTTTTTCGAAAAATCTCTTTATAAATATTTATTTAATTATTGGCTCACCAACTAAATACACACATAACATTATCTTTTAATACTATTATTAGCTGTCCCCCGCAGTTTCATCCGCGTTTATCGATATCATGTACATATAGCCTATATCCATCTACGAAAAATTCCGCGTCGAATGGTAGCAGTCCCATCCCGATATTTCCAGTAGTTTTGAGATGATGGTACGTCAGGGTGTTACAAAACTACCCGTAAAGCCGAAAGGAGGTTAAATGGGGCCTTATAACGAGTCCATTCACAATATTTAAGAACCGTAATAACGCTGTATAACATACGCCAAAAAAATAAAAATAAATATTTTTATGAATGAAAAATTATTATGTTAAATAGGTACGTAGGCCTTTCTCTTAAATAATCTAGTTCCCCGACATGACAGCTTACTAGGGTTGTTGGCTTTGATAATGAATTATATTTTTACGGGATATTTTGTAACACGCTGTATATAATACTAGCTGTCCGGACAGATGTTGTCCTGTCTAAATAATTGCTTAAAAAATGAATGAATTCGATCGCAGCGCCACTTGTGAATCTCAACCATTCTCGATCGCACTGGAACACATACAAAAAAAAACATCAAAATCTATCCAGACGTTCAGGAGGAGTCCAGTGACATACACACGTACAGTATTACAGAATTATATATATCGTATATATAAAGATAAAATATATAGGAATCCCATGTTTTAATTACCCATGCATCAAAAACAATATAATGTTAAGAAATAAAAATCCTGGGACATTCTTTACACACGGCCATCGGTCCCAAACTAAGCAGAGCTTGTACTATGGAAACCAGATAACTGATATACTACATATACTACTTTTTTTTTTCTAAATGCATACTTATATAGATATTTACACCCAGACACAGAACAAACAGACATGTGTGCATGAAACACAAATGTCTGTCCTGGATGGGAATCGAACCCGCGGCCTTCGGTTTGGCAGGCAGAGCGTTAACCACCAAGCCAACTAATATAAAGACTAAAATGCTATATAATTCAGTTATTCTCTTTTACAGCGAAACCTGATGGATTACAAATAAAACACTAAATTAGAATTAATATAATTAGCATAAATATATCGCACCCTCAGTACGATAAGGGCTTAACTCAAAATTTTGCGAAATGGAGTTACGATCATAGAGAGACTAAACAAAGTACGCTCCATCCGATGAAGAGTAAAACATAGTCAATTTATTGATAGAATAAGCATACCGATACTACAGCCTCTTTAACACCGGGACCCACCCTCCCCGCTCAGTGCAAAAGATACCCAAAATCGATATGTGCCAAAAGTAATTTTTTGAGTTAAGCCCCTATCGTTCTGAGGGTGCGATATATTAAGACGTAAAAAAGACCTACTTTTTCAATCACTGTTCTTGTATCATAAACTATAAACTTTAATAAAGTCTGTTTTTATTCGCTGCCTTCCAGTTAGCAGTGTTTGTATTCAATATTATAACTCATTAACAGGTATTTGGTTCCACCATTGTTCCCGATGTTGCGTCGTGTGTCGCATTGCAGGAATTAATGGCATATAATAGTGATGTAGGTTGTTGTCGATAATATATCCATAGTACGGTCGATTGAAAATGTTTAGAAGCATTGTATGAACAGTGTTGCAGGATTTATTCATCATAAAATTCAGTTTCTATACAACTGCATATATAAATCTATAGGATCTGTCCGTACAATATTTTTTTTTTGGCCAATTTTGTAATAAATATTCGTTTTATGCCTTGTGACGTCAATTCTTTTTTTTTGTGTCTGTATGTCTTTAAGTAATTCAAAAATGGTTTAACCGATCTAAATGAAAATTGGTATATAATCAGAACATGTGATTGTGCGAATGATAGGGTTATATGATTTTTATAAATGCAAGTGACACCGCAGGGACAGTTAGTATTTAAATAAATATCTACACTTATTGACGGGTCGTACATACGTGTGTTCATGGATTTGACTCTCACCTAGTTTATTTGTATTTATGTTTATTTTTATCTAGTTATATGTATATTTATGAAGTAGTAACTATATCAGTTATTTGGTTTTTCTATAGTAATTGTGATTAGTTTGGGTTCAGATAACCGTGTATAAAGAATTTCAGTATATCTATTAAGTTTTTTATTTTTATTATCACGAAAAGATTGGTGATTCACTCAGTCGTACACCACATATTTTCACCGGTGATATTTTAGTCCCAAAGTGATATCGCTCAGTACGATAAGGGCTTAACTCAAAAGTTTGCGAAATGGAGTTACGATCATAGAGAGACTAAACAAAGTACGCTCTATCCGATGAATAGTAAAACGTAGTCAATTTAATGATAGAATAACCACACCGATACTTCAGCCTCATTAACACCCTCTCCGCTCAGTGCAATAGTGACCCCTTATTCAGCTAATACAAACTTCGTCGGCGAGACGGCGCACGGAGGTATCCGAGAGCGTTCCTCTCACGTGATTGAGTTGCTAGCGAAAGAGACAAAGCACGCAGGCCGCGACGAAACATCCTCGAGCTAGTGTCATTTTACTTTATAGAATGGCACCCCAGAGATGTGCCAAAAGTGATTTTTTGAGTTAAGCCCCTATCGTTCTGAGGGTGCGAATGTTTTGAGTATTGTCGCCCGTCTCTTGGGTCTATCAATCCCGAGATACATGTTATCATTTCTAACAAAGAAACGTTAACTAGAATATCCGGCCTCTAGTGAAGGTTTATACCGGTCGGATCACTGAGGCCTTTCAAGCTTTATATTTTAATTTTGTATTTTTATCCTTACATTGTGGACATAGAGTCTCTTTTACATAATTAGAGTTGCAAAGATCACCTGATGTTAAAGTGGTACATATATTTGTCAATGTTTATAATGATCATGCAAATACACATACTTTTTGCTATAAAATATAAAACATTATTTAAAACTAGTGAAGGGCCTAGAAAAGTGCCTACGACGGTAAAAGTTACTTAAGCTACCACCGCTTCGCAATGTCCTTCGACTATGAAGAACCGACAGGAAACTAGCAAGAATATTATTTATAATCTACTACCTGACCCGACAGACATTGTCCTGTCTTAACAATGACTATTGAATTCGAATTGAATCGACTGTGCAATAAGAAATTATAAATTAATTATTTTATCAATATATCTATAAATATATATCCGACCCATGCCTCTATTTTAAACGATATTTGCAGCGCGCATTCTGTCAATCGCGCCAACTATCAAACGACTGACAAAATCTTCAAACAGGTTACATTAAAAAAGTTTATGATGTCAAAAGCGCTAGTAAAGTTGCTAACTTTTCTTAAAATTTCTAATTTTCCGCGGAACTTTCTTAATTTTTTGTTTCATAAGAACCTTCTCTTGGCAATAACAAACACAACAAAAAAATTATTAGCGAAATCGGTAAAGCCATCCATGCGTGATGCCGTGACCAAGGGAAATAGGGATTCATTTTTATATATATAGATGTTGGCTGTTTTATGTTTTACTAGCTTCCGTCTCGAGCCTTCACTCGCGTTCTCAAAGGATTTAATGTATCCCAGATTCATAACATAGCTTAAGTTAGGTACTTCTGAATGTTTAAATCGGTTTTTGAGTTTATTGATTACAAACCAAGATATTATCTCTTTATGATATGAGTGCAATAAATTCTACATACTTTGAGTAGTAGAGCTCGAGTAGCTGAGTACAGGGTTCATCCGGGGAAGTACTACCAGTTTACCCATTTCTACCGTGAAGCAGTAGTGCACTAGTATTACTGTGTTTCAGTTAGAAAGGTAGGAAGGCCGGTGAAATTACAGGCAACTTACTGGTGTTGCAAATGTCTGACCACTTACCATCAGGTGGATCGTTGGCTTGTTTCTCGGCCCAAGTGGTATAAAAAAGTAATTAATTAAAAAAAAACATTATATACTTTTATATAGCAACCTTCCGAACTAGAATGAGACTGAATAATTATATTTGATTTCATTTCCAAATATAATCAAACGGTGATTATAACCATTAAAAATAATCGAACTATATCTATATTTAATGTTCCTTATTCCATTATCTATTTTCCTAAACTCAATATTAGCTACAGGTAGAATATCGAGCTAAGTTCACTGCCCGTGTACCCAAAAGGTTTACCTCGTTGGATATCTAGGCTAATCCTTTGTCTGGATTAAAGGTAGATACTACGTTTAGTTGGGCTTAAATAAAATGTTCAGTACGCCTTTTAAGATTGTTGTTTTCTTCTGAAAATAAGCTCCTAATGTTTAAGAGAGACTTTAGAGAAGAGGCCTCTTCTCCCTTTACTTTCCATATCCAGTTCAATCCGGTTTATCTTTAAAGTCACTTGTATTTTTTAATGATGAATAAGATCACTGGAGGTGGCTTTTAGAGTGAACAAGTTGCGCGATAAAAATGGGATGACAAGATAGGCCTTTAATGACATGTAGGCCTTTATCTGTCAGCGTAAATCCTCTATGTGTCACAGAATCCATGAATGTTTGTTGTGTGCTTATCGATGTTTGATGTTCATTATAGGGTATGTTCCGACCACTCACACCGCAACATATTGGTAAACCCCTTGGTATTGCAATTGACTATTAACGGCGGTAACCACAAAACAATCAGATGGACGGGGTACTGTCTGGTTTTTCACTTATAAATTAAAAAAAATACCGTAATACTGTGGAATCTTTTTGGATAGATTTTTCCTAGGAGCTGTTTCTTAACCAGGTCAAATAGGTTATTTATTTCTCCGTTACTAGCTGTCCCCCGCGGTTCTACCCGCGTTTATCGATATCATATATAACCTGTATCCTTCTATGAAAAATTCCGCTTCGAATGTCAGCAGTCCCATCCCGATATGTTCAGTAGTTTCGAGGTGATGGTGCGTCAAAAGATCCCTATTTTCCGTATATATGTATATTTAGATTCGTTATTAGAATTATAATATCTAGGATATCAGTTATCTGGTCCCCATAGTACCCATATACATAATACAAACTGTTTAATTTGGGATCAGATGGCTGTGTGGAAAGAATGTCCCAGGATATTAAAAAAAATATATGAAACTTTTTTTTTTCAAATAGGCCTTTACAAGCACTTATGAAGTTTGACTCTAATACAGGTTCGGAAGGTTGTTTTATAGAAGACAGTATCGTATGTCAATATAATAATAATAATAATACTTTATTGTGTAAGCTTCAGTAACTTTAAATTTGACCTTCATAAGTGCCCTCCGAAGGGTTTTTTTTTCTTTTTACATTTTCTACGGACTCTTAGTCCGTACTCTTTGAAGATTCTACGATAAATTATTTTAAGATTAATTGTAATGTGTTTTTAAAAATTAACATCTTTCCGCGCGTGCTCAGCTCGTTGTTTTGAACTGAGGCTTGTGGTTCCTTAGTATTACATTGAATTTTTCTATTGCCGAATCCATGGATTATAAATAAATAAATTAAGATTTACGCCCTCCGCGGGTTTAAACTGAATAAATGGTTTTGAATTTTGAATACTACTTTAAAGTACTTATGACTGGGACGTCAAATAAGATACAAATATTTACACCCGAAACCCATAATTTTCATTAAGATGCGTATCTGAAACTGAGTCACAATTTACAGATTAAGCAATTTGTTACATCGCAAAGTGTTATTTATGAATGGTTATATTACAAGTGATTAATCATCTGATGTTAATTAAAGTAAAACTTTGCCGGAGCAGCTGGCGGCGTATGTTAGCAGTTGTCTAACTGTGCTTAGAAATTGTATTTTGTTAAGCTATGTCATTTTGTCGTACCCTTTTACGTTATTGGCAATTATTTAATTAGCCAAATAGTGGCATATGCAGATTGACATGAAATACAACGGTAATATTTTATTTGATTAATATACCGAGTCAGGGCCGGATAAACCATGCCGGGGCCCAAAGCAATGCATGTAACGAGGGCCCTTTACTAGCTTCCAAAAATTATAGGTTTTCCACAAAAACGCATTTATATTCCCAACTGTAATAAATACAACTGTAAAAAAAATATAAAGAGTAGTCTTATGTATCTTCATAAAATAGTCTTTGTTTTGTTTGTGTGTGCCACATTATGAATAATGGGAATTTTATTTATTTTATTTTCATTTATTACATCACGCTTGAAAAACCATTTTCAAATTATTTTTCTCGTGGTGCGGGCCTCTTACCATGCGGGGCCTCTAGGCAGTGCCTATACTGCCTAATGAATAATCCGGCCCTGCACCGTGTGAAAGCGCGTGCAAACAAGGGGTCTAAAAGGCGGCTAAAATATTATTACTGAGTGGGATTAATTTTCCGAATTCACTATAAATTTTATAACTGACAAACAAATTGAAAGTGGTTTTCATGTTTACGTATATGTAGTATATCAAATACCTAGTTAAGTATGTATTTTTAAGGAAAAACTTGGTATATCTGATATCGGGTTTCACATAGTACAAACTGAATTGCTTATTGCTTAGTTTGGAATCAGGGGCTCGATTCTGTAAGGAAAATTACATTAGCTCGAGGATGTTTCGTCGCAGCCCTTATGTTCTGTCTCTTTCGCTAACTACGCAATCGCGTGAGAGGTAAGCCTTCCGAGGCCTCGTGCGCCGGCTCGCGATTGAAGCTGGTATTAGCCGAATAAGGGGGCTGATGGTTGCGTATCAAGAATCCTGGGTGGGATTCAAATCAATCTATCCTACGTTCATAATCAAGCTGTTGGCCCATCATATTTTTATCTTCTTCTTTCTACTTATACTGTCATAAAACTTGAAGTGTCATGTCTGTACATTAAAAATATTTGCCTAAAATTGATTGTGGTTGATGTAGGGAGCGTAACAGAATAGAATGAGACCATTTTTAATATTCCGTTTTACTAAGAATTAAGTTTTCACTGGTAACTGGAATTGGTTTGGGCAACAAAGGTTTTATTTAATAAAAATCGGCTTGAAAATAAATAACTTTACAATTATTACGCGAAGGTACAGGCAGAGCTAGTATATTATATTTTTTTTGTTGGTTTTAATAATTAAAGCAGTTTTTGTACCAGCTTGCGGGGTCTTTGTACAGTGAGCATAACGAATGAGGACAATTTATACTTGTTAACTTTTAATTTACTGTATTAACTTACCCTGTCGCCATTTAACATTGAACTTTTGTATGAAAAATTTGAGTTCGCCATTTTGGAGTCTTTGGAAAAAAAAGTTTTGGGTGACGAACCTGGGGCTCGATTCTGTAAGAAAAATGGCACTAACTCGAGGATGTTTTGTCACAGCCTGGGTGCTCTTTCGCTAACTACGCTAATACTAATAATCACGTGAGAGATAAGCTCTCCGAGGCCTCCGCGAAGCGGCTCGCCAACGAAGTTTGTATTAGCTGAATAATGGGGCTGACAAATTTAACAAATAAATATACTGGGACACTCTTTATAAACCGCCAGCTGATCCCAAACTAACCAAAGCTTGTACTATGGACACCAGATAACTAATATACAACTTTTTTTGAATACATACATAAATCGATATTTACATCCGTGCACAGAACAAACAGACATGTTCATGCACACAAATATTTGTACTGAGTGGGAATCGAGCTCAAGACCTACGGCAGTAGTCTCTAACCACCAAGCCAAATGCCTCATCGACCCATTTAGGAAAAACGTCTCTCAAAATATCCCCGTATTTCACAGAACATATTATATATTCACTAACATAGTATTTATGTGAAAGAGCATTAGTAATATACCCAAAGCGTAACCATGGTAACCTTATTCGGTTGTACAAACTTCATCGGTAAGCCGGCGCAAAGTGGCCTCGGAGCACGGACTTTTCACGTGAGTGCATAGCTATCGAAAGAGACAAAGCATAGAGGTTGCGACGAGCTGGTGTTATTTACCTTACATAATCAATCCCTTGTACCGTCCGTCTTAAACCGGATTTACTGGCAGTATTGTAACCAATTTTTTATAATGATTTAGGACAAACCTAAATAATTGTTTTTTTAAACATTTCATCTGGGATTAGAAATTATGTTTTAAAAATCAAAAAGTAAATTATATTGTTTCTGAAACAGAAAGTTTTTAGTTACAGGTGATTGACGATAATATTTGTTTTATTTACCATATAATAAAAATCTTACCTTACTATTTATACATACCTACTATCAAAATTGTGAAAGTTTATGTGTGTGTATATACGTTAGATACCCTGGCTACGACGCTACAGGTCATGGGTTCGATTCTTATTCAGGACAAACATTTGGGTGCATGAATATGTCTGGTTGTTCTGTGTCTGAGTTTAAATATCAATTTGGATAAGTATTTAGAACAAAAAAAAATGTCCTTATTTTTGGTTCTTGTATATAAATTTAGATAAAAAAAAGTAATATGTAGTAGTCAGTTATCTGGTTTCCAAAGCACAAGCTCTGTTTAGTTTGGGATCAGATGATACATAATATTGCTATTATTTATTTTCATTACCTCTCAGTAATAGCTGTTCGGATTTGGCACACATATATTAACACTTATACTTTTTATCCCTAAAGTGTGTTATTTATTCAAACTAACCACAGCAATGCAAAACCCAACAAAACTTAGTGTTTGACGAAAATATAACCCAAACAAACAAATCATAACATCGCAAAATAAACCATAACTTTATCCACACAAAGCGGAAAATGTTGCCATATAAAATAAACAATGGCCGTAAAGTAACCTTAACTATATTTGGCAGGCTTTAATTTGGTAAGTTAATTCCAAAATAAACACATATAGGGCGGAATGGAACTTTGGACTCCACTCACGAGGCATCGTGCCAATTGCACTAATGGGGCCACCGATTTAATTAACTACGTATTTCTAGGCTAGATTTTATCTGGTAGACTATTTTTATTCCTCAAGGCAATGTGTTAATAAGAATTTAAGACTATTTGACCTCAGTGCCTACGAAAGTCGTATCCCTCTCTTCGATATCGTCAACACACGTGCAGTTCCAATTCTCTAGGTATACGGTGACTACAAACCATAATTGTTTCGAAGTAGTTAACCTCACAGTAGTGGAAATGTCGTCCGGTCTCTACTACCATATAGACATTTACACCGAGTAAAAATTGTACTATGTTTTATTTAGAAAGGTAAGGGAGCCGGTGAAATTACAGGCACATGAGACTTAACAACTTCACGTCACAGGGTCGACCACGCATTGCCAATAGTGTTGCAAATGTCCATAGGCGGCGATGATGACCATCAGGTAGACCACAAATTACATAATATTTCTGATCAATAAAAATATTTAACATGGCATCAATAATAATATCCTAAGATATTATATTCTGATTCCAAACCAAGCAGAGTTTGTAATATGGTAACCATATTGGAAATTTCTAGCGAAATCTTCAGTCAGCATCCGAGCAAGTAACGTTGTGGTTTGAAAACTGACATTTGCGTCCGGAGCTCTGCGAGTTTTGTGGTCACCGCAGTTCGCTGATCGGACAATATAGGTGCTCGATCGAAACGGATTATCCTGTAAAAGCATACATGACTAATGATCAGATTTAATATTGCTTTGAAAGCGTTTCCAATGATACTCAATGTAGCCAACTATCTGTTGGTTTATTCCAGTAAGGTCGGTTGGAAAATGGATTATGATAGAATGTACCTGTTTAATTTTGAAGTGACTGAATATATTGTTTTGAATTGGGATTTTTTACTGCTGTCATCTTTTGATAGAGTAAAATAATAAAAATAAAACGATTTATTTGTTCTATATGATTTATAAAATAAATATATCTCGGAGCATTATTTACGGCAATCTGATCCAACCTACGATCGTATGGCAGTTAGAGTCTCTGACCAACAATAAACTATACTGTTTACCTACATTGTTAAATAAAAAATATATTATATAACATTTAGTTTTATCTAACATTATTATAATTTAACATCTCTAACTTTCGCCGTTCCGTACGATCCATGAATGATCAACCGAAATTTTAAACATATATTTCTCATAGTAAGTGAATTGTATTCAGTTTTTGAGAAATAAATGTCTTAAACCACAATAAACTATATATGTATGATATTAATAAACGCGAGTGAAACTGCGGGGGTCTTCTATCTTTAGAAAAATGGGGTTCCTTTGACGCACCATCACCTCAAAACTACTGAACATATCGAGATGGGACTGCTACCACTCGAGGCGGATTTTTTTGTAAATAGCTATATGATAGCTATATAATATGATATCGATTAACGCGGTTGAAACCACGGAGGACTGCTAGTACTCGTATTATATATAGCAAATCAAGGCCTTAAGTTTTATTCGGATTCAGCTTGGCCTAAAATGGTCAGCTTTAGTTTTCATACACTTCACGTTTTATACATTCTGACGTAAAATATACATTACAAAAACCATTTATTTCAGACTGAATTTAAAACGCAATTAGACAGTATGGTAAGCTTTTATATCAACTGCGCCGGCAAAGCAGCAGACGGTCTATCTAATGGTAATAAGTGGCTACCGTCACCTATGGACATATTTTTTTTTTTTATATATTTGAGAAAGCAGATGACTGGAGTCTACCTGATGTAAAGTAGAATTGCTACCCTAGTCGTCTTCACGGTAGTCTTATGTGCCTTTCTAACCGAAAAACAGTAATACAAGTGCACTACTGCTTCCCGGTTGAAATGGGTATGGCGGTAGTACTTTTCCGGACGAACTCTGCACTAATAGAAGATAAATATACTACTACTAATAAAAAAAAGCTTATTCAAAGATCTAATCTATTAAAGATTGGTATTCAACTAACTCATCTGACATCGACTGTACACAAATAGATTGATTTGTGATTGGTTAACACAAAATGTAATCGGAATGTTCGGTTGCCTTTGATAAATGCGACGTCATCTAGTCAGCTCATTTATAATTACGGTCTATTTGCAGAACAAATCAATCACACGCGCGCGGCTGCCAAATTAACAGTCTAAAGCCAAAGAACTGAGAGTGTAATTTTCATTGTTCACACTATATTTGCATATACTGATACTAACATGCCCTGGGGGAAAAGAAAAAAAACCAATAATAGTATTGTTTATGAAAACCTGCATTGATCGGTGTGAAATCGGCGCAGCATTCAGTATCCTAAAATTACAGCTTCATTTTGTTTTTAATGATATGAAATATATTTATTACAATATTGCTTCACAGGTACATGAAGGTTTAAATTTATTACTCGCCAATTCAGCAGGCCAGTTGGCTTGATGGTTAGACGCTCTGACTGCCACGCCACAGGTCGGGGTTCGATTCCCAGCCCAGAGAAAAATGGTGTGCAAGAACAGGCCTTTTGTTCTGTGTCTCGGTGTAAATATCTATATAACGTATTATTACGTTATCGGTTAACGGTTATCTAGTTTCCATACTCACAACTCAATTAAAACTAATATTTTGTTACAAGCGACTACGTTTATTCACTACAGCGCGACTTTGTGCCCTAACCTTCACATTGTGGATTAAGAGGGGCAGAGGCTGTTTGACAGTTTCATCCTTTCAGTGGCTTTTTATAAAAGTTGTGCAAAGCGGATAAACTGGATATAACCGGATATAAGTGGATAGAACGGGACAGGAGCAGCGACCGGCGAGGTAAGCCGGGCATCGCAAAAAAAATAAAATTATTTTGAGTTTGTTCACGTCCATTTGTTTTTATGATTTTTTCCTGGAAATGGCTCCTTTTGGTACATTATGGGCAACTTGCGGCGAAGTTTAAATCTAGATTTAGTATGACTTGCCTTAAAATGTATGGTTTAGGTAAGCTTAGTTTATCAATAACTAAACGCGGCAAGTTATGATGGCTGTTTTGACGTGAAGAATGTCAATGAAAAATTAATCCTATTGCTTTATGATGATAAGGTTTATCTGCATCATCATATGAATAACTTACATTATTAATGCACTTTTATTTCAATAGCAATAAAGTCATCTTTTTATCGACATTCTTAAATGCCTAAACGGCCAACATTGCGTGAAGCATGTTGAGTTTTAAGCTTTTGTGAAAGTGACCTTAAGCTAACTAACATAAAGGTTGTTTAGTTATGACAGACGCTCATATTTTTTTCCATTAAGTTTAAATGAGTTTGCTTGCAAAACTAGGTCATCATGAAAATTAAGTCAAGTTCATTTGCATTCAAATACAGTTTAATTCTAATAATTTTAGAACTTAATATGAGGTAAGTACATGCATTATGTATATACATTTCAATGTTTTGTTATTCCACGCCAAGTCCTTTCATTACGCCATTAAAAACATTATCACAACGAGGTCTCAAAAAGTGAGCCTCTCACGTGAAAGTATAGTTAGTGTAAGAGACAAAACATTCCAGCCCCGACAAAACAACGTTTCGGCTGCGATTTCAGCATTTACCTTACAGAATCACAGCAATAATAACTGTTGAGTAGCATCTATAATTCTAACCAGCCCCCTTATTCAGCTAATACAAACTTCGTCGGCGAGCCGCTTCACGGAGGCCTCGGAGAGCTTTCCTCTTACAGTAGTAAGCGACAGAGACAGAGCACAGAGGCCGCAACAAAACATCCTCGAGTTAGTGTAATTTTCCTTACAGAATCGAGCCCCAGGTCGTTTGTAGTACCATTTTTTACTTATTTTTTTTTCTTTAAAGATATTTAAATCGAATAAATATACTAACGGGCAGCACCAGCTTCGATTGAGTGACATAATATAAGTGTTTTATGCACGCAAACCTTGCTAAATAAATTCTTTAAATGGTGTCAGAATTTAATCAAAATATATAACGTAGTTTAAAATTTATTAGCGGATAAACAGACGGACAAAAATAAAAATTCATATCTAATAGTATTTAGAAAAATAGAAGAAGAGTGCTTACCCACCAAATTTCTAAAATTACTTAGTATATTGAACAGCCATGGATTAGTTGATTAAAAAGAACTTGGCCATGTTTTCCCGAACTTGTTTCATGATGGGACATACGTCACGTCTACTAAATTGGGAAGCACCCTGCTAGAATAAATCTACCGTTAGCACCCGTTTAATGGTCGACGTTTGTTTCGCTCTCCATTATACCGAAATTCCTTTAGGTTGTCTATTTATTTTGTCGTTATTTACAGATGTTTCTATAAAATTCCTGGCGTAATGGAAATAATAAGACATCTCATTATTTTACCATGTGGATTTTGTTTTGGGAACAATATTTTCCTTGTACCCGCTATTTACATTCCACGTGTCAGGAGCGCTTTTACGTTAACCACTAATAATGTAGGTACTTTGGCTCACTGATACCAAGAGATTTTGGTCTTCAAAATAAAGGGAGAACAATTTTGTCTGCAACTCTCATATTCAGCTACTACAAATTTTGTCGACAAACTGGTGCAACGAAGCTTCGGAGAGCTTACCTCTCACGTGATTGCGTGGTTAGCGAAAGGGACAGAGCATAGAGGACGAAACATCCTCGAGATATTGTTGTGTCTTTTCCTTACAGAATCGAAGCCCTAGTTAGCCTCAGCCTAAACTACACATTTCACTACGACATTTTACACAGAGGCCAGTTGGCTTGGTGGTAACCAACCTTGACTGCCAAGACTGACTGTAAAGGTTCGATTCCCACCCAAGACAAACATTGATGTGCATGTCTGAGAGTAAATATCTAACTAACTGTTTATTTAAAAGAAAAAAAGAAAAAGAAAATTATATGTCGTATATCAGATATCTGGTCTCTATAGTACAAGCGCAGCTTAGTTTGGGATCAGATGGCCGTGTGTAATGAACGTCCCAGGATATTTATTTATTTATTTGCAGATGGTGCAATATGTACCTATATTTTCTGTGTATTAAGTATCACGTATTCTGTCCAGCCTCCTGTCTGACATCAACTCTTTTTGGTAATAAATAAGACAATATATATCGTGGGTTCTTTTACACACGGCCACCTGATCCCAAACTAAGCAGAGCTTGTACTATGAAAACCAGATAACTGATATATTTTTTCTTAATACATACCTATATACATATTTACACCCAGACACGAAACAAACAGACATGTTCATGCACACAAATGTTTGTCCTGGGTGGAAATCGAACCCGCGACCTTCGACTTGGCAGACAGGGTCGCTAACCACCAAGCCAAGTGGTGAAGTACACGTGATCAACGGTACATCCATTAATTCTTTACTCGACTCTTTTATTACAACCTAAATTGACCTAGCAAGAAAATGTTAATTGATTTTGAGAATAATAATACTTTATTGTTCAAAAATATATGTTGTTAACAAAGGTAGTTCACTAGCCTCCACACTAGGATTCCCTGTGTCGTGGATAAAAATGGTGTGATAGTAAGTCATCATTTATTTATATAAGACACATCAATAGTATACTTATTGACAAGTTCTTTCCATAAAATTTGGATAAGTTAACTTACAAGAGACGTGTACAATGTGTAAAATTGAGCAGTATCCATTACAGAACTAAAAAAACACGTGAAATGAAAAAATAAATATTAATTTCATTTTAAACTTGTACTGCAGGTACATAAATATTTATAAAAATTTAAAACCAAAAATCATTATTTTTCCGAGTATCTTCTATCTTCTCTCTAAATGATACGGATGCCTCGTGACAAATAGCAGCAATAATTCCAGTTCCCAAAATGAAAATAGATTATGTAATGTAAGTTATAATAATATTACACAAGCCTAGTTAATATAACGGCATATTAAAACAAATGGCCTCCACGCGCCGTCTCGATTTTAAAACCTTCCTACATTACATAGCCAAGCTACTTGCGGTACGTAAGCTATAAGCAAGATATAAAAATACATTATTTTTAAAAACTCTTGGTGCAGTGTTCTTCTGAGAAAATGCTACCCATTTTTACCTTGAAGTAGTGCACTTGTATTACTGTGTTTTAAGGAGAAAGGTGAAAAGATAGTTAAAAAAAAATTATAAAGATAAGGAGGCAGGAGTATTTACAGGCACATGGTAACAACATCACTTTGTTGACTTCTTAAAATATGTAGAAGCTAGCTGTCCCATGTGTCGCGTTCCCGAGGTAGGTTACATTATACAGGAATAAAAATTATCCTGTATGTTAATCTAGATTCTGAACTATACAGGGTGTTACAAAGCTACCCGTAAAGCCATCAATAAGCCACCAAGTCCATTAATAATATTTAAGAACCGTAGTAACTCTGTATAACATACCTCAAATAAAAAAAAACTGATTTTTATGAATGAAAACTAGAAAAGCAGAAAAACTATTAAAGTAGACAATTATTAGGTAAAATAGTTACGTAGACCTTTCTGTTAAATAATCTGGTTTCCTGACATGACGTGTTACAACGTATTTTATAACACGTTGTATATATGTAAAAGTTTCATCCAAATCCGATCAGTAGTGTTTGCGTGAAAGAGTTACAAATATCCATATATTACAGATATTATCTCCTCTTAAATTTTCGCATTTATAATATTAATAGGATATTATATCTTTATTAATTTATGTTTTAAAACAAAATAGTTGGACATTTTCAAAATTGTGGAGTCGATCACCTTAGACATAAATGTCTAGGATATTTTTTTATATCACAGAATAACCAGATGATCAACCTGATGGTAAGTGGTCACCCCCTCCTATGTTTACAATTAATTGATATTGTATTTTAATTATATAGTTTTTTTTTGTTAAATCAATTAGAATAAGGCAAGCGTTGGGTGGGAACTGTCTTCTGACACACAGCTTGCGCTAGTTTTGAAGACAGGGCTGCATATGATTATGTATTTTGACTCAGCAATAAAAAAACATTTATTTTTTTTGTTTTCATTTTAATTAAACCTCTTTGAAAACATTCACCGCTGTAACATCGCATTTCAGTGTAACACAGACCTTTCTTACCTTAAGATATCAAAATCTGAAAGCGATGTTCTAAAATCTATAGCTCGTTAAGGCTTTCCAGACAAACCTGAGATCTATGTCGACTACGTGACTAGTATGCTTATTCTTAGTACACCGAGCAATACTAGGTATGGTTTTAGATTTCAGTGTTAGGTATATTAATATGAAACTATTCTTAATTTTATTGAGCCATTTTCCTTGACAGATTTTTTAATTATTTTGAAATCGTGGGATATTCATTTGACGGGCCAATTGGCCTGGTGGTTATGGACCCTGACTGCCCAGCTGCAGGTCGTAGGCTCTATTCTCATCCGGGACAAACATTTACGTGCTTGAACATGTTTGAAAATGTCTTTATTACATTGCAAGTTCAGTAATTACATGGGTCGGAACACCCCTTTTAAGGTTTTGAAAAACCTGTATTAGAGAGATCCGCTCTTTCGACGACAATGTTTGGGTGTAGCGCTTGCTCCAGCAGGACAAAAAAAAGTAATTGCTGAGTTTATTGCCGGCTCTTCTCAGTAAAAGCAATCTTCCGATCCGGTGTTAGAGTGTGACCATTCATAAGTGCCTGTGAAGGCCTATTTGAATAAATATTTCATTTCTTTTCATCTAATTTTGATGAAATCGAAATTTCTGTCTGGGTGTAAATATCTATATAAATATGTATTTTTAAAATTTGTAATGTAGTATATCAGTTACCTGGTAGCAATAGTACAAGTATGTAATACACTCTGCTTAATTTGGGGTCATGTATGAAGAACTTTCTGAAATATTTATTCTTTTATTCACGATTCTTTTTAAGTAGTAGAGAACTTAGCGCAAAGTAGTAAGCCGGAGAAGTATTGCCGTAACCTAAAATAACTAAGTTTAAAGGTACCAAAATATAATTTTTAGAACTATCACCAAAATATTCCGTTTATCGCGAAAACTTGTCTGCTTCAAGCAAAATAACCATCCATTTTGTATTGACGTTAATTTTATCGAGTGCATAGCGATTACCTCGAAAACTGAGCAAACCTTGCTATTTATCACTTCTACCTGGCTCCAGCCAATAAAACCACTTTGAGATGGCTCTCAAACTTTAATAATATTTGCGACTCTATAAGCACATTACTAGGGTATTATTTTCCCGCATTGCTACGGCATGGGGGCTCTTTAAAAATGACGTGACAAGTGTTTTTAAAGGTTGCTAACTCATTGGCAATCTCCCAAATATTGCAAATGTCTATTACACCTATCTCTTACAATCAGGTGGAACGTATTCCGTATAAACTGTTAAATTTGCTATACTCATGGTTATGTAATATTTTAAATAATATTATAAAAAGACAGTGCGATGTTTGTGACGTTGTATGTATACGGAGTGTAATCACTGGAACCACGCCACCTATTTGAAAAATTAATTGGCCATTTAGAAGGTACACAGTTCCGGATGGCTATGTTTAAATCCCGGGATACATTAGATCCCTCAGGAAGCGTAAGTATTATATTTATATAATAAACCTTAATCTTAAGCAATTGGTTTGGAAAATAAATGAAGTTTGGAATGTCTAAAAACCCTTGCGAAAAAGCTTGGCTTATACGATTTTTTTCGAACTGAACATAAATTTTGCTACAAACTCACACTGGAAGGAGTGATAATGAAGCCAAGGATGAAGCCTTGAAATCTATAATATTTCGCAGGTCGTGGGTTCGATTCCCACCTAGGACAAACATTTTTGTGCATGAACATGTCTATTTGTTCTGTATTTGGGTGTACATATCTATATATTACAAAAAAAAAGTAGTACGGTGTAATATATCAATATATCTGGTTTCCATAGAACAAGATCTGGCCGGGTGTAAAGAATGTCCAAGAAAAGAAAATAAAAAAATATGCATATCAAAAAGAGGGACATAACATCCAAAGTTTGAGAGCCACTACCTGCATAGATGCAGTTTGGAGCGGTTCCTATTGCTAACTCGGGCCGCATCGGCTGATTGGTACACACAGGGTGAATTGTATTTCAAATGGAGTATAGAACCCTCACATGGTTTACACAATCGATAGTATTGAGATGAATCTTTCAAAGTTTGAGAGTTATTGAGGATACCATCGGTATTGTAACAGTCTATATATCTGTAAAGGAATTAATGGAGTGAATTTTCCCAGTGGATGCAAAGTTACGATGAACTTGTGGACGATGAATTTGTGGAGGAAGCTGAGTTCATGCTACGGATTTTTCACGATACTAAGCACTTATCACCAGAAGATTTAACTTATTGTGAGTTATAAAGACAAAATGCTTTTTTACCGAAATATTAAGCGCATAATACGCATAAAAAATAAAATAAAATAATAAAAATAAATATCCCGGGACTAGTTTACACACGGCCATCTGGTCCCAAACTCAGCAGAGCTTGACCAAATAACTGATATACTACATATACTACTTTTCTAAATACATACTTATATAGATATTTACACCCAGTCACAGAACAAACAAACATGTTCATGCTCACAAATATTTCGGGAATCGAGCCCGCGACCTTCAACTTTGTAGTCAGAGTCGCTAACCACTAAGCCAACTGGCCTGTGATACGACTTTACTACTACTTTCGCTTTCAAACATAAAATCAGCCCCCTTATACAGCTAATACAAACTTCATCGACGAGCCGGCGTACGGAGGCCTCGGAGAGCTTACCTTTCATGTGATTGCGTAGTTAACGAATAGGACAAAACCGGAGGCTGCGACGAAATATCCTCGAGGTATTGTCACTTTCTTTACAGAATCGAAGCCTAGGTGAGAAATAAAAAAACTGTGTATTGGAAGTTGTACTATACCACAAAAAAGGTTTCATTTTAAAATTAAACTAATTTTATAATTCTTGCAATACGTCTGTTTTAAAACAGAATACTATAGATTTTAGACATGTGAATTGAAACCCAAGGGTTGAAAATGCCAATTTTTTAAAACCAATTTTAAATAGCCGTAAATTTTTTTTCTACACTTTTTAAGCATTTATACAAGCAAGCAAGCTCTTCTAGTATACTCTACTAATTTCAAATCGACAGCATTTGCAATTGCTAAGAAAAACAGCAATAACCTACAGGCAGAACGTAATCCTTCTTATACCAATCCCTTTCCTTATTAAAGGCCGATAACGCACTTGAGGCTCCGCTGGTGTTGCGGGTGTCCATGGGAAGTAATCGCTTACCATCAAGCAAAACGTCTGCTCGTTTGCCTACCATAACAAAAAAAAATAACAAAAAAAAACTAAGTCTTTTTTGGTACGGTACGGTAAAACAGTTGTGAAAGTTAAAACACAATGTGATAGTACCGTGTCGCAGCATCATTTACATAAGGTGTGCGTCGCGAGACGTAAAGGCACTCCGTGCTTCGCAATCCAAGTGAATACCTGATGAAATTTCAAATCAGTTCCACCCTTTCATGTGACAATGTGGCACCGTTGGAATTCTTTATTTGAAATTTCTTATTGCACACTGGAAGAGTATGGAGCAATGCCTGTATTAATATTTGTACGAGTATCATGCTTATATCACCGCTAACTATATTCTAAAATATCTGGTTGTTTTGGGTGACCCATAATCATATAGCTGTAAGAGAGGCATGTGCTACGCAAGATAATCTTTAGACTAGTGTCAACTTCTACAAAAAAATATTAATGTGAAAGTTTGTGAGGGTAGATGTATAGATTATTGTTTGTCTTTTAAGTAAAAAAATACCGAATAAATTTATATAAAACAAGGCAAATAGAAAGAGCATACCCTGGATTAACATATGGGTTAACTTTTTTTTCGAGAAAATGTAACAGCTACTAATTCATATTATTAAGATTTGTAGTTTACTTTCAAATTTATGTTTTGCAAGATTGTTAAATAAAGACTATTAATATTACAGTTGCACTACAACCCGTTTGTCATATTAATATATTGATAGTATGTGTGATATATGAATTATAGCTGCCCCCGCAGTTTTACCCGCGTTCCCGAGGGATATCACATTTTCCCGGGATAAAAAGTAGCCCATATGCTATTCCAGAATATGCTCTATGTGCCAAGTTTCATCCATATCCGTTTAGTCGCTTCTGCGTGAAAGAGTAACAAACTTATTTCCTCTTTATAATATTAGTATAGATATAAATATAGACTAGCTGTTCCCCGCGGTTTTGGAACTTAAATGTCTTTGCGTTAAAAATGTGTCAATTTTTCAAGGCCTACAAAAGCCGAACCATTATACACAATTTGCTTTTTTATTCAAGGTCGTTATAAGGCCTTTGATATTTCTGTTGTGGACTGTCCTTAGCCAACAACGAAACCTAATATTTTGCCTTTTCTGGCATTTAGTAACCTTTTATACACTAGCCAATCAAAAAATGCCTACATTCATTAAGGCTTCACCTTGATTTTTTTCAACGATGTAGCAAAACAAAAGAATAATTAATTAATGGAAGCGAGCAACCTTTTTATTTTGCCGTTCCATTTTCTTACGAATTTCATTTTATAACGCTTTATTGACTTTTATAAATGTTATATTGCCAGGCATATTTTATTTTGGTTGAATAAGGAGCACTATAATTTTAAGAACTAATATAACTTTACTATACAAACTAGCTAGCGCCCAGCGGTTTCACTTGCATTTAATAATAGCCTTTGTCCCTCGGGAATAGATAGTTTTCAATCGATAAATGTTTTTTTTATGGATGAAGTAGTATCGGAGATTATTCTCTATATACATTCTCTCACAAAACTCGCACTTTATCTTGAATATTACTTAAGAGAACTTAGTTGAGTTTGACAAGGTTTTAAGTTTATTTTTTATTTTTTTATACCTCAAGCGCCGACAAACAAGCGGACGGTCCACCTGATGGTAAATTGTCTCCGCCTATGGACATTGGCATCGGGGGTGAAAAAGGCGACAGGGGCATCGCCAATGCGTTACCGACCCTGAGACGTGAAGTTGTTAAGTCTCATGTGCCTGTAATTTCACCGGCCCCTTACCTTTCTAACCGTAATACAAGTGCACTACTGCTTCACGGCAGAAATGGGTAAGGTAGTACTTCCCCGGACAAACTCTGCACTCAGAGCTCTACTTCTCAAAACAAACAAGTACTCAGCCTAATTAAATAGAGTCTGTCGAAACTGAATACTTAAATTAATTTAATACTCTAGATGATTAACTTACAACCTACTTAGTTTAAGCCACACATTGGCCTCGCCCACTTCCAAATTAAGTGATACCATTCCATTTTACACGGCACTTTTAAAACACAATTACACTATAACAAAACTCAAATTTATTATATTAATTTACCAAAATAAATATTCATAGTTGTTTTTGTTTTATACACCAAACAGGAGCCTTTTATTTGCAAGGCACTTAATTCCATTTACGACTGTAAAACGGTGTGCAAATAAAAGATACACCGAGCAATGTTTGTTGGTGTAGAATGGTATCAAATTTAAATCTTGTCCCGTTTTTATGACAAAATAGCACGTAATGTTAGACTTTCCATTGGTATTACTAAAACTAATAAAAGAGTAATATTTATTTATGTCTTAACTAATATTTAAAATGCAAAAATAAGTTTGGAGGTTTGTTTATTTCGCTTTCACGGTCAAGCGCCTGAACTGAACTATTATGAATGGCATAGAGTTGGGAACGCAGGTGAAACCGGTGATAACAACTAGTATTAAATAAGTCCTGAAAACCTCGGGCCCCAGAATTTGGAACAAATATGTATAATCTAGATGTCGATGATTATATCCTTATGTTTATTTTACTAAAGCATTTTATAGCGAAAAAGGTTTGATTTTGTAAGGTACCTTGACGGTGTTTGTCGCAACATCTATGCTCTGTCTCTTTCGTTACACAATCACGTGAGAGGTCAGCTCTCCAAGGCCTCGTTGCATCGGCCCGCTGACGTAGTTTGTATTAATAATGAAGGTATCAAAATCACAACACCGCAAAGTCAATTCTGCAAAAAAATGATTAATATATATCTTGATTTAGGTATTAAAATATATTTTTAGTTTACGTATCAATATTTGGAAGTATATATCAATACCATAAGTATGTATTTCAGTTATCTGATTTCCATAGTACAAGATCTGCTTACTTTGGGATCCGATTGCCGTGTGTTAAGAAAATCCCAGTATAAAAAAAACAGAATATACTATTGCTAACATTTGTTCATATAGACACTAGATTGGAAGTCAGGACTATAATTAATTTTTTTTTGTTTTTAGCGAAAAATAATAAAATTTTAGATACTAACATGTGATTGAGATTTAACTTTTTTTTTCTTTTTTTATACTACTTAGGTAGCAAACAAGCTGACGGCCTGTCTGATGGTAAACGTTCACCGCAGCCTATTGACGCCTGCAACACCATGGGTATTACTTGCGCGTTGCCGACCCTGCAAAACTCTCTTCACACCTTCTTGAAGAACCCCATGCTGTACTCCCTTGGGAAAACCACGGCGAGGAGCTCATTCCACACCCTGAGCGTCCGCGGGAGGAAGCTCCTCTGAAATCACACCGTGCGAGACCAGTTTGATGCCGTCGATGGTGAGATAATTGGATGTATTTATTTTCTTTTATTTTAAGGTTACATTAAAAATATTGATATCACTGCATAGTTTATTTTACATAGTCATTAATAACTAAAGTTATAAATAAATTGAACAGTTATAAACCATTTAATTCGTCATTCAATGTAGGCCATAAAATAACTTCTGAACGATTTCATACGAAAAGCAAGTCGTCTGAAAGATATATTTATTCCTACAACTTACAATATTACGAAGTTTTAGGTGTTCAGTTTGGCCTGAATTATGTAAATATGTCACTATTATAGACATTTAAAATAACTTTCCAGACTTTGCGACTGGCGATAATAATTTAACATCAAAATTAGAATAGTTTTTTTTAATATAATGTTTTATTATGTGTTAGGCTTATGTTTATATACCATTTTACTTAGTAAGTGGATGTTAATATCATATTAATATGTATTTAAAAAAAATAGTATATGTTGTATATCAGTTATCTGGTTTCCAATGTACAAGCTCTGCTTAGTTTGGGATCAGATGGCCGTTTGTAAAGAATGTCCCAGGATATTTATTTCATTTTATTTTTATGCGTATCACAATTTATTTAGGCCCTTACCTGCCCTATTTAGGCCTTTACCCTGGCTAAGGGTTGTTAGCACACATAGAAGGGGACTCACAAGTGCAGGTTTAGATGTCGACCGATTTTGAACTTTAAAGTGGTAACCAGCCAGGTGGTAATACAAAGTACCCTCATATTATTTCTTCCTTACCATATTTTCCTTCAACAAAAGCTCAAGTTTATTGATTCAAACCCATGATTCTTGTTACGCCATGCGACGTCTCAATTTACTGAATATAAAAATTCCAAATAAACATAAAAATAAATTTGATCTTATCCAAAATTTCCGTAATCTAGCACTCCCGTAAAAGAAGTTGTAAATTTTAGGAGCGAATAATTAATTTTAATGAAGTATAAAATCTCAGCGGATGTTTTTACCTAATAGGGAAGGTCAGAAGCTTTAGTGTCCATTTCAGAATTTACGTCTTTTTAACAAGTATTTTTTACTACGAATCCACTGGCAAGACGAAAATATTTTGTTTTATGTTCCGTAATGTTAATTATGCAAGAGATAATTTTGTCATTTAAATTGGGAAACAATATATTACAAAGTGTACAAGTATTAGAGTTAGACTATTCATAAGTAAGCACTTATTTTTATTTCATTTCATTTTAAGCAAAATTGTATGCCGCAATATTTTTAAAGTTTGTTTTTCCAATGGATTTTTATTTTTACTTTCATATGTTATTTTGAATTTGGTATCACCTCCTTCACATATTCCCTTCGATTATAAATTGAAAGGACAAATTTTTATTTAGTTTAGATCCAAAAAGTCTACTTATGAAGATCAAACTTACTCGAACTAAATTTGCGGTTCGGAGTCAGTCTTTAACTTAAAACAATTGGCAATTGGGTTTAACAATTACAAAATACAACATTAATACCTATATCCCCCATTGACTACTGTCTGCACAGTTAGCGCCAAAATACAATATACAAAATTTACATTTATTACATAAAACAAAGCTTCATCAATCTTCAGAAACGTCCCAATGCATGATAATCAAAAACACCCATTAAACTATTACGAGAAACACCACCATGTCTATGTAGATTAGTGTCAACAGCGTCTCAAAGCTTGTTACTAAAGTTCCTAAACCGGGTATAACGCAAAACCGGTTGGTAAAATCTGATAACCGGATGAGCGGTACGGTCAACTGATATTTCTTGTTTATGTGGACGTAATGGGATAAGTTTCAACTCGTTTCGCTAGTTTTTTGGAGCTGATACATTGAGAGGAAATAAGGACGAACGAACTATTTATTGAATGTAAAAGTGGGAACAAATAAAAAAGTTTGGGTCATATAACTCTTTGGCGGATAACTTTTTACACATACTAGTTATTTAGCATTGCTTTACTTGCGTTTAATTTTAAAATCTTATCTTATCAATAATCTAGTTTCCATAGTACAGTAGTTTGGGATCCGTGAGTAAAGAATGTCCCAAGATATTTATTATTATTTAATTGTATAATATATTCTACTCTTTACAAATGCGTCTATCTATACTGTTCTTGGTCTTCGAGTCTACTCCATTATTAGGCCCCTTCGATATACATAATATAATAATATGTAATGATTTACTCCTTGACATTAATAATGTCTGATCAAGTAACATGTCGCATACTAATACTAGTACCTGAGCCGATGAGGCCGTAGCGAACTTCGCTCAGTTTTATATTTTTGTAAGATCAAATTTGACGTTTGGTTGTGATATGGTAATGGTTCGGTGCATAATATGTTAGTGGAATTGCCCCCCAGGATAGACATGATAAGCTTGAACTTAATATAGTATTTTATTTAAATCTTTAGAGCTCTTCCCGAGATACAAGAATTACCCGTTTAATAATATTTGATAGATACATATCTATATGGTAATGTTTATTTTGGATGTAGTTAGAGTAGTAGAGCTTTTAGTGCACAGTTCTTCCTGGGGAGCAGTGCTCCCCAGGTGCGGTGGTAGTGACCACCATTTCCATTTCCACCGTGAAGCAGTAGTGTACTTGTATTACTGTGTTTTGGTTAGAAAGGTAAGGGGGCTGGTGAAATTACAGGCACATGAGACTTAACAACTTTACTTTTCAGGGGCGACAACGCATTGACGATGCCCCTAGTGTTGCAAATGTCCATAGACGGCGGTGACCACTTATCATCAGGGGGACCGTCTGCTTGTTAAAACCACTCATACGATTCATTCACTGATAGAACGCTACACTATTCTCAAATGGTTATGTAATAATCCCGAGATTAATTCAAACCGCAGAACTGTTGCTAATAGAGTATTTACTTGAATGTGTGCCTAAATTAAAGTGGTATTGTAAATAATTACATAAAATACATAGAGATAGGATTGATTTTGATTAGTGTAGATTATGTGGAGTTTAGTTCTAGTAAACTATTCGATAGATTTTATCGCTAGAGATATGCCTTTATGTTAACTTTTTGATGGAACTGTAGAGATGGTGGTTGGACCCTGCCACAGCTACAGGTCATGAGTTCAATTCCCATCCAGGACAAACATTTGTGTGCATTGAAATGTATGTGATGTCATGGATGTAAATATAAAAGAAAGGAAGAAATAAATTTATTTGTGCCAAAGGGAAAATAACACATAAAAAAAGGTTTACAAAAACAAGCATAATAACCACAAATTGGTCCTCCAACTCAGCATGTGGTTGGCTGTACGTACCAATATAGGTACGTATAGCCAACGCTGATCTTCCGTTGGGGCCGGCAAGCTCTATACAAGTATATATTTAGAAAAAAGTGGTATATATAGTATATCAGTCAACTGGTTTCCATAGTACAAGCTCCGCTTAGTTTGGTATCAGATGGTCGTGTGTAAAGAATATCTCTGGATATTTATTTAATTTACCTGAATCAAAAGACTCGAATCATTTTTTATTAGTTTTATAAATCTGACTAACTTTGAATACCGTGGCCCCAGCATATAGGGAACGAGCTGGACATTTCAATAACTATAAAATAAGGGTCTGAATAAATCATCATTACCCAAATATTATTATATACTCGAATCAATTTCAATATTCGACATGTATAAGTATGATGGATCGCGTATTTCACACAGTGAAAATTCGCACTCCTGACAGATTACTCGTTTTATGGCTTACCCAGACATCACGTACTGACTTTATACGCTCGTTGAATAAATATTTCACTTCTGGAATACTATTTTCACTCGTGAAATAATATGTGCTACAGTTTGACGCTGGTACATTACCTGATGTATGTTGTTAAGATAGGCTGAATTTTGTAAATGACAAGATTTAGTTTTACACTTCAATTCCCTGGAAGTTAATTTCCCGACACCTTTAACCTGGATATATTCAAGGCCAGAATGAATAGGCATTTTCTGGATAAGCGTGCTACATCCAAGGCCTCGTCATAACTCCTTCAGGGATTAAAAAAGAACTGGATTCTTAAACGTATTCCTTTTCTTATCTTTGAATGTCTTACGTCAACAATCTTACCAAATTAAATCCTTATATCTTCCATCTATATATATATATATATATATATACGCAAAATAGGGTTCCTATGACGCACCATCATCTCAAAACTACTGAACATATCGGGATGAGACTGCTATCACTTGACGCGAAGTTTTTCGTAGAAATAGCATAGATATAGTAGTATAGGCTATATATGATATCGATAAGTGCGGGCGAAACTGAGCGGGACAGCTAGTAATATTATGAATGCGAAAGTGAGCATTTTGCTACGCTTTGACAGTTACGCGACTCATCTGATCATACTGAAATTTAGCACACAGAGCTCATGGTATAGAGAGAGATATAGGCTATTATTCTGGAAACGTGGATCAAACCGCGGGGACCAGCTAGTTGTATAAGAATCTCGCTGAGAGCTAGTAAAGCTGCTGAAATCTCCCGTAAGACAGATCTGTTGATCGAATGTCTTTAGTACCTATCTTACTTCAATTTATAGCAATGTATCGGAATTTATTGTCTTTTGAAAGCTGAGAGGTCCTAACACGTAAGATATAATAGAAAAGTTCAATGTACTCATCGAACCAGAGATTTTTGCCCATGCAACATTATCCGTCTTCTTCTTTGCCTGGCCCTTTCTCATTTTATTTGGGGTTGGCCCTCCGTATCATGTGTCTCCAGGCTCGGTCCTTCTCTTTGTTGACTTGGGCTTCTTTGAGGTGAATTATTTACTACTTTAACTTACTTTCTGCTCATGTGGTCGGATGGTCGTCTCATAACGTGTCTGTACCACCGCAGGGTTCTCCTGTAGTTTATCTGGGATAGGTCTCATGTTGAAGGTGTGTGTTTCTGACATGATCCAGCCTAATTACATTATCTGTAGATCAATTAATAGATATAATAAATTCCAAATTCAAATATTGATGTAACAAAAACTTTAACAATTCACGTAGATAGTAAATCGAAGAAAATTATCAAGCAATTATTGAATTATTCATTGTGAGATGTTGCGTACCGCCTAATCACTTTAATTGCCGCCCCTATTGGACCCCTATAAATTTATGAGGCTCGATCTTTAATGTATTAAGAGGACCTCTAAGGTAATGGCTGCGTTGGGTGAACTATCAATTTGTAATTAGTCGATACAGATAACGAGAAGTCGGTTCTATTATAGATGAAATACTGTTAAAATTGCAATAAAAAAAAATTGTAAACAGTTTTTAGGCTCTCTTTTTCATTTTTATGTTGAGTACCAAACTGTCTTTGGATATTTGGAATGCAATAGCTTTGACCTTGATAAGTGTCTCCGCGGCCTTTGTTTTGGTATAAAGTTTTTTTTTTAATAAAGAGACAGTATCAATGCGCCATCAATTGTAATCCCTTACCTATCTAACCGAAATACAGTTATGCACAAAAAATGCACTGCTTTTGACGTAAATATGTATGGCTGTAGTACTTCCCTAGACGAACTCTGCAACTAAGAGATCTTTTTTTTTTTACATCACAAGGGCCGGCAAACAGCCACACGGTCCATCTGATGGTAAGTGGTCAACACTGTCTATGGACATTAGCAACACTAGGTTCATAGCCAATGCATTGTCAACCCTGAGACGTGAAGTTATTAAGTATCATGTGCCTGTAACTCTGCTTCTTTTATAGCATCTTACAATGTATAAGGAATCAATATACTTATATTATATATTCAAATAGACCTTTGCCTGCACAGTACAATACAAATACACTTTATTGCGTATCACAAAGTAAGAGACATGGAGTTATGAGTAGTTTGTCTATTTATAGTCTGACTTCATATTATATTAAAAGTATATTCTTTATAATGCATTATCATAAAAATATAATATTAACTATATTGTATGTTGAAATAAAATAAATATAGTATAAAGTACTGCGCAGGCGAAGGTCTATTTGAATCATCATCATCATCATCATCATCATCATATCAGCTCAGGGATGTCCACTGCTGAACATTTTGGATTTCCATCTCGAACGGTCTTGAGCCATCTGCATCCAGCGGTTTCCAGCGACTCTATTTGAATATTTAATATATAATGATTTCTAATAGATTGTAAGATGTTATGCAAGAAGTAGAGCTCTTAGTGCAGAGTTCGTCCGGGGAAGTACTACCAACTTACGCATTTCCGCCGTGAAGCAGTAGTGTACTTGTATTACTGTGTTTCGGTTAGAAGGGTAAGGGGGCCGGTGAAATTACAGGCACTTGAGATTTTACAACTTCACTGCTTATTGGCGATGCCCCTAGTGTTGCAAATGTCCAAAGGTGGCGGTGACCACTTACCATCAGGTGGACCGTGTGCTCCTTTGTATAAAAATATTAAATACATATTTAAAATAATAAAATACATATTTAAGACCTTGATTACATACATGACAATATAATATCAGTCGTAATGATGTATTTGGTTTGGAAAGATGAAAAATATTTTTTATTCGATATCAAACAAATTTTGAAAGAAGTAATTCTAGAATGTTCAATATATGTAGTTTAATTTAAGTCTACAGTGTAGTCAAGGTTTATTTAAGTATATTAAAAATCCCAAGAATATTTCTATCTGCTACGTCGTAGCAAATCGTAGCGGCCAGGTAGACTTCGTAGAGCTTATCAGCTACGAATGCTACGATCCACGACTGACTACGACGTAGAATAATTTTCTCTTTGCGCAATATTCAATTCGTGTGATATTAATTTCGATATTTATATGTAAGAATTTGATATAATCTCTTTCAAATTGGTTACATATCATTGGTTTATCGAAAACAGTTTTAATGACATTTTAATATGTAATAATAAAACCTTAATAAATATGATCATTTTATTTACTTTCAATGTCCTAAGTCATTTATTATAATTTTTTAAATTGTAATTACTCTTCTATTAAGACCCCTTTTTTGATCATTAGAGATTATACATCCAAATTGATAAGCATACAACATGAGCTATATCTCAAGTGCCGCTGCTAGAACATACTTTAGCCTCATTTTTTTATCTAGATGTTAGTACCCAATCTACAGGGTACTATAAAGTCCCAATAACCAGCTACTGGCTCATTGTAAAATGTGAACCCATGACCTTCGCTAGAATAAACATCATTACCACTAAGCAATCAACCTTCTGAACATTGAATAGCTGCCGAAATATTTCTCATCTTCCTGAATAGTTCCAATATTTAGTCGCCTTTAAATAATTGGCTATATTACTGATCTGCCCCCTTATTCAGCTAATACAAGCTTCGTCGGCGAGCCGTCACACGAAGGCCTCAATGCTAACCTCTCACGTGATTAGTAGTATTAGCGTAGTAAGCAAAAGAGACAGAGGAGACGCCGCGATGAAATATCCTCGAGTTAGTATCATTTTCCTTACATAATCGAGCCTTGGTTATCAGATGAATTCCCCTAAGGTTGTAATATCAAATACTCGTTAAAAGATACTTTCAGTAATTGTATTGGTTATTGCCACTTTTGCTCAGTAGTGGCGAACCAGGTTTATATTGCATTATCTGAATACTGCAGAGTTTCACAAACAAATGCATACGAGATAACTTTGTTGTTTAACTTCATTACTGTTACATCCCATTGTATTAGTATTTTATCGCAACTTTGTTTGAATATACTTTAGGGTATGGGTTTTTTTTTTATTTCAGACGGGATTGCGACTGGCCTCAATCTCTCCTGATGGTAAGTGAAGATGAAGCCGAAGATGGAGCTCGCTTTCCCGTTAGTAGGTTGTTTTCTATTACTATGTATTCCAACTTAACCAGTAATTAAGTTGTTATAGTTTATTTATTAGAAGCGTGTCGACTGACAGATGCTCCGTCTCATGGGAGGTCATTGAATGAGGTCCCCTCCGTGGTTTCCCAAGTGAGCACAGCTTTCTAAGAGGGATGTGAAGAGATTTTTTCACCTCTGATGTTGTGAACGTCAATAGTCAGAAGACGTCGGCGGTAGATCGGTCCAGTAGTATTGCAGCCTAAAACCAAACAAACAATCAAATATTTTCTCTTTATATTTTAAAATGATATTTAGTGTAGACAACAAAAACAGGCTGCGTTTACAAATTAGATATCTATATATAAAAGAAAGTCACGTTAGTTACACAATTTATAACTCAAGAACGGCTGAACCGATTTGGCAAAATATTGGTGGGGAGGTAGCTTAGAACCATGAGATGGACATACTTTTTATCCCGTTCAACCGCGTTCCCGTGTGACGTGACATACAACGTCAAAGAGAATACAAGTCGCTTTAAAACGTGGCATAACACAAACGCATCTGACATGGAATAACAAAACGCAAATAACAGTTAAACGTAAGACCAAGTCGATCAAATCTTTCTAGTATAATATCAATGAATGTGCATTTATTTGTTACGCGTTCACGCGACTACTTAACTGATCATCATGAAACTTTGTACTCATATTTTACAAGTATTAGAAGTAACATAGGATACTTACATGCCCGGGAACGGGGGTGAAACCGCGGGGGACATTTTATATAACCACAAATAAAGCCATATTATCTTGTATTTGTAAACAAAGAACAAATACATTGTAATTAAATTCTAAACTCAGTTCAGTTTTTCCGAGTGAACGCTAACATTTTCTGTTATGTGTATACCTTTTATAACTTAATAAAAATCATATTTACTTTACTTACCCATATGGTTCCTAAATACGGCTCACATTACATTATTGCTAATACATTAAGGTCCATTTTCGCGTGTCAAGGATTAGATGCTTGACGGATGATCAGTCACAGGAAGACATTGTCGTTCAGTGATGGAGCGAAATAATCTAGTAAAAGCATCGATCTTTAACGACCGTGACGACTCCAGCTGATTGTGATCTACCCCTGAATTGTTTATGTACTTTGCAGATGAAGATGGGGGCATAAATAAGTGAAGGATTAAAAAAGAAACGTTTGATTGATGAGTATTATCCTACAAATATTATGAACTAGCTGTCCCCCGCGGTTTCATCCGCGTTCCTGAGGGATGTAACATTTTCCCGGCACAAAAAGTATCCTATGCTACTTCTAATACCTTCAAAAATATGTGCACAAAGTTTCACGATGACCGGTTCAGTAGTTTTCGTGTAAAAGCGTAACAAACAAACCTACATTTACATTTATAATATTACTAGCTGTCCCCCGCGGTTACACCCGGGATCCCGAGGTGTGTAACATTTCCCGGCACAAAAAGTATCCTGTTATACTTCTAATATTTACAAAAATATGTGTACAAAGTTTCATGATGATCGGTTTAGTAGTTTACGCGTGAAAGCATAACAAACAAACTTACATTCACATTAATAATATTAGGTAGGGATGCGAAAGTTTGTACGCAAAAACTATCTAACAGATTTAGCTGCAACTTGGCTCATAGATAGAGCATATCCTGGAATAACATCGGCTACTTCTTTTCCAGGAAAACGTGGCTTCCCTCGAGAACGTGGGTAAAACCGCAGGGCACAGCATAGTATATTATACACAGAGACCTTCAAGAAGAGATTTTCAAAATTATTAGCTTTTTCTTAAATAGTTATATTTTGGGGAGAGGCCATAAATACCTTAAAGAATTACGACATTAATATGTATGCTTGGTGTAATCACCAACATTTATGAAATACTTAATTTTTTCATTATATTAATAAAGTACTATATATAGATAATTGAATAATTATAATATTAATGATCAGCATTTAATGTTATAGTAGCAAACCCACTCTAATTAACGTTGTTCATTCAAACGAAGAGTATGATGAGATCTCTGAAAATGTTCAAAATAAATGTAAAATAACTTCAAAAGTATCATTTCCAACCAAAATCTCTTCAGCTCTTTGAGTAATAATTACAGTATATTGGCTCTCAAAGATTTCACTCAACACAGCTCGTTCGGTGGTCGGTTGCGCAATCAATCAATTGATTTATTTGCTTTCTGGTTAGTTGTAAACACAGTGGCTACGGGCAACGCAGGCTGGGTCCAATTAGTTGCTGCACAGATAAATGTTTGACAAATAACACAAAATAATATCAATGCTAAATGTGTGTAAGCTGTTTGGTGATTTTTTAATTAATTTTATTTCGAATGGAAATTCGTCCAAATAGAGGAAATTCAGATCACTACAATATACTCGGAAAAAAGATTTTTTTTTAAATAAATGGAATATTGCTACTAATATTATAAATGCGAAACTTTCTGAGGTTGTATGGATGTTTGTTACTTTTTCACGAAGAAACTATTAAACGGATTTGGATGAGACTTAGCATATAGGGCCATACATCTCTGGGGAACGCAGGTGAAACTGCAACGAGCAGGTAGTGAAGAATATTTTAAAATCATTGTATTATTGTATTAATAGAATACAAATTTTATTTGTGTTTGAACTTGTTTCACAATTTATTAGCAATGCAAAACAATAAGTGTTCCTAGTTGACTACAGAACGATAAAAATAGCCTTGTACTAATATCAGAAGTTTGGAGGTCAAAAAACCTTAACCCACATTTTGCTGGCAGCAAAACCAACATAATAACAGCACATTTTGCTTACGTTAACGGCATATAAAAAAAACACATAATTACCATGGAAGCGTTCAAGAAGCGTATATTAACGATACTATTTGGCAACAATGGTAATATTAAGTTATATTGTAGTGTTACACAAGCAGTTTACGGGTTTTGTACCGACCACTGAATTCTAATGAGTAGCATTTAACTACTCAGAATTACGAGCATAATTAATTGTTGTGTGGCTGCCCAATTCACAATCACTTGATGGCGCAATGGTTACCCTTTTTTAAACATGATATTGTTGATCAGTTGTACAAGGTGTTAAGTGAATTTTCTTGAGTATTAAGCTGCCTCTAACGAATTATACTAACCGTTTTAAGTATAGCAAATTTTAAACATTTTTTTGTGTAAATTGTACGTTTAACATAACAATAATTAAGTATAGGCCCCCATCAACACTCTACCTCTGGCCACACAATCTTACCACACTATTAGTATTTCACACTCAATATTACTATGGTCACATAATCTCGACATTTTGTAGGTACATAGTAAACGTATAGTGAATAAACGAATGCTACTTCTAAACTTATTAATTTACGTTTCTATGTGAACCGCCTATCGGTTGATATTCTGCAACGTACGACAGAAATGTAATTTAGTGTGTGCCTTGCCTTACATTTTGGGTGCTGGCGTACCGTAAATGGATATGACCTGGGTCGATGTCATAGTGTAAGCTAAGCCTTAAATTTATGATTTATATTACAGATACAAAATGTATGTACTAATACATGAAATATACAAATATTTTTAGGAAATTATTCCATTAGCCATACCTAATAGAAAACTTAAGAAGTGGTTAATCTTCTGTGCAGAGTGTTTCCGGGGAAGTGCTTACCACCTAACCCATTTCCACTGTGAAGCAGTAGTGCACTTGTGTTACTATGTTTCGGTTAGAAAGGTAAGGGAGCCAGTGAAATTACAGGCTCATGAGACTTACGACAAAGCATTGGCAATGACCCTGGTGTTGTAAATGTCCATAGGTAAAATCTTACCAGGTGGACCGCTTGCCTGTTTATCTATTTATAAAATGGAAATTGTAGAAACTGTATTTATGCGTCTTTGTAATCATCATAACAAAAATACGCGGCTTTTTTATCTTTTAATCACGCTTTTATTAGCTTCACTTATAACCATCTTAAAATGACTTATTATTATTTATATAATTTTACTCATTACATTATAATATGTATAATACACAATTAAGATAATTAGACCATTTCATTAGAAATTTGAAATTAGATATGACATTAATAAAAATAAAACCAAAGCCCTTCGTCACTGAAAGTCAAACCTAATCCTATCGAATCATATTATTGCCTCAGACACCAATTATTTGGTATATAATAAACAATGTTTTTCTTCTTGCCAAAAATCTCACCTCACCAAAAACGTATTCACAGGATCAAATCTCTTGCAATGATACCAAAAATGTCCGATCTTACCTATACGTTTGTCAAGATCATCCAACCTTTTTGAGGATTATTTTCTTCATCCTATTCAGAGTGGCAATATCATAAACAAATGCGATTCCTCGATCTTCAACATAAATTAATAAGTAAGTATTACTTGTTTACCCTTCAAACTTCAACCACAAGTGAGTACTAATCGAGAGTTGAAAGTGCCTCTTGACTGAGAGGGCCTCGAGAGATCGGCAAGGAAGCTGAGAGTCACACACTCTTAAAGTTACGCGTATTGTGACTGATAAATACATCCAGAGATATGCGATGGTTATGGAATACTCCTTCTGACTTCCTTTTCAGACATATTCGTACTTCTGGTTTAATTTATAAAAGAGGAAGAACCATAAATCACTACATAGTATAGAACAAAGTCGCTTTCTCTATCCCTATATCCCTATGTATGCTTAAATCTTTAAAACTACGCAACGGATTTTGATGCGGTTTTTTTAATAGATAGAGTGATTAAAGAGGAAGGTTTTTATGTATAATATATGTAACATCCCACGGGAACGCGGTTAAAACCGCGGGGGAAAGCTAGAATAAAATATATATATTTTTTTTATTTTGTTTCTAATCATGCGATCAGCCCTTTTGGCTATAAGCAGATGTGATGGTGGTGGTCTTTGAGTAGGATTGTACTCCCAGTGGAGTATATCCCTTTTCTTTAAGTAGTCAGACTTTGCTGGCTGTCCTGGTCAAAGATGTCTCGTCTCATTTTTAGCCGGCGAACAATCTCAGGTATTGTTAGTTGTCCTGCGAGATTGGAGGCTGGTTTGGGTGCTTTTGTAGTCTTGCTACATATTTATCGCCATGGGAAGCAATTTCGTCTTTAAGAGTTGGTATATTCAGGATTTCGTGGAGCTCTGTTGTTTTGAGAAACCATGGTGCATTCGATATCTGTCTAAGTATACCGTTCTGCACCCTTTGGATTATCTTTAGATTAGTGGCACTGGCAGAGCCCCATAGTTGTATACCATATGTCCAAATTGGCTTTATCATGGCTTTGTAGATAAGGATCTTATTGTCCGTAGCTAGTTTGGAGTTTCTGCCCATTAACCAATGAAGTCCCTTGTACTTTAAGTTGATCTCATGTCTCTTTGTTTTAATGTGTTTCTGCCAGGTGAGTCGCCGGTCCAAGTGCATGCCTAGGTAGGTCCTCAATGACAATCGATTGGTGGTAGATATACCTAAGCTCCTTCACCGCTTTATTGTTTGGACCTGCTGCAAGGTTAACAAAGAATGTTGAGGTGGGTTTCCTCTCAGGACCATATTTGGCGTCGATTATTTCTCCAGTGACTATGTTACCCGTTGCCTCAATTTCTTCCTTGTTGGTGTGGAGGGGTGAAGGTTTCGTATCACCACTCTACAGGGTCTCAAGTCCTTTCTATTGAATGTGTGCCCTATCAGGCCATTTTCCCTAACAAGGGATATGAGCTTCTTGTATACCTCAACGTCTGCACTACTTACTCGAAGTTGATTTCTGTTGACACATTTATAGGTGATTGGTCTCTTTCCGCTACTTTTTCTAGGAGTTCAGTTAGTTTATTCAAGTCTTCTATTCCGTACAGAATTATAGGTGGAGGCTTGCTGGTTTTTTTTACACCATGTTCAGGTTCATTTTCTGTGAGGTCGATAGGCAGTTCACTGAACCTGTTAGATGTTTCTACAGTATTAGGTGGCGGGCTGGACGAAAGTTTGCGCTTTTTTGAAGTGCCATTCATAGGAACTCTTTGCCATGTAGGAGGGCCAATCGCATTGAGTTCAGCGCGTGAATTGGTTAGCTTGGTGTTATCGCTGTATAAGGCTGTAAGATTTCCTACAGATGAGGATCTTGGCCTTGGTATAAACAAGCTGGGATGGAAAGCTTGCTGTACCATTTTTTGGTATTGCTGCTCTTGCTGCTGCCGCTGCTAATAAATAAAAATAAATTAAATAAAACTTTATGATTGGTATGAAACATAATTTTGAGTAAGATTAATGAAATTATAACGAACAAGCCACTCCTGGGGTATTACCCGCGTTTCCAAGAAAAAGTATTATCTACACTAATATCATAAAGAGGAAAGATTTGTTTTTTTGTTTGTTTGTTTGCATTGATTAGGCTCCGAAACTACTGGACTAAATTTGTGTGTATCCCACTGTGGGGAACCCACTTAGAATTACCCAATAAAATTACATTGCTATCAGATAAATAGTATAAGAAGGCTCAGACTGAAATCATAAAACACCTAAACACATAAACACCTTTTTAAGTATATACGAGTAAGAAAATACTGCAAAAAAACGTTTTTACGTACCTTATTTAAATAACTTGCTTAGTTTTACATAGATTTATATATTTATGTTTACATGAATGTGTTTATTTCATAAATTATTAAAAACTCGACAGGGCCTTAAAATGGAAACAATTATCTTATATATACTAATATTGTAAAGAGAGAGCCCGGATTTTATAAAACTTTAATAAAAAGCTAAGTGAGAACTTGTTACCAAAATTATCAACAACTCGTTGAAAAAATATGTCTGTCTTTCAACAATTTTGTGTCACTTAATACAAGTTAAAAATATCGATGTTAATGTCATTTGAAATGTCCACCTCACTAAATAAGAAGGAGTCTTTAACTAACTCCAATCGGGTGTCACTAATGGAAACGACGACGGTCAAATCGAAAATAGGTCCAGTGGATAGAAGTGGGTAGTCTGCAGAGTCTTTGTTTACGACTACGAGCCGTGAAATTATTATCTGTGCTTTTGAAATTCAATTGAATAATATTCGTTAAGACTCAGCGTGCTGCACAAAAATGTCGATGCTCGAAATCTTTTTTGTCATTCACATCTCTAGTGATATAAGTTTTCGTATTGATTTATTATTATACTAGCTATCCCCCGCGGTATCACCTGCGTTCCCGAGGGATGTAACATTTTCCCGGTACAAAAATTATCCCTTATTGCTTCTAATACCTCCCAGAATATGTATTCAAAGTTTTAAGATGATTGGTTAAGTAGTTTTCGCATAAAAACGTAACAAACAAACTTACATTCACATTTATAATACTTATTAGTTAGAATTATTTGGAATTTTAGTTGACTTCCGAACCGGTTGTAGCTTCAGTAACTTTAAATTTGACCTTCATAAGTGCCTTCCGGGGGCCTAAACTGAATAAATGGTTTTGAATTTTGAATATAGGTACCAGTTGCTTCTGAAACATTGTTCGTATTAAATATTTTCAATTTTGATTTTGGAAACCTAATTACCATTTTTTATCCCGGAAACCTTAGCATTAGCAACTTTTACAGGTAGGTCGTCATAAAAAAAAACATTACAACCCGTGCCAAGTTAAGAGTTATTTAATTAACGAATTCCTGTGGTTTGGGAAACATCAAATAACTTTTCGAAACGAGCGGTGCGAGCGTAAAAAACCAGTGTAGATTGTTTGACTTCGCGAAATATGTTACATACAAATCTACCAACATAATGAAATTTTGTTTTAACCCGCGTGTTGTATTCCCATGGCCATTTCCACATTCGGCTTCTCTGATTTTGTGTAAGCATGTACGCTGTACCTTTTTTATGAAAATTTTAATTCAAAATCTCTTTGGTCGATCCTGCCTCTTGAGGACAGGATAGGACAGGTTAAATTATAAACAATGAAAACGACCCGGCATTGTAAAAGATCTCTTTGAAAGCCCATTTACAAAGAGTTGAAAACCGAGCTGCGTTTTTTAATATTTTCAAAAAGAATTTCATTTTTTACGCTTTTTCTATATTACAACTGACGTTCTATTCAGCCAGTGCGCTTTTTCCAGTACTGGCAGGTTTGCATTCAACACGCTTCGGAGTCGAAAATAACATTGAATACAGTTAGACGGAAGATTTTGTACACACGGTACGACTACGATGCGATCTTAATAAAGATGAAATCCCAATTTTGAAAATTTAATTTCATATTTCGGAACAATTTGTCATTACTATACAGATAGATATCTTTAATTATGCAGATGATGCAACCGATAGAGCACAGCAGCCCTGAAAGATGAATGTGAAGAATAAACAATTTGGTAGTGGAAGCCACCGAGGCTGGTACAGCAAATATACTCTGTAATACTTTCCGAAAGATGCTTTCTGTGACAAAAGATCATGGTCATAATAAAATTCAACCCTCACGGCATTCGACGTCTCTATCATCACTGCTAGCTAGCTCTGTCAAAAAACGAATGTCATTACTTAAAAAAATACTGGTACTTTTTATTCCTCATTCAAAAGATCGTGGCGTCTAAACGTACTGTCCAGCCTATGTTTTTCGCTTTTTAATATATTTCTATAGGGGCTAACTGTAGATACTCTGTTTTTTCGTGTTCAGCACTTGTATTTTATTGAGCTACGGTTGGGGTTTCGACTTTTTGTGCAGTGCGCTAATTTGGACTGATGCCCTGCTCTGCGGTCGAATGGCCAATTAAGGTCATAATTTTAGCTGAGTAAAATGTGTGTCAACTACTATTAAGTGGTTTAAGAGCTTACTGAGTGACATCATTTTTATTAATAAGCAACATTTTTCATGGAGACTCAGTAGCGGTAGTTTGCTGAAAATTTTAGCCATAAAAATATACATAAATTTAATAAGTTTGATTTATGTTGCTTAGTGGTTTTTAGAATGTTGTCTATTCTAATAAGCTATGACGGTGACCAGTTACCATCTGGTAGATGATTTAGCTGCTTGTCAGCCTTCTGGCTGAAAGGATTAATAATGATTTCAATATCGTTAGTGAGTTAATCAGTTATTCAACATTTGAAACTCTAAAATGTATTCAAGAGCTGTTTTTTGCTATTTTACAGTTGTTTTCTTGTTTCATACCGAAGTTACTACTTCTGTAGGTAACATACCCAAAAGATTATTTCATTGGATTACGTTGCTAAGTAACTCAATATAGCTGTTCATATCATATGTGATAGAAAGGCTTTCTTAATAAATATTTATGTATCAGATACATATTTACTCATTTTCTAGCTTTCAACTCACGACTTGTCTAGATCTCTGATTATAACCCAAGGGTACTCTAACAAATCAGTCAGTATTTAAGTTTCGAGTATTCACCGTCGAAAGAACATTCGTGGCCGGCGGTGACCACTTACTATCGGGCAGTTTGCTGAATATTCTAATGTCCACGTGCACCTTACGGAGGGTAACTAATGTAATAAACTGATTTACCGGGTACTTGGAGATTCCAGTTAAACTTAACAAATATGGCTTTAGAAGAGAAACAAGATAAATAACAATCACCACTTTTATTTCTTAGATATGTTACATTCCGCAGTTCTCGATCGAATGTCCAACCGGCCCTTTTCTCGAAAGTCCTCAGATTCTTTCTCGCGGCAAAAATCTAACTCCGAGATTGGTTGAAGATATTTAATGTCTTCAACCAATCGCGAACGGCTCAATGCCGGATTCTGATTGGCTAGCCAATTACATGCGAGGGATCAAAATGACGTAGAAAGTCAAACGAGATACTCGTGCAAGTATTTTAAATTCAATCAAATAATGTTGCCAAATAATGAACCCTAACACTAATTGACTCAGGCGTGACCTTGCAAAAATCTATTGTAAGATTATAAAAAACAAATATCTAATAACGAATTCCACTGGATCTCCTTCTCTGCTAAGTCCCAAACAAGGAAACTCAACAGAAAATCGACACGTGTTACGCTTCTACACGAAGTCTTCTGTGTCATCGATTTCCTGTAATTTTTCCTGTCGTTTTTGTATAGTCTAACCGTTTGGAGGGTATATACATCAGCACGAGATTGGCGTTAAGTTTCTGCCCTTGTAATGTCTTGTAATATATAGTGTGCTGAATAGACAGAAATCAAAACATATTGCATTCACTCTTAATGATTGAGAATGTGGCAGCAAGATGATTAGGAATTTAGGACTCCTTTCCATCCGCGGGTTGTGGCAAACTGTTTTCAGTCAGCGATAAGAAAGGTTATACATCCTGATCTATTTAAGTTTCTTGTCTCAACCCTCTATCTTTTTTAACCCAAATATATTTTTGCCGTGAAGCAGTAGTACACTTGTATTACTGTGTTTTGGTTTGAAAAGTAAGGGGGCCGGTGAAATTACAGGCACGTGAGACTTAACAAATTCACGTCTCAGGGTCGACAACGCTTTGGCGATGCCCCTAGTTTTGCAAATGTCTATGGCGGCGGTGACCACTTACCATCAGGTGGACCGTCTGAAAGTTTGTTTATTTCTTTGTTACGCGTTCACGGCTTAACGACTGAGCCAATCTTTTTTTTTTTTTCTTTTTATGCCACTTGGGCCGACAAACAAGCAGACGGTCCACCTTCTTGCTGAAATTTGGCACACACATAGCTTATGAAATGGAGAAAGATAAAAACTTTTGCCCAGAATCGCGGTTGGAACTGGAAAGCTTGTAATCTCTACTTCTCTACTAATATTATAAATGTTAATGTAAGTTTGTTTGTTACGCTTTCACACGAAAACTACTCAACCGATCATCGTTAAACTTTCTATACACATTATATATTCTTGAAGGTATAAGAAGTAACATAGGATACTTCTTGTACCGGGAAAATGTTATATCCCTCGGGAACGTGGGCGAAACCGCAGGGACGGCTAGTATACTGTATTTTGAACTAGTCTGATAGACCATCCAATTTTGTTGACGTCAACGGGACATGTCCAAATTTGTTCAGTCAAAAACCCCACAGGAAAAATTGTATCCCGAATTTTCCAATTTCCCAGGTAACATTTTATCCAGTTTTTCTTTCCCTAAAAACCTATGGCTATGATGAAGTTTTAAAAATATGCCATTCACTCCATCTGTACTCAAATATATCGCTTAACAACGAACAACATTTAAATTTGACATAGCATTTTCTGCAACAAATATATATCGATGTACGTATTTAAACATTAGATCCGTAATCGTTCCGAGAAATTTAATCTGTTCATGCTTGCTTCGCTTTCCATATACGTCTTCAGTTGAACAAGTGATTCGATTCGAAGAAATGGTATATACGGAGTGCTAATACATTTGCGAAAAGAATTACGTAGGGAAAACATATTGAATAATATAAGATTTCAGTATTTTAATATTAATCCGATATTAACTCATATTTCTGCTTTTCCTAATCAACTGTTAAAGCCTTGTCTCTCTTCATATCATAGGCTATGGGTGTGCTTACTTTTAGCAAGGTTAGTACAGTAGTTTATCCGTGAAAACCTAACAAATAAAGCAAAAAACTCACTATCGCCTTTGTAATATTAGTTAGGATATCAAATTGTATAATTGCTTGTAGGTTTTGTATGCCTATAGGTACCATATATATGATTACGATGAAGGTTTAGTGAGGTATATTGGCCCTTTAAAAACAAAATGTAAATAATAATAGAAAAGGTGTAGTACATAGTAGTTTTCACCTCGTGTGTATACCCAACCACCTCCACCATAGCCTCAAATTAATAGACCTCAAAGACTCAATTATATCACACGCCAACAAGCCGCAATTTTAAATACCTGCAGAATAGTTAGGAAATTCATGCAAATCGTCGAAAATTAAATATCACACAACTCTCTTACACACATGTGCCTGTAATTTCATATTTCCTCAGGTTTTGTCATTACGGCAAATATACAAGCAGACTGCCATTTTAGCCAGCATATCCTTGACTTGATTACCCGTTGTATCCCTTAATAACCAGCTGCTGACGGCTACAGTCTACCTTCACCCACAAGAGAGGTTAATTGCATATTTGTCCTGCACTTGAGTAATTTATGCGTATTTCCCAACTAATGTATCCCAAGGTACTTGTTGATTTATGTTTCTAGTTTCAGTAAGTCGTTCACGTTGTAACTAATGTTGGAATTCATTAATTATAGACTTGCGGTTATAAACCAGATATTTGTTGTATAGAATTATAGAAATATTTTACTTTGACACTACTACATAGTATAAAACAAAGTCGCTTTCTCTGTCTCTATATCCATATGTATGCTTAAATCTTTAAAACTACGCAACGGATTTTGATGCGGTTTTTAATAGATAGAGTGATTGAAGAGGAAGGTTGAATGTATAATACTGTGTGTACGGTAATAATCCTGATAAGTGTTGTATTTAAGACTTATCTTAAACATGTATAAAATTCTCGTGTCGCAATGTTAGTTACCATACTCCTTCGAAACGGCTTGACCGATTTTATGAAATTTTATATGCATATTCAGTAGGTCTGAGAATCGGCTACTATCTATTTTTCATACCCTTAAGTGATAAGGGTTGTCCACCCCTAAATGTTTTATTTTTATATTTTTTACAACATTTTTTTATTTTATTATGATTTAACATTGAAAAATACATACAACTTCAAATTTTTACCCTTCTACGATCACCCCCTGTTTTTTAATCGCCATTTTTATATTATTCTGTTCTATAATAATTGTAGTACGATACATTTTCATGTATAGTTTATAATAAAGTAAATATGGCAAAACAACGTTTGCCGGGTCAGCTAGTATTTTTATATGAATTAACTAGAGACCTAAACTACGGTGTTGCTTGAGTGTGGTAATATTAAATTTATATAACCTTTTTTCAGTTATCAACCTCAAACCTTCCCGGAAAAAAACTCTGAATAAATAGTAAAGGATAAAGATGATTTTAAGAATTCTGATAGATTTTGTGTTAATAAGTTTAGCTTTGTCAAGTTTTGAGTACGTTCGTTGCCCGTGGATCTTTCCTGAGATATTTATAATTTTTATTTGTTTAATGCGGTATATTTTTATCTATGTGCCAAAATTTATTCAAATCTGTTCCACTGTTTATGTGTGATATAGTCAGAAACTCTAAATCCATATTTTAAATAAATCCTGCGTCATAATATTTTTAAAGAAAATACTTATGATTTGAATTTTCCAATAAGCTAATAGTTGCTTGCGAAGCCCCTAATGCTTAAAATAACAACAAAATTATACAACAAAAGCCACTATTATCAAAGATTTAAACAAATCCCGGCCACTCTTGGACTGGCGCCAGTAGGAACCAACATTTCCTTGGTCCAAATATCAACCTCGCTAGTACGTGATTGACTCTGAGCTGGATAGGTTGCATTCGTTGCAGAATATTAGCCCTAGTAGAATTGAGCCCCCTTAGAGCGTATCATGTCAGTAGTAGTGGAACATTACAGTATTTTACAATTACTAGCTTTAGCTCTGTGTTTTTGCTTGTTTATAAAACGTATTGTGTCTGAATGCCAAGAGTATCACTTCTACAGCGAACCTTAAATATATAGTCAATATATATACAAGATATGTCATCTTTGGAATTTCCCTCCTTAGTTCATTATTTTCAAAGTATTTACACAATTACTAAAAAGTTTATCAAAAAATGAGGCCATGTTTCGAGCCAGTGGTAGCTTCTATTGCTCTGAACTTCAACACTTTAGCGCCAAAACTGAATAAATTGTACTCAATTTTGGCCATTGCAGACAAAACATTCATAAAAATTTTTGTCTTCATGAAGACAATTGTAGGATTCAAACTCACGGACGTCATCACGGCATCTGACGTCACTACCAACAGAGCTACCATCGCCTCCAGTAGCAATAATAATTTTAGAATTCTTGTCTTTATTTAGGATACCAGTATGCATTGCATGTAGGCAGTAAGTCTCGCAACAGATAATGCAAATTAGCAAAGTCATGAAGACCTGACTCGATGAGAATGTAAATTGTACTATTTATAATTTGCCCCAGTTTTGTTTGCGTCCTTTAAGTTATTCATACGAGGTGTAAGGTTAAAGGTAAATAATAGATGTGATAATCTTTTATTTTACAACCATATGATTACAGGAATAAAATAACCTTAACCAATGAATTTCTTGAACCACTCAATTTGATTTATTTCACTAAAAGAAAGCTACACTATTCCGGAGTGACGTAGGCTATGTTACTATCTAGAATTGCGTTATTGAATTGCCATCCGCGGGATGGCAGCTAGTTTGATATAATAACAATAATGTGAGTTGTTTGATGCCCAAACCTTTTTGGGAATTGTTATGTTGAAAGTCACCAAACACCTGTCTCTGTTCCAGCAGTTGATCTTGAAGAAACTCTTCTTGGCTTCAAGGTTTGGGAAATTGCTTTGTATTGATAATGTCTATAGGTGATTAAACCACTTACCATCAGTTTGCCTACCTGGCACTCAACCTTTGAACAAAAAATTTATTGAAAGGAACATACGACAAAAATCATTGTGCTGCAAACCAAATCAACAGTTATTCCTGAACTACTTAGCCAACTACGTAGAAGTGTGTACAAAGAGTTTGAAAAAAAAATGGGATATTCTATACATATCTACGGTTATTTCTGATCCCAAACTACTCAGATATTGTCCAAAAGGAAGCAGATATATGATATAATTAAATTACTTTTTAAATACAAAGTTGTACACAGACCCAGATTGCATGTTCATACACACAAATGTTTCCTGGCTGGAGATCTAAGTAACACGCCAACTGTATTGTAGATAAAATTCTATCACTCTTGTTAAATATAGAGACTAAATTTCAATACTCTCTTTGATCTAATATCGAACAGTTTTCTCAATACCACTATAACATAAAGCTTGAGCTAAATATTAAAATATTTTCTGAAAAAATATTTCAGCGGTATAAGGGATCCGCGACCGCCATTATACTGAACCAATGACCTGAAAACGCCGACTAACCGTGGTCGGGTAGTTTTTTTAACCACCTATAGAGATAATATTTTGATTCAATACGTGCCGTGCCAAAATAATGGTTACCTATATTAGAATAGAATTGAAGGTATGCTTTATTTCAAGTCGTTTTAATTATGTTTGTATTAGCTACATTTTCGCACACAAAATTCTATTATGTTTTTTTTTCATTATTTATTATTGAACAAAGATAAATAAATGAGGAAAATATAACATAACTAGCTGGCCCGGCAAACGTTGTTTTGCTATCAGGTGTGATTGCTCTGAAGTAACTGTGATTGTAAATATTCCGATTAAATCGACTGTGATATGTACACTAAGTAATGATAAATTAATTATTTTATCAATATAATTCCGACCCATGCCTCTGTTTTAAACGATATTTTCAAACGACTGGCATTTATGTCAAACACCATAATGTTACATTATTAGAGTTTATATTGTCAAAGGCGGTAACGTTACATTTTTTTTTTTTTTTGCGTGTCGATCGTTCTGGCTAAATTTGTTTAGACCAGAATTCTGCCAGGCGTACTGTGTCGTCTGTGGCATTATACAGGTCTTCCGGCGTGCAAGATGAGGGGCACGCAGGGCACGACAATAGAAAAGATAATATAAACGTTATGTTTTCTAAAATTTTCAAATTTTCCGCGCAACTTTTTATTAATTTTTTTCTTGCATAAGAACCTTCTCCTGACATTAACAATCACAACAAAACAATAATTAGCGAAATCGGTCCAGCCGTCCATGCGTGATGCCGTGACCAAGAGAAAAAGGGATTCATTTTTATATATATAGATGTCATTCACAAAATACCACAGAGTTTTATAAGAGGAATGAGTTATTCAAATTTAGATGATTATTTGGCGAAAGAAAGTATAGGAGATGATAATTTCTTTTGTAATAATAAATGTTATTTGATATTAGTCACATAAATAATTAAATCTCTAGCTAGCATATCGAGTTCGCAATCTGTTGCCAGACAGTGTTGATAGTATAGTGTACACCAGGTGGAAAAATATTTGTAAGAAAAAGCGTTAAGTCACATTGAAGACAAAGATGACTGGAAAAGCTGCTCTTTGCACAAGTGCGCCTTTTGCTTGTTTAGGTTATTATTATATGATATCTGCTATATATGTCTGATAATTTTCCTTTTAATTCTACTCTGTTTGAAAAAAATATATTACGTAATTTGTATATGTTAAACATTTGATATAAGATAAAAAAAATGTAGCTTTATTGAGCGTCTCGCCGAATCTTCTTAGTTATAGGCTTGCTCCTAAACCAGTAATGATTTCAGTAACTTCTTCAAAAATGCGCTCTGCTGGCCTGAAGTTATTTAATGGTCTAGTTTTTTTTTTATTTTGAGAAATTCTGGAAGTTGACTTCAACGCTATGTATAATTTGGCAACACATTATCAACTCCTACTAGACATGGCTAATGTCTATAGACAGTGACTGCTTACCATTAGATGAACAATATACTTCTCAAAAAAAAAAAAATTTATATTCCGGTGTTCTCATTTTTGATCTTTTGTATCATTATTATTCAGTTCTTTAGGACATGGATTTGATCAGGAAATCAGTTCTAATAAGTTCTAGTTTAAATATTGTAAAAGTATGAGTGAGTCTTTTCCCAAATTCTAAATATAGGGAGAAGCTATGAATAGGCTCGTAGACTTAATTTTGAGCTAATTTCTTTAACGCATTTCGGTGTTATTTCCAAAATGATGGAAAGTCGATGACCTGTCCTTGTGAACCTTGTACAGGATTATAAATAATCCACTCGCAGTGATCAGTTATCCACCACCGACGTCCAGTGGTTGATAGGTACACGTTATCCTTATTATATCCTCGTTCGAGGCACGTGTTGACGGTACGTGAAATTGATGGACCGCAGTGTTGTGGAATTTTTTACACTACCCTGGATAGTTAACATGCAGCTTATTCAGCTAATACAAACTTCGTCGGCGAGTTGCTTCACGGAGGCCTCGGAGAGCTTATCTTTTTTTTTAAATAATATAAACAAGTGCTTGACTGCGATCCCACCTGATGGTAAGCAGTGATGCAATCTTTGATGTTGAAAAGTTTATTAAGAGCATATTCACTCTAGCCTATAATCTCTCACGTGTTTAGTAGTACTAGCGTAGTTAGCGAAAGGGACAGAGCACCGAGGCCGCGACGTAACATCGTCGACTTAGTGTTATTTTCCTTACAGAATCGAGCCCCTGAAGCAAGTGAAACCAACTGCACGAACTAGTCGAATACCAAATGTAAGTACAGTACTTTTGATTAAAAAAGTTTAAAGATACATTCTCATTAACAGTAAATGGTTGTTTTCCACCAACATTGGAAAAAAAGTGACCCTCAAAAATACTCCAATTTTATCCTCAAACTTAGTTACTGTTGGGTGTCTAAATTTTTGTCGGGAAAGTGAAATTTTCTTGGAAATTTTCTAAAGTTTAAACAGTGAAAGTTTGCTTTGCGATGTACCGTTGTCTGGGAACATCTGGCGTATTTTCGTTTACACACTGTTGGAAGCACATTTTGGTCATTGAATTTTTAAAACGGCTTGCAAGTTAGTAACACTGCGATAAAATTATGTTTATATAAAGTATCAGCCCGCTGTTTCACCGTTTCTGAGCTATAATGTATCCCGTGGTTATTATATCTTTGAATGACTGAATTCAAAATTTGATCTTTCAACATGTTTTACCCAAATCTTACTCCTTTAGGGATTGAACTTTCTAAAATCCTTTCATGACGGATACTTACTCTCAATAAGGAATCCATCTGCTAAGTTTCAAGTTTGTAGCATTTATTCTTTCTGAGATTTTGTGATTAATCAGTGAGTGGTATTTCACTTTATATAATAGACATATATAGATTATAGACCTGCCCTAGCTCCATCTGAGTCATCATCATCATCATTTCAGCCGTGAGACGTCCACTGCTGAACATAGGCCTCCCCCAATAACTTCTGGAAGCCCTCTGAGTAGGATTGATAAATATATTCTACACATAGTTTATGTATTCGCTACAACCTATAACGAAAAAAATTGCTATAGCTTACAGTGAAAACTGCAATAAAATTTATGGCGTAGCTTAAAAGAACTAAGCGCACAAACAAACAGATTTTAACAGAGACTTTGTTTTGTCCTATTCAGAGATTTTAAATACCATCATATAATGCATTAAACTAAGATAGCCTCTGTGGTCGAGGGATTTTAAGCTCGGCTATAGACCGGTAGTAATGGGCTCAATTCCCGAGCAAGGTCTAATTAACATTGCTTTGTTTAGAAATGATAACCTGTTACCCGGGATTCGTAAGCCGTAAGGCGACAATGGTCACCACATGTCACGTTGGGGCTTAAAATATCTTTTGTGAAATGTGGATACCTGGGGCGCGATTCTGTAAGGAAAATGACACTCGAGGATGTTTCGTCGCGGGCTCCGTGCTCTGTCTCTTTCGATAACTACGCTAATACTACTAATCACGTGAGAGATAAGCTGTCCGAGGCCTCCGTGAAGCGGCTCAACGAAGTTTGTATTAGCTAAATAAGGGGGCTGTAAATACTTATATGTTTATGACATTGCGGTATATTTTAAAATAACGTAGAAATTTTAAACTATTTAGAGATAAGACGCATGGTACGGAACTTGAAACTACCAAAATTTAATATTATATTAAAACAATATTATTCATTACAAACGAAAATATTTGAAAACTAGGCACCAAAAAGGTTAAACGTGCACGTGTGTTCAAACCAACGATACGGAATATGCGCAATGTTTACAAACTGTAATTTAACAATAACATATTTTTAATTAAGCAAAGGGGCGCCCTCATGTTTCCAATTATACGAGAGCGTAATATAATAAGTGAACTAAATGGTTTGCTTATCTTACTTTGAGACACAGTGTCTTTAAGATAGGGTAGCTTTTCAAATAGATGACAACTTTTAAACCTGCAGCGTCACTCATGTTTGCGACCATTTTTATAATTGGAGAAAAAGCAACTCTGTTATGTAAGGTACCTCCTCAATTTGGCTTTTGGACATTCCTGACTCGTCAGTATGTCATCAGCATTGCACTTTCTTTCTCTTCAGTTGTCACTTATTTTTGTTATTGACTGAAGGCTGTACGTCATACGGCATACGTCACCAATTAAGTTTAACTGTATCCAGCTCTGATGTTGTACCGAAAGGGACAGGGTAAAATATGTTTGAACATTTATACTTCAACGTAGATGGCTCTTAGATCATGCACCCTGGTTAAAAATCATACTTTTGATTTGCATCAAATGAGCTAAATAGATACTTATGAAGTTGCTGGATGCAAGCGGCCCAGATGTTGAAGTCCATTGGGGAGGTCTATAGTCAGTAGTGGACATCCCTGGGCTGATATGATAAAGATGATGATGGGTTAAATAACCTAAGAATTTATAAAAAAAAATTACGCCAAAATTTTCTATTAGGAAATAGTCCGCTTTTATCAAACATTAATCTTCTTTCCAATGCGGTAGCATCGAATGCAATATTTTATTCAGAATGTACGCAATGTGTTTATTTGTAACGCTTGATGAAATGGCCCGAACATTAGCCCAAATTTTGCATAAGGTCTTTTGGGAGATGGAATAGGATATGAGCCGTAAATTTTCCCGTTACGCTATCCTGTCAGGTTGAAATACGGATGGAAACTCTTATAAATTGTTGGTTGAAATAAAATCCAAATACGACATTAAATCTAAAACCGGTATATGTCAATAAGGTTCAATTCTGAACTGACGCATTGACGAAACGCTTTTGCTGCTATGTATGTCGTAATGTGCTCGGACATCTCTTCTTCTATATTAATGAGTTCGTGTCGGTGTAGCTTCTTCTACTTCGATCTGTTGCGGCTTCCTGCATCTCCTTAAGACACGACATTTTATTTTCCCTTTGGTGAGTCCATCTAAATCCTTAGTCTTTTTCTTTCTATCTTTCCTTCTGTGATATATTTTATGATTTCAGCAGTTTGACTAACCACATCCGACCACATCATAACTGTCAACGGAGAAATTGTGGTCAAACATTTATTGATAGTAAAATAAATACTCAGGCTGTTGGAACTGATTGTAAAACTAAATAAGACTGGCTTCAGAGATTTGTTCGTTATTCTTCTCTGTCGTATGTCCGAACAACTTTCGATTCGATGAAAATTTTGTGTATTTATTGTCCTTTGTTATAATGTTAATTGGCATTTTGAAATGGCTGAGAAATATCTTTGTGATTCAGCTATCTGTAGTTAGAATTTATTTAATAAATTAATTAAGCAGTGCTTAATAGTTAAAGGACTTTATGTCCATTTATTATTTATAAAAGTATTATTTTTAAATTACTGAGATAGTAATCTAATAGTTTATGTAATCAAATATTCAGCTCGCTCTATTTACGATACGTTATTCAAAGGTGAAATTATAATTAAGTCTACTCGAAGGTATCTAAACATTAATATTTTTGAATCGGCTAAAATACGAGAGTGAGCCAGGGCAAGCAAGTTCAACTCAATAAACATGAGTTACTTGCTGAAAAGAACAGCTGTGACAAACAGACATACAGAGTGACATAGAACTTTTAGGATTTCGTACCCAGAGGGTGGTATCGGGACCCTATAACTAAGGCTCCGTCTGTCCGTCCATTAAAATTCAAAATTCAAAGCCATTTATTCAGTTTAGGCCCTCGGAAGGCACTTATGAAGGTCAAATTTAAAGTTACTAAAGCTACTCTCTGTCACAGTGCTTGTATCTTTTGTATCGTAATAAACACCTAAAATTTTCACAGAGGGCGTATTATAAATGACAAAAAATAAAAGAAAATAAAAAGTTTAAAGTGAAGGAGATTTAAAAAAAATATTTTCGAACCCTATACAAGAAACGTATACGGTGAAATCTATGTTATCAATTCTTTAGGAGTAAAATCGAATATCCACAGACCGAGTGGTCACATCTGGCGTTACAGCTCTACAATGCACTAATATTCTTTTGAACATTTGCTCTCTGAAAAATTGTAGGCTGCATCAATGTTGAATAAAACATCCTTGAATAAATCTTTACCCCATTTAGTCGATAAAGTTTCAGTGGGACCTTAAAGAATTTTATTAAGAATTATGAAATAAAATGAAGCATAAATTGCACAACATTTAACTTTGTCTCCTTAAATATTCCTCGCTCATTGTGGAAACATTGGGAAGGTTATATACAAGAGTAAGTATGGCCACTGAAAATCTTACGGGAAGTGAGGCAGTTCCTAACCTTCTTACTATAATAAAACTGTAAGACCGTCATGTCTGTACATTGGAAATATTGACCAAGCTTGCAGATTTAGTTTATAATAGAACACAATAAAAACATTTTTAAAAACATTATCTGTTTGTTTGTCTATTATTTCTGAAACTACTAGACGTATTTAGGGTTTTCAAAGTTAACCGGAATGTAGTAAGGGTACTATAGACCTATAATTACCTTGCACGACCTGGAAATCCGGAATCTTCTCCTCTTTAGCTGACCTGTATACCAATCGATTACCAAAATGATGGTAGGTAGGTACTCATACTTATATGATAGAGAGAAAAGTTTTTTTTGTATATAAATTAACTCAAAATTACGGAATCGTTGCTTTGAAATAAACATATACCTTCATTGGCCCAACTTTGTGGGTACTTAATATAAGTATAAACTAAATATGTGATGGTCAAAAGGTCCCTGACTCATCATAAACCTGTACCACACGTAGGACAGGGACTTTCTGACAGGGCATAAAATTGTTTTCCTTTTTTTTTATTGACTCGACAAAAAGCCGGTTCCTCTACTTAATGGTCACTGGTCACCACCGCCTATAGACATAGGCAACACCAAGAGCATCGCCGATGTATTGTCGATCTTGTTACGTAAAGTTGTTAAGTCTCATGTGCCTGTTATTTCACCGACCCCCTTTTATTTCTAACCGAAACACAGTTATACAAGTGTACTATCGCTTGATGTTGCCCCACGTGAGAAAGGAGTTTAACTCCTCTTGAGATATTATAACATTTATCATTTCCCCTAAAGCCTTATTGTCCACTTTCCACAACAATGTTGAAAGGGATTTCACTATGATGTTCCCAAAAGCCGTTCCAAGCTTCTTAAGGCTGTTCTAAGCTGATACGTCTTACCTACTTCAATGAAGACAACGTGTAGGTAGAAAACTTATTAATAAGCAATCCCCAAACCTCGCCTAAAGCTATTCCGTATTCATTCGATGAACATAACGTTTCGATCCAAAGAGAAATAATAACACAATCTTTTGTTCGTAAAAGGAAATCCGATCCACAAACAAAGGTTTCAAGTCATTAACTATGAACAGCAAATGTTAAACACAGCAGTTCATTCCGAAACATACTGAATGAGCGCATTATTATTTCCTCGAACGCGTCACTACCGCCCCCTATTAAAATCACACAAGCTACAAGTATGAGGGTTGAGCAAACAATGAAAAATTTCGCGTATAGCTCACGACTTGAAAAAAATACCTTGGATATAGAATGGCCGCCAGCCGCCACGGTTCCGCTATAAAAACCTACCGGAGCAAACTCTGTAATTCCGCTTCGTCCCAACCGATATAAAATATGAAAGACTGAGCGAAATTCGCGCTGGCTCCCCCAGCGCCGGTTCGGCTGTTTCCGCCGCCGCTCGGGCGTCTTCGTAGCGCCGTAGCGGCAGTTTCGTAGCCGATGCCGCGTGCCCTCTACGTACAGCCCCGACTTGTGTCATTCCTATAAAAATAGCCAAATTAAAATATATTCGGTGACAGTGTTGTGATTTAATTAATTTTAAGTGAAAGACGAGTTTTTGTGTGGAGTACTCACATGATGTGTTCAGTGAAGGATCGACGCCGCATAAAGTTTGGTGATATGCCCGTTTGATGTACCGGAAAAATGGTAAATGACGTTTTTCTTTTGACGTTAATTCTGATTAGTTGATGGACATTTTCATAGGCATATTTTGTGGGTGTTAATTTTCTGTTTGCGTAATGAGATTTTTTCTTCACATTTCATGGTAATATTACTGAGACTGAGTCGTCCTTGAAATTTATAAGTTACAGAGGTTGAATGTTGGTTGATATTCATCGGTGCGCGTAATCTAAATTTATCGGTTGAATACATTTCAAATGCTTGAATTCGTTAGAAATATCTATTTAAAGGCTTATCATAAAATTATGATTTATGGTATATACTATGCGTGAAATATTGGAGACGTCTGAATTTGATATTGCAATTTTACGTAAGTTTATATATTTTTTAATACATTATTAATTAAGAATTTCGGAACCTTTCACGTCATGGCTTATCCTTTAAACTACACGATGATGGTTTTTCTTTTTATAAATTAAAAAGAACGTAAGATATCATAGAATTTAATGAATATAGGGAGTTTCAAGTTAAGCAAAACAGTTATTATCATATTAATTATTTAGTCAGTTGGTAATTAATTTATATTTTATGAAATTATGACTTTTTATATTTTATACATCCAACAAAATATTAATTTTAGAAAAAAACTAGAAATACAATATGCACTTTATATGATTCCAAATCAAAGAAATACAAAAAAAAAAACTGCACGTTATATGCTTAAGAAAAATACTCCAATAGAAACATGCCATGCTTATTTAGTTCTACTTATAGCGCAAAATGGTATAGTATCATTAAGAATTGATGATTCAAAGGCTTTAGAGGCTATAAAAGGAAAGTAAAGTGGGGAAATTACAGGTGCATACTTGAGACTTAACAATATCATGTCTCAGGGTCGACAACGCATTTTCGATGCCTGTTTTTCCGCCTACTTAACATTAAAAAATGTATTCGTATAATTTACATTTTATGTACAAAGTATATTATAAACTAGCTGTACCCTGCCACGCTTCGCTATGGCACTTTGTGAATGAATGGTTGAGAAACGAGAAACAAAACAAAGACGGTCGCAGATATGTAACTGATGCAAAAAATTGATAAAAACAACCCTTGATGCGGATTATATATCATGCTAAAATTTCAGCTCGATCGGTGCGGAACTTTTTGAGTTTTTGAAGCGTAAACCAACATAACATTTTTATATATATAGATAGGCACAAAGTTACATAAACTGAATAAATAATGTATTACGCTACATTTTGAAGTGACACAAATTTTAGATTAACACGCTGAAACCTGTCACATTTTGTACGGCAATCTTTATATAAAAATTCAGCTTCGATATGTAACGCAAAACACCAAAAGCAATCAATGGGATACTCTTACTGTGTTGAATATTTTTCGCAATATTGCCATTCTATATAAAAGTGTTTTTATATACTTTTTATATCGAAGTTCTTACAGAAACTGGGATGGTTAACATGAGACTGAGCCACAGCGAAGTGTGTCCGAGTTTAGCTATTTTTATATAATTAACAAGTCCAATGCCACTACTACATGTACATAATGGCACTCCATAATGTTATTTATTTTTTTCAAATATAAAATTGTGTTTGCATAAAGGCCACCACTGTGTCACACCAATGTATAGGTTAGCGCATATTTAGTCTACGTTGTAGTTTTGAAATTTTAAATACTCATGCGTTTTGGATATATTACCGAAATACATTGAACTCGCCAAGCGAGTCGCGGGCACTGAAAAAAAATTTACGTGGCGAGTCGATGGCATTGAATGTGTTAAAATGAAACTAAACAGTAAAGTAGTAGAATCTAATATTGAAATTAGTAAATAATAATTAAATTCAACAAATTGTACATCAGATTGGTCGAATAAGTTAATAAACGGGTTTTAAATAGATTCATTAGTTTATTATCAGGATTCAGTATTAGTATAACAGATAATTTATAAGCTACTGATAATTTGAATCATTTCAAAGCAGATTTCAATTGTTGATAATATCGCAGCTTCACCTGCGTTTCCGAGGAATCGAATGTATCCCGGGATCATAACATATCTTAAAAAAAGGAATATATGTAGTATATCACTTGTCTGGTTTCCATAGTACAAGCTCGGCTTAGTTTGGGATCAGATGGCCGTATGTAAAGAATGTCCCAGGATATATATATATTTCTTAAACTCTAGAATACTGTAGCTTTGTATCAGTGTAAGAGTTATTAAAATAGGTGCAGTGGTTCTTGAGATTGCCCTTAATGTACACACAAACTCCACAAAATTGCCATCTTTTGTTGATGATATGCGGTAGCCACTACACCCACTCATCAGTAAGTAGTGATTAATTTGTATACTGATGACCACGTTTGAGTAGTAGAGCTCTTGGTGCAGAGTTCGTCCGGGGAAGTACTACCACCTTACCCATTTCCACCGTGAAACAGTAGTGCTAAGTAGTATTATTTATTTTATTTTATTTTTTTATGGGACGCCAACAGCACACACATATTGACATAATATTTATACATTGCAATTTTTTTGTTCTGATGCCAATTACAGGCAAATACAGCATTCACAATTAGCAGTGTTTATGTGTTATATAAACAGAACTTTGTGATTTGGTTAGTAAGGCAAGGGAGCCGGTGAAATTACAGGCACATGAGACTTAACAATTTCATGTCTCAGGGTCGATAATGCATTGGCGATGCTCTGGTGTGGCAAATGTCCATAGGCGGTGGTGACCACTTATCATCAGGTAGACCGTGTGCTTGTTTGTCGGCTCATGTGGTATATAAATAATGTAAAGCTAACCTCACATAATTAGGAATAAGGCAGTAATCAAAATTTATTTTATACTACACGAAGAAATTAAATATAAAACTATGCCTTCACAAGCACTGCTGAATGGTCAGTCTAACGCCAGGTTAGGATCATTGATTTTGCTGAGTAGAAAAGAGAAAGATGTTTGTGAACATTCTATAGCACTTGTACATAGATACGGTCAGTAAATATGAGCAGCCGATCAGAAAAACATCAGTACACTTTAAATCCTAAAAAAATAATATGAATGAGAAAGTGAAATGTTTGATTTTTCGCTTTAACGACTAAATGACTGAAATGTGATACAAACATAGACAATAATAATCGCACCCTCAGTACGATTAGGGATTAACTCAAAATTTTGCGAAATGGAGTTACGATTAAAGAGAGACTAAACAAAGTACGCTCTATCCGATGAATTGTAAAACATAGTCAATTTAATGATAGAATAAGCATACCGATACTTCAGCCTCTTTAACACCGGGACCCACCCTTCAGTGTGAAAGTGACCTAATCAGAGATGTTTTGAAAGAAAAGTGATTTTTTGAGTTAAGCCCTTATCGTTCTGAGGGTGCGGAAAAGAACGCATAATATGCAGAAAGGCTTGGGCTACTTTTTATCTCGGGAAAGTGGGTAAGATCCCAGGGGACAGCTAGTTTCAAAATGTTAAATATAATAGTGTAGATTTTTATTGACACATATTTACACAACACCAAGTTACTTTATCTTTCCATATTATGGATACGTGTAATATGTTACGTATATTGTGATCTGTTTAGCTGCTTATGTTGCTAACTGTACCAAACTGTATGAAATACACTGTTAATGTATTGTTGCTACCAAACCACAAACAATTACAATTTTGTTACCATCTTAGAATTTAACTTCCATTACAAAGTTACCTCACCAGAAACAAATCTAACTTACGGTATTTACTGTTCGCCTCTACGGTACAATTGAATATCGTACTTTTAACTATTGGTTTAAAGTTCAATTTTATTGTGTTGAACATCAACTGAGATGGCTCTGATACAATTTTAGTTTTGTTATATGGATTAGCTTTTATTGAAACGTGGAATAATGACAACTCCTTCAAATGTGTCAAATTAATGTTAATGTGAAAACAAATTTTAAATTAGTAAATATCCTGCCCACTTATAATACAAACTTCGTCGGCGAGCCGTAGCTCGGAGGCCTCAGAGAGCTTACCTCTCACGTGATTAGTAGTATTAGTGTAGTAAGCGACAGAGACAGAGCACGAAAGCTGCGACGAAACATCCTGGAGTTAGTGTAATTTTCCTTACAGAATCGAGGAGACATTCTTTTCACACGGCCATTTGACCCCAAACTAAGCAGAGCTTGTACTATGGAAACCAGATAACTGATATACTACATATACCTACCACTTTTTATATTTCTAAATACATACCTATAAAAAATATTTACACCCAGACACAGAACAAAGAGACACGTTCATGCACACAAATGTTTGTCCTTAGTGGGAATCGAACCCGCGATCAGTGATTTGGCAGCCAGGGTCGCTAACCGCCAAACCAACTGGCCAAAAATGAGTTCTAATAGAAAATATTAGAACTCATTTTCATAGTAGCATTTTATTTATGAAAGATATGTGCAAAAAATCAGTTGTCCATTTATAAAGGTCAGAGCTACTAAAGTAACGAACGGTTCGGAAGACAGCCTTCAATAGAGAAGTGGTATATTTTTATTTATAATTTGCTGGCACCCGGCGAGTCGCTGCCACAGATTGTGTTGAATAGAAAGAAAGTTCAAATGCTCTTTCAAATACATTCGACGGTATGACACGCGCGCCACTAACTGTCAGTTAACTGTACTGTGCCCATAACCTTTGTGCAAATGCAAGCAATGAGTTGACAAAGTTTTATAGCAATCGGATGAACGGTGTGGCAGGGTATAAAATAAGAAAAAAAAAGCATTTTAAATTTAAGAAGTAAAACTTTTTGTAAATTTAACTTTACCTAAATTTACCTACAAGAAATGGAAACAAAGAGCTGAAGATCGAGCTCAGTGGCGTGAGGGCTGAGGTGAGGCCTATGTCCAGCAGTGGACGGAGATAGGCTGATGACGATGATGATGATGACGATGATGCCTACAAGTACTAAAGAATGGTCAGAATAACGCCCGGTTAGGAAGATTGCTTTTGCTGTGAAAGGAAAATGGAGATGTAAGCTAGCATGGTCCCATTAGTACGGTCGCTAAATATTTAATTAAATTAAAATTATTTTATTCAAACAACAAAGGATCCATTCCATAAAACTGAAAAAATGATTTCAATAAAATTATTTTAACCTGTGCAATGTGCAAAAATACTATTTGTGGTAATTATTTTTTAAATATTGATTTCTTTGTAACAATTTTAAAAACCAACAATATTTAATTTTACCGTTCTAAGACTAGAAATACATCTTGTTAATAATTGTTTTTATAATACGAACTTACCTATGGTAATATTTATTTAAATTAGTTTTATTTGTAGCAACATTAAAAATCAACAATATTTCACCATGGTAAGACTAGAAAGATACTTTCTTTATAGGACAGGCTAGTTGGCTTGATGGTTAACGCTCTGACTGCCAAACCGAAGGTCGCGGGTTCGATTCCCACCCAGGACAAACATTTGGATTTGGACAACCAGATGGCCGTGTGTAAATGTGTGTCCCAGGATATTTATTAATTTATTATTAATAATAATTATTTCTATAAAGAAACCGCAATAGCTCTGTTGCTTACGATTATGTGTCTTACCAGTAAATCCTAATTATTATTTATTTATTTTTATTATCAAATTCTTCATGTTATTATTCGCGTAAAAGTAACGATACAAATCCTATGTAAGTAAGCAAGCCTCATAATTAACCTATCTTTAAATACTACATATATTAAAGTGTTTCCTATTACCCTAGGTTGCCTGGAAGAAATTGCTTCAACAATAAGGCCGCTTATATATTTTGCACTAATAATGTTTGTAGAATACTTTTTATGAGATGTGAACAAAAAATTATATTTGTTTTGTAAATTGTAAATGAATTACACATACTATCGGAAATTAATACTATACTCGTAGTCTTCTGATGCAAATAAACTATTTAAAACCCATTCGAGTTGATGGAGTTGTTATAAAGTTGAACAGTGGCTGCAATAAAAAAGAAACAAAAGAAACGGTAACTACGTCGCAGGATTTCCACAAACATTTTCGGGCATAAATATGCAATAGTATGTAAATTAATTCGGCACGGAATTTGAACTTAAAATGAAAAATTTGGTTGTTTAAAAAAATGTTATGGTGTTCGATTTCCATTAACATTTTTGTGTATAAATATGATAAGGTTATTAATTCAGTCTAATGTTAAACATAAAATAAAACAAAAAAAAGTTTTTATAGTGGCAATGGGCATTTAAAGTCAAATCAAATGACTTAGACAGACGGACAGACGGAAAATATAAAGGTTCCAATCATTACCATTCGTAAGAAACCTTGTCACAGAAAACACCTTAAGATATTAAAACGTCAAATAACATTTAGGGAAACTATATTTCAGATTGATGAACTAAACGTATTCAACATATCATAATAGTTTTCAGACCTTAATGTAAGCTTTTCCAGGCTTTTGTTTGTTTATAACACGGTATCCCTACTATGAATACAATCTAGATTCGATGAATATTTATTAGTAATAATTTGCCTATGAAAATGGTAATTGTGAGGGTCCTAAACTAACAAATGACTACGCTTGGCGAGAGGTTAGGTAAGCTCTGGTATTTGATAGGCAATAAGGCAAACTTACAACCAATGAAATAATTTGACGGCTAGTTGGTTAGTGGTTTGAGACCCTGACTGCCATGCCACAGGTCGTGGGGGCGGTTCCTACCTAGGGCAAGCAAGGTCTTTATGAGCATGTTTGCTTATTCTGTGCCTGCGTGTGAATGTGAAAAATAAATTAGTATGTAATATATCAGCTGTTTGTTTCCATAGTACAAACTTTGCTTAGTTTGGGATCAGATGGCGGTGTCTAAAGAAAGTCCCAAGATATGTATTTATTGTCGTAAGCAGCTTTTGGTAGTTTAATAGAAACAAAACAAGAATGATTCGCCTCTAAGGAGATATAGTGAGATAATACAAATTCAAAACTCTCTTCTGAACCATACAAACTTACACATTTAAATATTAGAATTAACTACTCTTATATCTTTAAAATAAACATTTCACGGATTTTTTTAATAGGTTGTAAGGATGTTAGTAGATCCTAAAACTGAGCAAACTATGGCCATTGAATTACTGATATATTATTTATTAAAAATTATACATATCTATTGTACTAGCCGCCCTGTCGAAATAAGTCCATACAAATGTTCAATAAAAAACCCCACCGGGTCCAATTGCGAAACTAAACCATTTTCGAATCCACTGGAATATACAAAAAAAAAATATTAAAATTTATCCAACCGTTTAGCAGGAGTTCACTAATATGCACACAGATATAAAAATGAAATAAATAAATAAATATCCTGGAACATACAATTTCCAATTTACACACGACCATCTCATCTCAAACTAAGCAGAGATTGCACCTTCTTAATACCACCCAGACACAGAACAAACAGACATGTTCATACACACAAATGTTGTGGGTGGGAATTGAACCCGCGACCTGCTTGGCAGTCAGGGTCGCTAACTATCAAACCAACTGGCCAGTCTCTATTATAATTTCATAATAATATAATATATGTTATGTATATTATATATAAAATGCATGATATGATTTTATATATATTTTCATGCACACAAATATTTGTTCTAAGACTAATCACAGCACCAACCGACTCCTCCACAATGAAACTATAATATACCATAATATTATTACTGTTGTAATTGATCAAAACGTCGTGGGGACCCATAATAATATTTTGATAATAATTTGTGAGCAAATAGACCCGATATAGAACATATTATTACTAAACAGTTCATATAAGAGTAGAGCTCAATTAGAACAGTAGAGCTCATAGTGCCGAGTTCGTCGGGCTGAAGCAGTAGTGCACTTGTAATACTGTTTCGGTGAAATTACAGGCACATGAGACTTTACGACTTCACGTCAGAGGGTGGACAACGGGTTTCCGATGGTGTTGCAAATGTCTATAGGGGGCGGTGACCACTTACTATCAGGACCGTGTGCTTATTTGTCGGCCTCGTATAAAAAATAAGGTTGCTATTAAAAGCAATTGGGTAACTTATACGAAACTTAAATACTTAGGTCTTTAGACTAACTTTAACGCAATAAAATATTCCCTTCAAACTGTTGCTGATAAACTGGTAAGCACTCCTTGAATATATAATATCCTTTTATGAAACAAAGGTTCAGCATTCAACTTTTTAATAACTTTTCAACATTCTTACCGGATCAATTTGCGCTGTACGCCATTACGGGTAAAGTGCTAGAAGTTTTGGTACAATTTGGTGCTCGCTTGTACCGTTAATGGCATATGGTACACTTAGGTAACGTGTGTTGTAAAATGCCTTATGGAGCTGTTAAAGGTGGGGATTTATGATTTAAATTGTCTTGGAAGTTTAACTTATTTGCTATTCTATTGTCTTTTAAATTATGAAAGGGAAAGGGCTGTGAGGACTGATTGCGTACCGGAAGGTGCACAGACGGCCGGCCACAATGTCTCTATGCTATAACAGCTATGTACACTTCTGTAGGTATATGGCATAGATTAATAACTGTCTTGTGGTGACCCTGAATAATTTTAAATGTTTCTGTATTATATTACTTACGCCAAAAAAATATCTTAATAAGTTTATTATAATCCTTCACTAAGCTAAAATTCATTGTTATAAATTACTAGCTGTCCGCCGCGGTTTCACCCGCGTTCCCTGGGGATGTAACATTTTTCTAGGACAAAAAGTATGTAATGAATGAAAATATTTTTATTCAAATAGGCCTTTACAAGCACTTATGAATATTCTGACTCTAATACCGCCATGAATATGTGTACATATTTTCATGATGATCGGTTAAGTATAATGGTATAATATTACAAGTTGTCACCCGCGGTTTCACCCGCGTTCTTGAGTGACGTTACATTTTCCCGGTACAAAAAGTATCCTATGTTACCTCTAATACCTCGAAGAATATGTGTACAAAGTTTCATGATGGTATGTTGAGTAGTTTTCGCGTGAAAGCGTAACAAACAAACTTACATTCACATTTATATGATTATACATAGATATATTAAATGGGGATTAGACATTTAATTTGTGTTATTTAGTATTTCTTAGCGTTTAGTTATTATATATAGTATATTTATTATTTATTATACAGCACTTTACAATTTAAAAATAAATCATACAGTTGTTACATACTGCCATAGTGGATTTACATTTTATGAATTAAACATGTATAGAACCTAGGACCTCTAGTCTATAAGCCGAGATTTATACCGCTGGACTACCGAGGCGATTAACGGCTAAAAATAGGTCTAGCTTGCAAAACTTACGCAAACTTAAGTTACATAACCTATAACCGTGAGTCTACAAACGGAAAATCACAAAAAAAATACATTTTCATATCTTATCGTTGAAATACGTCAGCAGCAGAAGTAAATATCTATTCTACGTAACTTTGATTATGTGCTGAACTGAACGAAAGTTTATTTGATTTATTTTGTGCTTGAGCACTTAATAATGAGTCAACCTTGTCTAGACTAGTCACTTCACTAGCTGTCTTATTAGATTAAGTCTACCTTCAGGTCGAGACTAAATGAAATGCTCGCAAAATTATTGTTCTCTATTGATTGTGCAAAGCTTTGAGTCTGTTTTCGATTGCCATTTTTGTTGAACAATTCGTTTGCTCTCTTTTCGTCAGATATGAGGTTTTGAAGAATAATATGCATTGAAACATTTGATTGACGATTATCTTCTGCCCTGTGGTTCCGAAAGGTCTTATAGACTTACTCTCCGTGTATGTAAAATGTATCCTATGTGTTAATTTAGGTTTTTGTTAAATTCCGATCAGTCGTTTCGAAGCTTGTTCGAGACAAACTTTCAGAGAGACAGAACAAATTTCTAAAAATAGGAAATTTACGATTATGCATATATAAATAGCAGTGTACACATTTTTGGGATATATTTTTAAGTTCCCAGACAGAACCTTCAATTTAGTTTATGAATATTTTTATATTAATCTATATTATTCCAAACAAAGGATTAGTTTATTTATACTCTAGAGTAGTAGAGCTCTTAGTGCAGAGTTCGTCCGGGGAAGTACTACCACCTTACCCATTTCCGCCGTGAAGCAGTAGTGCAATTGTATTACTGTGTTTCGGTTAGAAAGGTAAGGGGCCCGGTGAAATTACAGGCACATGAGACTTAACAACTTCACGTCTCAGGGTCGACAACGCATTGGCGATGCTCCTAGTGTTGCAAATGTCCATAGGCGGCGGTGACCACTTACCATCAGGTGGACCGTCTGCTTATTTGTCGGCCCAAGTGGCATAAAAAAAAAATACTCATCATATATTCAAATAAACATAAGCTATTGTTATTTAGCCAACTAAGCCAATAAATTCATATAAACCACATAATTCTAGAGTACACCAATTAAAATACCAAAATCCATAGAAATTTTCGAAGAAAAATGTTAATTCTATAGGTATTCAGTAATTATTAAAACCTTGAAAACATGACCTAACAAAGAAAATCCATTTTACCATTGTAATGAGGTTATTATTTCACGAAGTTATTTTATGAGCCTTTGTGTAGAATTTACAATCTTTGAAGTGCCCAAGGTGAGGTAACTTGGTGGAAATCTTCAAATAGTTTAAATACCTTGCTTTGAGCTTATAGCGCTAAACCTGTGAGCCTTTGAGCTGGATAATCGCTGCTGAAGACTTGACAGTACATATTATATATGGTATTACTTACTTGTAGGTATAAATTATTTACTTACTCTCCCCCGCGGTTTACCCGCATTCCCGAGGGATGTTGCATTTTCTTAGGATAAAAAGTAGCCTATTTGTTATTTTAGGGCATTTTCTATGTATGTGCCAAGTTTTATTCAAATCCGTTTGCCAGTTTTTGCGTGAAAAAGTAACAAACATTCATACTCACAAACTTTTGTGTCGGTGGTCGATTAGCCTCGTCCTGGGTTCGACTTTTCAAAAAAATTCAAAACTCATAACCATTTATTCAGTTTAGGCCCTCGGTAGGCACTTCTGAAGGTCAAATCTAAAGTTACTGAAGCTACAACCGGTTCGGAAGTCAGCCTTCAACTGAGAAGAACCGGGAAGAAACTCAGCAAGGTTACATTTTTTTTTATAAATAATTTTTTATATAAATTTTATCTATTCTTACTTTTTGGATATTTTATAATATCAATTTTACATCATTTTAAATTTAACAATTACAAAATACTTAATATAGGTCACATTCAAAAACAAAACAAAAAAAAGAAATATCAAGAATACAAAATAAAAAATAACAATAATTAGGTACTTAAGATAAGAAAATTTGAGTAGCTACTTCCATACATTTTTATCTTCAATATAATGAATTACCTTCTAATACTAACACCCTCGTCCCTTAAAACAGTATGTTCGGTTATACACACGATAGAACTAAAAACTTTGTATTAAAGAGAAACATTTTAGTTATTCATCAATCACTTTCGATTAGCATAGATTGTGTTTTTCATACATTTGTTTTTCGTCGCACAAAAAGTTTGCAGATCACAATTTCAAAGCCTTTCTATAAAAGTTCCTTTTACAATTACTACATAGTATAAAACAATGTCACTTCCCGCTGTCTGTCTGTCCCAATGTATGCTTAAATCTTTAAAACTACACAACGGATTTTGATGCGATTTTCATCAATAGACAGAATGATTCAAGACAACGGTTTATATGCGGGAATGCGGGTAAAACCGCGGGGGAGAGCTAGTTAACTTTATAAAAACAAAAACTTGTTTATGTATTTCAAATTAAAATAGGAAGTAGTTAATTCATTACATTGTCATAGTCAATAGTAGCATTAATTAAAAAAGATTACTTTAAAGACGAACGCAGTCGTATTAGCTATTATGTAATTTCCTTTCTATAAACAAGTTTCTACTTTTAAAGAAGTCAATGGACTCTTGCGGCTAAAATCAATAATCTAATCATGTTACTACCTACAATATACTTAAGTATAAATATAACTCTATCATCAGTTTACAGCGTCTGTCCAATTTTTATCTATAACCAGACTTTAATTAATTATCTATTAATTATATATACGACGTGTTACAAAATACCTCGTAAATATATTATTAATTACCAAAGCCAACAACCCTAGTAAGCTGTCATGTCAGGAAACCAGATTATTTAACAGAAAGGCCTACGTACCTATTTTACCTAATAATTGTCAACTTTAATAGTTTCTACTTTTCATTAATAAAAATCAGTTTGGGGTATGTTATACGGCAAAAAAAAATTCAAAATTCAAAACCATTTATTCAGTTTAGGCCCTCGGAGGGCACTTATGAAGGTCATATTTAAAGATACTGAAGCTACAACCGGTTCGGAAGTCAGCCTTCAACTGAGAAGAACCGGCAAGAAACTCAGCAGGGTTACATTATTTTTTATTATTTATTAAATAATTTTGTATATAAATTTTATCTATTTTGACTTTTTGGCTATTTTATAATTTCAATTTTACATAATTTTATATTTAGCAATTACAAAATACTTAGTATAGGTAACATTCAAAAACAAAACAAAAAAAAAAGAAATAACAAGACTGCAAAATAGAAAATAACAATAATTAGGTACTTATAACTTAAACAAGAAAATTAGTGGTGCACTGTGCAGAGAGTAGCTGTTTCCATACATTTTTATCTTCAATATAATTAACCACCTTGTAATACGCTTTTTCTTTCAACTAAAACTTTCCTAATATAAATTTTAAATTTATGATCAGACATTTTGGTTACTGAGAGCGGTATCTTATTATAAAATCGAACACAATTACCAAGAAATGACTTGTTAACTTTAGTTAGTCTACTGTATGGAACAACTAACTTCTCCCTTTGTCTTGTTTTTATACTATGAATATCCAATTTTGACTTAAACATTCCTATGTTTCTACGTATAAACATTATATTTTCATAAATGTATAGTGATGGTAATGTCATTATATTTATTTCCCTAAATTAATCTCTTAATGATTCACGGGGACCCATACTGTAAATTGCACGAATACTATAATATAATACTCGTTTTTGTATAATAAATATTGATTCTATATCCGCTGCTGCTCCCCAAAACAAAATACCATAGGACAAGAGGCTATGAAAATATGCAAAATAAACTAATTTGGCCGTCAATTGTTTAATTTTCCTAAAACATTAAATGCAGCCGAACTTAATTTAGCAGCTAGAGTATCAACCTGAGGTCCCTATTACAATTTATTGTCTAATGTAAGACCCAAAAATACCGTTTTATTTACAAGATCAATATGGCTCCCATCTATTATTATTTGGCTATCTACTTGTGCTACATTTGGGAAAGAAAACCTTAAGCATTTAGTTTTCTTTGAATTTAGTAATAGATTATTTGTAGCAAACCACCCACAGACAATAGACATAGTATGATTAACTTTAGTTAGATCTTTGTCTTTTCTATTAACTTTAAAAATTAATGATGTATCATCAGCAAACAAAACAATATCTGTGAGGTCATTTACAACATATGGCAAATCATTTATATATACTAAAAACAAAAATGGACCTAAAAATTAACCCTGTGGTACCCCCATTTCGACTAAAGAGCCCATGGATGTTGTGCCAGTAATCCCTACATTTTGCTGGCGATTTGATAAATAAGATAAAACAAGATCAAGAGTAGTTCCACGAATTCCGTAGTAGTCAAGTTTCAGAAATAGCAAACAGTGGTCAACGCAATCGAAAGCCTTGGACAGATCACAAAAAATGCCAACCGCATCCTGTGAATCCTCCCATGCGCCATAAATGTGTCTCAGCAATGTTACTAAACACCTTAAATATTGTGAATGGACTCGTTATAAGGCCCCATTTAACTTCCTTTCGGCTTTACGGGTAGTTTTGTAACATCCTGTATAATAATCATATTTGGTAATCGTACTAATACTTTAAATGCTAAAGTTAGTATGTATGGATGTTTGTTACTCTTTCACGCAAAAACTACGAAACGGATTCGGATGAAACTTGACACACAGTTAGAAAATGCCCTGAAATAACACATAGGATACATAGACTTTTTGTGTCGGTAAAATGTTACTTCCCCCGGGGACGCTGGTGAAACCATGTCGGACAGCTAGTTAGATCTAATTTCAAAATCGTTTAGTTACATTAATTAGTTTTTTTTTTAATTGATAGTCTTTCTTTTTTTCAATGTCAGATAGGCTAACAGGCAGTTGGTCCACCGGACGGTAAATGATCACCGCTACCTATGGACATTTGTAAAACAAGGGGCAATACGTTATCGACCCTGAGACGTGAAGTTGTTAAGTCACATGTGCCTGCAACTTCACCTGACCCTTTTCTAAACGAACCACAGTAATACAAGTGCTGTTCACGGCAGAAATGAGTATAGCTGTAGTACTTCCCGGACGAACCCAAGCATTGTACAACTTTTAAAGTAGTCTAGGTTATTTGTATTAACCGTAGATAGCTTTCACACCCTCATGTGGACATTTGGTGAGCGCTAAGAGCTCTCAGCCGAGGGTAAGATGACTACGCTGAGGGTGTCTCTTAGGGATACAGATCTCTGCTCAGGGCGTTGCTGGGGCGTAGGAATCGCCAGGAATAATTATTTGGGGATCGGTTTGTAAGGACTCTCTTATGGGACTTCAAATCAGGAATCGAAACTATCTGTACCGTATGTATAATATGTACCTGGGATGGGCCAGTTGGCTTGTTGGTTAGAGACCGTGACTGCCATGCCGCCGGTCGTAGGTTCGATTCCCAATCAGGATAAACATTTGTGTGCATGAACATGTCTGTTCTGTCTGGATGTAAATATCTATTTAAGTATGCATTTCAAAAAGTACAAAAATAATAAGTGATAAATCAGTTATCTGGATTCCATAGTACAAGCCCACAAGCTCTTAGTTTGGGATCATCCGCCTTATTCAGCTAATACAAATTTCGTCAGCGAGTCGCTTCACGGAGGCCTCGGAGAGCTTATCTCTCACGTGATTAATAGTATTAGCGAAAGAGACAGAGCACGGAGGCCGCGACGAAACATCCTCGAGCTAGTGTCATTTTCCTTACAGAATCGAGCCCGTGATGGCCGAGTGTAAAGAATGCCCCAAGAATTTAATTTTCTATCGGAAACCAGCAACTAAAACTTCTTCAATATTTTTTTTTTTATGCCACTTGGGCTGACAAACTAGCAGACAGTCCACCTGATGGTAAGTGGTCACCGCCGCCTATGGACATTTGCAACACTAGGGGCATCGCCAATGCGTTGTCGACCCTGAGACGTGAAGTTGTTAAATCTCATGTGCTTGTAATTTCACCGGCTCCCTTACCTTTCTAACCGAAACGCAGTAATACAAGCCGTGAAGCAGTATCACGGCAGAAATGGGCAAGGTGGTAGTACTTCCCTGGACGAACTCTGCACTAAGAGCTCTACTACTCTAAAAAGTAAAAATTAATGTGAAATAATGATGCTAAGAAGTGACATTTATTTTTTCGATCGAAAGGGGCGCGTTTCGCCCCACACTTTGTTGATCCTTTAGGGTAGACTGCCCCAGTCACTCAGCATTTGTATTTTCATCCTACTGACAAAACAAATAAAAACAATAGTCATTTTTCCTTTTTGTTTTTATAGATAACTGCAAAAGTCTTAGAAGTTTATTTATTAAGGCACTAGCTGTCCCCCGCAGTTTTACCCGCGTTCCCGTGGGATGTCACATGTATTATACATAAAAACCTTCCACTTTAATCACTCTATCTATTAAAAAAACCGCATCAAAATCCGTTGCGTAGTTTTAAAGACTTAAGCATACATAGGGATATAGGGACAGAGAAAGTGACTTTGTTTTATACTATGTTGTTGAAGTACGGAATTCCATAAAAGTAACACTCAATTGCGTCAGAAACCTTCGATACGTCATTGGATGGGGCTTAATGAACCTTGGAACCTTTTGCTAAAAGGTTTTTAAGTAAAACTTACAAGAGATACTAAGTTTATTGCGAATTCTACTTTTCCGTCTGTCAATGGAGCTTTTTTAGACTTTTTTTTCCATTCAAAGCGAGATACAAATCAGTGATTGGAGGGATATTTATACTGACGGAAAGTCTTTTGTATTGAGAAATAAATTTGTTACTATAATCACATACTAAAACATAGATACAGGCCAGTTGGCTTGGTGGTTAGCGACTCTGACTGCCAAACCGAAGGTCGCGGGTTCGATTCCCACCCAGGACAAACATTTGTGTGCATGAACATGTCTGTTTGTTCTGTGTCTGGGTGTAAATATCTATATATGTATGTATTTAGAAAAAAAAATGGTATATGCAGTTATATCAGTTATCTGGTTTCCATAGTACAAGCTCTGCTTAGTTTGGGATCAGATGGCCGTGTGTAAGCGAATATCCCAGGATATTTATTTACTTATTATTTATAGGTTCTCCTAGTAATGATCAAAATTTTTAACCGACATGCCAAAAGGAAGGGTTATGATTTTAGCTGTCTATGCATGTATGTTTAATCTAACACATGCAAATGGGATTTCCTTTATGCATTCCACCCCACACTGTGTTCATGCCACTGGATAAACTGCCATATGCAGTGTCTTTGCATAAATCTTTTCATTCTACTGTCCAAACATACAGCAAGTGGAACTCTCTTCCAGGGTCAGTGTTTCCTGACACCTTTAACCTGGATATATTCAAGGTCAGAGTGAACAGGTATTTGGGTAAGCGTGCTGCATCCTCGGCCTCGTTCTTACTTCTTCTGGGGTCCGTCGAAAGCCAAGTACAAGCCAATCCTAACTAATATTATAAATGCGAATGTAACTCTGTCTGTCTGTCTCGCTTTCACGCCAAAACTATTGAACCGATTTAAATGAAATTTGGTATACAGATAGCCTAGAGCCTGAGGAAGGACACGGGCTACTACTGAATGCAAAAAAGGGTTGAAAGAGGTTAAAGGGGGATGAAAAGTTGTATGGAACTATCGTCATTTTTAGAGCTAGAAGCTTGAAACTTATTTTTTAAACTGTTGATTGTATGTAAGAGGAAAGATTTGTATGTAAGTATGTTTGTTACTCTTTCACACAACAACTACTAAACGGATATGGATGAAACTTGGCACATAGATAGAGCATATCCTGGAATAACATATAGGCTACTTTTTATCCCGGGAAAATGTGAAATCCCTCGGGAACGCGGGTAAAACCGCGGGGGACAGCTATTTTAAAATAAGAACAGTTTTAATATAGACTTCTTAAAGGGATAACACATCTAAGCTTTACCCAAACGAGTGAAAAATCTGCCCAAAGGTAACCTTTATTAAAAAAGTAGATTTGATTAGTTTTGTTTACCATAAGACATATCTAAGTCATGAACTAAGTAAATAACAAACAGGCGGGTCTTATCACATTAGTAAAATTCCGTTCGGTCAAAAAGTTACGTAGTAATTCTAGATAGTTCACGATGATTGTTGTAATTTATAGTTTTCAATATCTTCACGCTCAACATCTACGAAGAGAAAGGCAAAGGTTTCAAGATTTGAAAGCCCTATTTCACCGATGATATTTTAAGATATTTTTATGTGTGTCATGTGGTGAGCCTTGTTTCAATTAGACGAAACAACAAAAATGTATCCATTTAAATAAAATGCACCTTTAGCTATATTACAATTAAGCTAAAACTCCAACATTCATCTATCGCGTGACGTTCCATTTACGGAAGAGCGAGACGGATGCCTCTAAACCACAAAGCTAGGCCACGTTATAAACAAGCACAAGTATTTATTACAACCGGCATACAACAGTCGTATACCGCATATAAAGGAAGCTACTTCATTAACGCTGACATCTGCAACCTTAATTTTGCGTCAAACTGCTTTTGTAACTGTTACTCTGACGGGGTGTCATAACGTGCCAAGCTGGGAATCTAATAAAACCTAATTCTGTCAACCTGTTTGGTCGTTTCGACCCCACACGCTGTGTACGTGACGTGTGCCTGTAGACGGGTTATGATTTCCCTTTACCTTGGATTCGTTTGAAGGGTTATCGCAGTGGAATATTGATTTTATGAAGAGCTGAAAAGTAGGAGATCGTTATGCAATAAGTTAGGAATCAGATTTTAAGACTTGATATCGATAATTTTATCTAAGTAAATTATCTAGAGCTTTAGTACCCAAAGTGGTCCAGGTGGAACCCGGGAGACGGGTGATTCTACGGGGGTTTATCTTAATTCCTGTGTTAGATATTATCCTCACATTTTTGTCGAGTTGTGGGACTATGATAGAAATGCAGGTACAGTGAGTCCACCGGAACCAGCAAATTTTTTAAAGTGATCTATGACAAAAAACTCTGGGGATCTTAGATTTGGTTACCTACTTTAACTGTCAAAATTTGATAATTTCTAGATTTCACGAATAAAAACCGTGTGATATTATTAATACTGAAACAAAAGAATGTTTGAACAACAAATGGCCGCGCCTAAATCTCAGCAAAGAATCGCCAAGTATTTCCGAATAGTCTTTATTCTAAACAGTTCAAATCCCAAATCCAATTTTATCAGGCATTTAACTTTAAAAAGGCGTGGCGAAAGCGCCTTTTGTACGAGCATGTCGCGTTAATCTATTCGAAATGTTTCAAGTCGGATCTTTGAGAAGCCTATTTGTAGTGCTTGCTAGGTGTCGATAATTGACATCAAATTTTATCGATGATAGTGTATTGAATGTTTGATTGTTTTGTAATAATTTTAGTAACTTTAAATTTGACCTTCATAAATGCCCTCTGCGGGCCTAAAGTGAATAAATGGTTTTGAATCTTGTTCTTTTTAATCAAACGGTGTAGAAATAAGTTTTTTATAAATTTTTTGCGTTTCATAATCTTACTACTATAATAAATGCGATTTTTTAGACTAATGTTTTGTTACTCAATTAGAATGGCTGTACTGTTCAGTATGGAATGGCACAGATAAATATAGCACATAGGTTTTTTTTTATACCGGGAAAATGTTACATCGCTCAGAAACGCGGGTGAAACCGCGGTGATAGCTAGTATATGATGATGGCAACTTGAGAACATCTGAAGTATGACAATGAAATTCCAGACGTAATAACGTCAAAGGTAAGTTTATGGTAAACTTGGAACCTGCCAGAATGGAAATGTCGTGAGGAAACCTCGACTCGGTAGGAGAGAAGTGCTTTAAAGTAACCGACCGGAAATCTGTTAACAAGCAGTAACAGATATGTTCCGGTATCTGCACTTGGAATCCTTATCGTTCTGGCGTTGTAAGTTTACTCTGATTAAGTATATTATTGAAATCCTTCCAATATTTATGATCAAAGTATTTATAAAATTGTCAGCTTTATAACTCGTCGTATAACTCAACAGCGTTTTAGTAGAAATGGAAATATTCTTAACTCTTTAACCGTCCGTGCACTTAATACTACAAACGTACCAGGGACCGTAACCAAAATAGCCTGGACAGTCACCGTGATAATTTGTAGAGGCTTTACCAAGCTCATTCTTACAAATTGCCTTCATATTCATAGTTAAAACTAAATTCATCTTCCTCGCACCACACTACCTGACTACCACCACAGTATACTCCAAATTATACAGAGTTGTGTTTAAGCTGAAAAAGTACTACAATCTAACTCACATCTCATCCGCACTTTCACACTAATCAGCACTTCTACACTAATCTACATCCTCACTATCCACTCTTAATTAATAGTTTTAATATTGTACATGCGAAGTAACTGTGTTTGTCAACTTTTCACGACATAACGGCTTGATGAAAAATGATTTATTACATAGCTACATTAGATCCTGAAATAGGCTACATTACATCCCGAGAATGGGGCTAAACATTAGTGGAAGCAGGTTATTAAAAGTCCAGTTTTAAGTATTTATCGAAGCGAAACTATCGATACTACAACAACACTGGCCTGTCGTATCGGCATTCGCTCCCCAGACACCAAGACCGTCATTTCATTCAATATCCTAATTTATTTCGCTGGCAACTTGTAAACGCTGGAACAAAAACCTTTTGAACTCCGGTTGGCTCACGTAAATAATGAGGCATGTCAATTCTGAGACAGGTTTCAGCTGAATTATTGATTGAGGGTCCGCTATTCTTGCTGTGTTTTGCGGTTTTGAACAAACAAAAGTTATATAAGTGACACACAGTTCGCTTTAATATGACTGGAAGTTTTGTGAGTTATTTTTATGCGACTGAATTGATGTAAGGAATTATTTATATAGTTGGAGTTTTGATACTTGATTTACTAGATTATATTGTCGTGACCTTCGCTGGGTCAATTAAGAATAATAATCTTTTGTCTTTTTTATAAGTGTAGAGACGGTACAACATTGAATTTGATGGTACATTCGCAGCTTTGGACTTCAATATATTTTTGACACTTGAATTTTGAAATAAATTTATTCGTAGTTTCAGACGAAAAACGACTTTAGGTCCTTTCAGTTGCACTGCATTGTATAATAATATGAACCCTATCATAACCCCATAGAGTTCACTTTTGTAAAACAGCTAGCACCTGTCAAAAATTCCATTTAATTAAAAAAAATTTTTATACTTTCTTATGGTCATTGTCCGGCACTTAAAATAATCTTGTTCTTGAAATTGTCTTAAAATAACGCTTCATAAAATTTAAGAGTAATTTTACTATGCAATTCACTAAGTAATATTAGCTTTTTATAGATTAAAATATCATTCTTTAACAATTTTGCCGTTATTTTAAAGTGCTTCTTAAGACCAAGACGAACTAATTACTTTAATTATACCTTTTCTCAATTAACTTACGAATCATTAAGCAATATCAATGGCTGCTAATTACTGTAAGACGAAAATAATGATATTTAATTAAACTTTATTATATATATAATATTTATTTTAATTTTAATATAAAGTAGCTATAATAAATCAGTTACTCGTTTAACCTTTAAGATAGACAGAATTAAATTCATCCTCAGTTTATTTCGCATATATCCAATTATAAATAGCTTATTACTCAAACATAAACAACAATTTCCTCCATCAAAAACATCCGGCAAAATTTAAAAAGTATAATCCAATAATGAAATAACAATGCGGAAACAACAAATACAATTTATCAGCTATACACGGTACAGATAATACATGTCAGTATAACTGAATTAAAACTTACCCAAGAGATCCAGTTTACAGTACTGTAGCCCGTGTCCGAACAATTTACAAAATGATAACTTCGTTTCGTAATGTAAGAGATGTATACGCCTTTTGTCCGGGGAATTGGGTTCTCGTAGCTTTTAATGAAAATGTATAAGTTTGAAAACTGGTTGCGTACTTATTTTGTTAATTATTCGAAACATTATTAAGTTATGGAGTTGTAGATTAAACAAAACATTGATGAATCTGTATTAAATTAAAGGTAATCGAATTAATGTTTCGTTTCAAGAATTATGTTACGCAAATCTTGATTTTATCAAAATTGGAGTGTTTATTTCCGAGGGACATCTAGTACGTGGTATCTCGTTACATTAGCAATACGAGGGGATTATCAAAGTATTATAAACCTAGATAACAGAGGCTAAAATACAAAATACAAAAGCAACAATTTACAAAAAAATGATTTATTGGATAAGTTTTTGCATTCCAGTGTTTAATTTTTGTATATATAATTTTATATTGTGTTATAGTTGTAGTTTTATTTTTTTATATATTTTATGATGTTAATTTGTCAACGCTATGTATGTCTGTAATTGGCACACATATCACAATGTGAACATCTAATCAAAATTACTTCAATGTGTGTGCTATTGACGTACCTTTTTGAAAATAAATAGTTCTAAAGCGCAACTACCTGGTGACACTGGGAATTCAGACTTTAAACGACCGTTCAAGTATTTTATTCCCAGAAGAGCCTGTACTTATGATGAACCGCTCAGATATCCATTACCGACTAATATTTTATAGCAAAGCTATTAGTTGAAGTGAAACGGTTACTGTCACTGTCTGTACTTAATGGACTTAGGAAACTGTTTGCACTCAAGCTGCAGGACTATAAATGTCAGCCTGAACTCGTGTGAACTTACAATATGAAACAAAATACAATAACATGTACGTTACGTAACTGGCAGCTCGTGGGAATGTGTTAGAGGAAAATATTGCTTTGTTTTCACATTACATAGCTAAAGTATCTTGATCATTGGGTGGAGTGACGTTGCATTGAAAATATTTATAAATATTAAAGTGTAAAATAAACAAGTGAAGAGACTTTTGCGGGGTCGGCAACGCGTGAGTGAGACCCGCAGTGTTGCAAACGTCCATTGGCTGGATCAAAAAAAACAGAAATTGCATAGGTAGTGCATTTTTTTAAAACAGTCGTCTTAGAATAATACATATGAAAGTTTCACGAGTAAACGTCTGTGCGGCAGAACAATTATATAATGCATTCGCAATCAAAATAGAAGCCGACCTGCCGATATATTGACGGGCCTACTATTGCTATCTCTCTCTGCGCGTAGGTCTGTAAATGAGATAGCAATCACTCAACGGTCAATCTAGTAGCAAATACGCCTCAACTTTGATTCCGAAAGCAGGACACAATCGTCTAGCGGGCTTGGGTGAAATTTTACATATGAGTTTGATCTGTCAGTTAGGTTATTGTCTTTAAGGTTAGATAAGGTTCTGTTTACAAATATATGCCTTATTTCAAAAGCCATACAGTTGCTTTTCAAACTTAAAATTTTGGATTTGTATAGGGTTTTTGGTGCTACTAATTCAACTGCATACTTTTCTGGAAATCATAAATTATAATATAAAAATATATCCTATACTAAAGGAAACCAAAGCTACAGACTAAAACATAGGAGTAGTTTTGTCTGTAGTTCAGTACAGAGGTTTTAGTCAATAATTTTTTATCTTAAAAAGTAAGTGTTAAAGATTCAAAAATGAAAAGCCAATTCCACATCACTTATTGCTTCATTATACTAATAATATTATAAATGTGAATGTAAGTTTGTGTGCTACCCATTCACGCGAAAACTACTTAAACGATCATCATGAAACTTTACATATATTCTTGGAGGTATTGGAAGTAACATAGGATACTTTTTATCTCAGAAAAATGTTATATCCCTAGGGACGCCGGTGACACGCGTGACTAGAATTTCATAAATGACATATAGATTTTAGACATAATCTATACATATATATAAAAATGAATCCCTATTTCCCTTGGTCACGGCATCACGCATGGACGGCTGGACCGATTTCGCAAATTTTTGTTGTGCTCGTTATTGTCAGGAGAAGGTTCTTATGGAAGAAACAACATAAGAAAGTTGCGTGCAAAATAAGAAAATTTAAGAAAACTTCACGATTTAATGAGCGCTTTTCACAATGTAAACTCTTTTAATGTAACCTGTTTGACATTATTGTCAGTTGGCGCGATTGACAGAATTCACGGTGCAATTATCGTTTAAAATAGATGTGGTGGTCGGAATTATATTGATAAGGTAATTAATTTACAATTTCTTACTGCACATTTCACAGACGATTCAATCGGAAGATTCGAATTCAATGATCATAGTTAAAGAAGGACAACCTCTGCCGCTATCGAATATATTAATTATAGTACGAGAAATTTTCATGTATGCTTAAGTATTTTATAATAAAGTAAATATGGCAAAACAACGTTTGCCGGGTAAGCTAGTTAAATATAAAATTAATCGATCTCAGAAATTTCTTATTTTTGGGAATTATGATTTTTTTTTTATGCCGCATGGGCCGACAAACAAGCAGACGGTCCACTTGATGGTAAGTGGTCACCGCCGCCTATGGACATTTGCGACAGTAGGAGCATCGCCAATGCGTTGTCGACCCTGAGACGTGAAGTTGTTAAGACTCATGTGCCTGTAATTTCACCGGCCCCCTTACCTTTCTAACCGAAACACAGTAATACAAGTGCACTACTGCTTCACGGCGGAAATGGGTAAGGTGGTAGTACTTTCCCGGACGAACTCTGCACTACGCTAATAGCTCTACTACTCTAATGAATCATTATTTGTTTTCAAATTAATCCTACGATCATACTAAAAGTATATACAGCCTAGATATTAGATCCACTGTTGGCTAAAGTCCATAAAAACACAAAAGAGAGAGTCAAGAGCTAAATATATATGTTAGTTTGTATAATAAAGAGTAAAAGTTGTAGGTATGTAGTTTATCAGCTATCTGGTTTCCATAGTACAAACTCTGCTTAGTTTGGGATCAGCTGGTCGTGTGTAAAGAATGTCCCAGAACATTTTTATTACTTATTACTTACAGTCCTCCGAGCTTTAACCCGCGTGGGAGGAGAATCCAAAATTTTTCAGGGATTTGTAAAGTATTATACGTGTTAATCCAGTATATAAACTATCTATGTGCAGAGTTTTATCCAAATTCGTGCATATTTGCGTGGAAGAGTGACAAACTATCACATTTATAATGGCTTTGATATTTTGTAGTTAGTTGGATTAAAGGTCATATTAAATAAATATCCCGGGACATTCTTTACACACGGCCATCTGGTTGCACTAAGCAGAGCTTGTACTATGGATTCCAGATATCTGATATACTACATATAGTATTTATTTTTATAAATACATATTTAAATAAATATTTACACCCAGACACAGAACAAACAGACATGTTCATGCACACAAATGTTTGTCCTGGGTGGGAATCGACCCCACGACGTGTATGGCAGTCAGAGCGCTAACCACCGAGTCAGCTGGCCTGTCATATTGTGTCTATATTGGTTAATTAATTTAAGTTTACAAAAATGCCATCGGTCCCCAAGCCAAACATTGTGGGGCTTATCCCCCTTCGACGCCCCCAGCCCCTTACTAATTATCGTTTCATTATTTAAAGAGCGAGTCGATGTGGTATCGAATTACGTTTTGTCACGAAGGTTATATACGGCATTACATTTGTTTATTTTTGTATAATTGTGTTAAACACTACCGCATAATTTGACAGGCCCGTTGGCTTGGTGGTTAGCGGCTCTGACTGCCAAGCCGAAGGTCGCGGGTTCCATTCCCACCCAGGACAAACATTTGTGTGCATGTATGACAAGATGTCTTTCGTCGTGGTGTGAAAGTGCAACAATATGACATAAATATATGGCGACATTTTTCACAGTACTGCTTATACTTTGGCAACCAGATATCTAATATACTAGATATGCTCTTTTAAATACATACTTATATAGACACTAGCTGTGCCCCGCGGTTTCACCCGCGTTCCCGAGGGATGTAACATTTCCCGACACAAAAAGTATCCTATGTTACTTCTAATAACTCTAAGTCATTTGTGTTTTGTTATTCCATGTCAGATGCGTTTTCTCTTTAACGTTTTATGTCAGGTCACAAGGGAACGCGATCAAACGGGATAAAAATCGGGTATCCTATGTCCGTCTCCTGGTTCTAAGCTACCTCCCCAACAATTGTAAGTCAAATCGGTTCAGCGGTTCTTGAGTTATGAATAATAAATATCCCGGGACATTCTTTACACACTGCCATCTGGTCCCAAACTAAGCAGAGCTTGTACTATGGAAACCAGATAACTGATATACTACATGTACTACTTTTTTTTTCTAAATACATACTTATATAGATATTTACACCCAGACACAGAACAAACAGACATGTTCATGCACACAAATATTTGTCCTGGGTGGGAATCGAACCCGCGACCTTCGGTTTGGCAGTCAGAGCGCTAACCGCCAAGCCAACTGGCCTGTCCAACAGTGTAACTAACACGACTTTCTTTTATATTATATGCATACAAGTGTTTGTCCTGGATGTAATTCGAACGTACGACTACGATTTTGCAGTCTTGATCTCTAACCATTGAGTCAACTAGCCTTACTAGTAATGCTTACATATCTAAGTTTTTTCATCTATAATATCACATTTCATCCAACACACGACCACTCTCAACCCAAATATTTTCTAGGGTTCTTTGTGCCTCTTAATGTCAGAGGGAGGGCGGGAGTGATTTATCTACCATTCAAGGTACATAATGTGGTAGTTCGAATAATCTGATACCACCGTTACGCGATGAAATTCATTGGCCTTTTTGCGAAGTGCTAGTTCTCTAATGGAATTTGATAAAAGTGGTATGTTGATATGCTTTTAGTTACGTTTTAAATTAATCTTGGATGGAAATCTGACAGAAGAAGCGTTCGTTTTAATTGCAAAGTTTTGCGTTTGTGTAAAGATTTGGATTTATTTATTTGGGACTAGCTCTCTACTGTGGTTTTATCCGCGATCCCGAGATATTAAGGGTGGTGTATACACTTTTCCATACTGTAGGTTATGTGTGTGCCAAAATTCAGCAAGATCGGTTCAGCCGTTTAGCCGCAAAAACATCTCAAACAAACAAACTCACTCTGTATTTATTATAAACTAGCTGTCCCCCGCGGTTTCACTCACGTTCCCGAGGGATATAACATTTTTCCGGCACAAAAAGTGTCCTATATTACTTCTAATACCTCCAAGAATGTGTGTACAAATTTTCATGATGATCGGTTGAGTAGTTTTTGCGTGAATGCGTAATAAACAAACTTACATTCACATTTATAATATTAGTAGGGATTTTTAGGGATGTCCCCCGCGATTTCACTCGCGTTTCCGAGGGATTTTTGTTTTAAAAAGTATGTATCATGTTATCTATGTATTATTCGGCATGCTCTATCTATGTGCCAAGTTTCATCCAAATTCGTTTGGTAGTTTTTGCGAGAAAGAGTAACAAACATCCATAATCCTCGCAAACTTTCGCATTTATAATATCAGTAGGATTATATCTACACTAACATTATAAAGAGGAAAGATTTGTATATTTGTATGTAACGAATAAACTCAAAAAGTACTGGACCGATTTTAATAATTCTTTTTTCATTAGAAAGCTACATTATCACTGAGTAACATAGGCTATATAAAATTTTCAAAAAAGTTAGGGATCCATACTAAAACTCCAATAATGTAACCCAAGGTGTGAAAAAATTACAAAACATTCTTACATCGCGTGCGCTGCGAAAACTATTGATGATAGAATGAACAAAATAATGTAACATCCCTCGGCAACGCGGGTGAAACCGCGGGGGACAGTTATATCTTATAAATAAGAAATTTACATATAGAGTAAATAAACGTAAGTATATTTGCGTTGTTCACATATTAATATTATTTATATTGATATACAAAATGTCAGCTTGTATAAAATGACAGATGTCTGGTTTAACTACGTGACATGAAAATATAGAATTTTAATAGTGAAATTAAAATGATTATATTTAATTAAATACCACTTCTCAGGCGCTTAAAAAGTTTTGTCGATAAAATCCGAAAATAAACTCTATATTACCCACTCTTAAAGCAAGATTTTACATGGTTCATTAAGATGAGTCTAGGGACTCGATTCTGTAAGGGAAATTACACTAACTCGAGGATGTTTCGTCGCGGCGTCCGTGCTCGGTCTCTGTCGGTTACTAAGCTTATACTACTAATCACGTGAGAGGTAAGCTCTCCGAGGCCTCCGTGAAGAGGCTCGACGATGTAGTTTGTATTAGCTGAATAAGGGGGCTGGTGTATCATTAAATATTGATTTATTTTATAATAAACCTTCTGCATTAATAAATATCCCAGGACACTCTTCACTCATGGTTACCTGATCCCAAATTAAGTAGAGTGTACTCTAAGTGGCTAATAAAATAATTGTAGTACGATAAATTTTCATTTATAGTTTGTAATAATGTAAATACGGCAAAACAACGTTTGCCGGGTCCGCTAATAATGATATATAATTTAAAAGTTTCTATTTATTTCTTTTCCATTACCAAATGTTTCCTTTAAACTACATAACGACAACGCTTTGACAATATTCTTTTTTTATGGTCTATGTTGCGCATTTAATGGTTCCCATAGGAAGTTTTATTGGAAAACTTTTACTATCTAAGTCCATTTTGTTGGAAAACATTGATTTTGATGACCTTTTTCGTATTTCCTTAACATGTAAAATGAGTTTCCATGAACTTTTCTATTGGAAAGTTCCATAGGATATATACATTGTATAATTAGTAGGTATATCTATATATATAAAAATGAATGGTTGTTTGTATGTCCTTTATAGAATCATAAACTTTGCGGATCGAAACGGATTTAATGCAGTTTTCAGCAATTCAATTTTTTTTTTCAAAATTCAAAACCATTTATTCACTGTAGGCCCTCGGAAGGCACTTATGAAGGTCAAATATAAAGTTACTGAAGCTACAACTTAAATAGATAGAGTAATTCAAGAGGAAGGTTTATTACAGGGGTAGAAAGCGGGCAAAGCCGCAGGGCGCAGCTAGTGTAGTATATAAGTTGGATTCCATAGTATGGGCTCTGCTTAGTTTGGGATCAGATGGCCGTGTTTAAGAATGTCATTCTATAAATACACATATTCAATCAACACAAGGACATCACACATCGACACATACACAAAACACTTTCAAACTCTTACCATACAATATAATTAATGTCATAAACACCTATGTATAGACAGACCTATGTATAGTATTAAAATATATTATTGGCCTTAAAAGACTAATAAGTATGTTCTAAGTAAATACAAAAGACAATACAAATAATTGTATTTTTTTTTTTTTTTTTATTATGCCACTTGGGCCGACAAACAAGCAGACGGTCCACCTGATGGTAAGTGGTCACCGCCGCCTATGGACATTTGCAACACTAGGAGCATCGCCAATGCGTTGTCGACCCTGAGACGTGAAGTTGTTAAGTCTCATGTGCCTGTATTTTAAATTCTTAAAAAAATTCTAGTCAAATGAGCAACTTTTTTCACGCAGTCTATTTAAATTTTATTTTAATTTCAAAGCAAATATTTAACCCTATAAAATAGAGAAATGTGAACGTTTCAAATGGAAAAAGTTCAATGAAACAGTTGACTTTGAATTCACCCTCAAATAAAGATAATTAAGACAATTAGACACAAATATAACATAATAAATTACTAAGTTTCCACTGTAAACTTTCATTTGTTAGGGTTTGTTACGCAAAGGAGTTTTCGGAGCCTTTTTAATTGGATAGACCTTTGGAAGCTTTTCTGTCAACGACCTCTAGAAAGGACAGCCATTTATCCTTTTTAGTCGTTCTCTGCATTCACCTGATGTTATATTATTTAAAGGAATCTGAGAAGTTAATCGCAAAATAAATTGTATTTACTTAATTGGAAAATAACAGTGGTCTCATATTAAACTTTAATCACCTTATTTATTTATCTATATTTACTTCACAAAATAAAATAACTTTAATATTATACGATTACATATATATATTATATCTATCTTTATAAAGAATAAGGAAAATGGGGTTCTTTTGACGCACCATCAACTCAAAACTACGGTTAAAGAAACTTTATTCTCAAATAGAATAGAAATAGAATTTTCGTAGATGGTTGTAGGGTATATATGATATCGATAAACGCGGGTGAAACCGCGATGGGTAGCTAGTATATATAAGCAAATTAGTTAAAATCTTTGACAATCCTAATCCTATATCCTAATATTATAAATATGAATGTAAGTTTGTCTATTACGCTTTTACGCGAAAACTACTAAACCAATCGTCATGAAACGCTGTACACATATTTTTGGAAGTATTAGAAGTAACATAGGATACTTTTTGTGTCGGGAAATTGTTACATCCCTCGGGATCGCGGGTGAAACCGCGGGGGACAGCTATTATTTATAATTTTATTATGTCTAGAGTCAGAGTCTTGGTGTCAGGTCAGGTAAAGGTCTTGCTAATACATGTACTACGAACATTTTGTAGTAAAAACGCTAAATATCATTGTTTATGCCGCACAGCTCACTATTAGGACTATTTACTTTTCATTACTGAAAGCATAGGTTCGATGTGAATGGACGTATAGATATGTTGACTGGTGTGTCAAATCAGCAACTTTTTATTAAATGTCAAAACGATTGAATGTATGGGGAGTTTTGTTTGAAATAGCAAGTTGTGACGTCATAATACTGCATCTAACGAGCTACTCTTTGTGGTTAAATCGGTACTTAAAAATATTAATGATGGAATTTAGACCACATTTGATGTATCAGTGTATGTTTGGGTGTTCGATACACTGGTTAGTGTTTGATAATTTATCTTAAGTACAGGATAGTTTCCTATTATCTGTTTTATACCTTAGAAATATGGAGTGTAGAAATAAAGGATCTTGTATAGGGGATTTGTCGAAAACGTGTCCACTTGTAGACAGCAAATTAGGTTTCGAATTCTCACCGAAATAGCGCTACTAGTGTAGCAAGTGGAAATACTGGGTTGGTGTCCGGTAATTCTTTAATACTATTTTCTATTTGCTATTTACAATTAATTGAGGTACTTAAAAACACTGTATAATTTTATTCCATACTCATGTTTGTCTATATATTATAATAATTTAAAAAAATGTGCTGTAAAAAAACGGAAATGTTTCTTTCCTTTTTTATTAATTTAGTATCCTACTCTAATAATTTGTGGCGCTCTATTTAAAAATCTTCCAGTTGCTACAGTAGCGCCACCTTAATTTGTTCCCTTTCAACGGCCACTTTTTAGTACACTGAGATGGTCCTCCTTTACTTCTACACTCCATACATACAAAGTAATACATCAGTGTCCTTCTAAGTGTATCATATTCTATTTTTAGACGGTGCGTGGTTAACCGCATATGGGCCGCCTTTTACGATAGAATTTATCACCCTATAGAGGTAATGTGTCGGCTATAACACAAAAACATCTTAATTTGCGTGCCCCACAATCTGAAAATTTGGGTCATGCTTTGTTTCGCTTAGGAATGATGATGGGTCATTTATTTTTGTTTCGGAATAATGTACGGGAAATGTTACATTAGGATATTAATCTGGTGGCGATTATATGATAGTAATGGTGGCTGAAAATAGAAATGCTTTTAATTATGAGCTAAAACTTTTGGTTTTTAGGGTTCTGTTTTCAAAGGGTGCAAATGAGACCCTATTACTAAGGACAGTGGGCTGTACCTCATGAACCGTGAAAGGTAGACTGTTGAATTTTTCACAGAGTATATACTAAAAATAGACTAATGTTAATAATTAAAGGCAAACGTACAGTCGGTACCGACCCTTCATGTGGGACTCTAATTCGCACGGCTGCTTTTTTGTGCCAATAAAAGAATGTAATCTAAAGTGAGAGTAAGAATGTTTGAATTTAAACAGAGTTTGTTACCGGTTTATTTCAGACGAAGGCTGATTTCTGAACTTATTTAACTATTGTAGTTTTAAAGTTCAATAACCTAAAAAAGGCTAAATTGTTTTTACTTTTGAAACCTAAGACATGTATCTGAATCTGGATTCGTATAACTTGAAGGATACTTGCCTCAAAAATTCGCTTCATTCAATCTTTCTATATGATAAATGTATTATTTTATTTTGTTTATTTAGATCATCGAAAAGTAAGCACCTATAAACTATACAATAAAGGTACAACTACTAATATTTGCCAACTGGTAGATATTGGCCAAAACTACAAATATAACTTTGATGAAAAAAAACGTGTGTGTGTAGTTATGTACGCACGTAAGAAGTTATACCCGAAATTATAGGTTAACTGCACTAAAAGCATTTTTTACTATTCAGTCGTGAAATTGTAGTGTCCAAACTCTTTGCACCTGTCTGGCAACGAATAACAATTGTTGACGTTGTTAGGTTATTATTGACAATAACATCATTACTCACTCATTGACACTAACAGTTGCGATATGTGCGATCTTCCGGAGAGACCGTTATCAGCTAACTTCATCCGTGAGAATTTGCGTTACACAGATGCGCGCGCATCTTAAAATTTCACTCTCACATTTTTTCATAACGCGCCAAAAGAAGTATAACTTCAAAAAAATGCTGCTTCCATTTTTTAAATTATCTATTAGGTACTTAAGCTCGACAAGTCTTTAATATTAACATACGGTACTTCAAACTCAGCGGCCTTTTACAGGCATTACTAATCTTTATATATATATATATATATATATATATAAAATAATGTTTGTCTGTATCTCCTTTATAGAATAGTACACTATGCAACGGATTTTAATGCAGTTTTCATAAATAAATAGAGTAATTCAAGAGGAAGGGTTATAACCAGGATGGAAAGCGGGCAAGGCCGCAGGGCCCAGCTAGTATTTATATATAGATGACTAACAACATCTACCACAAATATAACTATTATATTTACTAAATATATATAAGTATATAATTAAATAAATATATTTTTTACAAAATGACATTTTATTTTTGTCCATAAAATGTATTTCAAATAACACAGGATCTCTGAATTGAATAGACTGCTGATATACTTCAAAATAAAGGCTCTTGACGTGAAATACGTCTCGTGAAAGGGAAAAAATCACGTCAAATCGTAACAGCCGCTCCCCCTGACACAAAAGGGCCAGTAGGAGGCTGTGCAATAAATCTTTTTTCTTCTAAAAACTTCTAACAATTGAAACAAAAGTAAATTATGGTGCGGTCCTACCACCGGCGGGCGGAATTATGAAAAATGGTCGAATTTCTTATTATTATATTTTACATGCGGACGAGTCTCGAATAACTCGATTTCTTAGGGCGCAGAATGGTTGGGAAGGACTTTTTCCGCTTTTTTGATTGTCCCCCGATTTGCTTCGGAGCTTTTTCGCGTGTGATTTATTTTATTTTGGTTGCTCTCATAGAAGATTTTTTGGGGCGGTACGAAACCCTTTCTTCCTAAAGAATAATGTATTGGGTTGTAATGTTCCTTATTATTGTTTAGTTTTCATTATGGTTCGTTATACACGCTTTGTAAATATAACTACTGTCGCGGTTTCACCCGCATTACCGAGGAATCTAAAGTATCCTGGACTTATTCTATAGCCTATGCTACTCAGGAAATGTTTAACTAACTACCAGAAAAAATATTTTTGAAATCTGAGAATCTGAAATTTTAGAGATCACCTCTTATGTAGATAGATAAATGGAGCCCAAACTCTTGATTTTTCATATCATATTTATTTGATCAATACTCTTTAGACATGCTCACTCAAATGCCTTTGCTTGTGGCGGCGTCGTGTGGCGGGTCGCTCACTTCCCTACAATATGGCGAGGAGGGCGATGGCTGCCACATGCGTCGTGCTTGTGAACAGGTGCTACAGTGCAGGGTATGTTTGTATCTTGTATTATTAGATATTCATATTATTATTGTTTAATAATGTTTCACTTCTGCGATAACACACAGGTTTTGTCAAAGAGACTAGATAATTATTTTTTAATAAATTTAAGATCGTTTTTAAAAAGAGGAATTTTTGAGTTTATTGCCGGCTCTTCTCAGTAAAAAACAACCTTCCGAACCGGTATTAGACTATTCATAAGTGCTTGTAAAGGCCTATTTGAATAAAAAAAAAATTATTTCATTTCATTTTTCAATACTCACTTACCCTAATTAATTATTAAACGATTCATTTTATTATATTATATATTATCCTAAAAATTACCGTTTACCCAGATGAACCTAATCAAAAAATATAAAAACCGGCATCCACCCCGCAGTTTAACCACGTTTTTTATCCGGAACATATTCTGTCTGTGCGCAAAATTTTAATCAAATAACACACATATGATATTTGTCGAACATCTTAACATCCAAAGATAAAAAAGTGGGAAAAATAAATAAAAGAGTTTTAAGTCACATTGACTCAGCAAAAGAATTTCTGCTCTCGGAACCGCATAAATTGTATGATTTTAAAGTTGCTACGAATTGAGATTTCCCAGATCCCAATATATATACGGTTCCTTCGAAATTTCACTTCAATATCGTTGATCAACCATTTTCTCTTTTCCTTAATATATTTCCAGCCAATTCTAAGTAAAAAGAAAACAAACAGACCTTTTTTCAATTTCCTTCTTTTCTCGGAGTGTTACATTAGATACCTACGACTAGTTGGTACTGTAACATTCTTATTTTAAATCAAAATGAAACCAGCCAGGAAAAAAAAGTTTGGCACTTACCCCGGGTTAACTCGCAACAAGGTGATGCTGTGTATGTGGTGGGATTGGAAGGGCATTATTCATTATGAGCTGTTACCACCAGGCAGGACCATCGATTCTGAACTCTACTGCGAACAACTGATGAGATTAAAGCAAGAAGTTGAGAGAAAAGGGCCGGAATTAATCAACAGAAGGGGTGTGGTTTTATATCATGATAACGCTCTAGCGTGTGAGGTCTACCTCACACATCTTTAGCCACTCAGCAAAAATTAAAAGAGTTTGGATGGGAGGTATTAATGCATCCGCCGTATAGTCCTGACCTTGCACCTTCAGATTTCCACCTGTTTCGGTCTCTTCAGAATTCTTTAGGCAGTGTCAGGTTAACATCACGAGAGGACTGTCAAAACCACTTGTCGCAGTATTTTGATCAGAAGTCCCTAAATTTCTATAGCAATGGGATCATGACCCTACCTACAAGATGGCAAAAAGTTATCGAACAAAATGGTACCTACATACTTTAGTTAAATGTAAATAAACTATACTGGGTGTCAGGGAAACGCTCCCGAAGCCAGGAGGTAATTAATATACTACCTAAACTTAAATGAATACAAATAAAAATTTTCTCCGCAAATGTGTTTTTAAAGATGTGATATTTCATTAACACGCAATGAAAAGCGGACAACTCTCGCGGTCAATGACACGGCACGAGCGAACACATTCAGTGGTAGGTTAGGTACGTACGTACGGCAATTAGGATGGGCGACATTTTGAATTGTGCCTACGCATTAGCTTTCAATGACAAATTATTTTCTACTTGGTTCAAAATTACGTCAAATGTTACTCGCGACTTAGTATTTAATTCAATAAAATGTTACAAGAATCTTCTTATTGAATTAAATACTAAGTCTCGAGTAACATTTACGTAATTTTGAACCAAGTAGAAAATAATTTGTCATTGAAAGCTAATGCGTAGGCACAATTCAAAACTCCAGAGAGTTGACACCTCTGTTCACACTTATCACATGCTCGGTGAAAGAGATAAAGATAGTCCTCTCTTTCATACATTGCATTCGCCCGCACTGTGACGTCAAAGCTGTTCGGCCGGGGCAGTGCGCTGGAGTTCAATAACCGCCCGTCAGCTGATTAGTAATGCGTTTTACATTGCTTTTTTTTAGAAAAAGTTTAAATTACGTGTTTAACATAAAATAATCGTTTCATTAAATTGTTCTGATACATTTTTCTGTAAATAATGCAAGAAAAAATCCAAAAATTTACCAAAAAAAAATCGGTTTTTTTTTCATGGATTTGTATTCACAATCAGCAACCTTATCACCTGTTTTCGTTTTCGGAAGCGTTTCCCTGACACCCAGTATTAAAAATGTTTTGAATTTTCTTAAAAAATGCGAAGGAACTTTTTCCCCAACCTATTATTATAATCTGGTTTCCATCGTTCAAGCTTTGCTTAGTTTGGGATCAGATGGCCAAGTGTGATAAATGTCCGAGTATATTTATTATAATTGCGTAGCTGTAAGATTGTCTCAAATCAGAATACAATGAACACTACAGCAATGTACATGTAAATCAAAGGAAGCCAATCCTAAATAAACGGAAATATCTTTAGTTTATTCAACCGCACTGTATCCGCTTAGAGGTCCTAATTAACATGTTTTCAATAAAGCTTAACCGGATTGGTTCGCTAGACATATTTAATTATCGCTCCCGGAAGGTAAAACCTTAATTATAAGTAGGTATGAAAATGAATCAAAATTGAATACTCGGTATTTAGAGACGGATTGAATTTTAATTTTGTTCGAAAGGGTGAAATCAGTATTTTAAGGCAAAAAAGGTTATTGCTCGGCAGTCCTATTTTAATTTCAACCTCTTTAGCTAATATGCTTTCTATGAACATGTTCGAAAATCTTAATACATATAATTCTTCTGTCCGTGTAATATAAAATCCCAAGTTAAGCAGAGTGTACTGCTTGTAGTATGGCTACCAGGTAACTGATAAACTACATATACTACTTTTTAAATACATACTTATATAGATATTTACACCCAGACACAGAACAAACAGACATGTTCATGCACACAAATGTTTGTCCTGGCTGGGAATCGAACCCGCGACCTTCGGTTAGGCAGTCAGGGTCTCTAACCACCAAGCCAACTGACTCGTCATTCATCTAGTAAATAAATATCCCGGGACATTCTTTACACACGGCCATCTGATCCCAAACTAAGCAGAGCTTGTACTATGGAAACCGGACAGCTGATATACGTAGCTGATTTACAAATTTTCTAAATACATATTTAAATAGATGTTTACACCCAGACACAGAACAAACTGACATGTTCATGCACACAAAAGAGAATCGGACCCGCGACCTTCGGCTTGGCAGTCAGAGTTACTAACCACCAAGCCAACTGGCCTGTCATAGTAACGGCTGGATAGATTTTGATGACATTTTATAGGTGTGTTCCAGTGGATTTGAGAATAGTTTAGATACACAATTGGACCCGGTAAGTGGCGCTGCGATCGAATTCCTGCATTTTCGTATGGACTTATTTCGACAGGACTACGTCTTGCGCTACAAGATGTTGGTATGGCCTGTCGGAATGCTACTGGACCACTTGGTGCAAAGCGAACATTTGAGAGTCTTGCGAGACTTTTGTATGCTCTTTTGAAAACCCAACTAATATTATAAATGTGAATGTAAGTTTGGTTATTACGCTTTCACGCGAAAACTACTCAATCGATCATCATGAAAGTTTGTACACATATTCTTGGATGTATTAAAAGTAACAAAAGATACTTTTTGTGCCGAGAAATATTACATCCCTCGGGAACGCGGGGCAAACCGCGGGGGATTGCTAGTGAATAAATAAATCTTTTATCTGGTTATGTGACGTCACTTATAGCAATAAAAAATTGTGCTTTTAGCGATAACAGGCTAAAAGTGTTGTACTTATTCACTGGCCTTCTTGGTGTCTCACAACGCTTCTATTGTCTTTTAATCAATAAAGAGCTGTTCATGGCATGCTTTGCAATGCGTCTTTATCTTTTGTATGTGTGTGCCAGTCATTGTTGCATATATGCATGTTATCATTTGTTCCATGCGGTTTCACCCGCGTTCCCGGGGGATATAACATTTTCCCGAGATTAAACATGGGCTATGTACGATTCCAGAGTATAATCTATCTCTGTGCCTTATTAGGTACATCAAAATCATCAAATTTCGCATTTGTAATAGTAGTAAGATAATTTTTGTTTATTATTGGTTTATTTCATAGATATTTTATGTCTAATTTATCTTTTTGTAGAACGTGTATGTAGTTGATGACCTGCCGTTAATTTACGACGATTCCGTCCACATAAGGTTACCTGGAAGATCGATCTCTTCCTATTTTGTAATATTTTCCTTTATTTATGGTATTCGAAATTCTCCTGTATGAATTGTGTATGTACTCGTATACAATAAAAAAATATCTAATTAATTCCTTTTATCTGAGTAAACACGCTATCATGGCTTTTTTTTAACAGAATAATAATATCCAAGAACAACTAATAGACTGACATTATAGCAATTATAATTCTAATAACTAAAACTATTGTTCATATTTATTTTTAATAGAACGGGATAACAGTAATTGGTTAAACCATAAAAATGTTACTCCACAAAATAAGAGTTTACCAAAGTTAACAAAACACAATTTTGGCTTACATATCCGTTTCTTCAGCCCTGTCATGACCAGTATACCTTTTGTTATAATTTGTTGCCGATAGAGAGGGGTCCCTTGTAAATAGAAGGTGCTTTTATCTTTGGAAGGTTTATTGAATCGTAAAGACTGAATGTTCATGTATGCCCACAATCAGGAGCGTATCTTTCAGGTTCTCAAATATTTAAGCAGTAATTTTGCGCTGTTAGCCCTGTAACGAATTTGAATTCTTATTGTTGTTTTTCATAATTATTACCATCATTTGAGGCGTACCTTATTGGTACTGAGAAACAATTCTAAACCAATTAATCAGTTTAGGCCTGGGAAGGCACTTATGGAGGTTAATTTTATAGTGAATGAAGCTAACCACCAACTGAGGGTTGAAGGGAACCGGTGAGTTACTCAGCAAGGTAATTTTTTTTTAATTTTTATTTATATGTTTTTGGCTATTTTATTGTTTCAATTTTATAGCATTTTATATTTAACATTTACAAGGGTGCATAATGAGTGTTCAAATGTTAATTCTCTTTAGCTTTTTGGGTTTAAACCTAGACATAAGCGCGATCCAAAACAAATAAACGGGTGACATATTTTAGAAGAAAGGCCAAAGTTCGTCGGGGGTAATACTGCCATACCCATTTCTACCGAAGCAGTAGTGCACTTGTATTACTGTGTTTCGATTAGAAAGGTAGGGGTCGGTGAAATTACAGACACATAAGACTTAACAACAACACGTCCAAGGGTTGAAAATGCATTGGCAATTCCCCTGATGTGGCAAATGTCCATAGGCGGCGGTGGTCTGTTTGTCAATAGGTCAAGTCGTTGAGAAGTTACACAACGACTAAGGCATCAACGACTATATGCTATAAGTATTGAGTATTTCTATTCAAGTTTAAAACCTAAACCATGTATAAAATAGATTTTTGTATAAAGGTTTACCTTTAGTCCTTGTAATTTAAAATGATTAAGTTCTCTGCACCTCTAATTTGCTTGTTTAGGTTGTTAATAATTAATGTTATTTTCTATTTTGTAGTGTTGTTATTTAATTTTTGTTTTCGAATGCTATCTATATTTTACCAAGTATTTTGTAAATGTTAAATATAAAAACATATAGAGACAATAAAATTGTAAAAAAATCGGAATAGATTAAATTTATATAAAAAAATATAAAAAACAATGTAACCTTGCTGAGTAATATTGCCGGTTCTTCTCAGTGGAAGGCTGACTTCCGAACTGGTAGTAGCTTCAGTAATTTTAAATTTGACCTTCACAACAAAACTTGAGAGTACAGAATGGAATATATATTAATGATCAAAAAATTTTATTTTTCATCATCATTTAATCCTAAAGGTCCTTACAAAGTATCTAATATTTTTGCAGATTTCAGCTTTCAATTTCAACGAATCAAATTCGTAAAAGGTAAAAAAATCAGGTGTAGGCGGTTCCTTTGACTATGATTAATTACGCTACCTGCCGCAGTTTTTTTTACTTTGATCACGAGGTGTGAATGAAAATAAAAAAAACTGCTAAGTGCGTGTCGGACCATACAGTAAAGGATTCCGTAGTCGGGAAACGTTCATTGTTAAAATTCTAATTTACGGACGAATTTTTCACCCCCTCGTTTAACAGGTACACTTTTCACAACATAACTTTTTAGAGGCGCATATCTCTTATAAGCTATCGACTTAAATTAAAAAGTCCTTTTTCGCGTTTTTAAACGTCGAAGATATGAAAGATGCTGTCAAGTCAACCCATGTATTTATGAAGACCTATACAAAAATACTCTATACAGTTTTTGCGCGTAAATGTGCCAAGCGTTTTATTAATATTATTGTGATTGGTGTACATAATATTATTATTAATCAAAATAAATTACGGCTTAAAGAACATAATATCCATTGTTCAAATGCATTTACAGAGTGTCAAAAGTCTTCGAGTATAATACGGACATACTAAATAAGAAGTTTCGGATTTTACCTGTAACTACGAATCCCCAAAAAATACCGAAATCTAAATTTGGATTTTCACAGTTCAATGGCTTTTGTATATAGTTACTTCGAGCATAAACTAAATTAATTCAAATATTCCGAATTGATTAATAAAAAAAAGGCGGTTCAGCCACGCGTAATAATTCAGAGTGAAAAACGAACGAGTAGCGAGGCGTATATGGTGAAATGGAAAACAGTCGCCATATTGGAAAAATGGACGCCATGTCGCCAAAGCCGTTTTAATTATGAGAATCGGTGTTAACGTGTGAGCCCTTCCATTCGATTTCCATCAAAATAGCCTCGGGAACCGGCGGCCATTTTAAATTTATAGCATTTTTTTTATTATTCGGATTTGTTAGCTGAAATCTGTCAGCTTTGTGATTTGCGAAACATTGTACTTTCTACTTTAAAGAAATAGATTGACTTTTCGATATAAGATGATAAATTAGTTGATAAATAATTTAAAGAGCAGTGCTATATAACCCTTATCATCATCATCATCATATCAGAGCCAATGTACACCTTTATGCTTACCCCATGATACTTTGCCTTTCATACAGAAAATAATTGATAACTAAGCGTCATGAAGACTCATATTTCGCTATCCTTGACATCCGCACCTATTAGGCGAATATTAAATATATATACTGGAGTGTGATTCTGTAAGGTAAAACACTAGCTCGAGGATGTTTCGTCGTGTCCATGTTCTCTCTTTCAATAAAAATGTAATTACGTGAGAGGTCCGCTCTCGGAAGTTTCTTTGCGCCAGTTCCCCGACGCAGTTTGTAGTTCAGCTACTATACGAGTATATATTTTAATTTAGGAAATATATGGGCTAAATGAAAATAATATCCAACTATATCAAAAATATAAATGCAAAAGTTTGTTACTCTTTCGCGCAAAAACTACCAAACGGATTTAAAAGCAACTTGGAACACAGATAGAGCATATCCTGGAATAACATATAGGATACTTTTTGTCCCGGGAAAATGTGTCATCCCTCGGGAATGCGGGCACAAGGGGACAGATAGTTGAGAATAAAAATGTAGTCACACTCTATCATTAAAGACGTTTCATATAAAAAGCTGTGAAGTCACCAACTTTATCAAATCAATCATAGAACCTCCTCAACCAATGTCTTATTATTGATCTCATCTATCAACGTACGAGTAGAGATGTTAGAGTTGTAAAAAAGTATCGATACACTGGGCCTGATTTCATTTATACATACACATAAGGTCAAAGTTTTTGAACTGGAGACTTCTTTTGGCGCACCGCACACTGATTTTTTTAAGTTAGTATTGCCATTCACTGAGATACCTTTTTACTTGTATACTAAGCTTATGCAGTATTCCCAAAAGAAGTAGTAGAGCTCTTTGTGCAGAGTTCGTCTGGGGAAGTACTACCCATTTCCACCGTGAAGAAGTAATGCACTTGTACCTCTGTGGTTCGGTTAGAAAGGGAATTGCATTGACAAAGTCCCTGGTGTTGCATTTGTCCATAGATGACGGTGTCCACTAACCATCAGGTCGTCTTGACATAATCAAAAAAATAGATAAAGAAAATTAAATATTATAAAACTTTCGTGTATTTCTTGGCGTAAGTCCCTCCATACCTATATCATTTAGCTTTGTCCTTATTAAATATCCGGGGACAACCTTTACTAAAGTCACTTTGATCTCAAAGGAATCAGAACTTGTACTTATGAAAACAAAAATCTGATTTACTATATATACTACTTCATTTCTGTTAAATATAGATATTAATACCCAAAAATAGAACAAGCAGAGATGTTCATGTTTGTTCTGGGTGGAAATGGAAACCTGTAGCGTAGTGGCTTGTCAATTAATCATCATTGTACTTTACTTTGATTTATCATGTTTTTTATCGATATTAAATATCGATATGTTTACGTCTTTCCCGCTGAATTTACACTCGATCCCCTACGCCCGTGTCACTTGTTGTTTCCGTTTTCATTTATTGCACAAAAGCGAAGGGGTGATTTTAGTCTGGGTCTGGAAAGCGGGTCTGGAAATTGGATTTCAAAATGCACTTACAACACTTTTATGAACGAACTCGCGGCTTTTGACTCTAGATTTTTACAGTTACTTTGCGGCTTGAAGATCCTCTGTTCTTTTGGTATCCTGTCTGAAATTTTTCGTGATGAGAAGAAAGATGATGTATTGTTAACGTGATCATTTATTTCTTACGCCAGACTGGGATATCAGTATTTTTTTTTTGGTTTTTTACTAGCGTTTTAAATTTAAAAATATAATGATAAACTGGCTTTTTGATAGGTATTCTATGATACAGAGGAGTAGTATAAAAACAAATTTAGTCCTTATAACCATTTATTAAGTATAAAATAGTTTTTTAAAGTATCTAAGGCGGCACATCCGCCACGCATTACGAGTGCAAAAATATTAAATTACTAGCTGTCACCCGCGGTTTTATCCGCGTTCCCGTGGGATTTGTGTATTTATTTATTTATTTTTACTTCGTACAGAAACATGTACAAGGTGTACTTAATGCCTTAGGCATTGCCTGGGATGCTATATATTCCCGGGCCCTAAAGTGCCCTATATGTTATTCTAGGACATGTTCCAAGTTTCATCCAAATCCGCCTGGTAGCTTTTGCGTGAAAGAGTAACAAACATCCATACATGAAATTTTAATTATTTTTAAATTTTACTTATGTTCAAGTGTGTAACGTGTAAGTATGTAAAGACTGGCTCGCTTTTCAATGTTTAGTTTCTGTGTAATTGTCACGCCCAAAGCGGGACGTATGGTCACGTTAATTAACGTTACATGGTCTTATAGTTTATACATAATAATATAATATAGTATTGTACAGCGCCCCCAACGCCCGATGGTACCAACAGCCTTCTAGAACTTTTTACAATATCGAATATTTTGTTCTGTGAATATTCCCTTGTATTTTAGGGTTGTTGCCACTTATTACTAGATGGCACTGTTACAGTATTTTACACTGACATTATTATCCAAATGTCGGAAAATCAGAACATATATGCATAGAATCTCTTCCATAAAAGCGCGTAGCCTTTATGAGCTTCAAAGTTAACTGGCACGTGTACGCCATAAAATAAGCAAACAAGATCCTTGAGGTTGATGAATTAGGGTGTAAAATTGAATAATCTATTTACTTTGGATAAAAGGGCGTCGATAACGTACACCTGATCGGTAGGATCTCGTAAATATTCTCGTTGTATATATGGTTGTAAAATTTTAATGAATTTGCTATAAAGCAAAACATTTGACACTTTGTTAACTTATATTTGTATGACTATATATTATATTATAGTATAGTATAGTATAGTATAGTATAGTATAGTATAGTATAGTATAGTATAGTATAGTATAGTATAGTATAGTATAGTATAGTATAGTATAGTATAGTATAGTATTTATTTATTTATTTATTTATAAGGACAGCCAACAAAACATACACTAAAGAATATAATACAATGGTCACAAACAATACTTAAAGCTAAGTGCTGCTTTAATTACAGGCTATCACAACATGGTAAAAGACAAAAAGACATGTAAATATTATAAATTTGAGGTTTATTAAGACTTAATTAAATCAAAGGTATAAAAATAACAAGTATAGTATAGTATAGTATAGTATTATATACTCTACCATGTCAAAGTAACCTACTTTGAACGTTACTTTGAACGAAGCAGAACAGTTAAACATAATATGTATAAATAAAGATTATTAATATGTATTTTTTACTTTGTTTTTTAAAGGTACAGTAATAAGTATATATCCTTTAATACTTTTCGAAAAATACATACGGTTGGTGAGATTATACTTCTAGTAGAGTTTCTTTTTTATACCACAAGGGCTGACAAACAAGCAGACGGTCCACCTGATGGTCAGCACCGGCTATGGACATCGCCAATGCGTTGCCGACCCTGAGACGCGAAGTTGTTAAGTCTCATGTGCCTGTAATTTAGTATTTTTCAAAAGGGATGAGTTGGGTGGGTTTTATAAGATTTCTTATAGTTTGTATATATTTCGATATAATAAGGGTATACCGTAACAGAGTAAGGTCTCATGAAGCATTTAATGTATCTCTGAGTAATCAAGTGATATTTCACAAGAGATGGCTAAAAAACTTTCTAGTGTCACAACTCATCCTATATGAAACAGATTATAGGTATAAAAATTAGCTTACAGCGAATGTAAGATGTAGTCTAAATTCTAAAAAAGTAATAAAACTGGATATATTTCTAGATTCCTAGATTATTTCTGTCTAAAGAGATATTACCCAAGTGAAGATTACAGCCATTTTTAAATACTTAAAATAATAAAAAAAAAAAATTCAAAGCCATTTATTCAGTTTAGGCCCGAAAAGGGTATATAGGTCAGAGCTACTGATAGTACCCAGTTCGGAATTAAGTCAGTTAGCTTAAAATGATTCCACAACAATAATGATATATTTTTAATAGAAATCCTTCAGCTCCTTATAGTACGAACATTACAAAGTAGACTCAAATGAACACCTGTCAAAGATTAGTCCAAACAATCTCTTACACTACAAACTACACAGATAAAAAATCACTCAAGAAAAGAAAACACAATATTTCTCAAGTACAGCGATAAATGGAGTTTCTACCTTCTAGATACCCCCTTGGGGAGCAAACTTGGAGATAAATAAAAAAGTGCGCTCGTAAAGACACTTGTCATATTTCTCAGCGAGACGTCTTGTTAGGTAGACATGAAATCTTTACAAAATTTCCCAGTTTTCTCCCCCTTAAGAATAATACAAAATCCAACAACATTACCATAAAACAGCTGTTCATTTTTAGGATTTAAGGCGGGGATGGTAATATTTGACTGAAGACTTTCTTAAATTGACTTTGAGAAGGAAGTTTATTGTTTTAACTTTTTAGCTTTGCATCGTCGTGTGACTGAAATAATTATAAAAGATCAGACCCCTTATTCAGCTTCTACTAACTTCTTTGGCAAGGCCTCAGAGCAGTGCCGGAATAAGCAAGCGCGGGGCCCGTAGCAAATTCTGTCGGAGGGCCTATGGGTATTTAAGAATAAAGTGGTAAAAAAAAATCGGTGGTGAGCGGTCTCAGACACGCGTGGCTCCCTTTTGCGCGGGGCCCGTAGCAATTGCTACTCTTGCTACGTGGTTAATCCGGTACTGCCTCAGAAATTTACTTCTCACGTGATTACATAGTTAGCGAAATAGAGAGAGAGTATAGACCCCGCGACGAACATCCTCGAGCTAGTATCATTTTCCGTGCAAAATCGAAGCCCAACTATCGTTGAATGAAACTAAAGTAGTCGATAAAATATATATATTTTTAATCAAATAAAGATCCCATAGAAATATGAAAGCAAACGTTGTACAAAAATCTCGAACACTATTTTCTTGATATAAAAGAAATCCATCGGATAAAGAAACACATCAGAAAAAGGTTTCCCTTAAAGTAAACAAGGTGAAATCACAAATAATGGCGACTTTATCAATTCCTGGATCACCAGACATCTCGTAAGCAATATGTCATAATAGCCCTGAAAGAAATGTCTAGCTCGGTGTTAGAAAATACTTAGGTGCCTTATTCCTGTTAGTAAAGGCCAGTGTACACTCGACTGACAGTGAAATTCTATTTTGTATTTTTTTTACATAATACACTATATTACCCCTATTATCCCCCAAGAAGACATCATAATAAAGCCCACATTCCACCAAAAATATGTTTATGTCTCACCATGAGTCGTGACACGAAGCATTGTCGACACCTCTTCCAATGCGGGCTACAATTTCTAAGCAAAGACACATGAATAGGCCAGTTGGCTTAGTGGTTAGCGACTCTGACTGCCAAGCCGAAGGTCGCGGGTTCGATTCCAAATTCAATTGAATTTTAAATTTTTGTTTGTTCTGTGTCTGGGTGTAAATATCAATATAATATTAGTACATATTTAGAAAAAGAAAATGTATATCAGCTATCTGGTTTCTATAGTACAAGCTCTGCTTAGTTTGGGACCAGAAAGCCGTATGTAAATAATGTCACAGGATATTTATTTTCTATTTAATAATACATATTGGTAAGATTCATGATGCATTTTCTTAAAGTAAATGGTCTCATTTTGTGCCGACACCTTGGCGGCTAGGTTGACGCTTACCCTAAAATATCGTCTCTAGGACCCACCGCTGTCGCTTTTTAAGTTGAATAAGAAAAATAACGACACACACATAAATAATACATGAGATTTGGCCGTTTGTCGCAATAACCAAGAGTTATAACGGCGTAGAGAAATAAAATATATAAATCCTAAGAGATGTGGGTGACAACCGACTTTTCTGTTTTAGACCTTTGAAGGCCATGTAAAAAGACAGTTATTTAGAGAAATTATTGTAACAATGATATAGATATTTCGTATTTATATATGTACTTATCTTTTATAGCGGCGATATATACTTAGCGAAAACTTCAAGTGTTAAGAAGTTAAGATTTAAAAGAAACAGCCCTGAGACAGACGGTTGGATGAAGGGAAAGGCAGCAGAGCATTCGTAGGTAATAATTGTTGGCACCCCTTATGTTAAAAAAATAATCAATATTCAACGGAACCCTAACAACGGTAAAATTTGGCTTATACAGTGGCATTTAAAATAGGGTTAGACTTACAAAAGTAAGGATTACTTCAAAATCAAATATTTTTATTCAAATAGGCCTTTACAAGCACTTATGAATAGTCAGACTCTAATACCGGTTCGGAAGGTTGCTTTTTACTGAGAAGAGCCGGCAATAAACTCAGCAATTACCCTTTTTAAAAACGATCATTGATTTATTACAAAATAATTAGTTAGTCTCACTGACAAAACCTGTGTGTTATCGCAGAAGTGAAGAATTATTAAACAATAATAATATGAATATCTAATCATATACAAACAAACTAAAGCCGACCAGCCCCCACAAGCAGCACCTGTTCACATGCATGACGCATGTGGCAGCCATCGCCCTCCTCGCCATACTGTAGGGAAGTTGACGGGCTATGAATAAGATACGCCATTCTCTAGTTTACCATTCAATTCTCATTTTTGCGTGGCACATAGCGTTATTTTTTTGGGGTTCAGTGGGAAAATTGAAATAGAGACTTTGTTGTTATTTCAGAACCATTATCTGACATACTTACAACTATTGTTCCTTCTAAGTAGGTACATGTTATATTTATATAAATACGACTGTTTTTCGCGTTCCCAAACTATAATCTATCTCTTTGCTAAATTTCATCCAGATCCGTTCAGCCGTTCTGGCGGTATTAAGTAATAAAAATACATCTATCCAAATTTTCCTATTTAAAATTATAGTAAGATTTACACCCAGAAACAAAACCAACATGCATGTTTGTGCTAGGTGGGAATCGAACCTAAGTCCTTTGGCGGGGAAATCCAACTGGGCTGTCGATATATGTATAGGTTATGGAAACCAAATCATTCCATTCCACCCTTTTATTTTAACAATTAGAAACAAGGACCAATTTAAAGAGACTCGAAATGTAAGTAGACAGGTACGGAATCTCTAAAACTATGAATAAAGATTCACACTTCACCGATTTTTCCTGATCATGCCGCCCGAAGGCCAATCAGAGCTTGCCCAGTTTCATTGTATTCGGTACAGACAAAAGAAATGGAGAAAATTCAATTGTGTCCAATTTATGTTACTTCTTCATAGTCTTCCAACAAGCTTTTATAATTTTTATATTATGGATTTAATATTTTCCAAACAAATGTGATATTTACAGACCCTGCTCACGTTTTTCTGTCCGGTGGTTGGCGCTATGAGCTAATAGTAACATAACTACAGCTCAATCTAACGGATCCTAAATCTAAAACAATATCTATTAAAAGGTGGTGGAAAATTAAAATAAAAAAAACTGGACTTGACAACAGGGCCAGATCAAATTAAACCTATAAGTATTCGTCAAATAATAAAAAAATCCTGGTAATCACAGTGCCACCTCCGTCCAATTGTGAATGTTCAGTTGTGTATGAATTGTTCTAAACCATTCTCGATTCTCCTTGAAGACACTTAATAAATTTCATCAAAATCGGTCCAACCGTTAAGAATGTAATGTATTTTTTTGGTTTGCAAATTGCAATGTATTTAGACAAAAAAAGTTGTATATGTAGTATATCAGTTATCTGGTTTCCATAGTACAAGCTCTGCTTAGTTTGGGACGAGATGGCCGTGTGTAAAGAATATCCCAGGATATTTATTTATTATTTTAATTACGAACGGGTCTAAATCTAGAAAGCGACCTATAGAAATAATGCATTAAAATTGTATTGAAAGATGAATAGTTTGATCGAGAATTTGATTGAAGGTGTATTTTAATAATAATTTTATTTATTTTCAGGTAAGCCAATATTACTACCAACTTTGTAAGTACAAGACTATCAAAAGTATAAGATTTCAAAGAAACTAGCAAATTAATAATGCAACTAATGTCTCAGGCGTGGCCTTACGGAAACTCATCATAAGATCATACAAGAAACAAATATCTTGTAACTAGTTCCACTGGATCTCCTTCTCTGTTAGGTCCCAAATAAGGAAACTCGACAGGAAATCGACATGTGATTCTACACTACACTTCAGTGTTTTAAATCTATACAACGTGTTACAAAAGACCCCGTAAAAATATAATTAATTATCAAAGCCAACACCCCTGGTAAGCTGTCATATCAGGGAACCAGATTGTTTAGGCCTACGTACCTATAATTACCTAATAATTGTCTACTTTAATAGTTTTTCTATTTTACATTCATAAAAATCAGTTTTTTTTTTTTTGGGGTACGTTATATAGCGTTACTACGGTTCTTAAATATTCTGAATGGACTCGTTATAAGGCCCCATTTAACCTCCTTTCGGCTTTACGTGTAGTTTTGTAACACTAATGTTTGACTGTATTTCTTTTATAGACTCGTAAACTATGCAACGGATTTTAATGCAGTTTTCAGCAATAGATAGAGTAATTCAGAAGATTTATAACCAGGATTGAATGCAGGCAATGACGCAGGGCGCAGCTAGTTTAATAATAATTTAAATTTACAGCCAACGTATCTGGCAAAAAATCAAATGTCAATTAAATAAAAGCTATTAGCCGATAAGCTCCGGCGATTCATAATCGGGGTATAGTGAAGAGCCAGTTTTCGACCAGTTTTTCAGACAAACGGATTTTACTCTAACAATTTGTAAAGAATGAAGGACGTGTCACCCAGCGTTCACATTTTGGCCAACTTACCGCTATACTTTACTGGATTATTTGAGGTTCAACCCCGATATATCTTTAATAAGAGCCCTTTGGTATCCAACCCTACATAATATTCCGCTCGTCCTGGCCCGTATCTGCGTAATAATCTATGTTATGTAATATCTGAAAGCCCGAAATTTTCAACTTCAAAGGAAAAAAAATTGTAGCAAGTAAATTGCCTGCTTTTTGTATTAGATAATATTGCTATTTTTGATACCTGATAAAATGGATGGTTTGTGTAAAAAATATATTTTGTATTATAATTTTTTTTTAATATAAATTAATCATGCTATTTAAAATTAACATCTACATTTCTACTACAGCTGTAATAATACAACAGCTAAAATAATCCTGCAATGCCATAGGGACATTGCGTTTGAAAAAAAAAAAAAGGTTAACTTCGTTTATAGCTGTATATTTTTATAACTGTAAAAAAAAATACGGATTTCGAGCAATTAAATAAATGAATAGACATAATTTAAATTTCCAAAACTATTTTGGCTGATAACATTTCTCTCCGCTAAAATAATAATTATTATAATCAGTTATTACATATTTTCCGGAGTTATGCCTAAAGTAACATGTTTTAATCTATTTCCTTAAAACCAATAACGACCGGCTTGGTTAAGAAAATCTTGAAAACTGTGACTGTCGTTCTGTTTCTCTGTTTGAACACAGTAATCTGGGAACTACTATACTAATAAAGGATGCCTTAAATCTGATTTATCAGGTAAGTTATAATATTAAAGAAACAAATAAATTTATTTGTGGCAAAAAGAACATACAAACAGGTTTACAAAAATAATAGAGATACATAATTGCCACAAATCGGCCCTCCAACTCAGCATTTTGTTAGCTGTACGTAAGAATATAGGTACGTATAGCCAACGGTGACCTTCCATTATGACTCAGGCAAGTGAAAACACAGCAGGATCACTACAATACACATTATTACACTTATAATAAACAGCAAAATCATTACAATACCAATAACATTATTTATATACTAGATGTCCCCCGTTTTACCCGTGTATATTGATATTTTATATAGCGTATATATATCTACGAAAAAATCCGCGTCGAATGGTAGCAGTCCCATCTCGACATATTCAGTAGTTTTGATGTGATGGTACGTCAAAAGAACCCCATTTTGTTTATATATCTACAATACACATAAGTATAGATTTTTCATGCACGACAATAAACTAATATTACAAATTTGTCTTTTTATCATATTTTTTAAACACATAACAATATTACATTCACAGAATAATCCTTATATGGTTATAATATACATACCCTACATTGGAGAGAAAGAGAAAAAAGTACCTAGTTTTACATAAAAAATATCGTTTTGTTATTTTGTCGCTTTTACAAATTATAAAAACAGTAACATTGATAACAAATTGCATTGAAATGCTATTAATGAATATGATACGAGGAATTTTATGAATAAGATCCGTTCGACCCCTCGTATCTTAACAAACAATTCACTCCACACATTGCCTATCCGTTATACCCATATGCACATTTAAACAACAACTACATTCAAGTTTAAAGGATTATGCTTAACTGTAACAAAAATAAAAATATAGACTCTGTCTGATCATGGCTCTGGTATCAATATCCTGGGATAAATATAATATCCTGGGACATTTTTTTACACACAGTCATCTGATCCCAAGCTAAGCAGAGCTTGTACTATGGAAACCAGATAACTGATATACTACATATACTCCTTTTTTTTTCTAAATACATACTTATATAGATATTAACACCCACACACAGAACAAACATTCATTTCAGTGTTCATGCACACAAATGTTTGTCCTGGGTGGGAATGGAACCCGCGACCTTCGGCTTGGCAGTTAGAGTCGCTAACCACCAAGCACACTGGCCCGATAGAGAAGTACCTATATGTGTAATGAGTATTAAAAACACAATAAATTGCGTAAATCTAGAAAATGTACGGTATATATTTGACCGTAATTCCTAGGTAAATGATGATGTTACTGGCAATGCCACACCTACCGTAAAGGGTCTGGATAGCTATAGTTGGAGCCGGTATATGGCGCTAGTGACAAAATGCAGTATTTTTTTATTATAAATATTTGTTTGGATCTACGATCCGATAGTTAGCGCTGTAGTAAAGTTACTTTCTGCTCATAGCGCCACCTACCGGGCAAAACAACCTCTGCGGAGTCAGTTACTTATTCAATTAATTATGTATCTTCACATAACTCCATCTCCATGACATTCGCTATAGGCTGACTACTACTATGTATTTTATTTGGTATCAATCTTCTTCTTACAATGAAACCCTTGTACGCAATGTAGCCTACAACACATCCCAAAATTAACGCTAAACAAACTGACATAAAACTCAGTAACATTTTAACATCGCTTAAGATATTTTTATCATTTTCAAGCTCTTTACCTTCTAAATTACTTTTTGGTACGTTTTCAATAGAACTGTTAATGTTATTTCTCAATGCATCCCTTTCTTCATTTATCATTCTTCGTAAAAGTTCTTCCAGCTGAGATAATTGACTTTTACTATTATTAGCACTTTCTTCAGTGCCAATGGATTTACTATTAATAAATTCATTTAGGTTTTGGATATACGAACGCGTCTCATTGTGTATACCAACAAGCTGTTCCATGAATATATTATTAGGGATTTGGGATTTGTTTAAAGATTCAATACATTTATTTAATGCTTTTATAAAATCACCATTGACAGCATTAGTTTCATTTGTAATAGTTTCACCAAGATTAACGATCACATCACGAAAGTTCTTCATTATACTTGTCAAACCGTCAATAGCTAGCGATTCATTTGAAACAGTTTTGCTGTTAGACAAATTAATTGATACACGCAAATTTTCAATACTATTAGATAATTCAGTGAGAGCCGGTCCTATTGTATCCGTACTGTTTTCAGAAAATTTGTGTGACAATTTTTTTGTTTTACTAGAAGCAGCACTGCATGTGATGCCATCAACATTTTCTATATTGAAATTTAGTTTATTTGTTGTTATAGTCAAATTTTTAATCGTGTTTTTCTTTAACTCTACTAATGTGTCACAGGAAATAAGATTTCCTCCTATACTGATCGATTTTATTCCAGTTGCGTCGAAATCTTTAAAGTTAATAGATTGTATAACATTATCATCGAGACATATGTTGTCAATAAATGGTGAATTGTGTAAGAGGTTTGCTGCAAAACTGTTTAGGGCATTACTGGATAAGTTAAGATCGCGAATATTTCTAAGTCCATCTAAAACTCCATATTGAAGGGACTCTATATAATTTTCATTTAAATACAACACATTTACCATGTTTGTGTCCATGAAAGAGCCTGGTTGAATATATGTAATCTTGTTAAAACTTAAATCCAGCCAAATTAAGTTAGGCATATGTCTAAATGAGGATTTGTCTAAAATTGCTATTTCATTTGATCGCAAGTTTAACTTTTCAACATTGCCAATGTTGAAAACGTAAACAGTGTTAATGTTTACAATGGCACATTCTTGTAACTCAAGGTTCGCTACGGATGCGTTAGTAACAAATTGGAAGCTGAAATTCATTTTGACATTTTCTAGTGACAGATCAGTTAATGTTAAGTTATTCAAAGACGTGTCACTGATTTCCATGTCTGGGTTTGATAATAAATATAGATGCAATAAGTTGTGTAAATCATGGAACGCCTCTGGTTCTATCCTGATAATATTATTATTCGATAGTTGTAAAATTCTCAATGATGACAATCCAGTGAATGTTGCATTCATTATCATGGTTATATTATTATTGTGCAAGTATATTTCTTTTACTCCCGCGATGGTAGTAGTATTAATGTCGAAGTTTTCTAACAAATTATATGAGAAATCTAGTACTTCCAAACTATCACTCTTTTTGAATACGTTATATTCTATAAATGATAAATGACCATGTGACGAATTTAATAGTTTGAGTAATTTGGCATCGGAAAGACTATAATTATCATAGGATCTAATATTTGTGTTCATGATATCCATCGTTTTTAGAGTAATTAATCCTTCAAAAGTGTAAGCGTCTATAGTATTAAAAAGTGCATTATGTTTGAGAATAAGCAATTCTAATTTATTAAGATCATTAAATGAGTATAGCTCTATTTCATTTATACAATTAAAAGATAAATCCAATTTGGTTAAAGCACTTAGGTTACTGAAAGTATCTCTGCTTATTTTTTCGATGCTATTATTCTGCACGAAAAACAAAGTTAAGTTTTTTAAGTCGCTCGTATCTAAGGCAAGCTCATTTAAATTATTGTGAGAGAGATCAAGCTCAGTAAGGAGGTGAAGAGAATGAAACGATGTCTTTGACATGTTGGTTATCAAATTAGAGCTTAAATTAAGCGTTACAATAGTAGTATTCATTGCGCTAAATGCTTCCGGACCTAAAGTTTTAATTTGACCTTTACTTAAATCCAAAGAGTTTACGTATATTCCTTGAAAAGTACTGCTTTCTATACGGTTCATTATTTTATTATTATCAATTTGAAATTCTGTAATATTTTTACCCTTGAATACTTCCGTTTCAATTAGTTTAATATTATTGTGAGACAGTGAAAGTAACTGCAACTTATGGTTGTTTATAAATAGCTCCTTTGTAATTTTATCTATTTGGTTATTACCCAGATCCAACTCAGCTAAATCAACAAGAGTTTGAAATGCGGTATTCTCTATCTGCTGAATGCAATTAGAGCTCAAGTTTAACTTTTGTAGTTTTGACATAGCTACAAAATTGGGTTCAAGAATTGAACTGAGAAGATTTTCGTTCAAATTTAATTCGATCAGATTAACGAATCTCGTTAAAGTGTGTCCTAAGCTATTCAATTTATTATGTGACAAATTAAGTATTTGTAATTTCATGATTCCTTCAAAAGTGATCATATTAAAACTGCTAATAAAATTATGGGATAGATCTATGTACTGGAGTTTATTGAACCGTAAAAAGTAATTATTTGGTATTGATTTTATTAAATTGTAGCTCAAGTCAATGGATGTAGCACCTGATGTTCGTATCGATGAATCCTCTGAGTCCACTGCCAACGTGGATATAGCGTTGTGGGAAAAATTTACCTTCCGTAATTCTTTTAATTCTAAAAATATGCTGAGATCAATTGTTTCAATTCGATTGTTACTTAAATCGATATCTGTTCCATGGACGAAAGTGACAATCTGTGACGGAATATTTATCATGTTAAGTTTTTTGGCTTCTAGCTTAATCACATGAGCGGCTTGCGAATACGATAAAATTCTAAATGTGTCTTCATTTGAATCAACGGCACGTATAATAAGATTTATATAATAATTATCATCTTTATTAGTTTGAAGTCTTCGATAGCCATAACGATCTTGACTCCAATGTTCAGAAAGTCTGCAAGACCAATCATCCAAAATATTCACCAAATTGTTTATGTCTCTATAGCACATAACATTACCAACGCAAATATCATCCAAATTTTTGCCAAGATCTGAGAGTAGACAGCTGGATATTACACCTCTTGGCAATAGTATCAATATTGCTAGCGACAAAATATCTGAAAGATAAGTATTAATGTTCAATAATTTTCAATTAGAAAAACACAAATCAGACGGCATTAATGGTGACGTAAAATAACCCCAACTTTAACTAAAATTCAAAATAATGAACATTTCAATTGAAAGGGCATGGAGATCGTTTGATCATAATTTTCATATTGAGAGGAATGTCATACCATTGGATCTTACACAGTTAACGGTATTTATTGTGCTATGATTACATAACGAGCTTTTCACCAAAACCCCAACCTACTTGTTGGATTAAGACCCACAATTTTGATCACAGTATCTCACATCAGCTCAACTAGAACATCGCCACTACTCGCCACTTCTAATAAATTAATATTAATTTAAAAAAATCTTAGGCATTAATATTCGCTGTACTTACGTATTATTGACTCCATTATCACGCTCGGAAACCGCACAATAAATAGTTTTTAATTTTAATATCCTTTCGTTAACCTCAAACACTTGACTACTACTTACTGGCTTCTACTGGGTACCGAATGACTGATGTACAAAATTACTCAACACAACATTATTTTCAAGTATTTATTTTTATTATCATTGTTTCACTATCGCTTTCAAGTACCGTCAGCGCATTCACTTTGGCGGCCGGTGATGAGTATAATAAAATACCATTATTATATATTTTTTTTGTAGTAATAAATAAATAAATATCCCGGGACATTCTTTACACACGGCCATCTGATCCCAAACAGAGCTTGTACAATGGAAACCAGATAACTGATATACTAAATTTTTCTTTTCTAAATACATACTTATATAGATATTTACAACCAGACACAGAGCATGCTCTGCTGCATGAACAGACATGTTCATGCACACAAATGTTTATCCTGGGTGGGAATCAAACCCGCGACCTTCAGTTTGGCAGTCAGCGCGCTAACCATCTAGCCAACTGGCCTGTCAAATGTGGCAAACAAACTGACGGCCCGTCTGATGGTAAACTGTCACCGCAGCCTATTGACGCGTGCAGCACCGTGTGGATCTGCGGTAGCAAGTCCCCTTAAAATCGCATCGGGGGAGAGCACTTTAGTTCCAATGTGTGGGGATGAACTGCTTGTCGATTGCAAGAGGTCAAGTCGAACAATTCCTCAGAACACTGTCTGTTCTACAAGCGGCAGAAAATACATAAGGAGGAAATGTTACAGTCAGGGGTTCTAAACCAGTTGTGAGTTCGGGATAATTAATAAATCTGACGGCATGTTATACCTTGTCTTCCAAGTGACTACGGAACTGAACACCACCAGAAATGTTAACGCCTGTTTGTTTTTAGTTCACGAAAATGCCTACTTGCTTTATATAGGATACTAATATGCCGACAAACTGCTATGCAGTTTGGCAGATTACATGTATAATTTTAGTGTTTAACAAATTTTGGACAAATAAAAAAAAAAAAAATCATGAAATCACTATTTCTGGTATCTTCGGCGTTATGTATACTTAACACTAACCTTTTGATTCTCTACCTATACCCTGAATGATAATGGTCGCTAAATAATGATTTATCCTGACGGTACCTTTTGGTTCTGAGTTATGATAAAAACAAATATTTTATACTATAGGGCCTTTGTGCTCGAAGTGAATTCCCTTTTGTTGAATGTGTAAGCAACGATATGAAAAGTTATAAATGTTAATGTAATGATATATTTTTTTAATCTACGTTAAGTTTATTTCTCTATATTAAAATGTACCCATAACTATAGAAACGAGTTTAAAAAAATAAAAACGTGGTTCTAACAGGAAATCATACGTTCCCGGGGAACCATTAGATCCCTAAGGAATGCGAGTATAACCGCGGGGCAGAAGCTAGTGATGATTGAAATAAACATAATGATAATCAACTTCTAATACATGCACTTAATGAATGACTCTCAGTAACTCTTTTAAACTAAATGTTTTTGTCTTATTAAACAAACGTTCACCCCAAATCCTTCCTAAGGATTGTTTGCGTCCCAGGACGGAAAGAATCATATAGGTTTATGCAGAAAATATTCTATTTGTGCGACAAATTTAATTCATGTCCGATCAATCGTTTCGGAGCTGAGTGAACACAATTTCTGCATTTATAATTATAGCAAGATAAGGTTAGATTCTGTTTTAAGTCAGATGAAAGAATATATGAATTTGAATGCTCAATATATTTTTGATGTCAAACATCTATAAGCGGAGGGTAACCCTGATTGTTGGCGTGGCGATACAGGCCGTGGCGACGCTTCGCCACGCTATATGTTGAACTGTCAAAATTTTTGAATTTTGAATTTAGAATTTGAATTTTTTTTTTTATTTTGAATTGTTGAGTTTCGTGAAAATAAATGTTAAATAAACAATTTTTATTTTTCTGGAAAAAAAAATGAAATATTTAATTTTTACATTATGCCATATTTAGTTCTATGGAGGATAGGCGTGTGTAACTCAGCTCTGAACCGGCTCAACAGATATCAAATCACACCTACATGAACTGTCGAGCTGCGGCTCAAGAGCAAACTAAACAGCTCACGGCTCACTTATCATTTTATAGTATGTATACAACCTTTGATTTATTCTGTCATATAGATTCGTTGTCGAACTGCGGCAAGGTAGCGGCGTAGAGTCTCTGTGATCGGTCTGCAGTACTTGAGCTGATATGTGAACCAGTTCGCAGCTCCACCTCCAAACGTGAGCTGTAATCGTGTCGAACCGTGTCGAATCCTGAGAGAATCTCGATATCGCGATGTAGGCTTCTCGCGTGTTGCGTGGTGCGGGCGGTGAAGGATCGTATGCGTGTTCATAGATGTCGTCACCGTTCCTATTGTAATCTGTTCTTTTATACATACAATAATCATCATCATTATCGTCATCATACAATTTTGTACAAAATAATTTCGATGTTTTACATCTGTCAGGCGTCCCGTTACGGCTCACATTTTTTTCATGCCATCTCCCTTGTCTGGCAGCACTGAGACGGGTATTCCCTACACTTAAGTATGAACTAATAGTCAATATCGACTCATCATGTTTCGTATGTTTCGATAATGACATTACATACCTACGTCTGTATAATGATTGTTGTCATCCTTTTGGATTACTCGGTCCAAAGACCCTTCTTAAAAGGCGTGTGTGGGGAAACAGATCTAATACCGTCGAGCCGTTTAAGATAACTATATAATATTATATTCTATGACCATAATAATAATAGAATATTATAAATTAATATTAATTGGAGTACACAAGTAATATAGAGTATGACAGAATGTGTAGTCAATATAATGATATGTGCTCACAAGTTGATGTTTTCAATGATAACCATTGATAATAGCTTTTAGATTTAATTTAATGTACTCACCCTAATTATTATTATTATTTTAAGGTTTATTTTTATTTTCTTTGTTCTTTCATTTTAATATAATAGTATTTTTTTAGTTATTATTGGACTACAGGTTTTTATATGTTAATTATCCAGATTTATAAGTAATACTCAGTCTGTTGTCTGTTTCTGTACCTATAAAATAAAATAAAATAGCCGTTTTACCATACTCTCGGTGGAACCACACTGATGCTGTAACTGTATTGTGAGTTCCGTACCATCAAAAAATAACAAGACGTCCGAATAAGCAAACGTTAGTTTTAAAACAGCTAAAAAAAATATAATCATAACAAATCAATTTGTATTAAAAATTAAATCTGCTAAAAACGAGTAAAAACGCTCTGACGTCACTATACCCCGATTTAAAACCATCGTGGGGCAATTCCCTTAAAAAATATATAAATTTTGGAAAAAGGCACCATGCAAATAATATTCAAAAAATTTAATAGCACACAAAATACACAAAAACCCTCAGCGGGCCTCAACTGAATAAATGTAATCATCTTCAAAACTAATATGTGCTGAAGAGACAGAAAACTTGTTAGAGCAGTAAAACACATATTCCAGTCCCATTAGTCAAAATAGGGCAAGTATCTCGGAATGAGAGACAAAGAATAGAAAAAGTTGTTAAACAAAAGTTGTAGAGAATTTTATCTTCTACAATATTCATAATATGTACAAATAGCATAAAACCCATAGGAAAGGACGTATTTTCAAAAAATGTGGAAAAATGTTTTTTTGACCTTAGACCTTAGATATCTGTAGTCGCGGCCACCCTACGATAAGTAAGTTTTGAGACAAATTTTCGGGTGTCAAAACAAAGGTTTACACAAGTTTATAGCTTACTACCTCCCATCCTGAAGTGCAGCCCCTAATATGACTGGACTAACAACCATTTAAGAGTAACCGTAATTCGCGAACGGCATTGAAATAAAGATGCATCTTTCGGTGCATCTAACTCATGTATGACTAATTTGAAATTCGGTTACTTTAATACTAAGTTACGCTTTACGATGGAATTAGGAGGGCCTATATGTCTCTCCACATTTTTTTCAATAGGTTGAATGTCCTCAAAGTGCGTTACAGTGTCTACTAGGAGTCATCCCTCGCCAGCTACTGCTGCTATAACGGTAGTAACTGCACTAACGGGGTTATTATGTTTACTAATTTTAAATGTTACATTACAAAATTATTTTAAATATTTATTTTTACTATCGTTACTTTAGTACCGTTTGCAAATACTGATAGGATTATAGAGTTAACTGTGAAAGTTCAATGTTACAGATTATTTATGGTAGAACAGACAGACAGGCATATAGTTGGACTGACTGTATAGTTTTAGTAACAGGGTCCCGTTGCAGGCGTTGTTTGTATGAAACCCTAGAAATTTGTATATTATTTTCTATATCTTTACCTATAATAAAACTGTAGACGATGCGTTTCTGCGTATCGAAAATTTTGAGAATAAGGTATGCTAAAGGATTACCAACAGAACCCATTTCTGGTAATTTTTGGTCTGTTTATTTATTTATTTGCGTACAACAGTCAGACTTAAAAAATTTTTTTATTAAATACAATACGGTCCATATCTCAGGGAAGGTTACCTATTACATTACATTAAACTGCAACTCTTAGGAGCCGAACTGTTGTGCAATCACATTGTCACTCGCAATGAGTCAACAAAACTGTGTCTGTCGGTTTGTTGCTTTATCTTTTTTTCACGCTGCAAATGAGCATGATTATTTGGAAAAGAATAGTTGAAAAATTGTTAATTTATTATAAAGGTCACAACTCTTTGCAAGTATGTATGGCTAACCCATATTATTTTGTTATCAGACAGTCAAGTTAAAGTTGTTTGATTCTTTGGTTTCTACTGATGTGAATGTCCCGCAAGTGTCTAGAGGGTGCTAGGAACGGCTGCTTTGAGGCATCGTGCCAAAAATACGGCTCCCGGCATCGATGGCATTCCGGGGTGGGTGTTGGCCCTGGCCACGAACGAGAACGCCCTGGAGCTTCGGCCGAGGGAGTTATTTGACGCCTGTCTGGCTCATGGCTTAATTCCACACAGGCGGAAGACCGACCGCCATTTTCTTCTCCGGAAGGCAGGGCGTCCGGTGGAATCTTTCTCCGCCTACCGGCCCGTTGCGCTGCTCGGCAACATCGGCATACTCCTTGAGTCCCCTAAAGGAGGCCGGTTCAGATCTGGGTGAGAACCAGTTTGGTATCTGCAGCGTTAGCGTTAATTTTGCGGGTGAAGTCCCAAAATCTTAAAAAGCTGTTATTATAAAAAAAATATAACTAAATATTTAATTAGGAGTACAAAGTTATACTTTTTATCAAAACAAATCGAACGAGCCCCAACGAGGATGGGTTTATTTGTGTAGTTTTTATGTATGTATTAGCAGTTCCTTACATATGACCACTTTCCAACTTCATCGTCATACCAACTCGATGGTACCGTAGCATTGCATTGTCACTTATGTCAGTTTGATATAAGTATGCCAAATTTCAGCTCAATCGGATGCCAGTAAGTGGTTGAAAAATAGATTACTAATTGGACGGACATAGGTTGCAAGATAAATAAAGCTTGTAAAAAGTCTGTTCAAATTTTTGATCCGCAGGAGCACTTGACTTGTTTTTTTTTTGCCATATCAGAGCTGGTCCCATCTTTATGACGAATTAAGCTGGGTTTATTTAATAATATATTCGTCGTAATTGTTTCGTGAAAATTATGATTATTTATAAAACAATATACAGTTTGCATCTTAAACTTACGGTATTACTTAAGATTTATTTTGAGTGCAGTCAACTCCATACCTTTAGTAGAGATTTTTTTTGTTTTTTTATATAAAAACTTGAGCGCATTTGACTAGATCTCACCTGATGGAAAGTGACGATGCAGTCGAGGATGGTACACGCGAACTCAATTAGGTTGACACGCACTACAAAATAAAAAACTAGTCAAGTTTAAGATGCAAACTGTATATTGTTTTATAAATAATCATAATTTTCACGAAACAATTACGACGAATATATTATTAAATAAACCCAGCTTAATTCGTCATAAAGATGGGACCAGCTCTGATATGGCAAAAAAAAAACAAGTCAAGTGCTCCTGCGGATCAAAAATTTGAACAGACTTTTTACAAGCTTTATTTATCTTGCAACCTATGTCCGTCCAATTAGTAATCTATTTTTCAACCACTTACTGGCATCCGATTGAGCTGAAATTTGGCATACTTATATCAAACTGACATAAGTGACAATGCAATGCTACGGTACCATCGAGTTGGTATGACGATGAAGTTGGAAAGTGGTCATATGTAAGGAACTGCTAATACATACATAAAAACTACACAAATAAACCCATCCTCGTTGGGGCTCGTTCGATTTGTTTTGATAAAAAGTATAACTTTGTACTCCTAATTAAATATTTAGTTATATTTTTTTTATAATAACAGCTTTTTAAGATTTTGGGACTTCACCCGCAAAATTAACGCTAACGCTGCAGATACCAAACTGGTTCTCACCCAGATCTGAACCGGCCTCCTTTAGGGGACTCAAGGAGTATGCCGATGTTGCCGAGCAGCGCAACGGGCCGGTAGGCGGAGAAAGATTCCACCGGACGCCCTGCCTTCCGGAGAAGAAAATGGCGGTCGGTCTTCCGCCTGTGTGGAATTAAGCCATGAGCCAGACAGGCGTCAAATAACTCCCTCGGCCGAAGCTCCAGGGCGTTCTCGTTCGTGGCCAGGGCCAACACCCACCCCGGAATGCCATCGATGCCGGGAGCCGTATTTTTGGCACGATGCCTCAAAGCAGCCGTTCCTAGCACCCTCTAGACACTTGCGGGACATTCACATCAGTAGAAACCAAAGAATCAAACAACTTTAACTTGACTGTCTGATAACAAAATAATATGGGTTAGCCATACATACTTGCAAAGAGTTGTGACCTTTATAATAAATTAACAATTTTTCAACTATTTTTGTCAATAGCTCGTATAAATAATGAATTAAGTAATTAGCCATTAATAAAGCATAAATAAATATAATAGGCTAATTGACGACAAAAACAAAACTTCGATAACTATGTAAATACCTACACAAGTCTTTATCTAAATAAACAAATTACTGCGTAATAAGAGGACGTGATGATAAGCAATATGCGTATGTGTAGGGGATTTCCCATCCTGGTGTTACCAGCTACATAACTATGCTGCAAGCTATAAAAATATAACGGAAAAGAAATATAGGATTATTTTTGTATAATCTTTTAAGAATGGCTTTATTCTAATAGGCTCTTAGATATCATAACTTATGGAAAAAATGGAGTGTGTGTACTTATGTATGCACGTAAGAAGTTATACCCAAAATTATTGATGAGGAAAATTGTACTAAAAGCATTTATCTTTACAATTCAGTCGTGAAAGATATCAACATCTGTAGCAGCAAGAAGATATAAAAGCCACCAGATAAATAGCAAAAAAAATGTTTTTAATGAAGTTATAAATCCTTAGGCGCGTTATGAAAAAATTATGAGAGTGAAAGTTAAATTTTAAATTGAAGTTAGCTGATAACGGTTTTTCCGGAACATCGCACAAATCGCAACTGGCAGTGTCAATGAGTGAGTAATGATGTTATTGTACAGACACTTAATCCAAACTCTTTGCACCTCTGTTTGTAGCAATGAATAACAATTGTTGACGTTGTTAGGTTATTATTGACAATAACATCATTACTCACTCATTGACACTGACAGTTGCGATTTGTGCGATGTTCCAGAGAGACCGTTATAAGGTAACTTCAACCTGTTACTTTTGTGTTACAGTGATGCGCGCGCATCTTAAAATTTCACTCACATTAAATTCACATAAATATGTAGCTCTTCACAAAAAAAACCTTTTTTTTTTTACTATTTATCTTATGGCTGTTATATCTTTGTGAAAAAAAGCCGTATTTTTTTTATCCCCTAATGTTTGCGCTAGTATATGTAATTATGTATGTTATAGGCGCCCAATGTACGTTATGACAGAAATGACGAATCACCCCTCTGGCAATATCAAAGCAAATAAGTGCCTGTACGTATTTTAGTTTTAAGGCGTTATTCAAAGAATATTAACATCAAAGCAATACAGTAAATCAATATCCTGGGACATTCTTTACACGCGACCATCTGATCATAAACTAAGGAGAGCTTGTACTATCGAAACCAGATATTTGATATACTATTCAAAGTATTATTTTTTCTAAAAAGATTATATATTTACACCCATTTTCAATATAAATCATTACATAAAATTTCAGCGACATTGGTATGATTAATAGAATGATGTGAATAGCCTATAATTATTTTTTTTTTATTGCTACCGCTCAAATTGACTCCATGCTGCCTGATGTTAAGCAGTCAATGAAGTCCCCTAGTGATGGCCATCATCCCAGCAGCCAGCGTAGCATTGTGGCATGATGGCCCTCACGTTTGTTAATAAATAATGTTTTTTAACATTATTTCTTTTCAGTAGCATCGCAGATTCGCAACGCTTCGTCAATATGATTTGATAATAAAAAGGCAAAAATACTATTTCAGATACTGAAACAATTAGTCGAGGACAAATGAAAGTCAGCTGACTTAATTAATAAATAGAATAATTAAATTTACGACCGCTAGGGGGCGACCGTGTACCTGACATGCTAATTAGAAGGACAGTTCTCAGGGCTGCCACATTATATTTATTTAGCGAGTCGGGTGATACTTTTGGGACAGCTATAGAGGGTATACATTTTTTAACGTCCATTTTGTATCTGTGACGTATATAATATAGACAGGTCATTCAGCAATATTTCAAAAACAATATAGACAGGTCAGCTCTCAAAAAACAGCGCAAATACTAGATAGCTAATATGCGCAAAGAAAGGGAAAGAATATAAATGCAACTTGTTGTTCTGTGAGCCGGTGTACCTGTTGTTAGAGAGATACATACTTGGTTAGTTACGTAATTGAGCGCGAATAAATGGAATAAGGTCGATTACCAGCATTCTATGTTGCCATTTCTGAACGCGGATAAAGCATCTATAGTTTCAATATTATTGTGGACAACAGTACCTCTCAAAATTTCTAGTTATACAATTGTTCCAAGAAATCGGAACGGAAGTCGGAAGAAGGCGTGAATTATAATAATAAACCGATGATTTACATTTTTAAAGATTTGGGAAATGGAAGATGAAGGGTGTTTATAGTTTCAATATATTTAAGTGATCAAACCAGATGAGAAATAAGTATTTGTTTCTAAGTGTATTTTAATCTATAAATACGTAAGAAAAATACTGTTAAACCAGCATACTATTATGAATATATTTACCATAAACAGGGGCTCGATTCTGTATGGATAATGTTGAGGATGTTTCGTCGCGGTTTCTATGCTCTGTCTCTTTCGGTAACTGCGTAATCACGTGAAAGGCTCCTTTGCCGCCTTTGTCGTTCGAGGCCTCTTTGCGGCGGCTCGCCGACAAAGCTTTTATTAGCTGAATAGGGAGGCTGATTTGGGCAATATATATAATTGTCTGTTTAATAACAGATTTTAATGTTATTTTCCTGAAATTAAGCAACAAATAAGTATGTTTAATTATTATATTACTTGCATCGATACTGCGGTTTCATTCGCGAATAAATTTAACAAAGTAGCTCATGTCTCTCTCCGAACTATTATATATGTTTTTGCTAGATTTCAGTAGGCTTGGTACAGTCGTTTAGCCGTGAAAGAGTAACAAACAAAAAACAAACCTTCTTTAAATTTGTTAGAATTTACTTGCTGTGCCCACAACTTCGTATGCATGATAACTGATATTTTTTATTTGAGTAGCTAGTGCAGAGTATGTACGGGTCACCCATACAATTTCGCCGTAAAGCAGTACTGCATATGCAATACTGTGTATCGGTTGGAATGGCACGGGGGACATGAGAATTACTACTTATTCTCAAGGTCGAAAATGGATTGGCGAGGTCCTTGGTGTTGCAAATATCTATAGGTAGCGGTGACCGCTTACCACCAGGTGGGCCGTCTGTCTGCTTGTCGCCCTACTTGGCACAAATAAATAAAAAATATTATGCGTGAGACAGCCCTAAGCTAGAAACATTATTTTCACAATTTTTTTATCAGGCACCGATAATTTCGTTTACTCTGTGAGTTCGCACGCTCACCGTAAAAATCAAATCATTTTGGAACTATTTACTTCTTTAATAAAAAATGTAGCATTAATGTTTAATAAGTAATACACTGGACTATGGAAACTAGCTTATCTACTTGTATAAATATTTACACCCAGACACAGAACGAATACATTCATACAGAAAAAATGTGTGAGCTGGGTGAAAACCCAACCCTCATTTGTGCAGAGTCAGGATATCTTACTGCTCCGACATTCAAGTATATATTTTCTTAAAAACAAAATTAGAAACCGATCTGCAAAATCATTTTTGTACCTATACTAGCCGTCCCCCGCGGTTTTACCCGCATTCCTGGGGGATGTGATGTTTTGCCGGGATAAAAAGTCACTCAACCAAAATATGCAAACTATTACCGTTATGCTACTGTAAATCTAGTGGTAAATATTAGGTTTTATTTGTAAATCTAAAGATCTCGCATGAGATGGTGCGGGCATGTCATGAGACGCGACGAAGACAATGATATGAAGAGAGCTCTACCGGACAACAAGAGAGTTGAACGAGGAGGCAACCCATGATCGACTGACCTGGCGCGTGAAAATGAGGAGGGCTGACCCCAAATAATGGAAAGATGCACGGAAAGAAAAAGTAGTAAATCTTAAGATTTACCAACTATTTAGTAAATGTAAGGATTCGCACTAATCAGCAGTAGTGCATTTATAATACTGTGTATCGGTTAGAATGGAAAGGGGGGCACATGGGACTTACTACTTACTCTTCGATCGTCATCTGACGACGATCATGATGACGATCAAAGATTGCGATTTGCCTACCCTTTCCCTAATAATTTGAGGTCGGCGCAGTACGTATGCTTTCTACCCATTCGGTGCATTACGTATTAAAGAGATTAGGCAGATTTTTTACGGCCGGCCGCATGCCTGACGACAATCCTCTTTTGGAATGCTTTTGTAGATCACTTGGTCAAAGGCACACATTTCAATAATTCTAGTTGGACCGTAAAGGGGGGGTGGTACGGCGAATGACCAGCCCCTTTATTCAGCTAATACAATCTTCGTCGGCGAGCCTCTTTACGGAGGCCTCGGAGAGCTTATCTCTCACGTATTATTAGCGTAGTTAGCGAAAGAGACAGAGCACGGAGGCCGCGACGAAACATCCTTGAGTTAGTGTCATTTTCCATACAGCATCAAGCCCCTGATGACGTAATGTGTACTTAAGAAAGGCGTACTTGAGAATATGGGATGGTTGAACCAAGCATTCCGATAAGATGGTCGATAGTTTACCATATAGAGAACGAATAACAATTTGGGCCAATGCGTTGCCAAGACGAATGTACGAGCTATAAAGGGACAGATACATTCACCCGGTTTATGGCGGACACATATTATACACACAACAAAAAAAGTTTGCACTCCAAGTTTTCACTTGGAAACATTTTTTTTTTAGAGTGTCGATCGTTCAGCCTAAATTTGATTAGAGCAGAATTCTGCCAGACGTCTGGCAGTCGTACAATGGAAACCAACATACCAGTAGATATAGAAATGAATATAATATCTCTATTAATTATAACTATAGTACCTATATAAATTATCTGGTTGACTTACTTAATATTTAATAATCATTTTAACTTAGGTGATATTGATTTACTAAAGAATAAAACGTAGTTAGCTCAGTGGTAGTGCTACTCGAATGAATACTTCGACGAAGGAAGAGGTGGCTACCGTCGATTTGAAAAATTGTTGTCAAGCACCAACCGCTACGTTCTGGTAGCGCCACTTGAGAGATAGTTCCCGTCTTAGCATTGTCAACTTAACACATTCCAAAAGCCAATGCCTCCTAAAAAAGCAATCCAAATCTTATATTTAATTATTATGAACAATATGAATTATTGACTCAAAAAAGTAATTCAAAACCAAAAGTTACTAAACGAATTATTGTTTTACAGTAAAATAAAATAATTGGAATCGATCTAATACCAATATTACTCAGCAACTAATGCCTTCCTAGACCTGGATGGGAATCGAACCAGCGACCATAACCATGGTAGTACAACGCGTTGTAGTGGCTCAGCAAACTCGGTTTAACTTAAACTTGAATAATGTTGTAGTGCCCGGCGCTACGTTTGACGACAACTTCGAGCAAGTTGAAAATTTAATCGCTTTCCTCTGTAAATACATTATAACTCTGTGTTAAGCCATTAATTTTATGTTTCTATGTTTTGGTTAAAATTAACACTAGTCGTTTATTTTGTTAGGAAATTGATGACTAGTTTCTTACTGTTTCAGCCACGTTCTCGGGGGATTTAGTGTTTCCCCAGATCATAGTATAGGCTAAGGTCCACCTGAAATACCTAAGTAAGTTTAAGTAGTAGAGGTCTTAGTACAGAGTTCGTCCGGGGAAGTACTACCACCTTACCCATTTCTGCCGTGTGGTAAGGGGGCCGATGAAATTACAGGCCGATGAGACTTAACTTCACGCCTCAGGGTCGACAACGCATTGGCGATGCCCCTAGTGTTGCAAATGTCCATAGGCGGTGGTGATCACTTAGCAGGTGGATCGTTTGCTTGTTTGTCGGCCGAGGTGGTATAAAAAAAGAAAGAAAGATTTTTTTTTTCATTACGTGCATTGCTTGATTTTTATATTAATTAATAAGTATTAGTACATTAATAGTAGCATATTAATAAATTATTAATACAATTTTAAACAGAACCAAGCCCGAACTCCGAGTATAGATATCCAAAGGCACTTTTTAACTTAAAGCTTAAATTTTCAAGAACCTTTACCTAGGGGTCATTTTATACCCTAAAGGCAAACAAACTTCCGGAACTAACTTAGTTTATCACTTGACATCCAAAGCTAAGTTGGGCATAGCTCAAACTGAATTTCTGCTTTGATAAATACTAGAACTGACGTAGTCTTGAAGTTAGGGTACCAACTTTCAGTCAACTGAATTGATGTAAGCATTTTTAAATTGCAGGTAGTTTTACTCTTAAGCCTTTGCTGATATAAATCGTTTAAGGGTGCCGCAGTTTAACTCAAAACCCTCAATTTCTTCATGTAAAACTGCCTCTCATGGAGTTATAAACTTTATGATCTGCAATGTCTATAGCCAGCGGTGACCACTTTTTTTTTTTAATAACTAGTGCTTGACTGCTTACCTTTAGGTGGACCGTCTGCTGGTTTGTAGGCCCAAGTAGTATAAAAAATTATATATATATGTTAGGATATTTCTCTATCGTAAAAAATGTACAATAAATAAACAAATTAGCTTTCATCTATATAATATAATTAAATTAAAGTATAATTAAAATACTTGCTAATTAAAACTACTTCTTGGTTGGTAGGAACAGAGCCATGATTGTTACACCTGGAAAGAAAACAGAAAAACAAATATTTAGAAAAAATTCTAAGCACTGCCAATAATGGTAATTAAGCATAATAATTTAAAAAAAATATGGTTTCAAAAAATAAGGAACTCTTTAGTGTAGGTATTGGAAATGTCTGTAAATGGTCAAAATTACACATAATCGTTTATTTTATTTATTGGAAACGTCCATATTTTAAAAGTAAAATTCAAAGGTTTCATTACACTAATTATAATCATGCTTGTTACTTAAATGGATGTATATATCTATGTCAAAATATATAATGTTAATGATCATCCCCATAAGAAAAAACGAATAAATAAAAAAAACCTGTATAATGATTAAAACTTTTACAATATATTTTTCTCCATCTCTATAGCAGTACCCCACCGTTCAAAAGCTCTAGAATTTGGTATTTCAATGTTATAAGTTTTCTCGAATTCAAAAACGAATATCGTCACCGTAGAAGGAAAATTAGATAACTAACAAAACCAAAGCTGCTCCCGTGTTTTCTTTTATTCAGACTTTACAAAAAAAGTAATTAAATCGATTTGGTAAAAATGTGTAGTTAATATACAATTTCAATAATAAGACATCTCTTTATTACTTAATGTTTTTTAATTTGCGTATTGTAACTACACGGGTAGCGTAAATGTTACGTTTGCAACCCCGCCTCACCCTCACCTCTCCTCCTGTGTATAGTATACCTTTCTGACTATAGCCCTCCCACCCAAGATTTCCATAACGAATGGGTGCGACAACCATCCGATCCCAAAAACTAGATCGGAGATCCTAGTTGAGATGTAAAACATACTCTGCACTTTTTGGTTGGTGGTCGCTTTTCCCTGACTTACCCGTCTACTAGGTCTACTAGGTCTACTAGCTCTACGTGCTGGCTTTTCGTATGTATGAAAAGTTTTACCCTTTTGTGATCGATATTAAATCTAATACATACTGTTCTGTGATCTCAAGCTAAGCAGAGCTTCTACAAATGGTAGCTAGGTGGTGGCTTGGTGGTTAGCGATTCTGACTGCCAAGCCGAAGGTCGCGAGTTCGATTTCCACTCAGGACAAACATTTGTGTGTAACGAACTTGTCTGCTGTGTCTGGGTGTAAATATGTATTTAGTAAAAAAAATGTACATGTAGTATATCAGTTAGGGGGCATCCATTAATTGCGTGAGGTGATTTCGTGAGAAGTCGTGCGACCCCCCACCCCCCCCCCCCCCCCCCCAATCTCACGTGTGATTTGTTACTGCTAATTTGTCCCGTTCGTATAACCGCAATCATAATTTTTCATGTGGTTCACGCATATTTAGTGATTTTTTTTTTACTTCGTTACCCAGTTTTCGCGTAAATTTAGTTTCATGCTGCACAAAATATTACGTGATATTTGTCTCTTTTTATTATTGGATTTTATCTAAATTCGTTAAAGAGGCCGGTGAAATTACAGGCATCTGAGACTTATGAACTTCTGCTCTCAGGGTCGACAATGCATTGGCAATACCAACTAAAAAATTAAATAATTTATACTTACAGACCATCATTCCGGACATGGCAAAGAATGGTATCACGCATTTCATGGTGAGCAATATTGGGAACAATATGTTGCCGACGAGGGTCCCGATGCGCCCAGATACCATCATTAAAGATATGGAAAGAGTTCTGAAACAACACAACAGCTGTAATTGGGATGCTAAGAAAGTGTCTGTTTGAATTCCATTGGGCTGGCACTTTCGGGAACCGAAACATTGTGAGGCACATGCGGGTAGCCAGACAAGAGCCAGTAGACTTCTAGGTTTTGAGCTACCATCTTCACTTACCATGGTAACATTCAAAATTCAAAACGATTTATTCAGTTCAGACCCTTGGAAGGTGTAGTATATAAATACAGATGGTCAAGAACACCCATTATGAAAAATGATTATGTTGTTATGGTCAAATTGTATGAGAAAGAAAAATGGTCGGGGAAGATGTGGTGAAGGTGATAAGTACACAACAGCAGGGAACTGGTGCACTTTTAAACATAAGGGTTGTATCCTACGTTCTATGATATTTTTCCGATGTTTTTCTAAACAGAAGCCTCGAGCTCATTGCACAAATTGAATACACGACCTTCGTCACACATTCATCGTCACATCCACTGATATTTCATCGCTTTAAAGTTGTATTGTCTAGAGGCTTTCTAAAGGAATCTATACGCAATGGAAGCTTGTATTGCCTTGTTTATAAAATACTAGCGATCCTCCTAAAGTTTCATACGTCTCTGAGCGATCTAATGTATCCCGAGTTAAAAAATTCAAAACCATTTATTCAGTTTAGGCCTTCGGAGGGCACTTATGAAGGTCAAATTTAAAGTTACTGAAGCTACAACCTTAGTTAACAACTTAACTTAAGTTAAAAGCTTATGTCACTCAGGAATAGTGTGATGGAGGATCGAGGTATGAGACTCCCCCCTTTAAAAGAGAAGATCTTCCGCCAGGCTAGGTGATCATGCCTGGGGACCGCGGTCCAACTGTTAATTTTGAAAGCTTGTATATATAGTCAAATTCTGAGAAAACTTTGATATCGCGATGTAGGATTGTTGCATGTGTGTTCATAGCTGTCGCCACAGTGTAACTTTCTATCAGTGAATAATTTTTTTTATCTACCTTACCCATTTCTGCCGTTAAGCAGTAGTGCACTTGTATTACTGTGTTTCGGTTAGAAAGGTAAGAGGGCCGGTGAAATTACAAGCACAAGAGACTTAACAACTTTACGTCGCACGGTCGACAACGCATTGGCGATGCCCCTAGTGTTGCAAATGTCCATAGGCGGCGGTGACCACTTACCATCAGGTGGACCTTCTGCTTGTTTGCCGGCCCAAGTGGTATAAAAATAAATCTTCCAAACTTACAAACATAACTAATAATGTTAGTGTGTACCTATTAACATCGGGAAAGTCATCGAATTTTTAAATAACACAGACATACTAAGCAGTGTATTCGTTATATGATAGCCCGACTAAATTCAAACACTGTAATATAACTCAATCGAGTGAACAGTAGCGGTATATTGAAATAGATCGGCTGATATCTTATCTAGACTGGAGGACCCTTCGTAAAGCCGAGACAAAGGGCCAATAGCGTCTCTATTGTCCGTTTCTGAGATGGTTACAAGTGAAAGATTTACAAAAGATCTAAATATAGAGTTTCACCTGAGACACAATGAAGAGATTTATATAACTCTCTCTGTCTTTGTTTTTTTATGTTACTTAATGGTTTCTAATTCACCTGCTGAGCTTAAAGAGGTTCCTACCTCCTACCACTTCCTAGTGATTAATTGAATAACTTTTATAATACTTATGGAAGTTACCCTTAAATTTAATAAATGTAATTACCTAACTAATTATCTTATTAACTAAAATTCATTAATTGATGAATATATTTTTAAACATATTAATTCAAGTAGTATGCTGAACTAAGGTAGGCGCTAGAGAACGACTAGACCTATTTGACTAATTTTATACCTTAGAATAAGGCATTTAGGGAGAGAAAAATTGGAAAACTTGCCTGAAAATTTTAAAAAATTCAAGAAAACATCAACGTCTTTTGGGTCAGCTGGAATTCAATATATTGGATTAAATATACAAAGTATTTACCTTGTCGTAGTTGGAAAGAACTCAACAGTCAACGCCTGATTCAAACTCATCAATACTTGCGCCACTGCAAGACCGATAGCGAACAGCGCAACTAATATAGTCTTTGAGTTCGCCCACCTAAGGCCTAATGTTGCGCACATGCATATTGTACCAGCTGTAATCAATAGAGGTTTCTTTCCCACTCTATTCACAAGAGCCCCAGTGACGAAGTATGGTAAAACACATACACAGCCAATGATTATACTGTTTATGTAAGTTTCAGCACCGCTTAGAGTCTGAAATACACCATAAAATTAGTAGACAAAAAGTTCAATTTAGAAAATCATTAGCAAACACATAAAAAATACAACTTTTTTTTTGTTATAAATAGGTAGGTACATTTAGTTGTGGGTTGTGGGAGACAGGAGCCCAAACTAGGTTACCCTGTGCTATGAGCTTCCTGGCTCCCCCTCTATGAAAGAAGAAGTTACAATTGAATAATATATTCTTATTCAGAAAAAGAGAAAATAAAGAAAGAAGAAACCGACAAACAGACATTATTGTCATGATTTTTTTCGCACAATGTTAAAATTATCTTTAACTTGGTAGTGTCATTACAAATTTTTTTAGATCTCCTTAGGAATCCTTTATAAATCTGTGAAAACCGCATCAGAATCGGTGTTGTGGTTTTACAATTATACGCTGGTTAAGAAACATACAGTATACATTACGTTGTACATATATATCCCCAGGACATTCTTCTCACATGGTTACCTGATCCCAAATTGAGCAGAGTGTACTGCTTGTGCTATGGCTATCAGGTACCCGTTATCCTACATATACAACTTTTAAATACATACTTATATAGATATTTACACCCAGACACAGAACAAACAGACATGTTCATGCACAAAATGTTTGTCCAGGGATTCGAACAGTCAGGTCCTCTAACCACCAAGCCGACTGGCCCGTCAAAACATGTTGTGCTGGAATTCTTTTACAACAATATTTTCTCATCCGTGAAAATGCTTCGTAAAATGGAATATATTCACCGAAAATTCGATGGCTCATAATGCGAACGGGACCAGTCATTTATTTTATTTGTTATCTGTATCTATAGTGCGTGCTATGAATTTAAATAGGTTATGTAAATGAGCTCGTACATGAATCAATAGACTATTATGATACCTTTGTTTGTTATTTATGACTCTAATAACCCCTTCTTACAACTTCCAATATTTTATTAATTATTGCTTATAGATTTTAATGTTTTTGTCTTTTGTAAAAACATGTAAAGTATGTTAAGCAGTAGTTAGGCTCCTAATATAGGTATTCTATACTTAAAAGGAGGCATCGAATCACTGTACCGAAAAATGTAAAACATGTTATGGAAAATAAACATTTTGTATTTGTATTTGCTCCTACTTGAATAGTAATATTGCAAAATAAGTGCAGTTTTTATTTTCTTAACTTTACTAATCAGAAGAAAATGATTTTGCCCTATAATTATTTATCTACCTCCCCCACCCCTGAAATTCCTTTATTCCCCCATATTTTACAGAAATGAAAAGTTTTAACTTTACTATGCCCGAGGTTGTGTGCGTCTGAAATATTCATAAAAATGCGTTGCGCGAGAACGTACAAACAAACAAGTTTACTGGTTTGTCGTTTATATTATTAAATACGATTCCTAAAATTAGTTTGAAAACTTATTGCATAGATTTTAAATAAATGAAATTTGTGTTATTTTAATTACTAAATACAGCACCCGAATTGTGCAACTCTATCGGATTCATAGTAAAGCCGATTTCATCATACATTGATGGTTCGGCGCTCGAACAGTGTGGAACAGCAGTCGTAGCGCAATCAATGTAGTATAAAATCGACTGTAACGACAATTCCAAAAGGATTACACAATCCCCCTAAGGTAAATAACTTTTAACTTAAATTGTCATTAAACATTTAAGAAAAAATAAGATGTATAATATCTTACCGGCACACAAACGTCTGATAAAGTAGTATTTTTACTCGCAATTTTCAGATTGCTAGTGTATGCATCTAACATGACACATAAATCTTGGTTACCATCCAGGTTATAGTGTTCCACGATGGTAGATAGCTGAGGGAACCACAGCCTCATTACATTATACCTGAAGTTAACAAAATATATATATTAATAGCTGTCCCCTGCGGTTTCATCCACGTTTCCGAAAGATGTTTTCCTGGGATAAAAAAATTACATAAACTATGTTATTGCCAAATTTCGTCCAAATCCATTCAGCCCTTCTGGCGTGATTCAAGAACAAATTTCATGCATTTATAATAATAGTAAGATGAACAGTCTTAATGCAGGACAATTTTTTTTTCACATATCGATATCAGAAAACCGTACTGTGACTCCAATTGCACGCGCCAGCGAATGCGATGGTCAGATACCCTGACTATCACGCCGCAAGTCGTTCTATTCCCAACTAGATATCATCATCATTTCTCTGCCTTAATTGCGATGGCCCTGTCCCTGGTCCATCCGGTAGACCATCTTCCTGTTCGTCAGCTTATTTAACGTAAAAACAAAACCCAAATCCCATTCGAAAGTCTATTGATCAATAATGTACTAACTGTGCCATTGTGAAGAAGTTAACCAAACATATCAGTATTAGATACAGAACAAGGGGTCGTCGGAACATCGGCTTGATGTTATGTAGACCCACAACCAGCTGGTGGCTCAAACTGGTCTCTATTGGCTGCTCAGGACTCTCGTCTATAGCTTGCTTCATTTTGTTCTTCCATAAATCTACGTACTGTAAATAAATATAAGATAAGCTCCTTAAAAGATCGTTAAGGGCCAGTTTGCTGGTTGGAGACCCTAACTGCCGCGGTGCACAGGTTCGAATCTCACCCAGATCAAATTTGTGTCCATGAAATATATTAATACAATAATACATTTTATTTATTTTGCTCCCTAGGTTTCTTAGTATAAAGCAGGTATGGGCACCCTTTGACATGTTGAAGGCCCAACTTTAGTGTGCAAATATTATACGTTCGCGGGTCGCGTTTAAAAGTACTTAGTACATTTACTACTGCAGTACTTAGTGAGTATAAGTACCTAATGTAATATTTTTTAAATTGGGTTATTTCAAAATGTCTCGCGGGCCGGTCCATATTTTATAGCGGGCCGGATCCGGCCCTTGGGCCGGTTGTTGCCCATATATGGTATAAAGCAATGCATAACATATTATAAGAGTAGTGCCAACTTAGTGAGATACCAGAAGGCTAAGCACGAACATCAATTGCAAGCGTAGCATCATCATATCGAGTGCGCCAAAAAACTGGTTTGTATAGAAAATTTAACATCATGGATCCTGTGACGTAGCGCGATGTTCAATTTCCCATTGGCGCACTCGATACGATGACGATACGCTTACGATAGACGTCCATCATCAGGATGCTTGTGATAGGTTATAATAACCTGTATTACAAGTCACAAGTGCCCTGACTCCACAGATATTGCAATTAACATTACCCGTATAAATAGAAAGGTACACTTTAATTACTTTCACGTTATGGGTTTCATGTTTTTAATTAGTTTCATGTTCTTTCTTGACAAATATGAATCAATCTACATCTAGCATTCAGTTGGCACGCGATTTACGTCTAAAATTAATCAAGACATTTTGAATTGAAATCTAATTTCGCCGTTACAGTGTGTCTGCGAACTCTTCAAAAACTTTAAATTTAGGTTAAGAAATGTTTCTTTAATTTTACCTCCAATATTAGCTACATTATTGCGTGACTCAAATAGGCAATTTTTCACGGCCTAGAAAGAAAAATACGCCCTAGATTTCTATACCGGTAAGTTTTATCATTCCCTTTGAATCAAACGTCATGACATGACAGAGATCGCGCGATAAAAATTCTGAAAGCCATTATATTCGGTGATATCTCCAAAACGTAATTTTACATGCAAATGGTTCAATTTAAAAATATATATAAATCCTCTTTCGTCAAAAGCCCTTTATAAAACGTAGGCAAAATATTAAACGACCTTTCTAAACAACACAGAACTGTTTAGAGTTTATTTAAAACTTTATGTTAATTAGAAAATCGGGGTTTTAGAATAGATTTAGAAATTTCTGTTTCAAAAGGTTAAAATGTTTTACACGAATTTAATTTTCAAAGTACAAAGAAACAGGACTGCAGGATTTAAATAAGAATAATTAGTTTGTACAAAATTAAATCTTACGTATATAAATTTATAGTATCATTTTGCAAGTTTAGTTTTGAAGACTGATTCATAATATAAGTAAAAAGTTAAATTCCGGCACAGTAAAGACTTAATTTAAATGTGCCTAGTAATAAATAATAAAATAAAATAAATAAATAAATGATTTTCTGTATTTTTGATCCTATCCCTTTTTACTATGACTTTTATAACGATGAAACTTTAGTGAGTTGTTCTCAACACACCTGCGAAAAAAGAGTCGCAAGCAACGCATACCGAGAACAGCTAGTAATTATTATAATATGTCTTTATTAGTACATATAACCATTATATGTATATTACAAGAAAAATACATATTTATACCTGACATTATTTCAGAGATATTTCCTGACCCAGCATAGCAAATGGCTATTTATATCTCTCTAACATAATCAGCCTAAACAATTGACAAGCGTTATGATTCGCCCATTATTCTTTGCAAAAAATATAACAATACTTACCGGAAAAGTGTCAGCTGGTTTTCCAGTATTTTCTTTATATATCTTTATCAATATTTCTCTCGCTTCGTTATACTTTTGCTGGGTGAGCAAGTATTTAGGGCTTTCAGGTAGAAATAGAGCGTACATTATACAGGAAGCCAGCGACCATAGGGACATGAGAATAAGGTAGAAATTCCAAGTGTTGAGCACTGAAAAACATATCATTATTAACAGCCTAGTACCTACTTAAGATGGAAAATATATAATTAACTAGCTGTCCTCCGCGGTTTCACCCGCGTTTCCGAGGGATGTAACATTTTCCCGGGATAAAGAGTAGTTTTTATGTTATTTCAATATATGTTCTATCTATGTGCTAAGTTTCATCCAAATCCATTGGGTAGTTTTTGCGTGAAAGAGGAACATCCATTACGAAGTAGAATTACTACTGTTAAACAGAACAATGTTACAGCAAATATTTTTTTTATAACTAATTAACATTTAACAAATTACAAATTGGACTAATTAATGTGCTCTTTTTAAATGTAGAACCTACTCATATTATAAATGCAAAAGTTTGAATGTATGGATGTTTGTTACCACTTCACGCAAAAAGTACCAAACGGATTTGGATGAACCATGGCATACGAGTATATAGAGAAAATGCCTTGGAATAACACATAGGATCTTTTTGTTTCGCGAAAAGGTTACATCCTTTGGGAACGCGAGTGAACCGCGGGGGACAGTTAGTATACCATTGTGTGACCAGTATTATAATAAATGTTAAAGTTTATATGTTGGTGCCCAAAGTTTTTTGCATTTAGCAACATTAGTTTACTAAGAGCAAACTAAACCTAAAACAGATTACATTTTTGGTACATTAAGAAAACGCTCTCTCTATAATATTAGTTATGACTCTGCATTCGTTACAAACATCACGATTGTAAACAATATTGAAAAACAAAAAGTTTTTTTTTATACCACATTGGCCGACAGACAAGACGGTCCACCTGATGGCAAGTGATCACCGCCCCCTATAGACATTTGCAACACTAGTAGCATAGCCAATGCATTGTCGACCCTGAGACGTGAAGTTGTTAAGTCTCATGCGCCTGTAATTTCACCAGCCCCCTTAACCTTTCTAACCGAAGCACAGTAGCTTCTGCTTCACGGGGGAAATGGGTAAGGTAGTAGTACTTCCCCGGACGAACACAGCACTAAAAGCACTACTACTCAAAAACAGTTCAGTTAACATACCAATTCTCCCATTAAACAAGCTATATCGCCAGTCCTGGGTCAATATACCCCACGACATTCCAGCTATAACAATCTGAGCAATAGCTGCAAATGAGGACTGACAGAGCATCATACGGTCTCTGATATCATTGTGACAGAACTCCGAAGTGAGGGTCACTGCTGCACTGAATGATGTTGCAAACCTTAAAAGAAGAAACCAATTTATTATACACAGGCCTTACTATGAGTCAAAATAGGCTATACTGATTTTTTTTTTTCTCTTAAAAGACGTCAGAATTTATGGAAAGTGACGTTTGAATGCAAAGAAAACAGTTTAGGTCAAGTTACATCGGAATAAATGCTGGTGGTATGGGACTTTGTCAAATTTAACTCTTACATATTTCTTTAGTGCACTTATATTCATGTCGTACTGAAAAATACTCTGCTTAGCTTTTGATCAGATAGCCACAAAGAAATTTCTACAAGATAAAACTATTAAAAAAAACAAACAATATCTGTACTTACAAAAGTCCTTCGAAGAATTTCGCAGTAATAAGCACCTCATAAGTCTGACTCGTTGCAGCAATAAGAATGAACGTGAATATGCCTCCGAATCCCACCACAAGAAAGATCTTCCTTCCAAATGTGTCTGTTAAAAACCCAGCTATGATTGAAGAGAGCAACATTCCTAAAATAAAAAAAGCAAAAAATTATCGTAGCAAGCTCTGAAGATGCCCCCAACGAGACCTCGGAGAGCTAACCTCTCACATAATGGCAAAGTTACGAAAGTGACAGAGTATAGAAGCCACCATGATATATCATCGAGCTTGTATCATTTACCTTACGGGATTACGCCCCAGTTTGGAAGTTATGATAGCTCTGTTGGATTGTTCTGTGACTTCGGACACCATAACAAAGATTGCCAGTGTAAATCTTGAAGGCTCAAGTTTTCAAGAAGTCATGAGACATCTTATACTGTCTGATATACTCTCATTTACATTTGGATAAGATGACAAGTAAATTTAAAGCAATGCTACTTTAATCAAATATACCAACGTGGTATACAATAGAATTTTTTGGAATTCAGTCTCCACTTATTTATAGAAGTCATCTGGCTGGTTCTCCCACCTCAAGCTGAAAGTCTGTCGACAAACCCTTTTCAGTGTGTTTCGACTGTTGCAACACCTGGTATTACTAGGTGGACCGCCCACCTGGCTTGTTTAGGCATTGTAGCTAGTGTCCTCACAACGTAGACTTACCAATGTAAGGCATTGCATTTAAAAGCCCCTTCTGCACTAGATTCATTTTCAAATCGCATTCTGCACTTGGTAGCAAGTAAGATGTAGTGTTGCTAACTAATACACCTGACACAAAGCCCAGGAATGTGATAAATAACAGCTTTATGTGGAAACGTCCAAATTTGCAGGCTTTGTATGCTATGTTGATTTCTTGCATAGGTGTTTTCAAGTCATTTCGGTGTTTACCTAAAACAAAATTAATATGGAAGCATTACGTTTGTGTAAAATATCGTACAAAATACCAAAGAGATTGAATTTTTTTTTTTAAAGAAATATATAAAATTGTACCTTCTTGCGTAGATTAAGATTCAAGATATGTCAAAACGTCGACTTGTAAAGAGAAAGACTTTTGTCAAAAAGAAAAAGGTTTTAGCACGGGTTTTCGTGTATAAATATAATTCAATACCCAACACAATATATAATTTATCTGACAAGTGATTATAATATTCTCTGAATCTCATAAGAAAGTTTCAAAAGAATATCAGAAAATGGAACGAAGATACACAATATGGAGTCTGAACCAAGAAATGCCGTCCCAATTTCAAGACACAGTGACCTCATTGATTGAGACACTAATCAATCCGGAACGTCTGAAACGGGACCTATTCTTCGCGATGTTGCTTATTGTAATGAGGGAGAGCAATTTTGTGTTGTTGAGGGATATTTGTGAAGCTATCAGTATTGTCGATTACATATCTACCAAAAAAACTAAAATTGGAAATGATTATGAAGCACTTCTCATTTTAGACGGTTTCGTGAACACTCCAGTGAAACTGATTGCTTGTCCTTTAGCTGATACTCTATTGATCAATGCAACGGTACCACAAGTAAGCGGAGACTGCTATTCGATATGTTTAAAGATAAGCTCATACATTTCCCAATCGCAATGGGGTATTCCGATCGATTTTTTAAACTTTAATGAATTGTGTCGCATGTTCAAAGACCAAATAGTTACTCCTATCAAAAGTCTGGTTTTAAATCACCATAGCTTTCCAAGCGGTAGTCTTATTGGATTGCCTGATGATATATTCCGTCAGATACTACATAAACTTCCAGTTAAAGATGTTTTGAATCTGTCTGAGACGTGTCAAAGGATTTACAGAGTTGCTAAAGATGATCGTTTATGGTCCCAACTTTATGGAAGAGATTTTCCTGATAACCATAAAACTGAAGACAGAAGATGGTGTTATATATATAAGGATGTTTATTTGACGCAAAGGAAGCAAAAATATAAGGTGGTTAGTAATAGAGCCACGGGAAGTTTGGGGGAGGCTGCAGAGTTGTCAAATTACATGAGCCGTGCTCGGGATTCAAGATGGGAGGTGATTTTGTAAGTCTGTTTGCTTTGTAACCTGTGATTTTATTTTTGCTGAATATACTCTAAGCACGATTCTCCAATTTAGTTTACTTTCTTATTGACAATAACCTCAAGGAAAGCGTTGATAATAATACAGCTTTGACGGGAATACATAACTAAATCTTGTAAATTTGCATAAATATACACAATTTTTAAAGTACATTATTAACCTCATTTAACTAGGCGCGCGGGGTCTCCGCGACCCCAAGTGATCTTCAAGTTAAGTTATTTTTATACCTATTAACGCTGTCAACCCGAATTTCTTGCTAGCTTCCTAACTCTCTAGTCCCCGAGTTCTAGGTCTAGTTTCTAATTTCATACCTATCAATTTGGTAACTGCAGACCCCGCGCGACTAACAATGTTAGTTTTTTGGCCTAATTAAAGGTTATTCAATATGTAAACCAGATTTTCTAGTATTGACAAATAGTACTCGAACAATTTTAATCTTTCAAGCAGTACTTCTGAAATGTCAGTTTGGCTCAACTTTTAGAGTAGTAGAGCTCTTGGTGCAGAGTTCGTCCGGGGAAGTACTACCACCTTACCCATTTCCACCGTGAAGCAGTAGTGCAATTGTATTACTGTGTTTCGGTTAGAAAGGTAAGGGGGCCGGTGAAATTACAGGCACATGAGACTTAACAACTTCACGTCTCAGGGTCGACAACGCATTGGCGATGCTCCTAGTGTTGCAAATGTCCATAGGCGGCGGTGACCACTTACCATCAGGTGGACCGTCTGCTTGTTTGTCGGCCCAAGTGGCATAAAAAAAAAAAAAAAAAAAATCCCTATCTCCAATATCAAAGATTAAATCAATAAATTTATGAATGCATAGATGATTTTATTATACACATTCAATCCATTACTGCTTCTATATATTATTGTACCCGTTTCTTTGATAAGAGTAGAATCTCAGTGCAAGGTCATATCATAATAACAAATATTAGCTATTAAAATTAATGGCAAAGTAAATAGTGGAGATAAAACTTAACACCATTTTATTCTCTTTTATATTTATAATGTATCTTGTGAATCATATACATTGAGACAGATATTTTTGGAAAATTAAATATATATTCTGCCAACATGTATGACAGGCTAGTTGGTGTGGCAGTTAGATACCGTGACTATCATGCCGGAGGACGTGGGTTCGCATGACATGAAACATTTGTGTGCATGAACATCTTTGTTTTGTGTCTGAGTTCCAGTCCTAGTACAATAATAACGAAACGCCGCCGCACCAAACAAACACGTTTCTTGTATAATAATAATTCTATATAGATATTGTATGGGCACCCCCTTAATTTTTTGACTTTATTTTATTTTTACATCATATGTATATAGTAGCATACTCTGTGAAAATTACAAGTATCTACCTATTACTGTTCAAAAGGTACCAGCAAGTAACGAGAGGGACGAACAGCGAAGCTTTAATAAGAGTGTCTCGTTTTTACCCTTTGAGTAAGGAGCCCTAAGAACAAGTTTGCGCAAATCTTTGAAAAATTGCCATTGATATGGGAAAAAGCATCTTACTGACATCACATTCTGCATATTTTCGTGACGAAGTAGGTTTTTTGCGTCGAAGATGACGTCACTGCGGTGACATATTATTGCTCAATTTTGACAAGCCTCTCTTTTCGCCATAATGTTAATACTCTACAGAAAAATCTTCACGCCCATTAATAATGACATCTTTACTTTATTGAGTATATATTTTTGGTACATTTTATGGGAAATACAAGCTTCCTTCCTGTGGTTTTACTTGTCCCTTTTATTTTAGAACGTGAAGGAAGGGCAATGAAACCAATTCTCATTTGTATTTATAATTACTAGTGGTCACCTAGTGATCTAAATTCGACCGTAAATCATATATCTTTAAGTTATTTTTAAGGTTGAACTTTTTGAGCTTCTTTTGGTGGTCAATTTATTTTTGTTCTATTACGTCAGCTGTGAGAATGTACAAATACCTAATGTGTTTGACATTGGCTGTTTGAACTTAAATAATTGATATTTTATATAACATAAAGTATATTTGTATAATAGGTTGGGGAAAAAGTTCCTTCGCATTTTTTAAGAAAATTCAAAACATTTTTAATATAGTTTATTTACATTTAACTAAAGTATGTAAGTGCCATTTTGTTCGATAACTTTTTGCCATCTTGTAGGTAGGGACATGATCCCATGACTATAGAAATTTTGGGACTTCTGATCAAAATACTGCGACAAGTGGTTTTGACAGTCCTCTCGTGATGTTAACCTGACACTGCCTAAAGAATTCTGAAGAGACCGAAACAGGTGGAAATCTGAAGGTGCAAGGTCAGGACTATACGGCGGATGCATTAATACCTCCCAGCCAAACTCTTTTGCTTAGTGGCTAAAGATGTGTGAAGTCTAGCGTTCATCATCATCATCATCATCAGCCTATCTCCGTCCACTGCTGGACATAGGCCTCACCTATGGCACGCCACTGAGCTCGATCTTCAGCTCTTTGTTTCCAACCGCTGCCAGCCAGTTTGCGTATATCATCGCTCCATCTAGCTGGAGGGCGCCCTACACTACGTTTACCGAGCCGTGGTCTCCACTCTAGAACACGTCTACCCCAACGGTTATCGGTTCTACGGCAGATGTGACCAGCCCACTAGTCTAGCGTTATCATGATGAAAAACCACACCCCTTCTGTTGATTAATTCCAGCCGCTTTCTCTCAACTTCTTGCTTTAATCTCATCAGTTGTTCGCAGTAGAGTTCAGAATCGACGGTTCTTCCTGGTGGTAACAGCTCATAATGAATAATGCCCTTCCAATCTCACCACACACACAGCATCACCTTGTTGCGAGTTAACCCACCCCACCACGACCTTTTTCGCACGTTCTTGTCGTACGTGATCCACTTTTCATCACCAGTTATCAGCTTCTTCAAAAATGGTTCGGTTTCATTACGTCGTAATAAAGAATCACAAATGAGTACACGGTTCATTAGGTTTCTTTCAGTGAGCTCGTGAGGTACCCAAATATCTAGCTTTTTTGTGTACCCAGTTTTTTTCAAATGCGCCAAAACTGTTTTGTGGTCAATTCCCAGTTCTTCAGCTACGTCGTAACCTCTTACACCCTTACGCGAACAATTCCGGTGAGCGCTTAGGGCTCTCAACCGATTTTTTTATCTGTTTTTTAATTTGTTTCCATAGCGGTAACAGAAACACATCATCTGTGTAAATGTCTACTGTCTAACTGTCACGGTTCATGAGATACAGTCTTGTGACAGACAAACAGACGGACAGCGGAGTCTTAGCCCTAAAACGGATACAAAATTCTTCTTCGGGTATTAACATAGTGATAAAAAAGTAGACCAATAATCATCCAGGTCATCCCTAGGCTGAATAATAACATATCATTTAAATATTCACATACTGTTCAGTAATTTATTAGAGGCACCATTACACAACTATGAAACCGTTCATGATAAATTAACATAACAATTAAAGCTACGTCAACGGAAGCCTCGAAGTTATCTTATCTATGTTTTGCAACTGATCGTACGATAATAGCACAACTGTTGCTTTCTTGATTTACGCATGATAGGTAACTCAAATACTGGTTGACGGTGTCAGTTATTTTAATCTTTTACCAAAAACAAATTTAGAATTTTTGTTTGCTTGATACGTAATTCAGGCTCCAAAATTACGACTTATTAGTACATGTATTCTTGAGTAACTTATCGTCCATTAATCACGTGAAGCTCGAATGGGGGAGGGGGAGTTAGAGGGGCCAAATTTTCCAAAATGTTTTCATATTATACCTGTATTTAATGATAATATGAGTAGTAGAGCTCTGAGCAGAGTTTTTCCGGGGAAGTACTACCACCTTTCCTATTTCCGTCGTGAAGCAGTAGTGCACTTGTATTACTGTGTTTCGTTAGATGTGTGGGTTAGAAAGGTAAGGGAGTCGGTGAAATTACAGACACATGAGACTTAACAACTTCACGTCTCAGTGTCAACAATGCATTGGCGATGCTCTGGTGTTGCAAATGTCCAGACGGCGGTTACCACTTACCATCAGGTGGACCGTGTCCTTGTTTCTCGGTCCAGGTGGTATAAAAAAAAAATCAACAAATTGCAATATTCTTTGTACCAAAAAATACACGCGATTTTGGGTAGGGGTACTTTAGAACCTCACCACATATCTTCAGGAGAAGGGGTTAAAAAGTTACTATAAAAACATCACGTGATTAATGGTCGACCCATAAGCACATAAAAAACCTTTTTTACGTCTAGTAGACTGACAAGCAGGAAGACGGTCCAACTGATGGAAAGTGACTACTGCCTTGGACATTTATAATACTAGGCATTGCTAATTGCATTATCGACCTTATGGCACAACTTTGCTAAGTCTCATGTGCTTGTAACTTCACCAAGCTTAAACATTTTTGACGAAAACAAATAAATAAATGTGTCGTGTTTTACGGTGGAAATAGGTATTATGGTGGTAGTTTCCTGAATCAATTCTACCCTAAGAGTTTCTTCAGACGTCAATTTTATTAGAAAGGAAATAAATAACGACAATGCTGAAAAATTTGACTGCCTTATTAAATTATTGCTAAATGTCGAGAAAGCTTTAGAAATCACTATACAACTCTGTCATTTAAAATATACGACAGCATTGAGAGCCACCAGTTTTTTTACTCAACTCCACAGTGTCAGAGTGGAATGATATATTATCCAAGTGTTATGGAAAGATTTAGGAGCTCCGACCAGTTCGACGGTATTTGGAATGGGTTCGGTAAATTTTAGAGTTGCGTTGAAATTTTCCTTTTGGCGTTCCAGAACTTTAGGTATCAGATCCTGATTAGGTAGTTGACAGAGGGAGTTATTATTCGGAATCTTTTGTGAAATGGAAAATTTACTACTAAAGCCACTTTATGATCATTTTAAACAATTTACTATTTAAGTAAGGTTTAGAAATAAACAAGCTGTAACAAAGTACTTCTTTTATTTCATATTAACCAATTCTTTACTGACACAACCTGGTTCACTCTCTTTACATCATTCAGCTCTTTTCTCTCTCACACGTATTTTCATCGCTTTCACTCTTAAGTCGTTTGGATACACAAGCCACATTTATAATAATAACCATGTGACTGTTAATTTGAATGGCTAGAATTTATGTAAAAATATCAATAGTGATTTAGCACTGATAACCAAAACACAGGTTCTGCTTAGTACGGCTGTAGATGCATAATACATTAGTATTAAGAAAATATAGCTGTCCCCCGCGGTTTCACCCGCATTCCCGAGGGATATCACATATTCCCGGGATAAAAAGTAGCCTATATGTTATTCCAAGACATGCTCCATCTATGTCTCAAGTTTCATCCAAATCCGTTTTGTGGTTTTTGTGTGAAATACTAACATATATGCACACTCACAAAGTTTCGCATTTTTAACATTATTACGATACATGGAATAACCATACTTAGTTGTTTTTTTCAAAATGAACAAACATTATAATAGATATACATATATAGGTAAGTAAAATGAATAGTTCCAGAAAATCAGGAAGAATCATTAAAGCTTATGTGAAATCTCCTTCACGAAATAAATCTCACAGTATGGGAAAGTGGTTAGTAACATGTTCAATTTGTTACATTCTTTCACAATAGCGCCTCTATGGTTCATGATATAAGATCTATTTTCGTTAATTCCTCGAGCCTTACATGGATAGAATTTATGGTTCTCATTCGTTGAAAAACAAATGTACGACTCAATGGAAGAGAAGGTTATCGAGGGTAGACTTAGAACTAAGTAATTATTATGCCTTAGCTTAGTCTGAGTCATGACTGCCACGCCACAGATTATTGGTTCGATTCACATCTAGGGGTGTCATTCTGTAAGGTAAAATTACACCAGCTCGAGGATGTTTCGTCGCGGCCTCCATGCTGTCTCTTACTAACACTTACGCTAACTAACAAAAGTCATGGGAGAGGTCCGCTCTCGGAGGCCTCCTTGCGCCGGTAAAGTTGAACAAGGGGGCTAAACAAAATTTTTTCTGTGTCTTAGTGTAAGTATATATTTAGAAATAATAAAAAAACAAAAGAATTGTGTATGAATGATATGCTTTCCATAGTGTACAAGCTCCGCTTAATTTGGGATCAGGGGCTGGATTTTGTAAGGAAAATGACACTAACTCGAGGATGTTTCGTCGCGGGATCTATGCTCTGTCTCTGTCGCTTACTACGTTAATATTACTAATCACGTGAGAGGTAAGCTCTCCAAGGGCTCCGTGAAGCGGCTCGCAGACAAAATTTGTATTAGCTGAATAAGGGGCTGAACTACACTTTGCATCTTTGAATTTCGAACTGAACTCAAGTATTTTTACTGATAACTAATTCTTTATTTCTAATTTCAGGTAAGCGTGCAGTTACAACAATAAAATCGTGAGTGCAAATTTGGTAAATTAATTCGTATTAACTCGACCTATAATCTTCTTACTGAGGCATAAACAAGAATTTCTCACAAAAATAAAGGTACAAAGCGAGTTAAGTAGGACATAATACTACAACATTTTATGTGTTTCACAAAAGCACCGACATAATCTGAACAACTAATTTTGTCCGTATAACCAACGATGCTATAAGGCGGGGCAATTTGGAAGTTCAAGACAATCTTTGCATATATAATAAGCTCTCGTATTTGAAAATATTTTTATATTATGTAAAACGATACATTGGGAGGTTTGACTTGAATTGGAGACGCGATAAAATTCAGTTCTTATTCGCAGATGTGGCGCTATGGAATTTTAAATTTCATATTTATATCAGTCGTGTTTGCTGGGAATTAATGAATGATAGCTATTCCAGGTATGGTTCAATTTAAGTACATTGATTTAAAATGGAGTCTATGACTACGGTATAAGGTTTATTTACTGACACACCAACAGTATATACATTAGAACTTATAAATATGCTAGAAGATATGCACACAACGACTTGAATCTGATGTGTACACCTATAATAGGGGTGTACAACACATACAATTTTGACAGTTATTTTAATGTTAAAGAAAGTCAACTAAAGCGATATATAAATAAAAGAAATTTGTGAATTAAAAACTAATCAACGTTTTGTGCAAAGGATTTCAGAACCTTTCGCCTAAAGCAAGACAAGTCGTGAAATACTTATATCAAACTCATTTGCATTACTACCTTTAAGCAAATTGTACTCATTGCATATCCGAACTATTGGAGAGCTCAGGCCAAGGTTTGTTCTCGAAGGTGACGTATAAAAAGCTTTAGTGACAGGAATATGAGAAAGTGCGAGGAACAGCGAGGACTGTGCGATGAAGAAGGTGGTCACAGTTGAGGCAATTATTCATCAGCTTATGGAGGACTACCAAATCGTGCATCCGACGAGGTTGATAGCTATGAATAGTATATTTATTATTAACTAGCTATCCCCCGCGGTTTCACCCGCATTTATCATATCGACGGGTAAAACGCGACTTGACTCAACCGCCATTTTTGATGAAAGTAACAGTTTTCTCAATGAATTATACTACTACTTGCTGTCCCCCGCGGTTTTACCCGCGTTCCCGTAGGATGTATTATACATAAAAACCTTCCTCTTCAATCACTCTATCTATTAAAATTGCATCAAAATCCGTTGAGTAGTTTTAAAGATTTAAGCATACATAGGGATATAGGGATAGAGAAAGCGACTTTGTTTTATACTATGTAGTGATAACTAGCTATTCCTGGTATGCGGTGCTGTGCGACTCTTTGTGTGTTTGTCTTTGCAGGCATACGTAGATCGACGTACTAAAGTTTCAACGCTATCGGATATGTGGTATAAGAAAGTATAGGGTGGAAACAAACACAATAATTCTAATAAGATATAATATAAATGTATTTTTGTTTTGACACTAGTTTCATTAACAGAAAATCATTGTATGAAAATTGCAAATTTTCACCAGCGTCGCATTTAACTAACTCCTAAAAGTCTGCAAACAGTAATTTGGGTTATTAGTCACTCTTACCAGGTTTATTTACTAAGAATTGGCTATTTCACAATAAAACAAATTTACAACGTTATCAAAAATTTGCCAAATTAGTCAGACTATAATAATGAGTTTGTTGTCGGATCTTCTCAGTTGAACACTAACTTAGCTACCTAGATCACTGAATGGCTTGTGTTCAATGTATCGACGTATTTTCATGTGGGTTTTTTACTCTTCTTCCTTCAATTATTTATTTTATTAATCCCCTTTAATTTATGATCAATCTATTACGAAACCAAACTGAGGGTCGGGAATTTTTCAAACTACCATTTTACAAAGAAAAATATGTTAGTTAAATGAAAATGTATTCACACTGATTTGGAATACAGTTCATATTTGACTGTCGCGGTTATTGCCCTGCTATTATAAGCTAACCGATCAATATTGAATTATAATGTAGATTATTGCATGAGATTGCAACTAGTTCATAGGAATCTCATAATAAATCGAGTTAAAATAACTCACGATAAAAGGCAGAAGGACAGACAGGATGGCGAATGGAATTAAAAATATTTTCAGTTATTTAACAAAGAATTTATCTTTCCATTTTAATCCATCTTTTTACCCCGGACATCAGATTCCACATGTAGCAGAACTTGTGCTATAGAAACCATATAACTGATATTATCTACTACTATTTACCACCATTTTTTATTCAAAATATGTACTTCAATAAATAATAATTATTTCAAATAATAAAAAAAAAAGTATTTAATAATATAAAATCGACCCCACGACCTGCGGCGCGAAGCAGTCAGCTAGCTCCCAAAAATAGGCAAGTAGGTCATTTAAAAAGAAAATGATAGAATTTTCCTTAAGTTCACGTTATCGTTTCCAACGAAATCTTGAAGGTGAATCTAATTTCTAACTAACCAGAAATTTGGAACAGATTCTTAAGAACTATCATACTTTTATATTAAAACGAAAAATATTTCAGGCAGCCATATTGGAAATTTGTGCGATTTCTTGTAATAGAAATAGAAATCCCTACTAATATTATAAATGTTAATGTATGTTTGTTTGTTACGCTTTCACGTGAAAACTACAAAACCGATCATCATGAAACTTTGCACGCATATTCTTGGAGGTATTAGAAGTAACATAGGATACTTTTTGTGCCGGGAAAATGTTATATCCCTCGGAAATGCGGGTGAACCCGCTGTGGACAGCTAGTATGAAATAGTTATTCAGCACGGAGATACTTCACTACATCAGATCGCAGACACACGAATAAATATAAACCTTATTTTATGTAAATTTATGATATTTTACGTAACCATATTCCGGATGGTACACTTATCCCTACCGAGTTATCCCTAATGGTAGGTAAGTGCACAATTACAGGCACGTGAGACAAATATACATTGCATATTCTTTTAATTCATTTATTAGTAACAAAAAAAAAGATATTATTGATAGAAATATATATAATTTTAAATTTATCTTTTATTTTTATTTACTTATTTGTATTTGTTAAAAAATAATTAAAATGGTATTATTGATATATTTTTTTTTACTTTTACCTACCAGTAGGGATAGCTCGGTAGGGATAAGTGTACCAATCGGTAATGGGCAGTGCACCTATCCCTACCGGTAGAAATAAATCGATTAAAAGTGCAATCATCTTCTACCAGTAGGGATAGCTCGGTAGGGATAAGTGTACCACCCGACATATTCTAGTAAATAAACTATATTTTATTTGATAAAAATGATACAAGAATAGGAAAAAAATTGCAAGAATTCATAACTTATGTACACTATTCATTGCAGGCTTAGAACTAGACTTACCCGACTCAGCCAGCGCTGGTAAATTCAAATCGCTCATCTTTCACTAATACGTGAATTAAATTCAATAAATATAATAACAGTACAGCACAAACTAACACACAACGTTGTCATATCAGATGTTACACTATCATCTCAGTATATTAATATTAAAATAGCGTAATTATCTATACGATGCTGTATAAAGACCTTGTAAATGTAACCATTTAATCTTGAACTTTGTAAATCTACGTATTTATAAATAACTCTCTATTTTGATTCACGACGTTCGCAACAGGAAGGCCATGGTATATTGGTTGGTTGGAATTGCTATGTAAACTTTAGATAAAATGCGAAATCAATTTCACTGTACGTTTTTAATCGCTGAATCATTTGACGTTACATGTTTGAGTCAGTTTTTGTAGGTTTGAATACCATTTGATAAAAAAATTATAATCCCTACTAATATTATAAATGTGAATGTAATTAATATATTTTTTTTTTAATACCACATGTATGCCGACTAACAAGCGCACGGTCCACCTGATGGTTAGTGGTCACAGCCGCCTATGGACATTTGCAACACTAGGGGTAACGCGCTATCGACTCTGAGACGTGAAGTTGTTAAGACTCATGTGCCTGTAATTTCACCGGCCCCCTTAACTTTCAAACCAAAACACATTTTTACAAGTGCACTACTGCTTCACGGCAGATATGGGTAAGGTAGTACTTCCCCGGACGAACTCTGCACTAAGAGCTCTATTACTCGAAAATTTTGTTTAATAAGTTGGTTTGTTACGCTTTCACACGAAAACTAATTAACCGATCATCATGAAACTGGAAGTAACATAGGATACTATTTCAGTATAATATTACATCCCTAAAAAACGCGAGTGTAACTGCAGGAGACAGCTAGTATGAAATAGTTATTCAGGCACGTAAATACTTAATTGTATCAAATCTCAAATGGCTTAAATTAATTTATTTGGGTAAATTAGAAATAGATTCATTTTATGTAACATTCTGATTTACTTGACTTTATTAATAAGTAAAATTCATTATGTACAGTTTTAATTATAAATTTATATACATATTAGCATTTGCTGTTTTAACATATTAATTTGGTACATTTTACCGGGTATTCTCGCGGGAACACAAAGTTTATTCTGTATTCCGGATATATTTATATAATCATTTTGATTTTCGATTAATTTTTGAAGGTTAAAAAAGTTCTATTACTGTTACACCTATAAATATATTATAACCATTTACCTGATCAATTTTGGTTTGTTGCAGGATTTTTGTTTTTTTTTTTTCGTGAAATCTATGGGATGAGGTTAGCCCCGCGAAGAGGAATAATAAAGGTTAATCCTTCTTAGGTTACAATCAATCGGTTCGGCAAACAGCATTAGGAGCTTTGTAAATACGTAGGCCCACGTTCTGGTCTGTAGGTAACTACTTTTTTTATAACAATAAAGATGTCTTAGTTTTAAGGCCTATTCCTTCGAAGGAGTAAATTTATCTGATATCAAAACGATTTTAAATTTAATAATAAATATATCCTGGGACATTCTTCACACGTGGTTATTTGATCCCAAATTAAGTCTAATGCTTGTGCTATGGCAACCAGATAGCTGATATACTACATATTATACTTTTTTTTAAAATATAAAAAATATAAATATCCCAAGACATTCTTCACACATGGTTACCTGATCCTAAGTTAAGCAGAGTGTACTGCTTGTAGTATGGCTACCAGGTAACTGATATACTACATTTACTACTTTTTCAAATACATACTTATATAGATATTTACACCCAAACACAGAACAAACATACATTTATAGATATTTACACACAGAACAAACAAACAATAATTTTCATGCACACAAATGTTTGCCCTGGATCCTGCCCACGACCTATGGCGAGGCAGTCAGGGTCTCTAATCACCAAGCCAATTAGCATATCAAAAATAGATAAAATATAGACCATCTGTATTCTAACCTTAACTAATATAATACATTTTTAGATTTTTTGTAACGCTTTCACGGTAAAATAAAAATTAATAATATTTTACTCAGACAACAAAAGATCCATTTCTTTAAACTACCAAGACATGTAAGAGTTATAAAATAAATTTAATTTAATACATACACAGCCTATGGTATAGTAGGAACATAGTCATGCCTTTTTATCTCAGAAACGCGGACCAAACCGCAGGGTCAGCTAGTATATTAATAAAGATAGAATACCATTACAACTAATACTACATTATAGAAGTGTAGTACTCACAAATCATCATAAGAGACATCGTAAAGAAGGCCTTGACACATCCTATGTCGAGTAATATCGTGAAGGCAATGTTCCATACAAGGGTTCCGATGCGGGCTCACATCAAGATAAAAGAGACCGCACAGTTCTGGAAAATACAGAAAACAGATAGGTATTTTGACAGGCTGGTTGGTTTTGGTTTTGTTACGTTTCCCAATTCGAACAAACATTTGTGTGCATGAACATCTGTTAGTTCTTTGTCGGTGTGTAAATATCAATGCGGTATTTCAGATATCTTATTTCAATAGTGCCAATTCCGTCGTATTTGTAGAATGTACCAGAATATTTTTTGATATTATTAAAGAATCTATTGTTATAATATAGCTATTCTCTGTGGTGTTCGCTGAATTAAAGTAGTATATGTCCCTCTTCCATACCATGATGATGATGATTGTTCCAACCGATTTCGGCCATGGCGATCACTTCGACCCCTAGTCTGAGTGTTGGCGCTGGTGCACCCGAAGATGGCTTATGTAGCCTATCTTCGCGGCGCAACTCCGTGCACACTGAGGGCACGTGAGTACGCCATTCTCATAATTATATTTTATGGCAGCAGGTGGGCGAGCCTTTAACTGATCGCGTTTGGTATCAAGGTCAGCTTTACGCTGAACCTCGAACTCGTGTACTTGGCTGTTCACAAGCCTGCCATTCTGACCGCTGTGCTACCAAAGTTCCCAACGAGAGGGCTCTATGTTGCATCTCTTCATGTGTCGCTTTTGGACACATAAGATATGTAAATATTTCGCTTCCATACCATAGGCTATGTGTGTACCAAATTTCAGCAAGATCGGTTTAGTCTTTTAGTCGTGAAGCGTAACAAACAAACAAGCGACCTCATTTTCTTATTTATAATATTGAATATTAGGGTATATAAAACATTCACTCTGCTACATGATAAATCAATTTCTGTACTATCGTACACTGCAGAAAGTAATATTTTTATTACATAGGGTGCTATTTATTAATCTTTATTAGAGGCTCACCTGAACTTTGCGTAATTCATGGCATTTTCAGATTTTACCAATATTTTTTTTAATTACTCAATATTAAAATTATACCCACGAATACGTAAAATCAAAAAATAATATAATTATATTATATATAAATATTAAATATGTAATTAGGTGACAACCCTAACAGTTCTCTGTAACTTAGCTACTCATCATAATCAAGTACTCATACACTAGCGGGCGACAAAAGCAAAGTTTTGTAATGAAAGTCAAAACTTTGAAGTCATTATGAATTATGATGTTCTCTCTAGCCGTGTTTATTTTTTGGAGATACTCCTCTGAGTGGTTTTAAAAGCAGGTCAAAAAAGATAATCCGTTATAATAACAGTATTCGTTACATATTTTTATTTGTGTCTGCCGTGTTGTAGTTAATCGTTTAAGATAAATAAATTTACACGCAGCCGTCCGATCCTAAACTAAGCAGAGTTTGTACTATGGAAACCAGAAACTGATTTTTTTGTCAACTAGGCCAAAAGACAGGCTGACAGTCCACTAGATGGTAAGTGGTCACCGCCGCCTATGAACATTTGCAACACCAGAGGCATTGTCAATGCGTTGTTGACCCTGAGACGTCAGGATGTTAAGTCTCATGTGCCTGTAATTTCACCGGCCCCCTTGCTTTTCTAACTAATGCAACAATACAAGTGCATTACTGCTTCACGGCGGAAATGGGTAAGGTGGTAGTACTTCCCCGAACAAAATGTGCACTAAGAAGCTGTTGATGTTCTACTTGGACTACTATTTATCTAAATTCAAAATTCAAAACCATTTATTCAGTTTAGGCCTTCGGTAGGCACTTGAAGGTCAAATTTAAAGATATACTTATATAGATATTTAAACCAAGACACAGAATAAAATGATATGTTAATTGCAATTTGAGTTTTTATAGGTAATGGGAACGCAGCTAGGGGCAACATATTACTCTTTCTTTCATGAAAATTGGCTCAGGAAAAACCTTAATTCAAAGCTATCACGCGGACGCAGCTGTTTAAGCAATAAAATACTCTATTTTTTGCTATGTACTAAAGTAAATGATGGTTTCCACAAGTCTGTAAGTGGTCTAGATAAAAATAATATTAATTGCTAATTCAGCGTATAAACCACGACTATTCTATGTTTACACGCGATGGTATCGATGAATAAAACATGGCTTTGAAAACTCAGGTTGGTTCCAGTTTTTTTTTATGATTGTGAAAAGCAATGTAGTTGATTCTCTGTAAAACAAAATTCAAATATTTTGAGGAGCTAAGACTTATTATCGACTACTAGACCGATTTCAATATAAATGTTTTTAAATTACATCAAGCTTCAACTAGATGTAATATTGCCTATGTTATAATCAGGCATTCATCAGATCCCTTGGGAATTAAACCGCGCGAAACTTTCAACTTTTAGTAGCTATTTTGTTGACATGCTAATTTTAACGACAGAAATAGTTTTGTTCATAACTATTTTCATTACAATTTATACATAATACCTACGTGGTTTCAACCGCGTTAATCAATATCATATATGTACTACGAAAAATTCTGCGATGAATGGTAGCAGTCCCATCCCGATATGTTCAGTAGTTTTGAGGTTTTGAGGATGGTGCGTCAAATGAAGCCCATTTTTGCATCTTGCTCCTTTGCAAAACAAAAAAAAATATAAATCAATGTGTATATGTTTAACGTGAAATACGTGTAATAAGTTTGCTACCTAAATATAAAATTAAACTTTTTTATATATCTTAGTTTTATTAAATTCTTTATAGACTTTATTTCTTTTATTTTACCATTATATGAAAATGGTAGGAGATGATGTTGCCGAAAGCGGTAAGCACACAAAGCTTGGGGGGCTTAGGGGACTGACTCTCAAGTACAGCTATGGAAACACAACACAGGGGCTTGGCGATACATTTTCAACTTGTGTGGTAGTCAGTCAAAGGGGTACTTCAAGTTCTCTATCACCTTGCTATGATTTCCTCATGATGTTTTCCATCACCGACAGCTCAAACTCACTGTAGGAATCAAACCCATGGCTCTCGACCAATTGGCTTGGTGGTTACCGACCCTGACTGCAAAGTAGAACGTCGCGATTCCTACCCAGGACAAACATTTGTGTGCATGTCGGTTTGTTCTGTGTCTGGGTGTAAATATCTATATGTATGTATTTAGAAAAATAAAAAGTAGTATATCAGTTATCTGGTCTCCATCGTACAAGCTCTGCTTAGTTTGGGATGGCCGTGTGTCAAAGAATGTCCCAGGATATTTATTAATTTAAAAAAGAAAAAATGCCTTGACTATAACTGTCAATAAATACAATAAACATTATAATTTAGTAAACATATAGTAGTAATACTATACTATTGGTTATTTACTAAACAGGATTATAGCAATACCTTCTGTGTTAATGGACTGAGTGCTCGAGAGACTCGTGAGACTGCAAGGTAAATAAAACTAGCTGGACGATGCATCAGCTTTGTCTTTATTCTCTGTGCTCAATGGACGTGAAAAGCTCACTCTCCGATGCCTTGTTAGTCTTGTCTAATACTAGGAGCAAATGATTAGCTTCTGATTAGATATATATTTTTAGCTAGATTTTAGAGTAGTTGAGCTCTGAGTGTTTAGTTCGTCTGGGGAAGTACCACCTAGCGCATCCTAGTGCACTTGTATTTCTGTGTCGGTTACAATGGGGGCCGGTGAAATTACAGGCACATGAGGCTTAACAATTTCACGTCTCAGAGTCGACAAAGCATTGGCGATGCCCCTGGTGTAGGAAATATCCATAGGTGGCGGTGACCACTTGCCATCAGGTGGGCCGTCTGGTTGTTTGTCGGCCTATGTGGTATAATTCTCAATTCACTCTAATTATCAGAATACCAATGTAACAGTTTTTGTATAAGTATCTTATCAAATGAAGAGAGTATAAGAAGTTTACTATCACTTTTTGTAAGTAATATCAACACAAAACTAAATAATACTATAATAGCTCCGAAGACTCCATAACTCTTGCTCCAATTCCCAAAAGAATACATCAGATATCACTCTTAAGAATCCGTAAAGCAATAACAAGAAAGAAAATGAAAGTACCTACGCGGGATTATATGAAACTTTTCTCTTACGACTTTTTAAATTGGCTCCTTTATACAAAGTGACGGATCAAGAAACGAAGTTAGTGGACGTGAGATGATTTTTTTCACTTCGGTCATAAGAATTTGGCAACTTTTTCCAAGTAAATATAATTTTTCTGCAGCTGTTCTTTTTGTGATTGTCAGAAATTAGAATAATTAAAAATCCAATTAAGTGATTTGTTACTTGCGAAGCCTACCTTTATAAGAAAACGAATATGAGTCAGCTACGTTTTAGGTTTGGACCCGAATACTTCCGGATCGATCTCAATCAATGCCGGATTAAGCAAGCGCGGGGCCCGCAGCAAATTCTGTCGAGGGCCTTTTGTCTGTTATGGGTTCTTAACTATAAAGTGGTAAAAAAAACAATCGATGGTGGGCGGCCTTAGACACGCGGGGCCCCCTTTTGCGCGGGGCTCGTAGCAATTGCTACTCTTGCTACGTGGCAATACGTGGTAATCCGGCACTGACCTCAATCCAAAATGGTAAATGCTAGATTCAATTCTGATGATAGACTCTCTATCTATCCCGGGAAGATTATAAAGGTAATTCTTTCTGATAATCATCAATGCAATCAGAAATACAAGAGCTCTTAGTGCAGAGTTTGTTCGGGGAATTACTACCGCAATACCCATTGCCGCCGTCAAGCACCAGTAAACTTGTATAAGCGTGTTTCGGTTTAAAGGTAAGGCTGGTGAAATTACAGCCACAGACTTGACAACTTCATGTGGGTGAACCTTCAGCTGATTGGTTTCCACAGCGAAAGGGTTGGGTTCTAAACCAGTGTAATATCACTTGGTAGGATGCCACGCCATTCAACTCGATTAATAAATAGTTGTAACGAAGCCACGGAGAACAAGATAATCAGGTAAGTAAAGTCTTTTTGAAACGCCTCCGCAACGCCCTGAGCCCGAGGTCCGAGCCCCACAGGGGGCACCCTCAATGCTCAGTTGCTTAAAATCTAAAATCTTCAGCTGAGAGCCATCAGCGCTCGCCAAAATTATCTGCGTAAGGGTGTAAGAGCCAGCAGAGGCTAACACCTTCGTCCTTTAAAACAAAACCTCAGAGAATGAACCTCTCATGTGATTCCATTGTCTTAAACATCGCAGACTAGTGTCACTTACTTAACTAACTTAACACCCCTATAATAATAAAAATAATTGAGCCTGTTTTTTATATTTTATCATGCTTTTAATATTTTTATTGGCACAAAAAAAAATACAATCAAATTATGATAGAGGTTTTGTTTCCGTCTATCTCACTTTTTTTACTATGTATGCCTGATGAATGTAGACAAAACGGAAGAAGTGTCTCAGGTGCGTAGCAAATGGAAATCTGTGGTTACTGCAACCCCAATGGGAGACAGGCGTGACTATGTATGTTAATTTTACTCTGTCTATTATTATGTCTGCTAACGAAATAGTCAGTAACATTATTTTGAACTAATGTCTATTTGCGGCAAAATTATATACGAGTATGTACCTTTTTTGTTGACTAATAACTGTTTAAGTGTTAATAATAATAAATAAATATCCCCAGTACATTCTTTTTTTTTCACTTGGTTACCTGGGGCTCAATTCTGTAAGGAAAATAACACTAACTCAAGGATGTTTCGTCGCGGCCTCCGTGATTTGTCTCTGTCGCTTACTACGCTAATACTACTAATCGTGTGAGAGGTAAGCTCTCCGAGGCCTCAGTGAAGCGGCTCGCCGACGAAGTTTGTATTAGCTGAATAAGGGGGCTGATCTCAAATTAAGCAGAGTGTGCTGGTCGTATTATGGTTAACCACTACCACTACTTTTTAAATACATACTTATATAGATATTTACAACAGAACAAACAGACATGTTAATGTACACAAATGTTTGGCGGGAATTGAACTCACAACCTGCGGCTTGGCAGTCACGGTCTCTAACCACCAAGCCAAATGGCCGTCTATATATATAAAATATATTAATTGTTTTACATACAAACAATAACATTTAATTAAGCCAGTTTTAATTGGTGGTGTATTTATATACCACGTTATTAATTCCCACCGCAAACTTTATTCAAATCAAATATAGCTACCGTAATTAGCGGAAAATTATTTCAAGTGAAATAATTTTGAATACTTTAGAAGTTATTTGGGAAAAAAAATACTGAGTTCTATAACTTTGCTGTTTTATAATTTCGCTTTGATATTACTAATATGAGTAGCAAAATACTCAATGTAAATCTTAATACATATATAACATTATTCTGTCCGTATGTATGTCCTCCTCGTAATTGGCTGGAATGTTTTTTTTTTATTTTTTTTTGTGTGTGTTCCAGTGGATTTAAGAATAAACAAATAATATCCTGAGACATTCTTTATAAACGACCATTTGATCCCAAACTAAGCGGAGCTTGTACTATGGAAACCAGAAACCTGATATATAATAAATACTAAATAAATACTTATATTGATATTTAGACCCGGATACAGAACAAACAGATATGTTCATGCACACAAATGTTTTTCCTAGATAAGAATCGAACCCACTACCTTCGGCTCTCACCTGATAGTAAGTGAAGATAGAGCTCGTTTTCCCGTTAGTAACCTTTTCACTATTTTCATAAAGAAAGAGGTCTAAGTTTCAGGGAACACAGACGATATACATATATAAACATACAAATAGACAGACGGCTTCAAGTTCAGTTTATAATCTTAGCTTATAAATAAAATTATAGATAAGTCATCCGCTGTCAAACTAAAACCAATCTAATAACAGTAGAAAAAAGCTCAATGATCCTGTAAACTTTTTATAATTTGAGCTATTGCCAAATCCAATGAGAACAGGGCTACTAAGACCTCTTTCAAATTCATCTTAGGCCCAAAGTGGTGCCAACAAGTTTAAGCCCAGCTATGATTAGCAGAGCCTTTTTACCCACTTTGTTCGCTAGCACTCCTGAAATGAATAAGGGTAATAACGACACGGAGCCTATGGTTATACTGCTTATGTAGATTCAGCCGCTATTCGCCTGAAAAGAAAAGTAAAGCTTCTTTATTATTTGTCTAATCCAGTTACCCCACAAATTTTATAAGTGTAAATTTGGATGTTTACGTCTTAATCTGTACGACACTTAGGCTATTATATTTAATTGCCTTAGTATGGGATGCTTTGTAACTTAGAGTCTATTTTGGTTTTATCGTTCATAATTATAAAGCTTAAATAGAATTCTTGACATTATTATCACTTATTGACCCGACAGATATAATTTAGTTTAAATTAAAAATATATATTTTGTACAAGTAATCTGTATAAAAGACCAGTTTACGATAGGAACTGTAGCGACATCTATGAACACGCATACAATCCTTCACCGCCCGCACCACGGAACACGCGAGAAGCCTACATCGCGATATCGAGATTCTCCCAGGATTCGACATATATATGTACAAGCATAAAGCATCAACTGTTGGACCGCGGTCCCCAGGCATGATCTGCGGCAGCTTGGCGGAAGATCTTCCTGTTTAAAAGGAGGAGTCTCATACGTCGCTCCTCCATAGAACTAAATATGGCATAATGTAAAAATAAAATATTACGATTTTTTTCCAGAAAAATAATAACTATTTTAAACAGTTATTTTCAATATTAAAAAAATATATTCATATTTTGACAACTCAATACTTTTAATCAGTCAGCGACGCGTCGCCACGGCGGCATGCATCGCCACGCCTGCAATCGGTTTTACGGGCTATAGATGTTTCACATCAAAAAATCTGCTTTTGATCGCTGGTTTGGAGTTCATACAAATACCCCATAGACACAAGCATTTTTTATACCACTTGGTCCGATAAACAAGCAGACGGTCCACCTGATGGAAAATGGTTAACGCCGCCTATAGACATTTGCAACACTAGTGGCATTGCCAATGCGTTGTCGTCCCTGAGATGTGAAGTTGTAAAGCCTGTCTGTAATTTTACCCGAATTGTCAATTTTTTTGAGCCACGGTTACAATTTTTCTCCCTTAAGCACCTTAAGCGGACGACTAAAAATTAAAAAAAAAGATACCTAAATCGATTCAGCTTTCCTATAGGTATACGCTTACCAACGAACAGCATTTTTATTTAGGTTTATAATATATATACATTCAAACTGGTACGCATGTGTTGGGTAATGTCGCATTGCTGGTTTTGATTTTAAATTCGCTCGTCTATGCATCCAACATAAATCTTTATTGCCCCTTATATTGTAGTGTTCCACAATAGTTGATAGTTGTGCAAACCAAATCTCATTCCGTTGGATCTAAAAACAATATTTTGTCAACTGAGTAAAAATTGGTATAGAATTTTCTTGAACATTGTTTTTTTGAGATTTTATACTAGATTACACATAACTAAATATATTTACGATGCTTCCATTATTAAAAGACGAAGGCGAAAGTTGGACAAGTGGTGGCTCTTATAAACAAGTGTATTGCATCTAAAATAATAAATACCAATTTACTTCAGAGGTTTTTCCGCCTCCTAGAATCATACACAGGTTTTATCCAGGAAAACCATGGATAAATCCTATGTCCTTTTCAATCCCAAAGGCTACAAGCCTAAAATTCATCACGATCGATGCCGTTGAAGTGTCAGGAGGTACGATACCGAAGAAATTTGAGTCACAACGTGTGGTGAAGATTGTTGCCATCGCACAATACCGTCCGGGGAAGTACTACCTTACCCATTTCCGCAGTGAAGCAGTAGTAGGTAAGGTAAGGGGGAATTACAGGCACATGAGACTTAACAACTTCACGTCTCAGGGTCGACAACGCATTAGCGATGCTCCTAGTGTTGCAAATGTCCATAAGCGGTGGTGACCACTTACCATCAGGTGGACCGTCTGCTTGTTTGTCGGCCCAAGTGGCATAAAAAAAAAACCAATAAAGTCAATTAGTTATATCAATCAATTGCTAATTATACCTTACCCGATCGTAAAGATTATAACACTTGATGACTTTCTTATGAGAAGAAATTTGTATATCCTGAGTAGTGTTAGGAATACAAGCAATGGTTTCTTGAATAATGTTACGTCTTGTAAGCTCGTAACTATATGTTCCCGAAATCTTTTGAATTTTTTTTCAAGATCAACATTCCATTGTTTGGACAATACCAAATCACGATTTACTTACATTTAATTTATCTGTCCCTATAACTAAATACAGGATTTGAACCCACAACCTTCACCATGGTTGGAACTCGCTACTATATTAATAATGCGCAGCGTACTTAGAAAAATACTTTTTAACCTCGTTCAAAACATTGTACATGATGATAAAACTTGAAAAACCTTTTAACGTTTGCAGGGGGGATTCCGTAAAGTAAATCACACTAGCTCAATAAATCAGCGCAGTTGCTATGCTCTAGCTCTCTCGTTAACAACCCCACGTAGTGAGAGGTCCACTCTATGAGGTCTTGTTGCGCCGGCTCTTCGACGTGCCTTGCATTATTGAATGCAGAGCTTTACACAAACTAACCTAATCAGAAAATAAATTGTAAGTAGTAGATACTTACTTACCGGGAACGTATTACCCGGTTTCAGTGTGTTCGTTTCGTACATTTTAATCAGTATTTACTTCGCTTCCTTGAACTTTTTATGTGTTGTCAAATATTAAGGGCTTTCAGGTAATGTGAAGGTCATAATGCAAGCGGAGAAAGACCATACAGACATGATGAGAAGGTAGAAATTTAAATGAGCAGATGCTGTAAAAATCCTTATTACAATACATTCATTTTTAATTTACATTCGGCACTCACCAAGAGAAAGGACGTTATCCTTGTGACAAGAATTCCCGCTACAGTGCCAACAAACGCAAAACATAGCAATTTGACATGGAATCTAACGAATTCAGGAGCATCTAATGCTGCATTTATTTCGTCCATCGGTGTTGGTTTTGAATCTGGAATGTTAACAAAATTAGCATCTATTAGAATGAGAATAGGGCTTTAATTTATTAGCAAAACAATTATACATAAACAGAAATGTGAAGTGAGACGTACAATTATTCAGTTTACTTGAAAAGGAGACCAGTTAATAAACACGCTACTCTACTAGTAGGTACTTACACAAATTACCCGTGGGTATTTAGTTTCTTTTTGTATTTTATAAAGAGCATTTTAAGCACACCAGCCCTTATTCATCTAATACAAACTTCATCGGCGAGCCGGCGTAACGAGCCCTCCGAGAGCGACTCTCACGTGATTGTGTAGTCAACGAAAGAGACAGAGCATTGCGACGAAACATCTTCGATCTGGTGTCATTTTTCTTTCTGAATTGAAGCCTTAGTTTGGCATTACCATACAGGGGAAAATTGAAGGGATTGGAGAAACGTATTTATGTTGTTCCGACCACAGATAAGGTTGTAAACATCTTCGCCAGTTAACGTTTTTTGGAAGCAAATGGTAGTAGAATAGCCCCTGTGTTCTCTAAGACAAATCTAATTTTCTCCAAAAGTGATCTCTCACGTTACTATGTAGTTTAAGAAAGAGAGAACATAAAGACCGGGTTGATACATTGCCGAGCTACATTATCTACATTATGGAATTAAAATGGTTTTAGCAACAATTCCTATTCCGTTTCTAGGCTTTGTGTGCTTATTACTTTCATCTATATCTTTACCAACCAAAGTGAGAATGCGATCAGACACACTCTATATATATATATCTGGTTAAAGAAAAATACTTTAAAAGACTAGAAAATAAAACGAATTTCTTACTTACTTTTATTCCGGGAAAATATTACATCGGGAACGCAGGTGAAATCGCGGGGGACAGCTAGGATGTACCTAAACATGTGAGTATAATTTTAATAAGCTCCTGAAACTTTACTAGGATTTCTGTAAAATTCTGTGGCTTATATATTTAAATATCTATACTAATAGCTGAAGAGTTTGTTTGTTTGAACGCGCTATTCTCAGGATCCGCTAGTCCGATTTGAAAAATTCTCTAAGTGTTGGATAGTGCATTTATCGAGGAAGGCTATAGGCTATATACCATCACGCTAAGACCAATAGGAGCGGAGCACCAATGAAGAATGTTTCAAAATCGGTTTTCATTTTCCTTTTGAGAGCTTCCGTTTAGTGCGCTGCGTATACGGTTAATATATTATATAAATATTATAGTCTGGAATAGCATATAGCCTCCTTTTTATCCCGGGAAAATGTAACATCCCCCGGGAACGCGAGTGAAACCGCGGGGAACAGCTATTATTTAATAAAAGATGACTTACCTACTCGTAAATGCGCACACGGTAGCTGGCATTCCTCTGCGGAAGTCGTTCAGTGCATTGCAGGCATTCCTTAAGGTTAATGTCAGAAGTTCAGCGATGAATCACAGCCATAATGCTCTGTCTCTTTCATTAACTACGTAATCACGTGAGAGGCTTGCTCTTCGAGGCTTCAATATAGGTACAGTAATGAAATTAATAACTCCAACTATAGCAGACTAAACCACGCTTATTGTAGGCTAAAATTAAGAGACTTGGAAACGTGCTCATGAGACTGACAATGCTTAACACGTGTCACTTTGGGACATAAAAATATATTCTGTGAATATAGGTCTCTAGTGAGCGTTGAGTTATTTCACAATTTTATTTATTTTAGTTTTTCATATTTCATAAATTTCTTCTTATTTCTTAAAGTTAGAAAAGTAGGCTGGAGAAATTACAGGCACATGAAACTTAACAACTTCATGTATCATCGAAGAGAACGCATTGGCGATGCTCCTAGTGTCGCAAATGTCTATAGTCAGCGGTGACCACTTAACATCAGGTAGAACATTTGCTTTTTGTCGGCCAATGTGGTATAAAAAGAAATCACTACACAATCATTAACATATTTCAATGAACACTGAAAAATAAATTACCTCAGTTGAAAAGACCTCGATTTTTCACACGACTATTAGCAACAAAGCTTTTGTTTCCAGTACATTTCCTATATTATTGAGGGGAGATCTCGTTATGCTGGTCATAAACAAATAGCTGGGTAAACTAAAATTAGTATTATTGTTCTTACAGCTTCCGTTCTCTGAGTGACTAACAAGAAGGTTATAAATAATGTTTCCAGATAAAGGTTATCAATAAATTCTTTTTGTACACCAATATTTGATAATTACCGGGTACCTACAGACACCGGCGGCCTTACCCATTGCGAGGCCCTTTATCCTTCGTGAAAAGTATATTATGTGATGCGAAAGTAAGTCTGGTTGTTTGGTTTACGTATTTGTCATGTTTGACAAGTAATGCTAAAGTTATACAAATAAATAAAATTTGAAATGTATTTTTTTTAATTCGCTTGGGTTACGCAAGGCCCCTGCAAGAGCGAGGCCCCGGGCGATTGCCCCGTTCGCTACCCCCTAAGACCGCCTCTGCCTACAGATTCAAATCGAGAAGTAACGAGGCTTCTCACCTTATTACGTTGTTAGCGAAAGAGACAGAGCATACCTATACGACGACCTAATATATTATATATAATATATAATAATATACGACCTAACGACGAAATATCGTTGAAGTAATGTAATTTACCCAGAATCGAATCGAGAATCGAAATCTGCCTGACGCCGACACCCTATTGAAAATTATTTCATTGACTCCTTGGTGCAAGGTGTTAAGTATGTGGTTACGGCTATAGTTTTAAACACAGCGCAAACCGTGACGTTGCACGATGTTAATTTTTCCACTGCATTAGTAAGGGAATTTATCGTCGTTAGGGTAGATTTTAATGATATAAATGATATGGATTCTTTAACACGTGGAGTGATTTTTGCCGATGTAAATAATACCCATAAAGAACAATCCATTTGAATTGAAGACTCGTTAAGTATTTACCTAGTCATTATTATTTGTCGAATCAGCCTTAGTGCAGTTTTTTGTCTAAATTCTATTGGCCACAATTTTTTATTATTAATTACTACCTGTCGCCCGTGGTTAACCTGCATTTTCGAGAGAGATTTTTTTTATACCCCTTGGGCCGACAAACAAGCAGACGGTTCACCTGATGGTAAGTGGTCACCGCCACCTATGGACATTTGCAACACTAGGGGCATCGCCAATGCGTTGTCGACCCTGAGACGTGAAGTTGTTAAGTCTCATGTGCCTGTAATTTCACCGGCCGCCTTACCTTTCTAACCGAAACACAGTTATACAAGTGCACTACTGCTTCACGGCAGAAATGGGTAAGGTGGTAGTACTTCCTCAGACGAACACTGTACTAAGAGCTCTACTACTCTATATATATAATATTTTCCCGAAGCACAAATCCTATATCCTTCTCCACATCGTAGGCTACCCACTTGCTAAATTTCATCACCACCATTAAGGTGTTATAAAGTTACAAATTAATAAATTTTCTTTTGTAAAAAGGTTTTTAACTGTCTGATAAAACAATACGTGTAAGTATCGATAGTCAAAGTTATTCTTTTGACTTCGACGTAATAACGTTAAAGCCTATTCAATTCTCGGATCACGCGCTGAAAATCACTGCGTGTGACGTCAAAAAGAATATTTTAGCGTAACATGTCCCCAATATTGAAATTGTAATTGTATTCAAACACATCGACACCTTGCAAAGGGTACATATAAAAATCCAATTTTTTATGTGATAGAAATAATTGTTTATGAAAAACACTATTTGTGTTTCATCACATCAACAGTGAAGAAGAACAATGTGAAGTATTTTTTTAGGCTTGATAAAGTTGTGTACATAAAAATACTTAAATGGTGTACATTATTTATAAACAACCCTAATACAATACATATAAAGTAGCTTATAAATAACACAAGATTTTATACAGCGATAATCGATAGTAATAATAATGAAGAATCAAATACTCAACTTCGCAGTCAAGCACTAATTGATATTATTTAAAAAAAAAATTACATTATTATATTGTATATATTTTTGTTAGTAGTTTTGAGGTAGCGCTCTTAATGCCGAGTCCGTTCGGGGAAGTACCATCTTACCCATTTCCGACGTGAAGCAGTAGTGCACTCGTATTACTGTCTTTCGGTTAGAATGGTAAGGGGGCCGGTGAAATTACAGGCACATGAGACTTAAAAAATTCACGTCTCAGGGTCGACAATGCCTTGGCTATGCTCTGGTGTTACAAATGTTCAAAGGGGGCGGGAACCACCTACCGTTTGTCGGCACAAGTCGTGTACTAAATAAAAAAAAAAGGCTGACTATGTGCACATTATTATATATTTTTAAAAGTTTGTTTTTTACGCTCTTCAATTACAATGTAACTATGGTGTTGTTTTTTAAGCATGCCTCACCAAATTTTACCGTTTTGTGAAAATGCACTCTATTCACAGGTTTCCTGGTAGAGCTATTAATGCTTAAGCCCTTCACAGTGACACTCAGACAAGCTCTATTTTATTTTATTACAAGCGACCGGCCCCAACTTCGCCCGAGTAGGACGTATAAACGTGTAGTATGCCTACATAAAAACCATTCCGAAAAATTATTTTCTTATACACTATTCTGAATTCAAATTTATTTTCTATTTTTAGTTGGATTTTCTATGAAATAAATGCGTGTATTTTAGTTTTTTTTTAACTATTTTTTTTTCATTTACTTAAATCGCTAATCCTGATTATCTTAGTAAGGATAACGGGTCTAACAATTTAAAATATTGAATTGTCATCGGTCTTCGATAAATCTACAAAGTTTGAATGAAATCTGACCGTTTTAAGTGGGTCAAAATTGCGCCCAAAGGAGTCGGTTACATAGAAACATACAGGTGAAACTAAATAATCTAAATAATTATTTGAATTGCATTAACAGACAGACAGAAGTAGCGTCATTGATTTATACTATTTTGAGATTATTCTTATTATAATCTAATGGCAATGTATTACCCACAAAATGGTATTGGTTTTCTATATATTTATTTATTTTTATTTAACAAAGAATACACATTACATGCTATGCAAACATACAGCTGTGTCTTATACGTAGTTTCCACAATTGCAAAATATCAATTAGTGAAATAATAATTTACAATTATTAAAATATTGCAGTTCTTACGGAAACTTGAAAACTAAGTTAAATCTAAAATGTATCTTTCTATAAACTAAGACTGAAACTAAACTATTACCAAAACTACAAACAAACTACAGAAGAATATCAACATAAATCCAAAATTAATCATTACGTAATGGCTCGGCGTTATAAACCATTCAGACGGCCAGGTGTTCCGCAGACTGTGATAAATTCAGCTAGGTACTCTAAACTAGCAGTGTAACTAAAATACTATGCAGTTTGTTTACCTAATTACTTCCTGTTTGTTGTTTATAACGTCTGATAATTCAGCCAATAATGTGAATATGGAAATTGCCATGAGAAGTTAAATAGAATTGAGTAGTAGAGCTCTTAGTACAGAGTTCGTCCGGGGAAGTACTACATGTGCATTGTGCATTCTTCACTGCACAATATTTTATGTCCATAAAAATATGCTGGAAATTTTAGGTTTATGAATGACTAACAGCTTCACGTCTCAGGGAAAACGCATTGGCGATGCCACTAGTGTTGCAAATGTCTATAGGCGGTGACCACTATCAGGTAGACCGTCGGGTTGTTTGTCGGCCCATGTTATAAGAAATATATTTAAAAATATAAAATATTGCTTCTTAATACAAAATATTTAAAGGTAACAATGGACCAAAAATAAAAAAAATTTATAGAATAACATGAATATAAAGTTTTATGCACAGAGTCCTGTCCGTAATCGAATTCCATTCAGCCATGGGACGCATCCAGCTGCCAAATATAAAAAGTTCCACGAAAGTTTACGGATCAATAGAATATCTGGTATTGCCAAAAGTTTGCCAGACCGACAGATTTGTTGAGCAACTTATGGAATGGTAGTTTTGGAAGTTTATGAAAATACTTTATATGTAGAAAGGTCCATTTGAAGTTGAATATTGAGAAGAATCGAACTTTGTGGTAGCGATACAATGCTGTCGATTGTGGCTGTGTATACATTTTTGGTATAAAGTTTCCAATTATTTTTTAAGCATCTAAAAAAAATTGGAAATCAACACTATAGTTTAACCGCGAGAGGCAAGAAACTGATACATTAGCTTTTTTAGGAAAGAACATGATATTCATTTTTTTTTATCGAAATAGTTTTTTTTTTTTTTTTTTATGCCACTTGGGCGGACAAACAAGCAGACGGTCCACCTGATGGTAAGTGGTCACCGCCGCCTATGGACATTTGCAACACTAGGAGCATCGCCAATGCGTTGTCGACCCTGAGACGTGAAGTTGTTAAGTCTCATGTGCCTGTAATTTCACCGGCCCCCTTACCTTTCTAACCGAAACACAGTAATACAATTGCACTACTGCTTCACGGCGGAAATGGGTAAGGTGGTAGTACTTCCCCGGACGAACTCTGCACTAAGAGCTCTACTACTCTAAAGTAGTTATAGTTCTTAATCTTTGCCACAAATTACTAAGTACCATTGTTTTTATTTGTGGTAATTAGTAAACCATACTAAACACATTTGCACAATATGTGTACACCTATAAATAATGCACATTGTCGGGCCAGTTGGCTTGGTGGTTAGAGACCCTGACTGCCAAGCCGCAGGCCGTGGGTTTGATTCCAACATAGGACAAACATTTGTGTGCATGAACATGCCAGTTTGTTCTGTGTCTGGATATAAATATCTATATAAATATGTATTCAAAGTGGTACCTACTTACCCTAAATACCTTATGTAGTAAATGCGTTATCTGGTTTCCATAGTACAAGCTCTGCTTAGTTTGGGATCAAATGGGCATGTGTAAAAAATGTCACGGGATATATAGTATGTATTTATATTTATTTATTATGATGCTGTTGGTGTATGTAAATAAAATTAATATTCATTTTCACTTGGACTTTTTTTTACCCCAAACCGAGAATCGAATCTATGACCTGTGACGCGAAAATCTGGGAATCTAACCATCACTAATATATGTAGGCACTATATTCATGTGCCAAATTAAAAAAAAACTAATAAAAAAAAATTACATACGTAAGTAATTAAACGGATGTTTTTCCTAACGAAAGTAAATGGGATGAGCAAAGTGAGAATGTGTTTTAATAATTTTGTACTTTTGAAATTTTTTTTTGGACTTTGAATTAGAAAGTTTTTAATTGCTTTCGTATACTGTTTGATGCCGCATTGCGGTCAGACGGACAATCTATGCTTTATTACATTCTTTTTTAGAGTTCATTTTGGAAAATAATTTTTTTTAACGTTTGTGAATGTTTATTTTGGAAATGAGCTTGGTAAAGAGCTATAATGAGGACAAAGATAATACTTGAATGTTGCTTAGAGCTGAAGATACTTTAGGCTTTTTACTACAATCTTTTCTAACAAAAAAAACGTTAAAATTACCTTGCTTGACCTCAGGAATGTAACTTTGGGCATAATAATTATAAATAATGAAGGATTTTTTTTATACCATTATTGCCTTCAAGCAATCAGACGGTCCACCTGTTGGTAAGCGGTCACCGCCGCCTATGGGGATATGCAACACGAGGAGCATTGCCAATGCGTTATCGACCCTGAGACGTGAAGTTTTCAAGTCTAAATGTAATTTCACCGGCCCCTTACCTTTCTAAGCGATGCACAGCATAGAAATTGCAAATTATGATCAAGAAGAAGTTACTTCACAACATATTAGAAAAGATGCAGTGGATTTGTTTATAACATTTTAAATAGGTGTATTTTTGTGACATAAAAGCAATGACGTATAATAATATATGCACCTCATTGACCAACATCATCTCTCAGCTCTCAAAACAACGCAAATACTAGGTACCTTAAACGCGCGACGAAAGGGAAGGAAAACAAAAGCCACCTTACGGTATACCTGTTGTTAAAGAGAGATGTATATACATCGGTAGTTACGTTAAGATTGAGCGCGACAAAATGGAATTATGTTGATGTGTGATGGTGCATAAAGAAACCCTATTTTCCTTAAACATATATAGACTAACTGTCCCCCGCAGTTTCACCCGCGTTTAAAGATATCAAATATAGCCTATAACCAGCTGAAAAAAATCCATGTCGAATGGTAGCAGTCCCATCCTGATACATTCAGTAGTTTTGAGGTGATTGTGCATCAAATGAACCCCTTTTTCCTTACATATATTTACCATTGCATTAAATGGACAAGCATGTGAGTGAGTGATGGTAAGCAATCAGCTGTGCCTTTTAGCAATACCAGGAAAATTGACAAACTTTCGTGGCTTAAAGAGCTCTTTTACGCCATTTTTTTTAACCCCGTGTCAAAGCCCTGATTTGTGTTTTGGGTACAGTTTGTAAATGATTAATTTACTATCATTACAATATTAATATGTGAAGCTAAAATGTTGTTACCCTTTTTATAAAATTACGTGGACGGAGGAGTATGAAATTTGGCATAGGATGCATATTTTTAAATAATAATACATTACAAATACTTCCAATTTTAAACAGAAACATTATACACACTATCATTACCACCATACCGTTTGGAACACATACATATTTCACAATATAATAGCTTACGTTCTTAAAGCCGTTTAGAAACACATCATTACTTATTTGGGACTCCAAGCGGACGTAGAAGAAAATAAAAAAAAGTTCTATGCAATGATTATAGAGCTCTGACAAAAAAGCCGAATAAAGTTTAAACCTAAAAAATAAAGAATGACGGTTGAATTTCGATCGTGAGGCGTCCACTAGTTTACATTATCTTTTGTGTTTAGTGAATAGGCGGTCTATAATAATTTATGTTGAAAATAATAGAATTTATAATATATGATGCAAATAAACTTTTACAATAGGTATATAGTATTACACAAGAGCATCTCAAAACTACCACAGAGTAAATACAGTGGAACAATAAAACACGTAACTCGATGGAACTCTGCAAACTTCATTCAAGGTATGGTTACCAAATTTGAAATTCAAATAACCAATAAGGTGCCGTTCCCACGTTAAAATGCTGGGTGTATTCATCATGAATTCTGCCAGAGCCAACTTCAAACAAATAGTTTTGAGGAGAAGTTTATAGCGAGAGGGGAAAGTGGAGGCAGGATGTCACTGGGCTAGATAGTCTGGCCTAGTTGTAGAGAGAGTAAGGGCTCTGGTACACTGTCCCGCACGGCGGAGAGTAGCGAGGCAAGTAAAAATGTAGGAAAAAGCATAGCGCTTTGATAATGTATCTCAGGACTAAAATTTTGTTTTGTTAACTCTTGTTTGAAGCGTAGAGTGGAACGGAAAACTATTTTAATAAGGCATTTTTTTGTTTTACTGAGATAAATGTATCAGAAAAAAAAGTGGTAATAAAAAAAATACTTAAGACGATTGCAAAAAAACATGGATGAATATGGCACATTGAAAACACATCTTAGCATTGACATTTTACTTCGTTAACTCTCAGTTTGGAGCGTAGAGCGAAACAGTAGGTAAATTATTGCTTAATAAGGGTTATTATTCTTACCTAAGATAAAAAATGCTTATTCCTAACATATGTATAATAGTTACATCTGAATTCGTTGAGCCGATTAACTGTGACTAGCTGTCCCCCGCGGTTTTACCCGCGTTCACGTGGGATGTCACATGTATTATACAAAAAAACCTTCCTCTTCAATCACTCTATCTATTAAAAAAAACCGCATCAAAACCCGTTGCGTAGTTTTAAAGATTTAAGCATACATATGGACATAGGGATATAGGGATAGAGAAAGCTTTGTTTTATACTATGTAGTGATTAACTCACAAATATGACAAGCAAAAATACTTAAGATTGATGCCCTACTGTACTATCCATTGGCAAGTCAGTATAAAAAAAAAAGTAGCAAAGATAGGGTCTTCTTATGTGTGTTCTATCCTTTTTACAACGGACAGTGTTCATGTAGTAGTTGTATGTTCACGGGATGCATGAGCACGGCTATCTTCTACTATCGTACCTCTTGCTTTTGACTGGAAATTCACCCTCACACATTGGAACCAAACTAGTCCCGCACGGTTCGATTTCAAACTAACGTGTTATCGTAAATATTGTGGAATGAGCTCCAGTGGTTTTCCCAAGTGAAGTACACTATGGGGCTCTTTAAAAAGGGTGTGAAGTGGTTTTTGCATGGTGGGTAAAGTGCGGTCGATACCCCTGGTGTAGCAAGCTCCAATAGGTTGCTGTGACCGTTTACCATCAGACGGTCTGTAAGCTTGTCTCTAACTTCATTAGTTTAGAAACATAAATAAAAAAAAACTTCTTAATTTTTTTTTACATCTTTGGCCACATACGAGTATTTATTCTATAAAAAAAATATATTACTATAAATAAAATTGTATGTTATTCTGTAAAGTCTAATACCAAAACTGAGAATTTTAGACAAAGACAGTTATATGTTATCGCCTTGAAAGCAGAGAGAGATAGGGAGTTAGGTATCTGACACACTTCCCTGCACATCGAAATGTACTACAGTACAGAGATGCATTATATGCAAGTACGGTCTGCAACATAAGAGAAGACCAAAACTCATCCATGTAGACTTTGAATGTGTTGTATTTGTAGATACGTAAATTACAAGACTCTTGTTTACTTCAACTTTTCATATTATGGAGAGTTGTATAGAACGTGTTACAAAATACCCCGTAAAAATATAATTAATTATCAAAGCCTAAGTACAACCCTAGTAAGGTCATGTCAGGGAACCAGATTATTTAACAGAAAGGCCTACGTACCTATTATACCTAATAATTGTCTACTTTAATAGTTTTTCAATTTTTCATTCATAAAAATCAGTTTGGTTTTTTTGGGGTATCTTATACAGCGTTACTACGGTTCTTAAATATTGTGAATGGACTCGTTATAAGGCCCCATTTAACCTCCTTTCGGCTTTAGGGGTAGTTTTGTAACATTCTGTATATTGTCGTAAACCAGTCAAGGGAAGGGTTGAAAAATGATTGCATGCAGCTGATATGAGAATGCTGAGATTGATGTGTGGAGTGGAAAGATTGGGATGGAGTATAAAGAGAATATTTCAAAGTAGCACCTGGACCAGAATTGTTAAGAGGGAATAGTTTATCGGGGACGGATAGATGAGAAGAAGAAGACCGATGAAGAGGTGGATAGATTGTGTGATTATTTTATTTATTTATTTAGGATTATATATTAATATAAGTATTTTTTTTTTTTTACCAAAGTATTAATAAGTAATATACGTAAAATAACATTGTGTCAAACCGCAGTACGGTTTGTCGACGGAAAAACTCTCTTATTTAACTATATTTCACTAGCACTTAATTATTTTACAATCTAATCTTATCTTATTTATTTATTTAACCATTCTTCTAAAGCCAAGAAATACATTTTTAATTTTAGCTTAATCTGAAAATAAATAAAATTAGTAAATTATAATTTATAAATTACGCATCACGTTGTTTGTCCGCGATGACTTCCTTAACTTCGCAATCGATTTTAATCAAATTTTCACACCGTATGCAGTTGGATCTAACTTAAAAGATAGGACAGCTTACATCTCAAGTTATAGACGCAAAATTATTTTATTGCAATTTACTTGCTTATTATTTGACAGTCACAATTATCTGTTAGCTCCAAACGATTCTAACAGATGGCGCTGCGTTGAAAGTACCAACGTGTCAGTTTTTACGGAACTTTTCTATGGACTCATTTTTACAGGATAACGTCGTCTGTCGGGACAGCTAGTATTAGTATAGATAGCAAAATTATAATTACACTGATAGCTAAGTGAATGAAATTAAAATCAGACGGGTTGAGAGAATTATAATATAGCATTAGGTATCTTACTAAATATAAATGACATAGCATCTAATGTAATAAAGCAGAGTGTATCAACAAGTAACGAATATTTAGTAAGTAAATAATATGTTAATGGTATCTGATAATGTACAAAATCTCGTCTGAGCAAGTTATACTATTTTAAATATATGTGGATCTATAATAGAAAATATGATTAAGATTTTTTTTTTATACCACTTTGTTCGACAAACAAGCAGACGGTCCACCTGATGGTAAGTGGTCACCGCCGCCTATGAATATTTGCAACACTAGGTGCATCGCTAATGCGTCGTAAAGTTGTTAAGTCTCATGTGCCTGTAATTTTACCGGCCCCTTTACCTTTCTAACCGAAACACAGTGATACAAGTGTACTGCTTCCCGACAGAAATAGGTAAGGTGGTAGTACTTCCCCGGACGAATTCTGCAACAAGAGCTCTACTACTCTTAAAATGGAGTTAATGCTGAGATGGAAGCTAAGTTGAATGAAGAAAGCATTTGCATTGCGCTGATGACTACGGATTAGAAACAAAGTAGACTTAAGAAATGGATTATAGAGAGCTCAGTATTTTTTTTTTATATTGGATTTATTCAGTTACTTTTGTTGCTGACTGTTCCACCAGTTTGTAAGAAAACGTAGCATTACAACCCTGTCAACGCATCTCCATCCTGAGATTTTGCTTCGTTGTCGCTGTGAAGCTTAGTACGGAGTAGTGTGTCAGAGTTCTAAAGGTGAAGCTGGAAAGAAAATGCTTTAAAAGACAATACAAGGCGTTCCAAAGGATTTGTGTAAAGGAAAGATAGCCACGTAAATGCGCCAACCAATATGTATGTAGAAGATTTGTAAACAATGTTAAATTTGGCGGTGCACGAAATATATAAATTAATAAAAATATAAGTTAAGTTGCAACACTAGGGGCATCGTCAATGCGTTTTCGACCCTGAGTCGTGAAGTTGTTAAGTCTCTCTCTCTCTCTAAGTCTCAGAGTTCCCCGGACGAACTCTGCACTAAGAGCTCTACTACTCTGATTTCCTTACACACGGCCATCAGACCCAAAACTAAGCAAAGCTTCTGCCATATAACTGTAAACGACATACTAGCTGCCCCCACAGGCTTCACTCGTGTTTATGGACGTTACATTTTCCCGGTTTACAAACTCACGACCTTTATTGTAGCTCTGACGAACAGCCAGCAACATAAGCAGCTGTATATATGTATCTAAATCTATGTGTGCTGAGAAACACCTTCGTTTCTCGTTTGGCAGCAGTTGCGTGGAATTTTAGTAATCTTTTTAAATCGGCTAGATTCAGCTGCTCAAGTTGCTGAATGGCTATTTCAGAAGATAATTTATTCACTGTAAACTTTTGGAAATAAATTAATGAATTAATAAACTAGCTGTACTGTACTTCACAGTTTTACCCGAGTTTCTGGGATAAAATGTATATCCCTATATCCCTCTCCATACTTTAGGCTATGTGAGTGCCAAACAGTAAGACCTGGGGCACAATTCTGTAAGGAAAATGACACTAGCTCGAGTATGTTTCGCGGCCTCTATGCTCTGTCGCTTACTACGCTAATACTTCTAATCACGCGAGAGATAAGCTCTCCGAGGCCTCCGTGAAGGGGCTCGCCGACGAAGTATGTATTAGCTATTAGTTAGTTAGTTATTAGTAATAAAGGGCTGTTTAGTCACAAACTCACATTAGTATTTTGTCGATATGTCTGGACAAAAACGAAGATAGCTCAGTTAGTAGTGATGTTGACTGTCGTTGGTTCGAATTCTACAGTGAGCTTGAACTTTGGGTGACGAAAAACATCGTGAAAAAACCATAGCATACCGGACGAGGTACTTTATATTAACACACTTTTATTAGTTTCACCTGTATGTTTGTATGTAACCGACTCCTTTGGTTTTTGATTTTGGCCCACTTTAAACGGTCAGATTTCATTCAAACTTTGTAGATTTATCGAGAACCAATGACAATTCAATATTTTAAGCAGTTACACCCGTTTTCCTTACTAGGATAATCAGAATTAGAAAATTAAAAATATATAATAGTTTAAAAAATCTAAAAGCACGCTTTTATAGAAAATCAAACTAATTAGTACCTTCATGTTGAATATATGTCGACAAGAACCGTCGGTTTGTGCTGACAGCTACATTTACGTACTACAAGTGCTCAAACTGAAATTTCACCTTTATTTTTTTTGTTCGATATCTGTCGGCCTTTTCTTTGAAGAGGTAGGCAAATCTCTGAGAATATGCTATTAACGCTTTCTGAGGCAGATTATTACCAATCGGCCCACCGATTATCATTTCTATTTAAAAACATTCATATTGCTCGAACCGGGTATGCATGCGCCCAAAACACTTTAGTATGTTATGCACTGAATGCACAAAAAGCGGACATATTACACCAGCCTCAAATGATTGTAAACAGACCATTCTGATGATGAAACAACTGAAGGTTTTGAATTTCGCTACCACTATCACGGTGTGTCAGTAACAATGAATACCTTTGGAATTGATGGGCTGTACCGCAGTGTGCCAGGCCTTAGGGTGTGGTCAGTCTTTTGGCGGGTATACATTTAATCTAGTGGTAGAAGACACTTCTTTCTATCGTTTAGTAAGGATCAGCCACCTTATTCAGCTAATACAAGCTTCGTCGGCGAGCCGCTTCACGGAGGACTCAGGGAAATTATCTCTCACGTTATTAGTAGTATTAGCGTAGTATGTGATAGAGACAGTTGGTGCTTTAGACTCTGACTACCACGCCGTCCCGGGTTTTATTCACATCCAGGACAAACATTTGTGCGCACATATTTGTTCATGACGACACATTGTTGTACATGTTTGTTCCGTGTCTGGGTGTCTATCTATATATGTATTATTAAAAAAAAATGTTTTTGCTTTGTGATCATATGGCCGTGTGTAAAAAATGTCCTGTAATATTTATTATATATTTAGTTTCCTTATATTCCCATTTGAATTACGTAAACCTCCCATATAGTTTAGCATTTTTTACACTTTTATTTTTTTATTTTATTTAAAAAGGTAACAGCACAGGAATTATACTTATATATTACATTATAGAAAGCCTTAATATATCTTTTTTATTACATTATACAGTTTTTACCCGCTGTAACTCAGTCCTCACTCACCTTTCGCTGTCTGTTGTATTGAAGGTATAGTACAGATAGGTAATCCAGGCCAACGACGCGACTCCGCGTATATATGCATTATTTATTCCCATTCACATAGGACTCAGCTTGTTACATACAACCAGTATTTCACAGCAAATGCCTTTTACTGTTGGTAATATATCTGCACCCTAATGGCCCACCGACAACTCGAATGATCAAACAACGATTGAAGTTATATACTGTAGCATTTGTTAGAATATTGTCGGCCATAGGACAGTCCGGGGCAAGTTTAAAATAAAATTGGTCACGCCATTTTGAACTGTAACGCGTTGTTGTAAGATAGGTTATAGAGTAGGGTATTTTGGCAATTATTTAAGGACGAATAATGATAGAATCGCCAGTACAAGTGCTTAGTTTCTGTAAACTGCCTCTATAACAGTTTAAGAGCCAATAAAAGCGTTTTAGTTTTTAGTACATACATTACTTAATTAAGTTGATTGTTGTTTGTTTATGGTTTTTCAGGCTTCATTTTATTTAATAATGTTTAGTTTAATCTGTGGTACTGATGATGAATACCAGATCAAATTATTTCTAGGGTTTTAAGACCCTGAAGAGCATACTTACGCGTATACTACCTCGTGCCCTTAACAGCTCATACCTACTGGCCAAGATTGCATTCCCAAATTTCCCAATGAGGGTTTTGTATTATGAAGACGTGACCCCAAATATTTAGGGACTAGGCAGGAATATGGCGATGTAAAAGACTGCTTAATTAAAATGTCTCGTACGAAAACATCTCTCATATGTATTCATACTAGTCTATATATTGTATATATATATAAGATTTGACAGGCCAGTTGGCTTGGTGGTTAGCGATTCTGACTGCCAAGCCGAAGGTCGTGGGTACGATTCCCACCCAGGACAAACATTTGTGTGCATGAACATGTCTGTTTGTTCTGTGTCTGGGTGTAAATATCTATATAAGTATGTATTTAGAAAAAAAGTAGTATATGTAGTATATCAGTTATCTGGTTTCCACAGTACCAGCTCTGCTTAGTTTGGGATCAGATGGCCGTGTGTAAAGTATGTCCCAGGATATTTATTTTTTTATTTATATAAGGAAAATAGGATTCCTTTGACGCACCATCACTCCAAAACTACTGAATATATCGGGATGGGACTGCTACCATTCGACTCGTAATTTTTCCTAGATAGTTATAGGCTATGTATGATATAGATAAACGCAGGTGAAACCGCACAGGATAGCTAGTAATATTATAAATATGAAGTGAAATAATGTGTTTATAAATGCGAATTTTTGTGAGGATGGACGGCTTTACTCTTTTACGCAAAATCTAATAAATATATAATAAATAATACTAAAAGGATTTAGATGAAACTTAACACGTTTATAATTTACTAGCTGTCCCCCGCGGTTTCACCCGCGTTCCTGAGGGATTTACATTTTCCTTGGATAAAAAGTAGCCTATGTTACCCGGGGATAATGTAGCTTTCCAAAGGTGAAAGAATTTTTGAAATCGGTCCAGTAGTTTCGGAGCCTATTCATTACAAACAAACAAATCTTTCCTCTTTATAATATTAGTATAGATATAGATAACCCGGATTCATAGAAAACTTTTTATCCGGGGAATTGCACTCCTCGGATTGCAGATAAAACTATCGGGGACAGCTAGTAAGTTAAAAACTGCCAAAGATCAAGACAACAAACAGAAAAGTTTTTACTTTGATTCGCTAACTTCATTAACCTTGCACAGATATGTATATAAATTTTACAAGTTACATCTAATAAGTACTGTATATCCTTCTTTTAAGCTAATATAATATACACTGTCTGTGTTTCTTCTATACTTATATTATAAAGTGGAAAGATTTGTATGTAAGTATGTTTGTTACTCTTTCACGCAAAAACTACTAAACGGATACGGATGAAACTTGGCACATAGATAGCGCATATCCTGGAATAACATATAGGCTACTTTTTACCCCGGGAAAATGTGATATCCCTCGGAAACGCGGGTAAAACCGCGGGGGACAGCTATAATAAATAAAATAAAACATGCCAACCGTTGGATGGTAGTCGTTAAGGTTTGTTAGAAACTTTAAAAGGATGTTATGGAACTAGTATCCGCTAGCTTTTACCCATCCTGGGTGGATGGGAACGTGAACGTTCAAAAGGAATTAAATTATGTCCAGGGATAAAAACGACCCTATACCTAGATAGATAGATATCAATTTACAATGATCCTGGAGTTATACCCTGGAATAACTCAGGGTCTAATCCATAGATGATTACATCTAATGGAACATATTAATGCTCCATCTAAACTCTATAAGCCAGTGTGGCATGACTGTCCTACAAATGTAAGATTGTTTCAAATTAATTACTTCATATTCTTCCATACTTACTAGTAATATTTGGAAGGCAAAAGTGAGTTTGTGTCCCGCTTTCATGGCTAAACGACTGTACCGACCTTGCTGAAATTTGGCACACGCATAGCCTATGGTATGGAGAAGGAATAAGTCTTTTCATCCCGGTAACACAGGTGAGACCATGGAGGAAAGCTAGTCTACAATAAGTCTTAAACATCAGATCTCTGATATTTTACAAGCGATCTAGTTTCTTTTTGAATGGGCCCAGTGCATATTGATGACTTTGCCCCATACATATTGCCTACGTCCGTCAGATAAAATAGATGTGTCAGGTGGAATTAAGATCTTGCTCGCGTGGCATGTATGTAGATACATGTATACAAATAATTAAAATAAATATTTAATTATAAATATTTAATTATTAATATTTGTAATGTTATCCTGATATCTTATCTCTGCATGAAGCGATGACCCGAAATCACAAATAAATAGGAAGAAGTTCCGCCGCGCCGCGCCGGCTATCTACCTATTTTTTCTACACAAGTTCACGACTTTGTCAGCTGTTGTTTATCACTTTAACGAATGAATCTTTGAAATATGTTGGTTTACACGATATTTTTATGCACAATTGATAATTGTTAAAAGAACATTTAACACTTTTACATAAACAAAATAAAGTCCCCGCGTCTGTCACACAAAACCTTAAGTACCTACTTGCATTTTAATGTATTAATTTATTATAATGTCTACTAGACGCCCACGGAGATGCTGTTCAATATGACCACCTTATACCTCGACACATTTGTTGCAACGCCTAATAATATTTTCACGTACGCTTTTTAAAATAGAGGTATCGAACTTGATGTGGTCAAATGCTACTACTATGAGTGAACGCATTTCGACCTCCGTATCACCAACGGCGGATCCAGGGGGGGGGTCATGGGGGTCATGACCCCCCCCTGAGCTGGTTCCAGGACTTAGGTCGACCACTAATTGAACATAATGATTTTATTTATATATTTTGTCTCGTTCCTCATTCCGTGCGTGATAGTACTTCTCTGGATGACTTCAAGAGAAGATGGCAATATGTACGTGTATATGTACAAGTTATTATGTGTTAAGTTTATCAAGTGTAAAATAAAGAATAATAGTCTAGTCAACAAGTGCTTTTTAGGTCGAAACTTATTCAAATTCTCAGAATATTATGATGTTGGTGTCATTCGATTCGGAATGGCTTGTAGAAACTTTTAGAGAAAATTGAAGGGCCGCTCGAAATAATTGTAAAAATTATAAAAAAATATCTGAAAAAAGGGGGTTTGGTTTTTTGTAAATATCTCGATAATTATTTGAGATTTTCAAACTTTTTAAAAAAGATTCAAAGAGAGCAGAAAATTTCCCAAAGATAAGTCTGTCAATACTCCCGGAACTGTAGGACCAATATTTATAATTTTCCCAGAGGGTTGAAAATACGCCCGAAAACGGGTACCCCGACTTGCGCAAGCCACGCCCACTTTGGACATTAAATGAATAAATATTATTTTAACTTATAAAATATGAAAATTAATAAGCGAAAAAATTCAGGTACCTACAGGATAGATCAATGAACAATAATCCGCGGTGCAATTTTTTTTATCGCGATTTTTAAATTAGTCCATCCATTAGTTAATTTATATTTTTTTATAACACAACTATTTAACTATTATTAACTAAGATCTGAGAATTTTTTCCTTTCGTGGAGCTATTTGTCAAAGACTTTAGAATAGATTCTCGTTGGAAAAATTTAAAATTTGAAAATTTTCGCTTTGTTATTAACAATTACTTAGGTAAAAAATTGTAAAGCTCCATTAAACATTAAAAAAATCTTTTTTCATAATGTAACTTTTGCTCCGATTTCTCCTATTCAAAAGCTACTAAAAAATGATTTATAATCATTTTTATTTCTTATTGTTTAAAAAATTTTAACTTTTTCTCTGACGGATTTTTATTAACAGTTTTAGCTTATAAATTTTAGTCTTGCATCCAAGCGTCCAAGTGTAATAGCCTAAGCATCTTAGTAACTAAAAATTAAACAGAAATGCTATTGTGAAATTTTGAAATAATATTCTATTTTCTATAAGGTATTTATTGTTTTTTTTTTTCTATAAGGTATTTAAACATAAAAGTTAAAAAAAAAATCTCAAAGGTTATTTTTATCAACAAACGGTTTAAATTAAATAAATAATTGAGTAAGAGCTTTAAATTAGGGCTTAATTTGTTGTTCAATGATTAAAGAACAAATCATTTTAAAAAAAATTCATTGTATCTTCCATTAGCTTAAAAGCTATAAAAAATTTAACATAAGAAACCAGGTGAGAATGATGAGATGAAAGAGAACAGAAAATTAAAAGTGTAATAAAACATATAAATAAATTAAATAAAAAATACATAATTATTTTTGTTTTTTTAAGTAGAAAAAGAAAAAAAAATCAGAGAGACAATTCATTTGTTTATACAAATTGTTTATTAAATAAACAACGAAAATCGAACTTTTTTTTTATATCATAGACCAAGATAAATAATGATTTAAAAAAAAATTCTTAATATTAATTACAAGTGATAGAAAAAAATTGTTAATTAATAAATCCGTTTTTAAGCAATAAATATTTTTTTTAAAATCATATTTTCATCATAGATTATATTTCCGAAAACAAATTGGAATTATCTTATAAACAATGCATTTGTTTGTAACAATTTTTTAAACAATAGGAAATAAATAGTAGCCTTTGACCATGAGAAAACGGAGTAAAAGTTACATTATGAAAAAAAAGTATTTTTTAATGTTTAATGGAGCTTTATAATTTTTAACCTAAGTAATTGTTAATAACAAACCGAAAATTAACAATTTTTAAATTTTTCCAACGAGAAACTATTCTAAAGTCTTTGACAAATAGCTCCACGAAAGGAAAAAATTCTCAGATTTATAGTCTTGCAATGTTAATATTGTGTTATAAAAAAATATAAATTAACTAATTGATGGTCTAATTAAAAAAGCGCGATAAAATTTTTTGGACCGCGGATTATTGTTCATTGATCTATCGCGTAGGTGCCTGAATTTTTTCGCTTCTTAATTTTCATATTTTATAAGTTAAATTAATATTTATTCATTCAATGTCCAAAGTGGGCGCGTGGCTTGCGCAAGCCGGAGTATCCGTTTTCGGGCGTATTTTCAAAAATAAAAAAGAAAAAGTTTCTACAAGCCATTCCGAATCGAATGACACCAAAATTATAATTTTCGGAGGATTAGAAAAAGTTTAGACCTAAAAAGCACTTGTTGACTAGTCTATAAATATTTTTAAATACAGTACTTACGTACAATAATAAAATACCTACTTTTTATCTAGTGTTATCAAAATTAAATTATAAGATCTTGACTTGACCACGACTATGTGACCCCCTCCTGGCGCCAAAGCTGGATCCGCCCTTGCGTATCACACGGTTTTTTGAACACCTGTTGCTTAACAGTACCCCAGAGGCAAACAATCGAAGGGCGTCAGATCAGGTGATCTTACGTAAACAAAACACAAGTCACTCACTAGGTCAACAATAACATCCGTTCGAAAGTAAGTTGCGCGGGAGACTAAGGAATTCGCTTATGGTTCGCAGGGCGGCGGCATCAAAGAACGCCGCCGAGCTCGTAGGCTATTTAGCAAAATAAAGATGTATTTGTAAAATCAGATACTCTAAACTTTTTTTTTAATGTGTCGATTTTAATAGTTATTTGATTTTGACCTTTGTACTAGCCAATGTTTATAATTGTTAAATTCTAATATCATTGATGTTGTGCTTGTAGGTAATGTATAACGTTCCTAAAAGGAACAACAGGGTTTTTGTTATATACTGAATATGCAATACAGTACAATATACCCTATATTATAAAATAAACATAAGATTTGTATCAAGAGTTCTAGAATATTTCGTTTCACACGGCCCTCTGATCTCAAATATTTATGTACAAAACTGTTTCTCATGTTTTAATTATACTCATGACCTTATAGTACCACAAGACACTAATAACGATATCATACATCACCATTGTGTCCACACGTCACTTGTAATAAACCATACTTTTCCTAGAAATACAAATAGAAACGTGACACTAATAACAGGTGAAATTAAGGCGGTCTGTCAATACGTGGTGGCTTTGAAAGGACACGTCATAAATCAATTAACAGGTGTTCATAGATTGTATCAATAAAATATTATTGTACAGCTAAATGAAAGCGATCGATTCAACAGTACCTCTACCATGAGTTACTATCGAAATTTACTTTTGTCACATGCGAGTAAACTACTATCGATACAGTATTTCTCGATAGCAACTGTCAAATTTGTGACTCATGGTACCGAATTTCTATAGCAAAGGCTAAAAAACGTTACTCGCTAGTGTTTACATTTCGATAGGTTTTACCTATCGACTCGTACTATCGATTTTAGTTCTTTAGGTGACCACTAGTGGGGCTGTACATATTTGCCATAGAAATGTTTTACGCCGTCGCTAGCGAGTGCGTACGTTAAAAACTCATGGTAAAGGCGCAGTAGTATTACGTAAGTTTGTTAACGTTTGGTATCAATTTAAAAATGATTAAGGGTTTTTTTTATTATTGTGGCACTTGGAAGGGCTTTGAAACTCTGATGCAACCTTTTTGTATGACAAAAATAAATTAATGGTAAACATAATTTATGCTGTCCAAAAGTAATCGATAAATAATTTAAATGTGTCCCTGTAATTCAAAATGTCACGCATTTTCTTTTAATTTTTATTGTTGTCAATTTGACATTTCTGCCAGTGTCATCGAGAAACGGGGAAATAAAGTTTTTGGTGGTATGCATATATAAAAGCAGGTTAAATCTAAGAAGATATATGTATGTAAATATAAAATAAACAAATGCAATCTACATTAGTAGTAGTAGTAGTAGTAGTATAGTAGTATATACACTAGTTATCTGATCTCGGAACTTAAAGAAAAACATGCGATTACTTATTTATGTTCGAGCTGGGGTGTATTCTGGAAGGTAAATGGGAATAACTGACCATGTTTGATCTATGATCTATCTCTGTCGTTGGCTATGGAATGACGTGAGAGGTCCTCTCTCGGAGGTCTCGTTGCGCTGGATCCCCTACGAAGATTGCATTAGAGAATACAGTGGACAAATTTTCGATATTGTCATATTCTTATCGACCTTAACATTAAGTTACGTTCCACGAACAGGTTCAAGTTTTACGATAAACTTTATTCTTTAATATATTTTATAACTAGCTGTCCCCGCGGTTTTACCCGCGTTCCCGAGGGAAATCACATCTTCCCGGGATAAAATGTAGCTTATGTTATTCTGGATATGCTCTATCTATGTGCCAAGTTTCATCCATATCTGTTTAGTAGTGTTTGCGTGAAAGAGTAACAAACACACCTACATACAAATCTTTCCTCTTTATAATATTAGTATAGATATCAAACTGGCCAACAGAGAGGCAGATGATCCACCTGGTGGTAAGTGGTCACCGCCGCCTATGGACATTTGCAACACCAAAAGCCTCACAATGCATTATCGACAGAGACGTGAAGTTGCTAAGTCTCATGTGCCTGTAATTTTACTGCCCCCTTACCTTTCTAACCGAAGCACACTAATACAAGTGCACTACTACTTCTCGGTGGAAATAAGTACGGTGGTAGTACTTCCCCGGACGAACTCTGCACTAAAAACTCTACTACCTCATTATTTTTGCATCACATTTAATAATAATATATTTGACATACTTAAAGTGGGTCGATGGAAAACGCCTCTACGATCGTGAGAATGTATTTTCTATAAGACACATGTGTTCTAAAAGTGTTCTTATTAGTTGCCTATATATAAGACTAGATATAATCATAATGGTGTTATGGATGTGAAAATATAAATTAGTACTTATTTAAAAAAGTTATATGTAGTAATATCAGTTATCTATCTGGGGCTCAATTCTGTAAGGAAAATTACACTAGCTCAAGGATATTTCGTCGCGGCCTCTATGCTCTGTCGCATACTACGCTTATACTACTAATCACGAAAGAGATAATCTCTCAGAGGCCTCCGTGTGGCGGCTCGCCCACGAAGTTTGTATTAGCTGATTAAGCAGGCTGGTTTCCATAGTACAAGCTCTGCTTAGTTTGAGATCAGCCCTTTTATTCAGCTAATACAAACTTCTTCGGCGAGCCGCTTCACGGAGGCCTCGGAGAGCTTATCTCTCACGTGATTAGTAGTATTAGCGTTGTTAACGAAAGAGACAGAGCACGGAGGCCGCGACGAAACATCCTAGTGTTAGTGTCATTTTCCTTACAGAATCGAGCCCCAGAAGGCGGTATGTGAAGAATGTCCCAGGCTCTTCATTTAATTAAAAAATATTAATTGCAATTATTTTAATAAATTGCGCCGTCACCTGTATTTCGATGTTTACTTAATCATGAAAATATCAGTCTTGGTATGATGATCGATTGATCAACAGTTTGGTCCCATAAGTCTGTTCTCATTTAACATTTAATTACATAGTAATTGACTCAGGCGTGCCCTTGCGGAAAACCATTGTAAGAGAGAACAAAAACAAATATCTAGTAACTCCGCTGGGTCTACTTCTCTGTCAAGTCCCAAACAAGGAAATTCAACAGGAAATTGACACGTGTTTCTCTTCTACATGACGCATCTTCAGGACGTATTAGACCCGCTGTCACTGACTCGACGCACTAGCACCACAAACGTGTTACCTCGCCGACCGCCGGACAGAAACATCATGATCACTTTCCGTATATAATCTTATTGTTAATTTAATTTACGAGAATACCATTTGTTGACATTAACATTGATTATAAAATATCGATACTTTATTCTACTACTTGTTATTATGGCATTATGGTATTAGGCATGTCAAATCACTACATGGTATAAAACAAAGTCGCTTTCTCTGTCCCTATATCCCTATGAATGCATAAATCTTTAAGACTACGCAACGGATTTTAATGGGTTTTTTTTAATAGATAGAGTGATTGAAGAGGAAGGTTTTTATGTATAATACATGCCCGCGTACACACCCGCGTTCCCGTGACGCCCCACGGGAACGCGGGTAAAACCGCGGGGGACAGCTATATCATATAAACCCAAAAGGTTCTTATGCATCAAATTAATAGTAAACCCTGTTCAAAACATGTATGAAAGTAAATTAATAACAACAGGGGTGTCGTAAATATAGAAGTGAAACTTTTGTATTACCGGGAAACATTTTAATTATTCATCAATCACTTTTGAAAAGCATGAATTGTTTTATCATTAATTTATTTTTCGTCACACAAAAATGTTGCGGATCACAATTTCAAAGTCCTACCACAAGAAGTTTCACTTCAAATAAAATAATCTTGTTACCATTGAGCATGTCTGTTTGTTCTGTGTCTGGGTGTAAATATTTATTCATATATGTATTTAGAAAAAAAACGTAGCGTAATGTAGTGTATCAGTTATCTGGTTTCCATAGTACAAGCTCCGCTTAGTTTGGGATCAGATGGCCGTGTGTAAAAGAATGTCCCAGGATATTTATTTATTTTATCACTTTAATCTCTAATTAGGTAATAACTTGTGTACAGAAATATCCCAGGACATTCATTCTGTCTCTATCAACTAAGCCAGTTAAAAAAACCTGCGCACGAATATTTCCAACACCGAAGCGAACGATGTTTTCCTGTTACTAAACTAAATTGGGATCGTTAAGTAAGCAGATTTTGTCGCCGACGGCACGTATTTTACACTACATTAATTTTGGGGCCAGCGTACTGGGGTGGGGGCAGTTTTCTGTGCTGGGGCAGTGCAAAAATAGACTTAGCTATTGACCAATTTTATATATGAACCTCATGTACATTAGTGTTAGATTGGCTTAATGTATAGCCGATCTAGTCTTTACGGAAGGGTAGCTGAAAAAATACTACTTGGGCTGACTAACAGACAAATGGTCCATTTGATGGTAAATAGCCGTCGCGTATGGACATTTGCAACACCAGGAACTTCGCCATTGCATTGTCGACCTTGAGACATGAAGTTCAGTCGCATGTACCTGTAATTTCACCGGCCCCCTTACCTTTCTTACCGAAGCACACCACCCATTGTTTTACGGCGGAAGTGGGTAAGGTGGTGGTACCTCCCCGAACTAACGTTTCACTAAGAGGTATACTACCCTAAAAAGTCTAGTTTGTGTCGAGACAGCAAAACTATGGGTCTTTTTTTTACTAGATGTAATATTCCAGCCAATATGTCAGACCAAACCAAATTAAACAGAGAACACCTACATTCAATATTACTAAAACGCTTTTTAATACGATTTAAAATACTGAAATGTGGGCCTTAGTACTCAGTTCTTAGCCTATCTTATCGGGAATTAGCCTTTTTTTTTTATACCACTTGCGTCGACAAACAAGCCGCCTATTGACATTTGCAACACTAAGGGCATCGCCAATGTGTTGTCGACCCTGAGACGTGAAGTTGATAAGTCTCATGTGCCTGAAATTTCACCGGCCGCCTTACCTTTCTAACCGAAACACAGTAATACAAGTGCACTACTGCTTCACGGCAGAAATGGGTAAGGTGGTAGTACTTCCCCGGACGAACTCTGCACTAAGAGGTCTACTACTCTAAAAACCTGATATTTATTAATGAATACACTGTGTTCTAAACCCTTCTTTATACGAAACATCTATCTAAAATGTTTCTAAGTTACTATTTGCTAAATCAGTGTCGAAATTACTGACTGCTTGTTAAATTGCGCCTGGGTTTCTCATACCATATCAAATTGTCCAGTTTCCATAAGACACCGCATCGTATTAGTTACCAAGATATATAGGGTACGTTACATTACCTTATCCGTCCTTCGTCATAATCTGGATATAATTTATCAGCAACCGGATAACGACGTAGGGTTAGACATGGAGCTAGAGAAAATGGAGATGGTGCAGTTGCTAAAATGTTCTGTGGTTTGTGATCCTAGTGGTTACAGCGTGATTCTGTGAAGATGAATAGTTGCATTATAATATACTAGCTGACCCCCGCGGTTCACCCGCGTTCCAGAGGGAAATAGGCATACATAGAAACCTTCCTCTTAAATCATTCTGTCTATTGATGAAAACCGCATCAAAATCCGTTGCGTAGTTTGAAATACCTAAGCGTACAAACGGCGGAAGCGACTTTGTTTTCTACCATGTAAGGATGAGGAATGTTTGTAAGGATGAATTTCTGGTTGTTTGTTATTCTCTCACGCAAAAACTACTAAATTTTCGAGTAGTAGAGCTCTTAGTGCAGAGTTCGTCCGGGGAAGTACTACCACCTTACCCATTTCTGCCGTGAAGCAGTAGTGCACTTGTGTTACTGTATTTCGGTTAGAAAGGTAAGGGGGCCGGTGAAATTACAGGCACATGACACTTAACAACTTCACGTCTCAGGGTCGACAACGCATTGGCGATGCCCCTAGTGTTGCAAATATCCATAGGCGGCGGTAACCACTTACCATCAGGTGGACCGTCTGCTTGTTTGTCGACCCAAGTGGCATAAAAAAAAAAAAAGAAAAAAAACTTAGTCCTTAATTATTATCATTCCATTTTCTACTTTTGTTTTAGAGATTTCACTAATAGGTTCATGATGGTTTGTCATTATTATTTTCTTATAATATTTCCATCTAACACTTTCCTAGCTATAAGTACCAGAACATTAAAAATACACAATCGTTTTTTGTTCGTTTTGATTTTTTAAGGGTCATAGCCCCCCATTATAGTAAATATATTTCATTCATTAGACTCTATGACCCGCAGATCTTGAAAAACGGGTCATTCGACATAAGGAGACGAAATTTCGGTATGGCATACTGTATTCCATATGGCGGTACTGCATTAGCGCAAAAACAACGCTCTATTTCGTTGTTACAAAGCAGTTAACGGCATCTATTATCTATATATCTGTGCTGGAACATATCCGTAGGGTTGAACATATATCACTTGTATCTTGCCTTACCTAACTTTGCCGAGTTTGCCGAGTTCGCTAACCCATTGTAAGGACTCCACGTTATGTTTATGGGTGTGAATAATAACTTGGCCTAACTTTATGTTTAGTAATTAAGTTGCATTCTGATGTACAGTCCTAAGTTCCATAAGTTGTACTTTTTATGATTCCGTAGTCCAAATCTAAAATGGAACCCTTACCATTTTATTTTGATTCGGAATACCAACACCAGAAATCTACTTTATAGTAACTAATACACAAGTTGATAGCTACATATGTTAAGAAGTATGAAAACTAAAAGACAAAACCGTAGAAGGTATCGATCAAACTAACATAACAAAAATCTATCTTGCTCTTTTTAACGTAAGGAAAAAAAAGAGACCATCATAGAAGTTCAGTTTAGTTTGATACTCAATAGAATCAAGGCCACTAGCTCCCCGAGGGAACTAATGTTTTCATTTAAATCCAAACTTTATCATTAGAAGGATATTAAAAGTGGAACTTGCCTACGCTATGTAAAATTCAAACCTCGATTGCCATTCCGATCGATAGGTAAACAATTTCAAGCGAATTTAAACCGTATAGTCCACCGCATAAAGACAGATCGTCTGCGGTTTTGATGCCCGCGTCCAGCGGTTTGATCTAAAAATGTTACTAGCTCAACGATATTTTATTACGGCCTTCATGCTCTGTCTCTTTCGCTAACTACGCAATCACGTGAGAGGTCCTATATCTGAAGGTTTACCGACGATGTTTGTCATCATCATCATCATCAGCCTATCTCCGTCCATTACTGGACATAGGCCTCACCAATGGCACGCCACTGAGCTCTTTGTTTCCAACCGCTACCAGCCAGCTTGCGTATATCATCGCTCCATCTAGCTGTAGGGTGCCCTACACTACGAATACAGGGCCGTGGTCTCCACTCTAGAACACGTCTACCCCAACGGTTATCGGTTCTGCGGCAGATATGACCAGCCCACTGCCACTTCAGCTTGCTAGTCCATTGGGCTATGTCGATAACATTGGTTCTCTGACGGATGACTAGTTTATATTAACATAAAAAGGTGCTGTTTTTGTTTAAAGTATAGTATAAGCAATACGGTCTAAATTCGCTTGTGAAAAAACTAAGTCCAACTAAAACGACTTAACCCAAAATGTTCTCTTTTCAAAAATATATTACAAAGAACAAGATTAAAAAGAAGTAAGGTTCTGAATTAATATACAGGTGACCTATTTACGAAACTCCGAATACCGTGTGAACTGGGCCGGCCGCGGCATTTCGTTTACATCTTCTTTGATGTGTGTAGACTTGATGATTACGGGTTGAAAACTTAATAGTAAGGCTTCGTTTGAAGACTATTGTCTCACTTATGTTACACTAGCTTCCGTCCCGTGGCTTTACACACGATTCCGAGGGATTTAATGTATTCCTGGATTATTATATTTTTTCATAGCCTATGTCCAACTGGAATGATGTACAAGCTCTGCTTAGTTTGGAATCTGGGACTCGATTCTGTAAGGAAAATTACACTAACTCGAGGATGTTTCGTCGCGGCCTCTATGCTCTGTCTCTGTTGCTTACTACACTAATACTACTAACCACGTGAGTGAGACGTAAGGTCTCCGAGACCATCGTGAAGTGACTCGCTGACGAAGTTTATATTAGCTGAATAAGTGGGTAGATGGCCCTCTGTAAAAGTGTCCCAGAATATTTATTTCAATAAATTTAATAATTTTACAAATATGTGCAGTAGTTCCCGAGATAACCCTCCCCATATAAACAAACTTACAAAATCCGCTCTTTCACTTCATTATATTAGTATAGATTAACAACTAACTTCCACGCTGCGGTTTGAAATACATTCCTGGAGGAACTATAATTTCCTAAGAAATAAAGTATCTTATATCTTTAACTAGAATAATATTTTATATGTGCATCAATACTCCTAAATCCGTAGAATTGTTAATGTGTCGACTTATTATGAGCCATAAACACAGTGTAGTAAAGTTTATAATAAATTATTATACACGCAAGTTTTGGTGTAAATAGATGAAGTTCTCGAGTGGCAGCTACGTACAGGAACACCATCACCAGGTGGACCGATAACCTGGTCAGAGTCGCTGGAAGCCGCTGGATGCAGGCGGCTCAAGACCGTTCGAGGTGGAAATTCAAGGCCTATGTGGCTGATATGACAATGATAAAAAAAACTTTTTTTTAATTTTTTTTTTGTTTCTATGCTGTTTAGGAGTTACCTCATCCGGAGCCAACCCTGAGCGCAGCAGCTATGTCATGGAACTTAGAACGGGCTCTCATTACTAAACGTGTACCTATACATAATTTCGTATCTATGCTGTTGACCGTTGAGGAGCTCCTTCGTCTGGAGCGTAATCTTGGCGTAACTCAGGTCATCCTTACTATTTAACCTGCATTACCATTAGAACTGAACCAACATGTCAATCTTCAACTCCGTATAATGAGAGGAAGTATATCTTATTCAGACAAGAAGATTTGACATCAACAAACTAAAAATATTATAAGTAAAAGAAAAGCTTGTAAAAGTCTTAAGAAAGTTGCGTATAAACAGAGCTGTATGGAGTGGCTTGTTGTGACTCTAGAATAATGTAAATTTTATTTTATTCTTTACCATCTAATATTATGAATGCGAAAGTTTGTGAGCATGTTTGTTACTATTTTACGCTTCTACTTAACTTAGATTTGGATGAAACTTGGCTCTTGGATAGTTTGTAACCTGGATTAGATTAGTAGAGCTCTTAATGCAGAGTTCGTCCGGGGAAATACTACCTCCGTACCCATTTCTGCCGTGAAGAAGTAGTGCACTTGTATTACTGTGTTTCGGTTAGACAGGTAAGGCGGCCGGTGAAATTACAGGCATGTGAGACTTAACATCTTCACGTCTCAGGGTCGACAACGCATTGGCGATGCCCCTAGTGTTGCAAATGTCCATAGGTGGCGGTGGCCATATGCTTGTCGGCAGAGAGGTAAAAAAAAATTAACAAAGGATACTCTTTTATCCCGGGAAAATATCATATCCCCAGAAACGCGGGGAACTGCTAGTTAAGTATAATTATAACTATACTAGCTGTCCCCCGCGGTTTCACCCGCGTTCCCGAGAGATGTAACAATATCACGGCACAAAAAGTATCCTCTGTTACTTCTAATACCTCCATAATATGTGCACAAAGCTTCATGTGTCGGTTAATGCCGGGTTACTATATACGATCCCGATCTAAATCGCAAGATTGAAGTAGAATTTTGACATTACGTGTATTAAAATTACTGTCAAAAGGTTCATCAATCCATGGAGTTTCGATCAGGATCGTATATAGTAACCCGGCATAAGTAGTTTACGCGTGAAAGCCTAACAAACAAACTTACATTCACATTTATAATATGAGTAGGGATTAATTCCCATTTATTAAACGCGTAACAAAACGCTAATTTTGTAAACTATATTCAGAATTGACAAAAGTCCTAAAAAAATTAAAAGAAATATAATTAATCTATTAAAAATATGTATACTGAAACGGCACTTACGAAGGTCAAAGTTACCTCTCGAATAACCTTCTTAGTCGAAAAACAATTATTAAAACAGTTTTTCGTATTAGAAGAGTAATAAAAGCTGTAATAAATTAAATAACCTTGAAAAAAATCCGACCAAGTTAAAACGTCTACATATCAAACGTGTCAGCGTAAAAAAGCGACCGTATAACTTTCAAAATACCGAAAACATTAGTGATAAAGACATCGCAAGGGGTTTGAATACCATACAACGATCAATCACAAGGCTTGACAACTTTGCCAGTTCACTTGGATACTTACGTTGCTTTACACAGCTTGGAAGTAGGTAATGGCCTCAATTCTGTTGCGCATCAAACTAAACTTAACTTCAATCTTTTTACCTCTCTTTCTTTTCCTTAAGTTGAAAAGAGAAGGACTTTCCTGTCCGGTCAGTTGTTTATAAAACAATTCGTTTTGACGTGATTTGCATGCTAGCAAATTTTATAGCAGATAAATAATAACAGATTTTTACTGTGAGGAAAAGGAAGGATACGGGCTTTTAGAATTTGATAAAAGTGATTTTTAAATATTGTATGAGCTTATTTTTATTTTGTTTGAAGTGTAGTTTAATATTTGTAGCTATGAAAAAGTTCCTCTGATTTTACTAACTGAATTCTTTTATAGATTTACTAGCTGTCCCCCGCGGTTTTACCCGCGTTCCCGTGGGATGTCACATGTATTATACATAAAAACCTTCCTCTTCAATCACTCTATCTATTAAAAAAACAGCATCAAAATCCGTTGCGTAGTTTTAAAGATTTAAGCATACATAGGGATATAGGGACAGAGAAAGCGACTTTATTTTATACTAAGTATTGATATTGAAATTACAATGATGTTGTTACAATTTTGTTTTTCTCGTTTTATATGTAATACAACACTGTGAATGAGAAATATATTTACCTACTATATGACACCTTTCATACCGCAACTGTGTTAAAAATCTCAGCTTATCGGCTTTGATTCCAGAACATATTGATAGTTCGGCGCACGCACAAAACGATACCAATCGTCACACCGTTATTGTATCACAAAAATACCGAGAAAATTACACAATCGTTCTACCGTCCGCGCCTGTTTGTATTTAGAATTCCAAAAGTATTACTTAAAAAGGATTTATTTATGTACGAGTAATTTTACTCAACAGAGCTGAGATGACTCACAGAACAGTATTTGAGACCGGAACGTTGTGTTCGTTTCTAAGTCTCAAGTTTGACAATTTGTCAGTCAGTCCATCTGTCAGTCTATATCTGACGGATAGAGGGCCTATTGAAATTAGCTATACCAGGGAGATTTTAAATAATGTTAACAATGCTGGCACTGAAAACCAGTGCGTTTCGGCATAGCAAAACGCTGAGCTCGTTTGTAAGGAATGTGGCGTACAATTCCCAAACAGATCTTTATTATTTCTTTTTCGTATCGTACCTATAGTATCTTATGTCCTTTATTATTTTTCAATATTTTTTTCTTACAAATGTTTTTTGAATATTACTAGTTTTATGTATAGTGCTCACTTTATGTATATGACAATGTTAATCTTCTTTGTGTACGTCCATTTCTTATAAATAAACTCTAATTCTATTCTATATCTACTAATATATTTTGTTGTATGTATTATTAATATGACGGCGCGACACCTTAGAAAGAGAATCTTATCTCTGAGTTTCGTTAATTATTAGAGTAAAACTGATTGTAATTTCGTTGATTTGTGGTTGTTGAATTTAAAATTAGAAAAATAATTTATGTAAATCGGTTTACCGGTATTTACAGGTAACCCCGAATAGAGTAGCAAGTCTGCGCTTACGCGGTGACGTCGGTCGATCGTTAGATAGACAGCGCAAAAGGTGCACGCGTACTAACCTATTAGCTCATAAATCTAGTTGCATCTTGTACTTGTGTAATTTCCACAATAAACTTAGTTTTGAAGGCTTAGAGCTTTTGTTAGTACTTTTAGGAACGTAGCAGAAGCTAACGCAAACTCACTGCGTATGTTTACACAAATTGGGTCAGTGGGGTCACACGTAGTGTTTGTTATTCATAACATTTTTAGTTCACACTCGTCAAATTATGAATTGAGGTTTTCGTACAATTTATGCTTGTAAAAGAAAATAACTGAATTCTTTGGAAATTATTCTGAGAAGAAAATGTATTCAAAAGAGAAGATTAATCATAAATATATAATATTCATATTATACTTAATTAAGGACAGCTAAGTACAGCAATTTTTTAAAGATCGTATTAGTTGGAATAAGGTTTTAAGGGAAGAGGAAATTTTTTAATTATTATTTTGACAGGCCATTTGGCTAGGTGGTTAGCGACTCTGACTGCCATAATGAAGGTCGTGGGTTCGATTCTCACCCAAGACAAACATTTGTGGGCATGAACATGTCTGTTTGTTCCGTGTCTGGGTGTAAATATCAATATAAGTATGTATTTAGAAAAAAGTAGTATATGTAGTATATCAGTTATCTGGTTTCCATAGTACAAGCTCTGCTTAGTTTGGGACCAGATGGCCGTGTGGAAAGAATGTCCCAGAATATTTATTTATTTATTTTATTGAACGGTACAGTAACAGATAACAGATTGCACTAACACAAAGACATAAAGGAAAACAATTAATATTTTTAAGGTTTCACGATTCGTATACACTCAAATTATTATAGACAACGGGTGACCACGGCTTGATGTAAGTCAGCCGAAACGTCGGATTAAAAAAGGTATTTATACCTCAAACTATTACACGATTTAGACCCGTTGTCTATAATAATTAGAATAAAGTAAAACAATAAAAATATAATACATAAACCTGCTATCCAATGACAAGTGCACAAAACTAAACAATTAACAATTCATAGCTCAAGTACATATAAAGATACAATCAAATACAAAATATAAATACAAAACTAAAAAAAGATTACGAATAGAATTTTTTTTCTAAGGGTTTTTGTGTGAACGAATGTGGACGGCTGACGAGTCAATTAATTATGTAATGATATCGACCACCTATGAACAGTACCTGTACCTGTCTAGCCTGTGGATACAGGGGCTCGATTCTGCAAGGAAAATTACACTAGCTCGAGGTTTTTTCCTCGCGGCTTTCGTGATCTGTCTCTTGCGCTAACTACGCTAATACCACTAATCACGTGAGAGATAAGCTCTCCGAGGCCTCCGTGCGACGGTATTTGTATTAGCTGAATAAGGGAGCAGGCTGTAGAAGACAACTGATATTTATCTTTAAGTTTTATGCGTAAAGTTTATTTTATATTGGAACAAAACAAAAAGCTTTTGTGCTTTCGTGTTTGTGCAATTAGCCGGTAAGGAGTCACATCGCCAGTCAATCCTGGGTATAGAATCAGATCATATTAACCATAAAAATGCTTTATCATTGGGACTGAATCTCTCTCTCTAGTCGTTTCCCTCACTGCTGAAGATCGTGGCTCCTTCTGACTTTGTCAACCAGCTATCTCCATCGGTTTAGATCCGTTGCTTGATGCATTGCAGCACTAACAGGCATCTCCAGCTCCTGCGATACCTGGTCTGCCCGCCGCCTGAGGCTCCGGCCTCTCGGTCTCTTTCCTTTCACCCTCCCTGTCACCATCAGGCGTTCCAAATTGTTTTCATCCCTAGCAATATGGCCAAAATATCGCACTGAACCAACCTTTTACATTTCTTTCGTGGAATGAGATGAGTGATTCTAATTCATCTAGAAAAACTAGACTAAAACTTATTAACATACTTTGCATGATAAATAAAAAAAAGTCCTCTATTATTTCCCATTTCACTATTTACCTTGCAGCCAAGTTTATTTATATAATATCCTCAAATAGACACAATATATTATATTATATGTATCTAGGAAATCTCATAACACGTACAATACTTGCAAAATCCATTTTATATCTACTCGAACGAATGGTGAATTCTCCTCCATTTGTGAGTCACTATAACCCCTTTAGTAAGTGGAGGGGCCTTTATATAGGGCTGTCACTTGTATACTTTTTATAAATCTGAAAATATTAATATTGTTTTTGAAAAAAATCACGAAAATATTATTTAGATACTGTGTGACTTTGTGTGTATGTGGAGGGTGATCTTCAGCCCTCTTATTCAGCTAATACAAACTTCATCGGCGAGCCTCTTCACGGAGGTCTCGGAGAGTTTACCTCTCACGTGATTAGTAGTATTAGCGTAGTAAACGCCAGACACAGTACATAGAGGCTGCGACAAAACATACTCGAGTTAGTGTAATTTTCCTTACAGAATCGTGTCCCAAAACTAATAGAATACTACACTATTCCCGCATAATCCCGGCATGCATTAAACGCTTCGGGATCCTGGGTGAAACCGCAGAATGATAGCTATCCTACTAATATTATAAATGTGAACATTATGTATGTAAGCTACGTCCGGGAAAATTTTATATCCCTCGGGAACGCGGGAAACCGCTAGACAGTAGCTATATCTAATAAAAAGGCTGCTGCAAATTCAGCTACGAAAGTTATAAAGGTTAAAAAGCGTTCATATTTTCTAAAAATACCTAATATCTATTTTCCGTTTTCCTCGCTTTATCCGATGCTATCCAAATATAATATTTCAGTGGGGCGTATACACTCGGGGAATTATTGCGGCCTCGTTTGTTCCACGAATGATTGATGATTGTGGCAAACGGAATGTTTTCCGTGGCTGTACAAGCATTTTTAAGGATAACTCCATTTATTTGTATTACTTACATCTGTTGTATTTTTTGCTAGCGGTATTTCGGAATGATTTGATTCAAAATACTGGGAAGCCATAAAAGTGTTATGTTGCTTTTTGGTTTTATCTATAATATTCCCGAAGTCTAGTAAAAATATTTATATCTATTTTAAGACCTAACATGAAATTGGTATTGTTGACGGACCAGTTGTTCTGGAGTTTAGATACTCTGACTATTGCGCTAGAGGTCATAGTTCCAGTTTTCCCATAACAAATATTTGTAAGTAACAACATGTGTGTTTGTTCGGTGTCTGCAGAAAATATAAATAAATATTCTCGGACATTCTTAAAACACGGTCATCTGATCCCAAACTAGCAGAGCTTGTACTATGAAATCCAGATAGATAACCTATGGCGGTCAAGGAACGAATCTCAAAATATCTCACCCAGAAAAGTCGCCACATACCTACCAATGTGTTTTCCAATGTACCATGACACCGTGTAGTTATTACGATTTAAATAGCATATCATATTTAGCAGAACCATTGCTGAGTTTCGTAGGCTCACCGGGCCATCTTAATACACGTAATACGTCATGAAAAACATTCCAGCGGAATAGAACTCCGACGATGGAAAGGGAAACGTTAACTTTAACAAACTTCCCTCACAACAAAGTTTGTCTAAAGAGCCCTTAGACAACTGAGTTACAACAGTATAATTTCCAAGTATCTTATGCATCTTAAACCTTGATGAATGAATCTTCGTTATGGTAACAAGCCCTTCCAAAGAAGGGCAGACTACCAAGAGCTTGAAAATTCTTCAATTAAGACAACAATTTGGAGTTGAAAGAAGGATAGGATACACTGTAGTTTATTTTATTTATTTAGGATACACGATACAAATTACAACCAAAAGGTAACCACATAATAAGTAATAATACATATAGAGCTGGGTTGTAACTCAAAACATATGTATACAGAAAAACAAAACTAGAAATGAATACCAAGACAAATGCGATGAAAGTGCAAGTGAGCACTCCCAAATGACAATATAGATAAAAATCATATTATTTAGAAACTATAAATATATATTATATAATTAAGACATGATATGACGATTTGAGTAGTAGAGCTCTTAGTGCAGAGTCCGGGGAAGTACTACCACCTTACCCATATCCGCCGAGAAGCAATAGACCACTTGTATTTCGATATATGGTTATATTGTGTTTCGGTTAGAATAGTGATGGTCCGTTGAAATTACAGGGACATGAGACTTGAGAACTTCACGTCTCAGGAATGACAACGCATGATGTTCCTGGTGTTGCAAATGTCCATAGGCGGCGGTGACCACGGGTCGTCGTGCCATGTGGTATTTAAAAAAACGACAAAAATCGAGCGTGTCCATACAATAATTCTTCCTTAAAAAGAAGATATTATGTAGTAGTACCGATATATGTAGGAGAGGAGAAGGTATATTTGTTTTCTGATCACTATAATGCTCATGACATATTCTTAGAGGTATTCGAAGTAACCTAGGATACTTTGTGTGGCGAGAAAACGTTACATCTCTCGGGAACGCGGGTGAAACCGCGGGGGACAGCTAGTTCAATATAATTTTAATCACTGAAATAGATCCTTGCTGTAATCAATATTATGAGCCAGCTGTACGCACAAACATACCCTTGTTTAATTAATACACAGTAAGTGTATTTTTTTTCGATACTACAGTATTTTGCACCACTGTTTCATACTCATTAGTGGATACCCACCTATTTTGGAGCCGAAATGTAGGCTGCATAGTATCACTACATCAAAATCTGTTGCTTAGTCAAAAAGAACTAGCGTACAAACAAGCAGATAAAATAGTGATTCTGTGACTTATATTAAGAGATGTGAAAGTACTGTTGTGTCTCAATCACTACATAGTATAAAACAAAGTCGCTTTCTCTGTCCCTATATCCCTATGTATGCTTAAATATTTAAAACTATGCAACGGATTTTGATGTGGTTTTTTTTAATAGATAGAGTGATTGAAGAGAAAGGTTTTTATGTATAATACATGTGACATCCCACGGGAACGCGGGTAAAACCGCGGGGACAGCTAGTACTCTATATATTACTCAAATATTTTTAATGATTTCGTCAGCTAAACCTGGAAAACTTTTAGAAAATTCTTAGGCATCATCAAAATTGATAGATCTATAATTGAGAAATATAATAACTGTTTATTTGACTAACCTGAATAGTACGAAAATATTCTTTTTTTTTAACTAGCGTGCTCCTTATTGGCGTCTAAAGTTTTTGTGAATAAACCAGTTACAAACGTGCCCATATTGGGTTCTTAAAACCAAAATAATGTTCGACAGTAAAACCAATACCAGGGAAAAAATTCAATAATTGCACACAAATTATAATTTTAGAGATTTTGGCAAATTTAATAGAATTAATTTGTTCAGTTTTAAATTCGCTGAAGTAAGGAAATTAAGGGATTGTGTTGCTTAATTGAATTTTAATGAGGTGTCAAATACAGACCCTAGTTTGATGGGGGTTAATGAATGAGATATCAACGCTTGCTGCAATTTATTTTTGCTTGTAAATTTATTGGCGTACTACTGCTTCCATGGAGAAGTTCTTGAGTTTTTAGGTGCATTCCATACCAAAATAATAAGTTGGAGAAAAAGTTCCTTCGCATTTTAAAATTTAAACTTTCAATGATACCAAAACCAGCCAGATACAAATAGTATAGCCAAAGAGATTTTATTACAAGTTCTACATACTATAATGCGAAAAGACTTTTTCCCCAACCAAATAATTGGCAGCTTTTGGCCGCCCTTTTTGAGATAGCTTTCGTTCGTGCATGTTTAATGTGTACATGGTTCATTGTTTAGTATAATGATGCACCTTATGACACCCTAGAAGTAAGTTGAAGTAGAAGGATTCGTCTCCGCTAACTCACTTTCGTTTCGGTTCGCAATTCTGTGTGAGTTTTGATTGAATATGTTGTATTTTTTCAGGCCAGTTGGCTTGGTGGTTAGAGACCCTGACTGCCAAACCGAAGGTCGCGGGTTCGATTCCTACCCAGTACAAACATTTGTGTGCATGAACATACCTGTTTGTTCTGTGTCTGGGTGTAAATATCTATATAAGATATATATCTAATATATATTAGAGTCAGACTATTCATAAGTGCTTGTAAAGGCCTATTTGAATAAAAATATTTTCATTTCATTTCATTTCATATATAAGTATGTATTTAAAAAAGTAGTATATATAGTATATCAGTTACCTGGTAGCCATACTACAAGCAGTACACTCTGCTTAACTTGGGATCAGGTAACCATGTGTGAAGAATGTCTTGGGATATTTATGTGTACATCCAAAACATATTGAATCTGTACGCCAAATTTCATTTTCACGCACATTCTCATTTATCGTTTCTGTCGTATCACCAAAGGTAGAGCACCTATCATATTAATTTATTAAAAATATTTAATTAAAACAGTGTACAAAGCCCAGCTTATAAACAACCCTAAACTCGAGATTATACAGTTATCGGAAACTTTGTTTCAAGCGCTGTTATAATCCTAAAAGCCTTCAAAATATTGCTCTGTTGCTATCTGAAATCCTTTGTGTCATAATTACGCCTTTGATACCTGCATGAAGAGTAGAACACAGCCTTATAACTTATTACATTGTAAATAAAGAAGATTTCTAATTACTTCTACGACTAGTAATTACTACTACCTACTTGTTTAATAGTGTCTCGTTTTAAAAGAGGGGGGCGGTGGAATTATACGTGACTTAACAATTTTATGTCTCAGGGTCGACAACGCATTGGCAATGCTAGTATTGCAAATGTCCATAGGCGACGGTGACATCTCTATATAAAATATCCCGGGACATTCTTTACACACGGCCATCTGGTCCCAAACTAAGCAGAGCTTGTACTATGGAAACCAGATAACTGATATACTACATATACTACTTTTTTTTTTTTCTAAATACATACTTATATAGATATTTACACCCAGACACAGAACAAACAGACATGTTCATGCACACAAATGTTTGTCCTGGGTGGGAATCGAACCCGCGACCTTCGGTTTGGCAGTCAGAGCGTTAACCACCAAGCCAACTGGCCTGTCAAAGTATGAAGACGTAGAAGAGAAATTTTTACATATTCGAAGGTGTTATGTCCTCAAAAGATGGCCTTTAGATATTCAAACTTGTTTCGTATTGTATCATTAATAGGTAAGATACTCCTGATAGCTTATTCTTCTTCTTTTTTATTTTTGACGTAAAAATCATATATTAGAAATACAGCCAGTGTCAAGTTCAAATCATTAACGCCAGTCACCAAAAAAATCAGGTTGTATTTAGTAAAATGGTGACCTTCTGAAACATTTCACAGACTTTTTGTGACAACTTAAGGAGTCGACACGATTCACGTATTCAATTAATTTACTCCACTATTACTTGTTTTGATCATTGTTGGATTTTATTGGATAAAACATTGCTATCTATGAAACAGTTAAATTTATGTATTAAACGAGAAGACTGTATACCTCTTTTTAAGCATATTGCGTGCAATTTTGATAAAGTAGTCCAACAAGCAGAAATTATTATTACTGCTAATGTCGAACACATAATAACGTATTTGTACATGCCGCTGACGTAATAGCATGAAATTTAAAAAGGCAATGAAGAATAAAAACTCAATAACCTACAAACTTAAAAAATAAAGACTCAAGGTCGAATTTCAACCAATAGTATTATTAAATTGGTATTGGGTTTAATCCCTTAAATAAAAGTCGAATGAAAAAATCATCAAAATCGGTTCAGATTTGTCAGGTTATTTTGAAGACACTAATAGCTTAATAATTAAAAATAAATATAAATTTCTACTAATAAACAATAAAAATAATTATATAAGCATTCCAACAAAGGTAGTATTCAGGAAAATAAATATTTCATGTCATAATTTTAATTTTACAGTAAACATAAATTCAATCACTTTGAATATAAATACTTATTATTGTGATGTTAATAACATTTTTGAATTATAACATAAAGAAAATAAACCTATTCCATTAATCACAATTATTGTAATCTTTAAATACCTTATACATAAAGACAAAATTTGATAAATCCAATTCCATAACATATCAGAACTAAAATCAGCATAATATTTGATAACGCCTTACTTACTAGCTGCAAATGCCCAAAAAATATTTGAATAGTAATAAAAAACGATAAATGCATTTCCAGTCTTAATATTCCATACACTTTAACTCAGTAAATCAGCCTGGAATTCCGATCCGTTTAGCTCCAAAGAATTTCTCATTTGCACTCTTATATCTCTTCCAATACTCAAATTTGTTCCTTTTATAAATTTAAAATAAAACAAAACACCACCTCCAATGAGTAAAGACACTACAATCAAGAAAACTATTAACAAAGTGAATGTCGTTGAATCTGCTTGAGACCCTGATGCTTCGGGTTCGGCTGTAGTCGTTGATACAATATCATCCCCACATTTAATACCGTGTACATTATCTTCGTGATATATCTTGTCTATAGACGTAACCTGTACCTGCTGTATAACAAAATATGTACTATTAACAGGTCTTACGTTCCTCGTTATCTCTTTACATGAAATTGGATTACCTCCGAAACTTAAAGCTTTAAGCTTATGAGCCGTCAGTATTAATCTCTCGACGTCAAGCTTTTTTATAAAATTATAATCAATCAATAAAGTTGAAAGCTCAGTACATTCGTGAAATATGTCAACATCTAATTCAGTAATGCTATTCCTCGATAAATCTAGTACTTCTGTTTTATGAAGTCCCATGAGACTACCGTAACGTAACCTTGTCAAGAAATTCGATGATATGTTGACTAATTTTAGATTTTTCATATTTCGAAATGTTCCTGGTGGTAATTCTGTTAACCGGTTATTGCTGACATCTAGTGCCTGTAACCGGTCAACATTTACGAAAAGTGAACTGTTAAGGAAATTTAAGTTATTATTGCTCAGATTCACGATCATTAACTCTTTAAAATAGCTCAAATTAACACTTGAAATTCCATTTGAAGCTAGACTCAATTCGACCAGTGTGGTAAGCGAATTAGTTTGTGGATTGTTAAAGTTTCTAATATTATTATTGTTTATATGTAAAACCGTTATATTTGGTAATAAGCTGGCTCCAATATTTGATATATCAGATATATTATTATAAGATAAATCAACATATACTAACTTAGTACTACCAGAAAATATCCTTGTAATGTTTTTAAGTTTATTGTTATTCAAAAACAAAGCTTTCAAATTTGATATGTCGGTGCTATTGAACTCTATATCTGATAAATTATTAAAGGATATATCTAAACTGAGCATATTATCTACGCCTTTGAAAATTAGAGGATTAATAGACTCTATAGCATTATGCGATAAATTTAATCGAGCAAGTACAGGTAAACCAGCAAAAGCCAGTTGATCAATTTTGGTAATATTATAACGACTTAAGTCTAAAAATCGCAAAAATTTCGATGGACTAAATATATTACTCGTTATTGTTCCACCTAATTTGTTACCTTCAACGTAAAGGTATTGCAAACTTAATAGCGGCAGTGAATTTTTTTCAAACGTTACTATTTGGTTCATTGATATATCAAGTTTCTTAATAAATAACTTATTTTCAAACGTACTTTCTAAAATGACAGTTATATTATTATTGTTAAGATACAGTTCAGTTAAATTTTCTAAGTTATTTTTTATGAAGTTCAGATCATTGATATTATTGTACGATAAATCTAAAATGCTCAGTGGAGTATTTTCAAAAGATGCATTTTCTATTTTTACAATATGGTTTTTACTTATGTATAGGTGCACTAAACTTGTCATATTGGAAAAGGCATTATCTCCAATATTTGAAATGTTTTGGCCGTTTAAATTTAATTCGAGAATATTATGCAATCCAGCAAATGTATCTCCATCGATGCTCCCGCTCAAATTATTGTTTTCAATGTTTAAGTAAGTAAGGTTAGTGGATTTAAAAGTACCTTTAATATGCCTAATGTTATTCTTATAAAAGTTTAAATAGGACAGTTTGGCATTATTTAAGAAAATCGTGTCTTCTAAATTAGAACTAAGGTTATTAAAACTAAAGTCAACAACTTTTAAATTTACCGCCTGATTAAAACAATTTGTATCTACAACATTGATGTTGTTATAAGATACATTAAGATTTTCAATACCAATTAAACGAGTAAATTCATATCCTGCTAGTTTCAGTAAATAATTAGAAGAAACATCTAAAACAGTTAACATTTTCAAATTTATCAAAGTCATATTAACAGACGTTAAACGATTATGCTGTAAATACAAATGGGTCAAAAATTTTAAGCCGTTAAAACAATCATCAGCTAGTGCGTATATATTATTGTGTTGTAGATGCAACTTGTTCAGGTTTGGCAGTTGGGATAATCCATCACTAGATAGTTCTGTTAACCTATTGTACGATAAATCTAACTCATTCAGATCTGTTGTTTTACTTTCGGATATGAAGAACGAGTCAGGGAACAGTGTTGTAATTTCATTCATTGAAAGGTTCAAATATTTGAGGAAGACTAAATTTCTAAACGCTTCGCTTTGTATCGTTTGTATGCGATTACCACTTAAGTCTATAGATACTGTTTTACCGTAGTATCTAAAAGCTAAAGGGTTGATGTGGTACCAGATGTTTTCTCTCGCTTTAATAATGCGGACTCGGGAGTCGAAGTTTGTGGAACCGAAGAAACCGGGTGTTAGGGTGTCCGAACTAGATCTCAATATGACAAATGTAACGTTCGGTTCGGATTCGCACGTCGGGTTGTTAGCACTTCCAGCGTGACCTTCGCAGATAATCGTGTATTGACATGAATATTGGTAGTCATCTATCGTGCAGGAAGTTGTTGCTGACGAACCGGTGACACACAGGCTGTAGATAGCGAAATCTGAAATAGAATGGCAATGATTTTAAAGTAACGAACATTATTTGGATTTATCATGGATAATTTGCAGCACCAACACTATGATGGGTGTGTTTGCAGATCGCTGGGAGTCCCCCATATTGCAAAGATGGCTTCGGCTTCATTTTGTAAATGAATAGTGTAATGTACTGTGTTGTGTAGTGTATGTTGTTAAAATAAACATTAGTTTTTAAGTATATTGTAACTAACAAAAATATGGACATGGTCTGAATGTTTATTAATATTATATTTTAATCTAGGATATTATAATGAGGTCGTTAATAAGAATAATAATAATAAATCCCAGGATATTCTTTACACACGGCCAACTGATACCAAACTAAGCAAAGCGAGTACTATGGAAACCAAATAACTGATATTTTAAGTGATTGATTAACTATTATTTAAGTTTCTAAAAAGAGTAATTGCTGAGTTTATTGCCGGCTCTTCTCAGTAAAATACAACCTTCCGAACCGGTGTTAGAGTAAGACTATTCATAAGTGCTTGTAAAGGCCCATTTGAATGAAAATATTAAATTTTCATGAAATTTTATTACATATGCCACTTTCTTTTTATACATACATACTTATAGAGATATTACCACAGAACAAACAGACATGTTTGTGCACACAAATGTTTGTCCTGGGTGGGAATCGAACCAGCGACCTGCGATTCGGCCGTCAGGTCGCTAACCACCAAGCCAACTGGCCTGTCAATAATATTATCTATGATCTTGTACTATGGACACCAGATAATTGATACACTACATATTGCACCTAGACGAAGATCAAACAGATATCTGTCCATTGCCACAGTGGTTATCCTTTGTGGGAATCGAACCTATGACCTATGTCTTGGTTATAAGTGTTCCTTACCAATCGGCCCTTTATAATTGTTCTTTATCCTCTTTACCGGGAAATATAATATTTTGTTGAGGAAAATGTATCCTATCAACTAATTTATGGGACGGAATTCTTTATTGTTTTTTTTTATTAGATTTGGTATGCACAATGCCTATGACACATCAATGTAAAGTTTTATCGGGTTTTTTTTTTTTTTATTTATTTATGGATCTCCAACAAAAGATATACGCTAACATTACATTATTATAACACAGTGAATGTGAGGTGACGTGTTCCTTCAATTAGAGGAGACCACAGCATACAAAAATATTAATAGATCAGGTTATTCATATAATAATTGTATTATGTCACATTATTTATTTTATTACGATAAATGTTGAAATTATATTCCGCATGAGTGATTTTTAATTAAATGACCAATTGTACATCATGATAGCAATGACAAAATGGTACGAATGATAACAAGAAGGTGATGACAGCTAAGGCATGGTGACTTTGGATGAAGTGACCGATGTCATAGTAATCTTTGCATGAGCTTGAGTTTTTGATGAAAATAACCAAAACAAATTGTAGGGTACTCTGTTATGTTAGAAATCCATCGCTAAGCCTAGTGGTGTGTTCAGGTGCACTTGTGAGGCAGTTCCTTCTTAGCTATAGCACTTATTATTTCGACCAAATAATCAATAACTATGTTGTAAGCACACAACACCTATAAGGCTTAAGTGTAGCTCTCGCAACACTCCAACAGGTACTTGGATTTTCACCATTAGCCGGTGATAGGAGGTTAGGTCACAAAGTCCATGATATAGTTTCTTCACGAAATCAAAACATGAGTTCTCCGGTGATATTACAAGCACATCATACTTAATATATTGGTCGATGGTTGACAGCGCATTGACAATGCTCCTGGTGTTGCCAATGTCAATAGGTGGCGGTGATAACTTAACATCAGGTGGGGCGTCTGCCTGTTTGGAGGCCTATATGGCATAAAAAAATTGCTTTCTTCACCGAAAACTCAAGCCCATAGTAGGATTCGAATTACTAATTGAGCTATAATTGCCATAGTATTTGATTTAGCTCTATACTATTTATCAATAATCACTAATCACTCAAATCAATCAAGAATCGCCTCACTGTCACAATGTCTAATGATGTAATGCTTAGCTCGCCAAAGGTTCCGGGTTCGATTCCCAGGCCGAGCAAGGTAATATTATTATTAGGTACATTGTTTAGAATTTAATAAAATGCCCGAGAGACTGTGAAAATGTTCTCCACATAAATAAATAAAGAGATGCTTATTCTGCAACATCTCATGTTGGGGCTTCGTTGGAACGCTACGGATAATAGGCGTGGAGATATTGTCTACTTATCAAGAATGAATAATTTATTTACATGTTGAGTTGGTTTTTTTAAATTTTGGAGTGCACATCCGTAAATAATTAGTAATATAAATTAGTTGTTTTCATAACAATCTAACTTAAATACCCATATAAAATAAAGGCTTGAGAATATAGATAGATAGATAGATAGATAACTCTTTATTGTACACCAAACAAGAAAATTAATAACATAAACAACAATAAACCTTAAAACTATGTACAATGGGCGGTCTTATCGCTAAAAAGCGATTTCTTCCAGACAACCTTAGGATGGAGAGAAATTTAGGGACGATAATTGACGGTGGTGCATCTAGATTATCTAAAAATTTACATACACATACATATATAAACCAAAAATAAATATATCACATATTAAAAAGTTATCATAAAAAAGAGAAAAAAAAAAATATATATATATATATATATTATAAGCAACAACTTCGACAATAGAAATAATATTACCAAAATAGCAGCGACAGTCAACTGGAGAGATAAAATTTTTTCACCTGATATTTAAATGAAGATAGTGAAGGTGCTTTCTTTAAAGAGAATGGCAACGCATTCCAAAGGCGAACTGCTTGGACTGTAAACGATTTGTCATAGAACGAACTGTTATGTGGAGGCGTTTTCAAAATGAGATTTTCTGATGACCTGAGTGAATGAAGGAAATCAAAACGTTCCTTAAGATAGCGCGGGGAGGATGGATTAAACATTATAGTATAAAGAAGGGAGAGTATATGAGTATTCCGACGAAGGCGTATGGGAAGCCACTTGAGTTTAGTGCGATATTCGGAGATATGATCATATTTGCGTAAACCAAATATAAATCTTATGCAAAAGTTTTGAAGTCGCTCAAGTTTATTTAGCTGTTCCTCCGTGAGGTCTAGATAGCAGGCATCGGCATAGTCTAAAATAGGGAGCAGTAGAGACTGCACGAGCGCAACTTTAGTGGCTGTTGGTAAGAAATTACGCAGCTTCCTAAGAGAGCCGGCTGACGCAAATAACTTTCGACTAACGACTTCCATTTGAGGACCCCAAGAAAGACACTGATCCATAATTAAGCCCAGGTTTTTTACGCATTTGCTATAGGGAACAGTGACACCATTAAATACAATTTTAGGAAGATCAGTCCAAATTATTTTAGATATCCTATGGGGGCTGCCAATAATCACAACTTGTGTCTTTGATGAGTTTATTTTAAGACCATAGGCTTTACTCCACTCAGCTATTCGGCAAAGGTTGACATTTGTAGCATCAATAGCGCTCGAGAGATTGCTGAGAGGAGCATGGCAATAAATTTGGTAATCATCTGCATACAAGTGATAGGGAGAAGTAATATGATTTGATATAGAATTAATAAAAATTGCAAAAAGGAGAGGAGATAATACGCCGCCTTGCGGTACCCCAGCTAACGTGTCACACCATGAAGAAAAAGTTTCTTCAAGACGCACTCGCTGCCGACGACCATGCAGATAACTGCGAAACCATTCGATTACTGTTGGAGATATGTTAATAGAGCGAAGTATTGCGAGAAGAATATCAAAGTTGACGGTGTTGAAAGCATTGCTGAAGTCTAATAGCGTTAGCACAGTAAGATTACCATCTTCCATACCGGCACGTATATCATCTGTAATTTTAATGAGTGCTGTTAACGTACTGTGGCCAGGACGGAATCCGGATTGTAATGGGTTGAGCAAGTTATGTCTGGTCAGGAAATTGCTAAGCTGATTGTGGATGAGGCGCTCGAGGACTTTAGACAAAAATGGGAGTATAGAAATGGGACGATATTCGGAAAAGGATTTGGGGTTTGGTTTTTTGGGTAACGGGATAATTTGGGCTTCCTTCCACAGAGTAGGAAAAACACAGCTTGTTATACATGAGTTCATGATGTGGCAAAGAACAGGAAGGATAGGGTCTAAGATAGGAACTAGCATGTTTCGGCTAATACCATCCGCACCGACAGCAGTGGATGTAATCGACAATATGCTCCTTTTAACATCACAAGCAGAGAATTTACTTAATATAAAAGGATCATGGTCAGGAGTTGGTGTGGTTGAAAGAAATTGCAAAGTAGCAGTTTTAATAGAATCATCAATGCTAGATGAAGAGGAAAAATGTGTATTAAGGGAGTCAATATCAAGATCATTGGGAATAGAATCTTGGCGTGTTTTACCAACTCCTAATGACCGGAGAAATTTCCAGACTTTAGCTGGATCTCCGTTTTGAACGGATTGGTGAATATGGCGTCGTTGAGCATCCCTAAGCACTGTATTGCAGCGATTCCGAATTCTTGTATAATTAGCCTTATTAACATCATTTGGACGACATTTGTACTTACTTTTAGCCGTAGATTTTCTATGCATTAAAGCTTTAAGGTCATCTGTAAGCCACGGTGCGGGGAGATGTTTTATTTTTACAGTTCTCAAGGGGGCGTGCTTGTCAAAGAGTTTGGTAATGATAGAATTAAATGCATCCACTTTTCCGTCCATTGATTGAGCCATTGTAACAGGCGTCCAGTCTAAGTTCTGTGCATCTTCAATAATTTGCTCTTGCTTAATCCCACTAAAGTTACGCTGAAGAATGATTTTAGGTTTGTCTTTTGGAGGACGGATTTTGTATGACAAGAATATCAAATCATGATATGAGAAGGCATCGGCGGGACATTGGCCATGCTTAGCAACATGCAAGGACGACGAAACGAAAATAAGATCAAGAAGAGAGGGGGATGAATTCGGAAAGTTGTGGGTAGCATTAAGTGGGAGTATATGCATGTTGCTTGAAGAAATTATAGATTCTAATGTTGAAGAACGAGTATCTTTTTTGAGTAGGCATGTGTTAAAATCGCCCATCAAAATCGAATGATTGTAAGATGGGATCAGATCTTCTAAGATCTTTTCGAAGGAGGAGAAGTAGTTAATACGTAAAGATGGGCTATAGTAGACTCCAAGAAGTAGTTTTACTCGTGAGAACAGGACTTCAATAAACAAATGTTCACCAGCATTTGGTGATGGCGGCTGCATAGACACGCTAATTACAGAGAAAGGAATGTGAGCACGCAGGTAGATAGCCACACCGCCACCAACACTGCCGATACGATCATTACGTATGAGGCAAAAGCCGGGCAGGGAGTAAGACGTAGAAGGGAGACAAGGCTTAAGCCACGATTCGGAGACTAGTATAGCATGAATGTTTTTGTTGTCAAAAGATGCCAGCATATCTGTGAAATGTGCCGGAATACTTTGCGCGTTTATATGGATAACATTAAAATTATTCGGTACATCAGAAAACTCAGTCTCAAGGGTATCAGACAGAGATGGAATACTAGTAAAACTGTCATCAACGCTGCTAATAGTAGAAGATATGGAAAAATAGTCGTCACTGTCATTATCACTATTATTCTGTATGTTTAACATCAAAATAATATAATAAATAAAGAATGAATATGTATAATATGTATGTATAAATAATCCAATATTATTTTTATATATGTTATGGTAAAAGTTTAAATGCTAAATAACTTTTCATCTGCCAGTTGTGTTCAAAATGTAAATAAGATCAAATTAAATTAATTTGTTACACTGCAACTAAGAAACACGCCAAAATAAAAAAAATAAAATAGAATCAAATAAATAAATTTAAATTACAAATGGAATAAATGAATACAAATAAAAGATTTATAGGTAAAGAAAATAATAAATGTGTAACGAAACGTTTTTATGACAGTTGTCATTATGACAGTTCAAAGAAAATAAATATTGACGGTGTTTCTAAACTAATGGAAAGTGTAAATTATTAAGGGTAATTTAATAATTAAAAGTGTAAGGTACAATTCTACAAAAGACATAGCAACAAAATAAAAGGAGATAATATTAGAGAGGCACTATTTCCTGCAAGTAGTGACGCCACGTCTGTTTTTCGTCACGACATCCTTGGGAATAGCCACTACTTGTTTGGGACTTTTAGTAGCAAGTTGCTCACCAACTTTATCCAACTCCGAGAGGCAGGTCACTCGATGGCGCGTTCCGTCGGGCCCCAACACAAACACAGTACCCTCCCGGGTCCAAGTCTTCGTCACACCAAACCGCTGACGTGCAGTCATGAATATATCATGCCGGGCTTTGGTTAAAAACTCAGACATCGTTATGCCCGAGCCCTTAAGGCTGGCTTTGGCACTCCAGATTTTATTTCGCAGAGTCAAATCACGAATCTTTACAAGGACAGGCCTAGGCTTATTGGTGGTGGTAGCCCGGCCCATTCGATGGCAGCGACTTATACATTTTGTAGTGAAGTCCATCACTTTAAGCTTACCCACTATGGTGTTCACCACTGCAGTTGCAGCAGTGTCTTCAGTGTTGGATTCTGGTATGCCATGGAAGAGCAATATTTTTCGCCGACTCTGCATTTCCATATTATCCTGATTGCGTGATATAAGATGCAACTGATTTTGGAGGGCCTGGAGTGCAGCAAGGATAAATGATTTAAATGTAGCAAAGTCAGCAGTTAAGGCCACAACAGTAGATGGTGCAGATGTCTTCTGTAGCTGCGCCTGGAAATCTTCCATCTGCTTTGAAAACATTTGTTGCATCTGGGACATTGATTCTTTGATGTCTTCCATATTGTAGTGCAGTGCAGTGATGATGCCAATACAGTGAAGTGCTTAGTGCAATTAAGGAGATAACACAAACTGGCAAGTAGGGTGCTCCGAACTTTAAATTAACATTAAAGGTTTATTGTAAATACTTGTTTAACCTATTTTATTAAAAATTTAAAGTTTAATAATTTTGAAATAAGTGTTCACTTTTTTACGCCTACCGCCTTTTTTTTAATATCTACAATAATGCAATAAAAAAATTTATAAAATCAATAAATGTTTCCAATACTCAAAAATACTTACGCAAAATTATTCTGATATCCATTTTGTAGTAGCTCCAATATTATTCTTGAATATTTTGTCACATTATCAAATATGTATATAAGTATGTACCTAATCAACAGCTAACAGAAATATAATGAGCACCCCACTGTGCGCGACAACTTTGGTCACAAATGATAGTTGTACTGACATTAATAATGAACAACTATTATTAAACAGAACAAAAATGAATTGCGCTTTCTTATTTTGATAATTATTTATCAGTCAGTTATGGATATGACGCTTTAGAAAGAGAGCTCAAGTGGCTTTATAGAGCATCATCTCTATCACACGAAATATAAACGAATGAAGGACAAGGCTCTATTCTGATAATTATTCTGACTATAGCATTCAATTCTTTTAAAAGTACTAGAGACTAGAGCTTTTTAGTACAGAGTTCATACGGTGAAGTACTACAACCTCACCCATTTCTGCGTTGAATTAGAAATGCAACTGTATTACTGTGTTTCGATTAGAAAGTTAAGAAGGCCAGTGAAATTACAGCTAAATGAGTCTTAAGAATTTCACGTCTTGGGGTTGACAACCCCCTTGATGTTGCTAATGTCCATCACATGTAGTGACCACTTTATATCAGGTGGGCCATTTGGCTGTTTGTCGGCATTAAAAATAAAAAAAAAACGTATAAAAATGATGGCCGTATAATGTAGCTAACTGCTTTATCGAATGAATGGAATAATTTTATAAAATAAAAACAAATTAAACCTAAAAAGGCTCCAATCTTTTGGTTTGGAAACTTAAAATGCAGCAAGAAGAAGAAATCCGCTTATACGTACGCTGTAACGTGCTCTATATTCTTATTAGTGGCAGCGATTAACTTAATATACTCTCTAAAGGCACAGCTGCTCATTTACATCACAGTTTTAATTGTAGCTCAACTATTTTTAAACAATTTTTTAGTTTATTTTTTATGGTCACTTTGGAAAAGCAAGTAAAACAAATGTTTGTCTCGAGCTTGTGTAATTTCCTTACAGAATCGAAACCCAAGGCTTTATCTATACCAGAGGAATGTTTTGCAAGTTTGACAAACATTTGTGGGCATGAACATGTCTGTTTGTTCTGTGTATGGGTGTAAATATCTATATAAGTATGTACTGAAATCAAAAGTACTATATGTATTATATCAGTTATCTGGTTCCCATAGTACTCTTCTTAGTTTGGGACCAAATGGTAAAGAATGTCTCAGGATATCTATTTATCACTACATAGTATAAAACAAACTCGCTTTCTCTGTCCTTATATCCCTATGTATGCTTAAATCTTTAAAACCACGCAATGGATTTTGATGTGGTTTTTTTTAATAGATAGAGTGATTGAAGAGGAAGGTTTTTATGTATAATACATGTGACATTCCACGGGAACGCAGGTAAAACCGCGGGGGACAACTAGTATATAATATAAAAGGAAAATATACCCTATTTTCCTTTTCCTGAACATATCGAGATGGGACTGCTACCATTCGACGCGGAATTTTTCCTAGATGGTTATAGGCTATATATCTATAAACGCAGGCGAAACCGCGGGGGACAGCTAGTTTATTTATAAAATATTGACTGTCAGGCACACGGACTTCTGTTCCATTTCAAAACATAAACATTTAATGAAGTCTCCATGACTTTTTATTTAAGCGGAAGCCGTTATCTTCCTAGCTCCAAACCCCGGTATAATAAATGCATTGAATGCCTACGAGTTTTGAACTACGTACTTTAGCAGTACAAATATAATTGAAACAAAAGAAATTATAAGCCTAAAGGATTAGTTTGTGGTTTGTTTATTATTTTTAGCCTATGACGACTCAATGATTCATAATGCTCAAAGCTATTTGTTTATCTTAATTGAATATTCATAACTTAATTTCGAGTAGTAGAGCTCTTAGTGCAGAGTTCGTCTGGGGAAGTACTACCACCTTACCCATTTCTGCCGTGAAGCAGTAGTGCGCTTGTATTACTGTGTTTCGGTTAGAAAGGTAAGGGGGCCGGTGAAATTACAGGCACATGAGGCTTAACAACTTCACGTCTCAGGGTCGACAACGCATTGGCCTAGTGTTGCAAATGTCCATAGGCAGCGGTGACCACTTACCATCAGGTGGATCGTCTGCTTGTATATCGGCAAAAGTGGTGTAAATTCTATATAAATATGTATTTCAAAATGTTGTACCTGTACATATGTAGTATATCAGTTACCTGGTAGCCATAGTACAAGCAGTATACTCTGCTTACTTTGGGATCAAACCATGGGTGAAGAATGTCCTGGGGATATTTATTTATTTAATGCGAATTTATGTTTGTTTGAAATTTGGCATACACATAACCTTTAGTATGAAAATATATAGGCTGCTTATTGTCTTGGGAACGCAAGTAAAACCGCAGGAGGCAGCTAGTACTTTTATAATTACTTAAACTCTTAAATAGCAGGTTTAAAAACACAAATATAATTGATAGCAATAGTTTGTATGACCAGTTTCAGGCATAAATCAATAAAAGTCAAGAGTAAACAAAAAATAGTTAAAAAAATAATTAGAATACAATATTATTATTTGGATTGGCTTTATTTTCATCTAGCTATTTCACTTTGCGGTTTCATCTCCCATCTATAGGCTATTTGTGGGCCAAATTTCTGTAAGATCGGTTCAGTCAACAAATGAACAAACTCACTTTCGCATTTGTAATATTAGATAAGATTTTGTTCCACTTACCGCAAGTATTTCAGTTTTTATTCAAGGGCTATATTTACTACTTTTATCTTGTGTCAGGCCAAAATAGCACTTAATTCAAGCTGCTGGAGTGCTAGTTTTCGATTCAAGGTTAGTTTACAGCGTATCGGTAGTGTTCGTAATGGGGTTCATTTTGACATTTAAATTACAGAGCTGGGGCTCGATTCTGTAAGGAAAATGACACTAACTCGAGGATGTTTCGTCGCGGCCTCTATGCTCTGCCTCTGTCGCTTACTACGCTAATACTACTAATCACGTGAAAGATAAGCTCTCCGAGGCCTCCGTAAAGCGACTCGCCAACGAACTGAATAAGGGGGCTGAGCTTTGTAGTACCTTGTTATTTCTTTTTTGACATTAAACCTGAGAAACCAATCCCCTGGTTTCCAGGTTTGTCAAAAAGGTAAGGGAAAATTTTAGTAGTCAGTACTTAGTACTCATAAATACATTACTAGTCTTAGCGACGCGTTCATCCATATTACTTTTATATTCTACAACTATTATGTATTATATTCTATGTATAAGCAAGATAGGGTTCCTTTGACACACGATAACCTCAAAACTACTGAATATTTCGGGATGGGACTGCTATCATTCGACGCGAAATTTTTCGTATATGGTTATAGCTTATATATTGATAAACGCGGGTGAACCCGCGAGGGGTAGCTAGTAATATATATATTATTTTCTCTATATTCATTATTAAAGCTATGTTGTAGTTAATTGTAATTTAAACCACATATTTAGGAAATAGGTTTTACTAGGTTAAAGTTTGCCTGTTTCATAGATTTTAGGATTAAAGTTTTTTGTTTTTTTTTAATGCCACATGCAGATTATCTTGATGATGGTAAGAGACCACCGCCCCAATAGATATTTGCAACACCAGAGGCATCGCCAATGCATTATCTTCTGTTGTCGTCATTAGTTTTCAGTAATTTCCTGTAATTTCGTTCTCACGAAGATTAGAATTATGTTGTGTATGGTATATTAGCTGCCCCCTTATGCAGCTAAAACAAACTTCGTCATCAAGCCTACGCAACGACCTCCCACGCGATTCGTAGTTTGTGAAAGAGACAGAGCATAAAAGCCGCGATGAATCTTTTTCGCCAAAATTCTGAAGACCAGATATTTATCACGATTTCAGTTTGTTCCATTGCAAAGGTTTTTGCTGGACTTTTGTTTACATCTTACAGTTTTTTTTTATCTTAAAACTCGCTTTATAGGAGATAAAACATACCTAGATACTATATGTTTAAGCAATTCAACGTACCGTGGGGATATTGTGCCTAGTTTCTAGTAATAGTATCTTAACCTAAAGGAGGGGGGATGGAGGGAGGAACTGACAAAATGGAAGCAATGTAGTTAAGGCGCGACGCGGCGGATTTATGTTCGAGTCGAAAGCGGGGGAATAATTATTTGAGCAATTCGTAACAATTTGGTGTTTGGTGTAAGTTTTTGTATCACAAAGATCTTCTTTTCTTTTATGCCATCAGGGCCGAAATAGGGGCATCGCCAATGCGTTCTCGACCCTGAGACGTAGTTGTTAAGTATCATGTGCCTGTAATTTACCGGCCCTCTTACCTTACTAACCGCAACACAACCGTGCACTTGTATAAATGCACTACTGATTCACGACGGAAATGGGTCAAACTCTGCACATAGAGCTTTAATACTCTAGCTGTTTTGATGACTGAGTAAAGAAACTCTGTTTCTTTGGTTCAATTTATAGAAAACAAACCTTAATTTACTAAAGACCTTTTTGACTGATATTGTAATACAAAACAAAAAATAGCGGCCAAGTGTGAGTTGGATGAACCGTTAAATATTTACACATACAAACATAAGACTTTCTGGAATCGGGACCCTCCGTATTTATTGTCTTAATTTATAATTTTTTTTGATTTGTTAAAGCAACCACAGTAGTAGATTCACACTATGAAAATTTCAAATGTCTAAAGATACAGACGTGTGACGGACAGACTCGTTGACTATGAGTACCCTAAAAAGTTTATTTATCTGAAATTAGATTCAAATATCGAAAAATCTGCAAATATATTGGTGTATTCCAGAAGCCTCATTTGAGAGCCTTTCTAGGTTAGGTTTATTTACCATCTTCTGTTACATCATCCCTTAAGTAGTAAAACAAGCCAATTAAAGTAAAATCACAAAAAAAGGAAAATTACAAAAACATTTATTAAGTTAATGTAATAAGCCACAATTTACGATGCCATTACCACATTAAACGTAATTTTACTGTTGTAAAAGTTATTCTTTGCGTGTTAATAATCAGTTATCTTGTGACTGTGAAACTGCTCGTTATGCTAATTATAGTTATCTGTGAGTGCTATGAGGTTTGCTCACTTCTGTGTCATAATTATAATTTGTGGATATATCTGTGAGCAAAATACACATAATAACTTTATTTTACTGTTGTTTTTTTTAAATAAATTGGGATTTAATGTGTACTTTCGAGAACAGGATGTTAACATAAGTGATCGCATTGAAATATCATTATTGATGCTGTATGGTGGCGGTACAGTGTCGCAGCGACGTATACTATTACCCCATCTCTAGAGTATAGAATAATAAATAAATATCCTGGCACATTCTTTACATACGGCCATCTGGTCCCAAAGTTAGTAGAGCTTGTACTATGGAAACCAGATAACTGATATACTACTTTTGTTTTCTAAATACATTCTTATATAGATATTTACACCCAGACACAGAACAAACAGACATGTTCATGCACACAAATGTTTGTCCTGGGTGGGTATCGAACACGCGACCTTCGGCTTGGCAGTCTGAGTCGCTAACCACCAAGTCAACTGGCCTGTTAGAAAGAGGAGACTAAAGTGTAAATCGATGGCCTTGTGCACTTACTACCAAGTGGTGACCAGGTAGGCGGTCAGCCGTAAAAATTCTACTAAATCTCAGGGCAGGAATAAGACCCAAATTACTTGGAACAGGGCAGGGAGATCCAAGTGAATACACTTGTTATTCAACTTGCCTTCATGTATATGCTATTCTTGGCTTGAAGACATGCCAGATAAAATCCTCGAATTAACTCGAACATACTCTAAGTAGTGACAATGGAGACATTGGGTCTGTCTGCTGTCCATCATGAGCACCCATCATGATTAACTTCTTTCCCCTGCATTCTCTAATATAAACCTCGTCGAGGCGGCGGAACGAGCAGACCTCTCATATAATTGCGTGGTTAGCGAAAGAGACAATGCAAGGAGACCGCGAGCTTTTGGCATTTACCTTACAGAATTGCACCCAGGCCTCGACACAAAAGGATACAGTAGCCTTATTTTTGAACACGAGATACATTATTATAGCGGAGCGTACATAGTCGATGGGCTTGCCCCTTTGTCATTTGCTATGTCAAATATGAATGGGCAATATACAAATAATTACTCTTATTTCTCTTTTGCGGTAATCAATTATTATTGTGTTGTATCCATATTCAAATAATTTTCGTTATAGATTTTGACATTTCGAGTCCACACGTCCAAACATTTTCCCTAAGCTGTTCCATAATAACTTCAAATCTAGAGCTATCGCAGGCAATTGTTTTTTCTCCATTATCAAGTACAATTAAGTTTAAGCAAATCCAGCCTTTTTCATGTAATATATAACAATCAAATTGCCGTGTAACGCCCATGTAACTGCCTCGCTAGTGTCTTATCAATTCGACCGCATCTGTTCCACCCCTCAATGGCCGCATAAAAGCGGGGCAAAGTGCCCAGAAAGCCTATTAAGAATCACCCTTGCGGACAATTGTATCGTAATGTCAAACATTTAGCACTTGATTTTTGTTTAACTCTCAGCCTTGGTTGAGTCTTTAAATCTTTTTCATTTTCATTTACCAAGGTTAACTCCCACAAGTTTAAGCGTATTCAGCAACCGAAGGCTAACCTTAATTCAGCATTACCTTTTTAAATATAGTTTTACGTTTTGGTGGAAGTGGTTGCTGCCCAAGTAAAATATAATAATACTAGCTGTCCCCTGCGGTTTTACCCGCGATCCCGTGGGATGTCACATGTATTATACATAAAAACCTTCCTCTTCAATCACTCTATCTATAAAAAAAACCGCATCAAAATCCGTTGCGTAGTTTTAAAGATACAAGCATACTAGATTTAAGCATACATATGGATATAGGGACAGAGAAAGCTACTTTGTTTTATACTATGTAGTGATAGTGATGAACCAAGAAGTTTTTAAAAATATTTTTCCGCGAGCTGATCATAATTTCCAAGAAAATTCCGTTTATAAATAGAAAAGAAAATTGTCTTTACAGAAATATTGAAAATAATATTAAGGATGAAAGTAATAAAGAGAAAATATAGAATACCTCGTACCTCTTTCGGTATGAGAAACGCTGTTGTAAGAATTACTATTTTTAAAAGATCTGATGATGAGCAATAATCACCAGTTTTAGGACAGCTTATGGGCTTCACTTCTAGAAGAAAGACAAATTACTTATAAAATGAAATATTTATTCATATACCCCTTCTCGAGACTTATTCCTGGCATCACTCAGTATTGCTACATTTTTAAAACGTTTGGTGTATTGTTTGTTTTTCTCATATTATTTTGTTTTTTAATGTAATGTAATGTTGTGTGTTGCCATGAATAAACGTATTTTCTTTCCCTTTCTTTCTCAGGCACTTATGAATGGTCAGACTCTAACACCGGTTCAGAAGGTTACTTTTACTGAGAAGAGCCGGCAATAAACTCAGTTATTTTTTTGACATATTTCAAATTATATCAACACACTTGCAAAGAAACCTATAGCTCTTAAAGAAATAGGAGCTAATTATACCTCAATACAGTATAACCCTGCCGAAACACTTTCGGTGTAGGAGCCACTCTGCTGTAATATATCACTGTCCAGCCATGACATCTAATATAGAACTCTCCGATTACTGAGGGTAATTGTGATTCCTGTGACGTCATTGCATATCATATGGACTAAAGAGGACTTAGGACTGACTATGTAGTACTGAAGAGAGAATTCTAGAATATTTTGAATTTTTGCATCTGTTATTGACTTTTTTACACTTGTTGTTGTTTATGAAGGAAATGATCTTGGTACTATTCTAAATGTAAAAATTTTGGATGGATGGCTGTTTGTTAGTCAATCACGCCAGAACAGCTGAAAGTACCTGGATGAAATTTTGCAGAGAAATAGATTATATTCCGGACTAGAATATAGGCTACTTTCATCCCGGGAAAATGTAATATCCTTGGCGAACGAGGGTAAAACCGCGGGGGACAGCTAGTTGAAGAATAATTTTAATGTGTTGATCACTATCGACTCATTTACAGGTTTTTGGAAAGTAGAAATAAACTTCAATTTAATAAAGATCTTTGATTACTTAATTTCAGAAATCGTTTTGATGGAGTTTTTAATCAAAATTACGAAAAAAATGTAACAGACATGACAACAAATAAGAAATTAAATAAAACCAATCAATCAATTTGACGGACCAGTTGGCTTGGTGGTTAGAGACCCTGACTGCCAAGCCGAAGGTCGCTAGTTCGATTCCCACCCAGGACAAACATTTGTGTGCATGAACATGCCTGTTTGTTAAGTATGTATTTAAAAAGTAGTATATGTAGTATATCAGTTACCTGGTAGCCATACTACAAGCAGTACACTCTGCTTAACTTGGGATCAGGTGACCAGGTGTGAAGAATGTCTTGGGATTTATTTATTAATCTAATGCTTTAAGTTGCATAGAAATCTGTTCAGTCTCCATAACAAGTTAAGTAGCAAACATACATAATATCTACAGTTAAAATATATCATATATATAGTCACGCCAAAAGTATTACAGTCGATTTTGAATTATACAGCAATTAGATTTAAAAGCTATATTCAAACTGAATACGCCTAATGCTGCGTAAATTAGTGCTCTATCTACAAAACACATGGAAAATTAGCGCTGCTCGCACAAGATGAATACATATAAATTAAATCCCAAAAGTACATTACGGCGCCATTTGAAGTTAAATTCAGTCAGTTTACATTGAACCTTTACCATTTTATAATTAGTCGGTATTATAAAATGCTACTTAATATTATAAACGCGATAGTTTGTATGTATGGATGTTTGAATGTATGGATGTTTGTTCCTGTTTCACACAAAAACTACCCAACGGATTTGGAAGAAACTTGGCACATAGATAGCCTATATTGGAATAACGTATACGGTACTTTTTATCCCAGGAAAATGTTAAATACCTCGGGAACGTGGGTGAAACAGCGGGGGACAGCTAGTAAATCAATTAAATAAAATTAATGGTTTTTTCCTTACAATCAATAATAATAAATGGCTACTTACTGAAAACTAAATTGATTCAAACTTGCATTTGACTGATCAACGACTGGATGTTTTTGAGGAACAGTTTGTCGGTCGACAAAGGCCTCCATTCCTGTCTCTTGCTAAGCGGGTCCATACCAGACCAGCAGATTTTCATGATGTCATCTTCCCAGCTTTTGATTTGTCTCCCTCTATTTCTTTTGCTATCTCTTGGATACCCTTCTGTTGTCGGTATTATCCATGACTAATTTTGGCAGATAAGGGAAAATTCTCGATGTCGCATGTGTGTATGCTCTCGCTTATCTCGAAAACGAATGGGCGGATGTGATTATAAATTTGTGAGGGTAGACGGATCATTTGATTTAAGGCCTTAAGCATGAGTAATAAATAATACAGATTGACATAAAAACTTTGTTTTGGATAAATGTTGTTTTTTTGTCAAGTACATCGGCTTTTGTTCTGGTAAAGTTTCCGCGGGTTAAAACTTCCTGTCCATCTGCCTGTTCCCAGACATTAGGGGTTGGCGTAAAGTATGCTTTCCCATTTGGGGCATTATATATTGGAAGAGATTTGGAAAAATGTATTCGGTTGGCCGCCCGCCTGACCTCAACCTCTTTTGAAATATTTTCGGTCACCGTAATATCGAGCGTACACGACAAATAAATAAATAAATATCCTGGGACATTATTTACACACGGGCATCTGGTCCCAAACTAAGCAGAGCTAGTACTATGGAAACCAGATAACTGATATACTACATATACAACGTTTTTTCTTAAGTACATACTTATATAGATATTTACACCCAGTCAAAGAGACATGTTCATGCACACAAATGTTTGTCCTGGGTAGGAATCGAACCCACGACCTTCGGTTTAGCAGCCAGTCGCTAACCACCAAGCCAAGTTAAGTTAGGGCCTTATAAGCTATATATATAAATAATAATATAGTATATAAAAATAATTTGATTGCTTCTGAGATTCAGCACATAGTAACATATTAGTATATGTATTACCTAATCAGGGATTATATTTTCCTATAATTAGTAATTTTACATGGTCCGACAAACAAGCAGACGGTTCACTTTATTGTAAATGGTCACTGCCTATGGACGATTGCAACACCAGAGACATCGCCAATGCGTTGTCGACCCTGAGACGTGAAGTTGTTAAGTCTCATGTGCCTGTAATTTCACAGGACCTACTGCACTACTGCTTCACGGCGGAAATGGGTAAGGTGGTAGTACTTCCCCGGACGAACTTTGCACTAAGAGCTCAACTATTCAGTTTTTTTTTAATATTATTCCTACTTCCACTCTACGTTTAATAAGGTTCTATAAATAATAACCAATTACAGTTATGTTTATGCGAGCGTTTAAATACGCGTTAATTAATTTGCTTAAACTACAATTCAGGAATTCGAAACGACCAAATTATGAAAAACTGTGATGCTCGTTTCACAACGTTGGTTATTACCAGAATATAGGCGCGAGGGAGGTCTGATTAAGGTGGTTTCTATTGGCAGGGAGAATGAAAAGTCATCAAGGGCCTAATTTCAAAGGGAACGTGACGTTGCTAGGGATTCCCAATCAGTAATAGGTATTCCTTTGATGCTTACTTGCTTGCCTGGTGGTTTGTTCGCTTGGATAATTTGGAAAGGCTTAGGTAATGTCTGTTCGCCGTGCCATGATAATTCGAATACCTATTTTCGGTAGTTTAATAGTTGGATGTATTTTTTTTGTTACTTCATTTAAATTGTATAATGAGCTTGGGCTTTTAGGAGTTTGAAGAGATTGATGGAAATTGGCGTGAGGTAACCAAAATATGGAGGGTACTTAAAAAAACAATAAAAACATTATCCTGGGACATTCTTTACACACGGCCATCTGATTCCAAGGTAAGCAGACTATCACATATGACCACCAGATAACTGATATATTACTTAGGTACTAATTTTTAATCAATACATACTTTTATAGAGTAGTAGAGCTCTTAGTGCAGAGTTCGTCCGGGGAAGTACTACTACTATGTTACATGTCCATAGGCGGCGGTGACCACTTACCATCTGGTGGAACGTCTGCTTGTTTGTCGGCCCAAGTAGTACACATTTCTTTTTTAAAAATATTACATTGACAGACTAAACAGACATGTTCATGCTCACAAATGTTTGACTCGGGTGGGAATCGAACCCACGACCTGTGGCGTGGCGGACAGGGTCTCTAACCACCTAGACAACTGGCCCGAACTTTGTAGCACTCTCCCGTCTGGCTAATACCTTCAAGTTTAAGTTATGCCACTACAATTTATCACCATACGTCGCCTTTGAATGAAATGTATCTATATTATAATGAAATGTGTGTGGCGGTACTGAGACATCTACTTACCATTCTCTATGATAAAAGGCGTGAAGATATTAATAATATTGTAAAAATAAATAAGGTACAAACTAGACTTTTTATTACAAATACAAAATTCGAAGCATACCAAACTTGTAATGACATTGGCGAACAATCCCTCGTTCCGAAGTATCCAAAGCTAAAACTTGGCGAATAAACTTGGTAGACTTGGCTTAACTTGGCCACAAGTAACTGCAACTGTATACTGTGCCTAGGGACTTGGAGTGTGTATAAAAAGTTAGCTAACGCCTCCAGGGTGTATGAGATGTGGCGAGCTTAAGCTATTTCTTTTAGTTGTTATTTATTCATTTTCTCTAAAGACACTCTAGGGATATAAATTGATTATTTAAAAAAATATTCTTTCATTGTTTTTATAGTATTTTCCTTCCCTCGAATTTCTTTATAATTCCCTAACACTACTAACGAGACACTTCTCTTCATATGAAATTACTAAGAGCACTTATGGCTTCTACTGAGAAGTGTAGTGATTAAGTCACAACAGTACTTTCACATCTCTTAATATTAGTCACAGAAACACTATTTTATCTGTATGTTTGTACGCTAGTTCTTTTTGACTAAGCAACAGATTTTGATGCGGTTTTAAACATCATTTTAATAATTTATTTCTAAAGGTTTCTTATCGTTGTTTATTATTTACACAGGGATGATTATTTATATATATATATATATGAATATTAATATTAAAGAATCTTAAAACTTGATGTATCACATTAGTATACCATAAATGATACCTAACATACATATTCTATTAGATCTTGATTAAGTCGTATCGTTTGTGTGTGATTATACTGCCCATACAATAACAATCCGTAAGCGGAAATTTGATTAGGATATCTACTATCGTAACTCACTCAGTTTACGCTCCAGTGAATAGGTCAGTGCGACGCAAACTCGTGAAGAGCTCAGGGACGAAATCTTGAGATCTTGAGCTCAAAATACGTTGATGTTTCGGCAACCTTTTGGTTGTGATTTTATGTATGTTTTTATTGGGTCTGGGGGAAGTTTGAAGGGTTTTTGAATAAATACAATGTGTATGTTTTATTTGTGATTGAGGATATGATGTTTGTTTTTCTTTTTCGCTGATTTCAGAACTTAACTTATTTTTATTATATGTTGTAACATATTTGAGTTAGACTCTAAAAAGATTTCTCACTTCTTTATTCATTTTAGAAGTAATAGAGCCATAAATGCAGAGTTTGCTGGAGAAATACAATTTCGCGTCTAAGGGGCGAGAATGCGTTGCGTTACGTATCAACGTACGACGTCACTTGGACCATATGCCTGTTGGTCGGGCTACTTGACATGAAGAAAAAAAAAATAGAGTGAACCATATTCCATAAGAACAAACACATGTTTTTGAGCATTTTTATTGTAAAAAATTTATACCTGCTAATGATGTGGTAGTCGAATAATTTTTGAGGTTCAGTCATAAACCGATTGGCTTGCTCATTCTAAATATAAATAAGAAAGTTTCAATTAGAAACCATTTGTTTCTATGCAGTAAATCGTTTCTTCATTTGAACTGAGGCCTAAGCACGAACATCTTTCACGAGCATAGCGACATTGTAATATTGTATCGAGTGCGCAAAAAAACTGGTGTGTATCGAAAATTGAACATCGTGCATACCGTGACGTTGCGCGATGTTCAATTCATTCGATATGATGACGATTCGCTTACGATAGACGTTCGTGCTAAGGGCACAGAGCTTCGATTCTCTTTGGAAAATTACACCAGCTCGAGGATGTTTCGTTGCGGGCTCTATGCTGTCCCTTTCGATAACTACGCAATCACGTGAGAGAAGTTCGTGGCGCCGGCTCGACGACGAAGTTCCTATTACCTGAATAAGGGAGCAAAATTTCATGATTTTAAGTATAATAATAATTCATATCACTCAGAATTACAGGTGATAATTAAATGAGACATTTCCTTAGTAACATAATGAAATTAGATGAAGCATTCATCTTGGAATGTGGATATGATCTATATTATGGCCGAACCAACACTTGATTATAGACAAAACTATGCGATAATTTGCTGTCACGCTTCTGTATAATAATACACTTAATACTTACATTTATTTTATTAATATTCTCATACAATAACAGGAAGTATGATTAGGTGAACCTTTTTTATGTTTTCTTTCGGAAAAGATTAATGAATATATCTTCACGATGCACCCAATGAAGATGCCAGTGATTTAGACTAATAAATATTTTAAGCTCAAATGACATGAGATGAATATCGTCGATGTCAATTTTTTTATAAATAAACTAGTTGACCCGACAGACACTGTCCTGTCTTAACTATGAATATTGAATTCGAATCTTCCGATTGAATCGACTGTGAAATGTGCAATAAGAATTTATAAATTAATTCTTTTATCAATTTAATTGCGACTCATTGCTTTAAAAGATATTTGGAGCGCGCATTTAGTCTTATATATCTTGCAACTGTCAAACGACTGACAGTTAAGCCAAACGCCATAAATGGTTACATTAGAAAAGTTAATATGGTCATTAAGATTTCTTAAATTTTCTAATTTTCCACGCACCTTTCTTATTTCTTTCTTTCATAAGAACCTTCTCCTGGCAATAACATATACATCAAAAAAAGAATTAGAGAAATCGGTCCAGCCGTTCACGCGTGATGCCGTGACCAAGGAAAATATATAATAATATATAAATACATAGATTACTGATACATACATGCTCCCTGCGGTTTCATCCGCATTCCCGGGGGATGTAACATTTTCCCGGAACAAAAAGCATTCTATGTGTAAATCCAGGTTATGAACTATCTACGTTTTTGCGTGAAAGAGTCAAAAACATCATGTTGTACACCATACTCACAAACTTTCGCATTTATAATATTAGTAGGATATTTATCGCTATAGCAACAGTATTAAGACACATATTTCATTAATAGTATTTTAATGATGGCATTACGTGTAATGTTATTGTATTGACCAATGTCACCTCCCTTTAGGGCAGTTTATAATTTCTCAAAATTCTGTACCAACAGCCCCCTTATTCAACTAATACAAACTTCGTCGGCGAGCGGCTTCGCGTAGGCCTCGGAGAGCTTATCTCTCACATGAAAATAGTATTAGCGTAGTTAGCGAAAGAGACAGAGCACGGAGGCCGCGACGAAACATCCTCGAGTTAATATCATTTTCCTTACAGAATCGAGCCCCAGATCCTACAGATTTATATAATAGTATAGATTTAGATTGGTAGTATAAAGAGCAAAACTCTTTTATATTTATTTTGACTATACACCGCTTCAGCGAAGAATATATTATATTACTAGCGTAGCGGATAGTATAGAGTCGCGTACAAATATATATTATCTTAGAGAACCCGTCGGACGTTGTCCCGTCTGTTTATATTTATTTTCATGACGATCGATTGAACGGTTTTGAATTTGATGCGCTGCAACGCTTTTGGCAAAATGAATAGCATAAAACCTTCTATATGACAAAATACTTAGATTTGCTCCTTCATGGTGATTGGTTGAACTGAGATGGAGTTTATCAATCCTCTCATATTGAAAAAGAGAACGTTTGTGAAGATGGATGGATGCATGTTTGTTACGCTTTCCCGCAAAAACTACCAAATGAATTTGGATGAAACTAGCAATATAGATAGTTTATAACTTGGATTAACACATAGGTTACATTTTATTCCGATAATATGTATCGTAATATGGAAATGCGGGTATAAGTGCGCTGGACAGTTAGTAATATTATAAATGCAAAAGTTTGCGTTTTTGGTTTTTACTCATCCATGCAAAAACTATCTAACAAATTTGGATTTGGATACTTTTCATCCGTGTAAAAGTTACATCCGTCGGGAATCTGGGTGAAACCGTGGGGAGCAGCTAGTCTCATGTATACCACCATCAAATGTGATGTTTGGATATTTGTGAGCTTTAAAAGACTGAATCAATTTAAATGTAATTTGGCACACAGATAATATATATTTTGAATTAATATTAAAGATACTTTTTGTACCGAAACAAAGTCAGAACCATCAGAAATGCCGGTCAAACCGCGGGGCAAATACTACCCAATTAAAATATAGGTAGTAGATAAAATTGTGTTCTAACAAATATAAAATACCCCAAAAGAATATCCCCAATGAATAAAAGATTAATAAAGGTGGGTCTTTGTCTTAATTCAAAGAAGAAGTTAAAATTTAAAAATAACAAATTTCTTTTAATATGTCACTAGCACGGAACAAAGAATAACCGGTGCTAACTTCAAAGGAAACTTGGCAAATTATTCTTCTTACATTTTTTTGAATTATTACTTTGGTATGGGCCTTAAAGAACGGTAAAAAGTTTATGCCCGGCTTTTTTGTTGGTAATGAAAATGTCCCCTTTATATTTATTTCATTGAAGGCAATTAAAATTTGTTTATTAACAGGCAAGCCTTGATGGGTAACCTCTTTCGTTCGTTATCGCGGGAAAAGACCAAGTTTTTACTTTATATTACGTTTTGCTGCTCTTATTAAGTTGGCTTTGAATAAAGTTGGTCTTTTAAAACGCTTTTAAATTTAAAGTTTTTTTATTAACTTGAGCATTTCATAATTTGGGCCAGTTGGCTTGGTGGTTTGGGACCCTGATTGCCACGCCGCTGGTTCGATTCCCACCCAGAGCAAACATTCGTGTGCATGTACATGTCTGTTTGTTCTGTATCTGAATGTAGATATCTCTAAAAGTAAATAGATATATAGTCAGTGGTCTGGTTTCTATTGTACAGGTTATGCTTGTTTTGGGATCAGAACGCCGTGTATAAAGAATGTCCAGGGTATTTATTATTATATTATTTATAATTACACAGAGGCACATGGTGTGGATTGGTGGACCTTTAATTTGGATTTTAGAACGATTTGAATTTTCGAACAACGATTTCCCATTTGAAATCGTAAATAAACTATCTTCATAATTAATTTTTTGAACTGTATTAATACCGTACTCGCTTATTGGGGATATTGTAAAAATGTATTTTCATTTGAGGATCATATATAATAGAACCTTATATGAAATGAAATGAAATATTTATTCAAATAGGCCTTCACAGGCGCTTATGAATGGTCAGACTCTAACACGTCGGTGTTAGAGTCCCCTTTTTATCTCTCTCTTTTGTCTATGCTTTTTTATATTATTAAATATTTCCCGTGGGATGTCACATGTATTATACATAAAAACCTTCCTCTTCAATCACTCTATCTAATAAAAAAAGCCGCATCAAAATCCGATGCGTAGTTTTAAATATTTAAGCATACATAGGGACAGAGAAAGCGACTTTGTTTTATACTATGTAGTTATATAACATTATCATTGGGTTGTGAGTTATTCCCAACACAAGTATCTCTGATTATTTACTGGGAAGTTTCGGCGTAAATTTTGTTAAAATTATTTCTGAAATAAACCTATTTTTAATTAATTTTATTTATTTATCATTATAATCGGAATTTGCATTGTGATGATAATTTTGTATGAATTGCTGGATTTCCCCACGATGTTACCGTTGGATTTAATATTCGGCCAAATAAATTCATTAATAAATATCAACTTTGAGATATATAGTGATTACGAGTTGAAAGTGGAACATACACTCGTAAAAAGTTCGAAGTGGACACAGCGTGGATAATGTACTTTTTTTTTAGGTTTTTACGGCTGTTTACGCCCCAGTTTCCAGACTGTTTTTATTTCCATTGTTCAAACAAAATTTTCGGCCAGTAACAATTTGTACGTGCTCATCTTGCTATTATAACCTTTTTTTAAGCTTAACGTTAAAAAAAAGTGCTTAGTATGCAATTTTTTCCGCATAAGCTTAGCAACTTTTCTTCTCATTAAAAATAATTTTCTGCGCGACGCTAGCTGTGCTATAGCGATCCCGGAAAAAGCGGTAGACCTTTAGCTACATCTCGGGATATTACCGGGATTAAGTTGGAGAGGGAGTAAAAAAAGGTACGTACAATAAACGAATTTGCCGTGAATGAGCCAACGACGTTCGAATAATCCTTCACAGTGGAGCCATGAAATCTTGAATGCCGCTCTTTTAAGATAGCGATATCAGCATTTTGCCATAAGATTTTGTAGAAAAATAGTAATACTCCTTATTTAAGTAGGCTATTATTTTCTAATTGCTTTTTAAATAATTATAAAATAAAAATTAATAAATATCTCAGGACATTCTTTACACGCGGTCATCTGATCCCAAACTAAGCAGAGCTATGGAAACCAGATAACTGATATACTACATTTATTACTTTTTTTTCTAAATACATACTTATATAGATATTGACACCCAGACACAGAACAAACAGACATGTTCATGCACACAAATGTTTGTCCTGGGTAGGAATCGAACCCGCGACCTTCGGCTTGGCAGTCAGAGTCGCTAACCACCAAGCCAACTGTCCTGTCATTCATACCTTTTTTTGTAAAAGGTTTTTCCATTTGATTTGTCTAGATACTACAGTTTGCAATCAGGCTAATTAAGTGAGTCCTAAATTAAAACAGGGCCCGTCCGGGATTTGAACCCGGGACCTCTCACACCCAAAGCGAGAATCATACCACTAGACCAACGAGCCGCTTGTACGATATACAATAAAGTATGAATTCAACACACTTTATTCGTGACCACAACAGCTGTGTAAATATTTTATTGCCCCCGATGACGTAATTCAGTGGATACAGATAATCCTTACAGAGATCAGCCTGTTCCACGGCAGTAGCATGTTGACTCCAGGAAACTGGCCCCTTATTCTGTTCATAGAACGGACAGACGACCTCCCTATTGGAAAATATGACGCATTTTAGTTATTTAGTAAATGTTTTTCAAAATTCAAAACCATTTATTCAGTTTAGGCCCTCGGAAGGCACTTATGAAGGTCAAACTTAAATTTTCTGAAGCTACAACCGGTTTGGAAGTCAGCCTACAACTGAGAAGAACTGGCAAGAAACTCAGCAAGGTTACATTCTTTTTTATTTTTTATATAAATTTTATCTATTCTGACTTTTGGCTATTTTTTTATTAAAATTTTACAAAAAAAAAATACAAGAGGATTTTGATAGAATTGTTATGTGGGCTCATGATAACGGTTTAATTATAAATATTGCTAAAACTCAATACATGACAATATGTTCTCCACACAGTCATTATAAAAACATTAGCCTATGTGTAAAAGGTCACACGTATGAGTCTTTCCACAATAAAAATATATATTGTAAATGTAATAATTTAGAGGCTGTATCTTCATATCGATATTAAGGATTGACCATTGACGGAACTTTTAGTTCGAGTTTAGAAACTGCATATAAAGAGTTTGTGTGATAAATTAAGGATTGACCATTGACGGAACTTTTAGTTCGAGTTTAGAAACTGCATATAAAGAGTTTGTGTGATAAATTAAGGATTGACCATTGACGGAACTTTTAGTTCGAGTTTAGAAACTGCATATAAAGAGTTTGTGTGATAAATTAAGGATTGACCATTGACGGAACTTTTAGTTCGAGTTTAGAAACTGCATATAAAGAGTTTGTGTGATAAATTAAGGATTGACCATTGACGGAACTTTTAGTTCGAGTTTAGAAACTGCATATAAAGAGTTTGTGTGATAAATTAAGATCAATACTTGGAAAATTTTATCAACAAAAAAATATACTTAATAGAAGCATGATGTATACATTGTACTATGCGATGGTTGATTCTTTGGTTGGTTACGGACTGGGAAGCTATGGACTGACATTTAATACACACCTGGATAAAGTCAAATCATTGCAAATCAGATTCTTAAAATATTTGATAAATAAAAAAACTAAAGTGTCATTACATAAAAACTATAATTAGCTATAAATAGTTAATAAGTTGTTCAGGATATGCAATATTTTAAGTATTCAAAATAAAGTTAAAACACTAATCCTACTTGAACAGTACAACATAGACGACAATAAAATAAAGAAAGAATATAGATTCCTAGCCCGTAGCTCAACCAGACCTAAATATGTAATCCCCAGGGCGCGTAACTACTATGGTGAGAGAACGCGGCGTTGGTTGACTCCAACACTGCATAATCAATTACCTCACGACTTACTCGATAATGTTAAATCTAGGCCTCAGATTAAGCGAAAATTAAAAATGTATTTCTTGGCTTTAGAAGAGTGATTAAACAAATAAATGAAGAAATAGGATAAGATTAGATTGTAAAAAAATTCAGTGCTAATGAAATATAGTTAAATAAGAGAGTATTTCTGTCGACAAATCGTACTGCGGTTTGACAGAATGTTATTTTATGTTTATTAGTTATTAATACTTTGGTAAAATAAAGAAAAATAATATCTTTTTTACATAATTTTATTTATAACAATTACAAAATATTTAATATAGGTAACATTCAATATAATAATAATTACTTACAAGTTACACAAGAAAATTAGAGGTGCACTGTGCAGAGAGTAGCTATTTCCATACATTTTTATCTTCAATATAATGAACTACCTTGTAATACGCATAATAATTGTTATTAATTAATATATATGCCTATTTCAAAACGTTATCTTGATGAGTTTCTTAACGGTTTTTCTCAGTGGAGGGGTAATTGACCCGTATGGTCTCTGTGGTCTATTCATTTGTCTTTTTATTGTATACTAGCTGACCTCCGTGGTATTACCCACATTCCCGAGGGATATGTCCAAGTTATAAAATATATTAAAGCCAAGTAAACTTGTAATATATAAAAATCTCCTACGTCACCATAGTTTTTGTGTGAATGGGTAACACACATCCTTACAAACACTCGCATTTAAAAAAAATAGAGAATAGTATTGTTCTAGGGCTTCAATATGACTTTAAAACTATTTATTTGAAATTTTCTTTAGTCAATTTCTCAAATCTCTTTTAGAGTCAGAGGGGCTTTATATAATTTTTTCGTATAAGTTGAACGTAAGGGAGCCGCTGAAATTACAGGCACATGAGACTTAACAACTTCATGTCTCAGGGTCGAAAACGCATTGTCGATGCTCTGGTGTTGCAAATATCCATAGGCGGCGGTGACCATCACCATCAGGTGGACCGTATGCTTGTTTATCGGCTCACGTGGTATAAAAAAATTATCTGTTGACTAGATGCTGTGGCTAATCATAATAATATCATCATATAAATATATCACATAATAAATAATTAAGCTAATCAATTCAATTGAACACCAAAACAGGGCCCGTCCGGGATTTGAACCCGGGACCTCTCACACCCAAAGCGAGAATCATACCACTAGACCAACGAGCCGCTTGTATAATTTTCATAAAACTAGCAATTCAACAATGAAAATACAATATTCGTGACACTTGTGTAAATATTTTACGGTCTGCCCCCTTATTCAGCTAATACAAACTTCGTCGGCGAGCCGCTTCACGGAGGCCTCGAAAACCTTACCTCTCACGTGATCAGTAGTATTAGCGTAGCAAGCGACAGAGACAGAGCATAGAGGCCGCGACGAAACATCCTCGAGTAGTGTCATTTTCCTTACAGAATCGAGCCCCAGCTTCTACACAATGTAATAAAGTTTTATGACTTTGTTACTGTAATTAATTTCATATTTTTAGTATACACGGTTATACCTAAACTAATAAAGTTTCGAACTATATTTTATACCATGTTTACCTTTTAGCAAATTTAGGAAATTTCTGATAGTTAAAATCAAGTTTACCTCTTTAAGAAAATATGTAGGAAACATTTCTTTACTTGAAAATATTTTGCTAACTTTAGTGGTATTGCCGTCAGCGTAGAAAGGTTCCATATGTTTTATATTATGCCTTTTTTCTGTCATGAATATGTTTATGTTGATATGGAAGTGTTCATAATTTCTTGTCTGCTTTCTTTGTTATTTGAAGTTAAACTTTTTTGACGCGTTATTAAAAAAATATGAGAGTGAAATTTTAAGATGCGCGCGCATCACTGCAACACAAAAATGAACAGGTTGAAGTTAGCTGATAACGGTCTCTGCGGAACATCGTAGAAATCGCAACTGTCAGTGTCAATGAGTGAGTATTGATGTTGTTGTTAATAGTAAGCTACAAAACGTCGAAAATTGTTAGTCGTTGCTACAGACAGGTGCAAAGAGTTTGCACACTACAATTTCACGACTGAATAGTAAAAAATGCTTTTATTACAGTTTTTCTCACTTATAATTTCGGGTATAACTTCTTACGTGCGTACATAAGTATACATACACGTTTTCTTAAATATATATATAGGGCTTGCCTTTGGCCTTCGACTGTACCTAGTTGTACCTTTAGTAACTTTGAAATTCAGAACCTTTTGTGCAATATTTTCTGCTCTTTGATTTTATAGATAGGTTATATTCCAAGGGTGTGATTCTGTATGGTTAGTGACATTAGTAAAATGTTTCATGGCGGCCCCCATGATTTGTCCTTTTCGTTAACTATACAAGAACGTGAGAGGTCTAATCTACGCGACCTTGTTGCTCCGGCTTGCAGACGAATTTTTGTAATTGAGAATGTAGGGTCATTGTTGAATTTAAAAATATTATTACTAGAAATTAGCAAAGTAAACAGTTGTTATTGGTTCACAAATACCATTAACTGATATTATTTGTATCGAATGCACAATATCGAAACTTTGAAGGAATTCAGCGCTGTATGCCGTAATGCAGGAAATTCGGTCAAACTTCTTACAACTTCTCTTCTGTGTAACCTCAATTTTTTATAACACAGATGTTTAACTATAATAATTTTTATAACACAAGCTTCCAAAAATATAACGATTCACAAACAGAATGGTACTTAACTATTTTGTCTTTGCCTAATCTTAATAAATTACAATTCTTCTGTCCGTGTCATAGTGAAATCCTTCTAGACGGCTGGTTAAATTTTGATGAAAATTTTTGTGTATCCGTCACCCGGCAGGTGGCGCTCCGATCGAATTCCTGCATTTTTGTATAGACTTATTTTGACACGACAACATCTATCCGGACAGCTGGTTAATATATACATAGATAAATATATCAATTGTAAATTCTTGAAAAGTAATTATAGTATTATTATTATTATTAATTTTAAAAACTATCCATTATTAACAAAATGCAGTTAAGCTATACACACTTTTCCGCTTTTTAACACGCCCTTTTCATAGCCTCAGCCAATAGCTATATTCTCCAACAAAATGCGCTGCAAATTGGATCATTAAAAGCTTAAGCCGACAGTTCCAAGTTGCTTAAAAACGTGTTTTCGTATTAAAGTGTTTCTCTGATAATTTTCTAAGGAGCGCTTTCTTATTGTCAGCATTCCGGAAGTTTTCTATTTCGTGGAATGTTAGACTTTGATTAAAAAGATAATATTAAGTGTTTAACCAACAGCATGTTCCTCGTACCTCCAGCTTGACACCACTCTACCACCAAGATGAGGCTACTCCTGAAAATAAATTTTTCCACGCAAACGACAGGCCAGTTGGCTTGGTGGTTAGCGACTCTGACTGCCAAGCCGAAGGTCGCGGCTTCGATTCCCACCCAGAACAAACATTTGTGTGCATGAACATGTCTGTTTGTTCTGTGCCTGGGTATCAATATCTATATAAGTACGTATTTAGAAAGAAGAAGTAGTATATGTATTATATCAGTTATCTGGTTTCCATAGTACAAGCTCTGCTTAGTTTGGAATCAGATGGCCGTGTGTAAAGAATGTCCCAGGATATTTTATTTAATTATAAACACTATAATATCATTTGCTAACGTCAAAAACTGTCCGCTTATATGTAGTCTGCCTCTGTCACGAATTTGTATTCGATTCACTTTTGTCTCTACCTTTTTTATCTGCCCAAAAATGTTTACCCCTTTATAAATGCGAAGTACGCAATATTCAGGCTTCGGCTGTAACGCGGTAACCAAAATGGCGCATACCCGCTGCGTAAAGTAGGCCATATCTGCCACTATTACCCATTTCGTGCGAAAAGTTTGCTTTTATGGCAAAACATATTCAACGTAATTGTTAAGGTTGGACCGTTATTATTATTTTTAAATGAGTGTTTACAGTTTACAATACTTAATATGACTTGTGACAAGATGATTTTATGAGGTTTTAGTGCTCTCAGTGCAGAGTACAACCACCATACCTATTTTCGCCGTGAAGCATTAGTGCACTTGTATTACTGTGTTTCGGTTAGAAAGGTAAGGAGGTCGGTGAAATTACAGGCACATTTACAACTTCATGTCTCAAGCTCAAGGTCGATAATGCATTGGCAATGATCAGTTACCACCAGTCTCCTACGTTCAGCTTCATCGGCGAGCCAGAGATACGAAGGCTCTGAGAGCGAATTATTCAAGTGATTGCGTAGTTAGCGAAAGAGACAGAGCAAAGAGGCCACAACGAAACATCCTCGAGCTAATGTCATTTATCTTACAGAATCGAAGTCAGGTAGACTATATGCCTATATTTTGGACTAGTTGACGATGAAAAAAAAAATTTGCGATCAGCAACATAAGTAAACAAATCACGCATTATCTTTCCATATTAGGAACAGCTGTAATGCACAAAACTTAGTAAATTTTAAATCTGTTCAGCTTCTTACGATGCTGATCTATCTGATGATAAGTGGCCACCGACGCCTATGGACATTTGTTGACCCTGAGACGTGAAGTTGCTAAGTCTCATGTGCCTGTAATTTCATCGGCCCCCTTACCTTTCTAACCAAAACACAGTAATACAAGTACACTACTGCTTCCCGACAGAAATGGGTAAGGTAGTACTTCCTCGGACGAATTTTGCACTAAGAGCTCTACTACTCAAGCACTCAAAATTTTGGTTTAAAGTAGCCTCCATAGCCCTTTTCATAGCTGTATATGAACAGTTATCATTTGATATGTTAGACTCCATTAGGTACACATTATTTGCCTATCCTAAAACTCAAATCGATGAAAAAAAAAATTGATCAACTCCAGAGAGAAATTTTACATTGACATGAAAATTTGAATGTCATAAAAATCAGTTGTACTTACAAATTAATCGTTCATAATATTAATTAATAATGGACTGAGTCCTTCTCAGAATTGTACCCAATGTGGTTACAATACAATACCGGATCTCGAATTTGTCGATTAAACCAAATTTGCGTGCGATTATCAAACGCAAACCTATTCAATGATTTAAAAAGGTGTGTTTATGTAAAATGTGACTAAGTGCAAATTCAAAAATATTATTGGCCAAATATTGGCGATACTCCATTTATTTGATGTCGATTTAAAAAGCCAACATTTGGTGACCAATTTAATTTTAATTGAAAGACTAAACGCCCGCTTACTTACGCAAATAAAATATACAATTAACAATTTGAGGGCCGCCCTACCCCATTTTTTACCCTCCATGCCTTTGTCAACACACGAACGTAGATATTTTAATATTCTCAAAGGAATCTCGAGAATGAAATTTTAATAAGCGACGAATTTTTCATGGCATTTTACTTTGTGTTATTTGCGACGCGTAATTGTGTATAAATGGGTATTTCGAGGTGTTTTCGAGCAAAAGGTGATCGTCAAAAATGAAAGAGATTTTTTATATAATCTGCCTTTAGTATTTCTGCTTTTACCTTTAACACGGATATTTAAGAACTCAGCTTAACCCATATTATCCTTTTAGAGGACGTATAATATACAAATTCAATCACAATATCCTTGAGTTCCTAGTAGGTAACTAATATTAATACTATCTTACTATAAACGAAAAAGTTTGGATGGAAGATGTGTGTTACGCAATCATGCAAGAATGGTTCAACGTATCTGGATGAAATTTGTCACAGATATAGATTATACTATGGAACAGCACATATACTACTTTTTATTGTGGGAATATATAACATCCCTTGGTAATGCGGATGAAACCGCGGGGTACATAACTATAAATATGGTCAACAAATGAGTGTAATGGAACACTCGGTTGGAAGGAAGTTCCTTTCGTAAGATATTATTATTGATCTATAATTTTGTATTGAGTAATAGAACTTTTAGTGCAGAGTTCATACGGGGAAGTACTACCACCTTACCCATTTCCACCGTGAAGCAGTAAAACACCTGTATTACTGTGTTTCGGTTAGAAAGGTAAGGGGGCCGGTGAAATCACAGGCACATGAGACTGAACAACATCTCGTCGCAGGGTCGACAACACATTTGCGATGCCACTGATGTTGCAAATGTCCATAGGCGGTGGTGACTACTTACCCTTAGGTGGGCTGTGTGCCTGTTTGTCGACCTAATTGACGTAAACAATATCATGTTATTTCAGTTTTAAGTAAAGTATTTGTCAATCAATTCTCCTAAGGTCACCATCAGGTGGACCTTCTCCCCGTTTGTTGGCCCAATGGAATAACATCTAAAAGCTCTTAATCGTTCATTTTACCCTCATAAAGTGTGCAATTTAGCATTCAATCCTCAATTAAATGCACCATACAGTGATGAATAGGCAATCCCGGATTGTCAACAGACATACACACAATTTGTAATTTGAGTGCATCCAATGTTGATTTTACAAACCAATATAGCTGTTTGATTGTTCGGAAACTTGCGTATTATGTTTGTTTTACTACTATTCGAAACTATTCAATACCACTGTACTTTACAAATGTTTAAACCAACGTTCGTAGATTGGTAAATGTTTGTAAAAGTAAAAATATTCAAATGAAACGTGGAAATTTAACAATGACTATAAATGTCTGGATGTTTGTTACACTTTTACGCAAAATCTACCAAACGAATTTGGATATAACTTGGTACATAGGAATGGAATAACACATAGAATACTTTTTGTGCCGGGAAAATGTTACATCGCTTGGGAACCCGGGTGAAACCGCGGGAGACAGCTAGTAAATAATAAAGTAAGTAACAACAAACATACACACCCATAGACATTCTGATTTATAATTTTATGCCATGGATGTAGCCGCGATCCCAAGGGAATGAATATTTTCCCGGAAAACATTATTTTTATTTTATTTTATTTTATTTCAGAAACCTATACAAACTTATCATAAGCCAATAATAAGTTTTCCTAAATAAAGTCATTTAAAGTAAAGTAAGGAGTTGAAGTAAAAGATACATAGCAACAGGAGTATCATTCTGTAATGTAAAATGACGCTAACTCGAGGAAGTTTAATTGTAGCCTCCATGCTCTGTCTCTTTCGCTAACTACGTAATCACGTGAGACGTACGCTCTCGGAAGCCATGTTGCGCTGGCTCGCCGATGAAGTTTGTATTAGCCGACTGTAATTACAGTAAATAACTGTTAGATTATGCAAAAACAAATATCAAGTAATTAATTCCGCTGGATCTCCTTCTCTATCAAGTCCCAAATAAAGAAACTCAACAGGAAATTTTCACGTGGAAAAATTTCACTTTCTGTCCGGCGGTCGGCGAGGTAACACGTCTGCGGTGCTAGTGCGTCGAGTCAGTCACAGCGGGTCTAATACGTCCTGATAATGCTTCGTGTACAAGCCAAATACGTGTCGATTTCCTGTTGAGTTTCCTTGTTTTGGGACTTGATAGAGAAGGAGACCCAGCGGAATCAGTTAATAGATATTTGTTTTTGTATAATCTTACAATGAATTTCCGCAAGGTCACCCCTGAGTCAATTAGTTAAGCATAACTGTGTTATTACCTTTTTAGAAGCACGTAAGTACAGTAATCGTTTTGTGATCCCGAGATCAATATTGTAAGTATGTTTGAAGGTAGTGTAGTATCCTATATGTTAAACCAGATAAGCTCTATTTATGTTCCAAGTTCCATCAAAATCCGATATTAATATTAAAGCGAAGTTTGTCTGTATCTTCGATACTTGACCATACAGTCACTGTTTAATGAATTTTAATTAAAACTTGACACCTTGGATAAAAATAGGTTACTTTTTATCGCGGAAAAATATTCATTCCCTCGGGAACACGGGTAAAACCATGGCATGGAATCTTTACCCAATATTCTATTATTATTGTATTTCTATCCAATTTCTTATAACGTGTTGGCTAAGCGCTGTTAAAGAAAAGCTGGAATTCTGGAAAATTCACGGAAATTCGATTTCCTGTTTAACTGACAACGGTTTTCATTATTCACTTCTAAAGGAGGTATCGTGTTGCAAATATTTCGGGATATTTGATATTTTGAGCAAAGAGATCTTATTACGATTCGATCATTTTGGTTAGAAGGATATTTTGAATGAAGGCGTTTATTCCTTGACTAAATTGGAAATTACAATTACTCTTCTGTATGTATCTAATAAAATTGGTTATAGGACTGTGATCTAGGAGAGCTAACCTACTTTTAAGTTTTCATTGAAGTAAGTCAATATAGAAAGAAATAGTTTAAGTTTTAATCAAATTGTATGTAAAGTTCTTTTTTATCTTGCTGTCTGTTACCCGGTGCGTTGATGTCGCAGAATAATCATAAGACTTCAAAAAACGAAGAGGTTCTCAATTCGACTGCATTTTTTCATCACATAAGACGTTAAGTAATTTAAAGTTTTGTATAATAAATAAATAAATATCCTGGGACATTCTTTACACACGGCCATCTGATCCCAAACTAAGCAGAGCTTGAATTATGGAAACTAGGTAACTGATATCCTACATTTACCACTTTTTAAATATATACTTATATATATATTTACAGACACAGAACAAACAGACATGTTCATGCAGACAAATGTTTGTCCTGGGTGGGAATCGAACCCGCGACCTGCGGCGTGGCAGTCAGGTTTTCTATCCACCAAGCCAACTGGAAAGTCCAGTCCTGTCAAAAGAAATAGTTGTGGAAATATCGTTTAATTTTTTTGTTAACACTAAACATACCATAACCGGGTCAAATGACCCATTTTGAACTTTGCATTGAAAATGCACGTATCATCTTATTGCTGTTGCACATTTGACTTCATGAATTTTTCTTACTAATTAATATACAGTTATACTATTTATTTCCCTTCCTAACAACCATATTTCATACATACAAGCAGGAAACATAAAGTCACATTTGAGCCGCTATGGTAGAAATTGGTACCTCGTAAGTGTTGGTATGATTAGTGTTAATTAATAAGGATATATACATTCTTATCGACAATGAATAAGTTTATTGAAAGTTAATGATATAGGAAAAGTATGACTGTCAATTACGAAATGCTTTGTAAAATAAATTTTCCAATACGACACGAGCGCCACCTGCTGTAAGGCAAAGTAGTACTTATGTCTATCGACCTATAGTCCTATATACCTTCTCACGAATACAATCAATAAGTTAACAGTTTTATCACAATTGGATGAATGGTATAGCAGCGCGTAAATACGAATAAACGAAGCATCAAACTGATTTTAAAGTATTTGATGTAAAATTTTATTGAATCCTACTAATATTACAAATGCGAATGTTTGTTTGTATGGATGTATTTTACTTTCACGCAAAAACTACTCCACAGATTCGGATAAAGCTTGGCACATAGATATAACATATAGGCTACTTTTTAGCCCGGGAAAATGTGGCATCCCTCGGGAACGGGGGTAAAACTGCGGGGGACAATTAGTTATAAATAATAATTATATACTGATACTAGCTGTCCCCGCGGTCTCACCCGTGTTTATCGATATATAGCCTATATCTACGAAAAATACTAAAATTCCGCGTCTAATGGTAGCAGACCCATCCCCATATGTTAGTGTCTAGAGAAGTAGAGCTCTTAGTGCAGAGCTCGTCCGGGGAAGTACTACCACCTTACCCATTTCTGCCGTGAAGCAGTAGTGCACTTGTATTACTGTGTTTCGGTTAGAAAGGTAAGGGGGCCGGTGAAATTACAGGCACATGAGACTTAACAACTTCACGTCTCAGGGTCAACAACGCATTGGCGATGCCCCTAGTGTTGCAAATGTTCATAGGCGGCGGTGACCACTTACCATCAGGTGGAACGTCTGCTTGCTTGCCGGCCCAAGTGGTATAAAAAAAAAGTGTAGTTTTGAGGTGATGGTGCGTCAAACCCTTTGTTACCTATAGATTAAAATGAATCCACTGTATTTTTTTTTATTTATATTCAACTAGGCCACTCTGTACCACTTCTAGGTATTGTTGTTTCCCAATGAGAACTTCTTGGTGAAAAACATTATTACATTTTAAAAATTGAATATCTACGTCCCAATTTCCCATCCACTAAAATTCAACAAAGAACCCATTTAAAGAGATTTCTTACTAAATCCCTGACACAGATTCAGGCTCTATCGACATTCTTGAGGGCTCAGGGTCGTTTTAAGACTATTACGTCGAAGTCATCAAGTTTCGCTTAACTGTTTGTTTGACCTTAACTGAATCGTAAAAGCTCATCGTCTCTGAAAAATAGTAGAATTTATTACTAGTTTGGGGGGATCACTGTTGGGTTTAATAAAATGATTGCTATTTTTAGTTTTATCTTTTTTGGTAAGAGTACTTTGTACTGAGTTGTTTTATCTTTTTTGACACAGTGTGTTAGAGAATTGTAGTAAGGCAATGATTTCGTATTGTACTATACTATAAATTTTGTTTTTATCAATTAGGTCTAAATCTTTTATATAATTTTGTAATATACATTTTAATAATATCTTCCTATTTTGACACAAAACATCACTTTAACAATCATTTCGAGTATTTCAAGTTGACTCATTGACCACAATTTAAGTATTAAAAAAATCGGTCACTTTATATGGCATTTTATAACTCAAGAATAATTTGACCGATCTTGATGAAAATGGGTGAAACCACGGGGACAGCTAATATTACATAAGGTACAAGCATTGTTGTCTTTCAAATATTCATCTATTAACTTGAATTGCCTTAAAGGCGCTTTTAAAACTATAGTAGAAATTGTATATGAAATTAAGCATGAAATGTACTCGGTTCTATTTCATATTGAACCATAAGAGTAGAGAGCCTCCTAAACCTTTGATTTCAGTAATATTATCGTTAGTCTACCAGAACATTAGGCCCAAGTATACATGCTACCCACATTACGTCTAAAGCCCTTTCATTGTTGAAATAGCTTGTGCCTCAGAAGTCTTCCTTTTAAGCGGCAATCCCATTGCCAAATTTTCCATTACACGTATCTATCTATCTATTTATATAAAAATGAATGTTTGTCTGTATGTCCTTTATAGAATCGTACACTAGGCAAAGGATTTTACTGCAGTTTTCAGCAATACATAGAGTAATTCAAGAGGAAGGTTTATAATCAGGATTGAAAGCGGGCGAAGCCGCAGGGCGTAGCTACTTTTTAATAAAATTTATGTTTCTTAAAGCCAATTATTTCTGCAAGGAGACAAAGTAAGGTAATGAGAATAAGGTATTAGTTACAAGCATGATTACGGGCCACAGATTTATTTCGTATGATCTCCTAGCCTTTTTTCAAGCATTTGGGTTTGGCATTGTATACAACTAGCTGCCCCCGCGGTTTCACCCGCGTTTATCGATATTATATATAGCCTATACCCTATAAATATCTACGAAAATTTCTGCGTCGAATGGTAGTAGTTTTCCATTTTTCATATATACATACGTACATTGCAGATAAGGTATATAATTCAAATAGCCTTTCTGAGGCTCAACTTTAACTCTAAAGCTCTAATTCATAAGGTTGATTTTTCAGTGATAAAAATAAGTACCGACAAACAAGAAGGTACCAACAACAAACTAGGGCTATAGAAACAGTACGAGACCCAATTTATCATCGACAAAAATATATTTTTATCTGGACAACTTATTCAAAGTAACTGTCACAGTTGATACATATCTTTATCCAGAATGACACGTTGGGATGTATTCATCCTAAATCTGTCAACCGAAATATAAGTTTTCCAATTTTGCGCCAAAAGTACTCCGCTATCAACATGTTCACATCGCATTAGGATTTTTGGAGTGAGTTTGTGTGATCGAGTGTGGTTTTAGAATAATACAGCCGAGGTAGAAGGCCGCTATTTGACATGTTAAAAGAACAAGTAGATCTGGGCTGTATAAAAATACAGACGATCCACCTGATGGTGATGCTACTTCAAAAGAAGTACAGCTCTTAGTGCAAAGTTCGTGTAGGGAAGTACTACCACCTCATTTCTACCGTGAAGCAGTAGTGCACGTATTACTATGTTTCGGTTAGAAAGGTAATGGGCTGGGGAAGTTACAGGTACAGGAGACTTAGCAACTTCACGTCTCAGGGATGACAATGCATTGGTGACGCACCTGTTGTTGTAAATGGCCATAGGCGGTGACCACTTACCCTTAGGTGGTCTATGTGCTTATCGACCTAATTGACGTAAACAATATCATGTTATTTCAGTTTTAAGTCAAGTATTTGTCAATCACATCTCCTAAAAGCACAATGGTTTTGTCAACAACATTGCGGTATCCTAAAATGCATGATATCAAGTTAACGGCGGCGTGACACTTTTGTAATCTAACTTCCAGTATCATCAATCATTAGGGCGCATGAAAAGTTCGTCGAATAATGTCCCGAGATTATTAAAAATGCCAACGGACCCTTGTGACACACTGCCGGGGAAATTAGAGGCCGCTAATCTGTTTTTAGTACCACCTGTTTAATTTTATTTATATATTTGATACTAAAACTTTTTATAATTTTAATCAGAAATATTCCTGTTTTGTAAAATGTTTTTTTTTTTTTAATCAAATATACCTTTCCAGCGCTTATGAATACTCTGACTCTAATACCGGTTTGGCAAGCTGTTTTTCCGTGGGATGTCACATGTATTATACATAAAAACCTTCCTCTTCAATCACTCTATCTATTAAAAAAAACCGCATCAAAATCCGTTGCGCATTTTAAAGATTTAAGCATACATAGGGATCTAGGGACAGAGAAAGCGACTTTGTTTTATACTGTGTAGTGATTACTTAGTCTCACTGACAATACCTTTTAGGTTATGAATTAATAATAAAAACAAAAATAAAGTCTAATAGTCGACTTCTCGTAAGTTTTTTCGTGCATTAAACCTAACTAATAATATTAATGCGAAAGTGAGCTTGTTTGTTTGTAACACTTTTACCGTAAAACGACTGAGCCACTCTGGCTGAATTTTGTCACACACATAGCCTATGATACGGAGAGCTACTGAGAGATGCTGGAGCTTTTATAAATTTTAAAGCAAGTGAAACGAGAGAGAATGGCAATGGAGACTAATATAATCGACTAGGACAATTAGAAGTAGGTTAAAATTGACTTCCAAGTTTTAAAATAATGTTGTTTTACGTAAAACTAATAAAAATATTGCCATCTTTTTATGATGTTATGTTAATATGATCAAAGAATTTTTTTTTTTATTTGTAACGTAATACAAAAGAAATAGGTACTTAATATTACTGACGAGCACACAAAAAAGAAACATCAAAATTAATTAATTACATCAATAATATTTGACACCAAAATCCAAGCCTAATATTACCCTAATAAATACAAGCACGAAACTCCGTGGAATAAAAATCTAGTTTGTACAATGAAGACGTGAAATCCCCGAACAAATCTTCGTAAAAAGGCCTAGGATTTTATAGGCTTTGTAAAGTTAATGGTGTGTCTAGATCTGGAAGGTCGGGCTTCGGCGACATAAAATACGGCTATATCCAAAAAATACAAAGATCATATTTACCCTGTCGAGTTTATGCGAAGTAGAGCGTCTGCTATGAAAAAAGGAAAAATATTGAAAGGGCTTTGTATTTTTAGCATGCTATGTAAACTGATTTGGATTACTCTGATTGAAAAAACACTTTTCGATTGAGAGTTGTTGGATGTAAATAATTAAATACAGGTTGTTACAAAGTAGTTTTGTATTTAATTATTTACATCCAAATCCGTAAAGCCGAAAGAAGGTTTAATGGGCAGTGCCGGATTAACCACGAAGCAAGAGTAGCAATTGCTACGGGCCCCGCGCAAAAGGAGGCCCCGCGTGTCTAAGGCCGCCCACCACCGATTGTTTTTTTTACCACTTTATACTTATGAACCCATAGCAGACTAAAGGCCCTCCGACAATTTGCTACGGGCCCCGCGCTTGCTTAATCCGGCACTGAAATGGGGTCTTATAACAAGTCCATTTACAATATTTAAGAACCGTAGTAACGCTGTATAACTATAACATACCCCAAAAAATAAAAGGACGGATTTTTATGAAAGAAAAATATATAAACTATTGAAGAAGACAATTATTAGGTAAAATAGGTACGTAGGCATTTCTGTTAAATAATCTGGATGCCTGACATGACAGACTAGGGATGTTGGCTTTGATAATTGTTATATTTTTACGGGGTATTTTCTAATTCGTTGTATATTAAAACACCATCCGAGGCCGAAATGTTTTAAACTACGAGTATATGAATTAATGTATAAATGTATATTAATTTTCTTGCAACTAAATTTATGTAATTTTTTTAATTAATTTTATATTTTATGTTTTTTAATATGAACAAATGTAATTCTAAATATTAAGGAATCACAAGCCTCAGCTCAAAAGAACGAGTTGAGCAAGCGTGGAAAGATGTTAATCTATAAAAATGCAAAACAATTTATCTTTCATTAATTTATCATAGAATCTTTAAAGGTAGGACTAAAAGTCCATAGAAAATGTAAAATGAAATAATAAAAAACAAAAATTGCTCAGTTGGCTTGGTGGTTAGATCTGACTGCCATGCCACAGGTCGTGTGTTCAATTCCCACCCAAGATATACATTTATGTGCATGAACATGTCTCTTTGTTCTGTGTCTGGATGTAAATATCTATTTATGTATGTATTAAGAAAAAAAACGAAATTGTATATGTAGTATATCAGTTATCTGGTTTCCACAGTACAAGTTCTGTTTAGTTTGGGATCAGACCTTGTGTTAAGAACGTCCCAGGATATTTATTTCTTTATAATGATTACAAGCTATAGTGTAACAAACATCAAAGGATACATACCTTTGCGAAGCGTTTTGTTAATAATCGATTACCGCATATTCGTGGTTATTTAAAAAAAAACGAAAATAATCCCAATACTCAGTTCTAGGTTAAATTCCAGGATACCTACTATTAACGTGTTTTAGTTCAGAAATGATTACATGTAACTCTACATTGATAAGGTGCCTAAGAAACGGTAACAATATCACGCCAGCTTTACATATCTGCGGTGAAATGTGAATCTCTTCTAACCTCATGGGGATAATGGGCGCGGAGATATTTCTTCTTAGTGGTAAATCGCTATACGTGCGTAAATCTATGAAAGATAAAGCGGCCAAGTGCGATTTGGACTCGGAGTCGAAGACTTCCGTACAATCATAAAATATTTAACAAAACGCCGAAAAATACACGTTTCTTATTCGTTGTTACAGCGGCCATAGTAGTACACACTTTGTAAATATTTTAACAGTCTACCTATTACGGTTTATGTGGTACAGCCCGCTGACACAGACGGACAGATGGACGGATGGATGGATTGACAGTAATAAAAATAATGAATAAAAATGTTTATTTCTGTATACAAGGTTTACAATTCAAAAATTAAGGTTGGAACCTTCTTTTAAGTACAGAAATACTTGTGTCAGAAGACCCGGCTCTTCAATAACCATGTTATAAGGTTAACACATGGTACAGGTAAGTAATATAAGATACTGAAATGTGGCTTATAAAATTATCAAAAACTATTAAAACTATACAAAGGCTAAAACAGAAAAGCTAAAGACAGTGTTTTTTAAAATAATAATAATAAAAAAAATTAAAACTTAGCTAAGGTTATATATTATTTTGGAATCTCCTTTTATGTAATGATTTCCTTGTGCTAGGAGATACCGCTCTTCTAAGACATTTCATACTCAAAAGTGCAGTCTTAGCAATAGGGTCCCATTACTTTTTTTAGTACGGTACCCCAAAAAGTAGGCAGGATTTAAATGGTGGCGAGAAATTACAGCTATTTGACTCTTTTTGCAATCAATTGCGTGACATTTATTGTCTCTCTTACAAATGATGGCGATTTGTTATCATGGCTCGTAAAAAATCAATTGGGAAGACAAGATCTGGCGAGGTGTGGTGTGAGGTAAGTCGGGAGGGTCGTGAATCGTAAAACGCACGCTGGTGTTTTAATATATAGGTCTCTCATTATTTTTACGAGTTGGTTGCTATGTGATGGCAAAGTCGAATGTCGTGGGTTCGAATATTACACTGATTTGGGCGCATTATGATGCATCCGTAGTAAAAAAAAGTAGTATAGTAAAAAAATACTATTTCGAACAAAAAAAATTTTTGGTAATCCATCTATACAGGGTGTTACAAAACTTCTCGTAAAGCCGAAAGGAGGTTGAATGGGAATAACGAGTCCATTCTCAATATTTAACCGTAGTAACGCTGTATAACATACCCCAAAAAAAAAAAAACTGATTTTTATGAATGAAAAATAGAAAAACTCTGAAAGTAGACAATTATTAGGTAAAATAGGTACGTAGGCCTTTCTTTTAAATAATTGATTCCCTGACATGACAGCTTACTAGGGTTGTTGGCTTTGATAATTAATTATATTTTTACGGGGTATTTTATAACACATAAAAAGTAAATGTTGATATTTACTTTTTATCCGGTCATTTATCAGGTGGGATCGCAGTCAAGCACTAGTTTATAATATTAAAAAAAAAAACCTAGGTAGTATAGTAGCTGAGCTATATACAACTCTACTACCGAGGCGATTGCATATGCCAATCCTTAATGTGCTAATGTAGTAGTCAAGGGCGTAGCTACCGCCGTTTCTACCGTATCAATTATACGGGGCCCCCAGGCCACAGGGGCCCAAGCGCAAGCAAAATCTTGTAAATCACTATCCACAATCATAAAAGAAGTATCCATAATCCTTTAAATCCCCCCCCCCCCCCTAATTGAATACAGGGCCCGTCTAAAGCTACGCCACTGGTAGTAGTGTAGGTTTTTAAACACATATCTAATACATATGTTTACCTTACCTCCACATAATACGGTCTATATACTTAAGCCGGTGACAGTACCTAAGAAATAGAATAGGATCAATAGAAAGGTCGCTTCGCTAGTTTAAATTCCTGCCTCGTCACACTTTACTTGTATCATCACACTCACCAGCACATAACAAGTGTACACGTATAGATAAACAACGACTACAGAACACACACATACAAAGCGCCCTTTCAAAGGCAGAAAACTCCAAACATCATTAAAAAGGGTCAAAACACGGATCTAAAGTTAAGGAAACTTCAATGTTCGAGAAAAAAAAGGACGTAAAACATACGCTATAATTAGGATTTGAAGGTATCATGTTGTTGTCTCCCTCTGATGCACGCAACTACAGATATTGTGTAACTAAACGGTAATATTCTAAGCTCTTTGATTTTTACCCTCTATTTTCCGTAAAAGAAAAATATTACGGCCAAGTTACCGCGAACGGAAAACTGTATTTCCGGGATGAAAATTAAGGCCACAGGAAAATTGCCTAAGAATAATAGTTTGTTTATTTTTTAACATTATACAGGGTAAAGAGGTACCGTTCTCATGTTTTCATTTGTTTAGATTTTCTTTTGAAAGCGGATAACATTTTTTGCTGAACAACAATCTACCTACGGGAAAGGAAATTTCTAAAATTTGGTTTACATAATCAGGGTTAGGGATACAAATATTGTATATTAACTGTCTCCCGCAGTTTCACCCACGTTTCCGTTAGGAGTAAAAGGAATATATGTATTCTTTGAATCCTTATAATATTTATAAGGCGAAAAAAAAAACGTTGCTTCGTTGCTCTGTAGGTCCATGAAAGGAAGACTTACCGACAAACACAGGTTCAAATTTATAATACTAGTTATTAATCTAGTTACTAATTGTTAGGTATATTAATCATTTTTATGTCCCTAGCAGCAAAAATATAGGACTTTCATATCATATAACCATTAGATGTATCAATAGATGTACCTAATTTCAATAGCAATAAAGTTTATATTCCTGCGACATGTTTAAATATCAAAACGGCTATGGTAAGCATGCCATAAATCAATGGAATAGCGGCATCCATCTCACTTGTTCATACATGTTTTGTCACGTGACCAATAAAGAATTCGATGCAAAACTTTTTTAAGAATTCAGGGTATTCCATGGGGTAACGTGAGGACATATAAAAACAAGCAAAACTATTTTATGTATGTAGACTCCATGTAGGGCTGCCATCACCTATATTGGTAACGCAGGACAAAAACTTTAAAAAACCCGGACATTTAGATGAAATTGGGTTTTTCCCGGACATGCCTAATCTAAATCTGATGGTAAGTGGACACCACCGCCTATTTACATTCGAAACACCAGAGGCAAATCATCAATCATGAAAAATTTATCAAAAAGATTTATTTGTATGATACACGATGTCTCTTAAGATACAGGTTACCCTAGTTTAAGAGGCAGGGTTGTCATTTTATTCTACAGATTTCTGCACCATAATCAATTTTATAGATCAATCATTGTTTTTTACCATTATATTTATTGTAATATGTAATGTATGTAAAATCTGTAACTTTTGTTAATGAATAAAAATATATTATTATTATATTCCCACTCAGGCAAAGTCGGGGCGGGTTGCTAGTCAATAATACAGCGTGTCCCTTCTTCTAATGAATTTTCAATAAAAAAAAAACTCAGCCTCTAAGCTGTATATTACTGAGAATAGTATTCCCGTATCAGCAAACCCGAGATATTACTTTCCTTTTCAATACGAACTTAATTCAGATTCATTGTGGAGATAATTTCATTATCTTGCGCTCATCCCCTTTCTCTACATATTGTAGGAGTGTTATCCATCGTAGGTATTTGCCGAGCCGATATCCATTTATTAAGTTCAATCAATGGACATAGCTCGGGGATATAGAACTTGGTATTGGTGTAAGTTATAAGAAAAAGCGGTTTCCGTAGACCATGCCAAATCAAGACAATGAATATTTTAAAACTATAGACAGTTGAGACTGAAGAGCTGGCGATATAGATATAGTTTACATATCCACGTATTTCGTCCATCCATACATATAAAAATGAACTTTTGTATGTTTTATCATATTCCATCTTATACCATTTATCCGATAGCAATAAAACTTTCCACACAAAAACTACGCATAGCAACGCACACCGGGTACAGTTAAAAATAAATTTGGTTTAAATTATATGAACTGCTAAATCCATCGTAGAAGATAAGTTAAAAGGAAATCGGGAAATAGAATGAACTAGAATCAGCCACTTGATCATTAAAGGAAGAGCATCTTGTAGTCTAAAAAGGTAACATAAATGAAAATAGTGTCACTAATCAAGTCCTCAACCTAAAGCTAAAAAACTACTGATAATAATAATAATACATTCCAGCTCCATTTCATTCTAAAATGACTGAATTTGATAACAAAGTTTCATTGTTCGTTCATACATTGTTTAAAATCATCAAAATCTTATGACTTATACCACACGCAGGTCCAGACAATATTTCTTCATAAAATATTAAGGGGCCTATCTTTCCGCAGCAAAGTAATCTAAGGATGCCAAATCATATGGGAAATAAATTAGGAAGATATATTGGGCGTTATAATCCAGTTTAAACCGGCTTTGTCTGACTATTCATTCAATGAAAGGTACTTTATAAACAGGGGCTCGATTCTGTAAGGAAAATGACACTAACTCCAGGATGTTTTGTCGCGGCCTCCGTGCTCTGTCTCTTTCGCTAACTACGCTAATACTACTAATCACGTGAGACGTAAGCTCTCCGAGGCCTCCGTGAAGCGGCTCGCCGACGAAGTTTGTATTAACTGAATAAGGGGGCAGATTATTATTTAAATCTTGCACTAAGAACAACCTGGAAATGAATCCTAGGACATTAATGTTATCATACCTTATCTTAAACTATGGTACCAATTTATTACATACTAGCTGTCCGGACAGCCGTTGTCCTGTCAAAATAAGTCCAAACAAAAATTCTGGGTTTCGATCGCAGCGCCATCATCTAAACCATCCTCAAATCTACTTGAACATACACAACATTTTTTATTCAAATCGGTCCAGCCGTTTTGGAGGAGTTCACTGTCAACACACGTACAGAAGAATTATATGCCTTTATATAAGATAGGTACTTATTAATAGTAGAGCTCTTAGTGAAGAATTCGTCCAAAGAAGTACTATCGCCATATCCCTTACAAATATAGGTGTTAATGAATCCTAGGACGTCACCTCATCATACTACACTATGGTACCTATTTATTACATATTCTTTATGTATAGTAGAGCTCTTAGTGCAGAGTTCCTCCGGGGTAATACTACCACCTACTATCAACTATAACTGTTTCGTATTGCCTTTTTTTTATTGTTAATTTATTCATTTTACTTACAACTATCATTACAGGTTCATTACCTAATGCCATAGTATGTGCCTTGCCTTATACACATATATTAAATTCTATAGCTATCAACTAGGAATGTTTATAAATTCCCTTAGAGCACACCAGAATAGGTCGATCTCCATAGTCATGAGGTTGAGGGTGCGAACCGCGCGTCAATGGAGCCAATGGAGCTTCACTCATGAGATTCGTCCTCCCGCGCGGCATGCATTACAGGCACATGAGACTTAACAACTTCACGTCTCAGAGTCAATAACGCATTGGTCCTGGAGTTGCAAATGTCCAGCAGCGATGACCACTTATCTTCAAAAACAAGATCATTTTAAAGATTTCAATTTAAAAGCACAAAGACTGCCCCATTTAAGATTAAAATTGGCCAGTGAAAGAATTTAGTTAAAATTACGATTTTGTACATTTAGACTCATTGGACCGTTAAGGCATTATTAATGCCCAAAGCCACTGCGCCAATTGCCTCTTATTTATTTTCTTGGAATACGAAACGAATTTTTAATGTCTGACAATTATTTATGTAAATTAATGGGAATACCTTTGGCGATCCGGTGAAGCCTCGGATAGCGCACCTCTCATGTGATTGGGTAGTTAGCGAAAGAGACAGAGCAAAGAGGCCACAATGTAGACCTAATTTACCTTACATAATCAACCACCTAAATCGATAAGCACTGCCTGTGAGAACATTCTAATTGCGTATGAAAATAATATGTAAAATAAAAAGTACTTTAAGTATTTCTCCTACTCTACAGCAATTACTTAAGTTTAACTACCTTGATTGATGTTTCCCAACAGAATTTTCTAATTTGTAATTAATTTCGGCTTTCACTAAGCTACATTTACATTAAATCATCATTATCAACCTCATCGCTTCTGTGTAAGGTTTAAAATTGTCTGGCATTACTCGTAGCTCTTTCCTGGTGTATAAATTGTAGATTTGTTGCACAGGAGTGCTTTGAAGACGCATAAATAGATTACTTTGTAAACTACTCTAAAATCTCACGGCTAACTTGGTTAGACTTGGTCTGATACAATGTTTTAAGAGAAATACCTAACCTGTAAAATTTTCCTGTAATAAAATGGGTACCTATCTACTTATTGGTAAATCTGTGAGTTTGAATTTGGGATCGTCTTTGCGACTTATCAGAGAAATAGAAGTCGTATAACTATGTTTACTTTACATTTCCTATTGTTCATGTTTTTAAATATTTAAGAGGGAAGGGAAGACACTGTAGCCTGTAACACAGCTATTATATAGCCAGCAGGACTTCATTTACATTGTGAAATTACTTTTTTTAACAATTTAGTTACTTATTATTATTATGTTATGATATTATTATTGTCTTTCAATTTGCTGTTACTCCATGTCATCGCCCAAATTCAGATAAAACTGGGTACATAATAAACGATTCTCTCGGGAAAACATCAAATCCCTAGAGAAGCTAGTACCTAATAATAATACCTGCATATCTCAACAACAGACAACACAGGGAAGTGGTACTTAAAAGTAGTCCTAATACTTAGCCTGAAGGCTCAAACTTCAACTGAAGGGAGCCTTAATGACCACTTGTCTGGAATCAAACACTCTCACAATCACAGGCCTGTGTTACCAGACCTACAAAGTTATATATTTTAGTCCGTTACATAAAATTCTACCAAAAAAATAACCATTACTTTTTGGGCAAAAACAATATTGTCATTTAAAACAACAAAAGAAAGAAAAAACCATCCCATACCAAAGAGATACATTTGAATACGAAAAAAATATATAATGAAATCGTAAATTCAACACAGTAGCTCGAAGCGATTCCAAAAGTTAAATTGCACATTAATACACCGTCTGGAGTTAACGTTACGGCAATGGTTAGGGGCGAAACAAACGTAGCGGTATTTTTAATTACTATTGCTGCGTTTGTTAGTCTATAAACTTTTGAACTTCAAGTGAGGGTGCCATGTCACTGTACGTGATTATGGAATGCACAAAATATCAAATAGGATGCGTCCTTTAAAATTTTCCAATGATTTTTTTTATTTTTCTGATCTATTGGTTAGTGGTCAGGGCCACTAATAAACATTTGATCGCCATGTTGTTGTGATTATGGTATTATTATTATTATTTTTTTTTTTGACAAGTAGGGTGACAAAGCATCTAATGGAAAGTGGCCACCGCTACCTATAAACATTTGTAACACCAGGGGCATCGCCTTTGTTTTGTCAACGCTGAGACATGAAAGTGTTAAGTCTCATGGGCCTCTAATTTCAACGGCCCCCTTCACCTTACTAACCGAACTGTACTAATTCACATTTAAATTTACATCAAAATGGACATCATTACCACTTGACCGTTACAAGCTGCGTGCTATTTTAAATCGAGAATGTAAGTTATATTTAAATTACTATTTCTTTTAGAATAAGCTTCATAATAAACTAGACAAGGGAGCCGCACACAAATAATAAATGATCTTTTTTTTTATAAATATCCCGGGACATTCTTTACACACTTTACCATCTGGTTCCAAACTAAACAGAGCTTGTACTATGGAAACCAGATAACTGATATACTACATATACATGTTTTTCTCTATATTTGTCCTTGGTGGGAATCGAACACGCGACCTTCAGCTTGGCAGTCAGAGTCGCTAAACACCAAGCCAACTGGCCTGTCGAATTATTAAGTTTATTATCTATTTTTAACGATTTTAGAAATAATAAAGTAATTTTAAAAATAAATACCTAATCTATTTTGAATTAGCTGTATACAGGCAGCAGGTGGCTTACAGTAAAGATTCTGCCAAATATCTTATAATATGGAATGTATGCGCTGTATGAACAAAAGTTGCCGCGATCCCATATTATTGGGAATAGGGCAGGCAGTTGATGATTATTAGAGACTTAAAAACAGATCGTTTAAAAAGCTGTTGCATTTACAAACCGCTTCATTTGTACATAACTTTATTCCGCCGGCTCATTTCCGATAAATTCCGGTATTTGGCGAGACTTCATTAAAACCGTAAACGATTCGTTTAATTTTAGTGGCCTGATCGAAATTGGCTTTTAAACAAAACTGCTGCAAACAAAATACTGCCAATCATTACGATATCATTGATAAATAACCATATTATTCCATTTGTTAAGGTTAATTTGTACGGAAAATTCATTCAATTGCGAATAAATATTAAAATGGGCGTTCAGAAATATTACGTTAAATGTTTTCCAATTTTTTATTCGCGAACGATATTTAATAATGATTCTGGAAAGTGTTGGTAATTCTTTACACTTGGATAAGTTTTATTTAATATTTAATCGTTATTTATGTGATATATGTGACAAAACTATTAAAATATTAGGTCCTTACATATAAAATTGGCTGTACCTCTACCATGAGTTGCTATCGAAACTTACTTTAGTCACTAGCGAGTAAACTACTATCGATACAATATTTCTTTATATAGCAACTGTCAAATTTGTGACTCATGGTACCGAATTTCTATAGCAAAGGCTAAAAAACGTTACTCGTGAGTGTCTACATTTCGATAGGTTTTTTACCTATCGACTCGTACTATCGATTTTAGTACTTTACGTGACCGCTAGTGGCGTTGTACACATTTTTCATAGAAATGTTTTACACCGTCGCTATCGAGTACGTACGTTAAAAAACTCATGGTAAAGGCACAGTTCGCAATATGGATAACTTAACGAGTTCCACCGTTGCACCAGCGCCGTATATATTGTGGTTATATAAATCATCTGGTCATTATTGTACAAGCTCTGCTTATTATTGGATTCGATGTGTGAAAAAGAAAATATGCCAGGATATTTATTAATATTGGAGGCGTTTCTAAAAACTAGAAGTTTGCATAAACAAATTCGATATTTCCCTCTGCAACTCCCGTAATTGCATCGCTATTTGACTATAATTTGTATGAAATAACATCCTTAAACGTACATTAAGTCAACTATTCTAACTCCGTATTACAAACTAATGTACATAACCTAACGCTTTGCCGGTACTGAGACTAGCCGGAACTATTCTATAACTTTTGCAATCACTTTCTATTTGAAACCGACGGTGTTTCGATAGTTTACTGACAGATACACTTTCAAACAGAGCTTGATTATCACTTTCTGTCCGGCGGTCGGCGAGGTAACACGTCTGTGGTGCTAGTGCGTCGACTCAGTGACAGCGGGGCTAATACGTCCTGAATATGCTTCGTGTAGAAGCGAAGCGCGTGTCGATTTTCTGTTGAGTTTCCTTGTTTGGAACTTGACAGAGAAGGAGATCCAGCGGAATTAGTTACTAGATATTTGTTTTTGTATAATCTTACTGGAAACATTTTAGAGGTTGTATCTTACTGAATATTATAATATTATAAGACTGTAGGTATGTGTGTATTGTGTATGTGTATGTATATATTTTTTACCCACAACCTAAGTAATGCCTGATCGACTTTGAATTAAATTTGCTATTTGGTAGTAATTTGATATAGATTAATTATAATCTAATTATTAATAATTGGACATAGGATAGGACTCGGGAGTGTTAGTGTAGCCGCGGGATAAATAAGTATTAAGTATATTAAATTATTATAATAAATGGCTTCACCTTATAACCGAAGAGGTGAACGGTTTATATAAAAAAAAATAAAAAACTGGGGTCTAAGTGCCTGCTTACAGTACTGATTTCATCTAGAATATTTTTAGACCCACACAAATTTCCATTCAAAATTTAGAAAAAAATCAAAACCATTTATTCTTCTCCGAGGGCACTTATGAGGTCATATTTAAAGTGACTGAAGCTACTACCGGTTCGGGAGTCAGCCTTCAAATGAGAAGACCCAGTAAAACATTATTATATCAATTTTATCGAATCTTTTGGCTTTATTATTATCTCAATTTTATATAATTTTTTGTAATGACATTTACAAAATCTATATATATAAATATGAACCTTTATAGAATCGTAAGTAATTCAAGAGGAAGGTTTAAAACCAAGATTAAAAGCGGGCAAAGCCGCAGGGCGCAGCTAGTACCTAATATAGGTAACATTGACAAATCAATGGTTATCTCGGTCTACAATCGAACCCGGTCACCGGTCAATTCCTCGATTCAAATTGAAAATGAAAGATAGTAATGAAACTGATTGCAACAAACTTAAGTAATCCACTTCTACATCACCAATGCAATTACTGCCCAAATGTTCCGAGTAATTGTACGGCCGTTTAAAAGCAATTTGCTAAGACAAACAGCGTTTGTACCGCAAACCTGCAGACGTGTTAGCTTGCGTGTTGATCAATTGTAGGCCGTCGTGATTGCAGGTAAATACAGGCCTCAGTGGCCTGCGAGCGCGTTCACTCGAAATTTTGATGAAGAATTGGCATTTTATGTCTCTCACGCTTGTATTTGTCAATGGATTAACTAAATCAGTGGTAAAGCGGCATCTATCTCGCTCTTCCGTGTGCGATACGTCACGTCACTGATAAAGACTTTCGAGTTAAAATTTTCACCTTGGGCCATATATTTCCTGAATTTACTAGCAGCGACTACCGATTTGAAAATGGTTAAACGACTTTGCCAGTGTTTTGAGTAAGGTTAACCCAGAAAAGTATTCGATCGATCTGCTGGTATTTGAGTATGTTTGAGACACACAAACTTAAATTGGTATTAGAAGTGGTTATTAATATGTACATGATATCATCCAAAAACCCCCCTAAATTAAAGTTAACTAAAGTTTGAAATAATAAAGCCTCTTTGATTGGATTCTATTTACTGTCTTTAATAATAATTATTGCTAAGATGGAGGTGAGTACACGGTATGAATGTTGAATGTGAACTGACTTTAAAATGATATGATTTGTCGCTATGCAACTACTTGCTGATCGCTGCAAATGTACGGTTGGCCCGTACAAATGTGAACTAGTAGTTTTAGTAGTGGTAAAGCTATCAGTCCAGGATCGTCTGAGGTAGTACTACCACGATAGCCATTTTTAAAGAAGTAGTGCGCTTGTATTACTCTGGTTTGGTTTAGAAAGGTAAGGTATGATAGGTTATGTATGACATCGATAAACGCGTGTAAAACCGCGGGGGACAGCTAGTCATATATTAAGGTTGGCCCTTGAACACTATAAGTAATAATATATATGATATTGAATATTCAACCTTTGGCTTTTTATCTTAGGTCACATAATCAAATACCATATCATGGTTACAATTTAACGATATTTTAAGCATTACTTACTTCAAAAGAAAGTTAAAGCCCAAACTGACAGTATTAAACAAAGCCATTTCCAATAGTCTTATTGAGCAATTAAATCAGTATAAGATTATTGCAAAACGTTTTTATAATGTTAATTACCCAAAAATATTCTCATTTGAAATAATTTCCTCAATTAAAAGCCTATAAACCCAAATGCAAGCAATAAAGGCACCCTAAAGGCCTATTTGATAGGCAATCTGTGACAACAAAGGTGGGAAAGTCTTTGATCGTCGAAGCTTGGGGCCTATCGACCTTCGAATACTTATAATTAAAGGTACGTATATTCCAGAGGGGAGAATTAATTAAATTTTTATTAAGGCCTTCGCCAACGGATGTGTATTCATTGCCTTCAATATGGAAAAGGGTTTCCACGTTGAATTTTTTATCAACCATGTTTGTAACGTTAAAATTTAAATTATTTCATGTTGGCTGAAAAAAAAAAATGACTGAAAAAAGTATGAAATTTTTTTAACAATGTATTGAAAATGTTGTATTTTTTCGCAGTATCTCTTCTAGCACTATCTACAAATAACATGCCGACTATACAGACAAAATGCCAAAAATAAAGAAAATATCTTTAATCGACCCTTGAAAAATAAACCGCACTTTATAAAGTTCCACAATATTTCTATAAAAACCAACGTTGGAATGTTTGTAAAAAGTCTAGCGGTCAGACAGAAATGCGCAACAATTTTAAATAAAAAAGTTTCTCTCATCTCGAGAAGGCAACAGCACAACTATAAATAAAGGAAACTGCCAACCACTCTATTTCACGAAAAAAAAGCTAAAAAAGAAACAACTAAATGCCACCTTAATGTTAGTTTCGAAAGAGCCTTTAAAGACTCCCTCTACTTGTTTCAAACGTGGCTCGAATTAATGTTGCCCCAAAAATCAGTCAAGGGAAAAACTGTCTCAGAGTCAAAGGAATAAATAAGTTTAAGGCGAGCACGTACGGAGGGCTTAGTTGAGAACCCTTCCGATAAGGGAATTAGATTTTTATAAACCTTCTGTCCTATAGGCTAGCGATGCGACCCTCATGCACGCTACAGAGTAATAGAAAGAACATTGTAAAACCAAAAAATAATGTAAAAATGAATGACTGTCTGTATGTCCTTTATAGAATCGTAAACTATGCAATTTTCAGCAATAGATAGAGTAATTCAAGAGGAAGGTTTATAACCAGGATTGAGAGCGGGCAAAGCCACAGGGCGCAACTAGTATATATAAATTTATAAGAAAAATAGGGTTCCTTTGACGCACCATCACCTTAAAACTACTGAACATATCGGGATGGGACTGCTACCATTCGACGTGGATTTTTTCTTAGATGATTATAAGCTATATATAATAATAAATATCCTGGGCCATTCTTTACACACGGCCATCTGATCCCTTACTAAACTTGCGGCACGCTATGATGGCCGTTTTGACGTTTAACAATGAGAAAGAAAAATAACCTTTATTCCTTCAGACATAAGGTGCATCTATTGATCCAACAGCTAATTGTATGATGATGGAAATCAACCTTATTCCAAAGCAATACAATTTCTTTCTTTCTTTCCTATGACAATCTGAAACGTCAAAACGGCCATCATAGTGTGCCGGTAGTACAGCGAAGCTATGTACTATGTGAACCAGGAAACTGGTATACTACATATACTACTTTTTCTTCTGAATAAATACTTGTATGGATGCAACATTTACAATGTTTATTCTATTTCCGTGTAGCGTAAATTTATTCTAACATGGTATAGGCTTGTGTGAGCACAATCCCACTGTGTGATGTAGTAACACACTGGTAAAACAAGATTTTGGATATCATTTTACTTTTTTTTTTACAATAGAAAATTGCTATTTTTTTGTACTCCAAAGTATCTAACACTGTCCATAACAAAATATGTTTGCCGTCGCTCAGAAGAACTGAATGTTTTAGAATTATATTGACGAGCATTTGTTCTTTGTTTAAAACACACAAAATAATAGTAGTTGGTATAAAAGTTTAACGCAAAAGTGAACGCAAACTTTATTTTTTGTGTGTACTTGCGCGTTTTGTGCAACAATTCTGTATCACAAAAAATATGCGTGAGTGTCGTATAACACTCGGCTGGCACGAAGTTCCTTTCGTAGTATATAATTATTTATGTGCATATGATTCTGTATTTTGTATTTAAAAGAAGAGCTTTTGTGCAAGGTTCGTCCGGGGAAGTACTACGTCGGATGGAAAGTGGTCTTGATTAACATAGGGTAAATTTATACTGGTATCGCGGGTAACCTGGACGGAAAGCTAGTCTTGAAGACATTTTGCAATCTATTCAACATCAGACCTACATTAGTATTAATTAAATTTATTATAAAGTGGTAGAGTTTGTAAGTTTCAATGAAGACCTCATATAGATTTTAAAGTAGTAGAGCTCTTGTGCAGAGTTCGTCCGGGTAAGTACTACCACCATACCCATTTCCGTCGTGAAGCACTTGTATTACTGTGTTTCGGTTAGAAGGTAAGCGCGTAGGCGATGTCCATAGTGTTGCAAATGTCCATAGGCGGCGGTGACCACTTACCATCAGGTGGACCGTCTGCTTATTATATAAATATGTTTTTAATGCGTTTATTTCTATTAAAAAAACAAATACACACACAGCGGCATTTCGTTACGTTACGATTTCTACTAAATCGCACTACCCTTAAGCCGCCTTAAGGAACTTCATTCCAATAATTACTACAGCCTTCAATGGAAACTGGCTTAATATTATATAGGTTTGACTCAATAATCAATTACTATTGTACCAAAAATTAAATACAAAATAGCCAAATCATAAATATTAAAACAAACCCTTTCAAGCCCTCAAACAAACTGATGAATAATTCCCAGACTCAGGCTGTAATACAGGGCTTTAATTTTAGCCCTAGATTTTTGTTATCGTTCAGGATTTTGTACGAGACTCATGTTTGAGATTGCCTCGTTATTATTTACATTTTGAACACTAAAACAATATGTGATATATTACAGATGCTTTATCTCTCGGCTTATCTGAAAGAACCAAAATGTTTTAATTCAAATAAGCCTTTGCAAGCACTTATGAATAGTTTAACAAACCGGTCTGGGAGGTTTTTTTGGTAAGAAAAACCAGCTAACTCATGTTCTTTTCAAAACGAACCACAAGTGGCTGATACAAGTGCCTAGACTACAGAGCTTTGCGGTGTTCTTTTGTGTAAAAACTATTTTTTTAAGTAATGACGTTGAATACCCCTACGAGGATCTTGGAGTGGGAGGGAAGGAATACTTATATCGAGGATACCTGGCTGGTAGCCAATCGAGGTCACTACTTACAAAGAGCTTGTACTATGGAAATCAGACAACTGATATACTACATATACTACTTTTTTTCTAAATACATACTTATATATATATTTACACCCAGACATAGAACAAACAGACATATTCATGCACACAAATGTTTGTCTTGGGTGGGAATCGAACCCGCGACCTTCGGCTTGGCAGTCAGGGTCGCTAACCACCAAGCCAACTGGCCTGTCAAAGTTCAATTTGTCAAGTTTCTCTTCTCACTAAAAAGACCCTAAAGATGAAGTTTATACACCATCCTTCTGTTGGTGCAACATCCAGCAGCTCCACGTGAGATCAGTTCCCTTCTAGGTTCTGTAACCACCTTCTACAATCACTTACCATGGTAACGCAACTGTAGAACCATGCTCGAATTGTGTGTGAGAATGTAGTAATTTACTATTAGACTTTTTACTCTATATATTCAGATCTTAGGAGTTATTTTGGTGTGACTATAGACTACATTTTGTATCACTTTTTATAACCAAATAATATTAACTATTATAAAAAAATTATAAATTTTAATAGTTTGTGAGGATACATGGAAGGGTGCCTGATTTTACTCTTCCACGCAAAAGCTATTAAACGAATTTGGATGAAACATAGCACAAATACTACATAGTGACCTGCTGTTACTGCTACTGTATACTACCTGAATTAACACATAGGACATTCTTCATCCCGGAGAAATGTTACATCCTTCGGGAACGCCATGAAATCGCAGAAGACAAAAATATAATCACAGAAACTAAAAATATAACCCACCATTTCAACTCCACGGTAATATTTATTGTACGTAAATAAATAACTGGCTACTAAATAGGTCATTCTGGTCTCAACTGACCATTGTATACCTATAGAGTATAATAGCCGAACCTAACTAACGATTAAACATGCTTTGATCGTTCGCCTGCGATCAGGTGTGAAAACCATTGGCTCTGTTATACCTCAGTTATACAACTATTATGCCACCAGTAACATAGTTGTTGGTACGAATAATTATATTCTACCTTTCCTTTATTATGTCGATGAAATTACTTATATCGGCTTATGTATAAAATTGATTGAACTGTAATTTTTTACGTTTACTTTTGAATAATTTTAGAGTCATAATTATAAGGACTATTTGATACATATCTATAATTGAAAATAACTTTATATTATAAGGTATCCTAATAAATAATGTTATTATTATATTGTGACTTGTCAGTAAAAATCTCAACGTAATATATTTATTCATCAAATTTTCTTCTATAAACTTTGACGTACGAACTCAAAGAAAGAAACAAACAAAGAACAAAGCTTTTATACAGGTTTTTTTTTAAAAAAGATACCTTTTTGGATAAAATTAAAAAGCAATACTTTACCTAAATAATAGGCGTAAGTTCCTTAAACAAGAACGGAACGCAATCAAAACCACGTACAAAACCAAGCTATATCAGTGTCACGTCACCATAGCGTGTGTTTAATCTATTTTGAGCTTAATCAGGTTTTAATACGATATGATTTAATGCAACGAGCGAGTGAAATCATAGGCCATTTTGAACCAATAAATTACAGGCTACGAGCCCTGGCCGCGGTCGTTGAAAACCTGTAATTTATTTCAATGATTTTCTATTTTGTACCATTCATGATTAAGATATATTATTGCTGCAATGCAGTTTGTGAATGAAGCTATGGGTAATACCAAATTATGATATGGGTAATAATTTATACCAAATCCTACTAAATGTATAATACATGCAAAGTGATTTTATTTGTTACGTTTTCACGACTAAACGTAAATTATGATATGGGTAATGATTTCTCACAAATATTAATCCTACAGTAAAGTGACTTTTTGTTTCTTTGTTAGGCTTCCAAGGGTAAACTAATGAACTGATATTGCCAAAATTTGGTACGCACAAAGTCAATGAAATGGAGAGGGAGATAGACTACTATTTATCTCAGGAACGCGAGTGAAACCGTGGGGGACAACTATAATATTAAAAACGGGAAAGTTCGTGACATGGATGTTAATTACTTTTCCATGCTAAAATTCTAAACTGATTTGGATGGAAGTTAGCACATAGATAGTTTATAAACTTGGATTTACACATATAATACTTTGTTTCACTGAAAAATGTAATGCCTTCAGGAATGCCGGTGAAACCGCGAGGGGCAGCTAGTCGTAAATAAATATCTCTTAAAATTATCAACATGTGAGCAGTTTTAATGACTTTGTATTAATACTAGCTGTCCCCCGCGGTTTTACCCGCGTTCCCGAGGGATGTAACATTTTCCCGGCACAAATAGTATTCCGTGTTACTTAATACCACCGAGAATATGTGCACAAAGTTTCATGATGATCGATTAAGTAGTTTTCGCGTGAAAGCCTAACAAACAAACTTACATTCACATTTATAATATTAGTAAAGATATAATATAGATTTACGTGTGTTCGTAATACTTCTTTTAATAAATGGTTTCACCGATTTTGACGTATATTTTTTCTGGACTTATAAGCGGGGTTATAAGAATATTTTAGCTGCAGTTGGACCTGTAAGTAGGTAGCGCTTCTATTGAAATAAAGAAAGCGAGTGAAACCGCAGGGCGCCACTATATACACCTATGTTAGTCACATACATACTCGAATACCACTTGATCGATCGAGCTGAAATTCATGGGATGTGTTCGACACATTACTGGGTTTAGAAAGTAGTTTCAGCAATTCTCGAATAGCTAAGCGTGGCATAGTTTAGCTAGTTTATGAATAAAATACCAATTTAGATGCAAAATACACGAGTAATTGAGTATAATACACGCACAAATAAACAAGTCAATAAACCTTCCTCTGATTCTGAAAATTCGGTAAGAAAACCAATATTGTGCTATAATAAAAACAACTAGATTAGTGTAGTTTATTAAATTAGTTCTTAGGCATTGAATCTTCTCTTTTCTTCTCTAATGAGTATGAAAGAAACAAGCGATAAGTTAATCTATCTACACAATAGATTATGATGTACTTTTGACAACAGTTTTGAGAATTTCTTCGGAAAAGCTTAGGTCTATATATGATACATTGATATCAATTGTCGGGCCAGCTGGCTTGGTGGTTAAAGAACCTGAATGTCAAGCCGCAGGGCGTGGGCTCGATTCCCACCCAGACCAAACATTTGTGTGCATGAACATGTCTGTTTGTTCTGTGACTGGCTGGGTGTAAATATCTATATAAGTATGTATTTAAAAAAAAAATAACAATATATATCCAAAGACATTCTTCACACATAACTATGCCTGAAGAATATAACACACATATAAACATACAGTACCTGGATGGCCGAGCATTCCTCGGGATTTCTTTACTACCGTGACTTCTACCTTATTCTCTTTTTTAAAGCACTGTCATATATACCTAGATACGAATAAGATGCAATAATAAAGGGCTCCCAATAACAGTATTTCTCACAATATATGTACTTCATTATATTTATTTATTGAAATGTAAAGATAGCAGAAAAAGTATTATTGTAAATTTTAGGTCGCTAATACTGCTTACGCTGACAAAATCATAAAGATATTGAATAGACCTACAGATGACACCGTGGCAGCAAATGTCTAACTTGTTAAGATAAATTAGCTCACATTAAGATTTGTTTGAAAACAACGATTTATTTACTATTTATCATTTATCTCTAACCAATTGAACGTATTAATTATACTTGGTACCTAATAAATTGAGTTTAAATTACTTATTAAACCTAAACATGGTGTATCTAGAAGATGTCAACCTTCTTCGGAGCGGTTCGCTATTACTCGCTAGGTTAATTAATAATTCAAGTTTTTGGTGGTTAGCAACTCTGAGTGCCAAGCCACAGGTCGCGATTCCCACCTGGGACAAATATTTGTGTACATGAACATGTCTGTTTGTTCTGTGTCTGGGTGTAAATATCTATATAAGTACCGCATTTAGAAAAAAAAATTGTATAACGGTTATCTGGTTTCCATAGTACAAGCTCTGCTTAGTTTAGGATCAGATGGCCGTGTGTAAAAGAATGTCCCGGGATATTTATATATTTAATTGGAATAAATAAGTATATAGTATTTTAATAGTTTTCTTGAGTTTTCTAACGTAATGACAAAATAAATGAACAACTTCACAGCGAAGTTGACTTAATATATGACGAACTGAAAAGTCGCTCGGTAAGCGTAAAACTTCGTGACTTCAGTACGTACTTTTCTCGAAATGTAATTTACCGTTATCGATTTTCTAACAAAACGTTTTCAGCTAAATTCTGCTCCATCTGCAGTCCTTTACTCAACTAATATTATTATTCTTTAAACTTTAATACTTTCTTTATAGAATATAGCTGTCCCCCGCGGTTTTACCCGCGTTTCCGAGGGATGTCACATGTATTATACATAAAAAACTGCATCAAAATCCGTTGCGTAGTTTTAAAGATTTAAGCATACATAGGGATATAGGGACAGGTAAAGCGACTTTGTTTTATACTATGTAGTGATAACTTTTCGTGCCACTATCTCTGATGTATTCCGGATATATAACATAGGCTATATCCGGAATAATGTACCTTACAAGTGACTTATTCAGCGAATACAAACTTCGTCAATGAACTGACGTAAAGATGCCATGGCCGGAGATTGCGTGGTTAGCGAAACAAAGAATTCAAGTCAAGGATTAAACTTACCTGTGCCTGTTTTAATTTATCGTTTATTTACATCATCATCATCACTATATCAACTCAAAAATGTTCACTGATCTGTTCTCGGCCACTTTTTCCTATAAGAAGCATGCAAAGCCATGCCAAAAGCTAATGTAAAAAAGTTGAAATAACAAGGTGTTGATTTGCTTCCTTATCACATAAAATCGGTGGAAACTTTTATTGTATTTTTAACAAAAACATACCAAACTCCTTTCTTGTTTGCTAAAGTTAGAACGTTCCGTTTTAAGGGAAGTTGTAACAGTTCACAATCAAAACAACGGAGTTTTAGGTAAAGTTGTTTACATAGACGATGAGTCTAGACAACACCGAGTGTTTCCTGTATGAAGTTAGATCGATATAGCTTGATTAACCTTTCAGTGGTGTGTAGTGGAAGTTTTGGATCTATTTTCGCCGGTACTTAAATAGGTAGCTAATTAAATTACAAATTTATGAAAACATTGCCTTGGTTTTCGAGTGGTTTAGAACTTAGAGACTTGGAGGTCCGGAATCCAATTCACGAGATGGAAGTGATTTCTTGTAACTACATAGATTTGTGATGTGTCTGAGAGATGGCAACATTGGTCACCTTGTCATCTTTAATGGAATGTGGACACCTCCTACCTCTTCTGTTATAAAGAGTGAGAGAGAATTTCATGAGTTAGTGTGTATGCAGAGGGTAATCGCTGGCAGTACGGCCTTTTTGAAAAATGATTTCTCAATTTGAAAGGTACAATGCTCCGGATGGATAAAAGCTATAATAATAATAATAAATATCCTGGGACATTCTTTTACACACGGCCATCAGCCCCCTTATTCAGCTAATACAAACTTCGTCGGCGAGCCGCTTCACATAGGCCTCGGAGAGCTTATCTCTCACGTGATTAGTAGTTTTAGCGTAGTTAGCGAAAGAGACAGAGCAGGCCGCGACGCAACATCCACGAGTTAGTGTCATTTTCCTTACAGAATCGATCCCTGGTCCCAAACTAAGCAGAGCTTGTACTATGGAAACCAGATAACTGATATACTACATATACTATATTACTTTTTTTTCTAATTTACATACTTATATACACCCAGACACAGAACAAACAGACATGTTCATGCACACAAATGTTTGTCCTAGTTGGGAATCGAAACCACGACCTTCGGTTTGGCAGTCAGAGTCGCTATCCCCTGAGCCAACGAGCTATGCTATAATACTAGCTATAATACCGGGACTAATTTGATCCCTTGGGAATGTGGGCAAAACCGCGTCACAGAATAGTAGTTTTAAATAAATAAAACTTTTATGTTTCAAAAAGATTCAATGTCTATAATAACACGTAGAAGTATTATTTTCTGATGATTACAAGTTTTGCGTCTACGCAAAATCTGCGAGAGTTTTTGTCAAATATACACGTTTATTATATAGAGCTGAGTCTTAGAAATAGAGAAATAAGGAAAATACTTCAGCAAAATAAGACATCAGACAAATATGAGGAAAGATTATTGTTGTGGAAAATCTTGTTGCTGAAACCTGGTTTTATTTTCATGTTATACTTTTTTGACTTTAATCGATTCTATTTTTATTAAAATGTTTTTATTAAAGTTAATTCTTATTAACTCTTTGATATATTAAAAATAAACATTACATTTTTGTCGATGTTTATAGCTCAACCAAATATGTTTACGGGAATACCATTCATAATATTTATGGTTTAGAGTCTATATCGGAACAGCAGTATGACTATTTCTTATTCCGGAATGGGATTAGATTGTTTTTAGCAAACACATTTTAGTCTTTACGACGAAACCTACAAGTAATCTCATTTCTAATAACGTTATATATATTCACGCTCATTATCTCCAAAGAGGAATTATAGTTATTATAGTTGAAAATTCAAAACAATTTATTCTGTTTAGGCCCTCGGAGGGCACTTATGAAGGTCAAATTTAAAGTTGAAGCTACAACCGTTTCGGAAGTCAGCCTTTAACTGAGAAGAACCGGCAAAAACCTCAGCAAGGTTACATTCTTTTTTTTTTTATTAAATAATTTTTTATATAAATTTTATCTATTCTGACTTTTTGGCTATTTTATAATATCAATTTTGTATTAAACAATTACAAAATACTTAATATAGGTAACATTCAAAAACAAAACAAAAGAAGACATTTTCAGTTATTGGCCTACACGGTTTCATTTCTAAGCAAAGTAACATTCATATTACCTTGCCTGACCCAGGAATTGAACCCAGGACCCTCCTGGTCTCTAGTCGAGCTTTATACCACTTGACCTTCAAGGCAATATTTCTAATACTGTAAATAATTGTTTGATATCCTATTATGCAAATGTCCATAGGCCGCGGTGACCTCTTACCATCAGGTGGACCATCTGCTTATTTTTCTGTATGTGTATATGGTATAAAAAAGCAGTTCATGTGACTGCCAAGTCGAAGGTCGCGGGTTCGATTCCCACCCAGGATAAACATTTATGTGCATGAACATGTCTGGATGTAAATATCTTTATATGTATGTATTTAGAAAAATAAAAAGTAGTATATCAGTTGGCTGGTTTCCATAGTACAAGCTCTGCTTAGTTTGGGATCAGATGGCCGTGTGTAAAAGAATGTCCCAGGATATTAATTATTTATTAATATTATTATTAGAGATTAATTGTGGTAGTATTCACCACTACCACAAAGCTAACACCTAAATCTACTTATCACCAAACAATAATGAACATTCGCTCCAACATAGTAATGTTTAATTAAGCCTTAAGAATATCATATAAGATTGTATCTAACCGCTTATTAAAGTACATGCTTATCTCCAGAAAATTTCGTAGACAATTTCGTTTTACGTTCCCCTTTATGTACAAATACTCTGTAGGTATAACCGTTGAGTGTGGCCTCACAATGAGCCGAAGAGCAAAAAATATTTTCTTTCCTATCTTAGAAGAAAATTGACGTGAAAAGAGCAAGGGGAACTCATCAAAGTTGTGATTTGTTCGCAATAGTCCCCGTAACCAGGGCAGTATCTAGGTTGGGTGAAACTGGGCAACTGAGGTGCCAAGAACTAAACATTGCCCCATAAAGTTTGGGCTAATGTGTTTTCATTTATTTATTTATTAGGGTTCCCAACAGATGATACACATACACATATTTCAAACGAAAAGAGTAGACTTGGTGGACATCCACTTACAGGCAAATACAACATACAGACAACTTTTATAAAGACACTATTAAGTTATTTTGTCGTCCATTGTTTAAATGGTATAAATTATGCCCTTTCTAAATTTTATTAGACTTTAAAAGTACGTCCACAGGATTAGTTTGAGGCACTGAGTTAAAACTTGGGGCCCTTCAAGATCAGAGTGTATAGGCCACTAACGGGAAAGTGAGGTCCATCTTCGCCCTCATCTTCACTTACCATCAGGTGATATTGAGGTCAATAACAATCCCGACATAAATAAAAAAAATACCCTTGCATTACAATACAATACAATACAATACAAATATGCTTTATTGTTCACACCATATACAAAAAAATTAAATAAAAAGTATTTTACAAACATTATAAGTGCAAACAATTCGATCCTCCTCATGCCGCCATATATATCAAGCTCCTACTTCCATACACATTTTTAACTAGCTAAAACCAACGCATAAACGACTTTAAATTGAAATCTGAGCTAAATTCAACTTCAAAACTCAACAACCCCAAAAAACAGTCTCCAATATAATTTCATAAACAAATTCCAAGAAAGACATCAACTGTGCATTATGCATGAGGTAACTCGGCGCCAAGTCGCAACTGTTGCCACGTGCCCATAAAGTTCGTCCCTGGCCTTAACAACTGATTGGTAACAATAAATGAGGCGGAAACTGATTTTGGAGTTAGTTAAAGACATCGCCCCGGGGATTCCGTTGTTGCTTCTCCGTTATATTATAGACTTGGGGCTCGTGTTTGTTTACGGTTATTTTTTTCGAGGAAATCAATGAATTTTGCAAGGAAATCGGTTCTAGAAAATTATTACACGACTTTGCCTTCGTTATCGGATACCGTAACACATGAAGATGTAAGGTAACTGGTAGTGATTTCTACCATGATTTAATAAAAATATTTTACGGTAAATTATACCATACCTTTACCGTAATACGGTAGCTTTCAGGTAACTTTTTAAACATGACTATCACCGACTAATATCATTATAAGTTTCTTGGTTAGAAAATCTCCGTGCCCTCTCCATGCTCCTGAAACCCGAAAAATAAGATTTCATATCGGTTATCACAAAAATCCAATGTCACGCATCAGAAAATTCCCGGGACACAAGCTCTCGGCCTATAGGGTGCTCACAGACGATATCGAAATTGGATAGGTATAGATATGTACACCCTATAGATTGAACCGTTGATAGATCGTGATCAATACGCAAATATAATACAGGCATTGCCTATCTTTGAGGGTGTATTGTTTTTGTTCATTATATTTTGTCGGTGAGTTCTCGGCATTGTTTAGAAATTGGGGCGTGTTTTTTGTACTTAGAAGTGCGGTTAACTTTAAGTCTTAGCATCTTGGCTTATGGTTGTATTTTTATTTACGAGGTTACCTTGGTTTTATAAATGCTCAGGTGTTTAAACGTTTATAAATGGAATTATATCCAGTTAATCGCTTTTAAAAATACTCTGTAATTTTTATAATTTCAGCTCCTTCGCTTGAGTTTAAAATTGGTATGCTATGTAATTTTTAGACATATTGAAAGATTTCTCAACTTTTTGACAGCACACATCAAAATAAATATTATAATTATACGTCTTCTAAATACATTTCCATTGCGAAACTGAAACCGCGCTCTACACATATCGATAAATTAGCATTTTTATCTGGCGACATCATCGGATACTAAATTCAAAATCGTACTATTATTGTAAATGCAAATGTATGGATGTTTGTGACTCTTTCACGCAAAAACTACCGGACAGATTTGGATGTCACGTAGCACATAGATAGAGCATATACTATATGCTATATGCTACTTTTTATCCCAGGAAAATGTGACGTCCCTCGGGAACGCGGGTGATACCGCGGGGGACAGCTAGTATCGAATAAGTAGAAATTCGAAATTTTCCAACTGGGGTGTTTTACGGTCGGGTCTCAGTTTTACAGAATTGACACTCAGTGTCTTTATGATGCATTTAGGTTTTATTTTTATTGACAGAAAGACATTTTCTCTAAAACTCATGGAGGAAATAATAATAATTAACTACTTTAAACTACTTCTTTTTTATTGAAGTGGATATTAACTTCATATCTCTGTCCCTTTCTAATGAACCCTTTTACTTGTTCCAGATGAGATGGCGAGTGGTTGGCGGGATGGGCATACAGCTTGCCACTGCTGTATTCTGCATGCTGCCACTATTTACTTCCTCAACCGGCGATATACGTAAGGAACAAAAGTCATATCATAATCACTACTTATATTTTAACTGATCCTTAAACCCCCATAAGTGGTGAAGTTCAGAAACAAAAATCAAGAGTAATCTGACAGAAACTTTGATTATACTATGTTTTTTTTTTAATATATATTTTAGTATACACAATAAAGTATTATATCGCCTAATTATACTACAATCTAGCCTAGGTAGGCTGATAAGTAATTTAAATCTATCATAAACTTACAAATTCAATTAAACAAAGAATCGGCACTTTTCTTATTGTCTCTATTATACTATTTGACGTTTTTGGTGAAGGGAAAAGTTGACCAGGCAATTTCGCATAAGCCAAATACTCCAGGCAGGACCGGGTTGCTATGAGAGTGAAGATTGCGTACCCTATTGATAATTTGGGAACGGCGCAATATGTATGATTTATTTCCAGTCGATACATCACATATTCCAGAGGACTTTTATAGCTGGTCGTCTATCTCCAACCCTCTCTGGAAATATCAGCATGTAATAATCATTACTTAGATATATTATTCATTTAGAACGCAAATCAATTAAATGTAAAAATAATGAATGAAAAAATAGTTTTTTTTTTAATCATTTATTCAACTCTGATAGAAAAATACAATTTATGATTATACAGCTCCCGCGGAAGCCTCTCGGGCTTATCTGCGGAAGCGGTCGCCTTCTTATAATATGACTGTGATACACATTTAGTACATGAAATGGTTTTTTAGTTTTTGTTTATACTTATTTCTGTTTGTTTCAACATACAGTTTACGCAGTTCAGTACCTCTACCATGAGTTGCTATCGAAACTTACTTCAGTCACTAGCGAGTAAACTACTATCGGTACACTATTTCTCGATAGCAACTGTCAAATTTGTGACTCATGGTACCGAATTTCTATTGCAAAGGCTAAAAAACGTTACTCGCTAGTGTTAACATTTTGATAGGTTTTTTTACCTATCGACTCGTACTATCGATTTCAGTTCTTTAGTTAACCGCTAGTGGCGCTGTACACATTTGCCATCGAAATGTTTTACGCCGTCGCTAGCGAGTGCGTACGTTAAAAACTTATGGTAAAGGCACTGCAGGTAGCTCGTAAACTATGCTTGGCAGTAAGAACTCCCAAGTTCTAGACGTTTAATTTGATAATTATTATATGGAGGTAGTTCTATGTCTTCTCACTTTCTCTTTATTAGATTTAGATTCACGTCACTAAGATAATCATACATCATACACTTACTGATTTAAGATTATAGAAGCCTGTAAAATATCCTGTTCCAGGACATCACGGCACTTCAAGAGCCCGGGGCTGGCGCGGCGGAGTCCAGCCCTCCCCTGAGGTGGCAGCGAACAATTCAGTCAGTAACATAACAGCTCAACTTGGAGGCACTGCCTATTTACACTGTCTTGTGGGACATTTGAGTGAAAGAGGTGTAAGTATTTCTGTAGATTGACGATTCACTCGACACTGTGACATTACTCCCTCATTGGATATTTATGGGAACAGCAACTGGTTGGTATGTCAATCTTGTTGAAGTTGGCCCGTCGCACTTTTAAATCGGTGCACTTCGCTATAAGCTGAGCGATAGAATGCATGTGACAATAGTCAAAGCCTTTTATTCAATTTATGCCCTAAAAGGCAACTCATGACGGTCAAAGCCTGTTAAGTCGGTACTTCGGAAGATCGGAAGTCAGCTTTCGACTGAGAAGAAAGTTTGTGTGGTGAATGAAACTTTTCATCCGTCGGGAACACAATTTATAAAATACAACTTTTGCTCTAAAACTTTTTAATTCTTTTGAAAAAATACCATATAAAACAGATACGTGGGCGTATCTTTGTATAATGACATTATATTTTCTAAAGTCTTGGAAAGTTGTTCATTTTGATAAGTCTTGTGGCCATATTTCGAACAATGTGCTTCAGATTTAAGGATCTACGCCCTCTCAATGACAAAGTTAATTAGGGACTTTGTTTGATGTCTCAAAAGCTACTTTATAATCTTATCAATGGAATACATAATACAATATACCTAGTAATTTCCCAAAGCCTCATTAGGTTGACAGGGCAAATTATATAAGCTACTATCACTCTGTGGTTTCACCTGCGTTCCAGAGGGAAGGGTGAATCATATATTAATCCATTGCAATAATTTGTTGTCAACCTGATAATAATCTATATTGTCTGTTGGTATTTGCAATATTAGGAGCATCTCCAATGCGTTGCCAACTTTAAGTCATGAAGGTAGTTAAGTCTCATATTCATAACTAGTATATCGTGCCACAGTTTCACATGCATTTCCAAAGGCTTAAATTTTTTTGGAATATAACATTACCAATCAGAAAAATAAACCTTTTAAATGGGGAATAAAATTTTCAAATAGTTGCTGTGGTTTTGAAAGAAAGAAAGAAAGAAACAAATTTATTTGTTACAAAGGGAAAAATAACACATACAAAAGTTAACAAAAAGAAACGGGGTACATAATTGCCACAAATCAGACTTCCAACTCAGCATGTGGTTGACTGTTCGTGCCAATGTACGTATAGCCAACGCTGATCTTCCGTTGGGGCCAGCAAGTTTTCGATATAAACTCTCAAAATTCGCACTCGTTTTTTAAATTTTTGTGTAGATAGTATTGGATAACATTAATATAGGTCCGTTTTAATCATTGTATTTTTGTTTTACAGCAAGTCTCATGGATCAGAAAAAGAGATTGGCACATACTGAGCTCTGGGAAGTTCACGTACACCAATGATGAGAGGTTTCAAGTGAGTATTCTATATAGCAAGATCCCATTACCCTCATTCACGCTTATTACTCCTAAAGAGGTGCTAAGGTTTCAGTACTGAGACCCAAATGCCACCGAAGATATGGCATCCTTACATGACATGTGCTGAAGATTGTCGGGTCTCGGCCACGTTACCAATCCGCGGCAACAGGTAATAATTTCTAACAATAATACATAATTTGCGCCTCGTTCAAGTCAGTATCTCTAGTCTCCAGCCAATATTCGAACACTATGGCAATAAAAAAAAAAGAAATAAAATGGATATTCTTATATGAGATTAATAAACTCCATTACTTTACCGATTACCATGCACATGCCGGTCAAAATCATAACCCTCCTTCGTTTCACCATAGTTGGCTAAAAATGGCACATGTTAAGCGCTTTGTCATGGAGAAGATTTCTATGCTATCCATTTTACTTTAACTCGCCACTAGTAAGCTCTGCGCATCAACTTCTATACCATTTAGTCGATCGCCATGAAAATCGATATGCATAGATCAGCCCCCTTATTCAGCTAATACAAACTTCAAAATTCAAAACCATTTATTCAGTTTAGACCCTCGGAAGGCACTTATGAAGGTCAAATTTAAAGTTACTGAAGCTACAACCGGTTCGGAAGTCAGCATTCAACTGAGAAGAACCGCCAAGAAACTCAGCAAGGTTACATTCTTTTTTATTTTTGACTAAATAATACTTCGTCGGCGAGCCGCTTCACGGAGGCCTCGGAGAGCTTATTTCTCACGTGATTAGTAGTATTAGCGTAGTAAGCGACAAAGATCATAGAGGCCGCGACGAAACATCCTCGAGTTAGTGTAATTTTCCTTACAGAATCGAGCCCCAGAGCCTGCAGGACGTCTGTGTAGTACTAGTCAGATATAAAATAAATTAACAAAATATATTACACACGGTAGATCCAGGTTAATGCTAGTTGAACTTTAAGCTTGGTAAACTAACAATAGCCTGCGGTCTATTGTCACTGAACACTAAATTGTCTGGAATTGGCCAGCCGCAAAATTAACGCTCTACCTACCCTAACGAATGCGTAAACCGATGACCGCCACTTGTGCAATTCACACGTGAATTTATCCAAATTATCGGTTATAGGTGCTGGTGTATAATCCTATAGATGATTACTTTGAACTAGTTGCGTCCTGCGGTTTTGAACGTTAGTATTCAGAAGCGGGTTGTAATGTTCATAAGGTCTAAGTTGCTGAACGTGGCTTGGCTTTGATTAACCGACTTTTTTTAGAGGAATCACTTTTTTAGAAGTGACACGAACATAGAATTTTATTTTTTTTTTAATTTTTTAAATAGTTTAATAATAATCATAAGAAATGTCTTCTAGACCAACTTAAAATGTACCGACTTACACGAACATTTTTGAATACTATTAATATGTGGTTTCACTGGAAGGTACTCCAACAACCTTGCAATGGTGCACCTTCACCTAGTACTTTAGGTACCGGAACTCAAGCTCATTACAACACGACATTAACCGTTATTTATTCTAATGGAAAAGAGATTTTCGCTACACTGATTCTGTTTTGAATGATTTCAGGTCCTACATGGTGAAGGGTCCGAGGATTGGACCTTGCAGATAAAGTTTGTACAGAAGAGGGACAATGGTACTTATGAATGCCAGGTGAGTAAATTAAGATATATTTTCTTCTTTTTCCATGGGCAAATCATCATAGATAGCTGCCCTGGAGGCAAGGACATTGAGAAAACCCTCCACTCGAGAATATACCAGGTAGCTCCACCGAGCAGGACGCTGGTCGTGATTGAAGTATGATACCTCAACCTAAACCGGATCTTGACTACGCCCTAGTCTTTCTAATGGGCGATCCCAGTCTGTTAAACAGAATAAAAACACCTTAATCATGTTTACAGGGCTTGTATTTACTGAAATAAATTCTCATCCGCAATTAGAAACTCAGGAATAACTCTATAAGAGGTTTCCTATTTAGAACTGGGTTGTTTATGCGCTTTTATTTTCGGCCAGTTGACAAAAACAATGCAATTTCGGTTCATAATACCGAAATTATAACCGGGCATTTAAAACTGGTAGGTTAGGTGCCAGATGATCTTAACTAGGCAAGTGTTTCATTTAAATAGAAATATTGTTTATTCATGTAGACATTCACAAACTCTTTTTTTTTATATAATTAACAATAATATAACAAATGATTTTAAATAGTTTAGTAGAGTCCCTACTTATTTTTTTGCCCTTGCAGGACCTTTAGTTATCTAGCTACGCCACTGAGTATTGCGCTTGTATTATTACGTTTCGGTTCCAGGCGCATGACACTTAACAGCTTCACGTCTCGGAGTCGACAACGTATTAGCGATGCCGCTGGTGTTGCAAATGTCCATAGGCGACATCGGTAGACCATCTGCCTGTTAAAAATCAAAAGAACAAACATATGCTTGGAATTTTTTCTCATGCTATCATTTGCTAATCCCATTTGTAATGGAAGCTGAGGTTTTACTAAGGAATCCAAATATAGCATATATATTTGAGCAGAAAAATATATGTCTTGTGGATTCAAACTCCCGACCACCCAATATCTCTATATCAATGTATACCAGTCGTAGGTATATAGGTTTTTGGATTATTGTTTTGAGATATAAGTCTAAATCAAAAGGTTTTATATTATAGCAGAGATTTTCTCCATGTATATTTTTATATATTTAATTGCTCACATCATTATATTCTTTCCAACGATTTACCCCTCTTGTTAAATACTTTTTTTTTTTTGTATAAAATAATGACTACATAAAAATTAGAAAAGAAAGTTGAAACTAAATAAAATGGTTAAATCCAATATTAGATAAAAGTTATATTTTTATTTTCGATGTACTTAGATATTGCTCGCGCACTTTTTGACTTAAACAGTGTAATGTATGTCTGTTTGCTATCACATAACTAGGGTAACCCGTACCAAATTAAAAAATAAATCTTTTTTTTTTTATTTTTGGTTCCATAATTTATTATATAGTTATATTTAATTATATAGTTTAACATAATTTTTGGTTGCTTTTTTCTTAATTAGGTTACTTACATTTTGTTACAGTTACATTAATTTATCAATACTCTATACTAACCTATATCTATACTAATATAAACAGTACCTGGATGGCCGAGCTTTGCTCGGGTTTTCTTTACTTTTTTTTTTATATACGTTTTATATATATATATATTTTTTTTATGCCATTTGGGCCGACAAACAAGCAAACGGTCCACCTGATGGTAAGTGGTCACCGCCACCTATGGACATTTGCAACACTAGGAGCATCGCCAATGCGTTGTCGACCCTGAGACGTGAAGTTGTTAAGTCTCATGTGCCTGTAATTACTAATGTGACTACTGCCGTATTCTCTTTTTTAAAGCACTGTCATATATACTTAGATACGAATTAGATGCGTAAAGGGCGTACCTTTAAGTGTAAGCACTTTTACCTTCGTATTCTAATGGTATTGTAGCAGTTTTCATTGCCTAAAAACTCGGATGAAACGACGTTTTCTAAAAATGATCCCTAGATCGATTTATCGCTCCCGAAACCCCCTGCATACTAGATTTCATGAAAATCGTTGGTGCCGTTTCCGAGATCCTAATTCTACAAGAATTGCTCGTTTAAAAGTATTAGATATAAGGAGGCGCAACCTTAAAATACGCACCGAAACTACAGGACCGATTTGAAAAATTCTTACACCTTTGGGAAGCTACACTTTCCCTTGATGACATAATTTTTTTTTTTTTTAAATATAGGCATCCTTACTAAAACTCCAATAATGTAACCCAAATGTAAACAAATACCTTAAACGTTGCTTACATCGCGTGCGGTTCTCAATGTTGGTTTAATTTAATTTTGACATAATAAGGGGATACCGTACCAGAGCAAGGTCTCATGAAACATTTAGTGAAGTATATCTGAGTAATCAAGTGCTATTTCACAAGATATGGGTAAAAACCATCAACTGTCACAACATTCCATGTGAAAAAGCTTATAGTTACCATAACACAAGCTCTGGTTAGTTTTATATTAGACTAGCCGTCCCCCGCGGTTTCAGCCACGTTTATCGATATCATACATTGCCTATTTCCATCTAGGAAAAAATTCGCGTCGGATGGTAGCAGTCCCATCGCGATATGTTCAGTAGTTTTGAGGTGATGGTGCGTTAAAAGAATCCTGTATTTATACATTATGCAAATACAGGGTGTTACAAAACTATCCGTAAAGCCGGAAGGAGGTTAAATGGGGCCTTATGATGAGCGCATTCACAATATTTAAGAACCGTAGTAACGCTGTACTCCAAAAAAATAAAAAATAAACAGATTTTTATGAATGAAAAAAGGAAAAAATATTAAAGTAGACAATTATTAGGTAAAATAGGTACGTAGGCCATTTTGTTAAAAAAACAGGTTCCCTGACATGACAGCTTACTAGGGTTGTTGGCTTTGATAATTAATTATATTTTTACTAAGTATTTATATAACATATAATCAAATCTAAATAAATCGAATTCCTAATTATGATATAGAACTAGGTAGAAACAGTAATAATTATATAGGTACTTAAGAATAATTTATAATAATCAACTCTCCCATATATGATGTCGATATGATGTCATGATTAGGTAGGTAAGGGATAACATGCCATACAACCATGCAACATAGCTATTAGCTAGTATTGTATATCCTACCAATATTATAAATGCGAAAGTTTGTATGTATGGATGTTTGTAACTCTTTCACGTAAAAACTAATAAACGGATTTAGATCCAACTTGGCACATAGATAGAGCATATCCTGGAATAACATATAGGCTACTTTTTATCCCGGGTAAACGTGTATATATTATACTAGCTGTCCCCTGCGGTTTCACTCGCGTTCCCGAGAGATGTAACTTTTTCGTAACGGCTGAACAGATTTAAATGAAAATTTGCTCCCAGTTATGAAATGAAAAATTTATTCAAATAGGCCTTCACATACACTTACGAATGATCAGAGCCGAGAAACACAGAATATAGTTAGAATATGGTTTTTGAATATGCACTCTTTACACCTGTATCTCAACAGGGAGAAGACAACTACTTTTAATAGTTAGTTAAATGTTATCGATTACGATATATTATTTATACTTACCCTTTAAAATATTATTAAGTATATTTCTTGACCCCTATTTTCACACAAGCACAAATTAGAACTCTGTTATAAAGATAAGAAATTAAAAACAGCGGCCAAGAACAAGTCGTCCTTCCCCCCTTTCCGGCTCCGTACAATATTAAACAAAAAACCGGATAAAACAAGCTTCTTGTGGGAACCGCCTTAACCTACATACATGAATGAAATTAAGTAAAAAAATCAAATAGGCCTTACAGGCAATCTGAATAAAAAAAAAATGTTAAAGTCTAAAAATAAAAAAATAATATTATTATTTAATCGCCTGTGCCATATAACCTATCTACATTAATGAAGACATATGTAATCAAATAGGCCTTTACAGACACTCAAGAATTACCTAATGACACACAGAGATAAGATTGCTATGTACTTAAACCTAAGTCTTAGAAACAACAAGGACTTAGGCCTCTTCTTTAGAGAAGTGGGTAGCATACTTCATGTTTAAATAACAAACCTGCCCTCCCCTAATGCCTAAAGAGGTTGAATAAAGGAGTACCTAAATCATTTTCTATAAATTTCCGAAAATAACTATCGTATTAGTGAGGTATTTCATAACATTATATGTCGAAATATGATAATACTAGCTGTCCACCGCGTTTTCGCCCCCGCTCCCGAGGAATGTAACATTTTTACGGCACAAAAATCCTATATTACTTCTAATACCTCCAAGAATATGTGTAGAAAGTTTCGTGATGATCGGTTAAGTAGTTCGCGTGAAAGAGTAACAAACATAGTTACATTCACATTTATAATATTAGTAGGAATATGTGCTATGTACACATATTAATATATATGTATGTATATGTGACAGGCCAGTTGGCTTGGTGGTCAACGCTCTGACTGCCAAACCTAAGGTCGCGGGTTCGATTCCCATCCAGGACAACCATTTGTGTGCATGAACATGTCTGTTTGTTCTGTGTCTGGGTGTAAATATCTGTATAAGTATGTATTTATAAAAAAAAGTAGTATATGTAGTATATCAGTTATCTGGTTTCCATAGTACAAGCTCTGCTTAATTTGTGACCCGATGGCCGTGTGTAAAAGAATGCAAAAAGGTAATTTAATCTATTCTCAAAAAAATCTATAAAATTCAAAACAATTTATTCAGTTTAACCCCGCGGAGGGGACTTATGAAGGTCAAAGTGAAGCTAATTCTATTACAAACATAATAAGTGGTCCTTCGAGTCCGATATGCACCAACGACATAAAAATAAATTAATGTTAGAATGTTTTACTCGCCAGGGATGTTACCGGTTATAAAAAAAAAAAAAAAACATTCGTTACCTTCGAAGTACTACCCTCGGAAACATGGGAGAAACCACGGGGGCGGTATTATTTAAAGAAATATTGATAAGATTTAAAACCGCTAAGCCCGTTCCAGTATCATCGGAGCCTCGAAAAGAAGTCGTCACCTCCATTTCCGCCCTCTTACTGTAAAACAACACAACTGGAGCAGTAAGACGTTACTTTGGTTTTAAATATTCATGGCTAGTAGAGTAACGCCGGGAGTACACGGCGAGCGGCGGCCCTAGGGTTACAAGCACGGATCAAATAACCAACTGCGAGATACATTTTAATGTACAACAGGGTTGCCACTCATGGGAGATGGCGTTGAGAGACGTGTAATTCGACGGGTATGAAAATGTTTTTGTGGCGTTTCTCTATGGTTCTTATACAATGTTGTTTTTTTCCCGCTCTTATTTTAAATTTGACTTCATTATTGTTCTTTTTTTATTTAAATGGCTTATGTTGCCAGTATTTCAATTCCGCCAATGTAACGTTGGTTGAATATACGATAGGGATCTATCAATTTAAGAGTATATAAGTATACTATCTATTAAGTAAGTGATTTTTTTTTTTTTATTATTGAACAAGCTTTCCTTACTGTTTTAGAAGGTGTTACATATTACCGGGATAAAAAGTAGCCTAGTCCTAATCCAGACTATAATTAATATATGTCCCAAATTTAATACAGATTCGTTCAGCCATTCATACAAACATTCGCATTTATAAAATTAGCAAGATTATTTGTCTCCTATATGCGTTCCTCGTTCAGTTGTTCGTTCAATCGTTGTAATTTTGTCTTTTTTTGATTTTTGTATCACAAAAAAAAAATAAAAAAATAAAAATTACAACGTATGCCGGGAACAGCTTAGATATAAAAATTAATATTAGTTGTATGTCTTCTATATAACTTATTCATTCGATTGGAATAAAACTTTGGTGAGTTGTTGTACGAAGGTTTCTGACAAAAGTTACTACATAGAGAATCCTACATCGCGATATCGAGATTTTCATCAGTCAGATCAGGATTTGACATATATACAAGCATCCAACATCAATAGTTGGACCGCGGTCCCCAGGCATGATCATCTAGCCTGGCGGAATAAATTCCCTATTAAATGTAGGTGGCTCATACTTCGTTACCCCTTAAATGTTTGTTACTCTTTCACGAAAAAACTACCAGACGGATTTGGATGAAACTTGGCACATGGATAGAACATGGCCTAGAATGACATATCGTCGACGCGACTGCAATAGCGCGTAAGAGCTATTTGCAATACCGCGTATCAGTATTTTATCAATTTTACAGGAGGAAGAAGTAATTGATTATCTCGGTCAATAGAAAGTCGATGGCGCAATAACGAATTTTTGGGATTTTTGTAAATACGCGGTATTGCAAAATGCTCTTACGCGCTATTGCAGTCGCATCGACGATATATACTACTTTTAAGCCCGGGAAAATGTAGCATCCCTCGGGAACGCGGGTGAAAGCGCAGGGGACAATTAGTAATTTATAATATCAATTCTGAACAACTAAAATTGTGTTTTTGATGTAGGCAAAAATGTACTTTAATAACAACGTATTAAGTTTCCTATTGTGATGCACCAACCTTTGTTACGTGACTCAAGAAATTTGACTTTCAATTATTATTCAAACAGAGCTGTGATAGCCCTGTCTACCTATCTATCCTTTCACGTGGAAGCGTACACAAGCAATTTTCATCTTTAATCTATTACCTTTAGAGTAGATACACGAACCAACTTTGACTTGGTAATTTCGGTTACAACGTTATAGATTGATAAGTTAATGCTTAACAGTCCTTGTAAATTCCGTATAAAACAAAGCATGGTAAAGCAAGTGGAATTCGCTCTCAGTGCAGAGATCGTCCGGGGAAGTTCTGCCATAATACTTCTACCGTGAAGCAGTAGTACACTTATATTGTGTTTCGCTTACACAACCTCTTGAACCTTTGATTCACAAATCGATTAGTTATGAATTGGAACTAAATAATTTATTTTTTTCTTTTTATACCACTTGGGCCGACAAACAAGCAGACGGTCCACCTGATGGTAAGTAGTCACTCCCGCCTATGGACATTTGCAACACTAGGGGCAACGCCAAGGCGTGGTCGACCCTGAGACGTGAAGTTGTAAAGTCTCATGTGCCTGTAATTTCACCGGCCCCCTTACCTTTCTAACCGAAACACAGTAATACAAGTGCACTACTGCTTCACGGCAGAAATCGGTCAAATGGTAGTACCTACTACCCCGAACGAACTCTGCACTTAGAGCTCTACTACTCTATAAAATTCACTTATTATAAACTCAACTTAAGTAAAACAACATCTTCATCTGCCCCCTTATTCCGCTAATACAAACATCGTCGGCGAGCCGCTTCACGGAGGCCTCAGAGAGCTGATGTCTCAAGTGATTAGTATTATTAGCGTAGTTAGCGAAAGAGACAGAGCACGGAGCCCGCGAAACATCCTCGAGTTAGTGTCATTTTCCTTACAGAATCGAGCCCCAGATTTCAAACTAACCACTGTCGAAACAAGATAACTGATATTCTATATAAACTATTTTATTTTCATCTCAATATTCGAATTCCTTTCAATTCTTCAAAAATAAAGAACACGATAACAATGTGTCTTCGCCTTAATAATACAGACAAATTGTAATGAATTTATAAGTTTATTATAGATTTAAATTACTCATTAGCTTACCTAGGCTAGATTGTAGTATAATTAGGCGATACAATACTTTGTGTACTTCGTGTATACTAAAATATATAAAAAAAAATCTCAATCTTCTGGGCGGGAATGTCTATAGCCACAAATCCACCCATGTCTCTATGCAAAGGGATTTTCCGCAATATTATTGAAATGAAACTTCTGGAAAACTGAGGCTTTGAAATACTGATCTGCAACCTATTTGTGCGACGAAAAATAAATGAATGACAAACACAATATTTGCTTTTGATTGCGAAAAGTGATTGATGAATAATTTAAATGTTTCCCTGTAATAGAAAAGTTTCACTTCTATCGTGTCTTTACGACATACGATTAGAATAGGTTGTTCCAAGAGTTTATTTTGGGGGAATCCCCGAAAGAACACTATTGTAGATTTTAGAATCATTCTTAGAAAATCAGAAAGGTAATCATTTAATTATACCTAAACTAGCTGTCCCCCGCGGTTTCGCCCGCGTTCCCGTGGGATGTCACATGTATTATACATAAAAACCTTCCTCTTCAATCACTCTATCTTATTAAAAAAAGCCGCATCAAAATCCGTTGCGTAGCTTTAAAGGTTTAAGCATACATAGGGATATAGGGACAGAAAAACTTTGTTTTATACTATGTAGTGATTACGCATAACTGTATGCATGTTTCCAGTAAATAGTGAATCAAAATATCAAATAAACATTTAATGTATGTTTCCAGAGGCAGCTTGTATATAATTTATGCCTTTTTAGCCTTTATGATAATAATCAACATTGTCTTGATAACAAGTGTTTCATTTTATGATCAAAATAATTCCGTTTGCTTTGATCAATCAGCCAAGTTCATGTATGTATATTATACAGTGAAGTTTGATAACATAATCATACTCCTTATTTTATTCGTCGGTACAGTGGGGCAAGATCGGGCTGCCCCACCTGCCCCTGATTGTAACCAAGACAAGCTAAGAAACAGTAACAAAATCTATAAAAAATCGATGTGTGTTTTTTTGGACTCCAAAATGACTGGAATAAGTCCGGGAAATGTCACATCCCTCGGGAACGCGGGTGATTCCCCGAGGGACAGTTAGTACTTAATAATATTCGACAAGTAATTTAATTGGGTTAAGTGACCATTAATATGTACTTAGATAATACTTTTCGATAAAATAGCGTATTTCAAGTAAGAACCAACTATCGAGATTAATTTCTTTTACCCCACTCCTAAGCCAATTCAAGGTACACCCAAGACTTATTTTTGTTTGTATGTAAATTTATTAGTTACATATTTATTAAGTGGAAGTGTCGACGAATATCTGGAAAAAGGTGAACTGGTGAAGAAAAATATCGCTAGGTGACTATAGCACGGTGGTGGTACTTTGTGACCTTCTTCAAGGTGAAACTCTATCACCAAACACATCGGTATGTTCCGGCAGCTTCACTTAAAGGCCAATTCACTTCTAGGCTAAATTTTCCAACACATAATAACTAATCGAGGCTTGTGGTCAAACGCAACCATACAATAATAATAAATGCGTCAATGTAAAGGCTTTTCTATTATAATATTTTATATAGAATCAAAATGAATAATCCTTAATGTCATACATTAGGATTTAATCCATTAGGCGGTTCCAACCTCCCCCATTAGAGTCAAACGTACAAAAAACATAACCCTACCTTTACTCTCGCAACCCTACAAAAAACCTTCAGATAAAATGTAAGCTCGGGTTTATATGGTATATATTCGATGCTTCACATACAGTATTTTTATATAAATATTTGATCTTTCGGTCAAAGAGTGTGGGAAAACAATAATAAGTAGATACGCAACAGATAATGGAAAACAAAATTATTATTTATCCGTCGAATTGAAATTTATTGAAGCTGAAACGTAATCCGCCCGAAATCCAATACGAAAATTTTAATTAACGCGAAATGAAAGCATACCCTTGTGTCGTCGAGGCTTTATAAAAAAATTATCGAGCAAATTGAATTATTCCTTTGTGGCCGCGCGCTCTTTCAGGTTGGTCGGCCAACAATTTCCTATTTTACACAGAACCTAACGAGTTTTGTATCTGATCGAGGACAGATTCAAGAATTGGTTGCCTTTTGTCGCCAGCCTACAAAATGTTGGTGACCAATGAAATTTCGTTCTTACCGCAATGACTTTAGAGCGAAAATAACTTAGTGAAGGTGGCAGGAAGTGGTATAATAAGGAAACCACACGATCGAGTTATTTGGCGTACCGACTTCAGGAAGCTTATGTTCAGCGGTCGAGGAATAACAAGCCGATAATTATAAAGTTATCTAAAAGTGTATTCAATTAATACTTGTTTAGTTTAGAAGGCACAAATTCTATGTTTGAAACTGTTTTCGAAATAGAATGATTTGTTTTGGCACTCGTCAAATCCGATGATCGTGGTCAACGTATTAAAAAATCGGTTTCAACTATTTTAAAGAGTTAAATAACATAAGACTTTCTACAGCAACAAAGCCTAGCTGTAGCGCTAAGGTACTATATGGAATACTGCGTTTGCTCTTCTCAGCAAAACCACCAAACCGGCCTCGGAGACTGATCATTCATAAGTGCCAATGAAAACCAATTTGAATTAATATACTTCAATTTAGGATATACAAAATTAAGGACCGCAACTCCTATGGGTGTCATATTATTAAGCAGTTAGATTATGCAGATTTTACAAAGCCATAATCAAGCAGGATATAGGTAAAGTCAATTCCCTAGGTGTGTGAGATTATTCAGCTTATTATACGTACAGAGCGGAGATAAGCACAAAGGTAGGCAGCTTGATTTAATGTCACAAGCCATATGAATGAAAAGCACTGACTTGAAATGGACTGATGAGCTAGTTGGTTTGGAGGTTAGAGACCCTGACTGACAGGCCACGGGTCGTAGGTTTGATTCGTGTTTGTTGGCGTCTGGGTGTAAATATCTATATGAGTTTAGAATGTATTTATCAGTTATCTGGTTGCCATAGTACCGCAGTAGTAGTAAAATATGTGCTAAGCCATATTTGGTATCAGACAGTATAAAGAATGTCCCAGGACATTTAGGATACTTCTTTTAAATTTGATTTATGTGTTTTGACTTATAGCTATTGTACAGTCGTTTCAGTCGTGTTTCTGAAGGATTTAAGGTATTACCGGGTTATGATATAGCCTATGTCACTTGAGAACACAAACAAAGATTTTTATATCGGATGAATGGATTCGGAGATAGGTCTTTTTTTTACAGAAACACAGTAATACAAGTGCACTATTGCTTCACGGCAGAAATGGGTAAGGTGGTAGTACTTCCCCGGACGAACTCTGCACTAAGAGCTCTACTACTCTAAAATCTATATGAGGTCTTCAATCAAACTTACAAACTATACCTCTTTATAATTTTTTTTATTAATACTAATGTAGATCTGATGTTGCAAAGATTGCAAAATATCTTCAAGACTAGCTTACAACTTCACGTCTCAGGGTCGGCAACGCATTGGCGATGCCCCCCGTGTTGCAAATGTCCATAGGCGGCGGTGATCACTTACCATCAGGTGGACCGTCCGCTTGTTTGTCGGCCCTTGTGGTATAAAAAAAAATGTAAAATTAGGTACCTATCTTATTACTCTTGTAATTTTTAATTTAAGTGTGAAATACATGTCATGCTTCAAAGTCAAAGCCATTTACTCAGTTAGACCGCCTAGACAGACGGGCACTTAAGAAGGTCAAACTTACTAATGTTATCCTCTCTATCCCCTCTATCTACTTAACCTTTGTAGACAATAAGTTATTAGTTAATTCGCTAGATTAAATATTGTTTATTATTTTAAATCAATAAATCATAATTTTGTTGTATTTGCAGTCTCACTTACAAAAAATTTACAGTTTTTATTTATAATGATTTAGAAAAGATTTTTTTTACATTATGTTTTCTGAGATTTTTAAAGAAACAAAAGGAACTGGTCTAAAATATAATTCGAATAATAAAAAATATCTTGCTCAGCTTCTCACCGGTTCTTCTCAGTTGAAGCATGACTTTCGAGCCAATTGCGAGTTAAATGAACAAAAACTAAATAAATGGCTTAAATTTTGTTTTTATTCTATACAGGGTGACTGTTGAGATACCTTCAATATTTGAGGACGTGATAATTGGCTATTTTTATATTTTTCTTAGTAGACTTAGTAAACAGTACACCGAGAGTCCCGTATTTACTACCGACTAGCGAGTGCCGCAAGTGATTAGATCAACACCGCGGCGTGTTTTGAAAGTATAATATCCACATTTCACTTATTTTTAGTGAAATTTCGGTCAAAAATTAAGCACCTAATTTTATTGTACCATTTTAACGAGAATCGAGTACCGCGTACTCTCCATAAGTATCGAAGGTATCTCACCAGTCACTCTGTATACTAGACATACACTCTCTCAGACCTCTATGGTTCAATTTTCAAAACTATTCCATCATGTAACAAAGCATAGCACGGTCTTGCCCCATTGTCTTGGTATTCTCGTCACCCTATTTACTTCCTGACATCGGCTTCGAAGTCTCCTCACGTAATGTCCTGATTGTTTTGTGGGTTGACTTGTATCACACATTGTTTCTTGTAAAGCCTTCAAGGATATTCCTTTTGCGTGTGAAATTTGTTCGGTCATAGGGTTGTCGAATCGATGTTAAAATGGTTTGCTTAGTTTTTTAACAGTATCGTGACTTTGATATTCTATCAGTTGCAGTATTGCTTCTTAAGAAGGTTCTTTGGGTCTAGTTTCACCATCTCATGGTGCTTCATCCTTTTGCTTTGTACCTCAAGACTGTAAAGGCTACCTTGTCACGGTTGTCTAAAGATATTTTTTTATAGTAAATTCTTTTTCTTTTTTTAGTACGTTGACAACCCTAAAGGTTACCCTACAAAGTGTACCCACCGTCGGTAATAAAAGATGAGTATTGTATTCTTTTCCCTTTATTTTCATACGAGTTCGAGGGGTGTGAATATTTTAAAGTGTGTAGCTTTGTTCTGCGAACGAAGATTACACTCACCTTTTTTCCCTAACACACCTTGTACAGAATTTAATGAAATCGCAAAGAGTATGTAAGATAAGACCGTGTCTTACATAAAAATAATATATTATGTTTGTTTATTTTTTAAATGTATCTACTTAGAAATAAGTGTATATTACTAGAGCTGTGTATTTAGGTAACATTTGAGAGTTTGTTCAGGATTTTTAAGGGGTATTGATCAGGTTGCTGTATTTATTTTCATATGGATTTTATTCGGAGGACGAAATATGACTCTGTTTTTTAGAGCAAAGCCTTTATGCTGAGGTTTGCTATTTGCTAGTTTGAGTCAGGTACAGTCACCGGTTCACCCGCTTTCCCCAGGGATATTACACTTTTCCGGGATAATGAGTATCCTATGCGTTAATCCATATTATAAACTAACTATGTGCCAGGTTTCATCCGAATCGGTTCACTTGTTTTTGCGTGAACGAGTAAGAAACATCCATTCATAAATCCTCACAAATATTCACGTTAATTAGTAGGATGGACATTTTGGAAACAATATCTGACACCCTTCACACAATTCAACAGCACAGGGGCACGATTCTGTAAGGAAAATTACGCTAACTCGAGAATGTTACGTCGCGGCCTCTATGCTCTGTCTCTGTCACATACTACGCCAATACTATTAATCACGTGAAAGGTAAGCTCTTCGAGGCCTCCTTGAAGCGGCTCGCCAACGAAGTTTCTATTAGCAGAATAAGGGGGCTGTTACTACTTACAGTGACAGAGTTGTTGTATGTTGAGCCGTCTACAAATGAAAAAACACAAATTAATGAATTATGAAATAATATATTGTTGCAGTAGTAGGTCTCAGTGTTTATATAATAATGCTAGCTCTCCCCCGCGTTTCCACCCGCGTTCCCTAGGGATGTAACATTGTCCCAGCACAAAAAGTATTCTAGGTATGTGTTATTCCAAGGCATATTAATTATAGTATAGTATAGAAGTATACATTTATAAAGTAAATTGTTACATGATATCCTTAGCTGTTCAAAAGGATCTAAGTATCAGATTATGAAGACATTAAATACCTGAAATAAATAATAAATAATTTGCCTACATTTATCCACTTTTCAGGTGTCAACTCGAACTGGCATCGTGTCCCACTACGTGCGCCTGCAGATCGTGGTGCCAGAAGCCTTTATCCTCGGGTCCGGTGAACACCACGTTGACCTCGGCAGCGTCATACAGCTCATTTGTATCGTGGAGAAGGTAAGCTCTAAATTGATTTACTTATATCATAAATCTATAATTACCCCAGGTTCAATTTACATATGCTTACCTGATCCCAAATTAAATAAATCAATAAATAACCTGGGTCATTCGTCACACATGGTTATCTGATCCCAAATTAAGCAGAGTGTACTGCTTGTACTATGGCTACCAGGTAACTAGGTATACTACTTTTTAAATACATACTTATAAAGATATTTACACCAAGACACAGAACAAACAGACATGTTCATGCACGCAAATGTTTGTCTGGGATGGGAATCGAAACCACGACCTGCGACTTGGCATCTAGGGTATCCTCCACCAAACCAACTTGCCTGTCAAAATAAAAAAAACATTGAATTTCATTACGATTCAGTTCGAATTTGTACTTTTTTTCTTGATGCTGGACAGATCCAAAACGATTCATGAAAAGAAGTAAGAAGGTGCTTTGTGCTTCTTCAAAAACATACACGTTTACATTTCTACAATGTGTATTAGATTTAGTAAGTAGGTTAAGCTGCAGGTGGTATTTTTGGTGTGTTCCAGCATTCGCACATAAGAGGGAACGAATACTCTAGGCCCTCTAGGTCGGTAGCATATTGGCAATCCCTGGTAATACTTGAGTCTCTGTGACTGGACAAAAACATACTTAATTTGATCTTCTAGAAAAAAACCTCTAAAAATGTGATTCACAGCCCACATTACTGAGTATTAAAATTGAGGACAAGTCTCAAGTTCACATATAAAATCTAGGCTTCTTATTTATAAGCCACGTCTTAAAAAAACAGATAGCACCAATAAAAATTCACAACCTCATAAATCCGAACTTTTTACATATAAATCTGATATTATAAAAAAAATGTTGAATCAAATGTCGTCTGACATTTTTATTACCTCAATGAATGATCGTAAAACGGCATGTTTTATTAACTTACAAAAGTCGGATATTTGCAATTGATAGATGTTACGCCATGTAGATGGAGCATAAATAAAGATATCGCAATGTATTTGTTAACATAAATCTTGTCAGTCGATTTGGGGAGATAGTGAACGAGAGTAAAGAACCAGCTTTAATAAATGATGGTCCCATAAGGTATCTTATTGAGCCAAGTAGCTACCACTTACGAGACTACAGACAAGTTTAAAGTAGTAACTTCCTTAGTGCAGATCTCGCCGACGAATATTGCTAGCTACGTTTTTTTTTTGCTGACGGTGTTACAATTAACCTCAATCTCACTTGATGGTAAGTGAAGATGATGCGCTTTATCTGCCCACCCATGACCAACTCGCATATAGAAGTACCTAAGGAGATATGCTTACCCCACTGAAAGAAATCTTGCTCTATGAAAAGTCCTCAAAACTAAATTACTAAAATAAATAAATTAACTAACTTATTTTAGTTACTCTGAGGAGGAAGAGACTTGTTTTCCACAACACCTGGAAATTAGATTCTATTACAAAATAAATAATCTATATATAAAATCGTATGTTAATACCCTATGCCTATTTATTCGACAGTGATGAAACTTTAGTGACTTATTCCACATACACCTGGAAAGGTTTCTGACACAAAAAAATAAGTCGCATGGAAACGCGTGTCGGGACCAGCGAGTCAAAAGATATAATTGTGAGCTTTACGGAAAAAATAATATTATCATTGCTCTTCCAGAGTCCCACACCACCGCAATACGTATTCTGGTACCACAACGACCGCATGATCAACTACGACGCCACTAGAGGCGGTATAACGGTCGAGACGGAGCCGGGGGCCCGCACTCAATCCCGGCTCACTGTCCGCGGAGCCACGCTCAAAGACTCTGGCAACTACACGTGCAGTGCCAGCAATACCGAGCCAGCGTCGATACATGTATTTGTGTCGGAGGGCAGTAAGTATTTTATGCTATATATATATATATATATATATATTAGGCTATGACAGATACACGTCACCAGTATAATAACAGTTGAATAACCTAACTTCGGTGAATATACTGTTAGTCTTACAGTATTTAGTGAAGCTTTGGTAATGTGCACGGTAGGACCTAAAGATCATCGGTAGAAAATGTAATTTCTTTAAGCTACCAAACTATATATGTACTAAGTTATTCTAAAACTAGTAGCTAGGAAGGAAGACCATTTAAAGACGAAAGACAAAGCATTTTTTAAGGCAATTAGCAAATAATAACAATCTGATAACATAATACATAAAAAAAACAAAAAATATTATAAAACAAATAACACAAAAATTCAAACATAACGATTGCCATAAAATGGTCCCAATTCAGCATGATGCTGGTTGTTAGCCAGCTTCTTCTGTTCATTTAGTCTTGTACTATTCAAAATTGAAAAGTTCACTGACACTGAAAGTATTATTCAATGTAGTGAAATCAACATTAGATTCTCAACAAAGGTTTAATCTTGAATATAAATACTTACACTATCTAATAATACCTTTATTAAACAATAATAAATATTTACACAATAATATCAGCTTTAATGTTGCGCAGACTCGCGGTTATTCGTGAAGATCGTTAATGGTTCCTGATAACAATTTATATCTTCTTATCTCATTGTAACGGTTCCCAAAACATGTTTTTAGAAAATATATCGTTACCCTAGAAATATAAGACTTAGGGAATTGCCAACCAACGGAATACTAATGTCAGACAATACAACGTGTTACAAAATACCCCGTAAAAATATAATTAATAATAAAAATCAACAACCCTAGTAAGCTGTCATGTCTGGGAACCAGATTATTTAACAGAATGGCCTACGTACCTATTTTACCAAATAATTGTCTACTTTAATAGTTTTTCTATTTATCATTCATAAAATCAGTATACACATTTTTTAAGTGAAAACTTCTTTAGGCTCTTTAGGCATATTTTGAGATGGGAAAATACAATTGAACTCGATACATTACAATTCTGCCATGTTTACATATAAATATCGAGAGCGAATCGTGCCCCTGATAGAGAGCGGTTTCGTTGTCAGACCTCGACTAGAGACCTAAAAGTCCTGGATTGGATTCTGAGATCAGCAACATTTTAGAAATATACACCTGTAGCACATGATTGGTAAAGTGCCCGAGAGACGGCCACAATGATAACTACATATCCCGTTGGGTTTTAAAACCTCATCGTTAAAATGTCTGTTTCATTATTGACTCCTCTTCCTTTCAGTTGTGTTGAAGATATGATATTCTTAACAGATTCCCTTACCACAGAGCAAGGACCGAACAAAGCATTATAAATAGGCGAAAATCTTCTAATGTCCGCGTAAGGGTGTAAGAGCCATTAGAGGCTAACACTTTCGTCCCAAAAAAAACACTTGAAATCACTTTTTACTTGGCATTCGACAGGACTAGACGTGATTTCAATCGGTTGTATTTAGTGCAATTAGGTGTATTTGTGTTAATAAATATATAATAAATATTTTTCATAGGAACATCGTAATTTCTTTAAAAAAAATGGTTTGGAGATTAATCGGTAAGAATATGTTTTAAAGATTGTGACGTTTATGCAACAGGTAACAAAATGGCGGCGATACTCCGGCGCAACACTAGCGCCATCCACGGCATCACGTCGAGCGCCACCTGCTTGCTTCTTCTCGCCTCTGTCATGATACACTTCGGTCTGCGATGACGACCGCAGTAGGCGGGTGCTGAAACCAGTTAAACATGGGATAAATTCACTTTAAGTACCCCTGTAACCACCAAAATACCGAGTGTACGTGGCCGTTAGCATTTATTAATCATGATCAACCTTAAATATGTTGGATCAGGAGGTTTTTCTTTACATGATATAACAAGACATAATCGACTTTGTGACATGCTATTTAGGCTCAAATTCAATCAATGAATAAAATGGCACATAAGTAAGCATAGGTCTGTATGTAGCCAGTACTGTTTAAGTTAGTAAGAAAACACTTTCATTGTTACTTGGAGACGAATTGTCAAATTTAGCTAAGGCCCGTAGGTAAATAAATGAATTTGAATCCTGAAATTACGTTTTAGGGCTTATTTTTGATTGCTACAAAATATTCTTCGATACGTAATCTGTAATACAGACCACAGTGTCAGTGTATGCTTGTCTAAACAAATAGTACAAATCATACTTTTTGGCATCTGAAATAATGGAAAATAATACAGGAAAATTCGTTTTTCATGACATTCCATCTTGTAAAAACTATAATTAAATATTAACTTATCAGTAAATTAATTAAATAATAATTAACAATCTGAATTTCACAAGTTTTCATATCGATATTCACACATACCATTGGTTCTATAATTTTAAAAGTTAAATAGGCCAAGCGAATGTCCTTCATACTACCTTTGAAATTTTCACCGCCGCCTATGGACATTTGCTATACCAAGAGCATCGCCAATGTGTTAACGACCCTAAGACATGAAACTTTTAAAGTCGCGTTTGCCTAAAATTTCCCCGACATTACCTAATACTTTTCTAACCGAAACACAGTTAGGTAAGTGCACTACCGCTTCATGGCGGAAATTGTATGGTTGTAGTACTTGTACTACCAACTAGACACTAACTCTAAATGGAACTTAAGTTAAAAAAATAATAAAGTGAATTTATCCACATTATAAATGCGGTAATGTATGGTGTATATAAAATAACAGTAGATCAACTACCAAAAAACACTTAAAATTAACTACAACTTTGTAAATCGAGAGATATTTAAGTATATCCGTACAGTTCCCTTAGAAAAAAAAACAGATCTTTATTTAAATAATATTATTAAATTTATAAAATAAGCTGATTGGTTAAATTAAGGTTAAAGAGAATTGTAATGACGTAATTCTAATAGGTAATTTAAAAAATTATAAGAATTATTATAATCAATATTAATTTCTAAGCACAAACTGTACAGTTGTTAATAATTAGCTTAAAGTGTTAACATTCGATTACATTTTGTAGGTATCTATTTGGATGATATGATAATATTTTACTCTACATTCATTCCTTTTCCAATAGTTTGACATACAGAATTGATTAAATTATCATACTACTTAGGTATATTATTGTATACATTAAAAAAGGAGTACCTAATAATTTCACCGAATCTTCACTTTTAATTAATAATTAAATTTAATTAATTTTATATATATTTTATTCATCAACCGCTCACAGAACAGATTGTGCGATTTTTCCATCAATGTGTATATTACATATTTATTTATTAAACTCATTAAAATTAAGTCAATTAAATAAATGTATGAACCTATCAAAAATTATAAAAATCAACAAAAAGTATCAAGAAAATTGCAAATATTCATGTCAACATTATAACTTAAACGATTTTGTTAAGTGCTACGTTCAAAATTAAAATCCATAGACAATTTGTGTAATATAGTAAACTCTATAAAAAAATGTATTTTATAAATTGTATGTTGCAGTATGTCTATAACTAAAGCAGTAAAGAAATACTGAATTTCAACGATTGTCATAAATGAGGTAAAAAAGTATGGAAGCTCATACGATATTGAGATACTGCATTAGCTATAACATATACTGTGCCAACGCCATAATAAAGTAAGATAACTCTGTGGTAAGACCATAGATAAGTAAAAAAAATATAGATATTAAAAAGTACCACAAGTATACTTGAATTCTAAGAATTGTTCGATTCTAAAATTTGTTATCTTCTGTAAATAATAAATTATGATAAAATTATAATAAAGGTAGATAGTTACAATTAGTTTGTAAATATGTCAGTGTTATTGAAAAATTTAATGTAAATAAACATTTCGGTGATCCTGTATGCAATAAACAATACATTTCCTCGGATTTTTTTTTATTCCATCCTAAGGTTTTTTTTTTTCAGGTACTTTTAGCACAAATGCATAATTATCCTATAAACTTTCACAATACATTCCGGTATTTTCAGGTACTTTTAGCACAAATGCATAATTATCCTATAGACTTTCACAATACATACCGGTATTTTCTCTGCTGGGCATTGATTGCTCACAGTGTACCGCACCTGCCCGCACGTATTCCAACCAGCCCCCTGCAAAGAGGCCTTGGAGATTGGACTTCTCTCGTGGTTCCCTAGTTAACGAAAGAGAGAGAGCGTAGAGCACGCACCGAAATATAGTCGAGCTAGTGTTATTTACCTTAAAACAATCACACACCTCTGGTGGAACCTCGTCAGCAAACCAGCGCAACGAAGCTTCGAAGATCGGACTTCTTACGTGGTACCCTAGTTAACGAAACAGACAACGCATAGAGACCAAGAAAATTCTCGAACTAGTGTCATTACCTTAATATAATCACAACCCTGGTGGAATCTCGTCAGCAAACCAGCGCAACGAAGCTTCGAAGATCGGACTTCTTACGTGGTACCCTAGTTAACGAAAGAGACAACGCATAGAGACTAAGAGATTCTCGAACTAGTGTCATTACCTTAATATAATCACAACCCTGGTGGAATCTCGTCGGCAAACCAGCACATAGAGGCCGTAGAGATTGGGCTTCTCACGTGGTTCCATATTTAATGAAAGAGACAAAGCATAGAGACCACAAAAATCGTCGAACTGGGGTGCGGATTACCTAGTATGTAGAAGAAACGCACAGTGTTTCATATGATAGTTTTGTTTTATTGTCAAACAATTGATTTAGGTTTAGAATTTGTAGAGTAGTAGAGCTCTTAGTGCAGAGTTCACCGCACTTTCTGAGTCTTTCTGTCCGTTGGTGGCCGACATCTGCGGTGCTCGTTCTAATAAAATCAAGCTTTACTATTTCAATTTGGAGATATCTAGCCTACGTGCGTCGTCGGCCTTACCCATTGCGAGGCCCTTTGTCCTTCGTGAAAAGTATGTGATGCGAAAGTAAGTCTGGTTTAGGTATTTGTCATGTTTGTACAAGTATTGCTAAAGTTATACAAATAAATAAAATTTGAAATATATTTTTTTAATTTGCTTGGGTTGCGCGAGGCCCCGGGCGATTGCCCCGTTCGGCACCCCCTAAGGCCACCTCTGTCTACGTGGTTACTATATTGGCGTATTGAGAGCTAATTTTCCGGGGGGTTAGCCCTTAAGATACCATGGCCGGTGTGATCAAGCAGAGTCGACATAAATTGTGGTTATGTACCTAGGTAGTAACGACAAATGAAAAAATCAAATATTTCGTTAAACTTGTGTAAAGTTATCCTAGAAATAGAATGGGTATAGGTACCTTAGAATAAATAAAATACAGTGGACCCCCGCTAATACGGCCCCTGTCTAATCCGGCACCCCCTGTAATCCGACATGCCTATCACTGTTGAATTTTTTGGAGGGCATATGCATTTGGGTATATACTGGCACAGTATAAATGCAAAGTGTTTGTAATCTATTCGATATTTGAGTGTTGTTCTTTGAGTGTTCAAGTGTCTTTGACACAAGCAATAAATGTTCCTGGTAAATAACCACTGTTTAATTCAGTATTTGCATTTGAATTTGGGTACACAAACATTATTTAGGCAAATCTTTAGATAGTATCTAATCATTTTTATCTGTAATTTTAAATAAATAAATTTCGGGACTCTTAAGCAGTACTCTATAGTCCGACAAATTCGATAGTCCGACACTGCCCTGCAAAACGTTTGTCGGATTACCGCGGGTTCACTGTAATGAATATCCTGGGACATACTTTACACACGGCCATCTGATCTCAAACTAAGCAGAGCTTGTACTATGGAAACCAGATAACTGATATACTACATATACTACTTTTTTTTTCTAAATACATACTTATAGATATTTACACCCAGACACAGAACAATCAGACATGTACAGGCAAACAACAGTGGGAATCGAACTCGCGACCTTCGATTTGGTAGTCAGAGTCGCTAACCACCAAGTCAACTGGTCTATCGATTGACTCGAATCGAATTGGCTATATATTGGGTACAATCCCCTTCCCTTAATACGCCGTTGGGTTACTAGGGAAAACGTGGCACAGTGCATTCATTACAATATGGCCGACTTGAGTGGCATTACAACTTATCTGTCACGCGCCCATTTTGAGATTAAATGTTCAAAGTTGTCGAAACCTAATAGGCCCGTTTTGATGGCTATGAGCTGTTATAGAAAAATGTACCCTATGTAGTTATGACAAGGTTCATCTGTACCACAATACAAATAACTATTGGAATAATAGATTAACTTTATCACAATATCTATAAAGGTGATATTTCTTTGGCATTTGAACTGTCATAACGGGCCTTGAAAATCTCGACAGCTATAGCGGCTTACGATAACAGACGTGTTAATGAAATCATTTGTTATAAATAGTTTATTTATCGCGCAGCGCGAGCGGAGTGTTCCGTAGCATTCGTCACTTAAACGACGCACGTAAGCAATGACGTAAATAGTAATAACTACACTATATGCAAGAACTGTAAGAAGGGATTTTAGAACTTTAACCGTTACAATAAAAAAAATATTATAAAGGGATAAACTGTTGTATGGAAGTCAGTCATTTTTAAAGTAAGAGGCACCAAATTAAATATTCTTGCTACTGGTCAATATTCAAAACCATTTATTCAGTTTAGGCCCTCGGAAGGCACTTATGAAGGTCAAATTTAAAGTTACTGAAGCTACAAAAAAAATGTACAAGTACAGAACCGGTTTTCAAAATTTTCCCCCTTTAAAGTTGATATGGACAGTTCCTCAATTTTAAGGGAACTACGCAATTCAATAAATTCTTACATAAATTTTAATAATTAATATTTGCTGTAGTTCACGGATCATAAATGAATGAGTAACAAACATAATACTAAAATCCAGGGAAATCCCCTATTTGATACAAGGTATTGCAGGGGAATACCCAGATTACATCGTTGTAGCTCGACAAAGTTACCAGTTTCATTAAAAGAAAAATTCAATCCTACCAAAATGGTAGACAATTGCCGCATTATGGTCACACTGCGGCAGCGCTGTAAGCGGGGACGGCCGGCCGAGAGAGTATATTTGTGAAGCGAATGCTTGTGGGCCACGAAGTCAGCGTCGTCATCCGCTCATACATAATCTCGGGAAATACTAAATGAATGCTGAGTGATATTTGCTTAAGTAGTGAATTTAAGTCATATTATAAAGGCTTGTTAAAATCTACACAAATAAAAAAAAATCTATAGATGACACCACTATCGACCAAAACCGGTTTATATTTGGCTTCAAAGAACATTTTGGGAAGTTACTATCATTTACCATTTGTTTAATGTTATAATAATAATATCATGCTTAATACATCAGCTGCACCTTCTGTACTAGCCTTATAATCGATTCTTGGATTTGTTTCTTTCTTTCATTTCTCAACCATTTTTTATATTCTTAAGGTGACAACCAAGCATGCGGTATACCCAAATAGGCATCGCCAATTTGTCACAGATTTAAAATACTATATACTAATAAGTCGTTGACGTTGAAGAGCTTTATACATTTATTATTATTTACTTTTAAATTGCACAAGAGGCTGAACAGCTTCACGTCTCAGAGTCGACAACATATTTGCGATGTCCCTGACGTTGCAAATTTCCATAGGCAGCGGTGACCACTTCATCCATCAGGTGAACCGTATGTTTGTCGGCCGATGTGATATCAAAAAAAAAGAACATTATTTTTTAAGTGGGCGCTCGCGACGGGTCTGCGGCTCCAGGATGTTTTAAGACTACTAATTCACGCATATTAAGTGGCCCAACACCATTAATCTCTTTTGTATGTGGCTCGCCCGCCCGCGCCCGCGCCACTTGTAGGCACGTGTAAGTAATACTATGTGCATAGTCACATTGGAAGAGCGGGTACACTTGGTTTGTTCATAGTCACAGTACGACGAAAAATTTATTTCAAAACTTATTTTATTAACTTATACTTAGTATACATTATATCTACAGAAGCCTAATTAATACTTACGTTGACATAAAAATAGAAAGGTAGGACAAGTTAGAACATCTGCGTAATCTAAATCGCTGCCGGTGGGAAGCGCGCCCAGAACGCTGGCGGCATTGCCACGCTGTATCGCAATGCTAATCCCCTGCCCGAGATATTCGCCAGACCTCTGGTCGCGGGAAGCGTCGATCAGGCGCTTAGAAATATCACGAAAGACGCGATGAACTCCTGGCCCCTATATACACACAACAAAAAAAGTTTGCTTTCTGGTAAACTTCAGATTTTGAGGTTATACCCAATAAAATATATAAAAAATGCTTATACAGTTTGAACGACACCATAAGTTTATATTATTTTGTAGTTTTTCCAAATGAACGCAAACTTTTTTGTTGTGTAGGTAATATGGCTAATGACTTGGCTATACGTACCTACATTGGCACGTACAGCCAACCACATGCTGAGTTGGAGAACCGATTTGTGGCAATTATGTACCTCGTTTCTTTTTGTTAACTTTTTCATGTGTTATTTTTCCCCTTGTCACAAATAAATTTGTTTCTCCGCTCCCGTACCCGCGTCCGCTGGTGAACGTGAACACACACCAAACCAATATGCGCTTGCGCCGCCAACGTGCACCGCCGCCGAAAGACACCCATAATATATTCGTCCCATCTCTCCCTCCAGTCAGTCGGTATCTTCGTCTGAATGTGATTGCGCTGTTTCGCAGTTAACAATACTTTCCCAGGATTTAAATTAGGACTAAGCAGCCCAATACATTTCTAAACGTGGTAAGTCAATACTCTCTATAATTCTGAACATTATTTTTTTTTATTTATTTATTTTTTGTTATCCTTTTTAGTAGAAGTGTAATTCGTGTTATTGGTGAAAACCGTTCTAATTATTAAATAAATAACTAAATTGTTTGTGCTAATCAGGATTTTTTTTTATACCACTTGGGCCGACAAACAAGCAGACGGTCCACCTGGTGGTAAGTGGTCACCGCCGCCTATAGACATTTGCAGGTACAGTGGGATCACCAATGCTTTGTCGACCCTGAGACGTGAAGTTGCTAAGTTTCATGTGCCTGTAATTTCACCGGCCTCTTACCTCCCTGACCGGAACACAGTAGGTAATAGAAGTGCACTACTGCTTCACGGCGGAAATGGGTATGGTAGTATTACTTCCCCGGACAAACTCTGCAATAAGAGCTCTACTACTAGACATAGGCGATATATAGATAAGTATTGTAATTAATATCGTCAAATAAAAATTTGTCAGCATTTAATTTTACAAAGCTCAAAATAGTAAACAATTTCAGGCGAAAACAGCTAGCTTATTATCTCAAATAACCAGTAGTTGTTATAATTATTTTATAGAACAAAGTTTGAACTAATCGGTAGTAGTAAGTTTGTTTGAACACACTTAGTAACTTCTCTGTATCTTCGTAGGTTATACTTAGGAGGGTATGGATAAGGATTCTCTGATATCTACTGGAATTGAGGGAATACATTTATGTAAAGGCGTTTATTGTATTGCAGAGAAGCGGTGAATACAGGCTAAAAGTTTTTAAGAGCAAAGAAAATAAGTACATTATTTCGTCATGATTATCGAAAAGAAGAAGCAAAAAGCCAACGGCACGTGGTGTTCCCAGGCGGTCACCCATCCAAGTACTGACCACGCCCGACGTTGCTTAACTTCGGAGATCGGACGAGAACCGGTGTATTCAACGTGGTATGGACGTTGGCGACCGTTATGCTCAATTTTACGAACACATTAAAAAATCTTATTTCACTACAATAAAAAGAGATTCACAAAGGTTTCCCATCCAAGTACTGACTTAAGTGAAGGATCAATCATTAATTAAAAGTATATATTTAAATACTAAAGGTTAATTCGGTTACTTATAAAAATATTGTTTACAGCAGCAGCGCCATCTGTAAGAAATCTCACGAACTACGTGCTAGTGCGACTAGCTATAAACCCTAAAATATGACGTCTTAAATTTTAAATAAAAAATGATAATTTTAATACAGGAATGACTCATTTATTCGTCACTAATTAGTGAGAAAGAGATGAAAAAACATTTTGACATTGTTTGTAGACGCGCTAGCACGTAGTTCGTGAGGTGTCTCACAGATGGCGTCGTTGCTGTAAAAAATATTCTTATGACAATATTATGTATTTCGAATTAATATTTTCTTCTTAATCTACCTTTAGTACTTTAAATATATACATTTAATTAATGATTGATCCGTCACTTAAGTCAGTACTTGGATGGGTAACCGCCTAGAATCACCACGTACCGCTAGCTATGTGAATCTCTTCGGCCTTTCTTGCCCCTATTTATTTTATTTTATTGTAGTGAAATATTTTTTTTTAATGTGTTCGTAATATTGAGCACTTTAGTCGCCAACGTCCATACCACGTTGAATACACCGGTTCTCGTCCGATCACCGAAGTTAAGCAACGTCGGGCGTGGTCAGTACTTGGATGGGTGACCGCCTGGGAACACCACGTGCCGTTGGCTTTTTGAATCTTTTTTTCGCCAATCATGATGAAATAATGTATTTTCATGCCTGTATTTATTATCATTATCAATTTTTATTTGAAAAAATAAGACGACAATTTAGATTTTGTAGATAACATTTCATAATGGTATGCATCTTTTTTTCACATATCTGGACGAAATAATGTATTTTCTTTGGTATTAATTATTTTTACCCTGTATTCATTTACATCAAAATTTTACATTTTCCTAGGACCACTTCTCTGCAATATAATAAACACCATTACAAAAATCTATTCCCTCAATTCTAGTAGATGTAGGAAAATCCTCATCCTTACTCTCCTAAGAATATATATAGACTATCTGTCCCCCGCGGCTTCACCCGCGTTCCGAGTGTTTAATAAAATCTTTTAAAGATGTTGAATTGGTTGAATTTCCAAAAATCCTTTCTTAGTGCTGCCCCATGTTATAAAAGGAACCACTGTGCAAAATTTTAAGTTTCTAACCTTTATTGTTTAGGCCCTGCGTTGAAATGTCAGCCTGTTAGTCAGCTTCTCCTTTTATATAATTGTATTTAGATATCGGATCCTTTTTGTACTCCATGCCGTGATTACGTATGAATAAGATAGTGCTCAGTTTTTAGATAATAATGTGTTCTTATTTTTACATGTGTACCATATTTATGAAATTATTTTAGAGAAATCAGCCCCCTAATTCAGCTAATACAAACTTCGTATACTACCTTTTATTATTTGTTTCCTATTAGGTACCCTATATTCCTATAGGTTGCCTGGAAAAAATTGCTTCAGCAATAAGGCGGCCTAAATTGTTTGCACTTATAATGTTGGTAAAATATTTTCTGTTTAATTTTCTTTGTATGTGGTGTGAACAAAAAAGCATATTTTGTATTCTATTGTATTCGCCGCGAGCTTCACGGAGGCCTCGGAGAGCTTATCTCTCACGTGATCAGTATTATTAGCGTAGTAAGCGACAGAGACGGAGCATAGAGGCCGCGTCGAATCATCCTCGAGCTAGTGTAATTTTCCTTACAGAATCGAGCCCCAGATTGGGATTAAAAATATATGTTTCTTCCTAACAAAAAACAAATAACTACAAATGAATAGTAATTTGCTACTTAATTTACATCAAAACATCTTCTATCTGACTGAGATGGGGCTCGATTCTGTAAGGAAAATTACACTAACTCGAGGATGTTTCGTCGCGGCCTCAATGCTCTGTCTCTTTAGCTAACTACTCTATCAAGTGAGAGGTAAGCTCTCCGAGGCCTCCGTGCGCCGGCTAGCCGAGGAAATTTGAATTAAATTAACTGAATATGGGGGCTGAGTGGTTAGTTCACTATTCATTGAGAGATTACCTCCTACATCTAAACAGACAAACCCCGTCGCGCGGTGTCATCCACAATCTCAAGAGATTCACACCACATAAAAAGAAAACGATCGAAACAAACATACATGACATTACAAATATTAAAAGTGGAAACTATTTAGGCGGCCTAATTGCTCCAGTACTTGGATGATTGGAGTAGGTACAATGTTTTCAGGCACAATTAATATGGCATACCTATATGCCTGAACTATGAGAACCTGTGTTCAGGCGAAAACAGCTAGCTTATTATCTAAAATAACCATTAGTTGTTATAATTATTTTATAGAACAAAGTTTGAACTAATCTGTAGTAGTAAGTTTGTTTTAACACACTTAGTAACTTTTCTGTATCTTCGTAGGTTATACTTAGGAGGGTATGGATAAGGATTCTCTGATATCTACTGGAATTGAGGGAATATATTTATGTAAAGGCGTTTATTGTATTGCAGAGAAGTGGTCATAGGAAAGTTTTAGATTTTAATATGAATGAATACAGACAGCATCTAATAAACAATGAAATATTATCTACAAAATCTAAATTGTGACAATTTTTTTTATGAAAATTGATAACGACAATAAATTAAGTCAAGATAATACATTATTTCGTCATGATTATCGAAAAGAAGAAGCAAAAAGCCAACGGCACGTGGTGTTCCCAGGCGGTCACCCATCCAAGTACTGACCACGCCCGACGTTGCTTAACTTCGGTGATCGGACGAGAACCGGTGTATTCAACGTGGTATGGACGTTGGCGACCATTATGCTCAATTTTACGAACACATTAAAAAATCTTATTTCGCTACAATAAAAAGAGATTCACAAAGGTTTCCCATCCAAGTACTGACTTAAGTGGAGGATCAATCATTAATTAAAAGTATATATTTTAAATACATACTAAAGGTTAATTCGGTTACTTATAAAACTATTTTTTACAGCAGCAGCGCCATCTGTAAGAAATCTCACGAACTACGTGCTAGTGCGACTAGCTATAAACCCTAAAATATGACGTCTTAAATTTTAAATAAAAAATGATAATTTTAATACAGGAATGACTCATTTATTCGTCACTAATTAGTGAGAAAGAGATGAAAAAACATTTTGACATTGTTTGTAGACGCGCTAGCACGTAGTTCGTGAGGTGTCTCACAGATGGCGTCGCTGCTGTAAAAAATATTCTTATGACAATATTATGTATTTCGAATTAATATTTTCTTCTTAATTTACCTTTAGTATTTTAAATATATACATTTAATTAATGATTGATCCGTCACTTAAGTCAGTACTTGGATGGGTAACCGCCTAGAATCACCACGTAGCGCTAGCTATGTGAATCTCTTCGGCCTTTCTTGCCCCTATTTATTTTATTTTATTGTAGTGAAATATTTTTTTTTAATGTGTTCGTAATATTGAGCACTTTAGTCGCCAACGTCCATACCACGTTGAATACACCGGTTCTCGTCCGATCACCGAAGTTAAGCAACGTCGGGCGTGGTCAGTACTTGGATGGGTGACCGCCTGGGAACACCACGTGCCGTTGGCTTTTTGCATATTTTTTTCGCAAATCATGATGAAATAAAGTATTTTCATACCTGTATTTATTATCATTATCAATTTTTATTTGAAAAAATAAGACGACAATTTAGATTTTGTAGATAAAATATCATGATGGTATGCATCTTTTTTTCACATATCTGGACGAAATAATGTATTTTCTTTGGTATTAATTATTTTTACCCTGTATTCATTTACATCAAAATTTTACATTTTCGTAGGACCACTTCTCTGCAAAATAATAAACACCATTACAAAAATCTATTCCCTCAATTTTAGTAGATGTAAGAAAATCCTCATCTATACTCCTCCTAAGAAAATATATAGTCTATCTGTCCCCCGCGGTTTCACCCGCGTTCCGAGTGTTTAATAAAATCTTTTAAAGATGTTGAAATGGTTGAATTTTCAAAAATCCTTTCTTAGTGCTGCCCCATGTTATAAAAGGAACCCCAGTGTAAAATTTCAAGTTTCTAACCCTTATAGTTTAGGCCCTGCGTTGAAATGTCAGCCTGTTAGTCAGCTTCTCCTTTTATATAATTGTATTTAGATATCGGATCCTTTTTGTAGTCCATGCCGTGATTACGTATGAATAAGATAGTGCTCAGTTTTTAGATAATTATGTGTACCATATTTATGAAATTATTTTAGAGAAATCAGCCCCCTAATTCAGCTAATACAAGCTTCGTATACTACCTATTATTATTTGTTTCCTATTAGGTACCCTATATTCCTATAGGTTGCCTGGAAAAAATTGCTTCAGCAATAAGGCGGCCTAAATTGTTTGCACTTATAATGTTGGTAAAATATTTTCTGTATAATTTTCTTTGTATGTGGTGTGAACAATAAAGCATATTTTGTATTGTATTGTATTCGCCGCGAGCTTCACGGAGGCCTCGGAGAGCTTATCTCTCACGTGATCAGTATTATTAGCGTAGTAAGCGACAGAGACGGAGCATAGAGGCCGCGTCGAATCATCCTCGAGCTAGTGTAATTTTTCTTACAGAATCGAGCCCCAGATTGGGATTAAAAATATATGTTTCTTCCTAACAAAAAACAAATAACTACAAATGAATAGTAATTTGCTACTTAATTTACATCAAAACATCTTCTATCTGACTGAGATGGGGCTCGATTCTGTAAGGAAAATTACACTAACTCGAGGATGTTTCGTCGCGGCCTCAATGCTCTGTCTCTTTAGCTAACTACTCTATCAAGTGAGAGGTAAGCTCTCCGAGGCCTCCGTGCGCCGGCTCGCCGAGGAAATTTGTATTAAATTAACTGAATATGGGGGCTGAATGGTTAGTTCACTATTCATTGAGAGATTACCTCCTACATCTAAACAGACAAACCCCGTCGCGCGGTATCATCCACAATCTCAAGAGATTCACACCACATAAAAAGAAAACGATCGAAACAAACATACATGACATTACAAATATTAAAAGTGGAAACTGTTTAGGCGGCCTAATTGCTCCAGTACTTGGATGATTGGAGTAGATACAATGTTTTCAGGCACAATTAATATGGCATACCTATATGCCTGAACTATGAGAACCTGTGTTCAGGCGAAAACAGCTAGCTTATTATCTGAAATAACCATTAGTTGTTATAATTATTTTATTGTGCGAAGTTTGAATTAATCGGTAGTAACTAGTAAGTTTGTTTTAACACACTTAGTAACTTCTCTGTATCTTCGTAGGTTATACTTAGGAGGGTATGGATAAGGATTTTCTGATATCTACTGGAATTGAGGGAATACATTTATGTAAAGGCGTTTATTGTATTGCAGAGAAGCGGTGAATACAGGCTAAAAGTTATTAAGAGCAAAGAAAATAAGTACATTATTTCGTCCAGTGAAGTGAACAGATGTAATAAAATATGAAATAAACTATGTACAAAATCTAAATTGTGACAATTTTTTTTTATGAAAATTGATAATGACAATAAATTAAGTCATGATAATACATTATTTCGTCATGATTATCGAAAAGAAGAAGCAAAAAGCCAACGGCACGTGGTGTTCCCAGGCGGTCACCCATCCAAGTACTGACCACGCCCGACGTTGCTTAACTTCGGTGATCGGACGAGAACCGGTGTATTCAACGTGGTATGGACGTTGGCGACCATTATGCTCAATTTTACGAACACATTAAAAAATCTTATTTCGCTACAATAAAAAGAGATTCACAAAGGTTTCCCATCCAAGTACTGACTTAAGTGGAGGATCAATCATTAATTAAAAGTATATATTTTAAATACATACTAAAGGTTAATTCGGTTACTTATAAAACTATTTTTTACAGCAGCAGCGCCATCTGTAAGAAATCTCACGAACTACGTGCTAGTGCGACTAGCTATAAACCCTAAAATATGACGTCTTAAATTTTAAATAAAAAATGATAATTTTAATACAGGAATGACTCATTTATTCGTCACTAATTAGTGAGAAAGAGATGAAAAAACATTTTGACATTGTTTGTAGACGCGCTAGCACGTAGTTCCTGAGGTGTCTCACAGATGGCGTCGCTGCTGTAAAAAATATTCTTATGACAATATTATGTATTTCGAATTAATATTTTCTTCTTAATTTACCTTTAGTATTTTAAATATATACATTTAATTAATGATTGATCCGTCACTTAAGTCAGTACTTGGATGGGTAACCGCCTAGAATCACCACGTACCGCTAGCTATGTGAATCTCTTCGGCCTTTCTTGCCCCTATTTATTTTATTTTATTGTAGTGAAATATTTTTTTTAATGTGTTCGTAATATTGAGCACTTTAGTCGCCAACGTCCATACCACGTTGAATACACCGGTTCTCGTCCGATCACCGAAGTTAAGCAACGTCGGGCGTGGTCAGTACTTGGATGGGTGACCGCCTGGGAACACCACGTGCCGTTGGCTTTTTGAATCTTTTTTTCGCCAATCATGATGAAATAATGTATTTTCATGCCTGTATTTATTATCATTATGAATTTTTATTTAAAAAAATAAGATGACAATTTAGATTTTGTAGATAACATTTCATAATAGTATGCATCTTTTTTTCACATATCTGGACGAAATAATGTATTTTCTTTGGTATTAATTATTTTTACCCTGTATTCATTTACATCAAAATTTTACATTTTGCTAGGACCACTTCTTTGCAATATAATAAACACCATTACAAAAATCTATTCCCTCAATTTTAGTAGATGTAAGAAAATCCTCATCCATACTCCTCCTAAGAAAATATATAGACTATCTGTCCCCCGCGGCTTCACCCGCGTTCCGCGTGTTTAATAAAATCTTTTAAAGATGTTGAATTGGTTGAATTTTTAAAAATCCTTTCTTAGTGCTGCCCCATGTTATAAAAGGACCCTTATAGTTTAGGCCCTGCGTTGATATGTCAGTCAGTTAGTCAGCTTATCTTTCTATATAATATATAGATATCTGATCCTTTTTATACTCCTTGCCGTGATGACGTATGAATAAGACAGTGCGCAGTTTGTAGATAATAATTATTGTGTTCTTAATTATACATGTGTACCATATTTGTTGCTGATCCTACTTTGTATAAATCAAATATTTTAAAGAAACCGGATAAAACAAATAACTACAAATGAATAGGAATTTGCTATATTTTAAAGATAAACAAACAGTTTACATCAAAACATCTTCTATCCGACTGAGATGGGGCTCGATTCTGTAAGGAAAATTACCCTAACTCGAGGATGTTTCGTCGCGACCTCTATGCTCTGTCTCTTCCGCTAACTACTCAATCACGTGAGAGGAAAGCTCTCCGAGGCGTCCGTGCGCCGGCTCGCCGACGAAGCTTGTTTTAACTGAATAAGGGGGCTGAGTGGTTAGTTCACTATTCATTGAGAGATTACCTCCTACATCTAAACATACAAACCCCGTCACGCGGTATCATCTACAATCCAAAGAGATCTAATCTATTCCGGCATTATAACATTGCCTATGTCACTCAAGAAATGAAGCTATCAATGAAACAATAATTGATATAAATGAGTAATTTCGGGGATTTCCCCCAACATTTAATGCAACAAATAGATATTAGTATAATATAGCTAAGTGTAGATAATTTACATCACTATATTTATTTATCTTCTCTGTCGGATTACTGAATCAAAGTCGTAGTAGTAACGTCATTATTAATACAAAAGTGAGGGATTTCACGGAAATGTTGGCTTGTTGGTTAGAGACTGCCATGGTCACAGGTTCGATTCCCAGCCGGAACAATGATTTTTTGTCCCGTATAACTATTCAGAGAAAAAAAAAAATATCTAGTATTTCAATTATCTAGTTTTGCTCAAGCTCTGGTTAGTTTGGGTTCAGAGTGCCGTATGTAAAATAATGTCTTGAGATATTGAATAAATTATGAATTTATTTTTTATAGAAGGCTAGCTGTCCCCGCGGTTTTCCCCTCTTTCCCATCGGATGTCAAGTGTTATTATACATATAAACCTTTCTCTTGAATCACTTTATCTATTAAAAAACCGCATCAAAACCTATTGCGTAGTTTTAAAGATCTAAGCATAGGGACAGACAGAGGAAGCGACTTTGTTTTATACCCTGTAGTGATTTAGGAGGACGAAGAAAAGGGACTCGACAAACACAAGACAGCAGATCCTACATTCTGTAATTTCAGCCAGCATTCCTTGCATAGATAATATGATTGTTGATTAACTCTTATCTGAACACTATGCATTTTTAAGTGGCGGAAAGAATGGATATTTCTTGTAACTGTTACCCGGACTATAATATAATAAACTAATAATGTATAAAATATATGTATTTGAAATTGGGAATATTTAACACAATATTCGGGTTTTCTCTAAAAAAAAGTAGTTGGCAACACCAGCTAGGGCTGTTGTTTTTCAAAATATCGGTTTTCGATAAATCGATACAGTGTAAACTCTTTATAACGTTATCCTTTATAACGATAAACTCCCTATAACGTTGAAGTGAGCCCAAGTTGGTTGGTTTGTTCACTTTGTTTTGTTTTTTTTTGTTCACTCCATATAACGATAACTCTCTATAACGACAAAAAATGCTCAGTCCCTTGAGTTTCGTTATATAGAGTTTACACTGTATTTTTAAATATATCAATATCGGAGTTCGATATCTCGAAAAAAAATATCGATATTTCGATATATAGGCTTTAAAAAAAATCGTAAGTCAGCTCAAAAATGATTACACTGTTTATAGTCCAGTATATTTATTAAACAAATTAAATTATAAGTGTTAGGTTATAGTTCCAAGTCATTACTGTTTAAATTTAAATAAGACGATTATGTATACCAATATTTTTAAACGATTATTAGTCACTAATAGATTGATTGTAGAAGCAACTCGTTCAGATGCTACAGATGTAGCAGAAGAAATCAAATATTTAACAGCTATTTCTGATAACACGGGAGTAAAATGCCTACTAAAATATTAGTAATAAATATCGATATTTCGAAATAATAATATCGATATTTTATCAACAGTCCTAACACCAGAGCAGTGTGCGTCAAGTCAATAGCAGATAAGGTGTCGTTTGAATTGAAGCATTTGAAAACAAACTCTATAAAGAAAGTTAGTTACCTATTGCATAAAGATTTTATTTGTTTCTTGCTTAATATCAAGCATATATTTATTTGTGAGTGGATAAGCATTATCTTTTATTATTTAACATTATATAATATTACAATAATAACACAAGAGGCCCTAACCTCAAATTTTGTGCTTCATAATTTTCTAGATACCATATTTCATACGAAAACGATTCAAAATTAGTCAATTGTCCAAACTGTTTATTTTTTGATGATAGTGAAGCTAACTAATAATACATAAATATCCTGGGACATTTTTTACACACGGCCATCTGGTCCCAAACTAAGCAGAGCTTGTTCTATGGAAACCAGATAACTGATATATTTACAATTTTTTTTTCTGAATACATATAGATATTTACACCCAGACACAGAACAAACAGACATGTTCATGCTTACAAATGTTTGTCCTGGGCCGACCCAGGTCGCAAGGTCGCGGGTTCGATTCCCAAATCGAACTTCAGTTTGGCAGTCAGAGTCGCTAACCACCAAGCCAATTCCATTAACATCGCGCATACTGTGACGTTGCGCGACGTTCATTTTCTCATTGCATTGGTTTTTTGCGCACCCGATACGATGTATATGTACAATAACTGTCCGTGCCTTTGTGAGTGGACACTCTGAGTTCCATGTCACGTGTAAACCTGTACCTAAAGAAAAGAGAAATCCGTTTAACTTGAAATTATACACACGGCTTCCTTTTATAATATGTATGCAATACAAAGGATTTTTGAAAATGTTTATATTGATGTAACATCGAATAACGTGGCATTGTGCAATGACCATCTTCGCACATTTCAATACTTACCCTGACGAGCTTATGGTCAAACAGAAGCCTTCCATAGTAAATAGAAGAGATTTACTAGAGTTTTTAGTGCAGCGTTCGACCGGGGAAGTATTACCACCGTACCCATTTTCACCGTATCCTGGGTCTTTCCTGGGACATTTTTTACACACGGCAATCTGATCCCAATCTAAGCAGAGCTTGTACTACGGAAACCACCTTACTATATATTACATATACTACTTTCTTAAATACATACATTGGGATTTTTTGTTAGATATTTACATCCATACACAGAACATATGTTCATGAACACAAATGTTTGTCCTGGGAATTGAATCCACGACCTGCGGCGTAGTCATGGTCTCTAACTACCTAGCTAACTGGGCAGTCAAAGTGAAGCAGTAGTGTCCTATTTATTTTTTAAAGTTGTTAGGCTTTTACTAAAAAAGGCACTTCAACTATCAAACGTTTTTTTTTCATTTATTTACAATATAAAACCAAATATTTGTTTTCCTACACAGAACCTGTAATGACGACAAAAATTAACCAACTCATCCATCACCTGGAACAACTGCACGACACCAACTATGATGACCCCGGCGCTGCGCGCGCTCACAACGCTGACGCTAATGAGGCGCTGCGCTTAGTGTTCCACATTGGACGAGAACACATCACTTTTACCCCGGAGCAAAAGAAGGCCGTGGCCACTGCTTTGGTCGCGGCAATCAAGCCTATTCAAATCAGCATCGAACGACACAGCTTCGAATATAGGAAGAGACTCGAATCCCTTATCTTGAAAAAGAGATCAGCATTACAATTCTTAGTGGACAACTACGGAAACTTTCCCGTCCAAGGCAACTTCCTGACGTTGTCCACCATATTTAAGCAAGCCAATCTGAAGGAAACTATCGGAATCCTCGACAAGATCATTCACGACGTCGAAGAGAACCGCAACGAGTCCGACTCGGAAGGCTCCCACTCCGACTGCGACTTCCCGGGGATACCGTCTTCACACTCCTGGTGGGTGTAACAATGTTCAACTTCCTGGATTCAGTACCCGGCGTGGGTTTAGTCAAAGGTGGATTGCATTATATGACTGGAGACACAGAAGCGGGGAACCGTGCCGTGATCCAGTCGACCCGGTCAACGTTGGTTTTAGGCGCCGGGGCGGCGGGGTTCGTTGCGGGGCCCGCAGGCTCAGCGGCACTGGGCGCGTCTGCCGGTGCTCTTTGGGACTGTGTCGAGTCTGTGGTCACCGACACGCCGAGGGGGCTCGTCGCAAACGTCGGGGATGTCGTACAGACTACTTCAAGAGGCGAACTGCCTATAGGTGCTCTGGTGAGTACAACATTAACAGTCGGTGGAGATATGCTCGGCGGGGCGGGGGGCGGCACCTGGGCAAGTTCAATGACAAAGTCTGCTGGGAAATCGGCAAGTAAATCGGCGTTTACGAATGCCACGGGAAAAGTAGTGCAAGCTGCGAGGATTTTAGATACAGCACAAAAACACCAAAATCCATTTAAATTTGTTACCGGAAGCGTCGCGTGTTCCAGCGGCCGCACTAAAAAGCCCGACAGTAGCTCTAGCAGCGAATGTAACGACGGCTACAACAGTGACTCTAGTTGCAGTTCTAGTAATTCCAGCAGCAGTTCAAGCAGCAGCTCCAGCAGCAGCTCTAGCAGTAGTTCTAGCAGCAGCTCTAGCAGTAGCTCTAGCAGCAGCTCCAGTAGCGCCTCTTCCAGTAGCTCCAGCTGTAGCTCTTCCAGCAGCTCTACCGACAACACTTCGAATAGTTCGAGCAGTGAATCCAATAGTGGTTCCACCAGCGGCTCTAACCAAAGCACCATTAGAAACCGTACCAATACCTGCACTCGCAAAACTACCAACGGCTCTACTAAGGGCACCAACAATAGCTCCACCAGCAAACCTACCAACAACTCCGCCAGCAAACCTACCAACAACTCTACCACCGGCGCCAACAATGGCTCTTCCAGCAAACCTACCAACAACTCCACCACCGGCACCAACAATGGCTCTACCAGCAAACCTAATAACGGCTCAACTAGCAAACCTACCAACAATAGCTCCACCAGCAAACCTACCAACAACTCCACCAGCAAACCAACCAACGGCTCAACTAGCAAACCTAACAACGGCTCAACTAGCAAATCTAACAATGGCTCCACCAGGGGCCCTAACAACGGCTCTGCCAAAAAACCTGCCGACAAAAGTAAACAGACTACCCCAGCAAACACAAATCAGCAAGGGTCGTCTTGGATGACATTATTCCTCGATTTGTTCACAGACAAGAACAATAAAAAATTTAGAGCTTTGGAGGAAATAAACATTCAAGGACAGTTCATTTTTAAAAATATTCACCGAAAACAAAAGGATTATTTAAAATGGTTGCTCGCACAATTAAACAAGGACAGTGTCCTGAGCAGGGTGATTATAACCATAAGGGAAGTTTTGAATGCTATGAGAGAAGAAGACATTACTTACTTAAATTTCATAAGTATGTGTGAGTTCATACAGCAGTTCCTGGCCGAGCAGATGGCGCGTCGCAACGAGCTGGAGCAGAATCGGGAGGACGGCTTCGCCACGCGCAGGGCCGAGATTGTGGAGATTGTTGGTACGCCGATTATACCACACGACTACACCATCGTTAGAGTTTTCCATGAAATAAAATCCCAAATTGCGACTTTCATATTACCTATCAAGTTCCGTGATGAATTCGCTGCTGTGTATCACTACTTCAAGCACAGATGTGTTAAAAAATACGAACTTAGCGTGGAGACATATATGAACTTGATAAAAAGTAATTTAGAAATAATTATGCTGACACCGGAATATCAACAGCTTCTTGATAAGGGTGTAGCAGTAACCTTTGAAAGATATTATGAATTTTTCGGGACTAGGTTGTTGATAAAGATCAAGAAGCAGGGAGACAAGGTAGTCGTGGCTACGGCTCACTTCTTGGATGAATCCCAAAAAGGCGATAAGGACGGCGATATGACAATTAATGGCAGGAAAATGTAGCCAGAACACTATTAGGTACCTATAAGAAGTTGCTGCGAAATTCATGACGGAGATTCAAAGTTACATTTAAGGATCCTATATGTGATTTTACAATAAGATTTTGAGGTCATGTGCGATGTGAATTGAATTCTTGACGTGACAACGTCTAATAAATCGATGAACGCTGGCTGCATGCACGTAAAATTGTCCCGTTACGGTCATTGTAAAAGGTTAATTATTCTTGCATGTTTAAAATCTGATTACATGATACTTGATTACAGTTTATTACTACGAAAACTTGTTCATAATTATATGATGTGACATGTTTTGTTATGACGTTGTCACGTTAAACTATCGTCGGTAAACCGACTTAAAAGACAACATTTTTTTTAAATCAAGTATGATTTCAAATTATTATAATTTATGCATTATTTTCGAAATTATTTCGCCTAGTAGTAGAATTGCTTAGAGGGAGTAGAGCACCTTAACCTTCTACAAGGTAAAGCACACAAACCGTAGAAGAGAACTGGTTATCTCTCATGTGCATCTGCATGAACATACCATAATAAATACAATATTTACGGATACTATAGGGTAACCTTGCTTAACCGACATCTCAAGCTAACTGTAGGATTCGAACCCACGTCCTTCATGACAGCATCCGACGGCCCTGTCACAGCATCAGTATTTTTTTTTATTACTACCGCACAAATTGACTCCATGCTGCCTGATGTTAAGCAGTCAATAAAGGCCCCTAGTGATGGCCATCGTCCCAGCAGCCAGCATAGCATAGTTAGAATACCAGTAATTAGTTACCATAATCAAAACTTTATTATGTATATATATATTATAAAAATGAACGTTTGTCTGTATGTCCTTTATAGAATCGTAAACTATGGAAACGAATTTTAATGCAGTTTTTAGCAATAGATATCTATATCTCTCTAATGGTTTCTTATGTAAGTAAATAAAAGAATAAAAAAAATAATTAAATGAAAATTGGGATGAGCAGAGAAACGATCATAATAAATGGTATCAATATTCCTTATAACCAAAACCTCTTACACAACCAATTATAAAAATATATTCAAAATAAATACACGAATTATTAACAAAATAAAGTTATTCAAACAAATTGTGCTATTTCAATTTACAATGTCTACAATTGTTTCTGTAACCTTGATAGTAATAAGTTTGATGTACACTAAAAATAAGTATTGTTGTAAACCTTTTTGGTTACAAAAATATTAGTATAAGAGATGGCAACGTTTCTGAGAATGAATTTTAGGTCGGCTAATTTTTGTATAATTCCCATTCTTATTGACAGTAGGTTGGGATGTGGTACGTCTGGCACCTGGAAGCGGTTGCGTTTAGTTGTGCGCATCCCACCTGTACAGGTAAAAATTGTACATTTTGAAATCATTTTAAGACAATTTTTTTTTTCTTTATAAATTTCATATGTCTCGTTAGCAATATAAAACCATAATTGCCAGACACTTTTGTCGTTGCTAACATTGCCCCAGATACAATTTCAAAAATTAAAAAATAATTATTTTTAAACAATTTAAGTATGTCTGTAATTTTGATATAATGTAGTTCAGCAATAAAGAAATATGATAAAAATTTACCAGACAGAAATTTTGTTGCTTAATGAGACTTTAAATTAATTTAAGTTTCGGGGAGAATAGGTGAGTTAGAAGAGTGCGGAAACTAATTCGTCGGTTGTGTGAGAGAGATAGCTGCGACAGAGAGCGGTAGAGGGAGAGAAGTATAGCCACAGCTGCTATTTTCAACATGGCGTCGCCTACACGAGTGTAAACGCTTGTATTTTGTTGTATCGTGTTTTATAATAGAAAAATTTAATTTTTTCGTCATGGCTAACGAAAAAGAAAAATGTGTTTTTTGCTCAGATCAAAGCTCGGAAAATACGGGAGAAAATCGTATTCCCATTTTTTCGGAGATAACCCATTTTTTCTCTCAATTGCCTCAAAAAGTGTAAAAAATTAGAAATATTCGGAGAAATTTTGAGAAATTTCGGAGGAAAATTTCCACAAGGGATACCAATTCTACCCCCTCTGAGCGCCGCACTCTTATAATTAACCTATTTTCTCCGAAACTTAAATTGACTTGAATTCTTATTAAGTAACGGAATTTCTGTCTGGTAAATTTTTCTCATATTTCTTTATTGCTGAACTACATTATATCAAAATTACAGACATACTAAAATTGTTTAAAAATCGTTATTATTTAATTTTTTTAATTGTGTCTGGGGCAAGGTTAGCAACGACAAAAATGTCTGGCAATTATAAATTTATATTGCTAACGAGACACATAAAATTTAAAAAAAAAAATTGTCTTAAAATGATTTCGAAATGCACAATTCTGACCTGTACAGGTGGGCTGCGCGCAACTGAACGCAACGGCTTCTGGGTGCCAGACGTACCGCATCCCAACCCACTGTCAATAAGAATGGGAATTATACAAAAATTAGCCGACCTAAAATTAACTTTTTCGTGACGTCGCTAGCTCTCCTACTATATGTAATAAAGAAATATTACTAAACAATCACTGAGTATTATTTGAAAGAACATGGTAACTTACTCGTTTCATTTATCACATTCACTTTTCTTAACAATTTTATTTCGTACTGAAATTCAGCCATGATTTTCAAGTGTTGCTTACAACATTAGTGTGTGGACAAAAATATCTATATTTTAATAAACAAATAAGTATCCTGAGACATTCCTTACAACGACTATGTTCGATCCCAAACTAAGCAGAGCTTCTAATAGCGAAAATGGATAACAACTTTACTACATTTTTCTACTAAATACATTGTATATGAATAATAAATACAAAATTACATCGATACACTCTTGGACACATACATGTTTATATACACAAATATTTGTCCTGGGTGGGAATCGAACCCACGACCCGTGGCATGGCAGTCTCGGGCACGGGTCTTTAACCACATACATTAGTTATCTATTTGCAATAGTACTAACTCTGCTTAGTTTGGGATCAGATAACCGGATTAAAGAATATGGCAAAGCAGCTATACATATAGCCGGTTAATATTTAATACCTATTACCATATGTTGTGTAACATTTTAGGGGGCACCCATTAATAACGTAAGGTGATTTTGCGTTTTTTCGACCCCCACCCCATCCCCCTTGATGAGATTTCGTGAGATTTAGCGCGACCCCCATTATTGACCTAATCTCAAGTGAGATTTGTTCCTACTCTTTTCCCGCTTGCATAACCGCTATAAGAAATTGCCATATTTTAGTGGTAAATTTTCTCATTATTTGACTCGTTTTTATTTTTTATTTATATAGGACGGGATTGCGATTGACCCCAATCTCACCTAATGGTAAATGAAGAGGAGGCCGAAGATGGAGCTCGCTTTCCCGTTAGTAGCTTAAAAAAGATAATACGTGATATTTGCCGAGATCTCCCCTCTCCCCATGTGAGACTTGTAGTAATTACTCTCTACTAAGTAATTAATGGATACCCCCTTACCAATACCCGCAGAAAAGGAGCTAAAATAAATAAACTCTTATTGTAAGCTTACTACAACAATTCAACTACTACAATCTACTATACTATCCTCATAATGTTCTAGAAGAATCGTTTTCTTGGTCCTGCTGTTTGATTAGATTCCAGTAGAAGCCTTTCTGTTTCTTCAATTGATCGTGGTTTCCCATCTGGAATTATATGTATATTTTTTTTATTTCATTTGCATAAGGTTTCTATGTGGTGAATACACAAAGCCTACGTTACTATCTATGTATTACTAAAAATATGCCTGTCTCTCTCTCGCAACAGGCTAATTAAGAAAGCTAGATAGTGTCAGGGATCATCAGGGACAAGCTGTACAAGAGATGTTACAGTAGGGATGAAATGTTTATTGACCTAAAATATGTTTTTATTTAAAAAAAAAACAAAATTCAAAACCATCTATTCAGTTACTGAAGCTAATACCGGTTCGGAAGTCAGCCTTCACCTGAGAAGAGCCGACAAGAAACTCAGCAAGGTTTTATTTTTTACATAGGTAAATTTTATCTATTCTGACTTTTTGGCTATTTTAAAATATCAATTTTATATTTAAGAAGACTATCGACGAAAATACAAAATAAGACTAAAATAATGATAATTTCTAACAAAATGTCAATAATTGTCACTTGTCCAGGACCTCCGCTCTCTAAGCTAAGCTTTACACCGCTCGACTACCGAGGCGGTAAAGTGAAATGAAATCGGTATGCATAATCTAAAATAAAAAAAAACAACAAAATTTAAAACCATTTATTCAGTTTAGGGCCTCGGAAGGCACCTATGAAGGACAAATTTAAAGTTACTGAATCTAATACCAGTTCAGAAGGTTGTTTTTAACTGAGAAGAGCCGGCAATTACTCTTTTTATAAACGATCATTACATCACACTTATTTAGTCTGACGATACTAGCGGGAGTGGTTTTTTTTATTTATGAATCTATAAAAATGAATGTTTGTATGTATGCCTTCTTTTACTATTTATCAATTACAAACCAAAAAATGTCAAAAAAAAGCCATAGCAACGCATGCCGTTAGTATTTAAGAAAAAAACCACGAACTAAAGCTTGTAAAAGAAATAACTTAATATATTAATATTGACCGCAGGATTCGAGTTTACCTTCACAGTCTCATTTAGCCATAACCTATCGTTTATAAAAATTATTATGCAATATCGTAGATAGTATATAGCTTGTATTAACACATAGGATGCTGTAAATGTTACATCTCTCAGATACGCAGGTAAAACCACGGGGACAGCTAGTAATACATACATCAACATCATCATCAGCCTATCTCTGTCCAATGCTGGACATAGCCCTCACCTATGGCACACCACTGAGCTCGATCTTAAGCTCTTTGTGTCCGCTGCCAGCTAGCTTGCGTATATCATCGCTCCATCTTGCTGCAGGGCGCCCTACACTACGTTTACCGAGCCGTGGTCTCCTATAGATACATACCTCAACAATTTTCCCCTTATTTAAAACGACGATCATGTCTGCGTTGATAACGGTAGAGAGCCGATGAGCGATGACCAAAACTGTGCGTCCTTTCGCAGCAGTCTCTAGTGCTGTTTGAACTATCTTCTCACTGGCAGAGTCAAGTGCACTGGAAGTAAGAATAAGTTATTAAAATGCCGATCTTTCAAGGCATTTTTATACAATACGGGCTTGTTGGCTTGATACCCAGGACAAACATTTAAGTGCATGAACATGATAGAGGACTTTGACTTTGACTTTGAATTTCAAACACACTAACCTGGTAGCCTCATCCAGTATAATAACAGGCGGGTTCTTAAGTACGGCACGGGCTATAGCTATTCGCTGTTTCTGACCGCCGCTTAGCGACATCCCGCGCTCGCCCACTAGTGTGTCATATCCGGACGGGAAGCCCGTTATGAAATCGTGGGCATTAGCTGTTTGTGCTGCTTGGTATACCTGTTAATAGACATCATAACTTAATGAGAGTTCTCTGCGCTCGCCGAACTTATCCGCGTGGTGTAAGTGATATCAGAGGCTAACACATTCGTCACTTCCAAAAAAATAAAAAAAGCTGAGGTGGCCGTTGTTGCCCGACTGATGAAAGAGCGGCGGTATAACGCACATAATATAGAGCAATATATACTTTAATACAAGAAAATTATGCTCATAATCCCTTGAAGTACTTACTGAACATGATACAGTAAATTTTTAATAAAATGCTGTTATCCAAAATCTAATGAATTTACTTTTGCCCTAGACATGGACGTGGATTAATGAAATTTTGAGAAAAATAAATTGAAACAACTTTGTAATATTTTTTCTATCATTAAGATGATGAATTCGGATAACAAATAGGAACAGATTATTTCTTTTATTTTTTTTTAAGTAACGAAGGTAATATCCTCTGGAGGGTCTTAAAACCTTACTCGGACAATGAGTATAGTAACAGAAAGATACGTTCGGGTCTCATGCTGTAAAATCTGGGGTTATCGAGCAACTTGTCCTAGTTTATACATTTTACGCATGGCAACCCCTACATACAATTAAAGCTAATAAAACGTATTTAAAAAATTGATTCTGAATAATGTTGCACAGAATATGTTTTAACGTCAATTCTATCTCTAACTCCTTCAGTCTCAGTGGTTAGTTTCACTAACAACCTTTTCCAAATGCTTTAAATTAAAAACAGCGCTTTCTTTCGGTTGTTGGTTGCACTTACACGATAATACACATCTTCTTTGACCAAGGCTAAGTACTACATTTCTCCGTACATCGGTCTTCAAGTCGTTACTATACTACCGGCAAGCTATGATGGCCGTTTTGACGTTTCAGATTTTCATAGGAAAAGAAACTGTATTGCTTTGGAATACGGTTGATTTCCATCATCACACAATTAGATGTTGGATCAATAGATGCACCTTATGTCTGAAGGGGTAGAGGTTATTTTTCTTTGTCATTGTTAAACGTCAGAACGGTCATCATAGCGTGCCGCAAGTTTAAAATATTGGTATTATTATGCATGTAAAAGTATATGTTATGTTAAACAAAATACAATAAATAAGTCCCCCAACCCACCTCAGCGTCAGTAGCCTCCGGCTTGCCATACCGTATGTTCTCCATCACCGAAGTGGCGAACAACACAGGCTCCTGGCTTATGAGGCCTAGTGTTCGCCCGCGGAGCCACTTGCAATCCAACTCTCTAATGTCAACGCCATCTATTGTCACCACGCCGGAATTAACGTCGTAGAATCTGAAATAAATTTACAAAAATTCATATCGTTATAAAACCTACAGATAAAATAAATAGTGATCTCGGCAAAGAAAGCTTCATATTCTGCTCCGAAATATGATGACGATGATGATGATGATAATGTTGATTAGCACTACACTCAGCCAGTACAACTCCTATACAGCCATTCAAACATCAACCACCATACAACAATCTAATCTTATAATAATTATATTAAAACTAAAAAATATATAGAATGTTCTTTTTATATTCAAAATGAACGTAAAAAAGACAAAACGCAGACGGTCTACCTGATGATATGTGATCACCCCTATTCACCACCGCCAATGGACATTCGCAACACCAGGGGCATCACCAATGCGTTTTCGACCTTCAGGCTCTAGGCTTCAGGTTTTTAAACGAAACATAGTAATACAAGTCTACTCCTGTTTCACAGCGAAAATGTGTATAGCCTTTTGCTTTTACAATTTACCTTTCTAATAATGCAGCTATGGTCGATTTTCCATTGCCCGATGTGCCAACAATAGCCACAGTCTTGCCGGCTGGAATCTTCAAGTTGAAGCTCTTTAGGACAATCTAAAATAAAACATTTTATTTGAATTATTACTCCATTGTTCTTATTATTTTTTTATCGATTAGGTCTACATTTGACAATCTAGCTACCGTAGAATATAATCAATAAATAGATTAAGTGAAACTTATACGTGCCAACAATAGCCACAGTTTTTAATAAATAAAAAAAGACTTTTATTACTAGTTTACAAATGATTATTGTATCTACGTTGACAGTAGAAGAAAAAAAGATTTGTATATATATGAAGCAAGTTTTACCAAAACATAAAAATACAATGAAAAAGTTACTCACTGCTTCTGGCCTCGTTGGGTATGCAAATGTGACGTCTTTAAACTCGATGTTGCCATAAAATTCGTGGTACTTGATTACTTTCTTGGCAGATGTGTCCATTGAAGGTTCTTTATTAATATACTGCAATTAATTATTCAATTTAGTAGTTAGTAGAAAATATCATGTACACATAACTGCCGAAAAACAACACTAAAAATAGCTTTTATTATATCACATGAGCCGGTAACATGTACACGGGCCACCTGATGGTGAGTGGTCACCGCCGCCTATGGAAATTTGCAACACCAGAGCATCGCCAATGTTATGAAATTGTTTTTTCTTTTTAAATTCTTGAACAAAGAAAATACATGGGGAAAATAAAACATAGTATCATTCACAAAAAGCCACTGAGGTTTATAAGAGGAACGACTTATTCAACATTCAGTGCTTAAGATACAAAATTACTAATTTCTTTGAGGTATGCATGTTACATAAGTAAGTAGGTACTTCCACATGTGCCTGTAATTTCACCGGCCCCCATAAATTTCTAACGGAAACACAGTTATACAAGTGCAATACTGCTTCACGGCGAAAATGGGTAAGGTGGTGGTACTTCCTCGAACGAACTTGGCACTAAAAACTCTACTACTCAATGACTAACCTCAAATACCCGACCGCCGGCGCTGACACCTTTAACGACAGATCCAAACAACAGCGATAGTTGCGCGACCGATCGCTGCACAGTCTGCGCATTGACGAGGAATGCCATCACGTCGCCGGCGGACATCTGCCCAGTGGACATGAAGTGGCCACCGAGGAACATTGTCGATAAAACCATTCTGAAACACAGATAGACAAGCTTTTGGTCGATTTTAATGAGGTTAAGAGATTGTATGATATTTAGTTCAGTTATTCAGTTCTTAATTATTCAAAAAAGTCAGTTATTCAAAAAACTAAATTCAAAACCGTTTATGCAGTTAGGGCCGCGGAGGGCACTTATGAAGGTCAAATTTAAAGTTACTAAAGCTAGGTACGGAAGTCAGCCTTTAACTGAGAAGAACCGGCAAGAAACTCAGCAAGGTATTTTTTTTCTTATATAAATTTTATCTTATCTGATATTTTATGTTTTTATATGTAACATTTACAAAATACTTAATATAGGTAACATTCAAAAACCAAAAAGAAATAACAAGACTACAATAAAGAAAATCACAATAATTACAACCAAACACACAGATAGATAAGTTTTTGATCGATTTTGATGAGTTAAGAGAATGTATAGAAATTAGTTCAGATATCCAGTATTAGTGGACATAGTCTGTCTGCCCATTTGTCAGTTTGAAAGACATAAAAATAAAAAATAAGAAAAAGTGACCGCGGTATGTTAGAAGTTTACATCTACATTATAGTACAAATGTTATAGTAAGTATATTTTTTTTTACAAAATATTGTTTACAATACTCTAACATACAAAAATAAAAAAACAAAAAGGTAATAATTACTTAAAGATCAACCCATATATGAAAAAAAAACAATTAAACAAGTAATACAAACTTGGAAACCAAAAATAGGAACCAAATATATGGTCTAATCCTGTCACAACTTCGAGAAGAAGAGAGTAGCTTCAGTAACTTTAAATTTGACCTTCATAAGTGCCTTCTGAGGGCCTAAACTGAATAAATGGTTTTGAATTTGAACTTGAGAACGTCTTTCACATACATTATGCTATACTATGCACTAACCCGTTAAGGAACAGGTTTGTCCCCGCCTGGAACAGCCCGACGCCGAGCCCAAGCTCCATGCTAAGTTCGGCGGCGGCGTCGCATTCACGAGCGAACATTTCCGCCTCATTCTGTTCGCCCGCGAACGCGCGGACTGTTCGCACGTTCGAGATAGCTTCCTCTGCTAACAGCGTTGCTTTTTCTATCTGAAAATTATCAGTCGAAACTTTTAATCTAGGAAAACCTATAATTGACTTATGGTAAGCTGTATTTTTTATTGAAAACATGTTCTGTGTAATAGCTGTTGATTTTCTAAAGAAATAAAAATAAGAAAGTAATTTGGGTCTAACTATATTTAAAGAAGAGTGTGTATTAAATGAGAAATGATACTGATTTACTATAGTTTTAAAATATTAACAAGGCTAGCTTAAGAGGAATTGACCAGAGAATACTAGGTAAATTAAATAAGTAATATTTTTTTTTTATTACGAACAACAAGTACACTAAGTTGACATAAAATTAAATATACAATATGGTGCTAAGTACCCTGGCAATGATAGGAAACCACAGCATGCAAAATGGTAAGGAATATTCCTTATGGCTAAAATATGTTAACGAGTAACATAATCAAATAAATTAATAACGAGCTATCTATACTAATATTATAAAGAGGAAAGATTTGTTTGTTTGTAATGAATAGGCTCCGAAACTACTGGACCGATTTCAAAAATTCTTTCACCTTTGGAAAGCTACATTATCCCCGAGTAACATAGGCTACTTTTTATCCAAGGAAAATGTAAATCCCTCAGGAATGCGGGTGAAACCGCGGGGACAGCTATAAGTTATAAACAGAAACAAATGGCCAAAATACACAATAAATATAAATTTAAACACCTAGAACAACCTTCCTCAAGTTAGGTATGTTAAACAAGTCACATACATTGTGATATTCATCATGCAAATAATACATGCGTGACTGAGGGAAAAACAATCTCCTTCTGCACGATCTTGGAATTTTTGATAACAGCTTGTAAAAATTCAGCATCCGTGTGTTTGTGTCCGGAAATCTTAAAAAATATGACTTGGAGTTTGAGTTGAATGGATTTTTGGATAATATTGCATTTAATAATGTATATAAGTAGGTACCTGCGCATTAAAAAGTAAAAAGTATATGTACATAAGAGTTATCAGGTTTGCATAGTAAATATTCTGCTTGGTTTGCGATCAGATGGCCGTGTGTAAAAGAATGTCCCAGGATTTTATATTTTAATATTAGAGTGTTCTTTTTATCCCGGAGTTCTCACGGTAACGGAAAATAATTAACAGACTGAGCAACAGCAAACTGTGACCGGATTTAACTAGTATTCTATTGAGTCTGAAAAAAACTATAATTTATTACGTACCTGCGTCTGGGCATCCCTGGACAATTTTCTGAGTAGAGATCCAATAAACGTGCCGCCAACAACAACGGACGGGACGCAGACCATCGTCAGAGCAGTCAAATGTGGAGATATTACCAGCAGACTGACCGCCGAGCCTACAACCTGAAAATTATAGGAGAATAGTTAACTTTGTATGTAGAACTGTACCTACTTAAATTCCATCAAGGGCGTTTGCGAGATAACTTCGACTAATCGTTCCCGATCCATAATTTCAGGATAGATGCATGTCTTGACTTTTGTATTCAAATTTCTGTCAAAAACTATATAACGCTTTTGGAACAGGCTCTTACCAGCTAATACTTATTTTAGGGGTTAGGAGAATTTGGTTACAATCTTGATGTAACGTTACAAAAATAATAAAAAAAATTTTTTTTAACAAAATTTTCAAATCAGGTTATATTTCCTTATAAAATAAAATCATAATATGTACCTGTGTTATAGCTCTCAGGCCCCCAGATATTGTCTGTTTAAAAGAGCTTTTGAAATCTTGAACATCTACTGTTAACCTGAAAATTATAAATAACAGAATTAACAAATGATAATCACATCTTAATACATTCTTACTTACTACTTAATTACTTACTTACTTAATACAATTCTTCTGTCTGTGTATGTTAGTGGATTCGAGAATGGTTTAGGTTGGTGGCGCTGCGATTAAATTCCTGCATTATTTTTCTATTAAAGAACTTTTGTTTGTTTATTTCGACACGACAAACAGCGTCTGTCGGGAGAGCTAGTTTATACATTTATCTCATAACCACCCAATATGTTTATGCATTGCTCAAGTACGACATTCAGAAACCTAAAACACTTCCTAAACACACTGGTCGGAACTAGCTGACAGATATTCTACTTGAAGTGGTACCGTGCGGGTACTTCAAAGTGTCTTACCACTGCTATACCACAAGCTGTTTCCTCACGATGTTTTCTATGACAGAAAGCTTAAATTTTTTGGGCAGACAAACAAGCAGACTGTCCACCTGATGGTAAGTGGTCACCGCCGCCTACGAACATTTGCATCACCAGGGGCATCGCCAATGCGCTGTCGACCCTGTGACGTGAAGTTGTTAAGTCTCATGTGCCTGTAATTTCACCGGTCCCCTTACCTTTCTAACCGAAACACAGTAATACCAGTGCACTACTGCTTCACGGCAGTAATGGGTAAAGTGGTGGTACTTCCCCGGAAGAATTCTGCACTAAGAGCTCTACTACATGACTTTGAAAGGCATTCAACAACACAGCAAAGAAATAGTTGGTAGTGTTCATGTACATACCTATTGACAAGTTCCCCAGTCCTCTCTCGGTCAAAGAAGGCCATATCCTGATTTATTATGGACACAAACAGGTCTTGCTTCATTTGTGCTGCGACACGCTCACCCACTTGCGAGAGTAAGTGGATGTACATGAATGTAAATGCTGCCTGGAATTTTTGAAAAAAAAAGAATTTTAGAAAAGAACATTATCAAATAAAACGGATGTAATAGAGTCTGTGACAATTAGTTGGAATCTAAGGTAAGCAATACTAATGGGAAAATTCTGGTCTCTAAAAGAAAAATAATGCACCTAAAGAATTAAGTACAGAAGAAAATGTTTCAATACCTGTTTCCACCCCTGTATTACATCGGGGAGGGAGAACAGTCCCTCACCCAGAATCATTGAGAAAATCTAGCTATATCAGCGGGCAATGTTTTGTAGTTTTACATTGCCTTTAATCAAATGTACCTATATCTATTCATTGTAATGTAGCAAGCTATAAAGGAGTATGTCCTATATAAGAAGATTGTATTTAGCATGACAAATTTCATTCATTTCAAGCCAAGAAGATTGATTCCCAGGACCAAAGGCCCTTAAGCAGTTGGCTACCTAATAGATAATTCAACCTGTCTAGGACACATGATGATATTACTAGTATATCAGCTCTTGCAAAGTACTTGTTTATTTTTGGCGCAATTGACTTAATTTTGCCTCATTGTTTTTTTTTCATCTGTGTAACCTCTCTGTAAAAACTTTGTGAGAGTAATAAATAAATAAATTATTATTATTACCTGACCAATATACAATGAGATCAACTTAAGAGCCGGCATCTTGATTTGCTCTATGAAGTCGGCCGATGGGTTGTGCCTCATTTCAGCGAGTACATTCACTATGACACCTAACATAGCTGGGATGTAGACATTTAGAAATGCCACTGCTAACGCTGACTGAAAAAAATGATTAGGATTTTATTAAAGGTTCATTTCATCTTCATACTACATGAACGAAAAACAAGTTATATATGTAAATAGTATATCAGTTATATGGTTGCCATAATACAAGCTCTGCTTAGTTGGGATCAGATGGCCGTATGTAAAGAATGTTCCAAGATATTAATTTGTTTATAATACCTATACAAAACTAGCTTTCACTAATCGGCAGTTTGATCATTGCAACATCTAGCAAAAATCTAACAATATTTTTAATTCCTTGACACAATTGTTTATATGCTCCATATACAATAGAAATATTATTTTATTTGTATGATAACTCTTGGAAACAGAAATGGTGAAATAATTTTTCAAATAGGTTCTGAGATAACTCTCAGCATACATACAATCTTAAAATTTGCAGTTTTTCTTTATAATATTAGTATAGATTATAAGATAATATCTATAGATATTAACAATACTTACAAGGTTAATGATAATTAATAAAATGTTTAATTAAATCTCTAAGTGTGACATTGACAAGATTGATAAAAATATTTTAATTAACACTTTTTTTCTCGGAGGAAATAGATTTGTTAGATAAGCCATGAATACAACTAAAAACATGAATTCTGAAGTGTAATCAAGTGTAATTACATACTTACAGCCACAGCAGCAACCAAAAGCCATTTATGCGGCCTCAAGTACTCAAACAACCTCCTCCAATCAAATTTTGCCGTATCTTCTTCGATATTTGGTCGTCTTTGTATTATACGAGAATTTTGGTGAGCTTTACAAAATGCTGAGCCATCATTAAAGAGTAGGCGGGCAGCCAACCCTAAACTGACTCCTGTACATAGTTTCCATGGACTTATTAACAGTAAATAACCGGACTTTGCACTTTTTTCCGATGAAGTCTTCACCTCAGAAAAATATCGTTTTACAATATTGGACGGTTTATTCTTAATTAAATTTGTAAAATATACGTTACTCTTTGATGTCAGCAACCTGTTGGTAAAGTAATTTGATATAATTTCATTGTGATTCTGCTTAAAAGTAGTAAAAAATATATGTAAAAGTTTGGACAACTTTACCTTTGTCTCGTCAGGAGACAGGACGTTGTTTGTAGTAAATGGAACATTTTTGTAAATTAACAACTTATTCTTTATACAATCAATTGTGATATATACATGATTCTTGTCTGAAATTGTACTGTTTTTATAAGTTTTGCTTAATTTAAATTCGATAACCTTAACTTATTTGTCAATGTCACTGTCAAAGTGATGTCGTAATATTGGGCGCTCAGAAACTTTTATCATTTACTGTGAAGACTGTAAATGTAATTTCAATAATTTTATTATGTGACTTTATAAACGGTTTAATATATTTTACAATACAATAAAATATTAATATATGACAAAAATAAATTACATTCATTGATTTAAAATGTTAATTTGTTTCTGAACGATATAGCGTTCCATTTGACGCTAGGTATAGTAGGTACTTATGTTTAGGATTATGGGAACTTGGGAGTGATACAAAATAGTAAGTAGTAAAAGTAGTTAAGTGGCCACCTTGTATTGGTACTAAAATGGTGCAGATGAGATTCAGGATCGCCAAGATATCGACAGTAGATAATAAATAATAGATATTATATACCTACCGAATGTGTGTGTGTACATATAATATAATGAGTCTGACAATTTATAACTTAATACATAAGATAGGCCTTCACAGGCCTTTTTAACTAGCCCCCTGCAGTTGATCTAATCACTCAAAGACTATTCCTGCTAGGTTCTCGCACCTACCTGTAGTACTTGACATAAAATACCATCGGCACGGCGCACCCCTAAGCACCAACGGCACCCCAATAAGTAGGTAGTGGTCAAAACTACCCTGCCTTTTATAACACGGCAATATCTCTTTCGCCCCCAAAAGAGTTAAATTGCTGGCCATAAAATGTGTTGAAGTCTCTTAATGTCTAGTTCATTTCTGCTATTCTACCCCAGTAGGTAAGAATTATCATGAGTTAAAAAGGTTTTTTAAACAAATTCTCTAAAACCTGCGTTCAGAGAACAAGATCATAGAGTCTAGACCTTAGAAGGTTAAGCTGTAAAACTATCATCTAGCATGGAACGTCTCTCACATGTACACATGTACCTCTACCTAACATTAAAAAAAAACAAGCTATGAAAGAAAATATTTATTCATACACAATATAAAATCACAGATGGTCAAGTGCGGAGTGCACCCCGTTTTTGGCGCCAATATAACCTATTGTTTAACACAAGTGGCGCGTTTAACGCTATTATTTGCGTATCGCTGTGTTTTATTAGATTTTATGCCATTTGAAGTTGTATAAAACACGATTTTATTTCAATTGTGCTTTACACAACTCTAACTATTATTCAAAATTATTTTAATTCACCATTGTTGGTGTATAAAATAAATGAGGTAGGCATACTTACGTTTGGTTATACTGAAACCTATGCTACAGGACGTGGGTTCGCTTCCCACAAAGGACAAATATTTGTGTGCCTGTTTGCGTGTCTGTTTGCTCAGAGCGCAAAAGTAGTAGTATCCATCTATGTAACCTAGTGTTGAGTACCTTTTTTTTTTTTTTTTTTTTTATAGTTGGGAAATGCATTACGCATACCACCGCGCCAGTGGGAGACGCGGTGGTTATGTGGGACTCCCTCTCGCAAACTCCCCTTCTCATATCAAAAATGAGAAGGGGCCCGAGAGGTATACCCACTAAAACCCAACTTGCCGTCACTGTCATTCTCCGCCGGGACGAGGGTACACTCTTTTGAGCACTCGTCTACTCGCCCGGCGGTGTAGTGTTGAGTACCTAGGCTATTTAAAAGTATTGGTAACTCTCAGTCATCTGATATCCATTTTTAAGCTCTACTTATCAAATAGCTGTGTAGATATGTGTATCAAAAGAATGTCTCCAGATATTTATTATTAAATTACTATAATAATATAGGTACTTAATATTTCAAAGCGTCTTCGAAAATATTTAGATTTATAATAAATTTGAAAGTGTCTCTATCTTTTTGTTATGTTTTATGGCAAAACCGATCTTTCTTAAATTAGGCAAAAAATAGCCTACGGATAGGGACTGCGGGGCTAAAGTTAGTCCTATAATATAGTATTAAATTTTTTCAAATATTTTTATTTGCAAAACACTTAAATAACTATTAGGCTAGTTACTATCGATATACATTTTTTTTTATCGCGAAACAACATAACCTCTTTCCGGAACGTTGATAAAATAATGGGCTAAAGTACCCACCAAAAATAAAAGTAAAACTGAATAGATTAACAATCAATAAAACTATAATAATCTCACGGGATTCTGTAATATCACGCCCTAACCGTTTAAGGGCGGACAAAGGGTCGCGACAAACGCACATATTTTGATGTCATTGCAAACCATAAATTATGGTATTAGGAGATATCCACGACCATTATTGGAATTTGTCATTTGATATTACGCGTCTGGTTATTTGGAACATATGGTCAGAGTTTTGTACGGAATATCGTGCTGATCTTAAAAACGACTAGGCTTAGATAATAAATAAATATTCAAGGTCATCCTTTACACACCATCTGGTCCTAAACTAACCAGAGCTTGTACTTAGTATGGGAATTGCTTAGCTGATACATAATATACTACTTACTAATTATTACTTATTATTTTTTTTTTATTCCAAATACAAACTTTTATCTATACTCGTACACCCGGCTATTCATACCCCATACTTACAGTTCCTGCCATGCCGCTGTTTATACAACTGTTTTTTTTATTTTGTCTAGTAACCTTGTTTATGTCATTGCTCGTAATTAATTTATCTGATTATGTTACTACTTAACATATTTAAGCCATAAGTAACTTTCCTTACCATTTTGTATGCCGTGGTTTCCTATAATAAGGGAAGTTGACTGACATGTCAAATTAGCAACTTTTTATTAAATGTCAAAACGAACGAATGTATGAAGTGTTGTATGAAATACCAAGTTACCAAGTGACGTCATAAATGTACAGCATCAAAATATCTAGTCTTTTTTTGTTTAGATTGATACTTAAAAATCATATTAATTATAAAATTTTGTTCACATTTGATGTATCCGTGTTATTTTGAAGGATCAATACACTGGCTAGTGTTTTATCATTTATTTTGAGTACAGGATAGTTCCCTATTGCCAGGGCACTTAGCACCATATTGTATAAGTATTTAATCTTATGTCAACTTAGTGTACTTGTTGTTGGAAATCCTAATAAAATAAATAAAAACACCTTCCCTATAATAACAACCAAATCTACATCGTAATCGGATAAATGGATTAAGATACAATTGTAAACAAACAATATTTTTTAAAAAGGTATTGATTTATTGAATTTGGAACATTCGCCGAAACTAAGGTTAAAAAAGAGGTTTTATGCTAGGTATATAATAACTATTATATACTATAGCGTTGGGACTATTATTTGAGAAAACATTTAGAACGAGACAAGAAACACGGGACTTTTACAATTTTTTTAAACCTTAAACTTACAGACTCGTACATCAGCCTATTTGGTTAGAGGGGCCAGAAACCCACTGATTTCCAGTTGCTACATAATAATATAGTTCTATAAAACTTTCGAATCAACGATAAAATTTTGAAATTAAAATGAAATGTCAAAATATAAGCTTGACCATTACCAAGTAGATTTATGATGTTTGCTGACTACGCGATTGTTGATTCGTGGGCACTGTGGGAATTGATACTGACAATGGCATCAAATCATTGCTTGATTTGTAGTTAACCAGCTTCCGTCCCGCGGCTTCACCCGTATTACTGAGGGATGTAATGTATCCCGGAATAGGGATGTGTCCTGACAGGTCAAATCAGCATTTCTTTATGAAATGTCAAAACGATCGAATGTATGAATTTTTTTATGAAATAGCAAGTTGTGACGTCATAATTGTACAGCATCAAATAGCATACTCTTTATGATTAAATCGGTACTGAAAGTCACATTAATGTTTTAATTTTGATCATATTTAATGTTTTCGTATATTTTTGGATGTTCAATACACTGGTTAGTGTTTGATCATTTATCTTTAATACAGGACACATCCCAATTATTATACTGCATGTGCATATGTCACTTTTGAAAAGAACCTATAGTATTATATCAGTGTAAGATTTTTTGAAAGTGCAGTGGTTTGAAGATTGCCATCCACATACACAAACTCACAAGATTCACACTCTGTACTTAATACTAGCTGTCCCGCGCGGTTATACTCGCGTTTATCGAAATCATATTCATATACATATAGCCTATAACCATCTAGGAAAAATTCCGCGTCGAATGGTCGCAGTCCTATCCCGATATGTTCAGTAGTTTTGAGGTGATACTTTATCTGATGAAATTAAGAAGTGGGTACAGAATGAGCTGAGGTCGGTAGAAGTCCTCTTCAGAGTTTGTTGATCATAGATCTGTGGTAGGGATAGATGGACGTAAGAAGTATTTTAAACATTTGAGAAAAGTTTTTTTTTTTATTTGAAAAAAAATAGTCTGCTAAGCGACTGGAACTGACAGGACTAAGAATAACGCTAAAATTATAATACAATACACTACTGTATCACGGCTGAAATGGGTAAGGTGACACTACTCTCTCGGGACTGCACTGAGGGCTCTATTTCTATTACTATAATACAACCTCTTTATGTTACTTCTTCGCTTGTTATGTGTTGTACAAATAAAATATATTGTATTGTTGTAACTGTAGAGCCGTCATACCTGTACATCTCTCTCAATGTAATTGGGATTGATGTAAGAAGTATACCTAAATAGAAATAGGACTATTTTTGAAAATATTATCTAACAATTAGTTTGAACACGCTTATCTTTCGATGTATTTGACGAATTTAATGGTGTTTTCACAGGAATCTGGAGCATAGCCGTATATTATATTTCTTTAAAATCAGCTCACAAAATAATTATACCTACCTTCATTTAAAGATATCACGCGTACCAAGTACAGGGACAGCTAGTATAAAGTGATATCTGATAGGTAGTTTTTTTTTTCTGACGCCTTTTAATGCATGAATGAAATCTGCCTAGATTTCGGCACGTGTGGATCCGAAGATAAAACAATAAAAATGGCTTAAGTACTTACCTACATTGTTCATTCATCTGTCTGTACGATGATTCCAATAAAACATAATCCCATTATACAGCCACTTGTTATGCGCAAGTGTTTAATGAATCAGATTATTGCGGATTCGATTCCTGGTTAACTATTTGGGGGAGCGTTAAAATGATGCACGTTAAAATAATAAATAATATAAAAATAGCTTTATTTCAGAAATCATTATAACAAAATTTACGCCGAGACTTCCCAGTAAGTAATCAGAGTTACTTGTGTTGGGAATGACTCGCAACTTCCCGATTGGATTACAAATATTTCTGTAATTAAGAAACAAGGCACTCTTCATACATTTTCATAGAATTTTTTCTATATAAAAATAGGCAAAAAATAAATAGTTCGACAGGCCAGTTGGCTTTGTGGTTAGCGATCCTGACTGCCAAACCGAAGGTCTCGAGGTTCGATTCCCACCCAGGATAAACATCAGTGCATGAACTTGTCTGTTTGTTCTGTGTCTGGGTGTAGTAAATATCTATATAAGTATGTATTTAAAAAAATTGTATATCAGTTATCTGGTTTACAGTTTCCATAGTACAAGCTCTGTTTATTTTGGGTTCAGATGGCCGTGTGTAAAAGGAATGTCCCAGGATATTTATGTAGTATGTGTAGTATGTATTAAGTAATTAATAATTTAAGTAAAGTAATTTTAGCTTCTATTCGTGAGTCTAAGGAAACATTTTTATTCAACATGCAAATTCAATTTTATATTTATTTTATTTTTTTATTTTTCTTTATTTGGGACAGCAACAGTCTTTAACTATAAAAAATAACATGGTTTAAACTTATAATTATGAGACCAATTACAGCTATCCACGTACTCCATTTAATAGCTATGTGCAAATTTCGACTAGCAGGTGACACCCACTTCACGCATTTGTTATAATTAGCACACCCAGCGTTTTTATTTGTTATAGCAATTTTTACTAGAAGGTATCTAAGTATGTTATCCGTAGGTATATCCCCATAAATGTGGAATTCGAGTGAACAAAATAACAACGAAACAGTGGCTATCGTGTAGTAGAATCCGAAAGAAAATATACATAAAACATTTATTTAAATGTTTATTGTACCTAATTAAGTATTATTAATATTAGCTACAAGCAACCGACCCGTGTTCCCGAAAAATCTTTAAAAAATACATGTATGTATTTAAAATTTTTATTTAAACCAATTCAATAAAGGCGAGGGGAGTGTGTTTGTAATGGATGATCGGTGTATTTCGTAACTAAACTCTAAAAGTGTTTCTTATCAATTCCAATTAGGCAATAATACGAAATAAGTAGAATGTATGTTTTATACTTGACGAAACTAATAGGGTAGTAGTAGGGCGCCCTCCAGCTAGATGGAGCGATGATATACGCAAGCTGGCTGGCAGCGGTTGGAAACAAAGAGCTGAAGATCGAGCTCAGTGGCGTGCCATAGGTGAGGCCTATGTCCAGCAGTGGACGGAGATAGGCTGATGATGATGATGATGATGATGAAACTAATTACCTTAGTACCTACAAAATTTGGATATTTAGTAGTGTCATAGACTAACTAATATTTGTCTATGGTAAAATATTGTTAAGAACAAACATTTTAGCGCCCCGACACGGTGTCATCCCAGCTGGTAATGACCACCCATGACTCTGAGCCCCGCACCCATACAATTTGACTTTAATATTCAACTAACAAAACTATACGTCTTTCATAACAATACATTGGGCTTTCCACCTTACGCATAAGGTTGAGATTCGAATGTTTTTCTGCTTGGTGAGTGTATTATTAATTTTGTGCGCTATGGGTGTTCAAATTTGTCGGCAGATGGCGCGACGTAGGATAATACCACACTCAACTTGTGGGTATTGGTTATGTTATAAATAGATCGATATGTGAATTCGGACTACTTTTATGACTTCCTATTCTAGATTGATTGTTTATTAATATTAAGGTTTATAAAAAAATCTTCACGCCCATTATTAGACAGAGGACTCAGTGTCGAGACCATTCACGCAAGATATTCTAAGTCCAGACATGACATTGTCGCCATCTCCCCCGGGTAACATGTAAACATTTCTGACACAGAAAAGGAGTGGAACTCATTGCCGGCGTCAGTTTAACCCGATTCATACAATCTCGGAGTCTTTAAGGCAAGAGTGAATAGGCATTACTTGAGTTCGCGTGTACCATCCTTGACTGCATCGTCAGAAAAAAACCTCAGTATTACCTTCACCGAATTGGGAATCGAATTCAGAACACCCAGCCTCTAAGCCAAGCTTTATAATTCTCGACCACAGTGGTTATCTTTTCTGACCATCAATCCTCATTGAGCAAGTTTTAGTTTAACTGAAATGTGCGATTTACTTTTTTTTGGTTTTGTTATTATACTTCCAAATCATATGCATCTTCTTAACATCTAAATCTATTTAATCTTTGTTTACAATCCTTCAACAATTCAACTTCTTTTCGAATATCATACGCATTAATCCGACGAAATCATAGCAAACACATGACGTTTTGTGTAAATATTTACTATGGGGCAAGCGAGTTGATCGCTTAGTTGAGATTATGGGATATTTTACTATGAGAAACTTTGCCGTTATTACTCGAACGGAGGGAACTGTTGGAGTTAATACAAACAAAACACTTGGTTGAATGTTTAAGTTATTAAGAACATCAGCTGTTCAGTCAAATGTGTTAGTTTAAGTCTATGTTTTGGACGCAATTTTACTAGAGATTTCTTTTTGACTATTTTTCGCCCGGCAAATTTTATCCGCGAGAAAATGTTGCGGATGTTGTATCATTTATTATTATATTTTTTTAATATGAATGAGGTTAATGCTTAAGAGATAATTAAATAAAATAAAATAACAAGGACCGTTACATTTGTTCTTATCGTTATAATCATTAGTAAGTAATAGAATAGGTAGTAGCTCCAGTAACTTTAAATTTGACCTTCATAAGTGCCTTTCGCGGGCCTAAACTGAATAAATGACAAATTATCACTACATAGTTTAAAACAAAGTCGCTTTCCCTGTCCCTATATCCCTATGTACGCTTCATTCATGTACGCTTAAATCTTTAAAACTACGCAACGGATTTTGCCGTTTCAATAGATAGAGTGATTGAAGAGAAAGGTTTTTATGTATAATACATGTGACATCCCACGGGAACGCGGGTAAAACCGCGGGGGACAGCTAGTTCATTTATAAAATGAATTTTGAATGTATCATAATATATACACAACACGTTTGCTTTCAATTTATATGCACCTATCCAAATGAATATTGTATTGTTAATAAATACTTATTTACATATCCCCATAATAGGTATTTACTTACCTACAATTAACAAACATCCAACAGCAACCGCAGAATTTACCAACAACTTAATAGACCTGACTCCAGATGGACATAATTTCAACTTTGCCCTTTGACTCAGTCACGTATCAAATTCATAATAATTTGAGGAATAATTACCGCGGCCTTTCATCTCATACACCTTTGTGGCTTGAGCCCATTGCGTCCTATTTAACTTTGAGCGTTTAATAGAGAGTAACCTCAAAGAAAAATGTACTTACAAACAATTACACCTACGTATGTAACTATGAGGCACTTGGTAGGAAGCTGAGTCAGGCAGTAGGGGTGTGATTCGTGTAACATTGTCGATAAAAATATTATCTTAATATTAATTTGTCGTAGGTGTCTCGCGGATAGATGTAGCACTCTCGTAGCTTGTTCAAAACTGAACGCATTCAATCTAATGCCCTTAGTTTGTCTGAAAGGAATTTGTAGGTCTCCATGAGTTGATGATCGAATTAACTTCTTATTTACATCCTAATTCTAATCTAAATAATCCTAAATCTAATCCTATGTATGCACGTAAAAAGTTATACTCGAAATTATTGGAGAGAAAAACTGCACTAAAAGCATTTGTCTTTACTATTCAGCCGTGAAATTGATTTTTGTAGTGTACAAACTTTTTGCACCTGTCTGTAGCAATGAATAACAATTTTAGACCTAGTGAGGTTATTATTGACAATACTATCATTACTCACACATTGACACTGACAGTTGCAATTTGTGCGATGTTTCGACGTAACTGTTATCAGCTAACTTCAGGGTGTCGGTTTTTCGTGGCGGTGTGCGCGCGCATCGTAAATATTTACTCTCATAATTTTTCCCTAACTCACACAAAAGAAGTATAATTTCAAAAATGAATAAAACCGCATGTTATTTAAAAAGCCTATCCAACGACACACCTCGCAATGGAATCAAGGAGGGAAAAAGAGAACCTCGCTTTACATATGGGAGATACCCTTGAATAAAATTATTTTACAAATTTCTCATCATCTTGCCAAATTAAAGATTTTTAGTACGTCGTGTAGTACGTAGTTAGCAAGTATCTACGAGTTAAGTTGCAGGTAGACAGGCGGTGAAATTATACGGGTTCTTTGTTGACTATGGGACCCTAAAAAACTGAATGTTTGTTTCTATGCGTTCCCATACCATTTATACGATACAACACAACAGCGTGTAAAAATGTGAATATAAAGTGGCTCTTCTCTTTATCGATATTATCTGTTCTGTTTGGCTATAAGTAGCAACACTAGCGTGCCTCCGCCCGTCGGGTGGCCTTTGTGGTGCCTCTCCAATATTCGCTTTGTTACTCTGAAAAATGTTCTCTCGGCCGCGTCGTCTCGCTAGTATTCGTATTATTTTATCTGAAATATTTAAATGTTTGCCTTCATATAAATACATGGTATTTTGTAAATATACCTACAGACTTTTTAACTAACATACTGGGGCTCGATTCTGTAAGTAAAATGACACTAACTCTAGGATGTTTCCTCGTGGCCTCCGTGCTTTGTCTCTGTCGCTAACTATTCTAATACTACTAATCACGTGAGAGATAAACTCTCCGAGTCCTTCGTGAAGGTTGGTTCTTCGGGCTGGTTATATGTTGTTATATCTGGTTATATCTTATGTGGACCTTAATGCCATTTAAAATAATGCGATGTAAGATTTAAGAGTAGTGTGATATTTAATGCTTCTATTCATAAACGTTTGACAGTGACGACTTTACAAGTAGTAGAGTCTTAGTGCTGAGTCCTGGGAAGTACTCCCACGATACCCATTTCCGCTGAGAAGCAGTAGTGCACTAGTATTACAGTGTTTTGGTTAGATAGGTAAGGGGGCCGGTGAAATTACAGGCACATAAGACTTACAAACTTCATGTATTGGAGTAAACAACGCATTGTAGATGCCCCTGGTGTTGCAAATGTCCATAGACGGTGACCACTTACCATCAGATGAAGCATTCACCTGTTTGTCGGTCTACATGCCATTAAAAAAACCGAAGTTTATCATTATTGTCTAAATCAGTGGTATCTGCATTGTTTTTCTGTATACAGCATGTCTCATAACATATAGATACTTCAGAGTTTCAGTTAACCGACGCTGTATAACTTTTAATATTTGTATTTGAGGTACCATGTTTATACCTACATATATACTATTATAAATACACACTTAACATTATCTTATAATATTATTACAGTTACTTTTCTCATATGCATTTAAATTAAAGGAATATGTTAAACCCTTACATAGTACAAATTTAATCTTCCGCCGTTTGAAGTTTAGATCATATTTTGATGCGGTTTTCATGTATAATAATGATTTAAGAGGAAGATTTGTATGTATGCTTTTATCCCTCTAGATTTCATTCCCTCTAAACTTAAATAATTATGTTAAGTATATTGCTAATTGTACTACTATAGATTATTTCCATGTTTCATTGGTCGATGTATGTGTTCTTTCAAATGGCAATACTTTTAAATTTACATATAAACTCCAAAAGAAGTATTATAAATAGTAAAATAACTAAAATCCCTTAAAAATTTTCAATTGCAAATATTGTATGCTCTATTTATAATAAACTAGCTGTCCCCCGCGGTTTTACCCGCGTTCCCGTGGGATGTCACGTGTATTAACGAATAAAATTATCCTGGGACATTCCTGGGACATTCTTTTTTTACACGCGGCCATCTGATACCAAACTAAGCAGAGCTTGTACTATGGAAACCAGATAACTGATATACTACTTTTTCTAAATACATACTTATATAGATATTTACACCCAGACTCAGAACAAACAGACATGTTCATGCACACAAATGTTTGTCCTGTGTGGGAATCGAATCCGCGACCTTCGGTTTGGCAGTCAGAGCGTTAACCACCAAGCTAACTGGCCCGTCAAATGTCTCATCCTATTCAATCAGTCTATCTATTAAAAAAAACCGCATCAACATCCGTTGCGTAGTTTTAAAGATTTAAGCATACATAGGGATATAGGGACAGAGAAAGCGACTTTGTTTTATACTATGTAGTGATACTCTTAAAACTTGGTAATTCCTAGCTTAGTACTACTAATAAGTAAGAGAACTTGTTCAAGCACATTTTGAACAGTAATTGTCTTTTTGATATATTATATTTATTTGTTAACTAAAAGTAGGTACAAAATAGAATCTGAAGTGTATCAGAAATTTAACTTTCCGTCGGTCACGAAAGAGATGTTATTCCTAAACTGTATATAAATATTATGAGGTAAAGAAATATAATATATTTCTTCGATCTTACTCTAACTGGATGTTTTTACTAACTCAACTAAATTTTCCGTCGGTCGACGCCCGTCGGCCGTCGGTAAACGCGGAAAATACAAAACGGTAAATCTACTGATATAGTATGTGCTCAAATCTTAATTGGACGTTACCATTGTAATTTAAAATATTGAATTGATGTCTTTATTGCAATAAAATAATAAAATGACGAAAAAAAATTTGTCCCGATTTTCCTTTAAGTCGGTGTTACTTTTTTCTTTAAAGTTATTAGGAAATGAATCGCATTTCAATTTGCTATCATATTTTTCTTCATAAAATATTAATTTTGGTTGTTGTTTTAAATATCATAAAAAACTCAAACCCTATATTTATATTCTGTTTAAGCTCTAGAAGGGGACTTATGAAGGTCAAAGCTTACCTCCGGTTTGTAAGTCAGCCTTCAACTGTGAACAGCCGGCAAGATACTAGCCAGGTAACATTTTTTATTAATTATTCAGCCCCTTCATAATAGTTTTAATTTAAACCTGTTTACCTATGTATAGCCCTCAAAATGTGCAACAAAATTCTACACATCGTCTAATGTATCGGCATTTGTTGGGAGAAGAAGAAACATTTTTTCCCAAAACCAATCTGTCGGGACGTACCTAATGAATTTGGAGGGTTAATGGCCTCAGGGACGATAGCCCCCACATTTGTGGACACCGACCAACTAGTGTGGACAATTTGACCAGCGAAAGTAGTTCGCTGATATTTGAATCACTTTGTTTTGGTATAATTCTAATCATTTCAAATGAAGAAAGCTCCTAGACTATTACCAGGTGAAATGTTGGGGATTAGAATTACGTTTAGAATATTAGTATCTCTTATAGTTACTTACTGCTGAGTTCGTCCGGGGAAGTACTACTACAATACCTCTTTTCGCCGCAAAGCAAATAAGTAATCATGTGTTTCGTTTAAAAGATAAGGAGCCGGGTATAGGCATGAGACTTGAAAATAACACGCTTCAGGGTCAACAACGCATTGCGGTGATCCTGGTGTTGCAAATGTCCATTGGCGATAAAGACAACTTACCATTAGGTGCCCCATCTGTTGGTTGTAAAAAAAGAAACATTATGCATAAATAAAAAAAGAATCATTAAAATCGCTTCGCCCAGTGGAAAGTAACGAGGTAACAGACATAAATGTTCTGTTTTTTAATGTTACCTATAATAAATATTTTGTAATTGATTAATATAAAATTATGTAAAATTGAAATTATAAAATAGCCAAAAAGTCAGAATAGATAAAATTTATATAAAAAAATATTTAATAAAAAAGAATATAACTTTGCCGAATCGGTTGTAGCTTCAGTAACTTTAAATTTGACCGTCATAAGTGCCCTCCGAGGGCCTAAACTAAATAAATGGCTTTGAAAAATTAAAAAAAATACAGATGAATTGAAGACCTCCTCCTTTTTTGAAGTCGGTTAAAAACCCAGGAAATCGAAAAAGCAAACATTCTGGTTCGATAAATATAAAAAGATAGGCTTGTTCTACATCATGTGACGCCAAAAACATGCAACCTAATGAAACTTTAATAGCCAGCAAACACCAAAGCGAAGAAATAGATTCCTTACAAGACGAAATCAAGCCCGTTGTACATTAGTGAGGAGTAGGACCCTAGGGGGTGTTATAGGATGGCAATCCGCATTTGCTCGTGTAGTCGCGGGCCGAGCAATATCGCGAGATGGCCGGCGGCTCATTTAATCACGAGGAAGAATGTGCGGGCCAAGACGGCCACTGGGGCATGGTTAGTAAGGAGGCACCTTTTTTACTGGCTTTTGTTTGATAGTCTCTTTACGTAGGCGATGATGTGGTCGATGGTAAAACAAATTCATAATTGAACTGGCTCTCAAGTGCAGCAAGACACTGACAGGTGCATGATGCCAAATTTTCATATTGCACTGCTAGAGTTTCTTCTGTGTACATGTTTTCCCTTATGGAAAGCTCAAGATCTTTTTTGGGTTCCGAACCCAAGACTCTTCTCACTCGACATCACTAGCAACTAAGATTGCCTTAGCTTCTATAAAAGTCAAAAGTCTCAATAAATGTTTTTTCCATTTCAAGACCTTACCATACATTGACGTCACCTTCGAACACTCATTTATCTCCTCTCGTAGTATTCGTAGACGTACCGTAGTAATACTCGTAGAGAAATACTGTAGGCTACGTAGTAGATAGTAACTTAGATTTTTAGTTCATTTGACGCCGACATTTCACTGACCGCCACGCTGTAGGTCGTGAGCTCCATTCCCATCGACCAACATTATGTGCATGAACACTTCTGGGTGTAAATATCTACATACATTATCTACACTAACATTATAAATAGGAAAGATTTGTATTTTTGTATGTAACGAATAAACTCAAAAAGTACTGGACCGATTTTAATAATTCTTTTTTCATTAGAAAGCTACATTATCACTGAGTAACATAGGCTATATAAAATTTTCAAAAAAGTTAGGGATCCATACTACAACTCCAATAATATAACCCAATGTGTGAAAAAATTACAAAACATTCTTACATCGCGTGCGCTGCGAAAACTATTGATGATAGAATGAACAAAATCGTAAAAAAAAAAAAAATTACGATCCATGAATGATCTACCGAAATTTTAAACTTGTATTTCTCATAGTAAGTGAATTGTATTCTGTTTTTGAGAAATAAATGTCCATCCATACTATCCATACACTAACCAACCATAAAATAATGTAACATCCCTCGGCAACGCAGGTGAAACCGCGGGGGACAGCTAGTATGTAATAAAATTGTATATGCAGCATATTAGCTATCTGGTTTCCATAGTGCAAGTTCTGCTTAGTTTTGGATCAGATGGCCGTGTGTTAAGAAAGTCCATAGATGTAAATTTTTTGTCAGACATATTATTTTTAATAAGCCTTCTCCACTCTCTAGCAGGCAATACCCGACAAAAGGCGCGCGGACATCGCACGCTTATTGGACGAGTCAATAATGTACCGCTGTAGGGACAAATGCCGGGACTCGACGACATATTTGTATATATAGCCTGGCGAGTAATAAACGTTGACAACGATAACGTTGGCTTGTCAACTCCGGCTTCGGAACAACGTGATTTGGGACAAGGTCTTTGAGGTTAGTTATTTCTTAGTAGTTAATGACGAATATTGCTTTGATTGTAAGTGATCGTCGAGTGTATCTGATGACAGGAGATCTTGCGTTCGGTTCTCAGGTCGGGAAAGGTAGAATTAACCGGGCCTTGGAATGATAATGTTCCCTGAATGACACGTTAAGAATTAAAATATGTTCAGTGGAATATAGGTTTCCGTATAGAGTCCTCTGCTTACCTCTTCGGAGATAATCGACGTGAACATATCTATTATATATTAGAACGTATAATAAATAAAAAGAAATGATGTATAGTTATGTACGCTATTTAGTTTGAAGGGCCCAAGTATATTTTATCATTCTATAAACTCTCTGTACATTGTTCATATGTATGTGCACTGTTGATGTACCTAAAAAGATATTGTTCTGATAAAAGGTACTGATTATCCCAACTCACGGTCTGTGGTGCTTCAGATTCAACCTACCCTATATTATAAAAATTACTCAATATGTCTATCTATACACACAACAAATAAGGTGGCATCCACTTGGAAAACAATATAATTGTAATATTATAAAATTGTCATCTGTTCTATGTTGATACAAAATATAAATACAAAATAATATGTATTTATTTAGCACATATTTTAAAAAGACATGTTTATAATTTGTTTTCAATCACAACTACAAAATACCAAATTTTTTCCAAGTGATCACAAATTTTTCTGTTAATCTGTTAATCACGAAACCCTAACCTAATCATGTATAGGGATTAACTTGGCAACTCCAATAATCCAAACATTAACTACAGCACTTTATCAAACTGTCTAAAAAACCTTCAAGGGAATTCCTCCCTTAAAGAATATCGTCACATTTATAAAAACCATTGTGTCGGTCAAAAGCGTTTTAGATTCAACGCGACGCACATCTCCGTTTCAAGTGCCTAATCCTTCAGGGCGCTATTGTTGCCTGCGAGACGGGGCATTAATCCTGCCTTTTGAAGACAAGAGATATCCATCAATTGTCAACATTGGACTGGCGGGGTACATCCCTATTTCACCCCCTTGCCACCCTTCTGTAGTCCCCCCTACTCACACAGGGAAAATTCGCAGAGATTATGTGGTGAATTTAAAATTTTCTTTGCGGTTGTGTATTGTGCCTATTATTATATGTCTCTGAGAGGTGGCTGGTATATTTAATGAACCATATTAGCCATTAAATATAATTTTCATTTATTAAAATTATCACGTTCACTGTTGAACTCTATAACGATCGTCTGGTATGGTATGGTCTTGGAGGAGCTGAGTTTGAACACTAGGTATAAGGAATCACTGTCTATTTGAAAATCAGTCGCCATCATCTACCGTCTCTGACAGCTTCACGTAAGTACTAACTTCCTTAGCTACTACTTTACCACTTTTACATATGTATATATACCAAAAAATGTAATTTTCCAATAAGTATTTATATAAAACTCTTAAACCATTAAATTAAAGTAGGTATAAATCAAAGTAACATTATCAAGTATTAAACTGATCTTTGCCATCCATCCGGTGTACGCAGCTATATGGGAGTGAGCTAGTGATTGTCAAAATTTGGCTTCGTAGAACAAAGCGTTATTTACCGAGCGGGGAGGCCCTTTGTGTCGGCATTACACCACTCTACATAATATTGTGAAAGTTCTGACAATACACTGTTTTCTGGGACGGTATTATGAGGCATTTTGTTGGAAAAATTGCGTCTTGTTTGAATACTCTGTGTGAGGTGTCGGTGATTAGTTTTTTTTTTATTTTGTATGTTCTTTGGATTTAAATGAAGTAGATTCGCTTTGTTTTGTTGGTTTGTAGGTAGTTCTAATTTAAGTTGGTTAGTTGTAAATCTAAATTGTTTTGCAATTATGTTATTACTATGTTTTTAGTACCCTGCTTTATGCAAATATTTTCTATAAAACTCCTGTTACAACATGAATATCTATAATATCGATTGGAATAGCTTTTTTTTCTCTTATATTTCTCAGACATTTTAGGTTTTTTAATAAAAGTTATTTTAATCAATTATTAAAATAACAAACGAATAGATATTAGCCTACATAATTTCCTTCTACGATGTATATTGGAAAGACAAAAACATTTTGCGGCCAATAAATAATAATAATGATACAACTGATAAATGCCAACCCTATTTTACAACCACCAATTAAATAACAATAAAGCTCAGTACAGACTGTGCAGAAACCGAATTATGCCTAAATTAATTGGCCGAAAACCGTATCGAACACACGTTCGAAAAGCTCGCGTTCGAAATTCAAATGAGGCGGCATGCCCCACCCCTCGGCTCCGCCCCACCGCCATCTTGGATCCGAGTGGGGGCAGCGGGGGGCTATTAAATTATTTCATTCCACATTGGGCCGCGCTCGCTATCGGATTAAAACAATTGCCTGCAAAACCGTAAATGGATAATGAATTTTGCGAAGAAAATAATATGGTACGAAATTCAATTTCACTTGAAATGTGTTTCGGAAAAAATCTTCCTATATTATGTGTTTACTTAAGTATCATCAGCAACCTTATTTAATGTTAACTCAAGCTTTTACTCAGGTATAAATATGCATAATAACACCGCAGTAATTATATTTTAAAAGTTATATTAATGATTTTTCGAGTAGTAGAGCTCTTAATGCAGAGTTCGTCCGGGAAAGTACTACCACCTTACCCATTTCCGCCGCGAAGCAGTAGTGCACTTGTGTTACTGTGTCTCGGTTAGAAAGGTAAGGGGGCCGGTGAAATTACAGGCACATGAGACTTAACAACTCCATGTCTCAGGGTCGACAACGCATTGGCAATGCCCCTAGTGTTGCAAATGTCCATAGGCGGCGGTGACCACTTACCATCAGGTGGACCGTCCGCTTGTTTGTCGGCCCACGTGGTATGAAAAAAAAAAAAAGATGAACTTAGAGAAATTAGTATCGATCGTCTAACGATTTTCTCACCACAAATATTTTAACAAAAATTAACAAATGCTTGTTACCTCAATGACACGAAGACTAAATAGATTAGGATGAACGTTGGCACACAGATAGGCTTAGAATCAACGCTTACAATTTTGATATGTTATATCCCACGAAAAGATTATATCCCTAAAGAATGCGGGTAGAAATACCATTAGGGGTTCTTTTTATACCACAAGGACCGACAAACGAGCGGACGGTCCACCTGATGGTAAGTAGTCACCGCCGCCTATGGACATTTGCAACCCTGGGGGCATCGCCAATGCATTGCCGACCCAGCGACGTGAAGTTGTTAAGTCTAATGTGCCTGTAATTTCACCGGCCCCCTTACCTTTCTAACCGAAACACAGTAATACGAGTGCACTACTGCTTCACGGCAGAAATGGGTGAGTTGGTAGTACTTCCCCGGACGAACTCTGCACTAAGAGCTCTACTACTCAAAAATTTAAACTTATAAAGCTACCCCTTTTTTATATTTACAAATTGTTATAGTGTAAGTAGATAATTAAGAATATAAGTAACACTTATTGAGTCAAGTTTTAACTAGATTACAGCGCACAGTTACTGCCTGACTGATCAGTGCAGCTGTGATATTAAATCCTATAAAAGTCCTAGTAATATAATAAATGCAAAAGTTTGTTAGGATAGATGTTTGTTACTCTTTTACACAAAAATTACTTAACGAATTGGGATGAAACTTGGCACATAGATAGTTCATAACCTGCATTCATGAAAATTTAATAGCCCTTGGGAACGCGGATGAAACTGTGAGTGATAGCTAGTCTATCTTCTATATATAAGGAAATAGGGATCCTTTGACGCACCACCACCTCAAAACTACTGAACATATCGGCATGGGACTGCTACCATTCGACACAGAATTATTCGTAGATGATTATAGGCTGTAAATGATATCGATAAGCGCGAGTACAACCGCGGGGGACAGCTAGTAACATATTTACACAAATAGGTCTTCACGGTGCACTTATAAACTGAAAGACGCTAACATCGCTTCGGAAAATTGCTTTTGCAATAACCTCAGCAAACGCTGTGAAAATACTTAAAGTGAGTAATGTCATTGTAACGCTTTTGACGGCTTTGAATATCATTGAAAAATGACTCCTATTTGTTTAACATAGAGTTTATCTGTATCATCATGCACTTAACGATTAGATCAATAGACAAATCATATCTCAAAAGCTATAAAGTTGTTGTTTCTTTGACACTGTTAGCTGTCAAAAGAAGCAGGATGACCTCTCCTAACTAAAATGTGTTTTTTGTTTGTTACACTTTCACGGCTAAACGACTGAATCGATCTTAATGAAATTAGGTACACGCAAAGCTTATGATATAGAGAGGGACATAGAGTACTTTTAAGCGAGCGGACCAGCTAGTAAAATCAATAGTTGAAGTAAGGAAAATGTATCTACCATATATTTTATTAAACGCATGCGAATTCTTAATGGGCCTTAAAGTGTGGTGTATTATAGTTCCAAAAACATATTTCCAGACGTTCCAGATGTATCACGTTCACCGCAATATGTTCCTGACCTGTAACTATCGAAAAACCCTGTTGGAAGTTCGCTTCGCAACTTAACGGAGTTGTTAGCGAAACTTGCGGCGGCGACGGCTTCTCTTCCGAGGACTCGAGGTGACAGTTTACAGTGGCGAACATTTTGCGGTCCTATCGTCGTGTTTCAAGTATCGTGTACTCTGAACGGACTGGAAGATACTCTGCTTTGGGAATGTTGGCTAATTATTACTTTAGGGTGTATTGTGTCCCGTGTTTCACCCATTCCGAGGGATTTCATAGTGTTTCTTTCAAACAGTGGATTTTTTTTAATACGTGCCGTGTTTCCGGAAATTACCCAACGCATTAGTTAAGATATAGAATAAACACCTCTTTACTGGACATTTGGGAAAAAATACCTTCCTCTTGACTTTTGATTACTAGATATAGGTATCAGTTGAAATTAACAGCTGTTGACTACTCATTTAGATATAATTTATTTCCTTCATAAGAAACTATTTATTTTATGGAATTCTGTATAGAAATAACTTATTTTAGCCATAATAAAAAAAATTGTGCCTATTCTATAGCCTAAGCTCATCAAATCATATAAAATACTTTTTCATATGTCACACCTGCTACCTGCTTTGATAACGTCGTCTGTTAAAAATCACTCTGCTACTTTTCTGCTACCTTGCCTACATGATACATCGCACACCGCACATCATTCGGATATCATCGTATTTCACCGACGACTCACGACGACGTCAGAAAGAAATAGCGTCTTTCTAACCCAGTCGTGTTAGAAAGAGCAAAATATATGCTGATCGTCGCTACGAACGGGTCGCACGGCCAAGAGTGATATTAGAGCATTGCGAAAAAAAATCATTGGCTGTGAAATTTCACAGGTGATATCACTGTGAAAAAAATTTAGAATTTCATTAAATGAAAATGTAATAAAAGTAGCAATCATTTCCATGCCTGCTAAGCTACATAAGCAGAGGCAAGTTGCACCGAGAAGAATAATCCTCAAGCCTGCCTTGTCAATTTCTTATGCGGGCTGTACGCTTTGATTCCTTTCTACATCTGTAAAACGTCAGGCATAATAGTTTTTATTAAAATCCGAGTCCCTTATTTGCATCTGTAGTTTCTACAGAATAACTACGAATCTTATACTGGTTTAATAAAATAAAATAACAGGATAAATAAGCGATATTTTTTACACTGCAATTTGATCACATACTAAACAGAGCTTGTACTTTGGAAACGTGATAACTGAACTACAATTGTTTTTCTAAATACATACTAGTATATATATTTACAACTGGACACAGAACAAACATACATATTCGTCCTGGGCGTGAATCGAACCCACCATCTATGGCCTAGCAGACAGGCTCTAACTACCACCAACTGCGCCGGCACCTGCTACCAACTGATCCGCCTATTAACCCAGATTTTTTATACCCATAAAAAATTTTGCAACAGTCAATTTAAGCTACAAATCAACAGAAATAATGAAGTAGAGCAACAATCCCACTCTCTTAACTACTCAGGTGCGAATCGAACACGATTTAGCCATCAGCGCGGCGTCGTCAGTCGCATCCCCCACTTCGTCCCCAACCCCCCATCCCTACATCCCCACTTGTCTCCGATTCAAATTGAATCGTTGAGTTGCACTACTTGCACTCCGGTTGAACTGTGAGCACGCAATTGCATGGCTGTGGCTTCCGTGCGAAGACAATGCGGATGTTCAGTGGGATGGGGTAACTTGGTAGTTGTAGTTTTGTTGTATAGTAGTATTATATTCAATTAATGATGAATTGTTCAAGTTTACTTGGGGTTTCTGATTGACTTGATTATTCAGGGGCAAGACAAGTCAACTGTCTTGAAGGGAAAAGCTTTTATCTGGAAGGGAACTATATTTTGGTAGTCGCTATCTATTAGTATATATTCATTATTTATTGATCAGTTATACAAAATCCTTTTGAACTGCATATACCCTAAGCACTAAATTAGTCATTAAAACTGGTAAATTAAAGGTAAAATCGTTGTAAAACTTATCTCTAATAGTATATAGGTATGTGACATTTTGGATGTTACGTTCGTATGATTGTATGTATCACGTATTACGGGCTGAAGACTTTTCTATGGATTTTGGCACACTATTCCCACGGGAAAGCATTGAATTCCCCGGGAAACCCGTTCAAACCGCGGCGGGCCAAGTAGGTAATTTCATAATTTCAATACTATTGTCATCCACGGAACAAAAAACTCTCACCTCAGTTACTATGTAGATATTTGATGGAGGGCACAGTTGGCACGGTGGTTAGAGACCCTGCCTGCCACGTCACAGGTCGTGGGTTCGATTTTCATCCAGGACGAACATTTTTGAACAAGTCTGTTTATCAGCGTCTGAGTGTAAATATCTATAGCTGTAGACGCGTAATTAAAAAAGTACTATATCAATTCTGCAATCAGCAGGCCTACCATCAACTTTTACTTATCCATTCAATTCCGATGCAATTCAGTTTAGGTGCCTAAACTGAATCGCTAAGATTCGTACCATGAAGTGCCTTTTGCTGACTGGCGTTTGAATCGCTCACGGAGGAATGAACGAACGAAATTTGTCTCTGGTCCGCGGTGAGAAAGAGATAACGCTATACCGTCGTTGCATAAGTCTGTCTCTTTTACTCGAACCATATGGGTTGCGTTTCGAAACCTAGTTGATATGATTTAGCGGTTTCTATATGTAAAAATAACAACAAATATATTTTAAAATTGCGCTATTGAGCATAAAATTAAATACCACTAAGGCTTTCTTAGTACTAAATTACTAATTAGTACTAATAAATAATAGTAATTTATATAATTTTTTACATTACAATTTAAAGGTTTTTTTAGTGTTGTCGTAAAAATAAATTGATTATGACGAGTTTAGAGCGCGCCTCCACTCATGTTGGATTTCACAGAAGGCGGTTGTTATTGTTGAGATTTTTAGAGTTTTGAAAGTAGGTATCTCTAACTATTATTGAAAGAAAATTACGTGTTATTATTAGTACATATTTATTTTATTTATAAGTGTTTTAACGTTTCACTGACTTAAAATAATTGGTAATACGAATAAGGGCGCAAGTATCCTTGTGTAGTTTGTGTAATAATGTTATATTTTCATAATGTAAACTTACAAACTTCTTTATCTCAAACGCGTACCTAACTTAAGTACCAATGTCTTTTAAGTGGTTTTTTTACAGTGATGAATCGCGTCGAAGAGTAACGTTCGGTCAACTTGAGCAGCTTTGGGAATTTCTGAACCGAAATAAAGACATAGCAACGGGCTTTAATAAAAAATCCTCAGTCCATCACACAGTTCTTATACCAATTGTTTAGACAACCGATATCTCTTTATGAATTCTGCATCTTCCAAATAAAAGGGGTCCGATTGTTACCGTGTTAGACGTCTTTTTTGTCGCCGTGTTGTGTTTATTTCATTATCATTTTCCATGAATTCAAAAAGGACTAATTCGTCAGACATCTACAATAAAAAATGCTCTACAAATCACTTGTTTACATTAACACATAAGAAACACAAAATATTCAACTGAAATACCTTGAATTACGTATATTTTCACTATTTTTTAAAAGTTATTAACAAAACGATTCACTTCACGCCAAGAAAGAAGCAACTTTTATTGGATCGCTTAATTTGACACTTAAACTATCCAATTTAGGTTGATATGTCACCTCATGGTACGAAAAATGAACGAATGAAAACAGTTTGCCATCCAATTGCAGACTTGATTTGGCGTCAACCTAAACTGAATCGCGTTAATGACATCGTGGTATGAAATAGCGGGGCAGTTTATTTTAGGTCGTCAAATGAATCGCAATAAGAGTTCATAGTAGGCCTGCTGGTGCCACAGTAAAAGAGTACCAATTCTAATATTTCTTTAGAAAATTGTTTTTTTATGAAAACATTACCTACAGACAGAGGTTCAATAAACGAAATAACTCCATGCAATCGAAACCTAAAATTGCTACTTAAAAATAAAAATACTGTAAATTATATACCTATCTAAAGGAATATTAAATCCGCCAATTGCTTTTCCTTTTTCCTCCCAAAAGCTGTAGCTGTCAGATACCTATTTATAGGGTGTATATGAGTTTGGAGCGATTTGGGAAATCGGCCCGGTGTACATCAATAATGCAGGCAAGCGGACAAATCACTTAGCGGGTCGATACTGAATACAGAGGACACTGCACTGCGTCTGTTCAATGTTTTGTTGCACAGATTATATAGGATTGTGTCTATGGATTGAGTGAAAAGTAAAATAGTTCAATAATAAATATAGTACTAATGTTAATAATCTAATCTAATCTATACTTATATATAAAGAGGAAAGATTTTATTATTCGTTTGCATTGAATAGGCTCCGAAATATGCGAATGATTTGTAAAATTCTTTCACTGTTTGGAAGCTACCCTATCCCCAAGTGACATAGAAAATACAATATTATCAAAAACATGGGAATCCTTACTAAAATTTCAATAATGTAACCCGAAGTGTAAAAAAATGACCTAAAATTCCTTACATCGTGTGCGCTGCGAAAGCTATTGATGATAGAAAGAACAAAATAATGTAATGTTACATAAACTTGTTTACTTAGTTATTGCATTGTTTAATAGCTTTATTTTCATTGCCTTATATTTGTATTTTCTTTTCTATATACTATATGTAAAGACCTTACAATTGGACATTTATTCTATGATTATTATCTATTTATATAAAAATGAATCCCTATTTCCCTTGGTCACGGCATCACGCATGGACGGCTGGACCGATTTCGCTAATTCTTTTTTTTGTTGTTTGTTATTGTCAGGACAAGGTTATTATGAAATAAAAATTAAGAAAACTGCGTGGAAAATTAGAAAATTTAAGAAAACATAACGACCATATTAACTTTCCTAATGTAACCTTAGCGCTTTTGACAATATAAACTCTTATAATGTAACCTTATGGTGTTTGACATAAATAGTCGTCATTAGACAATTTTGTTAAAAACAGAGGCATGGGTATTCTTCTATGTATCTAATTTAAAGGTTTTAATTGAATATATATTGGTTCTACATAAACGATGAGCACCTTAATTTTCAAAAATATATCTAATGTTCTGCTAAAGCGTTTAGTCGAGTTAGAGGTATAACTGCGGGGAAGAAACTTCTTTATAATAATTTGAAATCAGATCCGTTGAGTATAAACTAGTTGACTGCTAATTTCTATTATTTCTTTTTCGCCATGACTCGCAAAAAAAGTCAGATCAAAATTTATGTAATAATCTTTGTGTTCAAAAATAGACCTTATTCTCAGCAAATTAACATCTCATACAGCCATTAGAGTCAGACTATTCAAAAGTATTTGTTCATTTCTATGGATTGTGACTCCTTATTTATACTTGATACTTTTTAAATAATTCTTTCTTTCTTTTTTCTTGATTTTCTATTTTTTAATCCTATTATTGACTAAATGTAAAGTATCATGTGGTGTTTGCCTATAATTGGTTGTGCTCTTAGTTAAAGCTTAAAGGTCTGTAAATGTTTATATTTTTCCGTGTAACAACTGCTGGCAGACTTTAAATAATTAAATTAAAAAAAAATTTATGTTTTAAATTTGGAATGTTATCTAGAAGGTAAAAGTTTAATAATTAAATAAAAAAATGTTATGTTTTAAATTTGGAATGTTATCTAGAAGGTAAAAGTTTTGTCAAATATTTTTCTCATTTTTGTCAGACTACAAGTGGTCCACCAGCTTATTCAGCTAATGCAAACATCATGGGCAGTCGGTGCAACGAGGCTTTAGAGAGCTAACCTCTCACGTGATTGCATAGTTAACGAGAGAGACAGAGCATAGAAGCCAGGAAGACATATCGTCGAGCTAGTGTCCTGGGGTTCAATTTTGTAAGGAAAATGACTAACTCGAGGATGCTTCGTCGCGGCCTCTGTGCTCTGTCTCTTTCGCTAACTACGCTAATACAAGTCAACAGCCCCCAAGGCTACTCTCCAACCCATACTTTTATTCATTTTGTTATTAATAGTCATTTTCAAAAATAATTCATAGTTCATATCTGTTTGCTTTTAGGTTATTCTTCCACTTCACATTGTGTTCAACCATAGATAGATAAGATACTTACTTTCACCATTGTTGCCAACCGCCAGGGAAACTGAGTGCGTTCGGAAGCAATGGTGGGTACAATATTAAATAAAATTGGTATATTTACTATTTTTATTGCATATCAAAATATATCATATATTTACGATTTTTTATTTGTTATTTATTTTTCATTTTATTTTTTATGCCTGTGCCGCGACTGTCCGTGGCACCACTAGCCCTATCAGAATATCAGCGCTGGGGTATTTACGGCCGCAGCTTATGCTGAGATAGGTGCCTTTTTGGCCTCACACAGTGTATATACTGTATGATTGTATTGTTATTGTTATGTTGTATCTATGTGTAATTTGTAATGTCAATGAAATTGTCTATGTTGATGCTGCGTGAGTCCAAAATAAATGTTTTCTTTCTTTCTTATTTACTAATCACGCGAGAGATAAGTTCTCCGACGCCTCCGTGAAGCGGCTTGCCGACGAAGTTTGTATTAGCTGAATAAAGAGGCTGTATGGGAATCGGACACCCGTCAATAGTCCCATCACAACCACTAAATTATTAAGATTAAAAAATAATACAAATATTTCTGCGCCGCGCAACGTTGCTACGTGATGCTACGAAATTGCTACGACACTACGAGAAGAATTTCGTAGCCACAAGCAATAATCTACGAAATTTTAAACCAGATTTACAAATACTGGATAACACATTATTACCACAGACAAATAAAGATTTTGAGTGAGCAAAAAAACACAAAAGACCAAAAGAATTTAAGACAAACGGCCTCATAAAATGGACATTCTTCATTACAGTGGGTAGGAGCTAAGAATGTGAGGTCTATTCTTTCAAGTTGGCGTCCGACGACTCTTTCTAACGGATAAAGACTTAATGAAATACCTCACTGATGAAGCTCCGGGACCGGACGGTTTTTTTAGTTTGAGGAAAAATTGTCTCAGGGTCTTAATTTATTTCTTTCGCTATTTTATATGAGGTTGAAGGGAAATTATTTATACACAATCTTTTAAGGTTTATTAGGCTTAATAATAGCTCTTTTTTTATTCTTGCGTGTCGATTGTTTTGGCTAAATTTGTTTAGACCAGAATTCTGCCAGACGTACTGTGTCTGTAGCATTATACAGGTCTTCTGGCGTGCAAGATGAGGGGTAAGCAGGGCACGGCAATAGATGTGCCATTGTCAGAGGGGATGCGCCGCAAGTGCACTGGTCGCTTGTGCTGTAACCCTATCGGCACAGATTGTCCCTGCAACGGCCGACTTGAGTTAAGAGTCTGTTGAGGGACTTCCACGTCAGCCACGGGAGCTCATTTGATTACGAAACGCAGGTTAATATGTATTAAAATGTCCTGGAAAGTAATTAATCTTTCTATCACTAGCGACCCGCCCCGGTTTCGCGCGTATGCAATTTTAATACAAATACCTCCTCTTGAATCATTCTGTCTATTGATGAAAGCCACATCAAAATCCGTTGCGTAGTTTAAAAGATTTATGCGTAGAGTTATTATTATATTTATTATTATTATTCTTAGATTTTGTACATAAAGATGTGTCCTGCTGGAGCGAGCGCTACACCCAAGCATTGTCGTCATTAAAATAATCATTTGTGTTGCAGAAAGCCCTTTGTACTAAAAAAGTCTTAATTCTTTCCTTAAATTTTTGTAAAGGCAAATTTGTACTTAGAAAGGTCTTCACTATGGGTCAATCATGATTGAACTCTAAAACAATAGGAGGTACCTCATAAAGAGTCTCAAATACTAGCTTCCACCCGCGGATTTATCCACAATCCGAGAATTAAAGTAACCTAAATACTTCAACACTATCAGCTCACATTGTTTAAAAGAAATCATCAATGCATTTATAAAGACGTGAAGAAAGGACAGACACACTTACAATATCAATAAGAAGTGTCTTATCTTGTATTATACTAACTTCCCGTGGATTCACTCGTTCCTAAGTAATAAAAAGGCATCCTATGTTTAGGCTGATGATGATGATGATTTTTAAACGAAGATATAATATATTTGTGGGCAACCGTTTAGGCGTTTCAGAGTTAAGAGGTAAGACATATACTTTAGTATTTAAAATACAAAAACAAGTGTAATTAAACCCGAAGTGTAAAGCCGAAAGGAGGTTAAATGGGGCCTTATAGCGAGTCCATTCACAATATTTAAGAACCGTAGTAACGCTGTATAACATACCCCAAAAAAAATGGTTTTTATGAATGAAAAATAGAAAAACTATTAAAGTAGACAATTATTAGGTAAAATAGGTACTAAATAGGCATTTCTGTTAAATAATCTGTTTCCCTGACATGACAACTTACAAGGGCTTTGATTATTTATTATATTTTTACGGGGTATTTTGTAACACGTTGTATTGTATTGCTCACTTTCAAGCTATACAATATTTATTTTTAATTGTATATTTATTGTAATGACCAAATTTATGTTAATCCATCCCACACAGCACAAACTGATTTAGTTTTAATAACATTCCGAGTTTGTCTTTAATTGTATTTACTCTATGATAGTGTGTAATTTATATTTTGGCACATCTAATCCCTACTAATATTATAAATATGAATGTAAGTTTCACGCGAAAACTACCAAACATAGAATACTTTTTGTGCCGGGAAATGTTTCATCCCTCGGGAACGCGGGTGAAACCGTGGGGGACAGCTAGTAGAGAATAAAATAAATTAATTAATTTAAATAGAAAATAACTCAATTTTCTTTAACCCGAAATTTGCTTTTTTAATTAACCTTGTATTCTAGATACATTTTTGCGATTTGCAGTCCTGCCTATCGTACTACAAAATTAAACAAAACCAAAACATTCGCCTAATTCAATCCATGGGAATGGACAGTCCAAAGAAGATCAACAAATAGTACCCTATTCAATAGACTAATATCTTTTCAGCAAACTACAGATATATCCGAAAACCAAAACAACTTTACCGCTGGTTTAAACTCCCTTCTGCCTTAAGCGAGTTAGAATAAGGATGATTTTTGATTGTGTTTGTGGTTGTCAAGGGATGGTTATCTTGGCCCTTTTGTATAGAAACATGTTGACAAGTTTTCAAGGGGTGCACGGACAAATAAAAAAGTAATAATGCGAGTGAAGTGTACAGCCACGTGCGGCGGGCACAAAGCGATGTTATATTGAAATGGTGTCATGATAATTGGTGTTCAATTTGCCGTTAAATATTAGGGTTGTTTGGTTCGGTGATGAATTTTATAGAATGAGCTGTTGTTTCCTTGTTTTTGTTATTTTTTTATAAGTAATATTTTGTGTTATTTCCGTATTTATTTAATAAATATAAACTTGGCTGCCCCCTAGGGATGTTATATTTTCCCGGGATAAATAATAGCATAAGATATTGCTGATAACATGAACTATCTGCTACTGAAAGACCCTTCTAAATCAGTCCAATCGTTGTTATGTCCGTAGACAATATACACACACTGATTTATATACATATTAGGTTGGGGAAAAAGTCATTTCGCATTATAGTATGTATGAACTTGTAATAAAATCTCTTTGGCTATACTATTTGTATCTGGCTGGTTTTGGTATCATTGAAAGTTTAAATTTTAAAGAACACAATTCCAAATTAAAATTAGGAAAATGTGTGATTTGCATTTGTTTTTCGTACCGCCAAGATGACTGAATCTAATGAAGAAATTCGATTCATTTTAAAATATTACTACAAAAAAGGTAAAAAAGCAACGCAAGCCGCGAAAAAAATTTGCGATGTTTATGGACCTAGTGCAGTGTCTGTGAGAGTAGCACAAATTTGGTTTAAGCGTTTTCAATCCGGGAATTTTGATGTCAAAGATGCACGTCGCTCTGGTCGCCCCATTACGGATAAAATAGATGCCATTTTTGAAAAAGTGGAGCAAGATCGACATATCAGTAGTTACGACGTAGCTGAAGAACTGGGAATTGACCACAAAACAGTTTTGGCGCATTTGAAAAAAACTGGGTACACAAAAAAGCTAGATATTTGGGTACCTCACGAGCTCACTGAAAGAAACCTAATGAACCGTGTTCTCATTTGTGATTCTTTATTACGACGTCATGAAACCGAACCATTTTTGACGAAGCTGATAACTGGTGATTAAAAGTGGTTCACGTACGACAAGAACGTGCGAAAAAGGTCGTGGTCAAAGGCCGGTCAGGCTTCACAGGCTGTGGCGAAACCCGGGTTAACTCGCAACAAGGTGATGCTGTGTGTGTGGTGGGATTGGAAGGGCATTATTCATTATGAGCTGTTACCACCAGGCAGGACCATCGATTCTGAACTCTACTGCGAACAACTGATGAGATTAAAGCAAGAAGTTGAGAGAAAGCGGCCGGAATTAATCAACAGAAGGGGTGTGATTTTTCATCATGATAACGCTAGACCTCACACATCTTTAGCCACTCAGCAAAAATTAAAAGAGTTTGGCTGGGAGGTATTAATGTTTCGGTCTCTTCAGAATTCTTTAGGCAGTGTCAGGTTAACATCACGAGAGGACTGTCAAAACCACTTGTCGCAGTATTTTGATCAGAAGTCCCAAAATTTACCTACAAGATGGCAAAAAGTTATCGAACAAAATGGTACCTACATACTTTAATTAAATGTAAATAAACTATGTATATTAAAAATGTTTTGAATTTTCTTAAAAAATGCGAAGGAACTTTTTCCCAACCTATTATTTAAAGATTATTTTTATACTAATTAAATTAATAAGGATATAAAACCTTATTCCTTGTCATTAAGAAAAAAAAAGAGTAAGGTCCAGCCGTTCTGAAGAGTATATATTTTTTTAAAACATGCTTCCGTACAACAAGTTTTAGCGCGATCCAAAAATATGTATATATTATTACATATTGTTTTTTCGTTTATGCCTTATTAACAGATTGGCAGTAAGTAGCGAGAAAACCTAACGTATTCGAACCTTATTAATACACGCTACATCAAAAACTCTAACCTCTTTCTAGTCGCTATAAATAACACAAATTAGAGAGAAAGTAATAAACAAAAAAGCAATCCTATTGCGCCACATTAACGTTTTATTTGCAAAAAAACGACCAAAGAGTAAAAACAATAATTGCATTACGAAGCGGCACTTTATTTCATTTTTCACGGACACGCAATATAACTGTTTGAAAGCCAAGACGTAATTATACATATTTCAATTAAAAACCAGGCGGATCCTCGGTCCATTTACATTTTAGTATGTTCGTATTAGGATTATGATGAATATCCTGGGATATTCTGTCCCATATCTGATCTCAAACAAAGTACATATTGTACTATGGTAACTGCCCCCTTATTCAGCTAATATAACTTCGTCAGCGAGGCCTCGGAGAGCTTACCTCTCACGTGATTAGTAGTATTAGTGTAGTAAGCGGCTGAGACAGAGCACGGAGGCCGCGACGAAACATCCTCGAGTCAGTGTCATTTTCCTTACAGAATCGAGCCCCTGATATTACTACTACATATATTATATTATACTATTTTTAAATATTTTCTTATAAGCTACCAATAATGGAGAGGAAGAGAGAAAGCGAATTTTACAAGTTTATTTATATGTGGAGGAACACCTTAAACATATTGAAAAATTATTTCACTATTTGAAAGTTTTAATTATTCCATATGGAATTGGCTTTTTTATTATCATAGAGCACATTAAATCTCCAAGCCAATAATTAAATAACTAAATAAATAAACAATACGTCATATATTCAACCTCATAAACGATTGGAACCAAATCACGATTGTAGGCTACCAGTCAAGATATGTAGCTTCTACACTAGCCAATGACAAATATCATGGGTTCCTTTCTTGCTACGCTTGAGCTTTCAGTAAAGAAATGTAGTACTTAAAACACTAGCTGTCCCCGCGGTTTTACCCGCGTTCCCGTGGATGTCACATGTATTATACATAATAACATTTCTCTTCAATCACTCTATCTATTAAAAAAACCGCATCAAAATCCGTTGCGTAGTTTTAAAGATTTAAGCATACATATGGATATAGGGACAGAGAAAGCGACTTTGTTTTATACTATGTAGTGATCTGGAAAAGGTGGTTTAGTAACACTAACCACTGAAAGAGGTAAATGAAAATAAAAATTGTTCAGCCACCGAATATGAACGCGGCTGAAAAGAAGGGGATGAATAATATTCATTATTCGAGAGTTAACACTTATTACGGTTCGCTCTGTTAATACTCCAGTTGCGACGTTGACGCTTAATTTATTCGGAACGTAACAATTACACGTACATTATTGTGAGATTAAATTGAAAGGCATTTTGTAAATGCGCGGCGTCCAGGGTTGCTAGTTGAGGGTAGAATTTTATCTAAAACATTTATTCAGTGTTTCCCGACACATTTATTCTGGATTTATTGAAGGCCAAAGTGAATAGGCATTTTCGGGGTAAGTGTGCTACATCTCGGCCTCGTCATAACTTCGTCAGTCGTCAGTCGTAGGCCAAACGCAAAAGAAAGGGCTTCCTTTCTTAAAAAAACAGTATTTTAACTTCTTTTTTCAAATATGATTCAGGAGTACTTAAATTCAAGCAATTTATTTGTATAGGTGGAATGGAGATGAAACCCTCTGATATTACCAATGGTTCGGTGGTCAGAATCGAACTGAGAAAAACAGACAAGATATGGCTTAAAATTGAGCATTTATTGATCCAATGTCAAATTGAACGATATCCTAATGAACTTTATTATAATGCCATAGAGTTATTTTTACAACACTCCTAGCTCTCAATACGGGCATATCAACCCAACAACTTTACACTAAACAAAGGCTTATCGTTGTCCTAAACACAATTATAACCTTAAAATCGTCTTAATCTAATAGGCCTCTTTTGACAGCCAAGAGCGTCATAGAAAATTCATCTTTATAGCTTTCGAATATGGTCATTTATTAATCCAATGGCTAATTGTATGTAGATACTGATGAACCTAATCATAAAGATATACAGTTCATTTTTCAATGACACACTTAACTGTCAAAACGGGCGAATGATGGTGACGTCGTCCTTGAGTATGCCACGTGGCGCCGCGAGGCTGTTTGCCATTCGCACTGTACTTTCTCGTGTCGCAAAATGTCATTACCCCTGTATTGATAAATGTGTACAGGGGCTCGATTCTGTCAGGAAAATGACACTAACTCAAGGATGTTTCGCCGCGGCCTCCATACTCTGTCTCTTTCGCTAACTACGCTAATACTACTCATCACGTGAGAGATAAGCTCTCCGAGGCTTCCGTGAAGCGGCTCGCCGACAAAGTTTGTATTAGCTGAATAAGGGGGCTGATATTCATATGTCTAATTGCCTACTAAATAAAGGGTATTTTTGCATAATTTTGATTAAAAAAGGTTAGTAATGCGGAAGGAGCAGATAATGTAATCCGATTTTAGCGGCATTAAAATAATTGCGAAGTTCAACAAAAATGGAGCCATATTTTTTTGCTAATGGTCTCTACAATATGATACGGTGCAGAATATATTCTGACTTGAATTTGAGATATGATACTTGAGGTATGATTTTAAAATGAACATACACGGAGTAGCGCAATTTGTTAATTTATGCCTAATCTTAAAATGAGCAGATACGCGGTATCTGGCTGTTAATATGAATTATTAACAATAGTTCATTCACAACACAGTATTCGAAGCTTATACATCGATTGAAAAACCGCACGTCAGTTAAATATTATAACTTATTTGAGGCCAATAAATATCAAAAGTCAATCAAAAACATGGATATTTAAAAGAAACAGCTACGGTAGTCTAGCTATGTACAGCATTTTTCGATAATATCTAATATTAAAGTGATTTCAGAATATCAGGTCGGCTATTGTACAGGCCGTATTTATATTTATTTTCCTTAAGAGACGGATTGAAAAGTAGATGTAATATGCTGTATTATTTTCACCCTTCTCGTAACTATAGAAGGTACATTATTATTTAAGTTTTTTTCTTGTTGTACCCTACAAGTAGCTGTTGTTGGCAATAATAGCTCAGTTCAAAGAGACGTTGAATGCCGTGACGAGAACAGTGGGTCCTGTCAATTCTGTAACAAGCTAGAGCTTTAGTTGAAGTGGCAGTATACTTTGTAGTACCGGCCTGGCTCGCTTCTACCCTCAAGTAGAAATACTGTCGCCAAACGCATGCTAGTGTATTCCGGCAGCTGCACGTGACAGCCAGTTCCCTTAAAGGCTATATATTCCTTGGTCCACGTTTTTTCAGACATCTATATGATTATTATTTACTAGCTATCCCCCGCGACTTTATTCGCGTTTCCCAGGGATGTTGAATTTTCGCGGGATAAAAGTCGTATATGTTATTCCAAGCTATGCTCGATCTATGTACCAAGTTTATAATAATAATTTTATTTGCAGTAATGTGTACAGATGATGTTACAAAAATAATTAAGAGTGGTCACACGAGCCAGAATAAAGGCATGCAAAGTTTACAATGTTAAAATTGTCAAATAAAATGTTAATAAATTAATTAGAAGTATGTCCTTAAATATGTCAGTGTGTCAATATTTAGCGCACTACTATAAAAAATTGTGACTAGTAGGAATTTTTCATGCAATGTGTAAAGTATTCAGTAATGGAATAAAAATTGTGGAACTGATGCCACTTCAATCTATAATCCAAATCTAGTCAGTAGTTTTTGCGTGAAAGAGTAACAAACATCCATGCATCAACATACAAACATTTCGCATTTATTATATTAGTAGGATATGTGTTTTTTTTTTTACTTTAGACATATGGTAATAAATTTACTATTTCTACAACTATGTAAAATTTCAGCCAATGCATAGATAAAAAAATGTACTTTGTCGCGTTGATCACTTTTGTAGCAAAAAAATTCATAACCATTTATTCAGTTTAGGCCCTCGGAAGGCACTTATGAAGGTCATATTTAAAGTTACTGAAGCTACTACCAATTTTATTTCACAATACTTCTTTCTTTTTCATTAATTTCATAGTTCCTTCTGTACACTTTCCTCATATGTGTTATACATTCTACATTTTCTATAAAGGTGACGAATTTCTTAATATCATTGTGTGTTTATCAGAGACCTCTAAATGGCTCACCATTTTTTTTATAACGAAATTGATCTAAATTTTGTACGATCCTCCAACTAAAAATACATATTACTTTGTTACTTTTAATTTTCATCCTTTCTAACTCTACATCCTCAACACTTTGATATAAACATCACACCAAAATCAACAAAGTGCATCGAAGCGTGAAAAACCATGTAATCACCCAATGTCCCACACTTTTGATGTCCCACTTCGCCACGCGACCGACTAATCATTCGACGCCTTTTTATTAATCGCAAACACTTATTGAGTCTGCGCCAGCGAGTGTAGAACGAAATTGTTTAGACGAGTGGAGAAGTGCCGTTATTGGATTTTGTAGTGTAGAATAATTGTGTTTTAATTTAAGTGTGAGAGTTATTAAAGTGTGGAGATAAATGGAATTTTATCTGGTGAATAATTTTGTTGTTTTTCTTTGGGACATGAATAGTAACTTACATCCTTAAAAAATCACTGTGATCACAATCAAAATCATTTTTTTTTTCAATACTGGCTTTCAATGTGTGTGAATAAATAATTATGTTTTTTTTTGTCGTAGAATTCAGTTTTCCGTGAATGAGGTCGTGTCTTTAAATCCTTTGGGAGCACTTTGGCTGAATAGCCTCAAAATCTTTCGCCAAGCATCACTTGAGACCTAGTCTTCTGAGCTTTGTAAACTTACTACCTTCGATCGCATCACTTATCACAAATAGATTGTGTTCAAACAAACATACATGGAAATGTAAATGTAAATTGAGGAGAAACGCCTGTACCTAAACCACTTAGCTCAGGTTAAACGATTTTTCTATTAAATCTATTTTCTCTAAAATAAAAGGAGAAGCTGACTGACATATCAACGCAGAGCCTAAACTATAGGGGTTAGAAACTTGAAAGGGCTTAGGCTTAGGGCTTCCTTTTATAACCTAGGGGAGCACTAAGAAAGGGTTTTTGAAAATTCACTCCCTAAGTGGGTAAAAAGGGGTGTAGAGTTAGTATGGAAGAACGTGTTTTTTTGGTCTGATCAATTTCAAACTTGGCATTTATATTCTTTAAAAGATTGTATAATTTGAAGAAGTATTTCATCGTTTTTTTTAATATTAAATCCCTAAAATGATAATAGGGGGTTGCAAAGTATTTTCAACATTATATCTTATAGCTTATATTTCTTGGGAACGCGGGTGAAACCGCGGGGAAAGCTAGTCTAGCATATAGTTACTTTTGGCCGTTTAATAGAATATCAAGTACTTAATGAACGGCTGAAACCGTGAGGCGGCTAGTAACAATATAATGCACCATCTCAAATCTCAATTTGCAGCACATAAATACAGTCCTTTTCATAAAACATATACGCAACACACACACCTATATATGTACTCGTATAGTAGATATCAACTTGTAGACGTCTAAGTACAATACCGCATATCTGACTTAATCTCACTTATGTGCCGCACTCGGAGCGTACTTGAAAATGTGTCATCAGACTGAAAGGCACTATTTTCATACGACTATACAGTGGTGATACGTCGTGGTACATTATTGTTTATTTTTTTTTTGTTTGAAATATCTTATATTAGATATAAATGCGAAAATTTTAGTTAAAACCTCATGAACGTGTTCATGATGAGCTATTTTCACTAAGTTTTTTCATAACATTTAATTAAATTCATAAATTTTTCACATCATTTGTTACTGATCGTTTCATTCATTCGTTCATTCGTTTCACTCATTCAATTATTGATTAATTCTTTCATTTCATTCATTAATTAAAGAATGAAGTTATTTAATCAATCTTTTAATTCATTTATTCTCTTCATTCGTTCGTTCATCCTTTAATTAAATTTACTGCTTTGTTCATATTTTTTTAGGTTATGGAATAAAACATGTAATATTTTAAACAAAGAACGCGTGTGAAACCGCACTAATTCTATGTAGTATGCCGCAGTATGTAATTTCTCGGCTGCAAATAATATTGACTACTGCCACGCTAGGCTACCCGACTTATACAGGGCGGTATATCCGGGTGCGGCGAGAGATCCGGTTTATTTGCGCTTATATTGTGTGGACACAATACTTCAGAGGGATCATGTCGCCGACTGTACCGTCCAAAGAACGGGCGCTGTTTGCTCCTATATAACCAACTGTTTAGGTATTGTGTGTTGTGTTGTGTGCCTTTGTGGGGATTTTTGCATGTTAAATGGAAATTGGATTAATGAGAAACCGCAGAAAGTATTGTAGAGTTATGTAGGTGTTGTGTAATTGATGAAATACATGGAGCAAAAACATTTTTTACGTTTTTTTTTAATACGATTTTTACTTTCACTTGTAGCTGTGTAAAAAAGCTTCTAAATGCAAGTTGGACTCGAAAGCCAAGGGATTCGTAATGCCGTAAAATATTGAACAAAACGAAAAAAAAAGAAAGTTTCTTGTTAATACTTTATTTTATTTTTATTATTTATTGTATGCAGCCGCTATGGCTGCACTGTCAAAATTGTAAGTGTCTAACCTATTACTGTTTAATAGATACAGCCCTGTGACAGACGGATGGAGAGACAGATAGAGATAGATAGAGTCCCGTATTTTTTACGCTTCCCTTTGAGTATGGAAGCCGAAAAAGACCATTTTCACCGACATCTTAAAATATTTTCCTATAGTTTTTTTAACTTTGTAAGTATGTGGGTTCCAATAAAACAATTTGATGCCATCGAGCTGATCTGATGATGCCGCTTGAGCTTGGGCAAATTTTTATTTTGCGAATTTATTAGTTTTAAACTATAATTCAATTTCATCATCATCAGCCTATCTCCGTCCACTGTTGGACGTAAGCCTCACCAATGGCAGCCACTGAGCTCGATCTTCAGCTCTTTGTTTCCAACCGCTGCCAGCCAGCTTGCGTATATCATCGCTCCATCTAGCTGGAGGGCGCCTTACACTACGTTCACCGAGCCGTCGTAAGATTATACAGAAACAAAGATCTAGTAATTAATTCCGCTGGATCTCTTTCTCTGTCAAGTCCCAAACAAGAAAACCGTCGTAGTTCAATTTAAATTTGTGTAAATAATGGAATATCAGTACGAGCTTGTACTTACTTTGGAAAGGACGCACCTTTCCATAGTAGGTACAAGCCCTTCGTAGTTTGGGATTAGATGGCTCTGTCAATATCCTAGGATATTTATTAGTAAATTTATCATAAATATATATTTGTCTTCGTCTAGTGAATGAAACTGTAACATGTCTATTTACGGGCCTTAGTTTCCTATTTATATATAGTAGATACGGAAAGGGTTCCTTTGACGCACCATCACCTCAAAACTACTGAACATATCGGGATGGGACTGCTACCATTCGAAGCGGAATTTTCGTAGATGGTTATATGTATTTATGATGTCGACAAACGCGGGTAAAACCGCGAAGGACAGCTAGTTTATAACATAAGCGCACCTTTTGTGTTTTATTTCATTATTTATACTAATATTATAAAGAGGAAAGATTTGTATGTAAGTATGTTTACTCTTTCACGCAAAACTACTAAACGGATATCGATGAAACTTTGCACATAGATAGAGCATATCCTGGAATAACATATAGGCTACTTTTTATCCCGGGAAAATGTGATATCCCTCGGGAACGCGGGTAAAACCGCGGGGGACAGCTAGTCCATAAGAGTGAGGTGCTCCCCTAACAATGAAGGGGATGGACCAAATCATTCTGGCATTCGCAACTCTAATGCCTTTAAATTAAGAAATTCATGATCACATGTCTTCCTTTTAGGTCGCCTACACATTGGTAATTCCCTAATATTGCCAGTGTCTAATAGAGACTACATCAGAGTAGTAGAGCTCTTAGTGCAGAGTTCGTCCGGGGAAGTACTACCACCTTACCCATTTCCGCCGTGAAGCAGTAGTGCTATTGTATTACTGTGTTTCGGTTAGAAAGGTAAGGGGGCCGGTGAAATTACAGGCACATGAGACTTAACAACTTCACGTCTCAGGGTCGACAAGGCATTGGCGATCCTCCTAGTGTTGCAAATGTCCATAGGCGGCGGTGACCACTTACCATCAGGTGGGCCGTCTGCTTGTTTGTCGGCCCAAGTAGCATAAAAAAAAAAAAAAAAAACATTAAAAATAATCCTACTGATATTATAAATGAGAAATAATAATTATAATGTGAGGCTTAATAGATGTTTATTACTCTTTTAAAGCAAAATCTAAAACCATTTATTCAGTTGAGGCCCAAGGTATTCAATTAGGTCAAATTTAAGATAACTGAAGCTACCACCAGTTCAGAAGTCAGCCTTCAAGAAGAAGAACCGACAAGGAACTCAAAAAGGTTACAATTTTTTTATATAATTTTGATCTATTCTGACTGCTTGGCTTTTTTATTATCTCAATTTTATAAGTTTTTATATTTAACATTTACAAAATACTTAATATAGGTAACATTAAAAAAGAAGTAACAATACAAAATAAAAATTAACAATAAATACTTACAACCTAAACAAGCAACAGGTGCACTGTGCAGAGAGCAGCTATTTCCATACATTTTTACCTTCAATATAATGAACTACCTTGTAAAAAACTACGTAACAGATTAAGATTTAACTCGGCCACTAGATAGTTTATAACCTGGATACGTATATGAACATAGGATACTTTTACCCCGGAAAATCTCCATCAACCTCGGCAAGCCTCGGGAACGCGGGTGAAACCGGGGAACAGCTAGTATGGTAATAAAGCCTTTATATCCTAATATAGCCTATTTATATCAACTTAGTATAATATTCCAAATAAATATGAAAACATAGGTCTGTTTACCAGAAAAATCCTCCAAACTTATAACCATTTATTCGTCTCTTGAGCCCTGTTTTACGTCACTACTGTATCCTGCCCTATATTCAGCTAACACAAACTTCGTCAGCGAGCCGCATCACGGAGGTCTAGGAGAGCTTACCTCTCACGTGATTAGTATTAGGGTAGTAAGCTACAGAGACAGAGCATAGAGGCCGCGACGAAATATCTTTGAGTTAGTGTAATTTTCCTTACAGAATCGAGGCCTTGCTTACTTGGTACTATAAAGAATGTAATAGGAAATGAGTAGACCACAAAATACCGTGTTCATTAGAATCGGGCTCGATTCTGTAACGAAAATGACACTAACTCGAAGATGTTTCGGCTCTGTCTCTGTCGCTAACTACGCTAATACTACTAATCACGTGAGAGATAAGCTCTCGGAGGCTTCCGTGAAGCGGCTCGGCGACGATGTTTGTATTAGCTGAATAAGGCGGTAGATTAAGAAACCCTCACTCAAAATAAATAATTACCAATATTAGAAATGCTAAAGTTACTTTCTCTGTCTGTGTGTTTTATTTTTACGACAAGAGAGTACAGCTGTATTAAGTTACTTACGCGGCTGAAACTGCCAGGGAGAAGCTAAGGAAATTAAAATAGCATATTTTCTTTCCAACAGGTCTTTACAAGCACTTATGAATAACTAGCTGTCCCTCGCGGTTTTATCCGCGTTCCCAAGGGATGTAACATTTTCCCGGGATAAGAAACCTATATGTTATGTATCTATGTGCCAAGTTTCATCCAAATCCGTTGGGTAGTTTTTGCGTGAAAGAGGAACAAGCTTCCATACATACATACAAACTTTCGCTTTTTTTTAATATTAGTAGGATTTGATTATAACACCGGTTCGTAGGATTAGGAAGAGACGGTAATGAACTCAACAATTACTCTTTTCAAAAACTTTGATTTATTACATGACACAAATCACCTCAAAACTACTGACCATATCGAGATGGGACTAATACCATTCGACGCGGAATTTTTCGTAGAAGATTAAGGCTATATATACAACGTATTACAAAATACCCCCTAAAAATATAATTGATTATCAAGACCAACAACCCTAGTAAGCTGTCATGTCAGGGAACCAGATTATTTAACAGAAAGGCCTACGTACCTATTTTACAGTTTTATTGTCTACTGTATAGTTTTTCTATTTTTCATTCATAAAAATCAGTTTTTTTTATTTTTTTGAGGTATGTTATACAGCGTTACTACAGTTCTTAAATATTGTGAATGGACTCGTTATAAAGCCCCATTTAACTTCCTTTGCGGGTAGTTTTGTAATACCTGTATATGATATCAATAAACGCAGGTGAAACCGCGGGGGACCGCTAGTTTAGACATATATACATAATATTTTCTTCTCTTCCCATTCCAATCAACTCACAATAATCCAAAATCCATTGTGCAAACGTAAAAAAGGTCGCAACTCAAAAACAAAATGCGTTAAAACTATAAACATGACAAGTGTCGGCGATGTTTGGCGATGTGATTTACTCCTGAGAACCATCCATCTGCAGCCGTAAGTCCAACGGCAAACAGGCTCGGGGCTCCGGTCTCTCTGACCCCACTGCATCAATGTTTTATAATGTAAAGCTCCATTTTTATTAAGAGTTTGAGGTGGGTTGGCGATTTATATTTAATAATGTTTGGTATTATAACTAACAATGGAAATTCTTGGAGGAGGCCTTCACCCGAGGAGGGGTTCCAGGAAGAAAAAAAACTTAGATCCTGCTATTTTTTTAAAGAAATTGAAATTAGTGTTTAAAACATAAAATATATTTAGTAAATAGCAAACTAGGTGGAATTTGACAGGCCAGTTGGCTTGGTGGTTAACGCTCTGACTGCCAAACCGAAGGTCGCGGGTTCGATTCCCACCCAGGACAAACATTTGTGTGCATGAACATGTCTGTTTGTTCTGTGTCTGGGTGTAAATATCTATATAAGTAAGTATTTAGAAAAAAAAATGTAGTATATGTAGTAAGTATATCAGTTATCTGGTTTCCATAGTACAAGCTCTGCTTAGTTTGGGATTCGATGGCCGTGTGTAAAGAATTTCCCAGGATATTTATTTATTATTATTAATTAGTATCTCATTTATTGATAAGCTTCAGTAAAAAAATTAAAACTGTAATATTTCCATGAAATATAAGGCTTTTGAATTTATTATGACTTAACTCTTTCCTTCTAATTATTATAGACAACGGATCAATCGTCTAATAATTTGAGGTATAAATACCTTTTTTAACCCGACGTTTCGGCTGACTTACATCAAGCCGTGGTCTCGGGAAGACTCAAAAAGGTATTGATACCTCCAATTATACGATTTAGACCCGTTGTCTATAATAATTATAATGTATACGAATCGTGAAACCTTAAAAACATTATCTCTTTCAGTCTTAGTGGTTAGTGTGAACAACCACCTTTTCCAGATATTCTAATTAACACTAAACATACCAAAACCGGGTCATCTTATTGCTTTTGCACATTTGACTCCATGACTTTTTCTTACTAATTAATATACAGTTATACTATTTATTTCCATTCCTAACAACCTTATTTCATACATACAAGCAGGAAATATAAAGTCACATTTGACCTGCTATGGTAGAAATTGGTACCTAGTAAGTGTTGGTATGATTAGTGTTAAAATCAGCGCGTTATTTTATGTCGGTTGCAATTACACGATAATACACATCTTCTTTGACAACAACTGAGTACTACATTTCTCCGCACATCTGTCATAAAGTCGTTACTAAAATATTGGTATTATTATGCATGTAAAGCTGTGACTGAGAGAGTTAAAGTTGTAAGAAATCTTCAATGAATTCAGGGAGTGGTTCTTGAATTTTGAATACTTTGTGTCACTTTTAAATACAGTACATTTTTATCAGTAATGTACCCTGCCACGCTTCGCTGTGGCACTTTTTGATTGAATGGTTGAGAAATGAGAAACAAAACAAAGACGGTCGCAGATATGTGACTGATGCAAAAAATAGATAAAAACAATCCTTGCAATCCAATGCTAAAATTTCAGCTCGATCGGTGCAGAACATTTTGCGTTTTTGCAGCTCTATCACGCGTGGATTTTATTTGTTATAGCTGAGTCCTGCGGCTTTGCCCGCTTTCAATCCTGGTTATACAAATTACAGGCACATGAGACTTAACAACTTCACGTCTCAGGGTCGACAACGCATTGGCGATTCTCCTAGTGTTGCAAATGTCCATAGGCGGCGGTGACCACTTACCATCAGGTGGACCGTCTGCTTCTTTGTCGGCTAAGTGGCATAAAAAAATAAAATAAAAAAAACACCTTCCTCTTGAATTACTCTATCTATTGCTGAAAACTGCATTAAAATCCGTTGCATAGTTTACGGAGGAGGAGGTCTATGTCAAGCGACATACCGAGCTAGGAGCCATTTTATAAACCACAAGACCACACAAAAAGGAACTAGTTCAGAACAAAAGGCTACATCATCATCATCACTATCACATGTACTAAACATATATTACACCGCAACAATTAATATTTACTTACATTTCCCATAGGATGAGTTTAATTTCCAGCTTCAACGCTTCCCTAGCACACAACGCAGCGAAACTATTGACTTTGCGAACTAAAAACTACAAATAAGATTTAAATGAGTGCCCCAGGATACTTATCCCCGCACAATACGATCACTGTCGTTTGAGGGTTGCATTTAATATTGGGGAATGAATTAACGGGGTGCGAGTGTCGATATTAAATATTAGATATTTGTTGATGCATGTTGGGAAATAGGGTTTTGAGTTTAAGACTAGACTAGACTAGACTAGATGTGTGGAACCACAATATGCTTTTCTAATGTTTTTATTTAAATATACCTTTACAGGCACTTATGCTGACTCTTAAACCGGTTCGATCCGATTTTTTGGAAGTAAATTCTTTTTTGTTTTTTATTGGAGATTTTAGTTTCAATTTTGTAGTATGGTGCAATAATTAAGTACGGCAATTGTTCCTTCAAACGCAATTGTCTTTTTTTGCGAAACCTCATGCGGTGACATACGTCAAAAGTGTCAACGAAAATCCAAATTCAAAATTCTGTTCAGTTAAGGCCCTATAAATAATATAGACAGTTATAAAGGTTAAAGAAAGAAAGAAAGAAAGAAAGAAACAAATTTATTTGTGATTAGGGGAAAAAATAACATAGGAAAAAGTTAACAAAGTTACGGAAGTCAGCAACCAGAAGCAACTAAGCAAGGTTTGTTAAGGTATGATACCCTAAATATGTAGAACTTACTTTAACTCTCTGTCGACCATGTTTTTCCTTCTATAATTATAACGCAAAGTGTCTGTTACCTGCTTTGCCAGTTTTTATAAGCTACTTACTCGAACAAGGTAACATTTTTAATTTACATATTTTTCGTAATCAAACTTATTTGGCCATTAATTTTTTATAGCATGCCGCTAGTTAAAGGGCCGACTGCACGCGATTTTGGCCTTAAAAAGCTTGTCAAATCCTGTAATCCCCTGTCATATTCCTTCTCCCAATAAACTCAATTCTAGTCGCAAAATTAAATACTACTAATTATCTAATATTATATATGTGAATGTAAGTTTTGTTACACTTTCAAGTAAAAACTACTTAACCGATCATCATAAAACTTTTAACACAAATTCTTGTAGGTATTAGAAGTAACATAGGATACTTTTTGTTCCGGGAAATGTTACATTCTTCGGGAACGCGGGTGAAACCGCGAGGGACAGCTAATAGATAATATAAAATTCACATGACAGTTATTACAGCAAAAAAGACCGGTAGTTTATTTCCACCCAATCTCACACAGTACAAAACTTCATGGTTCTTTACCGCAAACAATCCGGACGTTTTGTGAAATGGCCTGGTTGCGCTAAATTGGGGGTTTGCGCAGTCAGGCGTTATCGAATTTGTCCCACCGGCAAAATATTTATTTCATTACTCCTATTCATGGGCTTTAATCTGTGTTGCAGTTGCAGTTTGGATTACGACGTTTTTGGATTTGACTGTCGGATTTATCTGATTATTATTTTTGCACACATTTGCTTAAATTTCTTAATAAATACTTAATGGAAAGTTATTGACCTATTTTGATATATTGACAAATTGACATGTTTAAATAAACGTTAGGGCCTGATATACAATCATTTTACTAGGCATTTTGTTAATTTCCTGCTCTACTCGATTTTGGAACGGAGTTCCTTATTTTTAATTAATTAGGATGTTCGACAATTTAATGTTTTGTGAAAAATTTTATTTATTGAGAGGTTATAAAAGAAAAAAGGCTGCTAAAATTGTTGTTCCATGGACCTTTTTGTAGGCACTCTTAGGTTATATTTTTGACTTTTAACACTCTGTCCATATTCTAAATTTAACTGCAACACGGCAGTATACGAACAGATCATGGCTTACTTCGCGGGGCGTCACTATCGAGGGCAGGATTTTTCAACCCCCGTGGCGACATTATCAAACACCCACCACAAAAACCTACTTTAAGTTTTAAGCAATAAGGTAAAAAATCCACTGGTAACAATCTGTCAACGCAGCTTCAGTTCTTCACTATTGTAAGGATAATACCGCGATCAAACGCAGCCCTATTGTCAACGAGAATGTCCATTCTAAAATGCATTGTAAATCCTTGTTACTAAGTTGAAATTTGTTTGTTGCATTTTGATACGATAAAAACTTTATAAGGGGTAAGTGAGACACGTTTAATTCATCCGGATTGTCACTGGGAGCTCTTAACTTTGATTATAATATGAGTTTATCGGTAGTGAAATTGAATAAAGAGGGCATAACGTCTCTAAGCGTTGATCTTACCTGGTACACCTTAGCGATTAGTAATTCAGCCTGATGGGTAACCCAATAAATGTATCTTCTTCTAAATTTAAAATTTGGGCTCGTCCTCTAGCTTTCTCCTCTCTATTCTGCTTTTATTGGCTTTCTTCATCTTTTTATAAGATATGATGTAAACTTTGCCTTTTCTTGGTACTTGAAATAGGGACAGAGAAAGCGACTTTGTTTTATAATATGTAGTGATTAGTATATTACAGTATTGGACGTTTAGTAAGGATCCCTAATTTTTTTGAAAATATAATAATAGGTTGGGGAAAAAGTTCCTTCGCATTTTTTAAGAAAATTCAAAACATTTTTAATATAGTTTATTTACATTTAACTAAAGTATGTAGGTACCATTTTGTTCAATAACTTTTTGCCATCTTGTAGGTAGGGACATGATCCCATTGCTATAGAAATTTTGGGACTTCTGATCAAAATACTGCGACAAGTGGTTTTGACAGTCCTCTCGTGATGTTAACCTGACACTGCCTAAAGAATTCTGAAGAGACCGAAACAGGTGGAAATCTGAAGGTGCAAGGTCAGGACTATACGACGGATGCATTAATACCTCCCAGCCAAACTCTCTTAATTTTTGCTGAGTGGCTAAAGATGTGTGAGGTCTAGCGTTATCATGATGAAAAACCACACCCCTTCTGTTGATTAATTCCGGCCGCTTTCTCTCAACTTCTTGCTTTGATCTCATCAGTTGTTCGCAGTAGAGTTCAGAATCGATGGTCCTGCCTGGTGGTAACAGCTCATAATAAATAATGCCCTTCCAATCCCACCACACACACAGCATCACCTTGTTGCGAGTTAACCCGGGTTTCGCCACAGTCTGTGAAGCCTGACCGGCCTTTGATCACGACCTTTTTCGCGCGTTCTTGTCGTACGTGATCCACTTTTCATCACCAGTTATCAGCTTCTTCAAAAATGGTTCGGTTTCATGACGTCGTAATAAAGAATCACAAATGAGTACACGGTTCATTAGATTTCTTTCAGTGAGCTCGTGAGGTACCCAAATATCTAGCTTTTTTGTGTACCCAGTTTTTTTCAAATGCGCCAAAACTGTTTTGTGGTCAATTCCCAGTTCTTCAGCTACGTCGTAACTACTGATATGCCGATCTTGCTCCACTTTTTCAAAAATGGCATCCATTTTATCCGTAATGGGGCGACCAGAGCGACGTGCATCTTTGACATCAAAATTTCCGGATTGAAAACGCTTAAACCAAATTTGTGCTACTCTCACAGACACTGCACTAGGTCCATAAACATCGCAAAATTTTTTCGCGGCTTGCGTTGCATTTTTACCTTTTTTGTAGTAAAATTTTAAAATGAATCGAATTTCTTCATTAGATTCACTCATCTTGGCGGTACGAAAAATAAATGCGAATCACACATTTTCCTAATTTGAATTTGGAATTATGTTCTTTAAAATTTTAGCTTTCAATGATACCAAAACCAGCCAGATACAAATAGTATAGCCAAAGAGATTTTATTACAAGTTCATACAACTTTTTTCCCCAACCTAATATATAGCTGTTAGCCTTCCTCGATGGACTATCCAACACTGAAAGAATTTTTTTTGAAAGAAATTAAATCAGACCAGCGCGGTTCCTGAGATTAGCGCGTACAAACAAACAAACAAACTCTTCAGCTTTATAATATTAGTATCGATTCAGTCGGTCTTAGGAACTGAAGTTACTACGTTTTGATGAAGGAGGTAATCTCGAAAGTACTCATCGGATTAAAAAAAAAACGATTGTGTTTCCGAATAATATGTGCCATGTATCTCTTATAAACACGGGTGAAACCACAGAATGGTACCTAGTATACAAATAAAATGAAAATACTAACTCGATGTCAGTCTTACACCATTTCGCACAAACAAACATATACGTATATATATATAATATAGATAAGGAAGGGACGGCAGCCCTTCTCCGTAAATCTGATAAACATCCCTTGGGCGGACATTTGGAAAACAATTTGATTGTAGCCATACAACGCTTTTAGTACACAAATAATAATTTTAAACGGGGTAAAACTGGGAATACCTTTATAAACCAAAACTAGAAAATTTAAGCATAAAATATCTATTTTTCTATTTTGATCTATTAATATAACATATTAAGAATTACTTTACAATGAGATAGTGTCATTTTCCTTACAGAATCGAGCCCCAGCTAATACAAACTTCGTCGGCGAGTCGCTTCACGGAAGCCTCGGATAGCTTATCTCTCACGTGATTGGTAGTATTAGCGTAGTAAGCGATAGAGACAGAGCACGGAGGCCGCGACGAAACATCCTCGAGTTAGTGTCATTTTTCTTACAGAATCGAGTCCCTGATTCATTCATTCATTTTTTCTATTATTATAAACGGCTCAACTATTACAACAACTCTGTCGCTGTAAGTAGTAACAGTGCAGTAACAATTATGTGAAGGATGTCAGATATAACTGCCGAACTACTTAAAAACTGGACCAGGATCAGCTTCATCATTATAATTATCATCATCGATTTTCAGCATACACGACCACCTTTTAATGTCAACAAACCGGCATTCGGTCCACCTGATGGTAAGTTTTCACCGCTGCCTATGGACATTTGCAACGCCAGTGGCATTGCCAATGCGTTCTCGACCTTGAGACGTAAAAGTCAACAAGTAAGTGTTAAGTCTCATGTGCCTATTCGGCCCCCTTACCTTTCTAACCGAAACACAGTAATACAAGTGCACTACTACTTAGGGAGCGAAATGGGTAATGTGGTAATACTTCCCCGGACGAACTTGATAGAAAAAAGAAGATGATTAGAGTATTATTATAGCTTAATATAGATTATAGGAATCTTCTAATAAGAGTAGATATAAATATATACCATGCTCTTCTCTTTTCATTCCTTTTTATCTTGTATAGATCAAGGACTTTCCGACCGAAGAAGATCTACTACTAACCTACCACTGGTCTACAAACAATAACTTCCTCTTCTCTCTATTCCACACGCCATATTTTCACCTCGACTGAGCACAGTTGCTAATATCAACCGAACAATATAAAACCACTCGAAATAATGTCGTAACAAATCGTAATTCAATGCAGAATAAAATAGTACCTACTATTGAGCCGTACTTACAATTCATAATACCAACCCCTGCAAAACACAAAAACATCTTCAACAAACTCAATAAGAATCGAACCCGCGACCCATGTGTTCGAGTGCAATCGAGGATCCACTCCACATGAATGCACCCGTCATAATATGGAGATGTTACATTTTGTTCAGTTGCATAATTTGTTATGTAAAAATCAATGGGGGCTGCACAGCGGGTGGTTTGGCAAAGATATTTATTGCAATAACGTATAATAATATAGACACTCCATTCCTTAACATCACGGCTATCAAAAACAGTGCAAATACTAGGTAGCTTAAACGTGCGAAGAAAGAAATTACTGCCACCTTACGGTGTACCTGCTGATAGAGTTTTATATAGAGAAATGAATATACATAATATTTAGTTACTTTAAGATTGAGCGCGACTAAATGGAATTAGGTCAATTACCAGCATTTTATGTCGCTATTTCTGAGCGCAGACAACGTATTTAATTTTGATATATGCAGACGCGAAAGTAGATTAAACGTTCAATAAAAAAATACTGGCCGCTAAAACAAAATGCTTGTGTGCAAAAAAAGTGATAAAAAGACGATTCACCTGATGTTAAGTGGTCACCATTGCTTTTAACTTAAATAATATTAGACAGACAATCAATTATGGGGTTTACTAAATTCTTCACAATAGGGAACTGTCCTGCATTAAAGATAAATGATCAAACATTAACCAGTGTATTATTGAACATCCAAAAGAAAACGAAAACATCAAATATGATCAAAATTAAATCATTAATGTGATTTTTAAGTACCGATCTAATCACAAACAGTATGTTATTTGATGCTGTACAATTGTGACGTCACAACTTGCTATTTCATACAAAACTCAATACATTCAATCGTTTAGACATTTTATAAAGAGTTGCTGATATGATATGTCATGACACATCCCTATTTTAAGAATAATATTTAAAAGATGTCGATATACTCGTATCTTACAAAAAGTAAGAAAGTTCAAATCTTTATATTTTACATAAGTACCTCAATAACCAAACATTGAACTAGAACGTTATCCGTATTATGAAAATATCAATTTCTACATCTTTTATTACGGCTGCAGATTTATCATATCACATTTAAGATAATAAAATTCTACAGAGAATAAATAGCTCTTAAAAATGTTTTATTTTACCTACACTGCAAGCAAGTGTCCCTTCTGTAGATCCCACTCTATACTATCATTGGATGTCACTATGAAATGTATTGTTAAAACTAACCAAACCGTGTGCTGTTTGGATCAATTGTGCGTATAATATATAATAGCCGCTTAAACTTAAGATTTCACGCTTTACTTCGTAACAGTGTGAGGTGATATATTTTGTGAATAGCATGTCTAATAAAAAAAATGTCGCAGTAGCCGCTGGGTGCAGGTGGCTACAAATCCTTGGAGGAGGCCTATGTATGATGACGAATTCTCTAGTGACAAATCCTTCAACGCATATGATAGAAGCCGGATGGCTCAGTAAAACGAAACAGTTAAATTCTTTATATAATTTTATTAACAACGTGTTAACACTTACACCCATATTTTAAGACGTTTCCTCATACGTCACTCGACTCGAAAAAGGAGGATACCTTAAGCATTTACTCGAGGAATCCTCTTAATTGGTATTCTAAGTTATAACTTGAGTAAAACTCGAGCTACCCCGACTGAGGTTGAGTCGAAGTGAAGTCAGGGTAACATGTCATTAATTACGTTATACATATACTATAGATAAAATATTAATGAAATAAAATAAGGAGTTTCAGTAACTATTTATAAGCAATAAGCTTCCTTAAGGTGGGTCCTGACGCCGCGACGTACCTTGAAGTTGACAGTTGTTTCCTAACCTCGAGTGAGAGATGTCAAGTCGAGTGGAGGAGATTTTTGTAACTAATATCTTTGAGGGAATGGCTGGTTTTTTATCCGATTCTGACTCTGACGGCTAACATTACAATTAAATAAGGACAAACAATACAAATTAAGTAATTCATAATTATAAACAGCTTTAAAAGTGTATAGGTACGCAATATTATAAATCATCATAATGTGAATGGATTAACCTATTTCTAACACATATAATATATTAAATTATTATCTACACCTACTAATATTATAATGTGAGTCTGAATTTGTTCATTTATATTTTATGATGACAGTGGCAACACTAGTGCCATCGCCAATGCGTTGTCGACTCACGACAAAAATTAATATGCAATCCCTATCGAAAACCAATGGATTGATGAACCTTTTGACAGTAATTTTAATAGACGTAATGTCAAAATTCTACTTCAATCTTCCGATTTTTGATCGGGATCGTATTTTTTGGCCGTCAGTGATGTAAAGTTGTTAAGTCTCATGTGCCTGTAATTTCACCAGCCCCCTTACCTTTCTAACCAAAGTACAGTATATCAATGAGTTCTACTCATAAACCTTCGGGAAGTAATTTTCTACATGATGGTGAAAACCGTCTCTACTTACCAAACTCAACTACTTAGTTTTAAAGATAAGCCTACAAACAGACCACGGCTCGGTAAACGTAGTGTAGGGCGCCCTCCAGCTAGATGGAGCTATGATATACGCAAGCATTCTGGCAGCGGTTGGAAACAACGCTGAAGATCGAACTCAGTGACGTGCCACAGGTGAGGCCTACGTGCAGCAGTGGATGGAGATAGGCTGATGATGATGATGTACAAACAGACAGAGTAATAGTACCTTATTTTTTTGTAGAAATAGGCACGTTGTTTTATACATTTAGTGATAGACAGAGATGTTACTTTGAGGCTCAAAATATATTCCCTGCAATGAGGGTCTATTTACACTCTTCAGGTATGATGGTTTTAACGATATTACATTTTAATAACTAAATTACCAATTTTTTTTTATATTCTACAAATATTATAAATTCGAATGTTTTTGAGTATGGATGTTTGTTACTCTTTCATACAATAACTACCGAATGGATTTGGATGAAGCTTGGCATATATATAGAGTGTGCCCTGGAATAACATATAGGCTACTTTTTATCCCGGGAAAATCATTATTATAAATTACAATCAACATAATATAAATACATCCGTCGGGAACACGGGTGAAACCGGCACGGATAGCTAGTCTATATCTATACTAATATTATAAAGAGGAAAGATTAGTATGTAAGTGTGTTTATTACTCTTTCACGCAAATATTACTAAACGGATATGGATGAAACTTGGCACATAGATAGAGCATATCCTGGAAGTTATTCCATATGTTAATATAGGCTACTTTTTATCCCGGGAAAATGTGATATCCCTCGCGAACGCGAGTAAAACCGCGGGGGACAGATATTACTTAATAAAATGCAATTAACATTGCTCACTACATGTTACGTTGAGACTCAAAATATCTTCAATAAAATAAGGGAATTTGTACTGAAACATCACCGAGGTAGGTGATGTTTCAGTACAAATTCAAGTGTGATGGCTGTGGAGATATTACATTTTTAATAACTAAACTAACTCATACATTTTTATACAGGATGTTACATGTTGTAAATGGGGCCTTATAACGAGTCCATTCACAATATTTAAGAACCGTAGTAACGCTGTAAAACATACCCCAAAAAAATAAAAAATTGATTTTTATGAATGAGTAATACAGACAATTATTAGGTAAAATAGGTACGTAGGCCTTTCTGTTAAATAATCTGGTTCCCTGACATGACACCTTACTAGGGTTGTTGGCTTTGACAATTAATTATATTTTTACTGGGTATTTTGTAACACGTTGTATAATACATAAGCAAATGATGTTCTATAAATAGAAAAAACAATTTGTTAACAGTTCCCAAGATACTACTTTCATAGATAACATTTGTACAAACAATAATTTCTCCATTGTATACACATCTCGGTAAATATTTGATAACATAACATGTAATCGTTAACAAAACTGTGGCATTAACAACATTGTAACAACAATAATAATTAAATTAGCAAAGTTTGTACAAACATACATACGGTGTGCAAATTATTGTGATAGTTGAATTTGTTTAGTATTACTAATATCTATTAAAATAAAATAAATAAATATCCAGGGACATTATTTTACACACTGCCATTACGGTCAACACTGGTCCCAAACTAAGCAGAGCTTGTACTATGGAAACCAGATAGCTGATATACCACATATACTACTTTTTTTTCTAAAAACATATTGATATAGATATTTACACCCAGACACAGAACAAACAGACATGTTCATGCACACAAATGTTTCTCCTGAGTGGGAATCGAACCCGCGACCTTAGGTTTGGCAGTCAGAGCGTTAACCACCAAGCCAACTGGCCTGTCAAATTACTTCACTTGGAAGAACCCCTCCTCGGGTAAAGGCCTCCTCTAAAGATAGCCAACCTTCTCTACATTGGACTACTTCAACCCAAATTGTAGTTGCAACTTTTTGCAGCCCAATTGGCTTGGTGGTTAGCGACCCTGACTGCCAAGTCGAAGGTTGGTTCGATTCCCACCCAGGACAAATATTTGCGTGCATGAACATGTCTGTTTGTTCTGTGTCTGGGTGTAAATATCTATTTATGTATGTATTAAGAAAAATAAAAAGTAGTATATGTGGTATATCACTAATCTGGTTTCCATAGTACAAGCTCTGCTTAGTTTGGGATCAGATGTGTGTAAAAGAATGTCCCAGGATATTATATCTTATAAAATTTCTTATGTAAGATACTTGCATGAAATAAAAGGCTTTTATTCCGTTATGTCTAGGTATGACTACCAGGGACCCGGTGTGATGCTGGCTCAGAAAGTATAAAAAGGAGAAAACCTATCGTTTAAAATTATGCAGAATTAAATGCCAAATTGACACAATAGAAGTAAATTACTTCACGCCAATGAACGACTATCAAATTATCTGGATACTAGCTGTTCCCCGCGGTTTCACCCGCGTTCCTGAGGAATGCAATTCAATATTTTAAATAGTTTGACCCATTATCCTTACTAGGATAATCAGTATTTACGGTTAAACTAAAAAATGAAAAATAAATAATAGTATAAAAAAAAACTAAAAAAAACACGAAATTATAGAAAATCCAACCAAAAATAGAAAATAAATTTGAATTAAGAATAGTGTAAATAAGAAAAAAAAAATTATTGTAAAAAAAGCGTTTTACCTTTTTGGTATATCCTTAGTATGAATCGAGCCTTAAACATGTATCGTGGCAGCCAGCCAGTAGAGTTCGAGAGGAACCTATCGTTAAGCGAGTCATGATCATGAACAGGGGCTCGATTCTGTAAGGCACTAATGATGACACTAACTCGAGGTTACGTCGCGGTCTCCGTGCTCTGTCTCTGTCGCTTACTATGCTAATACTACTAATCACGTGAGAGGCAAGCTCACCGAGGCCTCCGTGAAGCGGCTCGCCGACGAAGTTTTAGTATTAGGTGAATAAGGGGGCTGTAAACAAGTAACCCAACCCTGTTTCACTTGAGCAAGATATTATAAAAAAATACTACCACCCCTGCAAAGAGGATAACAATAAACCGGCCAAGTGCGAGTCGGACTATCGAACGTTAGGTTCCGTACTATCTATTAACACGGCAAAAAATCATGTCTATCGTATTGGAGCCCCACTTAAATATTTTTTTTATTCTGTTTTAGTATTTGTTGTTTTAGCGGTAACAGAAATATATCATCTGTGAAAATTTCAACCGTCTAACGACCTGGTGACCGACGGACAGACAGATGGACAGCGGAGTAATAAGGTCTCGTTTTACTCTTTGGGTACGGGACCCTAAAAGAGATCTAATTACTGGAAAGATTTTCGTTACACAGATTTTGGTTGACTGTACTAAAGAATAACCGTTTAACGTAAATGTCACCTTGCAACATTGTAATAAGGTAAACATTACCTTTACAATAGCTTCTTCTATTTATACAACAAAACATCTACAATTTACTTAATTGGGCCTTGTTTCTATGGTGGAAATATAAACTTCTTTTAATTTATTTTTATTAACATATGAGCCGATAAACAGGCACACAGTCCACCTGATTGTAAGTGGTCACCGCCGCCTATGGACATTTGCAACACTAGGGGCATCACCAAAGCGTTGTCGACCCTGTGACGTGAAGTTGTTAAGTCTCATGTGCCTGTAATTTCAACGGCTGTTAGTGCAGTTATATTTCAAACTAATTAATTGTACAGGAAAATCGTCGCTACCTCCCACCTGCATGGTCTCAGCAGCTTTAGTGTAAGTAAACAACTTATAATCCGCGTTAGAATAAGTGGAGCAACATGAATGTATGTTCCAAAAACTCACGCATCAATCTCAAAGCATACAACATTTATCAGACGTTGCACCGGCACAAGGTCCTAAGGAGATGCTTACGAAAAAATATTTATAGAGATAAAATTTACGCTAACATTTGATTGAGCAATCGAGTGGTGGCTTAATTTTTATGACACCATGAAACGAAGTGAAACAACTTTTGGTAAATCGAAAAATAAAAGTTGTAGATAGATTTTAAATTTGGAACAGCTATAAAAATTGAAAATTATTTACAATCGATATAAAGTAAAAATATAAAAATAATTTTAGAAAAAGTTAGCGATAAGAATTGGTTTCTAAAAACTTGGCCGACCCGACTTATCCATTACTAGTATTTTTTTACAATTTAGCTACTTATAAGGACAATATACAACAAAAAAACAAGGAATTACAAAATTAATCAAGAGAAAACCTTTGCTTTAGAAAATTTATGACGTGAAATTAAAAAGAAATACTGTTTTCAAATAAAAGAATAAAAAAAACTACCTGCAACATATCCATTATCAAAATGTAACGACATGTCACATGTGTCACAATGTTTTTAAATGAGCACACACATTTTATGTTTGTCTTACATAAATTACTCTCATTGCGTTTGTACAGGTCGGTGGAGAAGGCTTTT